>CM042689.1:370639548-373039548 GCA_023614405.1 Avena insularis
ACAACACATCTAGTACCTTAAATTTCTGTCCTTCTGAATTACGGAGGCATGAACCCTGTGACATAAATAAATCTTGGTTTCGCGCTCTACTTGGCCAGAATAGCTACTAACGGCGGAGGCATGCGAATCCTAAATAACAAAGATATGATAGAGATCAATAATCAATACTAATAGCATCTCAATATCCGCCGGATCCCCACTTAAAACACAACATGCTTGAGAATTACAAATAGATGATCTTCCAGTCATGGCCAGACTCACCAAGATCTGAACATGAAAGCACAAAGGAGGAGAACCAGCCATCTAGCTACTACATGGATCCGTGAATTCCAGAATGAACTACTCCGCACATCCTGGCGGAGCGGGCTTACTTGCATGAGTGATTAAGAAGGCCTCGAGGGTGAATTCCACTCTCTAGCGAGTGCGGGGAAGAGCTTGGAGATCCTCCCAGATCTAGGGATCTGGAGATGGCCAGGTAGCTCTCCAGAGACTCTTTCGTGGATATTTGATCCGGTGCGCCGCATTAATAAGTCAGAGGCATCTCTTAGTTGGAAGGGAGGCCGGTGCTTGGGGTGACGAGACCACCCACCTGGCCGGGCCGGAAACTGGGCCACTGTGACCCAGGTGATGTGGTGGCCCCTGGCCCCTCTCCGTCTCGTACTCTGACATCACATTGACTTAGGAAAATAGAGCACTTTGGCTTTTGTCAAAGGTCCAATTCCGAGAATATTCATTTTACGACTTTCCTAGAACCAACTTGTTGACCAGTGGAAAACGGGCAGCTATACCTTTGTCATCTCTTTTGTTAATAAGTTGAGTCCAAAAATCATTATAGAAAAATACTCCAAAAGTGTGCACAAACGCACAAGAGAGAGTGGACAAAACCAAGCATGGGTTTTATAAAAATTATAGATACATTTGCAATGTATCGATTAGCGGACGAAATTACATGAGGAGAAAAGCGCACCTAGCTTGCTTGATTTGACATGTTAGCAACCCATTGGCTGCTCCTCAAGCATTTCCCCATAACAATGATCTTGTTTTTTTTGTGGAAGTTGATTTTGAGGCTTGACATATATTTGAAATAGAGGAGGAAATTTAAGGTTGGCAATGGCTCATCGATTACGGATGATAATAGGGGTGTCATCTACATATTGTAGAAATTAAATTAGAGGGGTCGGGGTGGCGGCGCCTCGAGATGTAGCTGAGCAGGCAATGGGATACATTATAGAATGGCAGGCGCCCAGCCTCTCAATATGAAGTTGAAAAGGAGGTGAGAAGTGGGCCCCCCCTTGGACTCCCCTCTCTGTTATGAAAGAGGGCCAATCTCACCGATGATCGAGATCACGTTTTGCCACCGAAGACCAGCCCTGCGGGGTTGTGTGGAACAAAGACATGAATAATATTTCACCACCGGTAGGCCTTCTCAATACATGACATCCAAGAAAGTCCAAATTGATGCTGATTACATTACTCTTTGTGGAAGTTGATATTCTCAAGAATATCCCTAGCATCTTCGATTTCAGTTTCATGCCCGGTTTCATAGTGTCAACACTCCATCTAGGATGAATTCTACCGCTTATGAGATGTAGTTTCATTATGGTCATGCGAGCGGTTTGGAGATAATTTTGAAGAATTAGCGTTGATCCGAATCAATTGGGGTGAAGCGGGAGATCATGTACTGCCTCAGAAGATCTCTTATGAATTGAAGTACCCAAAAGTTTAATCTGGCTATGTTGATTCTTGCCCAAGATAATGTCATTTAGAATATGTAAAAGCCTCGTGTTTTTTACTTGTGGCTAGAATTTTTAAAGGGAGACATGGAAACCATATGGCCCCGGGTGGTATCAGATTTCTTGTTAATTACTAGTAGCTCAACACTATTCAATAGAAGTATTACAGCAAGATTGTGGTTCTGATCTTCAGCTCAAAACAGCCGCCCACTCCCTAGGTGTTAGGTCTTCGAGCCATAGCTTTTGGAGAAGGCCAAGGAGTTCTCTATAGGAAGCCATACACATATTCACCGGATCTCAATTTTGTTCGAGATAGGGCTTGGCCCGTTGGCTACCGCATGAAAATATTCCCACGTTTCAGGTCCGACACTGTAATGCCATCTTATCCTCCTCGTTGGTGATGATTCTTCTAAAACTCTATACATATGGATCTTTAATGGACCTCCATCGAGTCCCAATTATGTGGGTTGATACCAACTTGAATCAACTTTCTACGGACCGGGCTTTTAATCGACTAATGATGGCTTCTTTTTGCGCTTGAGACTTTGCCAGAATTTCGGCTCCATCCTCACGAAAAAATTGTGAGGTTTCGGCCATGACTTCCATCAGTGTTAAGTGGCTTAATGTAAGTGGCCTTGAACCTTCACTAAGATTACTCTGTTGTTGGGATAACACCGAGCTCACGAGGGCCTTTTAATTTCATACCAGCTGATTCAAAAAGAATACGATTGTACAAATATTGGGAGCCCCTTGCTATATGTAAAAATCGAGGGGCGTGAGATCAAGGAGGTAAAGGCTGGGTTGACCTTAAAGGGAGGCAAAGAGAAACTAATGTCTAGATGGTGAGGCCATGAGCACCCTGTCCAACCACACACCTAACTTGAATTGAGTTGTTTATTTTGGCCAATGCGAATCCTTCCCGTGTGTGCGGATAGCCCAGATTAACTTGCGGATAGCCCGATTAGCAATAATGGTTGTTAAACAACTCAATATGAGACCAATTGATCGAGTCGAATTTATTTTATCCCTCTCTTCACTACGAATGAGATTACTAATCACCTCGCATTGTAATATAAAGGGAGGTTTGATCTAGAAAAATATTCAATTTTCTTCTATGAATTCATTTTGTTAAGAGACCATGACGTAGGAACTCCCATTTCTTAGGTACGCGCACTTGGCCGGTTAAGACTCGTTCCTCCTGGAGAGTGCTCTTTTTGGAACCGCTTATGCAGATTAGGGAGGGGATACTAGGCTCATCCTCACTTGGTTTCACATAAACGTGTCGGTCCCCTACAGGTTTCTGAAACACCTTGTTCTTCTCAGCTTCTTTCTCCTCTATGTCTTTTATTTTTCTTGTTGCTCTTTCTCAATCCTTGCACGCGCCTAAAGACAATTATCCATGTGCCTAGTTCCTTTGCCCACATCATTAGAAACAATATCGGCAGGAGAGCCCACAACATAACCAAAAAACACAACTGTTTGTCTTCACATATACTAAATGATCCACAAGATCGTCCTACAGGATATAAAATCATAGGAATGGCTAGAGAATCAGGTACATGTGTGATTTTTCTCGTCCGTGATTCGGAGTGGCGCGCTTGATCCCGTTTGAACCTAGCAACGCAGCACACTATTGCGCACCAATTGGTCATGTGGGCGCCGCCTTGCTGTCCTGGGCCCTCATTTCAGGTGCAAACAGATCCTTGACCATCGCGCCCTCCTTAATTAGCGTCCCAAGATCTTTCGACGCTTCACGCGTCCCTGATTAATCAGACAAGTCCAAATGTGTTGCCACTATGGCTATGGATTTGGGTGTGATGCTTGGAAATATGGTTATGGTTTCTATTGCGCGTAGCGCTCTGATCCTCCAGCATCTCCGTGTCCACCTGTCCCTGTGAGGACTAGCTCCCTTCCGTATCCCTAGTTGCCATGGTCCCACATACACATACTACCATCCTAGGAGGTGACATCCGTGTTCATAGAGAGGGACCCATGTAGTTATTAATTGTTAGATGTATATATTATTTGTATTGTAGTTTTAAAGCCTGTTAGGGCCGCATATTCGCACATGTATCATATTTTATATTGTAGTGCTGGGCGCGAGGAATCTGATTCTTTATTACTAACGTGGTATCGGTAGGGTCGTCCTCTTTCTCATGGCACGCCGGCCGCGGCGTCCCTATCGCGTCAGCCCTTGCCGTCGTCGTCGCCGTCGGTGGCCGCCCGTTTTGCCCCGTTTTGGAATCTAGATTAGATCAGAGCGCACGGCGATTCCACCTCCGGGATTGAGCTGAAAAACTTCCGACCAGACTCTTCCAATTAAATCTGAGTCTTCGTCAGTTCGGATTGGATCTGCCCGCTCCAGCATTACACGCGCGATCCTGCTGCCTCGATCAGCGGATCACGGTGCTACTCCTGCTGCTGTCCTGCTACTCTCAATTGGATCAGGGTCACGATCAAAGACACCCAAAGTCACTGCTGCTGTACTGCACCGTCCTGCTGCTCAATTGGATCCAGGGAACCCACGAGCCTGCTGATGTCCTGCTGCCGCCCAAGCTGTCCTGCTACTGCTGCTACCGTACACGCACGCCAGAGACGCACGCCACAGGCCTGCTGCTGTCCTGCTGCCGCTCAAGCTGTCCTGCTACTGCTGCAGCCACGCACATGCCGGTCCCACCTGTCGGCCCCTGCCTGCTCCGTCCTTCTGCGGCCCAGCCCCGCCGCCGCCCTGTCCCGCGCTCCATCCTGTTGGCCCGACCTCCAGCTCGTCCATTGGATCTGACTGTTGGGTTTTGGCCGGTTCCGATTTGATCTGAGAGTTGACCAAAAAAAAAAAAAAATTGAGTGAAGATGTCTTCTGCGGCCGGGGATATGTTGCGATTTCTGCGCTGTCCGTTGATCTTCGATGCTTACACAATTATCCCACCGATTGTTGCGCTCCTTTCATGCTTGCGTTCATCTTGTGATCTCCGTCTTTGGGGTGTCTTCTCCGTGAGGTCTCCTATCCGCGTGCCCCCTCTTTCCCGTGGCTCCTCTTATACGGCCGGCGCGATTGTTCTTGGTCTTTGATGCTTCACCGGGGAGGTGGAGAGATCTGCCTTTCGAAATCTTAGATGATAGTCTTTGTTGTTGCTTATGACACGAAGTTTAAGCGGTACTGCTTTGATCCTAAGACTATATCGCCCTTTCATTGCCTACACCTCAAATTGGGTCGATGAGAGATGCTTTCGTGTTAACTGCTGTTCTCACGCTCCGGTGTTACTGACCCGGTGCTCTTTGCTGAGTTCATGAAGTCTCTCCCTCTTATTTTTGGTCGGTCGATGGAGCACATCTTAAATCGGCCTTCTGGTAGTCACAGGGATGCTCTTTACACATACGTGTTCGCGAGGAGCTTGTACTCTTGCCAATGAGGTGATTCCACTATTGATGAGTTCCTATACTCGAGTCTTTGCTATCTGGCGTCGACGATTCTCTCACGTCTTCTTTATATTTTGTGGCACATGCTCGTCTTTTGCCAGTTGTCTTCGGTTTGGAGTTTCACATCTATGAGTTCACCTATCTACGACCGCGCCGAGGAGTTTTGAGCCTCGGCGTGCTGGTGAATGCTTTCGTGGTGAAGTGTTCCAGCTCTCTGAGGGTGTTATGCGAGCTTTGAAATTTTGAGAAGACCCGTCTAAAATCAGTCTTTGGTCTTCACTTCTTGGTTAAAAATGCAATAACTTGCTACTAAATTGGTGCTCCGCTTTGCGCTTTGCTCCTGTTTGACTCAGCAGCGGTCCCCCGTGCATACCGCTTACTTGATACTACCACGCTCCTCCGGTGGTCGAGAATTAAACGGTGGCCGGCCTCAGTGAGGCTGCCGTGGTAAAGGTGTGAAGTGGTTCTGCCTTAAATCCTTTACTCTTCCTTGCAACATGGATGGCCTGAGTTGGAGCCACGACTGTTATACCACCCAGGACCCGATTTCGTCGGCGGCACACACCGGGCTAAGTGCGTGGCGGTAATGGCTCCTTCCGGGTCTTGATGATTGCTCTCTCGTCGTCGACGACGTGCCGCTCGAGGTCTTGTGATGCACTTTAACACTTTCTGGGCTCTTCCTTTGGCCAGAGAGCGCTTCTTGGTTACTGTGGTGATTCTTGAGGCCTTTGCCACGACCTTTCCACCTTCTACGGTCGAGGGTATGTCTCACGTGGTATTTGGATTACGAGCTTCCTTTCATATGACCTACAGGTGCTTCTTTTACATACGCTCTTTGTTCTCTCTCCTTCTCCTGTTGGTGTTTCTGGTGATGGTACCTCTCTTCACCATTTCTAGTCGGGCTTCCTTTCTACTTCTTCTTTTTACTGTTCTGATATTTCTCATATCCCTCTTCTTAGATGAATTTGTTCTCTGCTAGCTTGACTTCTTGACTTTCTGGTTGTCGCGTCATTCTTGATGCTGATTCTTGTGTTGTCGGGACCGTCGCTTTGAATACAGGCCCTGGTTGAGGCTGGACCTCATGCCCGGGCCGTGACTCTTCGGACTTTGGGGTTAGATTGGCTCCGTGTTCCTTCAGCGCCACTTCATCTGCCGATTCTCCTTCGGTGCGTAGCCTCTGCTACCCCGACTCCTTTCGGCGATGGCATCATCGTCTTGGTCACCTTTGTGACTCCGCTTTGTCGTCATTAGTTCGCCATTGGTCTTACAGAATTTGTCTCCGGAGATGGGTCTTTACATTATCCCGAGGGGCTACGTAGGTTGGAGTAAGCAGATTCAGCTTCCCTATCCTACTAAGCGGCGTGCTGTATCTCCAGCGACCTTTTTGATTTAGTTCATTTTCCGATATTTGGGGTCCGGCTCCTTTACGGCGCCCGAAGGGCCGCCATACTTCTATATTTTTATTCATCGATGATTTTCTCGGTACACTTAGATTTGTATTTTATGCGCTCTACGCGGTGAAGTGCTCTCCATATATACTCAGCGTTTTGCGGCCATGGTCGTACTCAATATTCCATCCCCATTACGTTGTGTTTACGTGCTGGTCTGTTTGGTGAGTATATCTCCCAAATGTTCACTGGTGTTCTTGCTTGTGAAGCGAGGCCTCTTGCTCGATTCTCCACATCTGGGTGCACATGCCCGGAATGGCGTTCTTTGGCGTAAGCATGTCGACGTCATCTTCTTGAGACCCTCGTGCCATGATGATTGCTTCTTCTACTCTTCCACGCATTTACAGGTGAGGCCCCATCGCTTCGTCGGCTTCCTCATCAATATTCAATATGCCGCTTTCTGCGGTGGTATCCCTCTTGGCGCCTACTCTTAAAGACGATCTCCAGACTACTCCATGCTTAACTTGTTTGGTTGTGTTTGTTATGTTCTCCTTACTCCTCATGAGCGCGCAATGGCGACGCTCGGTCTGTTGAGTGTGTCTTTCTTAGGTGATGATGAGCATAAATTTGCTCGTTGTTGGGACCTGTTGGTGCGTCGGATCGCATCTCATGATGTTACTTTTTTGATGAGGCGTCCTTTCTATCCTCGTCCACCAGCTGGTACCTACCGGTGGAAGATATCTCTTCTTCTCTTTCTAACACTCCTCCTTACTCCTATTGTGTCTTCTTGGGATCTCCTCCCGTGATGTATCTTCCTCTACCGTCCTCCTCTGCTCCGTCAAAATTAGTTCTCCTAGTTCTCCTCGTTGAACACTCCGGAGTCTTCCTCTGCTATTCCTTCTTCTTCATCGTCGTCTCTGGGTCGTCTTCTCGACAAACTTCCCTCTACCGTCACATTATCGTCATTGTCGTACCCCCCGTTACTCTCCCGGTCAGTATGGTACTCTGTTGCCTCAGCCGACTTCTTATCGGGATCTTTGAGCATCATCTGAATGGCAGCTGGCCATGGCTGAGAGATTGCTAACAGCGCGCTTAGGCCTTTTAACTAACACTGGGATCTTGTTTCTCCCCTTCCGGTGTTACGTCCTATCCGTGTAAGTGGGTCTATAAAGATTAAGACCCGCTCTGATGGATCTCTTGGCGCTATAAAGCGCGTCTTGTGGCTTCGTGGTTTTGGGCGAGGCTTAGTGCGTGACTATGATGAGACCTTTGCTCTGTGGCTCATATGACCGCTTGCGTACTCTTCTTCTTTGATTATACATTACGTCCTTTGATGCATGTCTCGGCTTGATGTTAGAATGCCTTTCTCAATGGTGAGATTGCGTGAGGAGGTTTATATGCAGCCTCCTCCACAGGTATTACATTCGAGGGATGGTTTGTCGTCTTGACGTTCTCTTTATGGCCTCAAACAAGCCCCTAGGTACTGGTTTGGCGTTTTGCTTCTATAGTGGCTGCTGGTTTCTCTCCTAGTGCTCATGATCCGGTAGCTGTTTGTTCACACTTCTCCTCGTGGCCGCACTCTTCTTCTTCTCTATGTTGATGATATGATCATTCTTGGTGATGATTCTAAGTATATCGCCTTTGTTAAGGATCATCTTAAGTGATCGATTTCTTATAGTGACCTTGGTCCTCTTGATATTTTCTTGGGATTGAGGTTTCCTCCACTTGATGGTTTTTACATCTCTCGGGAAAAGTATATTGAGGATCTTCTTGCGTCTTTGCTCTTGGGGATAGGCGCACTATTGAGACCCCTATGGGCTTAATGTTAGCTTCAACCTCTTGATGGTGATCCTCTTTACGATCGACGCGTTATCATCATCTTGTCGAGTCTTGTTTATCTTCTTTGTTACTCGATCACGACATCTCTTATCCTGTTCATATTAAGTCGGTTTGTTTACGCTCCTACCACTGTTCACTATAGTCATCTTCTCCGTGTTCTTCGTTATCTTGTGTCGATCACTCGTGCCTTTTCTTTCCTCGTTCAAGCTCCCTCCAGCTCCAGTGCTATTCGGACCTTCATGGGCGAGTGATCCTTGGATCGTTGTTCACTTCTGCTTCTTGTGTGTTTCTTGGTGGTTCGCTCATTGCTTGGAAGGCGAAGAAGCAGACGGTTTCTCGTTCAGTGTTGAGGGGCTGAGTTGCGTGCTATGGCCTTGTTATTTGCTGAGGTGACCTGGTTCGGTGGTTACTTAGCAGTTTGGGGTCTCTATTACCACACCCACTCTGGTTTTGTCGGCGATCTGGTGCTATTAGTGTTGCCGTGATCCGGTCAAGCATTAGCTTACCAAGCATATTGGTGTTGAAGCTTTCTATACCGTGCTCGGTGGAGGCTCGGTTGTTGCAGCCCGGTGTGTGCCTTGGTTCTTGGTGGATTTCTTCGAAGGCCCGCAGACGGGAGGCAGCAACATGATTTCTTCTCTCCAAACTCGGTGTTGTGGATCCACCATGAGTTTGAGGGATGTTAGATGTATATATTTGTATTGTAGTTTCCCCATAGTTTGGGGGCTTCACATATTCACTGTCGTATTATATATTGTGGTCTTTGGCCTGAGGAATACAAGTTGCTTATTCTTGATTAGATGTCGTGAGGAGAGACACATCCTCTGGTGACCCTTCGGTAGAGGGGGCGATGATTTGTGCCAAAGTCCGAAAATGTCACGGGATGGAATCAAATTCAAGTCATATTGATTAAGGGTTGGGAGAATGCAAAGGGCAATAATAGTGACCGCCATCTGGTTGGCCATGGTGGTGGTGTGGTGGTGAGTGTGGTGGGGGGATGACCTCGGCTTCCATATGCCATTGGATTTCTATGTCGTCTACTTTGTTTTAAAAGGAGGAAACCCCGGCCTGCATCCTCGGATGCACATAACCTTAATGAAGTCAAGCAGAAAGTACCCGTGTTACAGTTCAAGGATGGAGATAGGGTTGATACAAATAGCAACCATCTGAACAAAGCAAAAGGTCTCAGAGATAAAAGCAACAACTAGACATTTGTCAATCTACTAGAATGATGCCATGAAGCTTTAATTTGAAGAATTCCAAGTAACCACAAGGCAGGTGCACCCGAAACCATGGGTGGCCGTGATGCTCTGTGAGGAGAAAATTCTGACTGAATCAATACCGCCATATGAATAACCTGCAAAAAGATGAGACTCCGACCTTGTTAAAAATAATATTATTCGATATTTCCAAATGGACCAACATATGGCCAAAATGCCAAGAAAAATTCTTCCTTTATTAGCTTTATCTACTCCATTGAGCCAATTCCCAAACATATTAGTGATATTGGTTGGTGGAGGTAGATTATATGAAGAAAACCATGCAAAATAAGTTTTGCAAAAGGGCATTAAAAAGATATAAATGCTCAATTGTTTCGTCCTCATTACAAAGAGATATTTTTCACTTCCATTTCACTTTCTTTTAGCAAGGTTATCTTGCCAACACCTTATTATTTAGGACACACATAAAAATCAGACTTTTCGTAGGTATTTTTATCTTCCATCCATATTATGTGGGAAAGATCGAATGTCCATTCTGAGATCTTCATACAAGGATTTAATTGTAAATACCCCATTATCAGTTAATCCCCACATAAATCTATCGCGTTCATTAAACAAAGATACACCATTAATCTCTCACACATATGCAACCATGCATCCCATTTCTCAGTCGAACTTCGCTAAATCCAATATTTAGCGGGGTGTGAGACAAGACACTATCTACCAACACATGTTTCCTATATACAATGTTATATAGAGAAGGATCTTTGTTAGGCGAGGCTTCTCTCTAGCCAAGTGTCCTCCCAAAATCTAGTAGATCTTCCATCACCTATTTTGAAGGCACCATGGGCAAAGAACTCATCTTTGGCAGATAATCCTTTCCAAAAAGATGAATCAGTTTGATTAGTTTCAACTTGTGTTAAGGTTTTAGTTGCCAGATATTTTTTGCGTAACAACTCATGCCACACCCCATCTTCTGTTAATAGTTTATATAACTTCCTTAGCAGACATCTATTTTTAAGTTCGAACACCTCAATATCCAAACCTCCCTGATCTTTGGACCGACAAATGATGTTCCACCGCGTTAATCTACATTTCTTCTTATGTTCATCACTTTTCCAAAATAATCTTGAATGATGAAGTCAGGTCTTTCTAACACCTTTTGGTAATAAAAGGAAAGACAACATAAACATAGGCATACTTGATAGAATAGAATTAATTAAGACTAGTTTGTCTCCATAAGATAGAAGCTTCCTTGTCAACATCTAACATGCCTTTAACTCTGTTTTCTCTGGGTTCCACTCGAGTTTTGAAGCCACATTGTGTATAGGTACCCAAGGTATCTAAGCAATAAAGACCCGATTCACATCAAAATTTCCTCATAAGTTTGTTCTTGTTCAGCTCTTTTGCGAAACAATAGATCTCACTCTTGTAGAAATTAAATTTTAGACATGATAATTGTTCGAAAATACAAAGAATGAGTTTCATGTTAACCACTTTCTCAAAATCATGTTACATAAACGGGATTGTATCATCGGTGTACTGTAGTATGTAAACTCCAACATTGACAAGATATGGTATTAATCCAGCGACCTTTCCATTCTCTTTTTGCTCTAGCAATTAGAATAGCAAGCATATCAACAACAATATTAAACAACATAGGAGACAATGGGTCTCCACCAAGGAAACCTTTTCTAATGCGGATGTAGTGTCTAATATCATCATTGACCTGACGACACTCCCATCACGTACAAAGTTATCAATCTATTTGCACCATAATGGATAAAAATCTTTCATAAGAAGGACTTGCTGTAGAAAAGACCACTTTACTTTATCATATGAATAAGACGCCATCCATTTTCTTCCTATTGGATCTCATGAAAGGTCTCACGAAGGACAACCACAGCTTCAAGAATATGCCATCCAAGAATAAAATTTGTTTCTGTGGGCTGAATTATTTTGTGAGCTATCACAGAAATTCGGTTTGTTGCAACTTTGCTGAATATTTTAAAACTAACATTGAGTAGATATATAGGTATGTATTGTTGTATTTGGACTTGCTTTTCGTTTTTTACGATGGTGACCACCACAAAATTTAACTTAAGAGGTAAGTTGGCTTCATATAAGCTGTACAAATAAAGTCATCAAATCCTGCTTAATCACTGCCCAAAGGTTTGATAGAATTCCACCGAAACCCATCAAGACCTGAAGCTTTGTTATATTCCATCGAGGAAATAGCTTCAAAGACCCCATGTTTAAAGCGTCTTGGTAAAATTTCATTTCTTGATGAGACTTGTGGAATATAATATGTTGTTTCCTCCATAAGACTAAAACTATCAGGATCTGGTTCCTCGAACAATCGTTTATAGTATTTAGATATATAAATTTTCAAATTCTCATCTCTCAGAATAATCCCTTCTTCCTGTTCAAGTTGGATTATTTTCTTCTTGCTTTTTTTTCCATTTGCTATAAGATGAATGTACTTAGTATTGTTGCCTCAGTGCTGTGCCCACTTGGACTTCTCATCATGCCTCGGTTTTTTCACTTGTTCATTAGAATTCTTTAAATATTTCCTCTCTTCAACCGATAATGGTGTTGTTTTAGCTTTTAAATCCAAATAATCTACGATGTATAAAAGCCTCTCCTTTTTATTTTTGTATGTTGGTTTTCCACCTTGAAGAAATCTTCTTAGGTGTCTAGTTTTGAGTTTTCACCGTTCGATAGGCATGCGCCATGAGTTACTAAAGCCCATTCAGTGGCTATTAAGTCATAGAAAACTTCTAATTGTAACCATGATAATTCAAAAGAGAATCTGGGATTATTCCCCATATGAGCTTGAACCCTTGAGTCAATCAGAAGTGGTGCATGATCGATCTGATCGTGACAAAGCCCACACCGTCACTAGAGAAATTTATGCTCCCACTCAATAGTAGATAAAATCTGGTCAAGCTTTTCATAAGTAGGTGTTTCTCTTGATTTCCCCAAGTAAAATGTCTATCGGAGAGCAATCTCTAAATGAGTTAAAACTTTCGATGATTGCATTCAAAATAATAGGCCACATTGAGTTGAAATTTTCATTATTTTTATCTTCTCTTCATCGTAAAATGTTGAAATCTCCCCCCCGCCACCAACAATGGTAAGGTTTCATTCTCACAAACTCGTACTAGCCCGGCAAGAAATTCATGTTTTAAATTATCTTGTGATGCTCCATAATCAGGAATCAAACTCCAATGGGAGCCATCCTTATGACATTTCAAAAGAATTTTGACACAAAAATCACCCGTCAACCATGTTAACTTGAAGTGTGTCATTGTTTATCCCAGTATATCGCATGGATGCCCATTGGGAGGTAAGTATAAGCATGCAAAATACCTCCCTAGAGTCAAGTGTCTAAGAAAAGGCCCGTAAAGTTTGATCTCTCTGTTTCTAACAAGGACACAAAATCTAACTTCTATTCCCTAACAGTTTCCGAAACAAAAAGATGTTTGGCTGTGTCACGAAAACCTTCACTATTCTAGATCATCACTCTTAAACCTTGCATCTCAAAAAGGTTTCCTTATTCTAACTTCAGTACCTCGACGAATAATAGATGTATCATAAAGTTTTTTCTTGTGCCCACACACTTTAAGAGGCTGTTTAGCTAGATTCGATGATCATCCAACAATCATTGTAAGATGTTTGTTCTTCAGCTTTGTCGTCAGCCTCATTCTTGTCCTTGCGAAAATTTAGTGGTGGTAGTGGAGGGAGAACACCTAGTTTGTGTCCTTTCTCCAGTTCCACTCTGATGTAGAGGCCTTTCATGTTGATGAACATGGAAATTTGGTCCACCAATTACACGGGGAGCTGACATTTGAATTTCATCTTGATAGGATCTATCGGGTTAATGAGGGTGAAATGATGAACAACAATGGGACGAGCATATGCCTCGTTCCCACCATGAGCTTTATCAGCGTGTACGATTGGGGTGGTACATCATGTAGGTTCACCCACACATCCACGAGAATCTCCAACACTTGAGGGTCAACATCAGTTTCTAAAACCAGCAGACCGAACTAGCTTTGGATGATGAAGGCCCTCGCCGAATACGTCATCTTGGGCGTTTCTTTTGAAGAAAACAATGGGATCTTGCAAACTTTCCGGTAAAATTGTTATCTACCAATTCTTTCAGCTTCGTCACACTACGAGCCTCGATGTAGAGGACAACGGGTTGTAGTCCGCCTTATGCATTTCTTCTTCTTGGACTTGAACAAAGAAGCCCTCCCATCACCCTGAAACCTGCCCATGCGGTTTTGATGTGTATCCTGCCCTGCAGTTGATGTGTATCCATAAGGCCGCTAGGGCAATGTAGTGTTATAGATCCTAGGTGTAATTGGTATCTTGGCGATATTAATATATGCTCTTTATCAAAAAAAATGTGATTACAGTGCGATGAAGCACAAACATCACCAATATAGGAATTAAACCGACTTCGACCATCCTTTATGCCGTATTAATACCTTAGAAGGTGCAGTTGTCTTGCATGAGACCATCAATGAGTTTCATAGGAAGAAGTTGGATGGAATTCTTTTTAAAATTTATTTTGATAAGGAATATGATAAGGTGAAATGGACTTTTCTTCGTCAAGCGATGCAAAAAAAGGTTTCAATGAACTTTGGTGTGAAATGATCACACATTTTGTTCTATGTGGTAGTGTGGGAATAAATGTCAATGCCGATTTTGGTCATTATTTTAGACTAGAAAGAATTTGGAACAAGCGATCTCTATCTCGATTCTTTTTAATATTATGGTGGACATGTTGGTCATGTGGAAAATATGATGGCAAAATTGGATGATTAGTACCTCATCTAGTTGAAGGGGAGTTTCCATTTTACAATGTCACGAATGATACCATCTTATTGATGAAACAAGAATTTGAGAAGGCTGCTAACATGAAATTGATCTTATGCATATTTGAACAAGCATCCGCCTAAAAATCATTTTCATAAGAGAAAACACTTCTATTTTGGAAAGAAAGAAGAAGAAAACCACTATAAACAAATTTTTGAAGGGGAGATATCTAGGTATCCTATTCATTACAAATGTTTGATAAATTCTCGATATTCCTATTTATTACAGATGTTTGCTAAATTATGAATGGGCTAGTACATGACCGCTTTGAAGGAAAGATTGGTTCTTTGGCAAGGGAAGTTTCTCACACATAGATAGATTAAAGATTACTAATTTCGTTCTTACAAGTTTACAAATGTTTATGTTCTCTTTTCTTGAGATACCTAAAGGGGTTAGGAAAAGATTGGATATTATAGATCTAAGCTTTTTCTAGTAGAGTGATGATCATAAAAGAAATGTCGATTAACTAGGTGGATTATCATTTGATGCCCCAAAGACCAAGGGGGTTTAAGTAGTCCTTGAACTTAAAAACAAATGTTTATTGAGAAAATGGCTGTCCAAACTTTTGACTGAGGAAGTTATGTGGGAAGAAATACTATTAAATAAGTATCTAAGGAATAAAATGCTTTCCCAAGTTACTGGAAAACCAACTGATTCTCCTTGTTGGAAGGGTTGATGGGGGTTAAAGATGAGTTTTGCCGAGGATCCTTTGTTGTTCGGGATGGACTCAAAATGAGGTTTCGGGAAGAAATTTAGTTGTGGTATAAGTCCCTATCCTTCCTTATTTGCTATTGTCAACCATAAAACATGACGATTGGACAAGTATTTGCAAGTGCGCCTTTGAATTTTGAGTTTAGGAGGAGTCTAACTAGCTGTAATAGATAGAATAGGTGGCTTCATTTGGTTCGGAGATTAATAGGAGTGCACCTCACAGAGAATTCATATTTTTTTCTGTAAATTAACACGTGGGGACTTATTAATAGGAGTGCACCTCCACAGAGATTAATAGGAGTGCACCGCGGAGTTAAATCTATGTATGAAGATCTTTTAAATGACCACAAGTTATTTAAATCTATGTATGAAGATCTTTTATATGACAACACGAGATTATTACGTTGTTATCTTTGGAAAATAAAAGTGCCACTTATGATTAAGATCTTAAAAATGCTACTTAAGATTAAGATGTTGATGTGGTTTTTATACCGTAAGGTTTGGATAACTAAAGAGTAATTTAGCTAAGCTTAAATGGATTGGTTGTACAAAATGTTGCTTTTGTTATTCAACCAAATTTGTACATCATTTATTTATTGTTTATCCCTTCACTTTTCTTGTTTGGAGAATTGTTGAGTTCACTTTTAATCTACTACCACAAGCCAATGTGGCCCGAATATGTTAGAATTGGCTAAATAGTGGGTAAAATGATAAAACTACAATCCGTTTGGGGGTCTCAACTTTATTATGGTCTATTAGGGTTATCCGTTTTGGGAATGCCATAGATGATTGTTTTAATAGATCCGAAATACCAACTTTATGCGGGTTATCCGAGTTACCTAGATCCATATATGGTCATATTTTTCTCCAAGAGGGCCAGCAGGAGTCCATAGAATTTGGATGCAGCCAATTGAACAGTCGCTGAGATTTCCTACAACTAGGCTGGGTCAGATCATACTAGAAGGCTAGATGTTGCTTACGTGAGCTTTGGTCATTTGGTTTAGGTGGATCATTTTGTAGCCATGTTAGGCGACCCATGATTGTAATACTGAACTATATTTTATGAGAGACTTTCAAACTTTGCAATAAAGGTTGCGTGCATAGCTTGATGCAGAGGCCCCATTTCCAAAAAAACAATATACACTCTGGGACAAAATGTCTTTGCCATACAGATAGGATTTTGCCATGTGCCAAATAATGAACACGGCAAAAGAAATACAATGTCGTGTGTGTCCCGAAAGCACACAACAAGTTTAGCATCACGGAGTTAAGGGAAGGAACCACCAAATAAAACAACATGGCGAGAGCAGCAGGTGGAACCGCAAAGATTGTCATCACGGCAAAGAGGTGGGACCGTGGCCCTCTCGTCACACTTAACGGAACAGCCCTAAGCAGACTTCTTTTCCGTGTCTAGTGTTAGATGGTACACGACAAAGATCAGCTTGCCGTGTATATTTCGAGACACATGGCAAAGACTGGATTTATTCTTATCTCAAAAGGCGTTGCGTGCTATGGTTATGAACAAGCGAACACTCAACCCGGTGGCAAGATTTGCATGGTTTCTCTACCTGCTCCTAGGTTTGAATCCTGAACCGCCAATTTGGACCCTTTTTAGATAAAACATGTCTTTGGCACCACGACAAAGAAACCACCACTGCAAAACCCACACACCGTCATCTCCATCCCAATCTGTCAAGTCACTTTTCTTTGCCGTGTAGCCAAAAAGAGACACGACAAAGCCTTTCCTATGTCCATTGCGCAATACACATGGCAAAGACTAGCGAATGCTACCGTCTGGTTTTTGTCGTGCCATGTTCTGGGGATTCCTTGGCATGTATGGATGCCCACGCGGCAAAGAACTAGTCTACGACACTGATAGATGGCCTTCATTGTTACATTACAGACAAAAATGCTCACGAGTACGGTCCGCTTGCACACGTCCTTGTTGGCCATAGTTGTAGCAGGTGATGTGTGGCGCCTGCGTGCTTCTAAGGTCCTCCCAAAGGCAAATCAACACCACGCTGCCGCTTTTGGAGCTTGACTTTCTTTATGCTCGCCCCCGTCCCTCGTCGCGTCCGTACTGATTTTGGTAAGGAGAAGCGCGGTAATGATCTTCCTGACACTATCTTTGCATCAGCCATGAGACGTGCGCCTTCTTGCGCTGCTGCCTGCGTGCTCCTCCTCCTCATGACTGAGTTTCTAGCATAGGTCAAGGTTTCATCAACGGTCCCCACCGCCATCCACTTCATCATACGCCACTTCCCGCGGATGGTGCCCGCGTCCCAATCCCTATCCATGGCCATTGGGTGTTGGGAGAGAACGACCGACATTGGTGTAGTAGCTTTGATCGGCCTTGATCTCATAAGATGGAACTCTTAGCTCTATGTGCTCTAAAACTTTTGTAGTGTTCTATGATTGTCATTGGTTGAGGTAATAAACATGTTCAGGCTGTCCTAGGCCTGCCGTAGTCTGAGCAAGAAAGACTGGGGCCACGTGTATCCATTTTATTTTGCGTTCATTCCAAGACAACCTCAACAAACATCTACTGGCTTCCCCCCTTCCCTTCATGGAGACATGTATCCATGCACTGTGGTATTTCTGTCGGATTAGTGGTATCTTCCATGGGCAACCAAGCGTTTAACCCATGGTCCTGTGCCAACGTCAGAGTTATGTCGTCTTTGCCACTCGGCTATGTGTCAAGCCTTGCCCTGTGCTCGTGTTTGTTGTTCCGCGTCGTAGGTATATCGTTTCCGCATAGGGATCAACTCTATAGTCTTTAAGAAAAGTGATCAACTCTATAGTCAGTGTATACTGAGTACTTGTATATAGAGTAATAAAGTTAATCATTTACTTAGTACTCAGCCGCTAGACAAAAAATATACAATGCGCATAAGCATAAGGGTAATTGGCCAAAGTAAAGGCAATAACGGTGTCAGACATCAATTTATAAATGGGGCTTATGCGAGTCAAAATAAGAGTTTTTAGGTAAAGGCTCATTTGTAGCTGTTGATGACATGAAAACCTGCTTTTTAAACACACTTTGTCGGACAATTTACCGTAGGCGCAACAGTGTCTTTCTACATCATTGTCGACGAAAAGACGTTGAAGTTACGTATGTTCTTTCAGATATACCACGAACATAGAATTCATATGGACATTGACGGAAACATGTGAAATAGGTGGTTGTACCATGTTCAACTACTGATGATGGTACTCTAACAAGGTAATAATGCGTATGAACGCTATGAGCCTGCTGGAATATATATGAGCAGCGTGTGCGCCAAAGAGGCTTCAAAGAGACCAGCTGATGCAATTCAGAAAGTAAATATTGGTAGAGCAACATAAATGATCGATGTATCCAGAGGATGTGTAACAAAATATAGGATTAGGAATCACCAGGAACAAGCCAGGTGCCATTTTCATCTGCAACGCATTCCTTTGAAAACCAGCATGGAGCCGCTGCGAGTACTGCGGTATTAGGAATCACTCCGTCTCCCTTGTCCTGGCGTAGACGAATTCAGCGACGAAAACGCCATTCACGTCAGGCGTTCACGCCGACGCCCTCTCGAAATGCGATGTAGATGGCCGTGGATTTCTGCCGTGCCTTCCAGGCGCCAGTGTGCTCTGTCAAAATCCTGCCCATTGACATCGATCTGTCCTTGCATTTTGTACTGTAGGAGATATAACTGAAGGTGCGACCGAGGTAAAGGAAAACTAAGACTACTACTAGTACCCCGAAAACTGCTAGTTGCACATGAATCACTAGTTCTCTCGTTTAAAAATATGAAAATATTCTTTCTGGATATCAATAGATATATTAAAAATATATACAACTACATCTACACATGCAATACGTACGTGAGAAGTTTCATTAAAGACGGCGGTTGTATTTTAAGCTACACAAAAGAGATAAATTTCAGAAAACATGTAAGAGTTTTTATTACTTTGTACAACCACAAATTTATGTTTTCTGCAACCCAGAATGTATATTTTGTCCTGAACTTTGCACAGATATACATGGCATGTGTACGTATTTATGGTTATATTCAGATGTTTTGAAACTTTATGCAACAATTAAAAAGAAAATGAAAAACCGGGATCCTAGGCCTGGAGACACCAATCCTCTCCCATCAGGACCCATACATTAATGTTTAAGGGTGAGATTTAAAGAGGAATCAGGGCAGAGAGGTCCACCAGAAACTAATGAAAGGGAAAAATCATTGAACACTCACCATGTCAGCTGTAATTGGCCAAAACCACATTTTGTGAAAAAAATCTGGCCTAAGTTTTCTTGAAACACCAGAAGGCATGACTCTGATTGGTACTTTACTTTTTATTCATGTTGTTGGGAAGTATGCACGGATAGTGTGCTTGGAAAAACCACTTTCACTTCCCTTGTGAGGAGATATTTGAATTTTTTTGGCGTTACTTCAATTTTATATCTCTAACTCACACGTTTCATGCTTAGATTGTTCTTTCCCTTGTGAGTGCGGCACCGACGGAAGCGCGTGCTTGTGAGGAGGCAGCAAAAGCAGCTGCAGACTGGGGTATGCTGAAGGTCCAATTTGAGAGAGATTCTCAGAACCTAACGAGGGCCATGCAGTGTTCAGAGTTCGATGGTTGCTAAAGGCATCATCTATTACGCCTCTTCATGCACCTATATTTCAACTCGTTTTGAGTTCTTGTCTGTTCCATGTACTTGTAATAATGTAGGGCACAACCTTGTTGTCTAGAAGTAGTCGGCTGGACCTCAATAATCTAGGGCGAGGTACTGCAGAGGATGTTCGTGTTATGGTGGCTGGTTCTTCGAGCCCAGTTATTAATTTAATCATGAGTTCCATCTCAAAAACAACAAGAAGAAAAGCACTACTAGAGAAAAGCCTATAGGAGACATGCATTAGAGGCGCATTTATACTATATCGCCTTTGATAATATAGTGAGACGCACCATGCAGCCATGCGCCTCTAGTAATTTAATAGGCAAGGCACATATCTGCAGGATGCGCCTCCTCTATCATCTGTACGGACGGAATCTGGCACCCCCATCTTATACGAGGCGCACCAGACGGACATGCGCCTCTAGTACTTAAACAGGCGAGACGCATATGTGGAAAATCGCCTCGCATATCTTCAGGTGGGCAGGGTGGTCGGTGGTCAATATCGAGGTACATATTGTAAGATCGCCTCCGATACTTACAGCAGGCGAGGCGCATTAGAAGCGTGCGTCTCAAGCAACCCTGCAGTGGCCCAGATGGCATAGTGGCGCATGTTGGCATGTCGCCTCAGATAGTTCAGACTATGAGAGGCGCATTTCTTGCAATATCGCCTCGCATAACCTGACTGACTTTTTTTTTGGCACATGCACCCCCTCACTTTCCTCACTTCTTCCTCTCCACCCAAAGACAGATTTAGTGCGCCCTCCTTCTCCCTACCTCATTTTTCCACATTGATTCACCATAGAAGCTTGCTCAATCTCTATTGGTAGACACTCACATGTAAGTGAAGTTTCTTGCTCCTCTAGATCTATAACATGTCCTTTACTTCTCCTCGTCTCTCTTGCATGAAGTTGTAGTTGGAGGAGCGTGAAACGTTTGCTTGTATGCTCATATGCGTTGTCGGCCTTTTGACTATATATTAATGTTATGGTGCATGCTTCTTTTGTGCAGGGATTTCATTTGAGATGCCAATATTTGGAATGTCGATTAATTTCTTTTCCGGTGAATTTACGCACTTTCGCGGATGTCCTCTTTTAGGGAATCATGCGAATTTTGAACAATCCGATGCCTATATATGCTCTAATTATTCTCTTGCTCTTTTGTTACCAGCGTGGCGACCATGGTCCGACCACTGATTCACAAAGCCCTCGTGGATAGGTGGATGAGATCTTGTGAGGACCGATATGGCTGTATAAACAAGGCGGAGATAAGATGTCGTGTCATGTTGCAAGCTGATCTATCGATAAGGCATGATTAGAATCTTTGAGTCGCACCTGCTCGGCAATAGTTTCATGGATGGCTACACTTTCGGTGGATCGTGATGACAAAGATGATGATAGGGATGTCAATAATGGTGAAGATCAAGATGCGGTCATGATCCACGAAGATCAAAGCGCCGCGTGACAATAGGCGGTGATGATCATGAAGATCAGGGTGGCGCCAAGCATGAACAAAGATGATCAAAGGTGGCGCGGGCATGAGCACGAAGATCAAGGTGTCGACCATGATTGAGCTGGCTGCAGACCCTCATATCAAGATCCGCTTTTCAGGGAGACTAGTAATGTCGAGCAGCGCTAGAAATCTAAGCTGGAGAAAATGAAGAAAGGCGCGGTCACTCCATTGTTTGATGGATGCAACGATGGTGATACCGTCCGAATGTAACACTCAAGGCTCAAGATGAAGCGAAACACAAAATGACCGATGAATGCTTCGGCGACAACATTGCATTTCGCGCGATATTCTTCCCTATTTGGTGGTGCAAATTGGGACAATTTCTAAATCAATGTAGTGTGACACCTAAGGGAGAAAGATCCATGAGCTTCAAATGAATTACGTGAAATAGCGATTTTCCGTGGATGGAGACAAGATGATCTGATCGATAATTTTGGTGAAACTCAATAAATCTGAGACATTACAGTTCAATAAGGTTCTTGACAACAACTTGGTCACAGTGTAGCATTGTGGGGCTGGTAGTTGATTCTGTTACATTGGGGGGTTCATATCCATGTTGTTTCACTTTAACTCTTGGTGAAACTTTTGAGTTTGTTTCTACGAAGTAGCCAGTTTATCTAAAACCACAATAGGAGATGGTGAAAAGCGTCTTATGTGTGTGCAGAAAAGGGTGATTAATGATCCATACAAGAATTCTAAACAACTGAAGTTAGTTATAATGTCTTATTACGGGTAAATACATATTTATTTTTGATAAGGCGGTCTGTCAAGAACATCTTGTGGTCTGGACAAGCATTCATGCAAGCAATTTTCACGTCGTGAAATTACTACCCTGACTGTAGTGGTCATAAAACCAAGCTTGCATGTGCAGTATATAGCTTCCTGGGAATATATATGCGCGTGTGAGCCACACCAGGTTTGAAGAGTGGATCTGATATTATTCAAAAAACATGTTTTTAGAGCAACACAGTGGAGTGAACATTGGGTTGGGGAAGCATCTGGAACAAAAACACAACTCGATGCTTTGATCTTACACCTGGAATTATATTGAAGACCTCATGCCAGGCTTGATTCTGAGCTTATCAATGGTGGACGGGTTATACTACCTAGCAACACCAGCGCGACCTGGGCAGCCATCATTCAAATCGACTGGTGCGCGGGTATCACTGGAACAACGTCGTGTTAAGTGGAGATGCGGCCTGCATGTGAACTATCATCGACAAGGTCCATCAATAAGAGCGGCAATGTAGTAAAGGCATTCTTGCGTTTAGAATTTAGCGAGATCGACAACAGTGCCATGGTACCCAGACAGTAGAATTTAGCGAGTAGTCTTCTTCTCATTTTGGTGGGTGTTGCGTCTGTGCACACCTGCACTTTGCCCTATGGGTATTGACTTAACCATTCCTGGTGCTTCATCTATGAATTCCAAGCCATACTCAAAAAAATATTTCTGCGATGACCATCAATATATCAGCAAACAAACAGAACTTGGCAGACCAGAGGCACAACCTGAGTTTCAGCAGATATCGCAGCTCATTCTTGTCGTTGTATATACATCACGCGCATCCGTCACAACAATTTCACCCGCCTAAAACTTACTGTTCTACTGTTCCTATATCAATTTTATCGCCCGTATCCATCTGACCTGCCTTTATCTTGGAAAAATCCTGATATGTCCTCCTCGTCTGCTTTTTCCTTCACCAAATATTCATCACTGGATTTCTTCTTGACCAGGACCAGGTAGTAGTTCAGTATACTAGAGCTTGTATTTCACTATTATGTCCAAGAAAATGAAGGAAAAAATAGCCAGCTCACCGATATCTAGCACTCACGGACCACAAAGTCTCTTGTAGCAGTAGTCTTCTTCTCTCTTTTGGGTGGTCTTGCTCCTGTGCACACCGGCATTGTAGCTAGGATTGCAGAAGCGGGATCCTTATCCATAAATCACATAGATTACTACAAATTGTACTAGGGTCTCATTTCTAATTTAACACTACATCCAGGTAAATTGTACTAGAGACTAGTCCCTCCCCGCTTGCAACACTAGTTGTAGCCTATGGGCGTTGACTTAACCATTCCTGGTGCTTCTTCTATGAAAATGATTTGGCTTCCAGGCCGTATTCTAAAATATGATTTCTTCCCGATGCATAGCGTGAGTTGCCACGACCAGAGGCATGGCGTGAGTTGCAGCAGATATCCGCGACTCATCCACTTGTGGTTGTATGTACATCCACGCACAACCGTCACTACAAGTTCTCCCGCCAAAACTTCCTGTTCACCTGTTGCTATGTCGCTTTTATCGCCCCTATCCACATCTGTCCTGTCTTTTCTTTTGGGAAAATCCTGATTTGTCCTTTCCCTTTTCCCTACTTTTCCCTTAACCAAATATTGATCACTGCATTTCTTCTATAAATCTCATCTGCCACATATATTTTTTCACGCATAATTAGTAATATAAGCCTTTTAGAAAAGAAGTGTTGGCTTGCAAAAAGGCTTTATATTGTGGAGGATGTAATGCTTAACTAACTGCAGCTAGTTCATCTGGTTTATTTTCCTACTATTTGCGCTGCAGCGAAACCTCGAACCGTTGGCGCCGGGCTATACCCTATGCGCTCCACACAGGCCTATCCGAAAGTAGGTAATAATGTATGGAAGTATTTTCTGAAACTTGGGAAATCATGCTTTATGTTTTTTTGAAATATTACGCCAATATCATGCAAGCTAAAATCGGTATAAACTAAAACTAATCCTTACAAGCTACAATTAAAGGTATCACTACTAAAGAGTTCTTCAAAATCACAAATTAGGTACGGAACACAAGTGCAAGCTACATAACTTTGGCACCATAGTACATATCGTGATTTGCATGTTATCAATCGTTCTTGTGATTTTTCTCTTTTTTCATACCTTAGATATGTAGTCTTTAGCAGAGTAAAAATGGGACCACCCAGTCTCCAGGTTCCAAATATCCGCTCTTGAGTTTACTACCAATGCCGAAAATAAAATGTAAAAATGAATCATGTCATCCCACCATGCCTACCCAATGTATCCGATATCAACTCCAATGTGAAGATACCATTGGTCCTTGTACCTGCTAAAAAGGGTACCTCTACAACTGGTCATAAATTTCAACTAGTTTATGTCCGTGTTAGTTACAAATTTGTTGCACATCAACCTATAACCAGTTTATGTAAAAGCACCCAAGGAGTAGGTGAAGGCCCGCCATGCATGTAACAAAGGAATGATTAATGAATGCATACAGTGATTCTAGTTAACAGGTAAATACATGGAATTTCATACAGGATTCTCAAGAACAACTTGTGGTTTAATACAAACAAGCTATTTTCGTGTGTGGTACTCTGGAGGTCATAAGAGCTATCTTGTATGTGCAGTCTGCAAATCCTATTGAGACTATATATGTGCGTGTTGGCACAATGAGTTTAAATAAAGAGTCAATTGGTATTATTGGGAAAAAATTAGAGCAGCAAAATGGAGTAAACTATGGAAATATTCTGGTGGAAGGCAGGCGCATTTAGGCTATATATAAGCAGAGGGTGAAACAAGGCGGATGAAATTAATACTTCAGTCTGCTCGAGGACTCGAACCTGGAGGAGGGATGTGTGCATGTGACAAGCAACCATTCTAAGAGAAGAGCTGGGATCTTTTATTCATAATGGAGTAAACATAGGCTTGGGAAGCAACAATAACACCAACTATCAGATTTCATCATCCACCCGAACTTCTTCGAGAGACCACAGCATGGACCACAGGACCAGAACAACTATGGTTGCTCGCTTGACTTACGACCAGAGTTTACGCAACACTGTTTTCCTGCAGCAGAGATAGGTATGTCCTGGCCTTGTCACCCGTACATTAGGTCCATGATGCACAGTTGTGCCGCTGATCTCGCCCTCCCTCTAGAAACCTTATACTGCTATCCCATTACTCACGGTAGATTTCGTCCACTTTCGATTGTATCCCCTCTTTCCACATTTGATCGCTCTTTTTCTTTTGGCAAAATCTAGATTTTTCCTCATCGTCCAACTTCCTCAACCGCCTTTTCCTTCACCAAAATATTCACACGGCATGCAATTCTTCTTCTCATCTGCCCACATCTCTGTTCAGTAAGTATAGCTCTATCTTCTTCATCTAGCCATTTCTTTGTCTACTATCTTCTCCTACAACCAAACCTCTCTGAGCTCATTTAATAAACCTAACTAAGACCAGGTGCTGCGTTGATTGCACCATATGGTTATTGGATTGAGAATTTGCTCACACTCGTGTGACCATGAGATAAGCGCTAGTGTAGCTTTATTTTCCCTTGAATTCTAGTATTGACTGCCCAGGTCGAGACCTATCATTATTGTGTATGAATAGAAAGTACATGATCTCCACTCCTTTACCGGATGGAGCAGCATCTACGATGGAACCTATGAAGATATGGTAGTAGATGCGACACTTGTCTCGGTGAGGAATGAGCATCATGGAAAACTATATTGTTGTTTGGCGCTTTTTGTTTACTGCGTTATTAGTGTATGTTGGCAACTAATGTTAGATCTAGCTGCACTTTCAACAAACAATTTTAGTGAAGATTTTGTGAGGTTGAAAAGTGTCTCAAATTAGTTCAAGAACAATGACCATGCCTCTCGATTCTCAACTACTAAATTCACTAGTATAATGATCTTTTGTGCTGTAACTTTCTAAAGTGTAATTTGTATAGTTAGATCTTTTGTGCATAACTCTAGTGTAATGATCATGGTTCATTACAATGTTGGGATTATCGCAGTTGAGTGTGTCTAGGGGTAAATTATGGACGCTCACTGCATAGGAAATATGTTTTTAAGGTTACCCCTAATTTGGTTAGGTCCATAACAACTAGAATAGAGAACCACTCAAGAGGACCCAGGGTAGAATGGCAGGGACAAAAATGATAACAAATCATGCAGATTTATGAAAGTCCTCTTCAGTTTTTCCGATACACTTCAAGAGCTATTTCAAAAGCCATCGTTTACTTGCGAGATACTATTAGAAGAGAATTGGGTTATGTATTTTTTCTGAAACAGCAGCAAAATCATAGTTTTGTTGTTTGAAACTATGATTTTTTGGGAAACTGCCAGATGCTATTTGAGAAAGTGGTTTCGATTTATTGTCCATCTACTAGTTTAAGGTTAGTTTTAGACTTTTTCCTTTTTGTGTATTGAAGCATTATAAAATTTATTCTAGTTAAGCGGGTGAAACTAATTCTTATAATGCTCGGAGTTAAAGTATGATTACTGAAGAGTTCTTCAAGAGAAATAAAATTAAGGTTTCAAAACACAAGTATATGATACATAACTTTGGCACTATAACATATTATGTATGATTCACAAGTTATTCAATTGTTCTTGTGACTTTTGTGTTATTTCATAACTTAGATATGTTGTTTTAGCTGATAAAATGGATCACCTACGATCTCTGAGTTCAATATATGCTCTCTAGTTTATCATTTGTGCCGAGAACAAAATGTAAAAGGTCAATCATGTCTTCCTACCATGCCTACCGAGAACATAAATATACAATGTAATGCAGGCATACCATTGGTCCCGTGTGCACCTACAAGGCACTATTCTTTGTTTGCGTTGATTACAAATTCCCAGTGCGTGTCAATCCTATAAGTTTATCCAAAACCTCAATAGGAGGTAGGTGAAAAAGACCGTCATGCATGTCACACCGGGATATTAATGAATACATACACAGATTCTAAACATACAAATTAGTTATAATTTTTTGACAGGGCTGGCTCTCACAGATGTCTTGTGGTTTTTAGACAAGCATTCAAGCAAGCAATTTTCATCCAGTAGAGTTGGGGTGCACGTTTACCTGACTCTCCATTCTCAAGGTCCCGTAAAAGGCCCAGCTTTACCATACATGTGCCAGGTCTGCCTGCACGCCGTTAGGGTCCATATA
The DNA here is from genome assembly GCA_023614405.1 of Avena insularis. Taxonomy (NCBI): domain Eukaryota; kingdom Viridiplantae; phylum Streptophyta; class Magnoliopsida; order Poales; family Poaceae; genus Avena; species Avena insularis. The sequence goes on from CM042689.1 coordinate 370,666,856, forward strand.
TGCGTGTGTGTGCCACAACGAAGTTTTGAGAAGAGTGAAGCTGAGTATAATTCAAAAATATGTTTTTGGAGCAACCAACTTACAATGGAGTGAATAACAATATAGGGTTGGGAAGCATCTGGAACAAAAGCACAGCTCTCTGCTGCTTCATCTTATACCTCAGATTTCCTTCGAAGACCTCACACTAGGAAGCAGTTCCAGGCCCTAACAAGCCGTGGGTGGAAAGAAGGGAGGGCTGAACGCATGTCACCTCTTTGGGGCAGCTTCTGGACTAGCCACCATTCTTGCGTTCAAGATGCACTTGCTGGTGTTCCAGAATGATGTCCTGGCTTCGATGGAACTTGCCTCTGCGAAACAATCGTGGACAAGATCCATGGCTGTGGGCAGCAGAGATTGAGTGTGGCAGGCCTTCTCTGCACAGGAGTTTGGCAGTAGGGCCATGGCGTCGGGACAGTAGAATTTAACAGGTAGTCTTTTTTTTGTTTTGCGGTGGGCGCTGCGTCTGTGAACACCGCCGTTGCCAAATAGTGTGCGATGCCGTTGACCGATCATTCATGGTCTAACTTCACCTTAAATGTTGTAACTTGAAAGATTTACTAGGCGATGACCGGTTGACCGCCATTAGCCGTCCATGCACCACCGTCGCTACGATTTTATCTGTCCTCTTTTTCTTTTTTGTTGTTACCAAAATCCGGAATTGTCACTTGCCGTCACCTTCTTCGTTTGCCTTTTCCTTCACCGAAATATTCATTTACTGCATTTTCCTTCATCTCACATGCAACTTAGATCTGTGCAGTAACTACATATGTAGCTTCTTCATCTGGCCGTTCTTTTCCTATTCTATGGTCTCCAACCAAACCTCGACTCGTTTGAGCGCGGAAGGTTGCACACAAGTATATCTGGATTCAGACGTTGCTCTCGCTCACACGCGATTGGAGACAAGACAGATGCTGAGTGTAGCTTTTCATTTTTCTTAATTGCGGTATTACCTGCAGATCCGGACCCTAGCATTGGGGTCAGAGACTCTTGGGCAGATGCAACACCCTAAATCATTTACTGCTTATTTATTTTCTTTGCGTTCCTTATCACCCCCTCTGTGGTATATTGCGTCGGATTAGAAATTGGAGAATTCGGGTTAGAGAATAACGCATACTATAGTTCACCTGCTTTCATGTTTCTCTTAGGATGTAGTGTTAAGTCAGGGCCCATAAGGCCGTGGCAACGGCGTCGATCCCGACACTGTGCTAGGGGCCCCGAGACCAGGTAGTAATTCAGTATACTAGAGAATGTATTTCAGTTAATTAGGTCAGAAAACAAAAAGAAAAAAAATGGCCCAAGCTCACCATGAATATCTAACGCACTCACGGACCAACACCATTTGAGTCAGCACTGTAAAATAAGAGTTTTGCTTAGGTGTCCCCCTTCTCTCAAAATTAGAAACTGAGAAAACACAAACTGTTCTAAGATTGACCCGATGCCCTTCATGCCCTCTTGAATCAAGCGGGTATTTGGTCCAATCCTGGCCCTCATTATTTTCCTTTTTCTGAGAGATTAGGAAAGGAGGACACGGCTTACTCAAAGTATTGATCAATATATACTGTTGCGACTGACCTCATTGTTCTCCTCTGCATGCTTACGAATGGAATGCGTCTCACTCCCCCAAATTCTCCAATCGCATTATTGAAGGCGCTGCCCATTGCCTTTCCAATGCCAAGGTCACTACAACCGGTAATGGGGAGACCACCAACGACACTATTTTGCTCCCAAATCTTCTCTTTTCCATCCTCAATTTTCAGTATTTTATAAGTCATCAACGCTAAACGTTGGGCATGAGCACTCCAGATAATGCGTCCCCCCCCCTCCGCTAATCTCTCTACTCATTTTGGTTCGCGTTAAATAGCCCGACTCTGTTGTTTTGTTGCTCCACATAATTAATTCTGCTCTTCTTGGTTTTGTTCTTCAGCTTAATTGTTTCAGTATTGATAAGTGCGCACTAGGAAAATTAGGCGAAGAAAGAAAGAAAGAAAAGAAAGGCGAGGAGAATAGACTCAGTGATCTTGTCCTTCATCTTCGTGTTGAGCAGATCAAAGACCAACGCCGAGGCCAGTCGACATCAACACATGCCCATTAATTCAGGTGTATGTTCCTGTATTGACTCTTTTCTATAAACTGTATTGACTATTCATCCATGGAATAGACCCGATCTGCTTGATGAATAATTTCTATTCATTGAAAGGTATTTGAAGGTTAATTACTTCTTGGTGGTTGATGCATCAAAAAAGAACTTAAGAACTTAAGTGTTCAAAACACATTTGGCTATGCTAGCTCAAAAGGCTTGTGGTTGTGGAATGATATTGGATACATAAATGCTATACTAAATTTGTAAACGTTTTCTACGGAAGTGATGTTGAATTAGATGAATCCTTATTTGAATTAAAGACTGCTGCAAATGACTTTACCGGAATCTGGCGTGCAATTAAGTGTGCTATAGCGATTTTCTGAGTTGTAGGAACGCAAATATTTTGCAAATACGTTAACAGCAGCTTGTTGAATTTTATTTATTGTACTGGTGGTTGTATCAGATGGTGAGTTTTATCAATGTTGAGGAAAACTATTTGAGATCATCTGGCACATGAAAGACTGGTAATTATTTTTCACTTCATGCATGGAAAAGACAATTTGGATGGAAATAAATATTAGTCTTGATGGCAATACTTTACTTCTAGAAAGTATTTTTGAAGTAATAAGATCATGAATTGGTACGGTTGCCTTTGTTGAATGTATAGTAAAACTTTGGAATAGTTTTGTTGGGTGGAAACATGAGGTGAAGACATTTAAGATTGAGGTATAATAAACTAATGTAAGCTCTCCAAGATCTGATTAGCAGAGATTACAAACAAAAATGCTAAGTTTGCCTTTACTAATATAGCTTCATGCATGAAGATTTAGAGAAAGTTAATTGGTGAAGAAAATGGTAGGAAGTAAGCGAGGATATAGAAGCGGTGTAATTTATAATTGTGTTAACAGTACTGCATATCTCATGGTAGAACAAAAGGGTTTAAGTAGAGATAAGTTTTGACAAGCTTTGGACAAGGCCCTGTGAATGGAGTCATCTTATTTCTTTTTGAAGAAAACAATGGAGCTTACCAAACTTTTAGTGATTTTGTGTCTACCAACTCTTTCAGCTCGTCACATCTGACCTCGATGTAAGAAGGACAACTTGGGTTGTACTCCGCCTTGTACATTTCTTCTTCTGTGACTTCACAACAAAAGAAGCCCTCCCCATCTTTTTTGAAACCTGCCCATAACAACAGATTCTGATGTAGGCCTTCATAAAACCGCTAAACAATGTCACAGTGTGCGAACTTTGGATGTAATTGGTATCTTATGATAATAATATATACTCTATAAGAAATGGTTCCGATTGATATTTTATACATCACCAATATAGGAATTATTTATTCGAGACATCCTTTATGCCATGGAGTAATAATACCTTGGAAGGGTGTGGTAGTCTTGCATAGATCATCCACATGAGCTTCATGGAAGAAGTTGGATGAGTGCTTTTCAAATTTATTTTGATAAAGGAATATGATAAGAGCAAAATGGCATTTTCATCTAAGTCAATGAACTTTGGTGCGAAATGATCACATTTTGTTCTATGTGGTGAGTGTGGGAATAAATGTCAATGGCGATATTGGTCATTATTTTCAAACTAGAAGTAATGGAACAAGACGATCCTCTATCTCCAGTTCTTTTTAATATTGTGGTGGACACTGTTATTTCCTGGCTGCATGAGGAAAAAGAAGAATTGTGGAGAAAAATTGGATGACTCGTACCTCATCTAGTTGAAGAGGGAGTTTCCATTTTACAATATCTTGAATTTGAAGGCTGTTTACATGAAATTGATCTTATGCATATTTAGTTTTATTATTTAAAAAATCATTTTCATAAGGTAGAATCTTCTATTTGGAAATAAAAAGAAGAAAGAAAACACCACAAAACTAAATTTTTGATTTGTGAGGAAATTGATTCTCTGCTTTTAGATATCTAGGTATCCCTATTCATTACAAATGTTTGCTAAATTCTCTAGTATTCTATTTATTACAGATGTTTGCTAGGAGGTGAATAGAGGCTGAATAGAGGACCGCTTTGAGGAAAAGATTGAACTTTTGCTTGAGGCTACCTAGAGACAGAGATGAATAGGAATTATTAATTCGTTCATACGAGTTTACAAATTGTTATATTTTCTCAGAGATACCTAAGGAGTTAGGAAAAAGATTGGATATTATAGATCCTGATTTTTCTAGCAGTGATGATCCTTAAATACCTATCATTAACTAGGTGGATTATCATTTGCTGCCCCCAAAGACCAAGGGGTTTACGTGGAGGTCCTTGAACTTAAAAACAAATGTTTATTGAGAAAATGGCTCTTCACACTTTTGGTAGAGGAAGGTATGTGGCAAAATACTATAAAATAAGTATCTAAGGAATAAAATGCTCCAAGTTACTGCAAAACCAACTAATTCTCCCTATTGGAAAAAGGTTGATGGAGGTTAAAGATGAGCTTTTTCCGGATCCTTTATTGCTGAGGATGGATTCAAAAACAAGGTTTACTGGGAAGAAATTTGGTTGTGGTATAAAGATATCAACCCTTATTTGCACAACAATGCTTCGTGACGGTTGGACAGTATTGGCAAATGCGTGTTTCAATATTGAGTTCGGAGTCTAACTGGCATACATGAATGAATAGGGCTTCATTTGGTTCCCAAGGATTGTAGGAAGAACACTGTTGAGTCATATTTTCTACCATTTAACTAGGACTTCAGAGTTAAATCTATATATGAAGATCACTGGCCAGTCACCAGTTATTTAAATGTATGAAGATCTTTTATATATGACCTTTGTTTTCACGTTGTCGCCTAAACATGGAGTTAAGCATGTGGCAGTGACCGGGTGTAGCTGGAAAGCGAACGGCTGGGAAGGAGCAGCCAGTGTTTTTGAGTCATGACGCCAAAAAAAATATGTATGCTTTGAAACTAAGTGGCTGCTGCAGATTTTTGAGAATCGAGGAAAGAAATCGGCGAGAATCAGTGAAGGGCTCTGGTGGCGTGATGGGAAAGATAAGCCCTCTGAGAATCAATGTCAGGCGGAACAAGCGCCTAAACTCACGCTACTACGCCGCCACAAACTCCCACATACATGACACCCGAAGAGGGACTGGCCCGGCGCTCCACCTCCCGTCGTCAAGTAACCTCCTTCTATTCTTCTCTCCTCCGCCTCCTCTCGTTCCACCTCCGCCTCCACCCCCATTTCTCCTCCGCCTCCGCCCTGGCTGTGTTCTTCTAGCCTGCCCTCCATTTCTCCTCCTACGTACTTCTCCCACTCCAGCCTTTCTGCTCCTTTATCTGATTCTCTTGCTGTCTACTCCTTCATGCTGGCTCCATCTCCCGATTGCCCCCCCCCTCGCAACTCTGCTTGCGCCTCTTTCTTTTGCTGCTCATTAAGCCTTATTTCTCATCTGATTAGCGCTATTAAACAATAGTTGACCAATTCACGAAGATAGATGGCTGATAATGGAGGTGGTATGATCAGTGAGGATCAAGAGGAGAGCCAGAATCAAAGGATCTGAGGATTGGAAATCGCATATTGTTAGCTTGAAGAATAAAAATGTCAATAAATTAATGTCTTCTTTTCTTGGAGAGATTGTGTCCTCTAATTATCAAGTGAAACAACATATTTAGGAGCTCACGGAGGATAATAGCACTTTTCCAATAATAAAACCACCACAGAGATATCAAAGAAGGAATTGCAAGCATGTGGATAGATAAGAATCGTGAAAGATGCCAATCAGAGGTGGGTGTTGTGGTGAAGAGGGCCGAAGGTGGTGATCAAGATGATGATGAAAGTCTGGTGAGAGAACAAACAGAAGCCAAGCATCATGTACTAGTCGTGAAACAACCAGAATAATCAACTCCAGATTAAGGATATCCTCCAGAAAAATTTCATGACTGTATTCTTCGTATTGGCTGACTGTATAACTAAAAATTGCTCCATTGTTGTTGAAATCTCGGATGGAAATATTTGAGGGATAGGCCTTCTTGGGTGCAAAAACAAAACTTATTTAGGTCTACCATTAGGTAGTCACAGAGACATCATCAAGTACATTTGATTCTTTGTCTTAATCATTTATTTTAATACCAAAAGTGGCTCAATTTGAGTGGTTGAAGCAATTGGGCAGTGGACTTAAACCACCCCTAGCTATCCTGGGGAGCCGTGTGATGCATGAGGTTTATCCAGGCTGAACCCCAAAGGAATGCCAGTGAGCCTGTTGACAAGTTTTCCTCGGTTATATGAAACCAAGGTTATCGAACCCCGGTAGGAATGAGGAAACACCTCCAAAGATGTTGTTTTCCAATAACTTAGAATCCCTACACAACACAACCGCAGGAGACTTTGCCCCAAACTTACAGTGGTTGTATTCTGCGGTTTTCTTGAAAACAAAAGGATTAAGCGTGTTGTGTGGAAAGTAGCTTGCCGAAATGCGATAAATGTGACCGGGATATACTTTCCGGTGTCCTCCCTATTCCTCATGACCCGGGGTGTGCCCACTTTGGGTTGAAACATTTGCTTGCGGGTGGCCTGATCGGGGGAGAAAGCGATCGATCCGATACGGGAAGATCCGAACTTCTGAGCTTGGGCCACGTTATTCGTACCAGTTCAAAATGTACCATGGCTTCAACTCTTAGTGTGGCGGATGAATCTCTCACGCAAACCCTAGGCGGATATCTATATAAGCCGTCCTAGAGGCTGGGCTTTTAACTTTAGATCCTCAACTCGCACGGAGGAAACCCTTGTAACCCATATTCCCGGTTCTCATTATTCTTTGGATTATAACACTATAGCGGGGAGTGGGATCCGTCCAAAGCCGGTGATTGAACTGGGTAAACAATATCCTTGGTCTCGGAACGCGATAAGTCTGCGCACTCTCTTCCGTATATATCGAGGACCCCTCATGGTGCTTGTCATCGATCGACGGTTGGCGCCAGCCGTGGGGCAAGTGGAGAAACCGGATGTAACGTTCCAGCAGAATACCAAAAGTGGAATATGACCAGGACTATAAGCATCGATTGGTCTCCATGGTCCTCTATATTGACGAGACTTGGATTCCGACTAGGAAGGTTATGTTGCCTACACAATCATGTCTTTCGGTGAGATCGATGTTTGTCATTTCATTGAACACCCCACCACCCGGTGGTGATGATAAAATGAGAAGAATCTTCTAGAGTCCCCCCTCTCATCATGAATGACGAGGTTCGGATCTCGAATACCCTAATCCCCACCCAGCAGGACTAAATTTGTGGAATATTGGAGAAATCAAGGCACGAGGAAGACCCTAAGCGGTTAAAATCCAGTCTAGGTGGATCTCCTTGGAGGGAGTATCCTGATGTCGACCCACCACGTGAAATCCGAAATCTAGGAAGGCATATCCAGCGACACTAATTCCGTCTCGATGATGCCGGGGCCGAACAGGCCCTTTCCTAAAGAGTACACCGCTACGGCGTGTAGTAATTCAAGATACCAGCTGCAAATTTAATTCTAAGACCATCAAAAGTTTGACATGGGCGATCACCAGGAGGCTGCCAGGTACCTCCGGGGCTTCGTTGAGCCGTCGGGTATGTGGGATCCGTATAAACTCTACCCGTTACCGGAAAACATGGCTGTGCTGAAGCAATTGGAACAAGCCGATGTACCTACTCACCGGATAGATGATGATGTCGGCGGGTGCAAGACTTCATGGAATATGAAGAGTACAACTCGAGCTGCGAGAAGAAGGAGAAAGCCATGGATGAAGAGATCCGAAACACTCTCTGGCCTTGAAGGATGATATGGGCCGTCGAAGATAATCCGAGGTCCGGATGTCCGAAAATGCAAACCCGAGCTTGACTCAGGAAGCGGACCCAAAACGTCTTTGCTCTGGCTGACGCCAAGAGGAAAGAAAAAGAAGAACAAAAGAAAACAAGACCCGACAAAGACCCTCTCTACGGAGGGTAATTCTTCGAGAATCTGAAGACTTCGGATGGAGCACTTATCGGTGAGCGAAAAAAGAAAAGTCGGTGATGGACAAGTGCTCCACCTATACCTACAGGTATGAGCTACTACGAAGAAGCTGGAGCCGAAAGAACCCAAGCTTCTCGACCGTCATATGACGCTCCTGGATGAAGCCAAACATCTGAGGAAGAAAAGCGCGCCTTTAACTAAAAGTTACATATCTGCATCACAAAGACACCAGAGCGTCAAACTATGTAATTCCATATCATTGCCGTCTTTTGGAGATGGATGGGAAATACGAAAAGATAGCAAAAGAGTTAGGTATATCAGCCCGATCGAAATCTTGTGGCGGCCGAAATTTTATAAAACTAATCTAGGACTGGAGAATCCGTTTAGGCATCAAACTACTCAACAAAATTTGCGACGTGGTGGCTTCTCGGTAAAACTGGTCACCAGTTCGATGATGTCACCACCGAGATCCGGCATGGTGACGTAAGACCCATCGCGTTCAGGAGAAGCATCGCCATCTAGAATGTCGGAGACATTATTCAGGAAAGAACCCAGATCGTCAGGCGGCCTTCAGCGAGAACTACGTGGTAGACTAGCGTTGTATGGAAAGAGGCCATCACTGCTCTGGATGAGTCCTCTGACGAGAGTCCCTAGCGATCGAAGGGAGAAGATAAGAAACATCCCGGAGGATCGTCAAAATACCCACCTCCTGGGCATGCCGTGGTGAGCGGCCTCACCATGGTGGGAACGTGATTGAAGAACTGATAAAACCATGCGGGACATAAGCGGCGGGGGCTCGTCAGCCAAGACCCTCGAGAACCGGAATAATGGCGGCTCCAGATGAGCGGCGATCGATCCGGAAATATCAATTGCCCACCCTCTCCACCATGATTATCCAGAGACCGAGAGGGGCTGGCGTGGTGCGGAGGATTGATAAGCGGCCGTACGCCGAACTTGCATTACAGCCACCGACATTCGGGACGATCTTTGTATCCCGAACGACGCCAGGCACATGATCAACTCTCCAGCAAAAGCGTGACTCAGCGATGATATCTCTACATGGGCCGAAATGCTTTGGACCACGCGCCGAACTACAAAGTGCCGGAAAGGATTTGCCTCTCAGACATATCAGCCTGTGATACATTTATAAATGTATCTTTATAATTTGATGTTCCATGCTTGGTTTGTCCACTTTCCTTGTGTTTTGTTCCAACTTGGGAGTACTTTTGTTATGATTTCTTGGACTAACCTATTATAAGAGCCATAGTGCGGTACTGTTTCTGTTGTTTTGGTTCAGAAAAGTGAAATGAATATTCTACGAGGTGGATGGGACAAAAGCCAAAGTGCCTATTTTTACGGAAAAGGATAAAGTTGCCCGAGAATAACAGGCAGAAGGCTGAACGACCCGCAGCGCGGTAGTTTAGCGCAATTCATTGCCTATAAGTGCCAGAATAAAAACCCTGGTACGATCAAAATCCACGAAAATGCATACCGTGTCTCATCCCTAGATGGGGAAGGGATGCGAAGCTCTTCGGCACCTGCCGAAGAAATTCACCACAGAGGCCTTCTTATTACTAAAGCCTCATTATGATAAATCAAATGAATTTTAAGCGCTCTTGGACTACGGATCCCGTAGTAATTAGATAATTTGGTTTCTCCTCCTTTGTGCTTTTCATGTTTAGATCTTGTAGCTCCGTTCTGTGATCGAAGATCATCTTTTTAGTCCTTGCATGTTGTGTTTCGGGGATCCGATGGATGAGATGCTATTTTAGAATTGATTATTGATTATCTGTCTTTGTTATTTGAGATCTTTTGTACCCATTGTTGGCCTTCCTCTCTTGGCCGATGGTACTACTTAACTCCAAGAGATTAGTATTTATACTTTCGGTGGGTTCATGCCTACGGTAATAAAGAGTAATGATCTCTAGGGTACTAGATGCTGTTTGCTACTAAGGAAAAATAGCAATCACTGTTCATAAAACAAAGCATTATTGTTTACACTTACTGCATGATTAAATAAGCAATAATACATTGCTTGCGACCCAATACTAAGAAGGGGTTCGGTTATTAACTGGTGGTTATTAGTCATGGAATTGAGTTGGATGGCGATTACATATGATATGTTGTATTACTTGATCAAGTCTCAAAGGAGTCAAGATGATTAGTATATGCATGTATTGCTTTCTCGATTGTTGTTTGTCAATTGCCCTGGCTGTAATTTGTTTTTACCCCAGCATATTTCTCTATCTGTCAGGCCTCTATTGAACTATGGATCCTGGTCATGTCTTTTCATTAATCTACAATCTTTTGTGTTTACTTTACGCAAACTTTTACTTCTTTCCATTAAATACATTGTCCTTTGTTTTCCGCAAAACCACGGTGAGATTGACAACCTCGCCATAGAGTTAGGGACAAAGTTAATGTGAATTTATCGCCTTTTAGAGTCTCCGTTGCTACTAGCAGGTAGTGTATACCAAAGAAAACTTCGACTAGTAACACCTTTGGGGTGTTTCCTTGCAACCTCTTGATTCGATTAAACTTGGTTTTTCATAACTGAGGGCTTGCTACTGTGCTCATCATACCTTCCTCTTGGGGTTCCCCAGAGCTCTCGTAACTACTACACACACCAGCAAAGGAATTTTGCAAACAGTGTATTGAGCCATCAGCGATTTTTACGGCGCCATTATGAGGGAGTCATGGACATCTTCTGAGGAGTCCCTCCTTGTGGTCTCTTTACCTTTGTTTTGTTTTTGTGAGTTTCTTTGGCGCTGTTTGCTTGTTTGTTCTTTAAAAACACAAAAATTAGTTTTTACTTGTTTGCTCTTGTTTGAAAACACAAAAAATTTAGTTCCTATCTTGGGTGCCACTATGTCCCAGCCTTGCTCCAATCACTATAATGTCTTATGAAATAACTCACTTTTAAACAAGGTGAGAAAGTTTAAGGAAGCTTGGTCTAGAATCTCTAATCTACAAAAGAAAAGTAGGCCTAAATGGCAATATTTGTCCCTTAAGTAGATTTTTACTGCTTGGGATTTATACTATATAGATATGCTTTGAATCTTTGACGTACTTGGGAGGAAGATTTCCTCCAAAATGTGAGGATGATTCCATTAATACTATCCTAAAAGAAATTGATTCTCACTTACAATTTGCCTATGGCAAACTGATACTTCTTCGCAAAAATATTTTTTCTAGGTTATGAACTGCTCTTGAGGCTACTTTTCCTACTAAATTAGAAAGGTCTTCAATACATAGGGAGCATCATGTTATGTTTCAATAAATTAAAGAACCATCAAAATGGCTCCTTATAGTAAAGATTGAGATAAACACTAAAGCTTTTTCAAGAAAGCTAGATTTGTGATGTCATGTCAGATTTTGCCTTGTGCCCAAGGATATTTATGAATCTTTGAATCTTTGGGGCTTACGGAAGGAGGGAAAAATAAATATCTCTTGCTAATAATACTGCATATTACCTCTTGGAATAGCAAAGGAGTGTTACAAAGATCCTTCCCAGGAAATGATTTCTATTGATTATCTTGTTATTGAATGTGCAGGAAAAAGACAAATTACACTTGGAAGGCCCCTATTAGAACTCCTTGGAGTATATTAAATATTGGAAAGGGGACCATGCACCTTTCTTCTCACCAAACAATCACATTTTTCCCAAAGGATAGAATAAAACCAAGAGGTGAAAGTTGGTTTAATGCTTCTGTTCGTTAGAGAACACTTGATTCTTTCTTTAGCTTCTTATACTAACAAAGCGTTAAAAGAAATGCGTGGGAAATGTTAGAGTTTTAGTTTGAGTCTTGGAAGTTATTACCTCTGTAAATAACCTCTCCTTATCCTTTTTGTTGCTTTTATGCCAAGAAGTAACCTCTATTGAGTGAAGTAATTAGGAAAGTTCTTTGTCCCGAAGCGAATTTCACAACTACCGTAAAATTCCTGAAGAGTTAAATGCGTCGGATTGAGCTGTAATGTTTTTTAGCACTTCTGGCCCAGGTTGTTATCTAACTTTCATTTGATTTCAACCACTGCAATTTTAACCTTGAAGGTCTTGAAAAAAATTAGTCTTTACCTGCTAGTCTGTTTTTGTTAATTCTTTGCCATTTTGCATTGCTTTTGTTGTGGTTCCTTCTTGGGGTTCCTCTGAAATTCATGAATTTTTTAGGGAAGTGCTACAGTAGCTAGTGTTCTACAATATGGAAGTTTATTTGGTGTTAGAACTGAACCTTGAGACTTATTTGCTCACCGAATTGCACTAATATTTGCTAATGAGATGTGATTTTGTATGGAAGAAAAATTTCAGGTGTGGAAGAATGAGTAATGAGATGATGATTGAATAAGCTCAAGCTTGGGGACTTGCGTGTCACCCCAAAAATATAAGTACAAGCAAGAGGTTTAAAAGACATCCTTGCTATCATCTAAAGGCTGAGTTTCTTTCGACCCTTCCGTTTTGCTATTTTGGATTGTGTTTTTCTTGAGCGTCTTCTTTTCATTTCATTTTAGTTTTTGGTTGCCTGGTTTGTAGTTTTCTGAATCTAATGGTTCGTTTCTTTTTGGTTTCTGAATATAGTTTGGTTTTGTAGTTTGAAAAAAAGAAATGGGAAAAGTGCGCTTTTAATAGTGAGGGCTTGTTTTTATTTGTGGCCATGCTTTGTCATGCCATGATTGATATTGTTTTTGACACATACTTTAAATATTCTTTGCTGCGACTTGACTGTGGTGGGATTCACTTAATATACCTTGGATCAAATCATTTGTTTTTAGCATATTAAAGCATAATTATAGTGGTGACTTCTCCCTTGATGCTTTTATTTAGGTTGACTTAGTAGCAATACTCCTGACATGTTATATTATCTCAAGTCTGCATAAACTTTATGATCCTTTAGTTTTTCAACTTGTAGTATCCTTTATGCTTTGATCAATGATGTTTTAAGCTCTTGCCATGATTATGGCCATTATTATACTCTTAGTTTGTCGGCTCGGTCTTTTGTAGCCTCCCACCACAAAGTATGAGTTCCCTCATGCATCAACTCCTAAACCAAGTTATTCTAGAAATTACACCATACTACCTACTAGCTTATGCTATTCCAAGTATATTCTGTACTTTTATCCTTTCACTTGTTATGAAAACTAGTAGTAGCTCTGTGAACTTGTTTGTTTCTTTTTGCTTTTCTAATAAGCTTTGAACATTAAAATTGAACCATGTATAGCCAAGATAACCAACATTACACTTGTAATATACTGTACCCGTTGATATCATGTTCTTTTGCTTACGGATCCGAATGAGCAATCAAACAAAGTGTTTCTTACAATTTCAGCAAATATATATGGAAGCAAGTTGGCATCTCTGGAATGCATAGAGTCATTGGTGACTCAATTGCTATGTGATCTACACAATGGCATGTGAGGCTAATCTTGTCATAGCTAAGAATCAACCGATATAGAAATTATAATGGCATCATAAGAGAACTTCTAGAGCATGAATGCAAACCACGCAGTGAACTACATAGTAGAGGGAGCGGTTATGCTGTTGCTCAGAACGTAGACCAACACCGAGTGGGTGAAGTAATGGCATCCCTTGTGAACCTGTAGAATAGGCTATGCAAACCAACACAAGTTCATTGTTCCATTTTATCTATATGCAAGAAAAGGAAATAGTTAGTGATGCAGCTTTTGAAGAACCAGATGGCAACAACAAAATTATAACCAAATTAATGCGAAGAGTTTAAATATGCATTACCAAGGAAGATAGCGGAAGCGATGCCAGGAGGAGGAAATAATAGCAGGAACTGATCTCGGGACAAACTGAATAGATTGATGAATTGTAGAGTGGGAATCCACACTAATATTTTCCAATTTTGACTTTAGATTTTGCAAGAATTACTATGTGGGGCAATTCTTTTGTTGTATGGAGATAGCTAAGAACATGTGCATGATAAAATAATGAGACATGTCCATGACTCTGAAATTTTAGAGAAGTGAATGCAAATCAACATGTCTAATGACCTTGTATGCTAGAATCGAACAACAGGCATCTATCGACTTGTATGTACGAGCACGATAGCAATAAAATGCAGGTCATCTGCGACAGCGAACTTGAACCGCTTATATACTACGACAAAACAAAAACATATTGTACATTTGGTTAACTCTTGGTCGGAGAGGCGTCTAAGCATCATATTTACCCGTGCGGTGACGTCCAGTCACCGAGGGTATTCAGGTTGTGGTGGCTATTAATGGCGTCGGGGAAGAAGATACTTAGGCGGTCGATGCCGGCTTGAGCATGGTGGAAGAGAGAATCGCCGAGGCCGGCATCTAGTCTGCGATGAATGGCGGCAATACCGAAAGCAGCTGGTCTAGAGCGATGGACATTGAACTCCTTGAACTAGATCACCGGTGAAGCGGATCTGGTACGGTTGGGTAGCTTTTGACTGCCGGGAAGCAGAGCCGGTAAACAACACCGCAGCTCCGGTGCGATGGCGTAGAGACACGGTGAACGCGTGATCCGCGGGTGAACTGGATCCAGGGTGGTGAAAAACACCACACCTATGATGCCATCAGCGTGGTGAACAACACCGCAGCTCACGGTCGATGGCGAAGAGAGACCCGGTGAACGAGATCCGATGGGTGAGCATCCGGTGAAGCGGCTCCATGGCGATGCATGAGACCACAACTCAAGTGGCCCGGTCGTATTGCGTGGAATTGCCGCGGCCGGCGAATGCAGCGTGGTGATGCGTGGAGGTGAGGGATGGGATTTTGGAAGGACCGATGGGGAAAATCTGGTAGAATCTCGGACTAAGGAGGTGAACAGTAAACATAAATTACGATCGTGGCCCTAAGCTACCAACTTTAGCTTGCCCATAGGCGCTCGGAACAATGGGTAGAATGGAATTTTGACAGTCAAGGTTTTTTGAAACTTTAAAGCGCGGGAAATACTTCAAGCATCGGTGTGGCATGATTTTGCATGCGATTGATTTTGAATTTGGCGTATCCATCCAATAATAATATAAAAATGGTCACGCCCCGATTGGAATATTTTGCCTCAAAGTTTTTTTTTGAAAGGCGAAAGGAAATGCTTCAAAGTCGATTGTATGTGGTTTAGCTTCTCGATTGAGATTTTGAATTGGCTAAACACCCATCTAATAATAATAAAATGGTACTCCCGGTGGGGAGATTTTGCCTCAAAGCTTTTTGGAAAAGCGGAAGGGCGGAAATGCTTCAAAGTCGGTGTCGCGGTTTTGCCGCTCGATTAAGAGATTTTGAATTTGACTACCACCCATCTTCTCGATAATAACTACAAGAATGGTACTCCACGGTGGGAGATTTTGCCTCAAAGTTTTTGAAACGTATGTGAAATGCTTCAAAGTGGGTGTGCGGTTTTGCAGCTTCGATTGAATTTTGAATTTAGCGAGCATCCATCTAATAATCATAATATAAAAATGGTACTCCTTCGGTGGGAGATTTTGGCTCAAAATTTTGAAACGGTTAGGCGGGAAATGCTTCAAAGTCGGTGTGTGTGATTTTGCCGCTCGATTGAGAATTTGAATTTTGCTAGCATCCATGTACTACTAGTAGTAGTAGTAAAAAAGGTGGTAGAAACGTCTGACTATATGGTTGTGGAATTCATGGCAGAGTCACATCAACTGATCATCCATATAAGCACACTTGAGGTACTCCCGTGTTACATTATTACTAGGCCGGGTAGTACTAGTTCGAGAATTAAGTTCACCTACTACCGCTTTATAGCTAGTTGCATGTGGTAATCCTAAAATCCAGCCAATGCACGGCCACCGCATCTAATTGAAAACATGCAAGTCAATGGATGCACTCCCGTTTAACAACATGATCGGCCAGAGCATTACAAGATGGTGGTTCATTTTCACGGTCAACTAGAGGAGTAATTGAGCAAAACTAGGAGCATTATTAATTGATCCTCCGCCCTAGGAATTGCGCATAAAATAATTAAGAGGTATCTACACCTTTAGTCCCACATCTTGCACCGTGAGGCGTTTTAGTCCCACATATTGAAAAATGAGCAATACTAGTCCCCTGATTTATATCTAGAAAGTATTTTGGTCCAATTTAATCAAATTTTAGTGAATTTGACTTAATTTGTCCTAAATGGCGTTGATTTTTTAAATGACCCCTCTATATTTTTTTATGTCATTTGTGTCCCTATGCCAGTGATAAGTGGACCACTGTTAGTAGGCGTACAAATAAAATAGTTAAATCTCTAAGAGGAGAATGGATTGAACTTAACACTTTTGTGACACACACATCCACAACGAAGCCACTATGCGGTAGATGCTAGTTGTTACTCATGTGAGACAAGGAGTACTTGAGAGGACGAATTATGTATCGAGGAGTACTTGGGAGGACATAATTATTTATACAATAAAAAGCACATACGAGCATAAAAATGCTCACGTCTATGTTGGCATGGTCCATAATATCAATTGTATAGCTTTGTCGTTAACCTAGTAGCTAGTTAAGTGTCTAGAATAAACTTGACTTTTCTTCGGCCAAAATGAAAAGGAATAAACTTGAGTTCTAATTGTAGCCTAGAACACAAATTATTTTGAATTGAGAATTTGGATCTTTTTTAGATTTTCACATCTTGGAACACATATTTTGAATATGCAAAATAAAGAACACATCAGCCAAAGCTCTCTTGATTAATCACTTATGTGTGCATGTTGTAAGTGGAAAGGTTGATTTCTTGATGAGCATAAGTAATCAGTTCGATACCCTACAATGCATTGGTAGTTTTTCATATTTGTTTTCTTATGCAGATCCTCATGTTAGGTCGTACCAAGGTCACAACTGGCAGGAAGAAAATACATAGGGGTCATTTTGCAAAAATTATGATGCCCCATGTCACTTGTTACGCATAAATTCGGACAAAATCACGAAATTTGATTGAATTGGACTAAATGTATCATAGAGAACTGCCAACGGGTTTCTGATTAGATCCAGGATTTTTGCCTCGGGGAGATATATAGGCAAAGAGGCAAGGTCGGTGGTCGTGTCAGGGCCCACCATGCTGCGCGCGGCCAAGGGGACCTGCCCTAGGTGGTGTGGCCACCTGCACCCTCTCTGCATCTCGTATTCTGCCCGTGAGTCTCCGGAAAAATAGGCATATGGCTTTGTCCCATCCAATTAAAGAATATTCATTTTCGACTTTCTTGAACCAAAATAGCAGAAAACAGCAATGGCGTGGCTCTTGTTAATAGGTTAGTCCAAGAAATCATTTGAAAAGTACTCCAAAGTGTGGACAAAACATAAGAAAGTAGATAAAACCAAGCATGGAACATCAAAAATTATAGATATATTTGCAATGTATCAACATCCCCAAGCTTAACTCCTGCTCATCCTCAGTAGGTAAGGATAAAGAAAGAATAATTTTTGAGGTGACATGCACCATCATAAACTTAGATCAAAGTATTTGCAAAACATTCCAAAGCTGGGATCATTGTACTTTAACATAGCATGAAAGACAAAGTTCTAACAATAAGGCATAGCAACTATGTTGGAACATGAACAGGCACAAACTAAAGATTCATGAATAACAATGCATTGAAAGACGTTTGTTTGTTTCACATAAGAAAACATAGCATAATAGCATTCAGCTTGTCCCTCATAGAGTAGCAAATATAAATGCATAGGGCACCTTCAAAGTTCAAAAGAGTGACTAGATACAAATAGTTTAAAAGAAGCAATATCAAGGTATGCATCAATCAACAAGTCTTGGGACAATGCACATAGAACTAAGAATGACCACTATGCTCTCAAAGTAGGTGCATAAAGATAGAGGTGGAGACTCAATATAATGGTGGAATAAAGGCCTTCATAGAAGGAAGCAGAGATTCAAGTTTCATAAAGAGCTTCCAAAAATTATGGTACTTATAGCTTTCAGCTCTCATTGCCCCTATCATAAGCATCTTGAAGTGATTAAGGTTAAAGTGAACAAACTATGGTGTATATGCTTGACAAAGTATATGTTGGAAATGTATGTCCCTTGAGTCGCTCCTCATGCTACTCAAGTTTAGTCACCGATAAGTTCTTGTCATCGTAAGTATATGTGTATCATAGAGAACCGCCAGGGTACCCTTGCCCGATGATACGGAAGAATCCTATATCAAAATGACAAGGCAAGCGGACAATGAGCATCTCAAGAATCTTCTTATTTACCATGGGAATATGGTGCTTTTCTCTCTTTCCTCTTTTCATAATCTCTTTTTCTCAATATAGGACTCTTTTATAAGAAGAATGCTTCATAGACAACTCATTATGGTTACTTGCAGGTTTCCACCATGTCAAGATGGATTAGACCAGTCCGGTGTTTCTCAAACACATATACATAACTCCATGGACTTACAAGCTCCCTTTCATTTCACACACGACATCCATAGACAAAAGAGCATGATATCAACTAGGTACAAAGTACGTGCAATGTTGAAGGCATTCCCCATGACAGCATAGTTCTGCTAATCCCAAACAAATAAGTGCAAGCATATACAACATACACGACACAATGGTTCAAGTTTATTAAGGGCAAGAAAAGTAAAGTGTGCCATCAAGTTCGTGAGAGCTTTAATCTCTAGTTTTCATAACAAGTTTAATTTGCAAGGTAAACAAAAACATGAATATACTTGGAATAGCATATGCTAATAGGTAGGTACAGTGGACTCTTTGTAATAACTTGGTTTAGGAGTTGGATGCATGAGGAACTCATACTTGGTTGTGGAGGCTAGCAAAAGACTCGGAGCGACAAACTAATAGAGCAATAATGGCCATAATCATGTAGAGCGACAAAACATCATTGATCAAAGCATAAAGTGATACTACAAGTTGAAAACTAAAGGATCATAAAGGCTATGGTGACTTGAGATAGTCATAACATGGTGTGAGCATGTGCCAAGTCAACCCAAATAAAGCATCAAAAGAGAATACCACAATACTATGCTTTAATATGCTAAAACAACGCATGATTCATCCAAGGCACATTAAGCAATCTCAATTGTTTATAACAAGTCATGCTACATCAAAGAATACTAAGCATAAAGCCAAAACAATATCAAGCATGGCATGACAAAGCATATGCCACAGTCAAAAACAAACTCTCTTTAACACTTAAGCATGAACTTTCCTAATCTTTTTCCAATCCAAACCAAACTATTTTAAAACCAATGTATGAAAGAGGGGTCCAACCAATTTATTCAGCAAACTAAACGAAAAACCAAAACAAAAACGAAAGAAAAGAAGACGCTCCAAGAACAACACAATTGTGCATGAAACAATAAAAATAAAGCGTTTGGAAAAAACCTGGGATTTTATTGATGAAGAGGGGGATGCCTTGGGCATCCCCAAGCTTTGACGCTTGTACTTCTTGGATATTTCTTGGGGTGACACGTGTGGTATCCCAAAGTTTGAGCTTTAGTCCGTTCTTCATCTCATTACATCATTCCCTCCATACACCTGAAATTTTTCTTCATATAAAACTTCACACAATCTTTATTAGCAACATTAGTGCAATCAAGATAATAAGTCTTTAGGTTCATTTATAACACCAATAAAACTTACATTGAAACAGAAGCTACTGTATTACTTCCCTCAAAAAGCTCAATTCCCCAAAAGAACTCAAAAAGGAACCAACAAGAAGCAAATGCAAAAATGGCAGAAATCTGTCAAAACAGACCAATAGGTAAAGATGAATTTTTTCGAAGACCTTCTATTCCTCAAATCGAAAAGTATAGAACTAACGAAAGTTATATAACAACCTGGGGCAGAAGCACAAAAAATCACGACTCAAAAGGATATACGGAGATTTTACACGAATGTTTACGATGAAGCACAGAAATCTGTTTCGGGACAGCAACTTTCCCCATCATTACTTCTCTCTCATTAGAGGTTACTCTTGGCACAAAAAGCAAATAAAAAGGATAAGGAGCGGTTATTACAGAGGTAATAACTTCCAAGACTCATCTAAAACTTTTGGGTTATCTCCCAATAAGTACTTTTCTTTAACGCCTTTAAGTTAGGCATGATAGTTTGAGAAGATGCTCACATAAGACATATGAATTGAAGTAAAAGAGAGCATCAAGAAGCAAATTCAAAACACATTTAAGTCTAACCCACTTCCTATGCATAGGAATCTTGTAAATAAACAAGTCATGAAAGCACAAACCAACAATCATAGGAAGGCAAAACAAGTGCAAGTTCAAAAATTTCAACATAAAGATGGGAAACTTAATATTATTGAGATGCATAAAACCATGTTTCCCTCTCTCATAATAACTTTCAGTAGCATCATGAATAAAATTAACAATATAACTATCACATGAAACATTATTATCATGAGCCACATGCATAAAAGAATTATTACTCTCCACATAAGCATAGTCATTCTTATTAATTGTGGTGGGAGAAAATTCAACAAAATAGCTATCATTATTATTCTCATCACCATAATCATCAAATATAGGAGGCATATTGTAATCATAATTAATTTTGTCCTCAATAGTAGGTGGACTGAAAATATCATATTCATCATTGTAATCATCATATATTGGAGGTTTGGTATCATCATAAGCAATAGAATAGCTATCTTCCAAAACTGGGGAACTAAAAAGATCATTTTCATAAAAACTAGCTTCCCCAAGCTTAGACTTTTCCATAGCATTAGCAATAATGGTGTCCAAATAATTCATACTAACAACATTGCTATTAGCATGCAAATAAAGTTCCATAGGTTTTTTAATTTTCTCTTCAAACACTTCATGTCCTAACTCAAGATAAATACTATAAAGCTCTCTAATTTTGTTGTTGTTTTCCATTAAGCCTAACTAGTGAAAACAAGAAACAAAAAGAAAAAATTGCAGAATCTAAAGGAAATAACTTCAAGCACTTCTATTCTTGTAGATAGTTGTTGGGCCTCCAAGTGCAGAGGTTTGTAGAATAGCAGCAAGTTTTCCCTTAAGTGGATCACCCAAGGTTTATTGAACTCTAGGAGGAAGTGGTCAAAGGTATCCCCTCTCAAGCAACCCTGCAATCAAGATACAAGAAGTCTCTTAGTCCTCAACACACCCAATACACTTGGTGTATAGGTGCACTAGTTCGGCGAAGAGATAGTGAAATACAAGTGGTATAGATAATTATAAGTGGTAACGGTGATAGAAAATAGCTTGATGGTGTGGAAGAGACTAAAGTAAAACTGAAATAAAGATAGAAGCAAGCAAACATATAATAGATCTAATAGCAAACGGTGTTTCAGTGCTTAGAAACAAGGCCTAGGGATCATACTTTCACTAGTGAACACTCTCATATAAATATATTATCTTCATGATACTACTCTCCGATTGGACACTCTAATCCATGGTAGGGCTATAACAGCACACCTCAAAGTAAGCCTTTCCCATCTAGATAACCCCACACTGTCACCTTGAGCACTAGATGGTTCCAACAAACACCACAATTTCATAGAGACATCCAACTCCAAATATAACTCATAACAAGTATTTGTAATCTCTAGCCTAAGTGCCACCATGGTGTGCACACTGTCAACTTCACACACATGGGAAGAGCAGAGATCTATTAAAGCACTTGAGTAGCAAGGTAGATCTTGATTACAAAGCTCATGATCACAATATGATCATGCATAAAGAGAGATATGAACACATAGTTATCGGTAGAACACTTAGCCTCGAGAGAGAACTACTCCCTCATCATCATGGGAATCAGCAATGGTGATGGAGATGGTGGTGGAGATCGATGGAGATGGCTCCAGGGGCACTTCCCCGTCCCGGCAGGGTGCCGAAACAGAGACTTTCTGTCCCCCGAATCTCCCCTTTGGTGGCGGCGGCGCTGCGGAACTTTTCGTGGATTTCTGATTGACGATCTAGGGTTTTTGCCTTGGGGGAGATATATAGGCGAAAGAGGCAAGGTCGGTGGCCGGCCAGGGGGCCCATACCATGCCCTGGCGTGGCCAAGGGGGACCCGCGCCTAGGGGTGGTGTGGCCACCCTGTGGACCCTCTCCGTCTCGTAGTATGGCTCCGTGAGTCTCCGGGAAAAATAGGCATATTGGCTTTTGTCCGATCCAATTCCGAGAATATTCATTTTCTGACTTTCTGGAACCAAAAATAGCAGAAAACAGGCAATTGGCAATATGGCTCTTGTTAATAGGTTAGTCCAAGAAATCATATGAAAAGTACTCCAAAGTGTGGACAAAACACAAGAAAGTAGATAAAACCAAGCATGGAACATCAAAAATTATAGATACATTTGCAATGTATCATATAAAATCATGCAAATTTGCAATTTCCAACTCATATTCATTCCAAGGTCATGTTAGGAGCCATCTTATCAACAAGTTTTTTACATACATAGGTGATGCCCTAAGGTCATCCGCAGTGTGTAAAAAGGCACATCTTAAGGCCTATGTGGCATCCGCTAATTAAGGTTCACCTTATGCAGTATGGTGAAAATAAAGTTATCTTTAAGCCTAAGGTGCACTTCAAAATCTTATGAGTTGCCCATAGAAAATAGAAAATCATTTCCCTCTCCTTATTTCTCATGTGATCGTTTTCAAAAGGGGTTCAAAATTTTCAAGATTCTAAATCTTAGCAAGAAGTTGAACCTATCGTCAAAACTCTCGCTGGTTTCTGATATATTAATTTTGACCCATCGATGGGTACCTCCAAAAGCTTTTTCGTAAAACTATCAAAGAAAAACCTACAATTTACTTTTGTTTCAAATTTGACCTAATTCCGAGATATCAACATAAAGTCATTCAAATGTGCGGGGTTAGCTAGGAAGCTTGAAAACCCATAAAACATGGGAATCGCAAGTACAACATGTTATCGATCCACTATCTATGTCTGTCAACTTGGCATGTGGCATCCACATCCAATATTCTTTGGACTTCTCTTTACGGAAAAGAACAACTAACCTCGCCGTCTTCACTTCGGAAAATGTAGAATTGAATGTTCTTTCCTGGTAGTTGGACACTCACACTCCATGTCACTTCTTACTACCATAAATGCAACCATCTACCTCTGAAATGACAATTAATTCCAAGTGCTATCTATCAGCCACTTGTAGCTCAAGTTTGATCAATTTCGTTAAATTGTCAAGATGCAAAATCTTAGCAAGAAGTTGAACCTACGTCAAAACTCTCGTTGTTTTCGATATATTAATTGTGACCCTCGATGGGTACCTCCAAATTAAAAGTATTCTCATAAAACTTTCAAAGCAAAACCTACAATTTAATTACTCGTAGTTCAAATTTGACCTAATTTCGTAAATTGACTTAAATTCATTAAAATGGGAAGAGTTAGCTAGGAAGTTTGAAAGCTCATAAAACATGGGAATTGCAAGTACAACATGTTGTCGATCCACTATATATGTCTGTCAACTTGGCTTGTGGCATCCACATCCAATATTCTTTGGACTTCTCTTTCTAGAAAAGAACAACTAACCTCACTCGTCTTCACTTGGAAAATGTAGAATTGAATGTTCTTTCCTGATAGTTGGAAACTCACACTGACGACATTGTTTACTACAACAAGATGCACCGATCTACCTCTGAAAATACATTTAATTCTAGAGCAATCTACCACGCTTACTTGTAGCTCAAGTTTGACCTAATTTCGTTAAATTGTCAAGATGCAAAATCTTAGCAAGAAGTTGAACCTATCGTCAAACTCTCAGTGTTTTATGATATATTAATTGTGACCCCTAGATGGGTACCTCCAAAAGATTTTTTGTAAAACTTTCAAAGCAACCTACAATTTACTTGTAGTTTCAAATTTGACCTAATTTCAATAAATCAACATAAAGTCATTCGTCAAATGCGAAGAGTTAGCTAGAAGTTTGAAACTCATAAACAAAACATGGGAATCGTGGTACAACATGTTGGTCCACTATATATGTCTATAAACTTGCTTCTCGCATTCAGATCCAATATTCATTAGACATTTCTTTATGGAAAAGAACAGCCTTTCGTCATCACTGTAAAATTGAGAATAGTTGAATGTTCTTTCCATATTTAGTTGGAAAAACACATCAACGACACAGTTTACTACAAGTAAATGCACCCATCTACCACTCTGAAAAGTCATATATTTGAACAGCAATCTATCGCGCTTACTTGTAGCTCAAGTTTGACCCAATTTCGTTAAATAGTGTCATGTGATGCATGATCTTAGCAAGAAGTCAAACATGTTGTCAAAACTCTTGTTTCTCATATATTGATTGTGACCCCCGATCGGTATGGTACCTCCAAAAGCTTTGTCGTAAAACTTTCAAAGCAACCTACAATTTAGTTATAGTTCAAGTTTGACCTAATTTCGATAAATCGGCATGTAGTCATTCAAGTGGGCAGAGTTAATTAGCTAGGGAGTTTGAAAACTCAAAAAACATATGGGAATCATAAGTAAAACATGTTGGTCCACTTAATATGTCTAGAAGCTTGGCTTATGGAATTGAGATCCATATTCTTTGGGCTTTCTTTATGGAAAAGAACCATCTCATCATCACTGAAAACTGAGAATTTTAGTTCCTAATAGTTGAAAACTCACACTAACGACATTGTTTACTACAAGAAGATGCACCCATCTACCGCGAAAATACATTTAATTCAAGAGCAATCATCACGCTTACTTGTAGCTCAAGTTTGACCTAATTTTGTTAATCAACAAGAAGTCATCAAGTGTGCAAAGCTAGCTAGGAAGCTTGAAAATCCTAGTACTAAAAACTTGGTTATTATGTATAAGAAATTGTGGTCCAATTTGTGCGATAATTGGGCGGTTGCATTTTCTTTTAAGCTGTGGTAGGTCTCAGGGAGCGAGGTGCTTGAGAGTTAACACGGTCGATGGAAGTACAAGTTACATCAAGGACCTCATAAAATGAAAAATTGCACCCAAGTCCATGCATTTAGCACAAGGACCCTAAAACTGAGCAATGAAGTGTGTGTTTTGAGGTTTGCGCATACTAGTGTTCATCGTGCTAAAGACTATCAGTAGAATATTTGTAGATGCTAAGAATGGAAAAGAAAATCCAATGGTCAGCAATGTTTGGATTTGCCGGTCTTGATCCAATGGTTAATTTTTGAAGTTATCCGTACACTATACAGTGGTGGTTGATACGTCCATTTTGCATCATTATTCTATGTCATAATTCACTGTTATTCATTGATATATTTTGTATTGAGAGGTGATACTTATGTTATTTCATCTGTTTTTGCATGGTTGATGACTTTGGAGCATGGACCGCAATGATTCGATGGAAAAGGTGCTTGAGGCAAAATTCGCGAAGATCAGAAAATCCGGGAAAATATAAGGAAAATCCTATTTTTCTATAAGACGAAGGAAGCCAGAAGGGGGGCTGGAGATGGGCCACAGGGGGCCCACACCACCTTCGGCGCTGGGCCAGCCGAGGCCACGCCACTGTGGTGTGGCCGCCTGTCCACCCTGCACTCCTGGGCGATATTATCCTCCCAAAGCCTAAGACTCGGGGCGACCACGAAAGATTCCGCCGCCTCTGGGTGGAAAACACCGAGAGACAAAGATCTCTCGCAGATGATTTCCGGGAATTCCTTCTCGGAGAGGGGAGATCGTCGCCATCAACACCACCATCAAGCTGGACTTCATCGGGATCATCATCATCATCACCACCACCATCATTACCATCAGCACCCTCACCACCATCTCCATATTGCTGTAATAATTGTTGAATCTGCATTAGTTCATAGGGAAACTTTCCTGTTGATTACTCTTTGTAGTTGATGCTATTCAGTGAACCATTGAATTATTGTTTATGTTCAGATTGTTATACATCATTATTCCATCTCTGATCATGATCCATATGATGTCTTGTGAGTAGTTCGTTTGTTCTTGAGGACATGGGAGAAGTCATGTTGTTAGTAGTGGAGTTGTGTTGAGAAAGATTCAATAGTTTGATATTTAAGTTGTGGGTGTCATGTGAATGTTGACTACATGACACTTCACGTATATGGGCCTAGGGAATGCATTGTGTATTTGGCTACTAATCGTAGGGCCGGAGTGATGTAAACCTGAACCCCGTTAGGGAAACCATTGCACAAGGGACGTAAGGGTCTTAGAGTTTAAAGTTGTGGTTAGGTTTCTACCTTAATTACTTTCTTCTACTACGGATGTTTGCAAGGGTATAATCACAAGTATGTATTAGTCCTAGGAAGGTCGGTACATTAGCACAGGTTCACCCACACAACACTTAGCAAGCTAAAGAAGATTAATCAACTATATGAAGCGAAAAGCACTTGACGTCTTTCCATGTGTCCTCGAGAACGTTTAGTCATCTTAAGTAATACAACCGCTTGTCCTTTGCTGCATAAAGGATTGGGCCACTTGCTGCATTTATTCTACTGTTTTTATTTACTCGTACTTTGTTTAATTGCTTTATCAAAAACCCTAAAAATTCGCTTGCTAAGTATTTGCAGAGAATTCTGATCCATACCACTAGCCAACACCTTCCGCCTCCTCGTTGGGTTCGACACTCTTACTTATCGAAAATACTACGATACACCCCTATACTTGTGGGTCATCAAGACTATTTTCCGCGCCATTGCCGGGAGTGAAGCGTTATTGAGAGTGGAACTGGTAAAGGAAACTTCTCGTGAGTATTGTTTACTTCTACTAGTTGCTTTATTTTCGTTATGGATAATTCGCTGAGTTTCTTATTTGCAATGCTACTACCAATGCTAATGTAGTAGATAAGCCACCACGTCTGAGAATGATGCTTTCAAAATACCTACAAGAATTATTGATCGTTATGGATAACTACTATGTTGGGGATGGAACCGTCCATCCTTGATCATTACTCTTTATACAATTATGCGGGTTGTTCAAGTGTGCGTATTATTACAGATCGTTAAGAAGAAGTTATTCTCATTATCACTGAAAGGAAGAGCTGAGGAATGGTATAAGCTGCTGAAGAATGGTCAGCTCTAGAATGGAGGAAATAGTGCCTCTTTTATTCAAAATTTTATCCTCCTAGTGAGATTCATAAAGATCAGAATCAAATATACAACTTTGGCCTCTCGATGGAGAGAGTACAGCTCAAGCTTGGGGAGATTAGTTACTAATGCTAAATGTCCCATTCATGAGCTCCCCAACAATATTATTATCAATAACTTTTATGCAAGGTTGTCTCTTCATGATAAGGATTTATTGATGCTTTGTGCTGGATCATTCACTCGCATGGAAGAAGAAGCTAAATGGGATCTTCTGGATCAGATTCAAGACAATGCTGAAGCATGGAGAATGACAAAGGTAGAAAGTCGTGTATAAATTATGATTATGAATGCATTGAATCTTTTATGGAACTGATGACTTTAAAATATTAAAATGCTTATGGCCTAGACTTCAAGCTATTGCTTCTTATTTAAGGCTTTTGCTTCCTACATTGAAGTGCCTAAAAGAAGTGGAATAAGTATCATGAACCTTATAAAGATGTTGCTAAGAGTGTTCTCAAGAAATACTGAACTTTATACTGCTAATCATGTTTTACTTAACCTTATATTGAGAAAATGCCTTTCCAGTTAAGATAAAGGAACATTCTATGATAGCTAGTATGGTTGATGAAAGTATGAATGAAACTATTGAACCTGATAAACAAATGGTTGATGAACCTATAATAGCAAATGTGAAAGACTTTGTCACTAAATATGAAGAAGAGGGACACACTATCCTTGTAAGTGATACCTTAATATTGTTTCACAAAGTAGTGTTATGAGAGCTAGTATTCCTGTTTCGTTAGAATAAGTGATCATTGCTATGATGGCCCTTGTGATAGTTATATTGTTAAGTTTATGCATGATACTGAAAGTTATTATGAGAGAGGGAAAAGTGTTCTTATGTATCTCAATAATATCAAGTTTCCTGCTTTTATACGAAAGTTTTATGTTGCACTTGTTTGCCTTCTTATACAAGTAGCCTCTGTTTCAACAACTTGTTTGGTTACAAAATTCCCTTGCATAGGAAGTGGGTTAGACTTAAATGTGTGTGTTCTTCTTAATGCTCTCTTTCACTTCAATTCATATTCCTATGTGAGCATCTTCAAAATTATCTTGCCCATCTTAATGGCTATAAAGAAAGAGCTTTTGGGAACAACCCAGTTTATTTTGCTTTTAGTTTGTTTTGTTTCTTTGACTCTTGGAAGTTATTACTTTGGTAATAACCTCTCCTTATCCGCTTTTGTTTGGTTTTGTGTCAAGATCAACCTCAATGAGAGAGAAGTAATATTTGGGGAAGATGCTGTCCTGAAACAGATTTTTGTGCTTCACCATAAAAATTCGTGAGAGATCTCTGTATGTCGGATTGAGCTGTAATTTTTGTGCTTCTGACCCAGGTTGTTATTTAACTTTCGTTAGTTTTGCACTTTTTGATTTGGAGCAACAGAAGATTTTCTAAAAAATTATCTTTACCTGCTGGTCTGTTTTGACAGATTTTGCCACTTTTGCATTTGCTTCTTTAATCCATTTCCTTTTTGAATTGCTTGGTTTTGAAGGAGTTGTTACAGTAGCTATGTTTTGATGGTTTTCAGTTGAAGTTGGAGTCAAAAGGTTTTATCACTTCATATATACTAATGTTGCTAATGAGAACTGTGGAGTTTTGTGAGAAAGAAATTTCTAGGTAATGGAGATAATGGTAATAAGGAAGAGAAGGGTTTCATGACTCAAGTAATAAGTATATGAAGATGAAGATACTGATGTTATTGAAGTGGTGACTTAGAAGAATCTACTAGATACCAAATTCAGAGACCCACGGAGTCCGTTTTCAAATAGGTAATAGTTCTCAAGAAAAGTTCCAATTTAAAATACTATCCAACTATATTTTTGCAGTTTTTAGCCAATGGAAAGGTATGAAGAGAAAAGGGACAGAATAGAGCTGGTGGCTCACACCTCCCCACTGCATGGCGGGCCCACCCCGCGCCACCAGGTGGTGAGTCCACCCGGACTCCGCCTCACTCGCTTTTCTCCTAGTACTTTCCTTTTGATATGAAACTGTAATATATAAGCACCGGATCCCCGAGGTTCGTATATCGTGTTTTGGCTGTGTTTCATTTCGATCTCTTCGCTAGGAACTATTTTTGAAAGCTTAGAAGCACAATGGTGTTCGCAAGGATAAAGGGAAGGAGCCTATGGAGGAAGACCTCCAAGACCCCGAGCAGGAGAAGGAGATCAAGGGTGAAGGTAAAGAGGAGGCAAAGCACACCGGCACTACCGTTGCAAGCATTGGAGTGGTGGCAAACCCTGCCAGACTATGTCAATTGGAGGAGGCCTCCTCATCACCGCTCGGGGATTCCTCGGTCACTTCCTCCACGCTTCAAGAATCCTTTTCCATACTCTTTATCCATGAGCATCCAATGGCAAGGAAGAATATGCCAAGGGAAACCCTCCAATTGGGATTTGCCTCGTTCACAGCCATGCAGAAAAGAAGACTTCAAGGAGGAAGAGTGGTGAAAGAATAGAAAGTAGCTGGAATTCTCAACCTTTGACATGATCATGAGCCGCGATTGAGCAAAACTCATTAACTGATCTAAGTAATCTCACCTTTGAGATTGAGGACTTTGAGAAACTTATCGAGGAGAGCTTCATCGAGAGGATACCACCACCACCAAAGGAGTAATTAAATCCATCAGGTTTGGCATCCCCTTGGTTTGTTCCAAGCTTGGGGAAGTCTTGAATATCACATCACTATATTCTATCTTTTACCTTATTCGCAAGTAAGTCCTTATATCATGAATAGAGAAGTTATCATGTAGGATGGTTTGCACTATGGAAGTGTCCCCTCTCTCAAGCTTAGGATACGTATCCCTTTGGTGTGAGTTGTCGTTATGGAATATTAATGAGAAGTTCTATCATTTACTCTTTGCATAGCTTATATTAGTTTTCAATTCGTGGTTATATGATTGATATTGTTTGTTAGTATTGGTATCAAGCATACTGGGATCATTGAGTTAATTTAGGCGGTTTTGGCAAACCTGGCTTGGTCACTAGAACACTATTTTTGGAGAGTTGAAAGAAAAGATAAAAGTACTCTAAAAGAAATATAATTGCATCATCTTTTCTTTTCTTGATTTGCCTATAAGTCTTGTATTCTCTAGTTAAGATCTTTTGTGCTTCCAAGGAAGATTGCATGTTTGTCTTTATCACTTGTATGTTTGTTTGTTTACTCAACTCTTGTACTTGCTACTCCAACCTTGCTAGCCAAAACCTGCATTCAAGAGGGAATTCTTTCTGCATCCACCCCTTTAAACCAAAACCCACACCATTTGTGTCCACTATACCTACCTATTAGCATTATTGCTATTCCAAGTAAATTCTTGTTTTATCTACCTCCCAAATTAAACTTGTTATGTGAAAATAGTGATTAAAGCTCTCACGTAACTTGATGGCACACTTTACTTTCTTGCTACTTAATAAACTTGAACCATTGTGCTCACCTATGCAAGTTTGTGTATATGCTTGCGCTTTGTAAGTCGTGAATTAAGCGGGTAACCATGTTGTCATGGGGGAACGATTCAACATTGCAGACCTTTGGGTACTTTGTACCTAGTTGATATCATGTTCTTTTGTCTATGGATGTCGCTGTGAAATGAAAGGGGAGCTTGTAAGTCCATGGAGTTATGTATATGTGTTAGAGAAACGCCTCGTCATTGGTCTAATCCATCTTGACATGGTGGAAACCTGCACAGAACTTATATAATCTAGCATCTATGAAGCATTCTTCTTATAAAAAGAGTCCGATATTGAGAAAAGAGAAAAGAAAAAGAGATTATGAAAAGAGGAAAGAGAGAAAAAAGCACCATATTCCATGGTAAATAAGAAGATTGCTGAGATACTTGTTAGTTTCTGCCTTGTCATTTTGATATGTGGATTCTTCCGTATCATCGGGCAAGGTACCCCTGCTGAGGTTCTCTATGATACACATATGCTTACAATGACAAGAACTTACCGTGACTAAACTTGAGTAGCATGAGGAGAGGCCCTCGTATTCAAGGGACATGAGATCTCAATTTACAACTTGTCAATGCATATCCTCATATTTGATCACTTTAACCTTAATCACCTAAAGATGCCTATGATAGGGGCAATGAGAGCTGAAAGCTATTACATCATAATTTTGGGAGCTCTTATGAAACTTGTAATCCTCCGCTCTCCCGCTTCGAAGGGCCTTTCTTTTACTGCTTAGTTGAGTCGTTCAAACCTACTCCCTTCTATCTCAAAGAAGTATTTTGAGTTGTTGTGTTTATTCATTCATATGATGATTTATTCAATCATGTTGCTTATGTTCCTTGTTTGCACATTGCTCTTATCTTGATGTTTACTACTTTGAAAGCTATCATTGAAAACCAGTTATTTGTGAACTCAAACAAATTATCAACTATTCTTCACCAAGAGCTAAGTTTGCCATTACCAATTATGATTTACTTTATGGATCTTTATTGTGTTTCCTTTACTCATTGCAAGTTGAGTTATATAATAGTGAGTTGTCTTCATTATCATCTATGTATTGATGAATGTGATGCTTCTTGTCTCGTATTCTTTTATCGACTCTTCACCTATAAACCCGAGAGGTTACGTTTATTGAGCTCGGTTCCGCTTGGGGACGTTAAGCGGGCTCTAAGCTTGGGGAGTTGATACCCATTTTGCATCACTATTCTATGTCATAATTCACGTTATTCATTGATATATTTCGTATTGAGAGGTGATACTTATGTTATTTCATCTGCTTTTGCATGGTATATGACTTTGGAGCATGGACCACCGCAATGGATTCTGATGGAAAGGTGCCGCTTAGAGGCAAAATTCACGAAGATCAGAAAATCCGAGAAAATATATCGGAAAATCCTATTTTCCGAAGATGAAGGAAGCCGTGGAGTAATGGAGATGGGCCACAAGGGCCCACACCACTTCTCCTCGCGCTGGCTAGCCTAGGTCACACCACCGTGTGGTGTGGCCGCCTCGTCCACCCCTGCATTCCTCTCTAGCGATATATTATCCTCCCAAACCCTAAGACTGGGAGTAACCAGAAGATTCAATACCGCAATGGGCGGAAAAAAACAAGAGAGAAAGATATCTCCTGCACAGTATGATTTATGTCGGGGAACAAATTCTTCCTCGGAGAGGGAGTCGTCCCATTAACACCACCATCAAGCTGCCGACTCTCCATACTGGATCATCATCATCACCACCACCATCACCATCAGCACCCTCACCACCATATCCATTTTGCTGTAACAATTCATGCTTGAATCTTGCATTAGTTCATAGGGAATCTTTTCCCGTGTTGATTACTTGTAGTTGATGCTATTGAGTGAACCATTGAATTAGTGTTTATGTTTAGATTGTTATACATCATTATTCCATCTCTGTCATGATCCATATGATGTCTTGTGAGTAGTTCGCTTGTTCTTGAGGACATGGGAGAAGTCATGTTGTTAGTAGAGGAGTTGTGTTGAGAAAGATTCAATAGTTGATATTTAGTAAGTCGTGGTGTATTTCTTCTAGTGGTGTCATGTGAACGCCTTCTAATTACATGACACTCTTCACTTATATATGGGCCTAGGGAATGCATTGTATTTGGCTACTAATCATAGGGGTTGCGTCAGAGTGACAGTAACCTGAACCCCTGCTAGGAAACCATTGCACAAGGGACGTAAGGGTCTTAGAGTTTAAAAGTCGTGGGTTAGGGTTTCTACCTTAATTACTTTCTTTGTACTTATGAATGTTTACATAGGTATAATCACAAAAAGGTGGCTAGTCCTAGGAAGGTCTGGTACATTAGCAAAAGTTCACCTTAACAATAAACACTTAGCAAGCTAAAGAAGATTAATCAACTATACATGAAGCGTAAAGCACTTCATGCCTTTTCCCATGTGTCCCTCGAACGCCATTTAGTCATTTTGCTAATACAACCTGGGGCTTTGTCCTCTTTGTCAAGATATTAAAAGGATTAAATAATTTGTCGATTTATCGGTCTTTACTGTTTTTTATTTACTGCATTTTGTTTACTTGCTTTTATCAAAAACCTAAAAATTGCTTGCCATAAGTAATTGCAGAGAATTCCCCATCCATACACCACTAGCCAAAGACCTTCTCGCCTTCCTCAAGGTTCGACACTCATACTTTATCGAAAATATCAAGCTATACACCCCATATACTTCTGTGGGTCATTAGTGGTATGGTATGGTATTGGCTGTAACAGGAAGATAGGACAAGATAAATATAAGATAAGAAGCTAACGCAAAATGGCTGATCTTTTTGAGTAACCTTCCGGCGTTTCGAAGTAAAGCGAAAATTTTAAAACCGTAAAAGTTTGAAATTTTTTGCCAAGGACCAAAGTGTTTTCCTATGTACTTTGTCCTTACTGCTACCAACTCACGGCCGAACACTGTATACGTAGACGTTGTATCAAGCGGTCATGCAAAGACCATCGCCAGGACGAGGTGAGATCACAAAGTGCTAAAGGGAGAGGGAGGATATGGTGAGAGGCAGTTACGAGAGACAAAACACACAATTTGTTTCTACAAGATAGGTCCTGAAATTTACTACTAGTAGAGTGGCCAGTAGAGTACTCATGTCGTAGAACCCATTATAATCTTTCCTCTAATATCGAATCAGCTTTCAACTATCTTTCGCCGGGCCGTCCTCTTACCCTGCTTTACGCTTTTATTCTCTCAAAGATGTACAAAGGTGGATAGGTGAGCATATGTCTAAGCAAAGAAATGAGTAATAATACCAGTGTACTTCAATACGTATGAAGCTGCACGTGGATTATAAGAGACTCGAGTAGCAGACGATGACATATCACTATATAAAAATTAACGTAAAGCATAAAAATTGGTAATTTTATCAACATCTATAAGTATGGTGGTTATTGGTCCTTGCATCAGATCATCAGGTCAGAATATTAGTCAACATATGATTTTTATAACATGGTCTCGAGAAATGTTTATCAATTAGCCTTCAGATTTGAAATGCACTGATCCAACGGTCAATATTCGTTATTCGCATACTATATAGTGGTAAGATATCTCACTAATTATAGTGGAGCAGTTTTGAATTGGATCCAGCACTCAATCCCGACTATTGGGTTGTTAGATCCAATGGTTCAGAGAAGCTAGATCTTGTTGAATAGTATTCTAGAGCAAGCTCCCATGCGACTGCAGAAACCATCATGTCACCACCCCCAAAATTTCATAGCACAAAGAGGGTTGTATTCTCTCTCTATCACTATAGTGGAGCAGTTTTAGCTGGATCCATAGCACTAACTATGACCATGGGATGTTAGATCCAATGGTTCGTATAATCGGATTTGTGCTGGAATTGTACCTTCCGTCCCAAAATAAGGCGCTTAAGGATTAGTCAAAAGTCAATATTTTTTAAGTTCAATTCATGATTATACAAAAATATTAAAATTATAATACTAAATAATATCATTAGATTCACCATAAAGTATATTTTCTTATGTCCATTCAATATTGTGTATGTAGTTATTGTTTTCTAAATATTTGGTCAAAGTAAGGTTTTGATCTTTGACCAACCTTAGGCTGCTCTTATTTGGGGACGGAGGGAGTATAAAACTCTAGATAGTCTCCATTGATAGCTCTAGAACCATCATTTCACCACCCCCAAAAATGGATAAATTAAGTCTATTAATAATATTAACTATCTACTCATATTGAGAATACAACCTACTATGCTTGAATTTGGGGTATTGATGGTTCTAGAACATGGTGGAATTCTTCTAGGTACTACTTCCAACACGAATCTAGCTATTTGAACCATTATTGGATCTAACAGTTTGGTCGGATTAAAAGCAGGATCCAATTAAACCTCCATTATAGTAGTAGAGATATTTGATATTTCTACTATTATACTGAGTAGTTTTGAATTGATCCATAGCACAATGTTAAGGTTAGATCCATGGTTTAGAGAAGACTTAATAGTACTAGAGAAAACTCACTCATTTTCTAGAACCATCATGTCACCACCCCCAAAATTTCATAGCACAATTTGAACAGTATTGTTAATATGTGTAGATAATTATTATTATTGTGACTTAATTTATGCATTTTGGGTAGGATGATGGTTCTAGAACATGGTGGAGTTTGCTCGAAATGGTACTATTCAACACGTAATCCAAGCTACTCCGAACTATTGGATCTAACAGCCCAACGCCGTGATTGGTGTTATGGATCCAATTCAAAGCTGCTCCAATTATAGTAGTAGAGAGAATACAATCTACTATGCTAAGTGAAATTTAAAGTGCATGATGGTTCTAGGAACATGCATTTTAATCTAGTTTGCTCTAGGTAATTATTCAAGACGTAATCCGGCTTCTTCCGAACTATTGGATTCAATAACCAAACAAATAGATTTGGTTCTATGGATCCAATTAAATCGTTTCCATTATAGTGGTAGAGATAGAGATGTCTTATCTTTACCACTATATACCGCATAACTATGAATATTGAACTTTGATCAAGACCGCAAATCCTCAACATTTCCTGCACCATTGATCTCTTCCATTCTAAAGTATTTAGAAGATTCTATTGATAGTCTTTTAGTATACTGAATTTTACGCACAAACCTCAAAACACACTTCTCGCCATCATACTAGAATCTTTCCATCATAGCTAATAATCATTGACTTCTCGCATGATCTTATCTATCTTTATCACTATATAGTGTACTAATAACTTTGAATGTTGACCGTTGGATCAAGATTCACAAATCCCAGCATTTGCGCCATTGATCTTCTTTTCCATTCTAGCATCTAGAAGATTCCCTATTGATAGTCTTCGCATAATGAATGCTATGCACAAACCCTCAAAACACACCTCTCCATCGTATACTAGAATATTCTCCCTTTTTTCTCTAGACCATATCAAAAATTTCATGTGTTAGGTAGCGCTATCAATCTTTTGACTTCTACATGGCATACAAAGTGAATGGCACCAAATATAATGGGCTTGCTCTGCCTGGTGGCACCAAAGTTGGCCTTCCCTGCTTGAGCGTTCTTGCTCGCTTTTCAGCCTTTTAGCCAACGCCGCATCCTCTCCTTCGACTTTGCTAACCTTTGTCTTCCACCCCATGAGATTTCGCCATGCTTGGTCGTACAACCGTTCCCATAGCTTCACTTCCTCAACACCGCCAAGAAGTGAGTTTAATGCGATTATTTCAACTCAACAAATAAGCCTCATAGTTTGTCCAGCGAAGCCGCATCGTATTTGGGGCCACTCGATCTAACGTATTTGACAACACCGCACTTCCCCCTCGCGATCATTGCACGATGTCCTCGACACCCGTGAGAAACCTTGCATGCCTGCTGCTTTGGCCCCTTCAATGTTAAGAAATTTAGTGGGCACATATCCATGTTTACAGCGTAGAGGACCGCCTCATCCGCTAAACTTTGATATATCAAGGCCATACATCGCTCGTTGGCCTGCAACACATCATAATGCCGCATGAGCAAACGGAGTAGATCTGGCTCAAAAAATAGATAATCGCCACGGATGATAGAGATAGAGGATGGTGACGACTTTCACACGAAATCACCATCCCCATCGTCATGACGCTTCCTCGCTAGGGTCCCTGAACCCATGGCGAAAGAGGGGGGGTGGCTGCCGAGGATTGGTGGAGGTGTCGCCGGCCTGCGTCTACGCAGGATGGGAGGAAGTGGGGAATGTGGCTTGAGGGAAGGGGAAGAGAAATACAGGAGGAAGAGAAGTAATGTACGGACATGTGGATATGGGCCCACTAACCGGGTGAGTCGTGACACTTAAATAGGGGAGACCTTGCCGCTTGTTCAGGAGCAAGCGGGCTAATCATGCCGCTGAATGCATCATCATGATCGTATCTCCACGAAACCATCCCATTCATCCAAGCGCCTGACGGACGGTATGTAACAATCGACAAAGAGAACAACCTGTTAGGGTGTGCCTTCTAGAAGACTCGGTTCAACGCTAAGGTTAGGGCCTCCTAAGGTTAATTAGTATCCATCTGCGTTTATGAAAAGAACATGCATCCAATGACACGGTGGATCTAGTGGTTAATAAGAGCGCATGCAATGACACCGTGATATGTGGTTTGTGGGAAGAACACACATGCAATGACTGGTGATATGTGGTTTAGAAGAACACATGCAATGACTCTAGCTGTGGTTAATGAAAAGAGCAGACATACAACGACACCGGTGGATCCATGTGTGGTCTATGGGAAGAACACGCATGCAATGACACTGGGTGTGGTCTATGATATGGTCTGTGAGAAGAACACACATGCAATGACACTGTGGATCCATGTGGTCTGTGAGAAGAACACACATGCAATGACACTAGGTGTGCTTCATGATATGGTTTGTGAGAAGAACACGCATGCAATGACACTGTGGATCCATGTGTGGTCTTTGGGAAGAACACACATGCAATGACTCTAGTGATATGTGGTTTGTGAGAAGAACACACATCCAATGACTCTAGTTGTGGTTCATGAAAAGAGCACATGCAATGACATTGGTGGATCCATGTGTGGTCTATGGGAAGAACACACATGCAATGACTCCTGATGGTTGATCATATTGGTTTGTGGAAAACACATCTTGATAATGTGGTTGATCCATGTGGTTTGTGGAAATAACACACATCGCAATGACTCTGGTCGTTGGATCCCATGTGTGGTTTGAAAGAACACACACATTACAATGACTCCTGAGTGGTTGATCCATGTTTGTTAGTATAAGATGACACACATGCAATGACTCTGATGGTTGATCCATGTGTGGTTTGTGGAATACACACATATGCAATGACTCTAGTTGGTTGATCCATGTGTGGTTTTGTGGAAATAACACATGCGAAACCTCTAGTCGTTGGTCCATGACAATGGTTGAGTGGAAAGAACACATCGTCTTTGACTCTTGGTTGATCCATATGTGGTTTGTGGAAAAGAACACACATGCAATGACTCTAGCTGAGGTGGATCCATGTGTGGTTTAATGGAAAAAGAACACACATGCAATGACTCTAGATGCTGGTTTATGTGGTTTTAGTATAAGAACAAACATGCCATGACTCTAGTGGTTGATCCATGTGTGGTTTTATTGGAAAGAACAGCACATGCACGATGACTGATGGTTGATCCATATGTGGTTTGTGGAAATAACACACACATGCAATGACCCTTTGGTGGATCCATGTTGTGGTTTGTGGAAAGAACACACATCACAATGACTCTAGTTAGTTGGTCATGTATTGGTTTTGGTATGAAACACACATGCAATGACTCTGATCCACCGTTGATCCATGTGTGGTTTGTGGAAAGAACACACATGCATCTGGTGACTCTGGTTGATCCATGTATGTGGTTTGTGGAAAGAACACAGTCTGTGCAATGACCTTGGTGGATCCATGTGTGGTTTTATGGAGAAAGAACACACATGCAATGACTCTAGTGCTGGTTTGTGGTTTTAGTATAAATTTCAACAATGCAATGAGCTCTAGTGGTTGATCCATGTGCTGGTTTTGTAGGAAAGAACACACATGTGCAATGACTCTTGATTGATCCATATGTGGTTTGTGGAAAGAACACATCGCTGGCTGACCCAGCTGAGTTGAATCCATGTGTAGTTTGTGGAAAAAAACACACATACCCAATGACTCTAGTAATGCTGGTTTTGTGGTTTTAGTATAAGAACACACACATGCAATGACTCTAGTACTGGTTTTGTGGTTTTAGTATAGAACACACGTATTACAGCTCCTAGTGGTTGATACAGAAGTGTGGTTTGTGAAAGAGACACATGTGTGTGTGACTCTAGTGGTTGATCCATGTGTGGTTTGTGGAAATAACACACATGCAATGACTCTAGTGGTTGATCCATGTGGTTTTGTGGAAAACACATGCGATGGTATCTTGGTCCACATGTGGTTTTATGGAGAAAATAACACAATGACTCTAGTGGCTGATGATCCATGTTTGTTTGTGGAAATAACACACATGCAATAGGATTCTAGTGGTTGATCCACGTGTGTGGTTTTAATGAAAAGAACACACATGATAATTACAGGTCTAGTGTTGGTTTAGTATAAAACACATGCAATGACTCTAGTGGTGGTTTAGTATAAAACACACATGTCTGATGAGCTCTAGTGGTTGATCCATGTGTGGTTTGTGGAAAAGAACACATATGCAATGACTAGTAGTGGTTGATCCATATGTGGTTTGTGGAAATAACACACATGCAATGACCTTTGTAATGGATCCATGTGTGGTTTGTGGAAAACACATGCAATGACTCCAGTGATGGTTCCATAAGATCCATTGTTGTGTGGAAAGAACACACATGCAATGAAGTCTAAGTGGTTGATCCATGTGTGTGTGTGTGGTTTGTGGAAAAAAGAACACACATGCAATGACTCTGGTGGATTTGATCCATGGTTTGTGGTTTAGTGGAAAAAGAACAAAGCACATGCAATGACTCAAGTGGTGGATCCATGTGTGGTTTTGTGAAAAAGAACACACATCACTATGACTCTAGTGGTTGATCCATGTGTTGTTCTGGCTTGGAAGCCAGACACACACATGCAATGACTCTAGTGGTTGATCATGTGTGGTTTGTGAGAAAAAAAGAACACACATGGTAGTGACTCTAGTGGATTTGGTCATGTCAGCTACGGTTTTAGTTTGTGGAAAGAACACACAATATGCAATGACTCTAGTGGTTGATCCATGTGTGGTTTGTGGAAATAACACACATGTCAATGACTCTGATGGTTGATCCATGTGTGGTTTGTGGAAACTCAACACACACCTTGCAATGACTCTAGTGGCTGATCCACATGTGTGTGGTTTGTAGGCAAAGGCACACAATGACTCTAGTACTGTGGTTTGTGGTTTTAGTATAAGAACACTACATCTTGATGACTACCTAGTTGTGGTTGATCCATATGTGTGGTTTGTGGAAAGAACACACATGTCTGATGACTCTGGTGTGATCCATGTGTGGTTTGTGGAAAAAACACACATGCAATGACTCTAGTGCTGGTTTGTGGCTTAAAGAACACACATGCAATGACTCTAGTGGTTGATCCATGTGGTTTGTGGAAATAACACACATGCAATGACTAGTGGTTGATCCATATGTGGTTTGTGGAAAGAACACACATGCAATGACCCTTTGGTTGATCCATAAGTTGTTTGTGGAAAGAATGAAACATCACAGTAGGTCTGGTGGATCCATGTGTGGTTTGTGGAAAAGAACACACATGCAATGACTCTAGTACCGGTTTGTGGTTTTAGTATAAGAACACACATGCAATGACTCTAGTGGTTGATCCATGTGTGGTTTGTGAAAAGAACACACATCCAATGACTCTCTAGTGTTGATTGTGGTTTGTGGAAAGAACACACATGCAATGACCAGTGGTGGATCCATGTGTGGTTTGTGGAAATAACACACATGCAATGACTCTAGTGGTTGATCAATGTGGTTTGTGGATAAGAACACACATGCAATGACTCTAGTGGTTGATCCATGTGTGGTTTGTGGAAATAACACACATGCAATGACTCTAGTGGTGATCCATGTGTGGTTTGTGGAAAGAACACACATGCAATGACTCTGGTGGGTGGATCCATGTGTGGTTTTGTGGTTTTAGTATAAGAACACACATGCAATGACTCTAGTTGATCCATGTGTGGTTTGTGGAAATAACACACATGCAATGACTCTCGTTGATCCATATGTGGTTTGTGGAAAGAACACACATGCAATGACCACTGGTGGATCCATGTGTGGTTTGTGGAAAAGAACACACATGCAATGACTCTAGTGGATCCATGTGTGGTTTGTAGAAAAGCACACACATGCAATGACTCTAGTACTGGTTTGTGGTTTTAGTATAAGAACACACATGCAATGACTCTAGTGGTTGATCCTTGTGTGGTTTGTGGAAAGAACACACATGCAATGACTCTGGTTGATCCATGTGTGGTTTGTGGAAAGAACACACATGCAACAACCACTAGTGGATCCATGTGTGGTTTATGGAAAAGAACACACATGCAATTACTCTAGTACTGGTTTGTGGTTTTAGTATAAGAACACACATGCAATGACTCTAGTGGTTGATCCATGTATGGTTTGTGGAAAGAACACATATGCAATGACTCTAGTGGTTGATCCATGTGTGGTTTGTGGAAAGAACACACATGCAATGACCACTGGTGGATCCATGTGTGGTTTGTGGAAAAGAACACACATGCAATGACTCTAGTGGTTGATCCATGTTTGTTTGCGGAAATAACACACATGCAATGACTCTAGTGGTTGATCCATGTGTGGTTTGTGGCGAAGAACACACATGCAATGACTCTAGTATTGGTTTGTGGTTTTAGTATAAGAACACACATGCAATGACTCTAGTGGTTGATCCATGTGTGGTTTGTGGAAATAACACACATGCAATGGCTCTAGTGGTTGATCCATGTGTGGTTTGTGGAAATAACACACATGCAATGACTCTAGTGGTTGATCCATGTGTGGTTTGTGGAAAGAACACACATGTAATGACTCTGGTTGATCCATCTGAGGTTTTTGGAAAGAAAACACATGCAATGACTCTAGTGGTG
The DNA here is from genome assembly GCA_023614405.1 of Avena insularis. NCBI lineage: Eukaryota > Viridiplantae > Streptophyta > Magnoliopsida > Poales > Poaceae > Avena > Avena insularis. The sequence goes on from CM042689.1 coordinate 370,708,597, forward strand.
GATCCATGTGTGGTTTGTGGAAAAGAACACACATGCAATGACTCTAGTGCTGATCCATGTTTTAGTATAAGAACACATGCAATGACTCTAGTGGTTGATCCATGTGGTTTGTGGAAAACACACATGCAATGACTCTAGTGGTTGATCCATATGTGGTTTGTGGAAAGAACACATGCAATGACTTAGCGGGATCCATGTGTGGTTTGTGGAAAGAACACACATGCAATGACTCTGGTTGATCCATATGTGGTTTGTGGAAAGAACACACATGCAATGACTCTAGTGGTGGATCCATGTGTGGTTTGTGGAAAAGAACACACATGCAATGACTCTAGTCTGGTTTGTGGTTTTAGTATAAGAACAAACATGCAATGACTCTAGTGGTTGATCCATGTGTGGTTTGTGGAAAGAACACACATGCAATGACTAGTGGTTGATCCATATGTGGTTTGTGGAAAGAACACACATGCAATGACCACTGGTGGATCCATGTGTGGTTTGTGGAAAAGAACACACATGCAATGACTCTAGTGTTGGTTTGTGGTTTTAGTATAAGAACAAACATGCAATGACTCTAGTGGTTGATCCATGTGTGGTTTGTGGAAAGAACACACATGCAATGACCACTGGTTGATCCATATGTGGTTTGTGGAAAGAACACACATGCAATGACTCTAGTGGATCCATGTGTGGTTTGTGGAAAAGAACACACATGCAATGACTCGAGTGCTGGTTTGTGGTTTTAGTATAAGAACAAACATGCAATGACTCTAGTGGTTGATCCATGTGTGGTTTGTGGAAAGAACACACATGCAATGACTCTAGTGGTTGATCCATGTGTGGTTTGTGGAAAGAACACACATGCAATGACCACTGGTGGATCCATGTGGGGTTTGTGGAAAGTAAACACATGCAATGACTCTAGTGGTTGGTTTGTGTGGAAATAACACACATGCGATGATTCTAGTGGTTGATCCATGTGTGGTTTGTGAAAAGAACACACATGCAATGACTCTAGTGTTGGTTTTAGTATAAGAACACACATGCAATGACTCTAGTGGATCCATGAGTGGTTTGTCGAAATAACATATATGCAATGACTCTAGTGGTTGATCCATGTGTGGTTTGTGGAAAGAACACACATGCAATGATAGTGGGTCCACATGTGGTTTTGTGGAAGAACACACATCTGATGACTCTTTGGTTGATCCATGTGGTTTAGTGGAAAGAACACACATGCAATGACTCTAGTGGATGATCCATGTGTGGTTTGTGGAAAGAACACATGCAATCTAGTGCTGGTTTGTGGTTTTAGTGGAAGAATAAATGCGATGACTCAGTGGTTGATCCATGTGTGGTTTGTGGAAAGAACACACACATGATGACTCTAGTTGATTACATGAGAAGAACACATGCAATGACCACTGGTGGATCCATGTGTGGTTTGTGGAAAGAACACATGCAATGACTCTAGTGCTGGTTTGTGGTTTAGTATAAGAAACGTGCAATGACTCTAGTGGTTGATCCATGTGTGGTTTGTGGAAGAACACACATGCAATGACTCTAGTGGTTGATCCATGTGTGGTTTATGGAAATAACACATATGCAATGACTCTGGTGGTTGATGGATGTGTGGTTTGAGGAAAAGAACACACATGCAATGACTCAGAATGGGATCCATGTGTGGTTTGTGGAAAGAACACACATGCCATGACTCTAGTGGTTAATCCATAAGTTGTTTGTGGAAAAGAACACACATGCAATGAGTCTAGTGGATCCATGTGTGGTTTGTGGAAAAGAACACACATGCAATGACTCTAGTTCTGGTTTGTGGTTTTAGTATAAGAATAAACATGCAATGAATCAAGTGGTTGATCCATGTGTGGTTTGTCGAAAGAACACACATGCAATGACTCTGGTTGATCCATGTATGGTTTGTGGAAAGAACACACATGCAATGACTCTGGTTGATCCATATGTGGTTTGTGGAAAATAACACACATGCATTGACCCTAGTGCTGGTTTGTGGTTTTAGTATAAGAAGAAACATGCAATGACTCTAGTGGTTGATCCATGTGTGGTTTATGGAAAGAACACACATGCAATGACTGTAGTGGTTGATCCATGTGTGGTTTGTGGAAAGAACACACATGCAATGACCACTAGTGGATCCATGTGTGGTTTGTGGAAAAGAACACACATGTAATGACTCTAGTGTTGATCCATGTTTGTTTGTGGAAATAACACACATGCAATGACTCTAGTGGTTGATCCATGTGTGGTTTGTGGAAATAACACACATGCAATGACTCTAGTGGTTGATCCATGTGTGGTTTGTGGAAAGAACACACATGCAATGACTCTAGTGGTTTATCCATGTGTGGTTTGTGGAAATAACACACATGCAATGACTCTAGTGGTTCCATATGTGGTGTGTGGAAAGAATACACATGCAATGACCACTAGTGGATCCATAAGTTGTTTGTGGAAAGAACACACATGCAATGACTCTAGTGGATCCATGTGTGGTTTGTAGAAAGAACACATGCAATGACCAGTGCTGGTTTGTGGTTTTAGTATAAGAACACACATGCAATGACTCTAGTGGTTGATCCATGTGTGGTTTGTGGAAACAACACACATGCAATGACCACTGGTGGATCCATGTGTGGTTTGTGGAAAAGAACACACATGCAATGACTCTAGTGCTGGTTTGTGGTTTTATTATAAGAACAAACATGCAATGACTCTAGTGTTTGATCCATGCGTGGTTTGTGGAAAGAGCACACATGCATTGACTGTAGTGGTTGATCCATGTGTGGTTTGTGGAAAGAACACACATGCAATGACCACTGGTGGATCCATGTTTGTTTTAGTATAAGAACACACATGCAATGACTCTAGTGGTTGATCCATGTTTATTTGTGGAAATAACACACATGCAATGACTCTAGTGGTTGATCCATGTGTGGTTTGTGAAAAGAACACACATGCAATGACTCTAGTGGTTGATCCATCTGTGGTTTGTGGAAATAACACACATGCAATGACTCTAGTGGGTCCACATGTGTGGTTTGTGGAAAGAACACACATGCAATGACTCTCGTTGATCCATATGAGGTTTGTGGAAGGAACACACATGCAATGACTCTAGTGGTGGATCCATGTGTGGTTTGTGGAAAAGAACACACATGCAATGACTCTAGTGCTGGTTTGTGGTTTCAGTATAAGAACAAACATGCAATGACTCTAGTGGTTGATCCATGCGTGGTTTATGGAAAGAACACACATGCAATGACTAGTGGTTGATCCATATGTGGTTTGTGGAAATAACACACATGCAATGACCACTGGTGGATCCATGTGTGGTTTGTGGAAAAGAACACGCATGCAATGACTCTAGTGTTGGTTTGTGGTTTTAGTATAAGAACACACATGCAACGACTCTAGTGGATGATCCATGTGTGGTTTGTGGAAAGAACACACATGCAATGACTCTGGTTGATCCATATGTGGTTTGTGGAAAGAGCACACATGCAATGACCACTGGTGGATCCATGCGTGGTTTGTGGAAAAGAACACACATGCAATGACTCTAGTGCTGGTTTGTGGTTTTAGTATAAGAAGAAACATGCAATGACTCTAGTGGTTGATCCAACTGTGGTTTGTGGAAAGAACACACATGCAATGACCACTGGTGGATCCATGTGTGGTTTGTGTTAAAGAACACACATGCAATGACTCTAGTGGTTGATCCATGTTTGTTTGTGGAAATAACACACACGCAATGACTCTAGTGGTTGATCCATGTCTGGTTTGTGAAAAGAACACGCATGCAATGACTCTAGTGTTGGTTAGTATAAGAACACACATCCAATGACTCTAGTGGTTGATCCACGTGTGGTTTGTGGAAATAACACATATGCAATGTCTCTAGTGGTTGATCCATGTGTGGTTTGTGGAAATAAGACACATGCAATGACTGTAATGGGTCCACATGTGGTTTGTGGAAAGAACACACATGCAGTGACCACTGGTTAATCCATAAGTTGTTTGTGGAAAAGAACACACATGCAATGAGTCTAGTGGATGATCCATGTGTGGTTTGTGGAAAAGAACACACATGCAATGACTCTAGTTCTGGTTTGTGGTTTTAGTATAAGAATAAACATGCAATGACTCAAGTGGTTGATCCATGTGTGGTTTGTCGAAAGAACACACATGCAATGACTCTGGTTGATCCATATGTTGTCTGTCGAAAGAACACACAACAATGACCACTGGTGGATCCATGTGTGGTTTGTGGAAAAGAACACACATGCAATGACTCTAGTGCTGGTTTGTGGTTTTAGTATAAGAAGAAACATGCAATGACTCTAGTGGTTGATCCAACTGTGGTTTGTGGAAAGAACACACATGCAATTACTGTAGTGGTTGATCCATGTGTGGTTTGTGGAAAGAACACACATGCAATGACCACTAGTGGATCCATGTGTGGTTTGTGGAAAAGAACACACATGTAATGATTCTAGTGGTTGATCCATGTTTGTTTGTGGAAATAACACACATGCAATGACTCTAGTGGTTGATCCATGTGTGGTTTGTGGAAATAACACATATGCAATGACTCTAGTGGTTGATCCATGTGTGGTTTGTGAAAAGAACACACATGCAATGACTCTAGTGTTGGTTTTAGTATAAGAACACACATGCAATGACTCTAGTGGTTTATCCATGTGTGGTTTGTGGAAATAACAGACATGCAATGACTGTAATGGGTCCACATGTGGTTTGTGGAAAGAATACACATGCAATGACCACTAGTTGATCCATAAGTTGTTTGTGGAAAAGAACACACATGCAATGAGTCTAGTGGATCCATGTGTGGTTTGTGGAAAAGAACACACATGCAATGACTCTAGTGCTGGTTTGTGGTTTTAGTATAAGAACAAACATGCAATGACTCAAGTGGTTGATCCATGTGTGGTTTGTGGAAAGAACACACATGCAATGACTCTGGTTGATCCATATGTGGTCTGTAGAAAAAACACGCATTCAATGACCACTGGTGGATCCATGTGTGGTTTGTGGAAAAGAACACACATGCAATGACTCTAGTGCTGGTTTGTGGTTTTAGTATAAGAACAAACATGCAATGACTCTAGTGGTTGATCCATGTGTGGTTTGTGGAAAGAGCACACATGCATTGACTGTAGTGGTTGATCCATGTGTGGTTTGTGGAAAGAACACACATGCAATGACCACTGGTGGATCCATGTTGGTTTTACTATAAGAACACACATGCAATGACTCTAGTGGTTGATCCATGTTTATTTGTGGAAATAACACACATGCAATGACTCTAGTGGTTGATCCATGTGTGGTTTGTGAAAAGAACACACATGCAATGACTCTAGTGTTGGTTTTAGTATAAGAACACACATGCAATGACTCTAGTGGTTGATCCATGTGTGGTTTGTGGAAATAACACATATGCAATGACTCTAGTGGTTGATCCATGTGTGGTTTGTGGAAATAACACACATGCAATGACTCTAGTGGGTCCACATGTGTGGTTTGTGGAAAGAACACACATGCAATGACTCTGGTTGATCCATATGTGGTTTGTGGAAAGAACACACATGCAATGACTCTAGTGGTGGATCCATGTGTGGTTTGTGGAAAAGAACACACATGCAATGCCTCTAGTGCTGGTTTGTGGTTTTAGTATAAGAACAAACATGTAATGACTCTAGTGGTTGATCCATGCGTGGTTTCTGGAAAGAACACACATGCAATGACTAGTGGTTGATCCATATGTGGTTTGTGGAAATAACACACATGCAATGACCACTGGTGGATCCATGTGTGGTTTGTGGAAAAGAACACGCATGCAATGACTCGAGTGTTGGTTTGTGGTTTTAGTATAAGAACACACATGCAATGACTCTAGTGGATGATCCATGTGTGGTTTGTGGAAAGAACACACATGCAATGACTCTGGTTGATCCATATGTGGTTTGTGGAAAGAGCACACATGCAATGACCACTGGTGGATCCATGTGTGGTTTGTGGAAAAGAACACACATGCAATGACTCTAGTGCTGGTTTGTGGTTTTAGTATAAGAAGAAACATGCAATAACTCTAGTGGTTGATCCATGTGTGGTTTGTGGAAAGAACACACATGCAATGACTCTAGTGGTTGATCCATGTGTGGTTTGTGGAAAGAACACACATGCAATGAACACTGGTGGATCCATGTGTGGTTTGTGGAAAAGAACACACACGCAATGACTCTAGTGGTTGATCCATGTGTGGTTTGTGAAAAGAACACACATGCAATGACTCTAGTGTTGGTTTTAGTATAAGAACACACATGCAATGACTCTAGTGGTTGATCCATGTGTGGTTTGTGGAAATAACACACATGCAATGACTGTAATGGGTCCACATGTGGTTTGTGGAAAGAACACACATGCAATGACCACTGGTTGATCCATAAGTTGTTTGTGGAAAAGAACACACATGCAATGAGTCTAGTGGATCCATGTGTGGTTTGTGGAAAAGAACACACATGCAATGACTCTAGTGCTGGTTTGTGGTTTTAGTATAAGAACAAACATGCAATGACTCAAGTGGTTGATCCATGTGTGGTTTGTGGAAAGAACACACATGCAATGACTCTGGTTGATCCATATGTGGTCTGTAGAAAGAACACGCATTCAATGACCACTGGTGGATCCATGTGTGGTTTGTGGAAAAGAACACACATGCAATGACTCTAGTGATGGTTTGTGGTTTTATTATAAGAACAAACATGCAATGACTCTAGTGGTTGATCCATGTGTGGTTTGTGGAAAGAGCACACATGCATTGACTGTAGTGGTTGATCCATGTGTGGTTTGTGGAAAGAGCACACATGCAATGACCACTGGTGGATCCATGTTGGTTTTAGTATAAGAACACACATGCAATGACTCTAGTGGTTGATCCATGTTTATTTGTGGAAATAACACACATGCAATGACTCTAGTGGTTGATCCATGTGTGGTTTGTGAAAAGAACACACATGCAATGACTCTAGTGTTGGTTTTAGTATAAGAACACACATGCAATGACTCTAGTGGTTGATCCATGTGTGGTTTGTGGAAATAACACATATGCAATGACTCTAGTGGTTGATCCATGTGTGGTTTGTGGAAATAACACACATGCAATGACTCTAGTGGGTCCACATGTGTGGTTTGTGGAAAGAACACACATGCAATGACTCTGGTTGATCCATATGTGGTTTGTGGAAAGAACACACATGCAATGACTCTAGTGGTGGATCCATGTGTGGTTTGTGGAAAAGAACACACATGCAATGCCTCTAGTGCTGGTTTGTGGTTTTAGTATAAGAACAAACATGCAATGACTCTAGTGGTTGATCCATGCGTGGTTTCTGGAAAGAACACACATGCAATGACTAGTGGTTGATCCATATGTGGTTTGTGGAAATAACACACATGCAATGACCACTGGTGGATCCATGTGTGGTTTGTGGAAAAGAACACGCATGCAATGACTCTAGTGTTGGTTTGTGGTTTTAGTATGAGAACACACATGCAATGACTCTAGTGGATGATCCATGTGTGGTTTGTGGAAAGAACACACATGCAATGACTCTAGTGGTTGATCCATGTGTGGTTTGTGGAAAGAACACACATGCAATGACCACTGGTGGATCCATGTGTGGTTTGTGGAAAAGAACGCACATGCAATGACTCTAGTGCTGGTTTGTGGTTTTAGTATAAGAAGAAACATGCAATAACTCTAGTGGTTGATCCATGTGTGGTTTGTGGAAAGAACACACATGCAATGACTCTAGTGGTTGATCCATGTGTGGTTTGTGGAAAGAACACACATGCAATGACCACTGGTGGATCCATGTGTGGTTTGTGGAAAAGAACACACACGCAATAACTCTAGTGGTTGATCCATGTGTGGTTTGTGAAAAGAACACGCATGCAATGACTCTAGTGTTGGTTTTAGTATAAGAACACACATGCAATGACTCTAGTGGTTGATCCATGTGTGGTTTGTGGAAATAACACACATGCAATGACTGTAATGGGTCCACATGTGGTTTGTGGAAAGAACACACATGCAATGACCACTGGTTGATCCATAAGTTTTTTGTGGAAAAGAACACACATGCAGTGAGTCTAGTGGATCCATGTGTGGTTTGTGGAAAAGAACACACATGCAATGACTCTAGTGCTGGTTTGTGGTTTTAGTATAAGAACAAACATGCGATGACTCAAGTGGTTGATCCATGTGTGGTTTGTCGAAAGAACACACATGCAATGACTCTGTTTGATCCATATGTTGTCTGTAGAAAGAACACACATGCAATGACCACTGGTGGATCCATGTGTGGTTTGTGGAAAAGAACACACATGCAATGACTCTAGTGTTGGTTTGTGGTTTTAGTATAAGAACAAAGATGCAACGACTCTAGTGGTTGATCCATGTGTGGTTTGTGGAAAGAGCACACATGCATTGACTGTAGTGGTTGATCCATGTGTGGTTTGTGGAAAGAACACACATGCAATGACCACTGGTGGATCCATGTTGGTTTTAGTATAAGAACACACATGCAATGAATCTAGTGGTTGATCCATGTTTATTTGTGGAAATAACACACATGCAATGACTCTAGTGGTCGATCCATGTGTGGTTTGTGAAAAGAACACACATGCAATGACTCTAGTGTTGGTTTTAGTATAAGAACACACATGTAATGACTAGTGGTTGATCCTTGTGTGGTTTGTGGAAATAACACATATACAATGACTCTAGTGGTTGATCCATGTGTGGTTTGTGGAAATAACAGACATGAATGACCCTAGTGGGTCCACATGTGTGGTTTGTGGAAAGAACACACATGCAATGACTCTGGTTGATCCATATGTGGTTTGTGGAAAGAACACACATGCAATGACTCTAGTGGTGGATCCATGTGTGGTTTGTGGAAAAGAACACACATGCAATGACTCTAGTGCTGGTTTGTGGTTTTAGTATAAGAACAAACATGCAATGACTCTAGTGGTTGATCCATGCATGGTTTGTGGAAACAACAAACATGCAATGACTAGTGGTTGATCCATATGTGGTTTGTGGACATAACACACATGCAATGCCCACTGGTGGATCCATGTGTGGTTTGTGGAAAAGAAACGCATGCAATGACTCTAGTGTTGGTTTGTGGTTTTAGTATAAGAATACACATGCAATGACTCTAGTGGATGATCCATGTGTGGTTTGTGGAAAGAACACACATGCAATGACTCTGGTTGATCCATATGTGGTTTGTGGAAAGAACACACATGCAATGACCACTGGTGGATCCATGTGTGGTTTGTGGAAAAGAACACACACGTAATGATTCTAGTGGTTGATCCATGTTTGTTTGTGGAAATAACACACATGCAATGACTCTAGTGGTTGATCCATGTGTGGTTTGTGGAAATAACACATATGCAATGACTCTAGTGGTTGATCCATGTGTGGTTTGTGAAAAGAACACACATGCAATGACTCTAGTGTTGGTTTTAGTATAAGAACACACATGCAATGACTCTACTGCTTTATCCATGTGTGGTTTGTGGAAATAACACACATGCAATGACTGTAATGGGTCCACATGTGGTTTGTGGAAAGAAAACACATGCAATGACCACTGGTTGATCCATAAGTTGTTTGTGGAAAAGAACACACATGCAATGAGTCTAGTGGATCCATGTGTGGTTTGTGGAAAAGAACACACATGCAATGACTCTAGTGCTGGTTTGTGGTTTTAGTATAAGAACAAACATGCAATGACTCAAGTGGTTGATCCATGTGTGGTTTGTGGAAAGAACACACATGCAATGACTCTGGTTGATCCATATGTGGTCTGTAGAAAGAACACGCATGCAATGACCACTGGTGCATCCATGTGTGGTTTGTGGAAAAGAAAACACATGCAATGATTCTAGTGCTGGTTTGTGGTTTTAGTATAAGAACAAACATGCAATGACTCTAGTGGTTGATCCATGTGTGGTTTGTGCAAAGAGCACACATGCATTGCCTGTAGTGGTTGATCCATGTGTGGTTTGTGGAAAGAACACACATGCAATGACCACTGGTGGATCCATGTTGGTTTTAGTATAAGAACACACATGCAATGACTCTAGTGGTTGATCCATGTTTATTTGTGGAAATAACACACATGCAATGACTCTAGTGGTTGATCCATGTGTTCTTTGTGAAAAAAACACACATGCAATCACTCTAGTGTTGGTTTTAGTATAAGAACACACATGCAATGACTCTAGTGGTTGATCCATGTGTGGTTTGTGGAAATAACACATATGCAATGACTCTAGTGGTTGATCCATGTGTGGTTTGTGGAAATAACACACATGCAATGACTCTAGTGGGTCCACATGTGTGGTTTGTGGAAAGAACACACATGCAATGACTCTGGTTGATCCATATGTGGTTTGTGGAAAGAACACACATGCAATGGCTCTAGTGGTGGATCCATGTGTGGTTTGTGAAAAGAACACACATGCAATGACTCTAGTGTTGGTTTTAGCATAAGAACACACATGCAATGACTCTAGTGGTTGATCCATGGGTGGTTTGTGGAAATAACACATATGCAATGACTCTAGTGGTTGATCCATGTGTGGTTTGTGGAAATAACACACATGCAATGACTCTAGTGGGTCCACATGTGTGGTTTGTGGAAAGAACACACATGCAATGACTCTAGTTGATCCATATGTGGTTTGTGGAAAGAACACACATGCAATGACTCTAGTGGTGGATCCATGTGTGGTTTGTGGAAAAGAACACACATGCAATGACTCTAGTGCTGGTTTGTGGTTTTAGTATAAGAACAAACATGCAATGACTCTAGTGGTTGATCCATGCGTGGTTTGTGGAAAGAACACACATGCAATGACTAGTGGTTGATCCATATGTGGTTTGTGGAAATAACACACATGCAATGACCACTGGTGGATCCATGTGTGGTTTGTGGAAAAGAACACGCATGCAATGACTCTAGTGTTGGTTTGTGGTTCTAGTATAAGAACACACATGCAACGACTATAGTGGATAATCCATGTGTGGTTTGTGGAAAGAACACACGTGCAATGACACTGGTTGATCCATATGTGGTTTGTGGAAAGAGCACACATGCAATGACCACTGGTGGATCCATGTGTGGTTTGTGGAAAAGAACACACCTGCAATGACTCTAGTGCTGGTTTGTGGTTTTAGTATAAGAAGAAACATGCAATGACTCTAGTGGTTGATCCATGTGTGGTTTGTGGAAAGAACACACATGCAATGACTCTGGTTGATCCATATGTGGTTTGTGGAAAGAACACACATGCAATGACCACTGGTGGATCCATGTGTGGTTTGTGGAAAAGAACACACATGCAATGACTCTAGTGGTTGATCCATGTTTGTTTGTGGAAATAACACACACGCAATGACTCTAGTGGTTGATCCATGTGTGGTTTGTGAAAAGAACACGCATGCAATGACTCTAGTGTTGGTTTTAGTATAAGAACACATTTGCAATGACTCTAGTGGTTGATCCATGTGTGGTTTGTGGAAATAACACATATGCAATGACTCTAGTGGTTGATCCATGTGTGGTTTGTGGAAATAAGACACATGCAATGACTGTAATGGGTCCACATGTGGTTTGTGGAAAGAACACACATGCAATGACCACTGGTTGATCCATAAGTTGTTTGTGGAAAAGAACACACATGAAATGAGTCTAGTGGATCCATGTGTGGTTTGTGGAAAAGAACACACATGCAATGACTCTAGTGCTGGTGTGGTTTTAGTATAAGAATAAACATGCAATGACTCAAGTGGTTGATCCATGTGTGGTTTGTCGAAAGAACACACATGCAATGACTCTGGTTGATCCATATGTTGTCTGTTGAAAGAACACACATGCAATGACCACTGGTGGATCCATGTCTGGTTTGTGGAAAAGAACACACATGCAATGACTCTAGTGTTGGTTTGTGGTTTTACTATAAGAACAAACATGCAATGACTCTAGTGGTTGATCCATGTGTGGTTTGTGGAAAGAGCACACATGCATTGACTGTAGTGGTTGATCCATGTGTGGTTTGTGGAAAGAACACACATGCAATGACCACTGGTGGATCCATGTGTGGTTTGTGGAAAAGAACACGCATGCAATGACTCTACTGGTTGATCCATGTTTATTTGTGGAAATAACACACATGCAATGACTCTAGTGGTTGATCCATGTGTGGTTTGTGAAAAGAACACACATGCAATGACTCTAGTGGTTGATCCATGTGTGGTTTGTGGAAATAACACATATGCAATGACTCTAGTGGTTGATCCATGTGTGGTTTTTGGAAATAACACACATGCAATGACTCTAGTGGGTCCACATGTGTGGTTTGTGGAAAGAACACACATGCAATGACTCTGGTTGATCCATATGTGGTTTGTGGAAAGAACACACATGCAATGACTCTAGTGGTGGATCCATGTGTGGTTTGTGGAAAAGAACACACATGCAATGACTCTAGTGCTGGTTTATGGTTTTAGTATAAGAACAAACATGCAATGACTCTAGTGGTTGATCCATGCGTGGTTTGTGGAAAGAACACACATGCAATGACTAGTGGTTGATCCATATGTGGTTTGTGGAAATAACACACATGCAATGACCACTGGTGGATCCATGTTTGGTTTGTGGAGAAGAACACGCATGCAATGACTCTAGTGGTGGTTTGTGGTTTTAGTATAAGAACACACATGCAATGACTCTAGTGGATGATCCATGTGTGGTTTGTGGAAAGAACACACATGCAATAACTCTGGTTGATCCATATGTGGTTTGTGGAAAGAACACACATGCAATGACCACTGGTGGATCCATGTGTGGTTTGTGGAAAAGAACACACATGCAATGACTCTAATGCTGGTTTGTGGTTTTAGTATAAGAACAAACATGCAATGACTCTAGTGGTTGATCCATGTTTGGTTTGTGGAAAGAGCACACATGCATTACCTGTAGTGGTTGATCCATGTGTGGTTTGTGGAAAGAACACACATGCAATGACCACTGGTGGATCCATGTTGGTTTTAGTATAAGAACACACATGCAATGACTCTAGTGGTTGATCCATGTTTATTTGTGGAAATAACACACATGCAATGACTCTAGTGGTTGATCCATGTGTGCTTTGTGAAAAGAACACACATGCAATCACTCTAGTGTTGGTTTTAGTATAAGAACACACATGCAATGACTCTAGTGGTTGATCCATGTGTGGTTTGTGGAAATAACACATATGCAATGACTCTAGTGGTTGATCCATGTGTGGTTTGTGGAAATAACACACATGCAATGACTCTAGTGGGTCCACATGTGTGGTTTGTGGAAAGGACACACATGCAATGACTCTGGTTGATCCATATGTGGTTTGTGGAAAGAACACACATGCAATGGCTCTAGTGGTGGATCCATGTGTGGTTTGTGAAAAGAACACACATGCAATGACTCTAGTGTTGGTTTTAGCATAAGAACACACATGCAATGACTCTAGTGGTTGATCCATGTGTGGTTGGTGGAAATAACACACATGCAATGACTCTAGTGGGTCCACATGTGTGGTTTGTGGAAAGAACACACATGCAATGACTCTCGTTGATCCATATGTGGTTTGTGGAAAGAACACACATGCAATGACTCTAGTGGTGGATCCATGTGTGGTTTGTGGAAAAGAACACACATGCAATGACTCTAGTGCTGGTTTGTGGTTTTAGTATAAGAACAAACATGCAATGACTCTAGTGGTTGATCCATGCGTGGTTTGTGGAAAGAACACACATGCAATGACTAGTGGTTGATCCATATGTGGTTTGTGGAAATAACACACATGCAATGACCACTGGTGGATCCATGTGTGGTTTGTGGAAAAGAACACACATGTAATGACTCTAGGGTTGGTTTGTGGTTCTAGTATAAGAACACACATGCAACGACTATAGTGGATGATCCATGTGTGGTTTGTGGAAAGAACACACATGCAATGACTCTGGTTGATCCATATGTGGTTTGTGGAAAGAGCACACATGCAACGACCACTGGTGGATCCATGTGTGGTTTGTGGAAAAGAACACACATGCAATGATTCTAGTGCTGGTTTGTGGTTTTAGTATAAGAAGAAACATGCAATGACTCTAGTGGTTGATCCATGTGTGGTTTGTGGAAAGAACACACATGCAATGACTCTGGTTGATCCATATGTGGTTTGTGGAAAGAACACACATGCAATGACCACTGGTGGATCCATGTGTGGTTTGTGGAAAAGAACACACATGCAATGACTCTAGTGGTTGATCCATGTTTGTTTGTGGAAATAACACACACGCAATGACTCTAGTGGTTGATCCATGTGTGGTTTGTGAAAAGAACACGCATGCAATGACTCTAGTGTTGGTTTTAGTATAAGAACACACATGCAATGACTCTAGTGGTTGGTCGATGTGTGGTTTGTGGAAATAACACATATGCAATGACTCTAGTGGTTGATCCATGTGTGGTTTGTGGAAATAAGACACATGCAATGACTGTAATGGGTCCACATGTGGTTTGTGGAAAGAACACACATGCAATGACCACTTGTTGATCCATAAGTTGTTTGTGGAAAAGAACACACATGAAATGAGTCTAGTGGATCCATGTGTGGTTTGTGGAAAAGAACACACATGCAATGACTCTAGTGCTGGTTTGTGGTTTTAGTATAAGAATAAACATGCAATGACTCAAGTGGTTGATCCATGTGTGGTTTGTCGAAAGAACACATGCAATGACTCTGGTTGATCCATATGTTGTCTGTCGAAAGAACACACATGCAATGACCACTGGTGGATCCATGTCTGGTTTGTGGAAAAGAACACACATGCAATGACTCTAGTGTTGGTTTGTGGTTTTAGTATAAGAACAAACATGCAATGACTCTAGTGGTTGATCCATGTGTGGTTTGTGGAAAGAGCACACATGCATTGACTGTAGTGGTTGATCCATGTGTGGTTTGTGGAAAGAACACACATGCAATGACCACTGGTGGATCCATGCGTGGTTTGTGGAAAAGAACACGCATGCAATGACTCTACTGGTTGATCCATGTTTATTTGTGGAAATAACACACATGCAATGACTCTAGTGGTTGATCCATGTGTGGTTTGTGAAAAGAACACACATGCAATGACTCTAGTGTTGGTTTTAGTATAAGAACACACATGCAATGACTCTAGTGGTTGATCCATGTGTGGTTTGTGGAAATAACACATATGCAATGACTCTAGTGGTTGATCCATGTGTGGTTTTTGGAAATAACACACATGCAATGACTCTAGTGGGTCCACATGTGTGGTTTGTGGAAAGAACACACATGCAATGACTCTGGTTGATCCATATGTGGTTTGTGGAAAGAACACACATGCAATGACTCTAGTGGTGGATCCATGTGTGGTTTCTGGAAAAGAACACACATGCAATGACTCTAGTGCTGGTTTGTGGTTTTAGTATAAGAACAAACATGCAATGACTCTAGTGGTTGATCCATGCGTGGTTTGTGGAAAGAACACACATGCAATGACTAGTGGTTGATCCATATGTGGTTTGTGGAAATAACACACATGCAATGACCACTGGTGGATCCATGTGTGGTTTGTGGAGAAGAACACGCATGCAATGAATCTAGTGTTGGTTTGTGGTTTTAGTATAAGAACACACATGCAATGACTCTAGTGGATGATCCATGTGTGGTTTGTGGAAAGAACACACATGCAATGACTCTGGTTGATCCATATGTGGTTTGTGGAAAGAACACACATGCAATGACCACTGGTGGATCCATGTGTGGTTTGTGGAAAACAACACACATGCAATGACTCTAATGCTGGTTTGTGGTTTTAGTATAAGAAGAAACATGCAATGACTCTAGTGGTTGATCCATGTGTGGTTTGTGGAAAGAACACACATGCAATGACTCTAGTGGTTGATCCATGTGTGGTTTGTGGAAAGAACACACATGCAATGACCACTGGTGGATCCATGTGTGGTTTGTGGAAAAGAACACACACGCAATGACTCTAGTGGTTGATCCATGTTTGTTTGTGGAAATAACACACACGCAATGACTCTAGTGGTTGATCCATGTGTGGTTTGTGAAAAGAACACGCATGCAATGACTCTAGTGTTGGTTTTAGTATAAGAACACACATGCAATGACTCTAGTGGTTGATCCATGTGTGGTTTGTAGAAATAACACATATGCAATGACTCTAGTGGTTGATCCATGTGTGGTTTGTGGAAATAACACACATGCAATGACCACTGGTGGATGCATGTGTGGTTTGTGGAAAAGAAAACACATGCAATGACTCTACTGGTTGATCCATGTTTATTAGTGGAAATAACACATATGCAATGACTCTAGTAGTTGATCCATGTGTGGTTTGTGAATAGAACACACATGCAATGACTCTAGTGTTGGTTTTAGTATAAGAACACACATGCAATGACTCTAGTGGTTGATCCATGTGTGGTTTGTGGAAAGAACACACATGCAATGACTAGTGGTTGATCCATATGTGGTTTGTGGAAAGAACACACATGCAATGACCACTGGTGGATCCATGTGTGGTTTGTGGAAAAGAACACGCATGCAATGACTCTAGTGTTGGTTTGTGGTTTTAGTATAAGAACACACATGCAATGACTCTAGTGGTTGATCCATGTGTGGTTTGTGGAAAGAACACACATGCAATGACTATGGTTGATCCATATGTGGTTGTGGAAAGAACACACATGCAATGACCACTGGTGGATCCATGTGTGGTTTGTGGAAAAGAACACACATGCAATGACTCTAGTGCTTGTTTGTGGTTTTCGTATAAGAAGAAGCATGCAATGTCTGTAGTGGTTGATCCATGTGTGGTTTGTGGAAAGAACACACATGCAATGACCCTAGTGGTTGATCCATCTGTGGTTTGTGGAAAGAACACACATGCAATGACCATTGGTAGATCCATGTGTGGTTTGTGGAAAAGAACACACATGCAATGACTCTAGTGGTTGATCCATGTTTGTTTGTGGAAATAACACACATGCAATGATTCTAGTGGTTGATCCATGTGTGGTTTGTGAAAAGAACACACATGCAATGACTCTAGTGTTGGTTTTAGTATAAGAACACACATGCAATGTCTCTAGTGGTTGATCCATGTGTGGTTTGTGGAAATAACACATATGCAATGACTCTAGTGTTTGATCCATGTGTGGTTTGTGGAAATAACACACAAGCAATGACTATAATGGGTCCACATGTGGTTTGTGGAAAGAACATACATGCAATGACCACTAGTTGATCCATAAGTTGTTTGTGGAAAAGAACACACATGCAATGAGTCTAGTGGATCCATGTGTGGTTTGTGGAAAAGAACACACATGCAATGACTCTAGTGCTGGTTTGTGGTTTTAGTATAAGAACAAACATGCAATGACTCTAGTGGTCGATCCATGTGTGGTTTGTGGAAAGAACACACATGCAATGACTCTGGTTGATCCATATGTGGTCTGTGGAAAGAACACACATGCAATGACCACTGGTGGATCCATGTGTGGTTTGTGGAAAAGACCACACATGCAATGTTCTAGTGCTGGTTTGTGGTTTTAGTATAAGGACAAACCTGCAATGAATCTAGTGGTTGATCCATGTGTGGTTTGTGGAAAGAACACACATGCAATGACAACTGGTGGATCCATGTTGGTTTTAGTATAAGAAAACACATGCAATGACTCTAGTGGTTGATCCATGTTTGTTTGTGGAAATAACACACATGCAATGACTCTAGTGGTTGATCCATGTGTGGTTTGTGGAAAGAACACACATGCAATGACTCTAGTGGTTGATCCATGTGTGGTTTGTGGAAAGAACACACATGCAATGACCACTGGTGGATCCATGTGTGGTTTGTGGAAAAGAACACACATGCAATGACTCTAGTGGTTGATCCATGTTTGTTTGTGGAAATAACACACATGCAATGACTCTAGTGGTTGATCCATGTGGTCTGTGAAAAGAACACACATGCAATGACTCTAGTGTTGATTTTAGTATAAGAACACACATGCAATGACTCTACTGGTTGATCCATGTGTGGTTTGTGGAAATAACACATATGCAATAACTCTAGTGGTTGATCCATGTGTGGTTTGTCGAAATAACACACATGCAATGACTGTAATGGGTCCACCTGTGGTTTGTGGAAAGAACACACATGGAATGACCACTAGTTGATCCATAAGTTGTTTGTGGAAAAGAACACACATGCAATGAGTCTAGTGGATCCATGTGTGGTTTGTGGAAAGAACACACATGCAATGACTCTAGTGCTGGTTTGTGGTTTTAGTATAAGAACAAACATGCAATGACTCTAGTGGTTGATCCATGTGTGGTTTGTGGAAAGAACACACATGCAATGACTCTGGTTGATCCATATGTGGTCTGTAGAAAGAACACACATGGAATGACCACCGGTGGATCCATGTGTGGTTTGTGGAAAATAACACACATGCAATGACTCTAGTGCTGGTTTGTGGTTTTAGTATAAGAACAAACATGCAATGACTCTAGTGGTTGATCCATGTGTGGTTTGTGGAAAGAACACACATGCTATGACTCTGGTTGATCCATATCTGGTTTGTGGAAAGAACACACATGCAATGACCACAGGTGGATCCATGTGTGGTTTGTGGAAAAGAACACACATGCAATGACTCTAGTACTGGTTTGTGGTTTTAGTATAAGAATAAACATGCAATGACTCTAGTACTGGTTTGTGGTTTTCGTATAAGAACACACATGCAATGACTCTAGTGGTTGATCCATGTGTGGTATGTGGAAATAACACACATGCATTGACTCTAGTGGTTGATCCATGTGTGGTTTGTGGAAAGAACACACATGCAATGACCACTGTTGGATCCATGTTGGTTTTAGTATAAGAACACACATGCAATGACTCTAGTGGTTGATCCATGTTTGTTTGTGGAAATAACGCACATGCAATGACTCTAGTGGTTGATCCATGTGTGGTTTGTGAAAAGAATACACATGCAATGACTCTAGTGGGTCCACATGTGTGGTTTGTGGAAAGAACACACATGCAATGACTATGGTTGATCCATATGTGGTTTGTGGAAAGAACTCACATGCAATGACTCTAGTGGTGGATCCATGTGTGGTTTGTGGAAAAGAACACACATGCAATGACTCTAGTGCTGGTTTGTGGTTTTAGTATAAGACCAAACATGCAATGACTCTAGTGGTTGATCCATGTGTGGTTTGTGGAAAGAACACACATGCAATGACTAGTGGTTGATCCATATGTGGTTTGTGGAAAGAACACACATGCAATGACCACTGGTGGATCCATGTGTGGTTTGTGGAAAAGAACACGCATGCAATGACTCTAGTGTTGGTTTGTGGTTTTAGTATAAGAACACACATGCAATGACTCTAGTGGTTGATCCATGTGTGGTTTGTGGAAAGAACACACATGCAATGACTATGGTTGATCCATATGTGGTTGTGGAAAGAACACACATGCAATGACCACTGGTGGATCCATGTGTGTTTGTGGAAAAGAACACACATGCAATGACTCTAGTGCTTGTTTGTGGTTTTCGTATAAGAAGAAGCATGCAATGTCTGTAGTGGTTGATCCATGTGTGGTTTGTGGAAAGAACACACATGCAATGACCCTAGTGGTTGATCCATCTGTGGTTTGTGGAAAGAACACACATGCAATGACCATTGGTAGATCCATGTGTGGTTTGTGGAAAAGAACACACATGCAATGACTCTAGTGGTTGATCCATGTTTGTTTGTGGAAATAACACACATGCAATGATTCTAGTGGTTGATCCATGTGTGGTTTGTGAAAAGAACACACATGCAATGACTCTAGTGTTGGTTTTAGTATAAGAACACACATGCAATGTCTCTAGTGGTTGATCCATGTGTGGTTTGTGGAAATAACACATATGCAATGACTCTAGTGTTTGATCCATGTGTGGTTTGTGGAAATAACACACAAGCAATGACTATAATGGGTCCAAATGTGGTTTGTGGAAAGAACATACATGCAATGACCACTAGTTGATCCATAAGTTGTTTGTGGAAAAGAACACACATGCAATGAGTCTAGTGGATCCATGTGTGGTTTGTGGAAAAGAACACACATGCAATGACTCTAGTGCTGGTTTGTGGTTTTAGTATAAGAACAAACATGCAATGACTCTAGTGGTCGATCCATGTGTGGTTTGTGGAAAGAACACACATGCAATGACTCTGGTTGATCCATATGTGGTCTGTGGAAAGAACACACATGCAATGACCACTGGTGGATCCATGTGTGGTTTGTGGAAAAGACCACACATGCAATGTTCTAGTGCTGGTTTGTGGTTTTAGTATAAGGACAAACCTGCAATGAATCTAGTGGTTGATCCATGTGTGGTTTGTGGAAAGAACGCACATGCAATGACTCTAGTGGTTGATCCATGTGTGGTTTGTGGAAAGAACACACATGCAATGACCACTGGTGGATCCATGTTGGTTTTAGTATAAGAAAACACATGCAATGACTCTAGTGGTTGATCCATGTTTGTTTGTGGAAATAACACACATGCAATGACTCTAGTGGTTGATCCATGTGTGGTTTGTGGAAAGAACACACATGCAATGACTCTAGTGGTTGATCCATGTGTGGTTTGTGGAAAGAACACACATGCAATGACCACTGGTGGATCCATGTGTGGTTTGTGGAAAAGAACACACATGCAATGACTCTAGTGGTTGATCCATGTTTGTTTGTGGAAATAACACACATGCAATGACTCTAGTGGTTGATCCATGTGTGGTCTGTGAAAAGAACACACATGCAATGACTCTAGTGTTGATTTTAGTATAAGAACACACATGCAATGACTCTACTGGTTGATCCATGTGTGGTTTGTGGAAATAACACATATGCAATAACTCTAGTGGTTGATCCATGTGTGGTTTGTCGAAATAACACACATGCAATGACTGTAATGGGTCCACCTGTGGTTTGTGGAAAGAACACACATGGAATGACCACTAGTTGATCCATAAGTTGTTTGTGGAAAAGAACACACATGCAATGAGTCTAGTGGATCCATGTGTGGTTTGTGGAAAAGAACACACATGCAATGACTCTAGTGCTGGTTTGTGGTTTTAGTATAAGAACAAACATGCAATGACTCTAGTGGTTGATCCATGTGTGGTTTGTGGAAAGAACACACATGCAATGACTCTGGTTGATCCATATGTGGTCTGTAGAAAGAACACACATGGAATGACCACCGGTGGATCCATGTGTGGTTTGTGGAAAATAACACACATGCAATGACTCTAGTGCTGGTTTGTGGTTTTAGTATAAGAACAAACATGCAATGACTCTAGTGGTTGATCCATGTGTGGTTTGTGGAAAGAACACACATGCTATGACTCTGGTTGATCCATATCTGGTTTGTGGAAAGAACACACATGCAATGACCACAGGTGGATCCATGTGTGGTTTGTGGAAAAGAACACACATGCAATGACTCTAGTACTGGTTTGTGGTTTTAGTATAAGAATAAACATGCAATGACTCTAGTACTGGTTTGTGGTTTTCGTATAAGAACACACATGCAATGACTCTAGTGGTTGATCCATGTGTGGTATGTGGAAATAACACACATGCATTGACTCTAGTGGTTGATCCATGTGTGGTTTGTGGAAAGAACACACATGCAATGACCACTGTTGGATCCATGTTGGTTTTAGTATAAGAACACACATGCAATGACTCTAGTGGTTGATCCATGTTTGTTTGTGGAAATAACGCACATGCAATGACTCTAGTGGTTGATCCATGTGTGGTTTGTGAAAAGAATACACATGCAATGACTCTAGTGTTGGTTTTAGTATAAGAACACACATGCAATGATTCTAGTGGTTGATCCATGTGTGGTTTGTGGAAATAACACATATGCAATGACTCTACTGGTTGATCCATGTGTGGTTTGTGGAAATAACACACATGCATTGACTCTAGTGGTTGATCCATGTGTGGTTTGTGGAAAGAACACACATGCAATGACTCTGGTTGATCCATATGTGGTTTGTGGAAAGAACACACATGCAATGACTCTAGTGGTGGATCCAGGTGTGGTTTGTGGAAAAGAACACATATGCAATGACTCTAGTGCTGGTTTGTGGTTTTAGTATAAGAACAAACATGCAATGACTCTAGTGGTTGATACATGTGTGGTTTGTGGAAAGAACACACATGCAATGACTAGTGGTTGATCCATATGTGGTTTGTGGAAAGAACACACGTGCAATGACCACTGGTGGATCCATGTGTGGTTTGTGGAAAAGAACACGCATGCAATGACTCTAGTGTTGGTTTGTGGTTTTAGTATAAGAACACACATGCAATGACTCTAGTGGTTGATCCATGTGTGGTTTGTGGAAAGAACACACATGCAATGACTCTGGTTGATCCATATGTGGTTTGTGGAAAGAACACACATGCAATGACCACTGGTAGATCCATGTGTGGTTTGTGGAAAAGAACACACATGCAATGACTCTAGTGCTGGTTTGTGGTTTTCGTATAAGAACAAGCATGCAATGACTGTAGTGGTCGATCCATGTGTGGTTTGTGGAAAGAACACACATGTAATGACTCTAGTGGTTGATCCATCTATGGTTTGTGGAAAGAACACACATGCAATGACCATTGGTAGATCCATGTGTGGTTTGTGGAAAAGAACACACATGCAATGACTCTAGTGGTTGATCCATGTTTGTTTGTGGAAATAACACACATGCAATGATTCTAGTGGTTGATCCATGTGTGGTTTGTGAAAAGAACACACATGCAATGACTCTAGTGTTGGTTTTAGTATAAGAACACACATGCAATGTCTCTAGTGGTTGATCCATGTGTGGTTTGTGGAAATAACACATATGCAATGACTCTAGTGTTTGATCCATGTGTGGTTTGTGGAAATAACACACAAGCAATGACTATAATGGGTCCACATGTGGTTTGTGGAAAGAACATACATGCAATGACCACTAGTTGATCCATAAGTTGTTTGTGGAAAAGAACACACATGCAATGAGTCTAGTGGATCCATGTGTGGTTTGTGGAAAAGAACACACATGTAATGACTCTAGTGCTGGTTTGTGGTTTTAGTATAAGAACAAACATGCAATGACTCTAGTGGTCGATCTGTGTGTGGTTTGTGGAAAGAACACAGATGCAATGACTCTGGTTGATCCATATGTGGTCTGTGGAAAGAACACACATGCAATGACCACTGGTGGATCCATGTGTGGTTTGTGGAAAAGACCACACATGCAATGTTCTAGTGCTGGTTTGTGGTTTTAGTATAAGGAAAAACCTGCAATGAATCTAGTGGTTGATCCATGTGTGGTTTGTGGAAAGAACGCACATGCAATGACTCTAGTGGTTGATCCATGTGTGGTTTGTGGAAAGAACACACATGCAATGACCACTGGTGGATCCATGTTGGTTTTAGTATAAGAAAACACATGCAATGACTCTAGTGGTTGATCCATGTTTGTTTGTGGAAATAACACATGCAATGACTCTAGTGGTTGATCCATGTGTGGTTTGTGGAAAGAACACACATGCAATGACTCTAGTGGTTGATCCATGTGTGGTTTGTGGAAAGAACACACATGCAATGACCACTGGTGGATCCATGAGTGGTTTGTGGAAAAGAACACACATGCAATGACTCTAGTGGTTGATCCATGTTTGTTTGTGGAAATAACACACATGCAATGACTCTAGTGGTTGATCCATGTGTGGTCTGTGAAAAGAACACACATGCAATGACTCTAGTGTTGATTTTAGTATAAGAACACACATGCAATGACTCTACTGGTTGATCCATGTGTGGTTTGTGGAAATAACACATATGCAATAACTCTAGTGGTTGATCCATGTGTGGTTTGTGGAAATAACACACATGCAATGACTGTAATGGGTCCACATGTGGTTTGTGGAAAGAACACACATGGAATGACCACTAGTTGATCCATAAGTTGTTTGTGGAAAAGAACACACATGCAATGAGTCTAGTGGATCCATGTGTGGTTTGTGGAAAAGAACACACATGCAATGACTCTAGTGCTGGTTTGTGGTTTTAGTATAAGAACAAACATGCAATGACTCTAGTGGTTGATCCATGTGTGGTTTGTGGAAAGAACACACATGCAATGACTCTGGTTGATCCATATGTGGTCTGTAGAAAGAACACACATGGAATGACCACCGGTGGATCCATGTGTGGTTTGTGGAAAATAACACACATGCAATGACTCTAGTGCTGGTTTGTGGTTTTAGTATAAGAACAAACATGCAATGACTCTAGTGGTTGATCCATGTGTGGTTTGTGGAAAGAACACACATGCTATGACTCTGGTTGATCCATATCTGGTTTGTGGAAAGAACACACATGCAATGACCACAGGTGGATCCATGTGTGGTTTGTGGAAAAGAACACACATGCAATGACTCTAGTACTGGTTTGTGGTTTTAGTATAAGAATAAACATGCAATGACTCTAGTACTGGTTTGTGGTTTTCGTATAAGAACACACATGCAATGACTCTAGTGGTTGATCCATGTGTGGTATGTGGAAATAACACACATGCATTGACTCTAGTGGTTGATCCATGTGTGGTTTGTGGAAAGAACACACATGCAATGACCACTGTTGGATCCATGTTGGTTTTAGTATAAGAACACACATGCAATGACTCTAGTGGTTGATCCATGTTTGTTTGTGGAAATAACACACATGCAATGACTCTAGTGGTTGATCCATGTGTGGTTTGTGAAAAGAATACACATGCAATGACTCTAGTGTTGGTTTTAGTATAAGAACACACATGCAATGATTCTAGTGGTTGATCCATGTGTGGTTTGTGGAAATAACACATATGCAATGACTCTACTGGTTGATCCATGTGTGGTTTGTGGAAATAACACACATGCATTGACTCTAGTGGTTGATCCATGTGTGGTTTGTGGAAAGAACACACATGCAATGACTCTGGTTGATCCATATGTGGTTTGTGGAAAGAACACACATGCAATGACTCTAGTGGTGGATCCAGGTGTGGTTTGTGGAAAAGAACACACATGCAATGACTCTAGTGCTGGTTTGTGGTTTTAGTATAATAACAAACATGCAATGACTCTAGTGGTTGATACATGTGTGGTTTGTGGAAAACACACACATGAAATGACTAGTGGTTGATCCATATGTGGTTTGTGGAAAGAACACACATGCAATGACCACTGGTGGATCCATGTGTGGTTTGTGGAAAAGAACACACATGCAATGACTCTAGTGTTGGTTTGTGGTTTTAGTATAAGAACACACATGCAATGACTCTAGTGGTTGATCCATGTGTGGTTTGTGGAAAGAACACACATGCAATGACTCTGGTTGATCCATATGTGGTTTGTGGAAAGAACACACATGCAATGACCACTGGTAGATCCATGTGTGGTTTGTGGAAAAGAACACACATGCAATGACTCTAGTGCTGGTTTGTGGTTTTCGTATAAGAACAAGCATGCAATGACTGTAGTGGTCGATCCATGTGTGGTTTGTGGAAAGAACACACATGTAATGACTCTAGTGGTTGATCCATCTATGGTTTGTGGAAAGAACACACATGCAATGACCACTGGTGGATCCATGTGTGGTTTGTGGAAAAAGAACACACATGCAATGACTCTAGTGGTTGATCCATGTTTGTTTGTGGAAATAACACAAATGCAATGACTCTAGTGGTTGATCCATGTGTGCTATGTGAAAAGAACACACATGCAATGACTCTAGTGTTGGTTTAGTTATAGTAAGAACACACATGCAATGACTCTAGTGGTTGATCCATATGTGGTTTGTGGAAAGAACACACATGCAATGACTCTAGTGGTCGATCCATGTGTGGTTTGTGGAAATAACACACAAGCAATGACTATAATGGGTCCACATGTGGTTTGTGGAAAGAACATACATGCAATGACCACTAGTTGATCCATAAGTTGTTTGTGGAAAAGAACACACATGCAATGAGTCTAGTGGATCCATGTGTGGTTTGTGGAAAAGAACACACATGTAATGACTCTAGTGCTGGTTTGTGGTTTTAGTATAAGAACAAACATGCAATGACTCTAGTGGTCGATCTGTGTGTGGTTTGTGGAAAGAACACACATGCAATGACTCTGGTTGATCCATATGGTCTGTGGAAAGAACACACATGCAATGACCTTTGGTGGATCCATGTGTGGTTTGTGGAAAAGACCACACATGCAATGTTCTAGTGCTGGTTTGTGGTTTTAGTATAAGGACAAACCTGCAATGAATCTAGTGGTTGATCCATGTGTGGTTTGTGGAAAGAACGCACATGCAATGACTCTAGTGGTTGATCCATGTGTGGTTTGTGGAAAGAACACAAAGCAATGACCACTGGTGGATCCATGTTGGTTTTAGTATAAGAAAACACATGCAATGACTCTAGTGGTTGATCCATGTTTGTTTGTGGAAATAACACACATGCAATGACTCTAGTGGTTGATCCATGTGTGGTTTGTGGAAATAACACACATGCAATGACTCTAGTGGTTGATCCATGTGTGGTTTGTGGAAAGAACACACATGCAATGACCACTGGTGGATCCATGTGTGGTTTGTGGAAAAGAACACACATGCAATGACTCTAGTGGTTGATCCATGTTTGTTTGTGGAAATAACACATGCAATGACTCTAGTGGTTGATCCATGTGTGGTTGAAAGAACACACATGAAATGACTCTAGTTTTGGTTTTAGTATAAGAACACACATGCAATGACTCTAGTGGTTGATCCATGTGTGGTTTGTGGAAATAACACATATGCAATGACTCTAGTGGTTGATCCATGTGGTTTATCGAAATAACACACATGCAATGACTGTAATGGGTCCATGTGGTTTGTGGAAAGAACACACATGGAATGACCACTAGTTGATCCATATGTGGTTTGTGGAAAGAACACACATGCAATGACCACTAGTGGATCCATGTGTGGTTTGTGGAAAAGAACACACATGCAATGACTCTAGCGCTGGTTTGTGGTTTTAGTATAAAAACAAACATGCAATGACTCTAGTGGTTGATCCATGTGTGGTTTGTGGAAAGAACACACATGAATGACTCTAGTGGTTGATCCATGTGTGGTTTGTGGAAAGAACACACATGCAATGACCACTGGTGGATCCATGTGTGGTTTGTGCAAAGAACACACATGCAATGACTCTAGTGTTGGTTTTAGTATACGAACACACATGCAATGACTCTAGTGGTTGATCCATGTGTGGTTTGTGGAAAGAACACACATGCTGTGACTCTGGTTGATCCATATGTGGTTTGTGGAAAGAACACACATGCAATGACCACTGGCGGATCCATGTGTGGTTTGTGGAAAAGAACACACATGGAATGACTCTAGTGCTGGTTTGTGGTTTTAGTATAAGAACAAACATGCAATGACTCTAGTACTGGTTTGTGGTTTCGTATAAGAACACATGCAATGACTCTAGTGGTTGATCCATGTGTGGTTTGTGGAAATAACACACATGCAATGACTCTAGTGGTTGATCCATATGTGGTTTGTGGAAAGAACACACATGCAATGACCACTGGTGGATCCGTGTTGGTTTTAGTATAAGAACACACATGCAATGACTCTAGTGGTTGATCCATGTTTGTTTCTAGAAATCACACATGCGATGACTCTAGTGGTTGATCCATGTGTGGTTTGTTAAAAGAATACACATGCAATGACTCTAGTGTTGGTTTTAGTATAAGAACACACATGCAATGACTCTAGTGGTTGATCCATGTGTGGTTTGTGGAAATAACACATATTCAATGACTCTAGTGGTTGATCCATGTGTGGTTTGTGGAAATAACACACATGCAATGACTCTAGTGGTTGATCCATGTGTGGTTTGTGGAAAGAACACACATGCAATGACTCTAGTTGATCCATATGTGGTTTGTGGAAAAAAACACATGCAATGACTCTAGTGGTGGATCCATGTGTGGTTTGTGGAAAAGAACACATGCAATGACTCTAGTGCTGGTTTGTGGTTTTAGTATAAGAACAAACATGCAATGACTCTAGTGGTTGATACATGTGTGGTTTGTGGAAAGAACACACATGCAATGACTAGTGGTTGATCCATATGTGGTTTGTGGAAAGAACACACATGCAATGACCACTGGTGGATCCATGTGTGGTTTGTGGAAAAGAACACACATGCAATGACTCTAGTGTTGGTTTGTGGTTTTAGTATAAGAACACACATGCAATGACTCTAGTGGTTGATCCATGTGTGGTTTGTGGAAAGAACACACATGCAATGACTCTGGTTGATCCATATGTGGTTTGTGGAAAGAACACACATGCAATGACCACTGGTGGATCCATGTGTGTATTGTGGAAAAGAACACACATGCAATGACTCTAGTGCTGGTTTGTGGTTTTCGTATAAGAACAAGCATGCAATGACTGTAGTGGTTGATCCATGTGTGGTTTGTGGAAAGAACACACATGCAATGACTCTAGTGGTTGATCCATGTGTGGTTTGTGGAAAGAACACACATGCAATGACCATTGGTAGATCCATGTGTGGTTTCTGGAAAAGAACACACATGCAATGACTCTAGTGGCTGATCCATGTTTGTTTGTGGAAATAACACACATGCAATGACTCTAGTGGTTGATCCATGTGTGGTTTGTGAAAAGAACACACATGCAATGACTCTAGTGTTGGTTTTAGTATAAGAACACACATGCAATGACTCTAGTGGTTGATCCATGTGTGGTTTGTGGAAATAACACATATGCAATGACTCTAGTGTTTGATCCATGTGTGGTTTGTGGAAATAACACATGCAATGACTGTAATGGGTCCACATGTGGTTTGTGGAAAGAACATACATGCAATGACCACTAGTTGATCCATAAGTTGTTTGTGGAAAAGAACACACATGCAATGAGTCTAGTGGATCCATGTGTGGTTTGTGGAAAAGAACACACATGTAATGACTCTAGTGATGGTTTGTGGTTTTAGTATAAGAACAAACATGCAATGACTCTAGTGGTTGATCCATGTGTGGTTTGTGGAAAGAACACACATGCAATGACTCTGGTTGATCCATATGTGGTCTGTGGAAAGAACACACATGCAATGACCACTGGTGGATCCATGTGTGGTTTGTGGAAAAGACCACACATGCAATGACTCTAGTGCTGGTTTGTGGTTTTAGTATAAGAACAAACCTGCAATGACTCTAGTGGTTGATCCATGTGTGGTTTGTGGAAAGAACACACATGCAATGACTCTAGTGGTTGATCCATGTGTGGTTTGTGGAAAGAACACACATGCAATGACCACTGGTGGATCCATGTTAGTTTTAGTATAAGAAAACACATGCAATGACTCTAGTGGTTGATCCATGTTTTCTTGTGGAAATATCACACATGCAATGACTCTAGTGGTTGATCCATGTGTGGTTTGTGGAAAGAACACACATGCATTGACTCTAGTGGTTGATCCATGTGTGGTTTGTGGAAAGAACACACATGCAATGACCACTGGTGTATCCATGTTGGTTTTTGTATAAGAACACACATGCAATGACTCTAGTGGTTGATCCATGTTTGTTTGTGGAAATAACACACATGCAATGACTCTAGTGGTTGATCCATGTGTGGTTTGTGAAAAGAACACACATGCAATGACTCTAGTGTTGGTTTTAGTATAAGAACACACATGCAATGACTCTAGTGGTTGATCCATGTCTGGCTTGTGGAAATAACACATATGCAATGACTCTGGTGGTTGATTCATGTGTGGTTTGTGGAAATAACACACATGCAATGACTGTAATGGGTCCATGTGTGGTTTGTGGAAAGAACACACATGCAATGACCACAAGTTGATCCATAAGTTGTTTGTGGAAAAGAACACACATGCAATGAGTCTAGTGGATCCATGTGTGGTTTGTGGAAAAGAACACACATGCAATGACTCTAGTGCTGGTTTGTGGTTTTAGTATAAGAACAAACATGCAATGACTCTAGTGGTTGATCCATGTGTGGTTTGTGGAAAGAACACACATGCAATGACTAGTGGTTTATCCATATGTGGTTTGTGGAAAGAACACACATGCAATGACCACTGGTGGATCCATGTGTGGTTTGTGGAAAATAACACACATGCAATGACTCTAGTGTTGGTTTGTGGTTTAAGTATAAGAACAAACATGCAATGACTCTAGTGGTTGATCCATGTGTGGTTTGTGGAAAGAACACACATGCACTGACTCTGGTTGATCCATGTGTGGTTTGTGGAAAGAACACACATGCAATGACCACTAGTGGATCCATGTGTAGTTTGTCGAAAAGAACACACATGCAATTACTCTAGTACTGGTTTGTGGTTTTAGTATAATAACACACATGCAATGACTCTAGTGGTTGATCCATGTGTGGTTTGTGGAAAGAACACACATGCAATGACTCTAGTGGTTGATCCATGTGTGGTTTGTGGAAATAACACACATGCAATGACTCTAGTGGTTGATCCATGTGTGGTTTGTGGAAAGAACACACATGCAATGACTCTAGTATCCATGTTGGTTTTAGTATAAGAACACACATGCCATCACTCTAGTGGTTGATCCATGTGTGGTTTGTGGAAATAACACATATGCAATGACTCTAGTGGTTGATCCATGTGTGGTTTGTGGAAATAACACACATGCAATGACTGTAGTGTCCACATGTGGTTTATGGAAAGAACACACATGCAATGACTAGTGGTTGATGCATGTTGTTTGTGGAAATAACACATGCAATAAGTGTAGTGGATCCATGTGTGGTTTGTGGAAAAGAACACACATGCAATGACTCTAGTGGTTGATCCATGTGTGGTTTGTGGAAAGAACACACATGCAATGAATCTGGTTGATCCATATGTGGTTTGTGGAAAGAACACACATGCAATGACTCTAGTGGTGGATCCAGGTGTGGTTTGTGGAAAAGAACACATATGCAATGACTCTAGTGCTGGTTTGTGGTTTTAGTATAAGAACAAACATGCAATGACTCTAGTGGTTGATCCATGTGTGGTTTGTGGAAAGAACACACATGCAATGACTAGTGGTTTATCCATATGTGGTTTGTCGAAAGAACACACATGCAATGACCACTGGTGGATCCATGTGTGGTTTGTGGAAAGGAACACACATGCAATGACTCTAGTGTTGGTTTGTGGTTTAAGTATAAAAACAAACATGCAATGACTCTAGTGGTTGATCCATGTGTGGTTTGTGGAAAGAACACACATGCAATGACTCTGGTTGATCCATGTGTGGTTTGTGGAAAGAACACACATGCAATGACCACTGGTGGATCCATGTGTGGTTTGTGGAAAAGAACACACATGCAATGACTCTAGTTTTGTTTTGTGGTTTTAGTATAAGAACAAACATGCAATGACTTTAGTGGTTGATCTATGTGTGGTTTGTGGAAAGAACACACATGCAATGACTCTAGTGGTTGATCCATATGTGGTCTGTGGAAAGAACACACATGCAATGACCACTTGTGGATCCATGTGTGGTTTGTGGAAAAGAACACACATGCAATGACTCTAGTGGTTGATCCATGTTTGTTTGTGAAAATAACACACATGCAATGACTCTAGTGGTTGATGCATGTGTGGTTTGTGAAAAGAAGACACATGCAATGACTCTAGTATTGGTTTTAGTATAAGAACACACATGCCATCACTCTAGTGGTTGATCCATGTGTGGTTTGTGGAAATAACACATATGCAATGACTCTAGTGGTTGATCCATGTGTGGTTTGTGGAAATAACACACATGCAATGACTGTAATGGGTCCACATGTGGTTTATGGAAAGAACACACATGCAATGACCACTGGTTGATGCATAAGTTGTTTGTGGAAAACAACACACATGCAATGAGTCTAGTGGATCCATGTGTGGTTTGTGGAAAAGAACACACATGCAATGACTCTAGTGCTGGTTTGTGGTTTTAGTATAAGAACAAACTTGCAATGACTCTAGTGGTTGATCCATGTGTGGTTTGTGGAAAGAACACACATGCAATGAATCTGGTTGATCCATATGTGGTTTGTGGAAAGAACACACATGCAATGACTCTAGTGGTGGATCCAGGTGTGGTTTGTGGAAAAGAACACATATGCAATGACTCTAGTGCTGGTTTGTGGTTTTAGTATAAGAACAAACATGCAATGACTCTAGTGGTTGATCCATGTGTGGTTTGTGGAAAGAACACACATGCAATGACTAGTGGTTTATCCATATGTGGTTTGTCGAAAGAACACACATGCAATGACCACTGGTGGATCCATGTGTGGTTTGTGGAAAGGAACACACATGCAATGACTCTAGTGTTGGTTTGTGGTTTAAGTATAAAAACAAACATGCAATGACTCTAGTGGTTGATCCATGTGTGGTTTGTGGAAAGAACACACATGCAATGACTCTGGTTGATCCATGTGTGGTTTGTGGAAAGAACACACATGCAATGACCACTGGTGGATCCATGTGTGGTTTGTGGAAAAGAACACACATGCAATGACTCTAGTGCTGTTTTGTGGTTTTAGTATAAGAACAAACATGCAATGACTTTAGTGGTTGATCCATGTGTGGTTTGTGGAAAGAACACACATGCAATGACTCTAGTGGTTGATCCATATGTGGTCTGTGGAAAGAACACACATGCAATGACCACTTGTGGATCCATGTGTGGTTTGTGGAAAAGAACACACATGCAATGACTCTAGTGGTTGATCCATGTTTGTTTGTGAAAATAACACACATGCAATGACTCTAGTGGTTGATGCATGTGTGGTTTGTGAAAAGAAGACACATGCAATGACTCTAGTATTGGTTTTAGTATAAGAACACACATGCCATCACTCTAGTGGTTGATCCATGTGTGGTTTGTGGAAATAACACATATGCAATGACTCTAGTGGTTGATCCATGTGTGGTTTGTGGAAATAACACACATGCAATGACTGTAATGGGTCCACATGTGGTTTATGGAAAGAACACACATGCAATGACCACTGGTTGATGCATAAGTTGTTTGTGGAAAACAACACACATGCAATGAGTCTAGTGGATCCATGTGTGGTTTGTGGAAAAGAACACACATGCAATGACTCTAGTGCTGGTTTGTGGTTTTAGTATAAGAACAAACTTGCAATGACTCTAGTGGTTGATCCATGTGTGGTTTGTGGAAAGAACACACATGCAATGAATCTGGTTGATCCATATGTGGTCTGTGGAAAGAACACACATGCAATGACCACTGGTGGATCCATGTGTGGTTTGTGGAAAAGAACACACATGCAATGACTCTAGTGCTGGTTTGTGGTTTTAGTATAAGAACAAACATGCAATGACTCTAGTGGTTGATCCATGTCTGGTTTGTGGAAAGAACACACATGCAATGACTCTGGTTGATCCATGTGTGGTTTGTGGAAAAGAACACACATGCAATGACTCTAGTACTAGTTTGTGGTTTTAGTATAAGAACACCCATGCAATGAATCTAGTACTGGTTTGTGGTTTTAGTATAAGACCAAACATGCAATAACTCTAGTGGTTGATCCATGTGTGGTTTGTGGAATGAACACACATGCAATGACTAGTGGTTGATCCATATGTGGTTTGTGGAAAGAACACACATGCAATGACCACTAGTGGATCCATGTGTGGTTTGTGGAAAAGAACACACATGCAATGACTCTCGTGGTTGATCCATGTTTGTTTGTGGAAATAACACACATGCAATGACTCTAGTGGTTGATCCATGTGTGGTTTGTGGAAAGAACACACATGCAATGACTCTAGTGGTTGATCCATGTGTGGTTTGTGGAAAGAACACACATGCAATGACTCTAGTGGTGGATCCATGTGTGGTTTGTGGAAAATAACACACATGCAATGACTCTAGTGTTGGTTTGTGGTTTTAGTATAAGAACAAACATGCAATGACTCTAGTGGTTGATCCATGTGTGGTTTGTGGAAAGAACACACATGCAATGACCAGTGGTTTATCCATATGTGGTTTGTGGAAAGAACACACATGCAATGACCACTGGTGGATCCATGTGTGGTTTGTGGAAAGGAACACACATGCAATGACTCTAGTGTTGGTTTGTGGTTTAAGTATAAGAACAAACATGCAATGACTCTAGTGGTTGATCCATGTGTGGTTTGTGGAAAGAACACACATGCAATGACTCTGGTTGATCCATGTGTGGTTTGTGGAAAGAACACACATGCAATGACCACTTGTGAATCCATGTGTGGTTTGTGGAAAAGAACACACATGCAATAACTCTAGTGTTGGTTTGTGGTTTTAGTATAAGAACAAACATTCAATGACTCTAGTGGTTGATCCATGTGTGGTTTGTGGAAAGAACACACATGCAATGACTCTAGTGGTTGATCCATATGTGGTCTGTGGAAAGAACACACATGCAATGACCACTTGTGGATCCATGTGTGGTTTGTGGAAAAGAACACACATGCAATGACTCTAGTGGTTGATCCATGTTTGTTTGTGAAAATAACACACATGTAATGACTCTAGTGGTTGATGCATGTGTGGTTTGTGAAAAGAACACACATGCAATGACTCTAGTGTTGGTTTTAGTATAAGAACACACATGCCATCACTCTAGTGGTTGATCCATGTGTGGTTTGTGGAAATAACACATATGCAATGACTCTAGTGGTTGATCCATGTGTGGTTTGTGGAAATAACACACATGCAATGACTATAATGGGTCCACATGTGGTTTATGGAAAGAACACACATGCAATGACCACTGGTTGATCCATATGTGGTCTGTGGAAAGAACACACATGCAATGACCACTGGTGGATCCATGTGTGGTTTGTGGAAAAGAACACACATGCAATGACTCTAGTGCTGGTTTGTGGTTTTAGTATAAGAACAAACTTGCAATGACTCTAGTGGTTGATCCATGTGTGGTTTGTGGAAAGAACACACATGCAATGAATCTGGTTGATCCATATGTGGTCTGTGGAAAGAACACACATGCAATGACCACTGGTGGATCCATGTGTGGTTTGTGGAAAAGAACACACATGCAATGACTCTAGTGCTGGTTTGTGGTTTTAGTATAAGAACAAACATGCAATGACTCTAGTGGTTGATCCATGTCTGGTTTGTGGAAAGAACACACATGCAATGACTCTGGTTGATCCATGTGTGGTTTGTGGAAAAGAACACACATGCAATGACTCTAGTACTGGTTTGTGGTTTTAGTATAAGAACACCCATGCAATGACTCTAGTACTGGTTTGTGGTTTTAGTTTAAGAACACACATGCAATGACTCTAGTGGTTGATCCATGTGTGGTTTGTGGAAATAACACACATGCAATGACTCTAGTGGTTGATCCATGTGTGGTTTGTGGAAAGAACACACATGCAATGACCACTGGTGGATCCATGTTGGTTTTAGTATAAGAACACACATGCAATGACTCTAGTGGTTGATCCATGTTTGTTTGTGGTTTTAGTATAAGAACAAACATCCTCTCTCTCTCTCTCTGTCTCGTCGAAGCCCAAACCTGTGCCCACTCTGTCTGCTACGCCTTGATTGGTTGTCACAGTTTTCACGCGGATCGTGCGCACCAAAAGTTGATCCTGTGTGATCCAATGAGGCTCGTTGCACACGTCGTGCCCTTCACAGGACAGCGTGAGACAGCACGGACATCTCCCTCAACGAGACTTCTACAAGAAGGAACACGATGCCGTTCATGGAAAAAGTGGTCGAGTGGTCATGTCATGTTTAATCTAGTCTGCAAAGGCTACAAGTCTACTACACGGCAACTGGTCATCCACGGACCACCGGCTATACCATTTTTACTATGCAGCACGCCTGCACTCTCACTTCCGTCAGGCCCCCACCACATGAACCTTCCACGCGGCATCCGCAGCCGGAAGAGCTATCAACCGGGGAACTCGAGGAGGTCTAAACTTCCCCGCATTAAAAACCCAGCCTATCGGGTCCTCCATTCGCACTCATCCACTACTCTCTCTTCCCTATCCAGCAAAACACCACAATCTTGAACGTACTTGCATGAACCTTCTCCATGAAACCAGTGCGTGGGGGTGAGTGTCCGGGCATCGCCGCCGGGGTGGTGCTTCACGCGGCAGATCTGGAGGAGCATCACGCAGCACAGGCCGAGGAGGACGTGCAGTTCAGCCCCTTGAGGGACCATGTGCACGCCGGTGCTGACGACTTCGGAGGCGCCGATGAGGGCATGGAGTTCGACGAACACGCTCCGCTCATGTACCCGGAGGTACATCTATTTCTACATGTTTCATATTTTCTGCTCGAGCTTAATCTATCCAGGCGTCATAAAAATTTCTAGTCCTAATGATTAGATGCAACGTACGAACCGGTACATGGAGAGATCTAGTCTGTTTTGAATGAATCCATATTATTTATTTATTAATAAGTTACCAAGAACACAAACCCCATTAATTTAGGAGCGAGCTGGGGAGACGGCCGTAATGAACTGCTGAACCTGTATAGACATGTTATTGCATCGAAAGTAACTTGGAATGGTGGAAGGAATATATATTTATTATTTTGCTCATTTCGTTTTGTATTCTATACATTACAGGTGTATTCAAGTGAGATGGACTCTGACAAGGAGACCAGGGACAACAAGAGCCGCCATGTCATGAAGAAGATCAAGAGCGGGATAATCCCTTTCTGCACTCGACTTGGGGAGCTCAGGTGCTCTTTCTGTAAGAAAGGAGTCAACCCGAGGATTGCCAGCTTGATTCCGCATGCGGTTGGAATCGGTAAAAGCCCGGCTAGTAAACACACGTCGGCGACCAAGGCTAAGCACGCTGCTTATGGCAAGTTCCTGAGGGAGTATGTCAAGAACGGCCTAGTGTCCCCTTACTTAGGAATCAGTAACTCCTAGCCGACCAACCTCGTCACTGTGTTGGCCCGACCACTAATAATATTTAGTTCTCTTACTGTATCTAGACCCTTAAACTATGTGGATTTCTATTTTCGTACCCTTCAAAATATATTCAAGTTCATCTGTTTATGTTGTTAAAGTTCCGGTGGCATACTCGTTATTTTGCATGGATAGAGGGGTGCCCCCGACAGATATAAGGGTTATCCTGTCCGCTAGATCACAGAGGATCAACGGTTGGTGGGCAAAACTGAGTACAACTGAATCGCCATGGTTAGACACGAGGGAAAAAACGTGACTCACGGTACGCGTGTGCGGTGCACGGGGCGGTAGCGGACACGTGTGGCCGTGCACGGTGCATTAGCCTACGCGGTGCACGGTAGTGCAACGAAACGCCGCTTCCCTTCTCCTTTAATAGAGGCCTCCCCACTCCCACTCCCACTCATCACGCACTCGCTCACTCAACTATTTCCACTGTCCCATCACCTTCTGCAAACGCCCAACAAAACCCCAACCATGCCAGCGATGGAGAAGATCGGCGTGGTGGCCATCGGCGCCTCCAAGGCAGCCGGCGAGGAGCCCCCCGTCCCCGTCCCCGCATCCGCCATAGCCTCCGGCGAGGAGGCCCCCGCCGGTCTCGGACAGATCCCGCTCGGCTGGGACCCCTACGAGGAGGTTGTCTACATAAGGCCGGAGAACCCCTACGACACCAGCATCGCCGACCCGTGGTCTGAGGTAACCAGGGTTTTCTCCCCTTCCCTTGTTCTTCCCCCGTTCCCATTGTTGGATGCTAGATCGTATGTTATTAGGGCTCGGCTGTTCGTATTTTTTACAGTAGCTAATCCTATTGTGTTAGATCTCGATTTTCGATGAATCCCCCTGTTCGTAGTTGGGATCGGTATTCGATTTGGTTTGAGATTTGGGGAATAATCGGGAGATCTCATTCGGTTAATTTATGCAAAAAATCAATCCCGATAATCAAAGTATCTCAATCATGTCCTTATTTCACTCTTCTATTTTTTCCAACAGGAGGATAGCAGCGACCTCCGCAGCGACGACGAGTCGCAGGACACCAAGACTCGTCATGTGCTGAGGAGGCTGAAGTCCGGTCAGTACAACAACTTCTTCGCTGGCGACGTGTACAGGTGCCCCTTCTGCCCCACCAGGAGGCTCCGCGGCACGGACTTCAACTCCCTCGTGAAGCATGCCGAGGACGTGAGGACCTGCGGTGAGTCCGTCAACGTCCACGGCTTCAGGGCCAAGCACCAGGCGCTCGGTCTTCACCTCCGCAACCTCCAGAAGGTGGCTATCGAGGAGGGTCGCATGCCCCCAATCAGAACCAACGTGCCCAAGGTCAAGGGGCTGGGCAGCAAGAAGTGGAGGAGGCGCCAGAGGGAGGAGGCGGATGCCCTCCTGGCAAAGGCCACGAGGGGCCACTGATCCGCTGCTGCTGCTGCTGCTGTAAAGCAGCTTCTTTTGTCTTGTCTGTCTTGAAGCAGTCCGCTGCTGCTGTTGCTGAGCAGCCTAATTGTTGAACCTTGTTAAGTACCGTACTATATAACCTATATTAGCTGCTTTATCTACATCTGCTCTATTTATTGAATTTATTTATGGTGCTGGTTTGTTTTCCTTCTCTAGATTTGCTACCAGATTGGGGTAAAACGATCGCAAAAGGAACAATGAATGAAGAGAGAAGCTGCTCTAGATTCCCTACCTTTTTGGGCAAAAAAACACAACTGTTAGAGAGAGAGGGGAAAAAGCGCTCTTTAAAAAGGCCACTTTAGGCGTCATGGTGCACGTAACGGCCAAGCCTTTGACCAGACGGCACCCCCCTCCGAGCACATGTGAGGGCTTTGGAATATCAGGAGCGCAAAAGTGAGGACAAACGAGACACGATGTTGCTATAGCTAAATCTGACAAAAAGCTGAATTTGGCTTTACCATGCAATTTGGCTAGAGCTCCACAATGTAGCTATTCTAAATCCCGAAACTATGTGGTGCGTTGAAACCTAATGCTTTTCCACCGACATGTGTGTTGCAAAGTTTCTTGATCGTGCATGCTTACACAAGTGGCCTACAGATAAACTTATAGAAGCATGGGCAAACGAGCTTCATTTTGGCAAATTCGGGACAAGCTTTTCGAAATCGGCAGGCCTGATCGGCTGGGCGGCTGCCCCGGGGTGCAGGGATGCTAGGTCCATGTCTATGCTTACACTTCTTAAACTTGTACACTTCCTTCTGTCCTGTCACGTTACGTCGTGTCAGCACCGCGCACCCGCTGCGGATCGGCAACGAGACGGTGGTCTACGTGACCGGTCTCTGCCACGCCAAAGCCACGCCAAGACACCGCCACGGACGGACGAATTTAATCGCTAGGATTGGAAACCATCGGTGCTCGCCGGTCAAACTTGCTTCCGCATGGGTATGACCGAATTTGGTAAACAGAATTTAAGCATCGCCTGTCTCCTCAAAGACATCACTATGCAAAATCCCCAACTCATTCCTTTCACGAGCCGCCACCGCGAAGAACCATCGACGCCGCCGCAGTTCGCCTCGCCGCCATACCATCGCAACAAATCACTCCACCTCCACGCCCAGTCCCAGCCACCGCTACCGAAACTAGGCCACCGCCGCCGCATTAGCTGCTGCCATGGACGCAGAGTACGGCGTGTTCGGCGACGGGAGCGACTACACCGATGAGTACACCATCACCGCTCATGGCACCACCAAGCTGACGCTCGTCCACACAAATGCGTCAGCGGAGGTGGCCAAGGTCATCGTAATGTACGAGCGGTGGCTACAAGATCCGATGGACAGGTACAAGATCGTCGCCCTTGACCTCGAGTATACCAGAGATAGGAAGAGGACGGCGCTTTTGTAGCTGTCCATGCGCAACCACTGCCTACTATATCACGTATGTAGGGCCAAATCTGTATGCCCGGAGCTTCGCGACTTCCTACACAGGAGGGAGATCTACTTCGCCAGCGTTGACATCAAGAACGACACTCCGAAGCTAGAACGGGATCTCCTCGTTCATGTCGTCAATCACGTCGATCTCCAATGTTTGTGGAGGTACCCGGATGGCGGTACAGGGAAAGACGGCATGGCTAGACTCGCTTTTGACATCATCGACCACGAGTACGCCGGCATGAAAATCGAGTTCCCGAAGCACCTACACGAGCGATGGGAGTGGAGGCACCTGGATTACGATGCGATCAAGTATGCAGCCAGGGACGCGTATGTCTGCTACGAGATGCTCAACAGGATCTGGCGGGTGGGTGAGTGTGTTGTTTACCACTGCTAGTTTCACATCTTGTTCCTAGTTTTATCTCGCCTGTAATTTCTAAGCATTCTGTGTGTAAGAACTAAGCTCGTATGATCCCTGTGCTATTAGCTACTTAACCTGTATGAATTACATTCCCCCTTTTGTATGCTCAACATTCATTCTTACAAATTTTGTCTATGCCATTTGTATGCGGCAGAATCCAGGACTGACATGCATAAGGTGTGATACAGTCATAAGTCATAACCAAACCCAGATTATAGAGGAGGATATAGTCATAAACCAGATTATAGTTTGACAAAGGTAATACACAGCAGTTCGTAATTGCTCACATAGTGTACTTATGAAATAACATGTTTTCATAAACACAACAATCATGCACTAATAGTCTACATCCCAGCCTGTTGGAGAAGACAACCGATCCCAGAATGCCGTCGGTCGCTTGCCCCGGTTTGTAGATTCATCTACGATCCGACATCTGGGACAAACAACAAACCTTGGTGGTGGTTCAATGATGCGATGCCTGGAACGAGATTTTACAATCTGGCGGTACAGCTCGTGGCTAACATACCCGTCAATTGCAGCGTACTTCAGATTAGGTTCAGAAAGTGGCTTATCCTCCCAGTAATCGTGCCCTAAACGCCTCCACGAACATCTCGGCAATCTGTCCTTCATGTCAGCGTACCACGGGTCTATGAGTTCGGAGGCAAGAGCGGCCATCCTGGTCTTGTTGCCCTTCGTCCCTGGGATCCAGTAAATTTCCTAGATGTCCACTCTGCACTCCTTTGGGATTCTAATGTTGACAGTCGGGCTTTCAAGCAGTTTACTGTCATTCGTGATGTCAACACTGGTAAATGTTATGTGCTGGTTCACGAGAAAGTCATGAAACAGATCCCTAATGCTTTCGCCCCACCTGCATGAAAATGAATTCAGACAAATAATATAGCAATAACTTCTGCAAACAGACGGTTCAGGAACAAAAAGACAACAAAGTCTACCAGATCCCGTCAGCCCCCTTCTCGCAAAAAGGCTGGTATACGAGGACGTGCCCCTTCATGGAGAGTTGCACCACGGCAATCCTACGGCAATCGCGGTTGTACTCGAGATCAAGACCTACGAACCTGTTTTCTTCGAACTGCAGCCAACTCATGAAATTATTCAGAGTGTTCCTCGCCGTCCGAGGGTCAAGGTGTAGACGACATCGATCTTCTTCCCGCCATGTACTTTGATGTCGAAGTGCGCAGTTTCTTGCCTGCCGTCGTTTCAGACGTCCAGAGCGTCCATGACTATAGGCAAGAGGGAAAGGATACGAAGGAAGAGGGTGATGCGGTGGTGGAGGAAATGGATGAGGCCGTGGAGGAGAAAGACGATGAGGCCTTGGAGGAGGAAATGAGATGGAGAAGTGAAAGATTGGAACCGCCCTTACCAATATCTGGAATGGTGCACGACCGTTCTTAGTAGGGTGAAGGTGGCGAAAAACGGCGGTTTTACACATCGACGCTAGCACTTCCTAAAATTTGTTCTGCGCCACTTGCATGCGGTGGAATCAATTCAAACGTAGGCACGTTTAGGCGTGCCGACCTTCACTCACAGACAGGCGGGCCGCACATTTCCCATTTACGATTTCTTTTTTCACTTCCTTAGACAGTTCCGGTGCCTGCCCTCAATAATTACGCCCCCCGTTCTTTTCTCCCACGCGGACGAGAACCGGCGGCGGCGGCGGTTCCTTGCAGATTCGCTCCCCACTCGAACAACTTCCCCCATCCCTGATTCCAGCCCCTCTCGAATCCATCCGCCTCCTCATCACAATGCCTCCATTAATCCACCGGATTCCAGACTCCATTTGCCGCTATGGGTAGAGCTTGGGGTAGCAGCAGGCTGAAGCGAAAGGCATGCGACGACGACGCGGATGGCCAGGGCGACCGCTACCGCGAGGATTGGGGATGGCCGAACCTCAGCGCCGCGAACATGCACAGGATCGCCTCGGACTTGGACATCATCTCAGCCGGCCGCCTCGCTCGCTGCATCCCTGGCTACCGCGTGACGATGCGGAACATGGACGAACAACCGTTCGGCACTCTAGGCCTTCTTTACCCCGATAACAGCAAATGGCCAGACGACCACGATGGCCACATAAGTTCCAGTATCTAGCTTATTCGTTTAGTCATATCATTGATTCATATGTGCTGAAGTCTCATCGGAATCCTATGTTCCTTTTGTCGAACGTGTTGTGTGCACACGCGGTTTGAACAAATCGAACCATTTAAGACTATTCTGTACAGCGGAAGCTCTGCTTGTACCTGATATTCTGGTATTTTCGTAGTGACACAGTCTTACTTTAGGTGATAGACGAGTTGTCAATTTCGATTTTGCAATGGAATGCCTGCTAGGTGATATTCTGTTTCCTAAAATAAAAACAAACATATTAGATGATTTAAGGCTGTTATGCCCCGAGCTATTTAATTATGATCATCGTCAGGAGTTTGTTCTGGGGGGCTCTGCTCCTACTCCATATATTGAGTATCTTCGTAGTGACATATGCACAATTTAGGCGATATCTGAGGAGACACTCGTATTTAGGCGATATTTTGTGTACTTTAATATAAAGGTCCAGTTGTCAAATTGTATCTGCAATGGAATCCATGCTAGGTGATTGTACCAACTGACAACAAACTCTACAGAATATTCATGCAAAACTGATGCTGCTGGATAAGTGGTCGGAATAAGTAGTGGTGAATATCAAG
Organism: Avena insularis; assembly: GCA_023614405.1. NCBI lineage: Eukaryota > Viridiplantae > Streptophyta > Magnoliopsida > Poales > Poaceae > Avena > Avena insularis. The sequence goes on from CM042689.1 coordinate 370,751,957, forward strand.
GAAGAAGAAGAGACGGAAATGAGAGATGACCAGAACTGGGTGGGTGGCAACAGCGAGTGGCTGGTCCTTTTATCCCAGGATGGGAGTACTTGGACTCTAAAAAATTGCTACAGATCGAAGAGACTTGTAGTGCCATCTTTGACGGGTGTCGGCATTACTGCATTCAACAGCGGGTGGCCGCCACCCATTGCCGAATTTGCTTATAGGTTCAACATGGCAGAACTTGAGCTCGTGAAGGTACAGCTCCCACATAGACCGCGGGAGGGGGCGTGGAAGAACTGGGAGTACGACCTCTTAGCGGTGTTCGACAAGGCAATCGCATTCATTAGATGCCCAGAAGACAAGGAATGGACAGTCTTGCGCGACGACTTCCTGCGTCCGGAGAAGTATGTCGACGCCATCTTCACCTACGGCTACTCTTCGTACAGACCACAACACATTTATGCGGTCACTGAACCTAGCGGCGACGTGCGTGTTTGGGAGCCGTCCATTTGGGGTGAGTCATGGTGTCATATAGCATGTAAAATCCCATTCAAAATTCTTCTTACTGACTGTTAGTAACACGCAGGTACCCACGCAGCCCCGCGCATAATTCCAGCTCCGTTCATCGAAGATGCAGTAGTAGATGTTGAACTTGGGACACGGCGCTGGTTCCTGGCACCTCTCGGAGACAACACGGAACAACATGATGAACTCTTGTGGATTCATATCAGGGGAGCACTAAACAGCATTGGTGATACAATAGAACATATGGGGACACAACTTTCTTCATACCCATCGCTGCGGTGTCACGTTCTCTCGAGGTCTGCATGCCCATCCGAAGACCCAGTAGAGAAAGTCTAGAGCAGAGTCAACAATCTGAAGGGACAATCTGTGTTTCTTGGGATCAACTACCCTTTCTTTGTCGGAGCCCCTGGAGCTGTTGAACCTGTAATTGCTCAGGCAGCCCTGGCCCCTGATGCTGCTGGTGGTGGTGGTGGTGGTGTTGGTGGTGGTGGAGCTGACAAAGAACTAGCTGCTGCTGCTCCTGGTGAAGCTGGCGAAATACTTGGTGATGCTGCTGCTGGTGAAGCTGACGAAATACCTGCTGAGGCTGCTGCCGGAGTCTAGGAAGAACATGCTGGTGTTGTTGCTTAGGTGCCAGCACTTCCAGTGTTGATAGCTGACTGTGTGTTTGCTGCACACTCACGCGCCTATCATGTTGAGACTCTAGATCTGACCTGGAGCCGAATCCACGTCAGGGGGAGGGGGCCTACAATTGGCTCATCAGTGGGGTCGTACTATTTGAAGGAGAATGAAAGACAGCCAAACGTAGCATTCTAGTTCATTCCGACGATACCACCAGCTTACCATTAGTTACGCTTATGTGTGTAAAGACTAAGCTGTGCTTATTTGTGTAAGACTAAGTTAGGCCTAACTGCGTAATATTCAGTGAAGCCCAGCTTTTCTTTCCACGCCCATAACAACAGAATTGCACCATAGAACATACAAATGTAATGTGCATACCACGCATTTTTGCTCAGGATAACAACCACTTCAAGCAAATGATACATCGTGTACGCATTTGAACGCATCACTAGAATGTGCCACCTATTGATGATTGATGACATGGTTCTAGCTTTTCTGCGCTTATTTGCATTGGATCGCTCATTGATTTGTTCACATATTTTTTGGCAATGGCTGATGAACTCCACTCTCTTGGTAATTTGCTTTGTCAGCGAGCACTTGTTGATGCAATGCAAAGTACAGAACATGGTCGTCATCGTCATTCCATTTAGGTTCTCTATGTTTCGTCATCACGGAGCTACTAATTTCAAATGAAAATTTAGTAAACAATATATGTGTACATTGTTAGAGTATGCTACGGCCACGGTACATAAATGTTTTTCTACAATCACAAGAAGAAAACTTGATGCATTTTCACCTTGTTGGTGTTGTGCCGAACTGGGTGGATGTGGCTTTGGGGTTTGGAGAGGAAGGCGCCGTGGCTGGTGCGTGTGCGACCACGGCGACAACGAGCTCAGATTCTGGAGGAGACCAACAGGACCGAGCATGGTCGGCATGTGTACAGATCTCACCCGTGAATGAATTCCTGTCTCTGCGCCGTGCCAATGGTGCGGTCATGGTGAGGGCGAGCTCCGATTCGGGATGGAGAGGAGAATGGGCCGAGCAGGTTTGTCCAAGTCCTAGCTTCGCACCATGGTCGTGACCACAGATTGCCGCCTCGGAGGAAGAAGCAGACGCGTAAAGGATGCATGGGCCAACGCTGCAAGCCTACATGGCAGCGACATAACGGCGAAAGCTGATAGGGGGGACCCAACTTGACGGCCATTAGCCTGATTTTTTGTATTGAAACGTAAAGTTGAATTCGTGCCGAAAAGGACCCTCTGAGTATTTGGCACGCCAACTATAGTCATCGCGGATGATATCAGGGAACTCGTGTACCGCGTTGCCTGGCCACCCCAACTTTCGGGCCGCAAAATGATATTCTCCCATAGGAGGGGCCAAGGGGGTGGTCGGCGGCCCTAATGGGCCAGCCCCCCACGTGGGTCCCATGGGGGGGTGGCCGCCGGTGCTTCCCCCACCTCCTCCTCCTTTAGTCCCACCCCAGGACTTTGAGGAGGGTGTACCACCTTTCCCCCTATATATAGTGGGGTATTTTGACCAGAAAATACACACGATATTCAATAAAGGTTTCCTCACTTTTGGGAGACCTCCAATTGATATTGTCTCTCTCTCTCTCCGGTGACCATGGTTCCAAGTTCGGACTGCGCGAACGAGAGACATCTTCACCGCAGAGCGACGTCGCGCTGCGGGATTCAGATCCAGGAGCTCTACTTCCGCAACTGCTGCTGGATTGGGGAAGAGGGAGTCATCGCCAGGCACCGGATTCTTGTAAGTCCCCACGAGGTGTCACACATGAGGCACTAGAAGTCATTGGAGCCGCAGGAGCGCAAGGACTTCAACATGACCTTGAGGTCGTGTCCGGCTCGTCTACATCAACCACGCTCTCCTGAGCATTGACAATGCTTTTCGGTCTTCAAGGGTAAGTTCACGAAAAGCCCCTCCCTTTACTGCATTACTAACAGATAGGTCCTGGCAGCATCAGGGGTTCAGGGGCATAGGGTATTTTTTTTTCATACGCAAACCCCTACAGTGGTATCAGAGCTAGATCTGTGTGTAGTAATGCTAGTACGGGTAGAACACCCGTATGTAGTGTGTTGGCATTGATCTTTTAGTTGTTACCCTCCCACGTGTACTTGAGTATACCAAAGTAATGCTTGATGAAGCGGTCGCCAACCGACTTTACGCGTTCATTCGTGAGACTGGTCCACGCTTGACATACGGCTTGTACCGTATAAAGTGGCTTTGGGGGGTGTTTGTCTCTCTCGCATTAGTTGGTATGCCATTTGCAATGGAGGGCCCCGAAAGGGGTATAGTATAGACAACTACTAGATCAGCGTTGTGGTGAAAGTTCGTAGGTAAGAACGGTTCTTGTGCGAAAGCCCATTCATCCATGTAAAACATGCAAAGATAAAGTAGAGGCATCTAACTTTGTTTTGCAGGGGGCGTTGCTTTGTGATATGGTTGTGGCAAAGGTAAAGTAATTACCATATGTTTCTAAGTAGTAGTAGACGGTCACGGAGGTGACGGACTACCACGCCAAAAAGACACCGGTACCCTGGTGTCTACGGTGCCGGAACCCTGGCGCCGAAATCTGGTGACAACAGATGGAGATCACAACGTGAAGGACCATATCACATTGCATTTACATTCAATGTTATTGTTTGTATATATTATTGTGTGCTAGTATTAGATACTCGACGGTAGCATAATAAGATGATGCCTGTTAAAATTACCAATGATTGTGTTCCCCCTTAGTGTGCACCACCAAGAAAGTTCTTCGGTATGAGGCAGCACCGTGATGATCAGGTGTCAGACATATCTACGTTCGCATACAGTGGGTGTAAGACATGTTGCACAACGAATACACTAAGGTTGAGTTGGCGAGCCTAGCATGTGTAGACATGGCCTCGGAACACAGATGGTCGAAAGATCGAGCACGAGTCGCATGAATGATGTGACCGACGTTTAGCATCCACCCTAGAACCCACATTGATGGCCGTGATGATCGGGGGAGATGTGGGGAAAAGGGGTCGTGTTATCACTAGAACCCTTCAGGGGATAGGTGTTTCTTAGTGGAGTTATTATATTAACTCATTTAATTATAAACTTCGTCTAAATTCCTTTTTGCAATTATAAATATAGAGATGGCTCAACTAGAAGCTTACTTTGTCATTAAGGAGTGGGTAGTTGGTGAGAAACTTAGACTTGATGGATCCAACTTCCCTAGTTGGCTTGTGCGCCTGAATGTTCTCCTTACTAGGAATCATGTGGTAGAGTACATACGCGGCACGATGGATTTGACTGAGCCAGACTACTATGAGACCCCACAAGAGCTAGCAGACCGCTACTATCATCAAGAGATGTCCACTTACATTCAGATAATAATGCGTTACGGGATGGTAGATGAACTCCATCCGCTCATGGGTGATCTTGATCCATATGTGATGGTGGATTAGCTGAGAGCAGAGTTCATAAGCCATGTGTGCATGTGGAAGCACGAGCTGCTTGGAGAGTTCCTTTCCATAAATATGGAGGAACACACTTGTCTGAAGAGTCACTAGGAGCGCATGCTTGATGCACACATGAGACTAGTTCACTTCGTGGACTACTGGATGGATTATCCATTTGCGATAGGCGTGCTACTTCGATCGTTGCCTCCCAGCTATGAAGGACATGTACGGAGTAGCACCATGAGTAGTGATACAAAAACATTGGATTTCCAAGAGTTAATATTACGCTTCAGGAACATAAAGGTTGAACCAATCACCGGAGAGGTTGTTGATGACGAAGGTGTAGGGTTTCGTATCATGGAAAACAAAAATTTTCTACCGCATACAAACAAACAAGCCAAGATCTATCTACTAGATTGTAGCAACGAGACGATGGAATAACTCACCCTCGAAGATTCCAAAGTGTTTAACGAGAGCAGATTCTCGTGGGTGATGTAGTCGTAGTCTTTCCGATCTCAAGATCGCGTAGACGATCCTTCCTTCCAGCGCTAACATGCTCACAATCGCTTTTCGGACGAAGACCTTACTCTCCTTGTTCCAGAAAAGGCGGAGGTTGTAGCACTCTCCTCGCGATTCCGAAGACAACAACAGTACCGAAGTAGAGGGGAGATCTCGCAGGGCTTCGCCTTAAGCCGGAGCGAGTATGGTGGAGTATGAGAGAGCTCTTGGTGATCTAGGGTTTAGACACACCAATTAGAAGGCTCTAAACCGGAGGCTAGGGCAATTAGAAGCTCTAACTTGACGGCTTGGGAGAAATCCCTAGGCTGTGGCTAGGGTTTAGATTTAGAGGAGAGGGACTTGTGTACTAGGAGGGGCAGCCCTGCCCCTCCCTTTATAGGTGGGAGGGCCGGCAGCCAAGGGGAGGGAGTGGAGTCCCTCCCCAACTCGGCTTGGGTGGTGCGCCGGCTTGGGGAGGAGGACTCCCTCCCCAACTCGGTTTCCACCTCTTCTCCTCTTTCCAAACACTTGCCGTTTGACTTTCAAACTAGCCGTTTGACTTTTCAATTTAGGATTTAAATAAACCCTTTATTTTGGATAGCAAAGACACCTATTACATGATGCAATCATTCCAACTTACAATGACACATTCATGTACCCTTCCCCCCCGGAGTGCCGGACTTTCCGGAACCTTCTAGAATGTTCCCAATGAAAACACCGGAACCATTCCCCAACTCCGAAACGGGACTTTCCTTATATGAATATTATTCTCCGGACCATTCCGGATCTCCTCGTGATATCCCGAATCCCATTCGAGACTCCGAACAACATTCGATCTCTTTCTCATCATTCCATAACTACTCAAACAACGTCGAATCCTTAAGTGTGTCTCCCTACGGTTCGTGAATTATGCGGACATGATCGAGACACTTCTCCGAACAATAACCAATAGAGGAATCTGGAAATTCATATGGCTCCCACATATTTCTACGATTACTTTGCGATCGAATGAACCACTTACATACGATATCAATTTCCCTTTGTCTCACGATAGTTTACTTATCCGAGGTTATGATCGCTTGGTATCTCGCATACCTAGTTCAACCTCGCATCGATAAGTACTCTTTTCTCGTTCCCGTGATATGTGATCCCTTGTGAGCCAGTCACATGCTTGCAAGCTAATTGGATGACATTTCACCGAGAGGTCCCAGAGTATATCTATCCGTCATATGGATGGACAAATCCCACTCTTGATCCCTGTGTTTCAACCAATACTTTCTGAACACTCAATGCCACCTTTATAGCCACCCAGTTACGGTGTGGTGTTTGATGTTATCAAAGCATCCATCCGGTAAAGGTGATATGCATGATCTCATGGTCGAAGGAATTAGATAACTATGTATCAGAAAGCATATAGCAATTGAACTATTAAAATGACTTGATCTTTATGCTACGCTTATCTATAGGAGTATGTCCACCATATCATTCTCCTAACGATATGATCTTGTTGTTAATAACATCTCAATGTTCATGATAGGGAAACCACAATCATCTATTAACCAACAAGCTAGTATTATATAGAGGCTTTACTAGGGACTTCAAATTAAGTTTACAAATCACACAAGTATTAATGTTTCCTTGTTAATACTATTATAGCATGAATGTAAACATTTATCATAAACGCAAAGAAATAATAATAACTACATTTATTATTGCCTCTAGGGCATATCTCCAACAGAAGGTATATATTTGATATACAGTTTTATAAATGTTATAATCTTGCAAACACATGTTGAAGTGTTAAGTATATTTGATACTTGTTCTGTTTTGCTAAAAACATGTCCTTCTGCATGAGAGATGCGTGCTGGAGAGGAGGTGACGTTGCATGTTTATGTCGAGCATGATGATGATGGCCAACAACACTCTCCATCGACATTTATCACTTAGTTTATATTTTGGATAGTTATTGTAATCGATCGATGGATATGTGAACTTCTTTAGTGTGTCTCACACTTCGTGAGACGGTTATTCATATGAGTTTGTAACAATCAGTTGTTCCACTTTTATAAATGATTTCTATTTGTGTTCATATCTTGTTCGATTATGTGTGAATTATCCTGGTTTTGAAACTAATTAATAATGCATGAACATTTGTAAAATATTGAAATGCCTTGAAATTACCCAACTTAATGATATGTTCATTACTGAATGAAACCAACATTTTAATTCAAAGTTATATTGATAAGATGTGAAAGACACTTTTTCTTGTCACATATGAGTCATGCCTAAGTTCAGCAAAATAACTTGAACACCATGTATTGCATGAATACAAAGTGTTTGATGAATTGTTGAAAGTAAATACATATTCGATGTATTGTGTTTTAACAGAATGGTGATTATCATTATATGATTGTTTAAAATGTGTAAAGAAGTTTACCAAAGGAAACATGAGTATAAAAATGTTTGATATGATCAAAGTATTTCATCAGCAAAGGGTATTAAAGTTAAATAAGAATCCAATTGCTACGATTTGATCAATAGTAATGGAATTCGACTTTATAAGAATGGCATAAAGAAAATTGTGGAATGCAGTGTGTTTGAAATGTCAAAATGCAAAACATCACAATATGATATTTGATATCAAGTGGGTGTATAGATGGCGCCAAATAAATCGCTGTAGTATAGATGCAGAGACCATTAGTTAGGAATAGTTAGCATTCAATTAGAATATATAGTGAACCATATGAATTCGTGAGATCGGCGCCATATATTATACGGATCGTTGTGGAAGTTTTGGGATTATTCGATATAACGAAAACAATAGTGAATAAGTCCTTGTAGAGTATTCATTGGAAATTATGAATATGATAGCCATAGCTAGAACCAAAAGGAGAGAAAAACTAGTATTGCTTGGATTTTGGTGCATTCTCAAGAAAGTTCATATTCAGTGGTATTTCTCGATTATGAAGGTTTTGGAAGATAGTGAAAACATGATGAGGATTCAAAACTCTGCATCAGAGTGTTGAGAAGCACAACGGAAAATGTTCCTAAACGATTCTCTTCACAAAGGAAAGAATCAATGATAATGATCATTGTGTTTTCCCCACTAGTGTTTTCACTACATGAAGTAGGATTCAAAATGTAGCCCATATATTGTATGGAGACATTTGTGAATCATTTGTCATGGTTACCGGAATATGACATACCTACGAACTACTAAGGAAATAATGGTAAACTAGAATTATGAGAAATCCTAGAGGCAAGATTCCCTTGAGATTAGAAAGCAATTCGTTGATGAATCTTAACAAGTAAAGGGGTTACTTGGATTTTCCCAAATGACTGCAATGCCATAGTGGAAAAGGGGGTGAATGAAAAAAGCACAATTTTTCAAGTATTGGACAAATTCAAATCATTTTGATTCAAGTGTGCTGAAAGCCTAGTGCATTTAAAACTAGTAAAGTATTAGTGTCTCATAGTGAATCTCCAAGTTTGATATTTGATCAAAGTATTTTGAAGTCATTCAAAATAGTGAGTGGTTATGCAATTTGCATAAAATTGAGTGGGAGCTATGAAAGTCTTCCGAAAACAATATGTGAATGACATATTTTTGAGTGGGAGCAATATAAGTCTCAAACTCAAATATGTTTTGGGAACATATTTTGAGTGGGAGAAATATAAGTCTCAAACTCAAATATGTTTTGGGAACATATTTTGAGTGGGAGCTTAAAGGAATGATTCTTAAGTGTGTATACAACACATTAAGAATAAAAGCGCAAGTACCAATAAATAATAGTTTATAAGGAGTAGAAGTTGATAAGAAGTATATTGTGACATTATGCAGTATTCCTTAAAGGATTCTGAAAAGAGTTTTAGAATAGAAGTTAATTAAGGAACTAGTCCTTGATAACTCAAATTAGGAATAGAATTAAGTCTAACATCAATGGTTGAAATAAAGAAGAGGATGATCATCATCCACTATGTTGAGACATAGGTTCTATCTTGGAAAACCATGATGACAACTTAACATAATATATGATCCAAGAACGAATGTTTGAAAAGTGATTAAGTTCGAATCACGAAACGTTGAGCAGAGTTTGTCCGTGGTGTCTAATAGAGAACTGTAGACATGTTTTCAAAATCCATAAAGGATGACATATCTTAAAGCATAAAGGGTTATGTTATAAGGGAATATGTTGGAAACTCCTGTAATACCGACTAAAGTCAAGTAGGAAGCAAGGTGAAAAAAACATCAAAAGTTGCACAGGGTGACTCGTGTTTCGATGATTACATTTATAATAAAATATAAGGGTACCATCTAAAGTGATGTATAATGTTATGGCAGGTCTAGTTCGCTTTTAACATAGAATGATGTGTCCCAGGGCACAGTGCCCATGAGAAAGCCCTCGAGGTTGATCTAAAGTCACTTTAGGCTCCTAGAATCCGGCCTCGTTCTGCTCCCATAGCGATGATGCATACACAAAGATGTTATCATGTGATGATAAAGTATTAATGTCAATAAAGGTGATATTAGTAAGTTGCAAAGTATTTGTGACTGTAAAGTATAGGCACAAGACTCAACCTCTTCCATGAGCAAGCATGTTCAGAGTACCGGGATATATGGTGCCAATGATTAAGAACAAATGCAACTAGTTTATTTGTACTCTAGTGCAAGTGGGAGACTATTGGAAATATGCCCTAGAGACAAATAATAATAAGGATTATTATCATATTTCATAAAGTTTATGATTAAGTTTTATATCATGATATAATTATATTGAAAGGAAACATCAATACACGTGTGATATATAAACAACCAGGGGTTCCCGGTGAAACTCTAGTCACTGGTTCATTGGTCAACAGATGATCAAGGTTTCCTAATCATGTGGCATTTATGCCAGTTGGAAATGGAGTCATCTCCGTGAATGAGATGATGAACCAATACTCAACCTAAACATCGTGACCCAATCATGTCACAAAGTTCAAGTTACGATAATTAGAATAGACCTCGTAGACTATTCCTTAGACCGTGAGGCTATATCAATCACTGTCTCCCGAGAATGCTTAGATAGCATCAAACGTCACTTGGTAATACAGTGATCATAAAGGTGTGTTCAGGTATTCAGAGGAACAGTAGATGCAATATATGTCATGAGCGGGATTTGTCCATCCGCGTGATGGAAAGATACTTGAGGGACCACTCGGAGAAGTTATATCCAATAGCTGTGCAGCGTGTGATTTGATCACATGGATATCACTTGTCGAAACGAGTCAAGTGGCATTGTTCAGTAATGAGATTGAACACGACATGGTGATGTCATTGATCAGATCTCGGGCAATGCAAGTATCAAGAGACAAAAGGAATAAGACGCGATTGTCCCGGTTCAAACGACAAAAGATCTTCGTGGAATGCATATGGGTCACATGGCCATCCATGTACCTCTGTCGATCATTGGTCCGGGAGTGTCCTGACCATATCTGGAGTGTTCCCGAACAGTGGGGTATCATGCTTAAGGGATTGCTGATTCTTATAGAGTGTTTACAGGATCGGTAGAATCACCAAAGAATAGGAAGAGAGAAAATCAGGAGGGTTTCGGTAAGTCCGGAGGATGTCCGGAGTGGAGGTGGAAGGTCTTCCATAGACACGGAGATTAAATAATATGTGAATGAATGTTAAATATTGATTTAATCATTTATTCATAATTATTTAATAAAAGAGAAATCAATTAAAGGTCAAAAAGGCTTAATGGGCCAAATCCCGGAGGGGAAAGGACCCAAGAGGGGGGCCGCACCCTTAGGAGGGGACAAGGGGCTGGACGACGGCCCTAATGGGCCAGCTCCCCATGTGGGTCCCATGGGGGGTGGCCGGTGGAGCCTCCTGATACGTCCATTTTGCATCACTATTCTATATCATAATTTACTGTCATTCATTGATATATTTCATATTAAGAGATGATACTTATGTTATTTCATCTATTTTTGCATGGTTGATGACTTTTGGAGCATGGACCGCTGCAGTCAGGATTCTGATGGAAAAGGTGCTGTTTGGAGGCAAAATTCGCGAAGATCAGAAAACCCGGGAAAATATATGGAAAATCCTATTTTTCCGAAAGACGAAGAAAGCCAGAAGGAGGAGTGGAGATGGGCCATAGGGGGCCCACACCACCCCCTGGCGCGGGCCACCCTAGGCTACGCCACCAGGTGGTGTGGCCGCCCTAGTCCACCCCTAGCTCTCCCCTCTGGCGTATATTATCGTCCATAAACTCTAAGACTCGAGGAGCGACCACAGAAAGATTCTGCCGCCTCTGCGGGGTGGAAAACACCGAGAGAGAAAGATCTCTCCGGCAGACAGAATTCTGACGGGGGAATTCCTTCCCGGAGAGGGGAGATCGTCGCCATCAACACCACCATCAAGCTGGACTTCATCGGGATCATCATCATTATCATCACCACCATCATCTCCACCAGCACCATCATCACCACCTCCATACCGCTGTAACAATTGGGTTGAATCTTTCATAGTTCTTAGGGGAAACTTTCCCGGTGTTGATTACTCCTTGTAGTTGATGCTATTGAGTCAACCGTTGAATTATTATTTATGTTCAGATTGTTATACATCATTATTTCATCTTTGATCATGATCCATATGATGTCTTGTGAGTAGTTCGTTTTGTTCTTGAGGACATGGGAGAAGTCATGTTGTTAGTAGTGGAATTGTGTTGAGAAAGATTCAATAGTTTGATATTTAAGTTGTGGTGTACTTCTTCTAGTGGTGTCATGTGAACGTCGACTACATGACACTTCACCTATATGGGCCTAGGGGAATGCATTGTGTATTTGGCTACTAATCGTAGGGGTTGCCGGAGTGACAGAAACCTAACCCCCCATTAGGAAACCATTGCACAAGGGACGTCAGGGTCTTAGAGTTTAAAGTTGTGATTAGGTTTTTACCTTAATTACTTTCTTGTACTTGTGGATGCTTGCAAGGGGTATAATCATAAGTATGTATTAGTCCTAGGAAGGTCGATACATTAGCATAGGTTCACCCACACAACACTTAGCAAACTAAAGAAGATTAATAAACTATATGAAGCGAAAGCACTTGACGATATTCCCGTGTGTCCTCGAGAACATTTGGTCACCTTAAGTAATACAACCGGCTTGTCCTTTGCTAAAGAAAGGATTGGGCCACTTGCTTCATTTATTCTTATTGTCTTTTATTTACTCATACTTTATTTACCTTCATAATCAAAAACCCCTAAAATCCGTTTGCTAAGTATTTATAGAGAATTCCTGCTCCAAGCCAGTAGCCAGCACCTTCTGCTCCTCGTTGGGTTCGACACTCTTACTTATCGAAAGTACTGCGATACACCCCTATACTTGTGGGTCATCAAGACTATTTTCTGGTGCCGTTGCCGGGGAGTGAAGAGCTATTGGAGAGTGAAACTGGTAAAGGAAACTTCTACTGTGAGTATTGTTTATTTCTGTTAGTTGCTATATTTTCAATATGGATAATTCGCTGAGTTTCTTATTTCATAATGCTACTACTACTGCTAAGGTAGTAGATGAACCACCATCTGCTAAGGATGATACTTTTAAAATACCTACAAGAATTATTGATCGTGTTATGGATAACTATTATGTTGGAGATGGAATTGTCCATCCCGGTGATCATTTGCTCTTTATACACGAATTATGCGGGTTGTTCAAGAGTGTAGGTATTACTATAGATCAAGTTAAGAAGAAGTTATTCTCATTATCACTAAAAGGAAGAGCCGAGGACTGGTATAAGTTGCTGAAGAATGGTCAAGCTCTTGAATGGGAGGAAATAGTACCTCTATTTTATTCAAAGTTTTATCCTCCTAATGAGATTCATAAAGATCAGAATCAAATATACAACTTTTGGCCTCTTGATGGAGAGAGTACAGCTCAAGCTTGGGGGAGATTGAAGTTACTAATGCTCAAATGTCCCATTCATGAGCTCCCCAACAATATTATTATCAATAACTTTTATGCAAGGCTTCCTCTTCATGATAAGGATTTATTGGATGCTTCTTGTGCTGGATCATTCACTCGCATGGAAGAAGAAGCTAAATGGGATCTTCTGGACCGTATTCAAGACAATGCTGAAGCATGGGAGAATGACAAAGGAAGGAAGTCAGGTATAAATTATGATTATGAATGCATTGAATCTTTTATGGGAACTAATGATTTTCAAAATATTAAAAATGCTTATGGTCTAGACTCTCAAGCTATTGCAACTTATTTTAAGGCCTTTGCTTCCTATATTGAAGTTCCTAAAAAGAAGTGGAATAAGTATCATGAACCATATAAAGATGTTGCTAAGTGTGTTCCTGCAAGAAATACTGAAGTTTATACTGCTAGTCATGTTTTACCTGAACCTTACATTGAGAAAATGCCTTTCCCAGTTAAGATAAAGGAACATTCTATGATAGCTAGTATGGTTAATGAAAGTACAAATAAAGCTGTTGAACCTGATAAACAAATGGATGATGAACCTATAATAGCAAATGTGAAAGATTTTGTCACTATATATGTAGAAGAGGGACACACTATCCTTTGTAAGGATATCCCTAATGTTGTTTCACAAAGTAGTGTTACGAGAGTTAGTGTCCCTGTGTTTTCTGTTAGGATAAGTGATCATTGCTACAATGGTTCTTGTGATAGCTATATCATTAAGTTTATGCATGATACTGAAAGTTATTATGAGAGAGGGAAGACTGTTCTTATGCATCTCAATAATATCAAGTTTCCTCGTTTTATGCTGAAAGTTTTTATGTTGCACTTCTTTTGCCTTCCTATGCTAGTAGCCTCTGGTTTCAACAACTTGTTTGTTTACAAAATTCCCTTGCATAGGAAGTGGGTTAGACTTAAACATGTGTATTTTGCTTCTTAGTGCTCTCTTTCACTTCAATTCATATCTTATGTGAGCTTCATTGAAACTATCATGCCCATCTTAATGGCTATAAAGAAAGAGCTTTTTGGGAGACAACCCAATATAGTTTTGCTTTCAGTTTGTTTTTCTTTCTTTGAGTCTTGGAAGTTATTACTTCTGTAATAACCTCTCCTTGTCCTTTTTGTTTGGTTTTTCTGTCAAGATCAGCCTCTAATGAGAGAGAAGTAAGATTTGGGGAAGTTGCTGTCCTGCAACAGATTTTTGTGCCTCACCGTTAAAATTCGTGAGAGATCTCTGTATGTCGGATTGAGCTGTAATTGTTTGTGCTTCTGCCCTAGGTTGTTATTTAACTTTCGTTAGTTTTGCACTTTTTGATTTGAGCAACAAAAGAGTTTCGAAAAAATTGATCTTTACCTGCTGATCTGTTTTGGAAAATTTAACCACTCTTGCATTTGCTTCTTAAGTCGATTTCCTTTTTGAATTCTTTTTGGGTTTTCGGAAGGAGGTGCTATAGTATCTTATGTTTTGATGGATTTCAGTTGAAATTGGACTTAAGAGGTTTTATCACTTCACTTATACTAATGTTGATAATGAAGAACTGTGTGAAGTTTTGTGTGAAAAGAATTTCCAGGTTAGTGGATAAAATGGTGTCATAAGAAAGTGAAAGGTTTCATGACTCAAGCAATATGTGTATGAAGATGAAGATATTGATGTTATTCCAGTGGTAACTCCAGAAAAAGTTTTGATCAAAGATCAAATCCAGAGACCTGCAGAGTCTGTTTTCGAATAGGTAACAGTTCTGGTAAGAAAAGTTCCATGAAAATTCTGTCCAGTTATATTTTTGTAGTTTTTATCCAATAAGGAAAGCTATGAAGCGAAATAGGGACGAAAACGGAGCCAGGGTGGCTCACACCACCCCATGGCGCGGGTCTCCCCTGGCCGCGCCAGCAGGTGGTGTGGCCGCCCCGGACTCCGTCTTCGACCCGTTTTCTCCCAGTACCTTCCTTTTTGTTGTAAAACTTTGTAATATATAATCCCCCGGATCCCCCGAGGTTCGTATATCATGTTCTTGTTGTGTTTTCGTTTTGACCTGTTTTTGCCAGGAACTATTCTTGAAAGTTAGAAGCACGATGGTGTCCGCCAAGGATAAAGGAAAGGAGCCTATGGAGGAAGATCCCCAAGACCCCGGGCATGAGGAGGAGATCAAGAGTGAATAGGAAGAGGAGGCAAAGAAAAGCCATCACTCGCACACCGGTACTACCATTGCAAGCATTGGAGTGTTGGCAAGATCTGCCAGGGTTAGAAGGACTGCACGGATGTCAACTGGAGGGAAACCTCTGCGTCACTGTTTGGCTCCACGGTCACTTCCTCCATGCACCAAGAATCCTTTCCATACCCTTATCCATGAGAATCAATACCAGAATATGCCCAAGGAGAAACTACCCTCCAATTGGGATTTGCCTTGTTCTAGCCATGCAGGAAAAGAAGACTTCAAGGAGGAAGAGTGGGGAAAGAATCACAAGAGCTGGAATTCTCAACCCGACATGATCATGAGCCGCATTGAGCAAAACTCACAGTTGATTCGTAATATCACCTTCGAGATTGAGTACTTGGGGAAACTAATCAAAGAGCTCATCGCGAGAATACCACCACCACCGAAGGAGTAATTCATCATCAGATTTTGGCATCCCCTTGGTTTATTCCAAGCTTGGGGGAGTGCCGCGGTATCACATCACTATCTTCTATCTTTTTACCTTGTTAGTAGAGTCATATCATGAATAGAGAAGTTTATCATGTAGGATGGTTTGCATTATGGAAGTGTTCCCCCTCTCGTTAGATATCGATGTATCCCTTGGTGTGAGTTGCCGTTATGG
This sequence comes from Avena insularis, assembly GCA_023614405.1. Lineage (NCBI taxonomy): Eukaryota > Viridiplantae > Streptophyta > Magnoliopsida > Poales > Poaceae > Avena > Avena insularis. The sequence continues at coordinate 370,767,820 of CM042689.1, forward strand.
AATATTAATGAGAAGTTCTATCGTTTACTCTTTTGCATATCTTATATTAGTTTTCAATTCATGGTTATATGATTGATCTTGTCATTAGTATTGGTATCACTTTGGGATCATTGAGTTAATTTAGTTGGTTTTGGCAGACCTGGCTCGGTCAATAGCAACACTATTTTGAGAATTGAATGAAAAAGATAAAATTACTCTTAATGAAATATAATTTCATCATCTTTCTTTCTTGATTTGCTCATAAGTTTAGTATTCTCTAGTTAAGATCTTTTGTGCTTCCAAGGAAGATTGCATGTTTGCTTTTTATCACTTGTATGTTTGTTTGTTTCCTTCAAATCTTATGCTTGACACCCAGCCTTGCTAGCCAAAAACCTGTACTGAGAGGGAATGCTTCTCGTGCATCCAATCCTTAAACCAAAACCTATGCCATTTGTGTCCACCATACCTACCTACTAGCATTATTTCTATTCCAAGTAAATTCATGTTTTTATCTACCTTCCAAATTAAACTTGTTATGTGAAAATTAGTGATTAAAGCTCTCACGAACTTGATGACACACTTTACTTTCTTGCACATAATAAACTTGAACCATTGTGCCCATCTATGTTGCGTATATGCCTGCGCTTTGTAAGTTGTGAATTAGCAGAACCATTCTGTCATGGGGAACGCTTTCAACATTGCACCGGTAATTTGTACCTAGTTGATATCATGTTCTTTTGTCTATGGATGTCGTCCGTGTGAAATGAAAGGGGAGCTTGTAAGTCCATGGAGTTATGTATGTGTGTTAGAGAAATGCCTGGGCCGCTAGTCTAATCCATGCTATCATGGTGGAAACCTGCAGCGTAACCATAACGAGCATCTATGAAGCATTCTTCTTATAAAAAAAAGAGAAAAGAGATAGAGATTGAGAAAAAGAGAAAAAGAAAAAAAGGAGATGAGAAAAGAGGAAAGAGAGAAAAAAGCACCATATTCCCATGATAAATAAGAAGATTGCTGAGATGCTCGTTGTCTGCTTGCCTTGTCATTTTGATATGGCGATTCTTCCGTATCATCAGGCAAGGGGTACCCCGTTGGTGGTTCTCTATGATACACATGTACTTACTATGACAAGAACTTACCGGTGACTAAACTTGAGTAGCATGAGGAGTGGCCCTCGTATTCAAGGGACATGAGATTTTCAACTTATAACTTGTCAAGCATATCCTCATATTTGATCACTTTAACCTTAATCACCTAAAGATGCCTATGATAGGGGCAATGAGAGCTGAAAGCTAATAAGTATCATAATTTTTGGAAGTTCTTTATGAAACTTGAAATCCCTGCTTCCCTCTACGAAGGGCCTTTCTTTTACTTTTTAGTTGAGTCAGTAAACCTATTCCTTTCTATCTCAGCAAGTATTTTGAGTTGTTGTGTTTCATTCATTCATATGATGATTTATTCAATCATGTTTCTTATGTCCCTTGTTTTGCACTTTGCTCTTATCTTAGTGTCTACTACTTTGAAAGCTATCATCGAAAATCAGTTATTTGTGAACTCTAGCAAATTGTCAACTATTCTTCGACCAAGAGCTAAGTTTGCCATTACCAATTATGATTTACTTTATGTATCTTTATTGTGTTTCCTTTACTTGTTGCAAGTTAAGTTATATAATAGTGAGTTGTCTTCTATTATGACTTATGTATTGATGAATGTGATGCTTCTTGTCCGTATTCTTTTATCGACTCTTCACTCCATAAACCTGAGGTCATGTTTATTGAGTTCAATTTCGCAGGGGACAAGTCTAAGCTTGGGGGGAGTTGATACGTCCATTTTGCATCACTATTCTATATCATAATTTACTGTTATTCATTGATATATTTCATATTAAGAGATGATACTTATGTTATTTCATCTATTTTTGCATGGTTGATGACTTTTGGAGCATGAACCGCTGCAGTCAGGATTCTGATGGAAAATGTGCTGTTTGGAGGCAAAATTCGCGAAGATCAGAAAATCCGGGAAAATATATGGAAAATCCTATTTTTCCAGAAGATGAAGAAAGCCAGAAGGAGGAGTGGAGATGGGCCACAGGGGGCCCACACCACCCCCTGGCGCGGGCCACCCTAGGTCGTGCCACAAGGTGGTGTGGCCGCCCTGGTCCACCCCTGGCTCTCCCCTTTGGCGTATATTATCCTCCCGAAACCCTAAGACTCGGGGAGCGACCATAGAAAGATTTCGCCGCCTCTGCGGGGCGAAAAACACCGAGAGAGAAAGATCTCTCCGGCAGACAGAATTCTGCCGGGGGAATTCCTTTCCGGAGAGGGGAGATCGTCGCCATCAACACCACCATCAAGCTGGACTTCATCGGGATCATCATCATCATCACCACCATCAGCTCCACCAGCACCATCATCACCACCTCCTTACCGCTGTAACAATTGGGTTGAATCTTGCATAGTTCATAGGGGAAACTTTCCCGGTGTTGATTACTCCTTGTAGTTGATGCTATTGAGTGAACCGTTGAATTATTGTTTATGTTCAGATTGTTGTACATCATTATTTCATCTCTGATCATGATCCATATGACGTCTTATGAGTAGTTCATTTTGTTCTTGAGGACATGGGAGAAGTCATGTTGTTAGTAGTGGAATTGTGTTGAGAAAGATTCAATAGTTTGATATTTAAGTTGTGGTGTACTTCTTCTAGTGGTGTCATGTGAACATTGACTACATGACACTTCATCTATATGGGCCTAGGGGAATGCATTGTGTATTTTTCTACTAATCGTAGGGGTTATCGGAGTGACAGAAACTTGAACCCCCGTTAGGAAACCATTGCACGAGGGACGTCAGGGTCTTAGAGTTTAAAGTTGTGGTTAGGTTTTTACCTTAGTTACTTTCTTGTACTTGTAGATTCTTGCAAGGGGTATAATCACAAGTATGTATTAGTCCTAGGAAGGTCGGTACATTAGCACAGGTTCACCCACACAACACTTAGCAAACTAAAGAAGATTAATCAACTATATGAAGCGAAAGTACTTGACGATATTCCCGTGTCTCCTCGAGAATGTTTGGTCATCTTAAGTAATACAACCGGCTTGTCCTTTGCTAAAGAAAGGATTGGACCACTTGCTGCATTATTCTTATTGTCTTTTATTTACTCGTACTTTATTTACCTGCATTATCAAAAAACCCTAAAAATCCGTTTGCTAAGTATTTACAGAGAATTCCTGCTCCAAGCCACTTGCCAGCACCTTCTTCTCCTCATTGGGTTTGACACTCTTACTCATCAAAAATACTGCGATACACCCCCTATACTTGTGGTTCATCACCTCCCCCACCACCTCCTCCTTTAGTCCCACCCCAAGACTTTGAGGGAGGGTGTACCCCCCTTTCCCCTATATATAGTGGGGTATTTTGACCAGAAAATACACACAATATTCAATAAAGGTTTCCTCACTTTTGGGAAGACCTCCAATTGATATTCTCTCTCTCCCCCATGACCGTGGTCCCAAGTTCGGACTGCGCGAACGAGAGACATCTTCACCACAGAGCGCCGTCGCGCTGCGGGATTCGAATCTAGGAGCTCTACTTCCGCAACTGCTGCTGGATCGGGGAAGTGGGAGTCATCGCTAGATATTGGATGCACGTAACTCCCCGCGAGGTGTCACACTTGAGGCATTAGTAGTCGTTGGAGCCGTAGGAGCGCAATGACTTCAACACGACTTTGAGGTCGGCTTCTGCCCGTCTACATCAACCACACTCTCCTGAGCGTTTACAACGCTTTTCGGTCTTCAAGGGTAAGTTCACGAAAAGCCCCTCCCATTACTACATTACTAATAGGTAGGTCCTGGAAGCATCAGGGGTTCAGGGGCGTAGGGTAATTTTTTTATTGTTTTTCATACGCGAACCCCTACAATTCCATCCCCATAACCTAGTGCATTTTGGAACATTATGGATGTAATCTCACCAAGTCGGCTATGTGTATCTTCCTATCATGCGGGTGAAAAAGTCCCACACTTTATACATAGGCCTCAACTATTCCTCTAGAATAACTGACACACGCCTTTATGGCCACCCAGTTACAGACATGATGGTTGACACGATCAAAGCAGCCTCGGGAGATAGTGATTAATATGATCTCGTAGTCTAAGGAGAAGTATACTATGCTTCTAAATATTGCAACGGTGAACCTTGCGACTTGATCGTGTCGCAATACCTATCTATGGGTAATGTCCATCATATCATATATGAATCCATTGTCAACTAGCATAAATGTTCCATGATCAGGAAACCTTGATCATCGGTTGCCCAACGAACTAGTATAAATAGAGGCTACTAGGGACTTGGTCTATTTCATACCACACCTGTATCGATGTTTGCGCTTGATATAGTTATAGCACAATATGAAACTATTATGAACTAATTGATATATGATAATGAAATTATTTATTATTTTCCTCTAGGGCATATCTCCTTCAGTCTCCCACTTACACTAGAGTGGAAATAATCTAGCTTGCAATCATGATAGTCATAACAACATATGATGATATGAACAAGCATCCTTGCTCATGGAAAACTTCATGTCCATGATATGTTTTACTAGACACGTATGTATTTTGCAAATCATTAATGTTTTCCTAATTTTGACATTTTACACCATTATCTCATAATGTGTCGAAGTATGTTTTGGCAACAGAGTGAGACTTTTGTTTCTGGTGTTTACAATGATGGTCGATCAGTTAATCGAACTTTCATCGTTGTCATGTGAACTCAGGAAACCACTCAGCAGAAGTCGAACTTATTTAGCAAAACCACTATAATAGCCACTTTGGAATTAGCCATATACTTCTATATCTATGTAGATCCTAATCAATAGTGCATAGAATGCAACTTCGATGTCTATTCTTGCTCCTTACAGTTTAAGGCTAAACTTAACTCTAGTTCTATGATTAACTCCAGAATCACAAGACATGTTTTTACAACTAAGAACATGTTCTTCTAACTTGTACCTTGGGTCACATTATGTCGAGCATACACCATGGTTTACATGGAAGAACCTATGATTGAGCCATAGGAGATGCAACACATCTCTTTTCTTTCATTTAACCATAGTTGTAATACTGAGATTAACTCAATGCTTCATCTAGCTATATAAGTAAGAACTACTTCTTACCTTGTACCATTCTGAACTTCTTAAGAATCTTATCTAGGATATTCTGAAATATCTTCAGAATCAAGTCGAAGAAGCATTTTTTACTCTATTGTTTATTAAACATTTTAATATATCTCGATAGATTTCAATGTTTAATACTTTGTTAAACTTAGTCCATTGAATATTTACTGACTTAAATATTATTAATACCAATCACATCATTCATTATATGTCATTCACATATAGCAGAATGGTGTCACGCTCCCACTCAAATATGACATCCATATATGAGATCTAGGGATTTCACTTAGCTTCTACTCAAAATATGTCACTTACATATTAATATTTAGCCAAGCTACTTAGCTCCCACTCAAATGCAGGTCCTCTCAATAATCTTCGACATTCCAAACTTCTTTGATCATCCATAGAATTGAGAATTCCATCTATGAGACTCCAACATCCATATGGTTTGGCAAAATCTGCTTTGTTGTACCCATTACAACCCTTTCTTCAATCTTGTCATCGAAGATCATGAAGTTTTTACAAACTTACTACCAATTGATAAATTGGAGTAATTGCTGATATAAATCCAACAGACACAAGGTTCGCTACACTTTGTAGTCAATCCTTTGAATTTGTCAAAACTTACTTTGTGACAAATCGAGCTTTTATGTCTTTTTTTAAGTTTCATTTATTTATTATGACTTTGCAATCATTTGGAAAGATTAAGTAAACATCTTTACTTAATAAGGTCAAGTAACATATTACTTTTCAATCTTGAATGCAACTTAATATAGGATTTTATGACTTCTAGTCATTTCTCGCATTTATGTCCATCACGCTTCTTTGCAGTTCATAGGTATGTCATGTTTCATCAACATGACAAGTGAATCAATAACATAATTCGCAAACTTACAGAATATATTTTGAATCTTTTGTAAAAGTATTTGTTGAAACTTTATGATCATTATTATTAGCTTTTCCTTATGCATAGTTAAGCCTCCCGGAACATATTCCATTGTGCTACTCTACGTTTCAGATGCAGGGTCAAATACCCTTGTTTATGCTTTTACTTTCTTCCAACTGCATCTTCATCAAGAAACTGCTTCTTGTGAAAACACAATACCTTGGACAATAGCAGGTTTGTCCTTTGTGGAAAATGTATTCATAGTTTCCTAAGAATATACTACAAAGATTTATTTATTTGCCACGATTTCGAGCTATCAAAATCTCTAGAAAATCAAACATGCCATAACTCTTATGGTGTTGTTTCCATGAATCCTTTTATATGTTCCTTATATATCAAGTGAGTGTTTGATTATTTGATCTCTAACTCTAAACGATAATTATAACCATGATAAGAGATAATATTCAGGCCATATGTATCTAATACAAAATGATTATGATGTTTAGACATATGAATACACTTTGAGTTTTCCAATTATCATAATTTATGAAATATCTTTCACAAGTCCTTTTACACTAAATACTTAACTTAAATACTATAGTCATGTCGATCAAATCGAAGATACTTTATATTCTTGTTAATTTAATATCCTCCTTCATTCTGAAATCATTTGAACAATTCAAATAGTTTCTAACTTATGTTTCATTAAGTAAATCCATATATTTACTTAAACTCACCATGAAGTTTATAAAATAATGAATTCCACTATTTGTTCAAAATACAATACATCATATGTATAAAATTCAAAAATTCTTTACATATCACCATTTTACAAGAATGCAGAGTTTTAGTCATTCTGCCCAATGAGGCATGGTTTTGCAAAGTCACTAGATCAAATATCTAAGACCCTGATTTTCATTGACATGAAAAACATGCAATAACCACAATGACTTAAACTATAGTGTCATTCAATATGTAAACTTGGATACTTTTAGCATTCTAATCCTTTATAAATGCTTAAACTATTATCATTAACATAGTGATGAGAATAACCCATTTATAATCATAATGTGACCATAAAAGGTATCATTCATAATAATAGTACAACTGGCTTGTAACTTATTTATATGAATAATCGTCTCGCCTAAAAGCAAGGCACACAAACGAGGATTGCAAATTTTTATTCAAGTCCACTAATCTAAATGATAAACCTTTTAAGGGAAGGAACGATGTCCGCCATAAACTATCTTGATTGCTATCATCATACCACGCTGCCCCATTTCTTTCAACAATTCTCAAGCAGATAATCCTGTTTTCAAAAAATGGACAAGTATCAAATACTTTGTAAACTACAATGAGTTTTGCAAGAATAGCATTTATGATTGTATATCTACCATATACCCTTTTCATCCATGACTCCCACTGCGATCAAGCCCTTTTTGAGAGTTCTTAACTCTATCATGAACTCATGAAAGGTGAACTATTCATCTTTCATGATATAGACCATGATGACATCTTTGTACCTGGGAAGAAGCGAGCTTGACGCCCCATTTACCACAAAGTTGTCCGTAGTCCACATCGTATGTGTGTCGTTCATGAAGTTAATGCAAGATCACTAAGTGTTTCTCCAAGATCTATTTTCTTTCACCTAGTTTGTAAGGAAACTCATCCAAAAGCTCATACTTTATGTGCCTGATCTGTGTAAAAACACAATGATGGTCTAGCCTAGCCTCCATTGAATGGAGCATGGCTTATTCGATGGTAATGTAGAAAACACAAAATATCATCAATAGAGCAAGGCTCATTTGATGACATTGTGGGTTATTATATTATATCCTAATGGTTCTTGTATCAGGAAGAGAAGATTATCTATTACAAGGATATCCATCACGTGTGGGTATTAATCAATGAAGTTGGACACTTCTGTTTAAGTTTTACAACATGCAAGAAAATTCCCATGGTTGCAAAGGACCTCAATGGAATATGCCAAGGTCTACTAAGATATTTTCTAAAACATCTAGACTAAGTTCATAATACGAGTTCAATTCTATAATTGAGCTCCCACTAAAACTACCATCCCTTGGACGATTTGAGTGATCACATGATCCCTTTACACCATATCATCCTTGGTCATGACAACCTTTGATACAGCTGCCATGGTGGACTATATCCGTCGATCACATCAACTATGTGACTCATGCTCGATCTTTCGATCTCCCGTGTTCCGAGACCATGTATGTACATGCTTGGCTGACCAATCCAACCACTACAAGAAAAGTTTCCTTCTGTAACGACTTGGCCTAACGGTCGTCGTAGAAGGCGCGTCTTCCGCGACAAAATTCTCCGCTCCGCCGTGGCTGATGGAAAACTTCTTTTTCCGGTTTCGTGGCCCTCTAATATGACGGAACCGCTAAAAACATGGAGGAAGATCGACTGGCGCGTGGCAGAAGCAAGATTTTTGTTTCCTCGCACGATGTTGACTCGCCGAAGTCTTTTGAGGCGTGTAGGTCCCGGACGTCAGTGTCTCTAGCGAACCATACTTCTCGGTCGCACCTCCCTAATTTGAACTCGATAACGTTGCTCGATGTGTCTGCTGTTTAGTCAGATTGTTAGGTCCCACATGTCAGCCTCTCATTAGAAGGATCGTGTGTATGATGGATTTTTTTCCTTCGCTCGCGACCCTGTTCCGAAGATGATAGCGCTGCTCGATGCATCTACCATTTAATCAACCTCCTGGGACCCACATGTCATCCTATCATTAGAAGAAACGTCTGTATGATGGAATTTTTTTCCTTCGCTGGCGCTACCCTGTTGCGAAGTTGATAGCGCTGGTCGACGCATGTACCATTTAACCAACCTCTTGAGCCCCACATGTCATCCTCTCATTAGAAGAAACGTGTGTATCATGGATTTTTTCCTTCGCTCATGCTACCCTGTTCCGAACTTGATAGCGTTGTTCGATGCATCTACCATTTAATCATGCTGCTGGGCCCCACATGTCATTCTCTCATTAGAAGAAACATGTGTATGATGGATTTTTTACCCTCTCTCGCGCCTTCGTGTTCCGAACTTGATAGCATTGCTCGCTGCATGAGCCGTTTATTCAGGCTGGTGGGTCCCTTATGTTAGCCTCACATTAGAAGAATCGTGGGTATGATGGAAATTTTTTCTTCTCTAGCGCTACCCTGTTCCGAACTAGATAGCGTTGCTCGATGAATCTGTCGTTTTCTCATGCTGCTGGGTCCCCCATTTCAGCCTCTCATTACAAGAAACATGTGCATGCTAAACTTTTTTCTTGCTCGCGCCTCCCTGTTTTGAACTGGCAACATTGCTCGATGCAGCATCTGCATAAGGTCGCGCTGCCGGGTCTCACATATCAGCCTCTTTGTAAATGAAACATGCGTATGATGGACTCTTTTTGGCCATGTCCGCTATTTTGACCTTGGCAACTTGCTAGGTCCCAGATGTCAACCACCTCTATGCAGGAAACGTGTTTATGCTAGGTCCTAGCCGACAACCTCTATTTGAAAGAAACGTGTGTATGTTGGACTGTTTTCCGGGTCCCGGATGTTAGCCTCAGAGTACAAAAAATACTCATAAAGGCCGAATTAAAAAGATTCTGGGCTAACTCGAGGCGTATACCCTATTCGTCATGGCTTATATTCTATGGGCTCACTCCTAAATTGAATGGGCTATGGTCGGTGTCCACAAGACCCAAAAAAGGCCGAATTAGAAGGTATTGGGTTATGCTTGGGGCTGATAGGATAATTTCATGGGCTATGCTTGGGCCTACTGGGTCCGACATGTCAGCTTCTCTGTAAGTGCAACGTGTGTATGATGGACTTTTTTTTGGCCGTGTCCGCTGTTTTCACCATGACAGCCGTGTATGGTCTTACTATTGGGGCCCTTATGCCAGCCTCTGTGGCATGTTCTGGCTTATGGGTCCCTGATGCAGCCTTTTATGTTCTGTCTGGTGGGTCCCTGATGGGAGCCTCTCTGTACAAGTATTTAAACTTATTTTTCGAACCCACCCTCAAAACAATCTCCAGGGACGCTGCATGCTGGTGGGTCCATGATGTCAACCTCTCCGTAATGCGATATTGCTAGAAGAAAAGACCTTCAAATCAAATAAACGTAAACTGAGTGTGTTGCCACTACAACAAAGATATTTATATCATTAAAATTTTATTAGTACTACAATTTATGTATTAGTCTTCTTAAAAATATTTTGTGTGTCTATGTTTATCTCTTTTAAAATATAAAAGGGCAATGCTCCTAGCATCTCAATTTATAAAATGCCACATAAAGGAGTATTTTCTTAAAAACATGGGTAGGCATCGTTTTTTTTATTTTGGGAGGTGGGGGGCAATACCCAAAAGGCCGAATTAAAAAGAGTTTGGCTATTCTATATAGGCTGATCTACGTGGGTTATACTCTGTAGGCTATGCTCCATGGGCTTCATTCTCAAATTTTAGTGGGCTATGCTCAGCAGTCCCCTGACACCTAAAAGTCTGAATTAATATGTTCTCAGCTATGCTCCATGGGATCCGTTCTCAAATTTCACTAGGCTATGGTCAGCAGTCCCCTGACACCAAAAAGACTGAATAAAAATGTTCTAGGCTAAAGAGGGGCCGAATGAGCTACTAGATTTCTTCTCCTGGTTAATAAAAATTGCATTGTGATGTGCTCGGCCGGATTCGAAACAAAGACCTTATAGGGGGAGGGGAAAAGCGATAATTCTTTTTGGCAACTATTCATGTCAAAATTCAGCAGTACAGAATAAGGTAGAAAAAACTTGGCGCACGATTAGTTTGCCCTATTCTCTGAAGAGACCATCGGAGTAAGCAAAACTGACGATAAAGTCTACTTCTGTGTGAATACCTCCTCCTTACGTCAATGCCTGTGTGTGACCGCCCATATGCAACCCAAACTGCCCAACAGTAATGTAGATAATTGTGACAATGCTAAGTTTCAAAAGAAAAGAAAGACAATTTGATGCACTTCTTCTAAAAAAAGTACCAGTACATCAAAGTTCGTTCTACACAATATTGTACTCATAGTAATGACAGAGCATTTGAAAGATTCAGTAGCATTTGAAAGATCCAGCAGTACATAATAAGACCGTGAAAATTTCAGACAGATTCCCGGTTGATATTCAGCAGCACTTGATAGAGTCAGCACAACATTCAAAGTGACCGGTTAGCAGTACACAGATAGTGACCAAAAGAATTGACAGATTCAGCAATGCGAACATTGAAATTCAATAGATGTATCAAGGCCTGATTCAAAAGGAAAGCGAGACCATATTCTACACTCCGCCGGTCGATCTTAACAAGTACTGAACAAAACTTTTGACAGGTTTAGTAGCATTTGAAAGATTCAGTAGTACATAATAAGAAAGAAAAATATCGACAGACTCCTAGTTCACATTCAGCAGCACTTGGCCATATTCAGCAGCATTTCAAAGTGACAGATTCAGTTTGCCCTTTTCTCCAAACACTCGTCATTGGAAGAAACAAAACTGATGATCAAGTCTGCTTTTATGTGCATGTCTCCTTCTCACATCAATGCTTGTGTGTGACCTCCATAGGCAACTCAAAGTGCCCAAAGCCTTGTCTAGATTATGAGTTTATGACAAGGACAAGTTAAAAAAGAAAAGGAAGACCATCTACTGCACTTGATCTAAACTGAGTTATCCTATTACATCATAATACGATTACTTACGGTAGTTTGGTTCCAATCACGGGCATTGGTGAAGCTCGGGATGAACCATAATGGAGTCTCCGGAGATTTCCATGCAACGTTGGTTGAGAAACCAATAGCTGCTTCTTTGGTATTTAGACTTAAGCAGCATATTTCGGAAAACGGCGTATATCCAAGTCCTATTGCATGGTGGGAGGTGTAGACATAGTTGCTTCTCGTTAGATATCCTGGAGCAACATCTGCACAGCCTACCACAATGTTAATCAGATATTTCAATCCAAGGAAAAGGGAATATGGTCCCAGGTCAGCAATCTCTATCCATGGCTTAGGTGGATACAAGTAAGTAGGGTCCTTTGAGTACACCTTGTAGTCAAACCCAGTAGAATAAGAGCCACAAGTGCGACCGTAGTGATCAACACTATGATCGGCAACATGATTGCCATGACCATAATAAGTACCGCCATAAAACTCCTCATCAGTAACACCCACGGTATGGATAAGAAGAAGGCGAGATTCATTTGCAGATATTGCTAAGAACCATAAACCAGGTTCGTGCTCGTCATCATCTATGGCACTAAGGTTGCCTTCCTTGAGATGCACGACAGGTGGCGCTGGGAGCAGAATAGGACCTTCAAAAAGAAATGACGGCCAAATCAACCAACACTAGTTTACATCCATTAAAACTGAAGCTAGTGTTTAGAACAGGAATGGATCAAACTTACCAAAATACATATGATTCCAGACATAAAGACTGTCACTCTCAGTGGATGCAAACACTAGACCCTTGTGGATAAGTGCATCGATGTATCTGAAATAGCACTAGAACTGGTTCTCAAGAACTGTCCATGCATACTCACGCCATCAAGGGTAGCAATTCAGTAGTCGAATATAGCTACAAGAGAGAAATCTAAATAATCTACCGCAACTATGGGAGCTCGGCAAATATCCTTCTTCCGGAGGAGAATAGGGCGATCATTGTGCATGAATGTAAACGGATCATTGGTGGGTACAAACTCATTGACTTGGGGGAGAGGAACGCGTTGATGAGTGTACAAATTAACAAGCTCCCACTTGCACTCAGACCCAACAGTGGTGATCCAATCTCCATTGGCACCTACCCATTGCTTACCCATACAATTCGGGAACACAACGTCGAAGCAGAACATGTCTAGCAGTGGCAGCTTGCATGTCTTGCCCTTGCCCTCGAAGTAGTCATTGCATTCCCATGGTTTCTTAGTCGGGTGAGAATGAAGAACACAGGGGAGGCCAAACGTCTGAGAAGCATGTAAAGTTGCACTATATTTTGCCGAGTCAAGAAGATATTTGGATGAACCGGTGAGGCTCACGGTGATGATGATGTCGCATCTGGTTATGAGTTCTTCAAGCGGGCCTTCGGTAAAAACATCCTGGAATAGCTCAGAATCATCACCTTCCTTGCTCGGTCTTGCCATCGCAAGGGAGCTAATGGAAGTTGGGACAGTGGCTTGATTTGGTTTTCTGGAAAAGAGGGAAGATTGATGGCGGCAGGCGGGACAGGGAGAAGAACAAACACTCTCATACTGTGTGGTGAACAGGATCAAAAAGCGGCATTGTGGAGGAGAAGAACGGTGGCACTTGGCATAGAGGTAGGGTAATGGGGAACTAGGGATAGAGCGTATAGGCTAAAATGAAAACGAACGCATGTTCCTCTACTCCAGTTCCCTTCAGAATAGTACTACTCTGCTCTAGTTCCCTCCATAATAAATCTTTCTTGTAAATCAAAGTGGAAGTAGTATGAAGAGTAGGGCCTGGTCATCTGATCCCTCGAGGAACCGAACCCGACTATTTTCTTTGCTAAATCTTATGGTCCTTCATGCTAAATGCATGGACCTCAGTGTAATTTTACCTTTTTTAGGTCCTAGGTGTAAAATCTACCCGCACCATCTATGTAAAATTCTAACCAAAAAGTGGGTGAAATTTGAACAAATTTAAGCTTAGTTGTCAACGAGTATGAAAATTCTTGGATTTCAAGCCGAACAACCAAGGTCAAGGCCATATGAACATCATACTTTATGGTGATGATGCCATGTCCAAGAATTAGCATGCCGATAGATTTGGACATATTTTGAAAACAATCGAAGAGGAAGTAGTAGGAAGAGTATGGCTCGATCAGCTGCTCTCTCGAGAAGGAGCCATACACGACTGTTTTCCTTGCTTATTTTTAAGAAAAACGATCAAGGTCAAGGCCATATCCACATCATACTTTATGCATATATATGATGCCATATTAAAGAATTTGCATACCGACAAATTTGGCCAAATTTTGAAAACAATCGAAGATGAAGTAGTATGAAGAGTGTGGCTCGATCAGCTACTCTCTCGAGAAGGAGCCAAACCCGACTGTTTTTCTTGCTTAATTTTAGGGTCCTTTGTGCTAAATGTATGGACCTCGATGTAATTTCCCCCTTTTTAGGTCCTCGTTGTAAAATGTACTCCCATCGACCATGTAAAATTCTAACCTAAAAGTAAGTGGTGAAATTTAAACAAATTTCAGCTTATAGTTGTCAACGAGTATGAACATTCTTTGATTTCAAGGTCAAGGCCATATCTCTACATCATACTTCATTCTGATGATCGAGTATCCATGAGGTGTCGCCAATGTAATTTTTCACTTTTTTAGGTCCTTGATGTAAAATGTAGTCCCACCATCCGTGTAAAATTCTAACCAAAAAGTGTAAGTGGTAAAATTTAAACAAATTTAAGCTTACTTGTCAACGAGTATGAACATTCTTGGATTTCAAGCCGAACGACCAAGGTCAAGGCCATATCAACATCATACTTTATGTTGATGGGCCCATATGAGAGAATTTGCATGGCAACAGATTTTGCCATATTATGAAAACAATCGAAGAGGAAGTAGTATGAAGAGTTTGGCTCAGATCAGCTGATCTCTCGAGAAGGAGCCGAACCAGAAAGTTTTTCTTTTACGGTCCTTTGGGCTAAATGTATGGATCTCCATGTAAATTTTCCGTTTTTAGGTATTTGATGTAAAATATGCTCCCACCGATCGTGTAAAATGCTAACCTAAAAGTAAGTGGTGAAATTTGAACGAATTTAAGCTTAGCTATTAACGAGTATGAACTTTCTTGGATTTCAAGCCGAACGACCACAAGGTTAAGGCCATATCTCTACATCATACTTTATGATCCTATATCCAAGAATTTGCATGGCGACAGATTTGGTCATATTTGTAAAACAATCAAAGAGGAAGTAGTATGAAATGTATGGCTCGATCAGCTGCTCTCTCGAGAAGGAGCCGAACCAGACTACTACTCCCTCTGACCCAAATTAATTGACTTGACTTTATCAGATTCAAATGCATCTAGCACTAGAACATGTTTATATACATCTGAATCTAGACAAATTCGAGTCAAGTAATTTAAGGGAGTACAATAGAGTAGCAATTCAAACTTTCCTAATTTCAAAATTTTCACTTCCTTCACAAACATCCGAGGGGAAGGATATTCAATAGATCGCCATTCGCAGTACTACTATTACTACAGGGTACAGTGAGTAGTAACAAAAGAAACTTTTTTTGACAATAGTACCAATAAATAGGACGTCCTAAAAGAAACTTCATTCAAGCATTAACATAACAGCACGAGTTTACATAGTAAAGGACTCCCTGCTGAACTAGTGCAGGTCCGGTGCCTCCTAGCACCTACTCCGCGCCGCCAACGGCAGCTCGTGAGATCGGCACCAACGCCAGCTCCAGTGACACAGCCGGCTCCTGACTCATCGACACCTCCGGATAACGCGGCGGTACCTCTGGATAAGGTGGCGGCACCTCCTGAGCCATCGACATCACCTCTGGATAAGGTGGCGGTACCTCCTGAGCCATCAGCGGCACCTCCGGATATGGCGGCGGTACCTCCGGAGCCACCGACGGCACCTCCAGAGCCATCGGCTGCTCCGGGAGGACACTGTGGATGAAGTTGCCGTTGTTGGGGAACCGATCCTAGTAGTTGGTGAAAACTTTGGCGCCGGTGAACACCACATCTTGCAGCCATAGTGGAAGGCCTGGCCGTAGAGGAGATGGGCGTCCTTGAAGTTGACGAACTTGACCTTCAACGTCCCATCCAGATTGTCATGGAGGCGATACATACGGTACTTGCGGCGACCGTACCTAGCATCGAGGAAGGCACACGCCAGCTGCCACTTTGTTCTCTGCAGGGAGAAGGCCCAAATGCGCGGGGCATTATCCTCCTGGTGCGGAGGTGTCCGGGTCTTTGCGCTCCAGTACGGCGGGCGGCAGCTGGAAGGTGGCCATAGATGATAGACGAGGACGAAGATGGTTGCTGGAAGCGGGGGATTAGAGATGGATTGGTGCGGGAAAGGGGAGAGGATAAATAGGAAGGAGATGATCCGAGATTAATTTGGCAGATTGCCGAAGCGAGAGGACAATCAATGTTGCTGATGAAGCCGTTGCATGAGGCAAATATCGATGACGATGACTAGGGTAAGCGGTTGGACAGAACGCTGACTCTGCTTCCTGCACTCGATGGCCCAGTTATAATTTTGTGGTGCGTCCAAGGAGACCGCAACCTCCCCAATCTATGGGCCCTACATAGATGATTGAGTTGATGAGTGAAAACAAATTGATAAAGTGAGCTCTTTCCTACTCCCTCCATTCCTACTTTTTACTTTATTACTCAATATATCCCGCTTCATTCGAACTTGATATGAATACCATCGAACTTGTATTCATCAAGGCATTCGAGGAAGCAAGAAGGATCCTCACAAGCTACTATACTTAGTACTACTAGCCACTATTGCTCTTGGATAGAACTATGGAACTGTTATAGCAACTAGAAGTACTAGTAGTAGTACTCAAGTATTAATCCTGTTTGTATTATTAGTACTCAAATTTTGGTTCCTAGTCGATCTCATACTGCTGCTATTTTTTAAATAATACGATTTATTTAACAAATTTCACAAATAATACATGAATTTGAGGAATTGCGAATCTAGCTGGCATCGATGTTTGAAACACCGACCAGTACCTATCAGATTTGAAATACCGACTAGACCTATCAACATTTGAACTACCGACTGGGCTCTCTTTCCTTTGTTAAGAACAAGATGATGCATGTGTGGTTGGTATTTCAAAGGCTTATAGGTACTGGTAGGTATTTCAAATGCTGATAGGTACTGGTCGGTATTTCGAACACCGATGTCGTGATAGATTCGCAATTCCTCGAATTCATGTATTATTCGTGAAATTTGTTAAATAAATTTTATTATTTTTTAAAAAAATTAGTTGTACTGCTAGCAAGGCGAGCAAGGGCTCCTTCCACCGCAAATATTTTTCCTTCTTTAAAAAAAATGCTCCTCCACCCAAAATTATGTCTCGTCGCTGCCTTTCGTGAGAGAAAAGGCTCATGTATGAAGGAGAATCATCCTCCCTCTCTCCTGCTCAATGCGGCATTGGCTGCTATGCTCCACTCATGCATCTATGCCTGGCACTTGTTCAGGTGGAAAGCGTCGCAGCAGTGACCTCTTTCTTCCCATGTAAGCTTCCACACAATGGAGTACAACCGTGTAGGCGCAGCAGTGCAGAGAAAGTTGGGGCCCATGGTGGTCCAATCCAACTTTCCTTCTGTTTGCCTCATGCTTACACCCAAAAATGAGCTCTGGCTGGATGTTTTCTTTCTCTTCCATATTAGGCTGCTCTTCATAGTGCTAAATAACTTAGGCTAGTAAAACTTTCACATGTTACTACAGTACCTTCAAAGTGTATTGGGTGAAAATATATATACACCGTTACTTTTTATAGATGTGGATCTTTCATATTATTTTGAGCTTTACTTATTACAGAGCATAATTTTATATAGTGATGATATGTCATACTTTATTATTATATGGGTCTCACGTGCCAACTTACTAATAAAAGGATGGTGCACCAATACAAAGAGGCCACTAATATTGTCCAACTAAACCAGGAATTTGTAAATAATAGGCCTCAAATATACAAAAAGGATCCTAGTACAAAAAGGAAAGGCGCAATCAGGTAGAGCTTCAATGATTATCAGCGGTGGTATATAAAAGAAGGGCATGGCTCGAGGCCGGATCAAAGAGTCCTCATTTCCCCCACCCAAATCGCAATGCTTGGGACGGTCACTCTGAAGATGGAAGCCACCATTCTCAACTGTTGCTCTTTCTCACAGCCCCTCAAGCCTCGGCGGATCTACAAGGTCTATCCATTTCAACCTCACAATCCATTGATTTTTCTTTTGTCGGTTTGTTTGTGCAACTATTTTATTTTTCGAACTTCCATTTCTATAGTGCATGGATATTCATCTAGTCTGCCACCACTACGTCCGCAAGATCACCTCCTTCCAGAAGTGCGAGCACCCTAACGGCAGATTCACCCACGAGCCTGCCATGGATGCCGTCCTATCAGTGGCTAGGGTCGAGTGCGCCCACAAAGGCT
This sequence comes from Avena insularis, assembly GCA_023614405.1. Taxonomy (NCBI): domain Eukaryota; kingdom Viridiplantae; phylum Streptophyta; class Magnoliopsida; order Poales; family Poaceae; genus Avena; species Avena insularis. Next base: position 370,786,035 of record CM042689.1, read on the forward strand.
ACAGTAGTTTGCTTCCCTACTACGAACTCCACGAGCACGAAATCATATGCCGGTATGCTGATGAGGACATCCATACTATTCCACTATCTCCTACTCCTATTCACAATGAAGATGTTGCTGCAAAGAACAAGTCCAATGAAATCAGGATTGGACCCATTACAAGAGCTCGTGCAAAGCAGATTGAGCAACATGTGAATTCACTCTTAATGGAACCTAATGTTTTACTTAATGAGAACTTTATACTACCTAAGTCTATGCATCTTTGTATGATCAGATTTATTGATAACACAAGCGTTCCGCGAGGAGGAGGAGAGTTGTAGCAAGAAGGACAAGCGCTGATTTCCAATATCAACAAGTGCGCGAGGGAGTAGCGGGAGGCATGCGCACTAGGAGGCAATGAGGAAATCACGTATGAGCAAGATAGAGAGATGGCGCACCAAGAATTACATGTTTGAGGTGTTCCACGACGTTTGGACTACGTGCCAATAAGGCCGAACCCATATATGGGTCGGTATGTATCAGTTTGAGTCGAACCGAGTCAGTTTGGGCGAAGATATGGCTGTTTTTAGGCCCGTTTACAGGGGAGGACGCCCCAACCCTCATATAAACCTCCGTAGCCGTCACAAGTTAGGGTTTAGACCACGTTAAAATATTTTGGAGTTGATTCTTTCATAGAACCTCTGAAATTACCCTGTATTCGAATTCTACAACTATAATTGAGTGTGATATGTTGTTCCATTAGGAATTAGTAGATTGCATACTACCGTTCGTGGTCACGGTTGCATGCGCAAGAGCGTAGTGTTGTGAATATCCTACAAGGTTCGAGTGTTGTTGCATTGGCATCCGGGATCGAGCGGGAGAGTTCATAGCTACCGGCTAGTTATGTATCATCCACCATCATCACCGCCATCCGCTTACTGAGAAGATCGTGCCACCCCATATCATCTTGGTATCAGATTTCCAGTGTTGCCTCGGTAAGCATCTACAATTCCATCCATAGATTAGTTATTTTTGTCCTATATACAGAAAAAGCCACACAAAAATATTAGGGTTCATAGTTCATTGCCATAGCCTAGATAACACTGTTCGTGAGTTCTAGTTGCTGATCGTAATCCTTTTGTGTAGCCTTTCTTTTAAATCCGAGTCATAGTTTTTGTCTAGTTTTCGTCTGTTTTTGATCCGTTGTCGGAGTCCCTAGACTATTTCTAGACTGTTCTCGTATTCTTGAGTCTTAGATCTATTAGATCTGTTTTCTTTTAGTCTGGGTTGTAGATCCGTTTGAAAGAAAAAAAACATAGATTCTGTTCGTGTACGTGCGTGAACGTGAGGGAGAAGGAAAGCAAAAAAAAGTCACAATCACACGAGGCTAAGGCTTGTTTTACGTGAGTTTCCTCACGTGAAAGCGAAAAAAAAATCTGATCGCTACCTCACGTTGGACCACAGACAGTTCAATGCTCGTACGTGAAACCTCAGGGAGGCGAAAAAAAAAACGGATCGCTTTGCTCCCGCCTATCCACAGACAAGTCTGTCCTCCAGCGAGAGATTTTCCCCTGCCGACATCCTGCCGCGGCAGCATTTTGACCCTTTTTTCTGCTGTGGCAGAGACCAATTTTCAGGTCAATTTTTTTTGTTTATTTTTTTACTGAGTCCACATAGTGTACCTATCCTTGTGAGCCTTAGTAAGCTTTTCTTTGTGTCTAAAACTATCCTACGAGACTAGCGTGCTTAGTGCTCTGCGGACTGCTTAGTTAGCAATCTTGTGCCCGTTTCGTTGAGACATTGCTAGCGTCTCTCCTTGTGCATTGCAACACGAGCGTTCCTCCAACATACCTCACTTTTTTTAGCTCATTTTCATAGTTGCAATTGCCCCATTTATCTCCACCGTGTGTGTTTCCGTGGGTCTTTGTCATACGATCAGCACTAGGACCTGTCTGCGGTGTAGTTAGGATACCATTCCTATAGCTCCACCATAAATAACATGTGTGCCCTGTGATCGTTCTCTATACCTTTGATATTCACTTCATCACATCTGTGCATCAGTTTTTGATTTCGTTTGGTAGAGCATCTCTATTCACTTTCGAACTGTAAGATCTCCTTTCTCATTAGTTGTGAGTAAGCTGTGAGAGTTCCACCATACAGATTTTGATTTTTGCACTAACCTACTAATCATGTCTTCTAGTGATGATGATGTTGTGATGTAGAAAAAGAAGGATGAGGAGCTTGTTAATTGGCGTGAATATGAGGCTTTGAAGTCCCACTTGACACGTGTGTTTACTAACACGACATATGCCATTGACAAGAATCTCCACGATATGAATATGAGATTGGATCAGCATGTTGGAATGGTTGATACTATTCAAACGCAAGTGGCTACGCTCAATGTCAATGTCACCACTTTGCAGCGTTCCATTGAGGGTTTGACAACCGCTATACATAGAAGGGAAGATCCTCAACATGATGATGCCTTTGATGATTTCGATGAGGGTAGCGATGTGGATGCTGCTCCACATGTTGGCAGGGGACATGCTATCCCCCCTGCCCATGCACCTACTCATGGCCGTGGGTTTGCCCCTCTTGGGCATGCTCAATGTATGCCCAACCAAGCTGCTGATGATGGTTTGGGGAAGCCAAAATTCTCAACTCCTAAGTTTGATGGTTCCATTGATCCTGAAGACTACCTCACATGGGAGTTGAAGATTGAGAATCTCTGGCGCTTATTTGATTATCCAGAAGATAAGAAGGTCAAGCTTGCAGCATCTGAATTTGATGGTTATGCTTTGCGTTGGTGGTATGCTCTTGTGCAACATAGCAGGGAGGATAATGAAATTCTTGTGATGGATTGGCACGAGATGAAGCAAATCATGAAGACTCGTTTTGTACCAACCAACTACTTGCAATCATTTTTTGATAAATTGACGCAATTGAAGCAAGGCACCATGACAGTTGATGAGTACTACATGGAGATGGAGCTGCTTATGCAGCGTGCTAGAATTCGTGAGTCTATTAAGATGACCATGCAGCGATTCCTAAACAATCCGAAGTTGCCAATTAAGAGCATAGTTCGTCATCACAAGTATGAGACCATGAATGAGCTATTGCACCATGCTAGAGAGGCTGAATCCCAGTTGGTAGAAGAGGCGAAGTCACATTGCTTTTCCATCCTCCAAAGAGATTTTCGCCGATCTACTCCTCCTACAGCGGCGCCACCAGCTGCTGCTCCGTTTACCCCATCGGCCAAACCAGCAAGTACACCTTTGTTTGGTTCTAATGCTCGGAAACCCGCTGCTCCTGCTGCTAGCTCGGGTTCCAACATGTCTACGGCACGTACGCATGATGTGGTGTGCCATATTTGTCGAGGTAGAGGGCACAACAAGAAATATTGTCCAAACAGCAAGGTTATGTTTGTTAATGAACAAGGTGAAGTAGAAAGTGGAGATGAATCTTCTGATGATGATATTGATGACGGCGAGGATGGTGCTGATGCATATGCTGAGCATGCACCCACTATTGTCGATTCAGACGCAGTACTTAGTGTGCAACCAGTTGAGGAATCCCAGCGTTGCAACTTGTTCCAAACAAAAGCTCTAGTTGGACCAAACAAAGCTTGCAAGGTCATTATTGATGGAGGTAGCTACAGAAATCTTGCAATTAAGGAACTATGTGCCAAACTTAATTTGACATACTTACCTCATCCCAAGCCATACTACATACAATGGTTGAGCAACAATGGTGAGATGAAGGTAAATCATATGGTACGTGTGAATTTTCAAATAGGGCCATACAAAGATTCTATTGATTTTGATGTGGTTCCTATGACTGTTTGTCACCTACTATTGGGTCAGCCTTGGCTCTATGATCGCCATGTGCAACACATTAGCCGAGCCAATACATATCACTTGGAATGCAAAGGAAAGAAGATTACTATGCAGCCAATGACACCACAAGAAATTGTGAATGATTCTCGCCAGAAGATAGAGGTGAACTTGAAGGAAGATACTACCACTCGGCGAGATTGCGTGACAGCTGTTCCTGATGTAATTGAGCCTAAATTGAGTGATATAACGAAAAGTGAGAGAGTGCCTGGTTTATTGATATTAGCCACTAAGCAAGATATGAGAGAATTTCGTGAGGATCCTACAGCCATGCCACTTGTGCTCATGTATAAGGGCGAGGTATTGGTTTCTAACGACATGACCCCTATTTCTCTTGGTGTCTCTTCTGTTTTGCAGGACTTTGGGGATGTGTTTCCAGAAGATGTACCCACATGCTTACCTCCATTATGTGGTGTAGAACATCAAGTGGACTTGATTCATGGCGCCACACTTCCCAACCGTGCACCCTACAGGACTAATCTCGAAGAAACTAAGGAAATTCAGAAGCAAGTACAAGCGTTGCTAGATAAAGGGTACATTCGTGTTTCTCTTAGCCCTTGTGCTGTTCCTATTATTTTAGTTCCCAAGAAAGATGGTACATGGCGCATGTGTGTTGACTGTAGAGCGATTAATAACATCACTATTCGATATCGTCATCCTATTCCACGCTTAGAGGATATGCTAGATGAATTGAGTGGTGCTGCTATTTTCTCTAAGATAGACTTGTGTAGTGGTTATCATCAAATTAGGATGAAAGAAGGGGATGAGTGGAAAACTTCTTTCAAAACTAAATTCGGTTTGTATGAGTGGTTAGTCATGCCGTTTGGTCTTACTAATGCACCTAGTACTTTCATGCGTTTGATGAATCATGTTTTGAGAGAGTTTATTGGTCGTTTTGTGGTTGTTTACTTTGATGATATACTCATATACAGCCACACCGAATCTGAACATTGCACTCATATTCGACAAGTTTTGCAAGTGTTGCGTGATAATAAACAGTATGCTAATCTTGAGAAGTGCACATTTGCAAAAGATAAGGTCATATTCCAAGGATTTGTTGTATCTAAGAATGGAGTAGAGGTAGATCAATCTAAAATTGAATCAATTCAGAATTGGCCTACTCCCATGAATGTAAGTCAAGTGCGTAGTTTCCACGGTTTAGCTGGTTTCTATAGGCGCTTTGTGAAATATTTTAGCACCATTGCTGCACCTTTGAATGATTTGACAAAGAAAGGTGTACCTTTTGTATGGGGCGCGGCCCAAGACATTGCATTTGATACTTTGAAACGTTTGCTTACTTCTGCACCATTACTTGCATTACCTGATTTTTTGAAGCAATTTGAAGTTGAATGTGATGCTAGTGGTATAGGCATAGGTGGCATTTTGATGCAAGAGGGTCGGCCTATAGCTTATTTTTCTAAGAAATTGACTAGTTCTTGTTTGAATTATTCAATCTATGATAAAGAATTGTATGAACTTGTGAGAGTACTTGAAGTTTGGCAACAATATTTATGGCCAAAGGAATTCATCATATATTCTGATCATGAAGCATTGAAATACTTGAAAGCTCAATCAAACTTGCATAGAAGATTAGCTAAATGGGTTGAGTCCATTGAGTCTTTTCCTTACATCATTAATTATAAGAAGGGAAAAGAGAATGTTGTTGCTGATGCTCTATCTAGGAAGAACATGCTATTATCCAATCTTGATGTTAAAATTCCTGGATTAGAAGCTATTTGTGCACTTTATGCAACTGACCATGATTTTGCTGAACCATATCATTATGTGCTCTTAGAAACGCATGGGATAAGAATCATATACATGATGGATATTTGTTTCGAGCTAACAAACTATGTATTCCAGAATCATCGTTGCGTTTGTTCTTAGTGCAGGAATCACATGCTGGTGGTTTGATGGGTCACTTTGGGCGTGAGAAGACGTTGATCATGCTTGCTGATCATTTTTATTGGCCCAAGATGAGGCGTGATGTGTACAGATTTGTGAGCAGATGCATTACTTGCCACAAGTCGAAATCCAAGCTGAAGCCTCACGGTTTGTATACACCTCTCTCTGCACCTACTACTCCATGGGAAGACATTAATATGGATTTTGTGCTAGGTCTACCTAAAACTCAGAGAGGTCATGATTCTATATTTGTGGCAGTGGATAGGTTCTCTAAGATGGCTCATTTTATTGCCTTCCACAAAAGCGACGATGTGTCGCATGTTGCTAACCTGTTTTTCAGGGACATCGTGAGATTACATGGCGTACCAAAGACGATTGTTTCTGACCGTGATGTGAAGTTCATGAGCTACTTTTGGAAGACCTTATGGGGGAAGCTAGGAACGAAGTTGCTATTCAGTACTACATGTCACCCCCAAACAGATGGTCAAATGGAGGTGGTGAATAGAACATTGTCACAGCTGCTAAGGACCATGATTAAAAAGAATCCGCGGGAGTGGGAAGAGTGTTTGCCACATGTTGAGTTTGTTTACAACAGGGTTGTGCATTCAACTACTCAGCTTTGTCCTTTTGAGGTGGTGTATGGCTTCAAGCCATTGACGCCACTTGATATGTTGCCTCTGCCATTACATGAGAGAGTTGATATGGAGGCATCAAAACGTGCTGATTATGTGAAGAAAATACATGATAAGACTCGAGAGGCTATTGAGAAGAAAGGCAAGAACATTGCTGCTGCAAGGAATCAAGCAATAAAAGAAGTATTGTTCGAGCCTGGAGATATGGTTTGGGTGCATCTACGCAAGGACATATTTCCACTACTTCGCAATTCCAAGTTGAAGCCACGTGGTGCTGGTCCTTACAAAGTGCTAGCCAAAATTAATGATAATGCCTACTCAGTTGATATACCTATTGATGAGTTTGGTGGTGCTAGCAACAGCTTCAACGTTGCTAATTTGTCACCATATGCTGGAGAAGACCTTGGAGCGTCGAGGTCGACGCCTTTTGAAGGGGGGAGATGATGAGGACATCCATACTATTCCACTATCTCCTACTCCTATTCACAATGAAGATGTTGCTGCAAAGAACAAGTCCAATGAAATTAGGATTGGACCCATTACAAGAGCTCGTGCAAAGCTGATTGAGCAATAGGTGAATTCACTCTTAATTGAACTTGATGTTTTACTTAATGAGAACTTTATACTACCTAAGTCTATGCATCTTTGTATGATCAGGTTTATTGATAACACAAGCGTTGTGCGAGGAGGAGGAGAGTTGCAGCAAGAAGGAGAAGCGCTGATTTCCAATATCAACAAGTGCGCGAGGGAGGAGCAGGAGGCATGCGCATTAGGAGGCAGTGAGGAAATCACGTATGAGAAAGAGAGAGAGATGGCGCACCAATAATTACATGTTCGAGGTGTTCCACAAGGTTTGGACTGTGTGCCAATAAGGCCGAACCCATATATGGTTCGATATGTATCAGTTTGAGTCGAACCGAGTCAGTTTGAGTCAAGATATGGCTGTTTTTAGGCCCGTTTAGAGGGGAGGACGCCCCAGCCCTCATATAAACCTCTGTAGCCATCACAAGTTAGGGTTTAGACCACGTTAAAATATTTTGGAGTTGATTCTTTCATAGAACCTTTGAAATTACCCTGTGTTCAAATTCTACAACTATAATTGAGTGTGATCTATTGTTCCATTGGGAATTAGTAGATTGCATACTACCGTTCGTGGTCACGGCTGCATGCGCAAGAGCGTGGTGTTGTGAATATCCTACAAGGTTCGAGAGCTGTTGCATTGGCATTAGGGATCGAGCGGGAGAGTTCATAGCTATAGGCTAGTTATCTATCATCCACCATCATCACCGCCATTCGCTTACTGAGAAGATCGGGCCACCCCATATCATATGCTCCTTGCACTTGCACGAAGACCGGCTGCGACTTTTCCGTCCTGCCACCAGCGCTCATCATCCACCTCGAAGCGGTCCACTCGATCCAAGTGCACAAGATCCAGTATGCCACCACCAAAGCTTTCTAGGAGCTGGTGCCGCTGCCGGGCGAGGCGTCCTGCCAGCTCATCCTTGTTGGGGAGCAGGATGGTGTCGTGTTTGTCCTGACGATTGGCACGGTAAGCATGGTCCCCCTCTTGTCTACGATCTGTGTTAGGGCCATGGTGTGCGACTTGCCAGTGTACATGGTGAGGATGTGTGCAGAATGCGGGACGCTCCTCTCCTGCACGACGGGAGGAGCAGGACCGACACCGTGACGTTCGAGCTCGACGCGTAGAGCTCGGCTAAGCCGGGCGACATCGCATTTGAGGACCTTACGTCTTACCTAGCGGCACCGCCTCATTACCTGGTCGGTCCTACTACGTCGAAGGAGCTGTATTTCTTCTTTCACGTCGAGTTTTAGTGGTGATGTAAGCTGTTGTTAATTGGTTTAATTGCAGAAAGATCGTTTGCATACCAAGAATGGTGGATTTTGTAGTAGTAGTACTCTATCTCTATCCCAAGAAATAAGGCTCCCTTATTTTTCTTGTTTTTTGTTTGACCAAGATTTACTCTAAATATATATAAAGAATGTTGGTACTGTACAAATTTAGCATCATTGGAAAGTGTGTTTCAATATGAATTCAACGAAACAAATTTTATAGAATATAAGTAAATTTTAGTTGCTCCATTTATTCGATCAAACTTTACTTTGGAGCGCGCGTGCGCCTTATTCCTTGAAACGGAGGTAGATGAGTTCGGTTGATGTACTCTCCTGAGTATTTTTCATGAAGTCTTAACTTCCGATGGGTTGGGTGGATGTACTCTGCTGAGTAGTAAGCTGAATAGGATTAAGGCTCTCTATTTAGGATGGCCAGAGGGGCAATTTGCAATACTACCAAGTAGATGAATTATTCACTCTAATTAATTTATGCATGAGACGCTAGATAAAAAAGTGGACATGATGAGAGATGAAACAACATGCATTGGGAGATTGATAGAAAATAGAGATATGTAAATTAATGAGTGACGGGAATTAAGACAATAAAGAATATAGGTCTTATAATTTCTAACAATTTTAAAAAGCTCTTTGGCCCAATAATCCCAAACAGAGGTAGGAGTACTGGCCAACATACTTTTGGGAGTACTAGTATGTACCCCGTAGTAGTAGTACAATAGTGGAGTACTACGGTAGTAGTAGTATTCCCCTCCGATTCATATTAATTGTCACTAGATTGGATATACTCGTATCTAGCACTAAACCATGTCTAGATATATCCATTTTCGCGACAAGTAAATATAACTATTTTTGGAGTAGTACTAGTTTGGTTAAAAGAAATCATATTTTTTCTGCAGTAGGGACGGTGGTTTTTTGCTAGTAGTAATACTAGTACATAGCAGGTAGTAGTAATATATTTGTTTATACTTTACTAATTCAACATATATTCGGGCAATCGACAAAAGTTTATCTTGCAGTTCTACTGCTACAGTGCTACTAGCAGTTTTTCAGGTGCCCATTCACCCTCTATCTTTCAGTAGTACTCCGCCCTTAGGCAGTATAAATGGAATTACTCCAAGAATGTCTCTACCACTATAAAATTATAATCTGCCATGGTTGTTGATTGACAAGACAATTTATTGAGGTGGGGTAGGCTATTGGCGTGCTACGATGCCTACTCCTACTATCACTCTGCAGTCAAAATAAAAGAAACAACTGCGATTCCTTGCATTAATTCTTGCCTCCGCCCCTTGCATGCCTACAATATTTACATGCATTAACTTCTGCGAGTAGTAGTACAAGTAGGAGTAGTACCAAGCAAGGATATACCGAAATGCAAAGATATACTCGTAGGTCACATGGTGTACCATTTTGAGTCTTCGTCTTCTTCTTCTTTGGTCTGCTTGCCCTTGCACTTGCCCTTCTTCCTTAGTTCTTTTTTGGTTAAACATTTTGAGAGTTTGTTGACCCCTCTCGAAGTTCACTATCCGCCTGTATACCTCGTAGATCGTGTGGGCGTCGAGGCTTGCATACTTGATCTGCTCTTCGGTCAGGGGGCATGTTCCCCCACTGCTTGTGGTCCACATCTTTCTTCTTCTACTTCATGACTTTGTAATGGATGTCTATGAGGGCCACCGCGTAGTCAGCCAAAGAATCCTTCTCATTCATGGATCCGGTAGGCTTCCACCTCTTCTGGATGTCCATGAAGTTCGTCACTGGCACTAGAGAACGCCTAAGCCTGATAGCGTTGTTGCCGATGTTGACACCTACAAAGGAAATGTTAGGGTTGGCGAGGAACTCTACTAGCTTGGAGCATGGCTGGTCGGCCTAGCAGATCTGGTAGACCAGGAAATCCATGCCCACACATAGCTGGATGACAACAACCTTCTGTGTTGATGATTGCTCGTTGGTGTACTTGATGTCGAGGCCAACAATCTTGTCGTCCGTTTCCTCCAGGACCTTTTGGATTTTCTCGATGTAATCGTTCACCACCAATGCTCTGTTGGTATACGCCACATGTAGTGTGGTGTTGCCAGGGTCCAGGAAGTAGTACATCTTGTCCAACAGTGCCGCCATGGACGGTGATTGGTGCCTTGTTTTGTTTTGCAGAGGTCCGGCTGGGGGACAAAAAAGAAGTGAGATAGAGAAGAAAGAAACCGCTAGGAAGCTTGGGAGATGCATGCATGAGCGGTTCTGGAGACGAAAGGGCATGCAGTTTCCCCCGGCCCTGCCCACATACTCCTATAGAATAGAATTTATTTACGGATCATTTTTACGGATGCGGCTTATTTGCTATAGGTTGATTTCTAGATTATATAAAAAGTACAAGAACCAAACACACGGGATACTTTATGAAGGTAGCTCGAAAGTATAAATATTTTATGAGTTTCACCTACTACTATAATTTTATATAAAAATAATATGTCGTACTTATATTATCTGATTCTCACATGCAAGGCACTTGCAACTCACTAGTTATTTCTTATCTTATCTTATCTTATCTTACCACTATATCTCTACTATTATAATGGAGCAGTTTTGAATCAGATCCTTAGCACCAATCCTGACTGTTGGGCTGTTAGATCCAATGGTTTAGAGCACTTGGATTCATGCTGAATAGTACCTAGAGCAAACTCCACCATTTTCTAGAGCCATCATGTCACCACCCCCAAAATTTCATAGCATAGTAGGCTGTATTCTCTCTACTACTATAATGGAGCAGTTTTGAATTGGATCCATATCACCAATCCTGACTATTCATATGTTAGATCCAATGGTTCAGAGCAACTGGATTCATGTTGAATAGTACCTAGAGCAAACTCCAATATGTTCTAGAACCATCATGTCACCACCCCCAAAATTTCATAGCATGGTAGGATGTATTCTCAATATGGGTAGATAATTGTTACTAATAGACTTAATGTATGCATTTTTTTCTAACAAGAATATTGGTTAATAACAACTTAACATTTGTTAAATCACATTTCATACAGTATATACGTGTGTGGCATGTCCCTTTTGATCAACACGTGAGACTCAGATAATAGACGTCTGACATATCATCATTATATAAAAATTTAATAGGTAAAGCATAAAAAAATATAAATTTGATCAACATCTATAAAGTATGGGTGTATATTTGGTTCTTGTACTTTGTATATCATTTAGAAGTCAACGATTATTAGCTATCTAAAACTTGAAAATTCTGGTAACATGGTCTAGAGAAACAAGGGAGAAGATTCTAGAATAATGGAGAAGTGTGTTTTGAGTTTTGTGCATACCATTCATTTTGATGAAGACTATCAATAACATCTTCGAGATGCTGGAATGGAAAAGAAGATCTAACGGCTGGAAATATTGGGATTCGCGAGTCTTGATTCAATGGTCAATATTCAAAGTTATTCGTACACTATATAGTGGTAATAAGATAAGATAAGATATATATGTAGAAAAATATCAAAACACAATTATCCATCATTGTAGAATCTTTTCGATTGTTTCTCTATACCATTGTTCTAGAATTTTCAATTATTAGGTAGTTAATAAACTTTTATTTCTACATGATATAATGTGCAAGAACCAAATAAACACTCATACTTTAGAAATGTGGCTCAAATTCATAGATATTTCAAGGTTCACCTATTACAATGTTATATACTGATGACATGTCATGCTTCTATATATTATGTGAGTTTTACGTGCAAGGCACGTGCAGCTTACTGCTACTACTACAAAGAGCATGGCTCGGCTCCGTGATGGAGGAGCAGGACCCGACTACTAATTTTAATTGCTTGATTATAGGGTCCTTTGTGTTAAATGTATGGACTTGGATGCAATTTTCACTTTTTTAAGGTCCTTGGTGTAACATGTACATATGCACTAACTGTTTTAATTATTGAAGCATCTCACTCCTTCGGGACATACCCAAGCCAAAAAAAAATTCCACCACCCAATTTTTAGAAAACACGAACATGTTTTGTTACAATTCCTAATACTATATAGTGAACAAACAACTTTGAATATTGACCGTTGGATCAAGACTCGCGAATCCCAACATTTTCAGCCATTGAATCTTCTTTTCCATTCTAGCATCTAGAAGATTCTATTGATAGTCTTCATCACAATGAATGCTATGCATAAAACTGAAAACATACTTCTCCATCATTCTAGAATCTTCTCCCTCGTTTCTCTAGACCATGTTACCGAAATTTTCAAGTTTTAGATAGCTAATAATCGTTGACTTCTACATGATATACAAAGTACAAGCACCAAATATACACCCTTACTTTATAGATGTTGATCAAAATTATATTTTTTCTGCTTTACCTATTATAATTTTATATAGTGATGATATGTCAGACGTCTATTATCTGACTCTCACGTGGAGGGTATGTGCAATTTACTAGTTATATATAGTGTATGAATAACTCCGAATATTGAGCGTTGGATCAAGACTCTCAAATCCCAACATTGCCAGCAGTTGGATATTCTTTTCCATTTTCGCATATAAAAAATACTACTCCCTCCGAGCATAAATAACTTACTTGGGTTTGTCTAGATTCGAATGTATCTATACACTAAAATGCGTCTAAAAAACATTCGAATATAGACAAAATCAACTCAGTTATTTCTGGACGAAGGGAGTACTTTTGATAATCTTTAGCACAATGTATGTATATTACTACTCCAAGTTACTTACCACTCAGACCAGCCTTAGAGCATCTATAGCATGGAAAAAATAGTGCGCTATTTCACGCTATTTAGCGTGATATAGCGTATTTTAAGAGTCCACGATATTTTTTAAAGATTTTGCTCGCTATGGCGCTATTTTTTAAATAGCTTGCTATATCGCGCTAAAACATCATAACGTTAGCGCTATTTCAAGTATAGGATGTCATTTTTTTGTTGGAGGGTGTGGACTAAGATAACATATGATGAATGTGTAGAGTAAGCAAACATATAATGAAATTTTGATTGTTAAACTTATGTGATCGCGTCAAGCCACCGCCTCCTCCTGCAGCACCTGGCGCTGTACCTAGATTTAGCCATGCCGGTTATCCTCCAACTTGGATAGTGCCGGAATCGATTATGCATGTACAAGTATTACTCTAGGCAATTCATTAGATGCTGAAATCATTTATATTCATGATATACCTGTTATATTTTTTAATTTTACAAAAAGATATTTTGCAAAACTTTGCATTATTAGCACGCTCTAACTTTCATATCGTATGGAGAAAAGCCATGCTAAATTAAATAGCACGCTAGTATTTTTTGCCTTGATCTCTAGTGGCTTGTCTAAATTTGGTAGTCTCTTAGAGAATCTGTAGTGGCTTGTCTAAATTTGGTAGGCTACATCTTTACTTTATAGGTAATGGTGTAAAAAGATTCATTTTTACACGACTTTAGTTTTCTAGTGGATAGTCTAAATTTGATAGCCTATATGTCTATCTGCACACAAATAGTCAATATACATAGCAAATTAGTACAACAAATGCTCTGATTTGGCACGGGTTAAAGCTCGCGAGTGACCAACTTTTATTTAGACATGGTGGATCGGTTGTCCAAATATGGACAACGAGTAGCCTGTTTGGAGGATGTCTAAATTTTAGACCACCGGTACACAAGCCACCGGAGGCATTTTTTGGTCCATGGTGGTATATATTTGGCTTAGACTACTGAATACACTAGCCACTAGAGATGCTCTTAGGCTAGTCATAGTGGGAAACATACTAGTTCATGTTACTACCTTCATGTGTGTATGTAATTGAGCTGAAGATAGAGACCTTATTTTTGCAGAAATGGCTCCAGAAATACTCCTTACCTAGAAAGGCTAGGACATTACAGTAAACTATTTTTTCTAGTCATTGGACTATAGCTACTCCTAGGATAGGGTAGGATATTATTATTCTATATATTTTGAACTGTATAGCCAAATTCAAAATTCCAGAGCGGCAAATTCTCCTGCCTCACCTCCACCGAAATATTTCGAGTGGTCACACGCCCCAAGTTGTAGCCGTACAAAATTTCTTTTCTACCCATGTCAATGGCCTATCTACTAATGTCGGGGCGTGGGTATGGTTCGTAATCCCCCTAGGCGGCGGGGGTCCCCACAGCTCTGAAGCTGGGTAGTCCACCTTCCACCGACGCCATTTCCCCCATAGCACTCCGAAAAACCCTAACCCCTTTCTCACCTCCGGCTCCTGCACCACCACACAGGAGCATCCCCGCAGAGCTTCGCCGGCCTACACGCCACCCAACCCCCTCTCACCTCCAGCACCTGCACCACCACACCGTAATCATCTTCGCCGCACTTCGCCCGCCTACACGCCACCCAACCCCTATCTCACCTCCAGATCCTGCACCACCACACCGGAACATCATCGCCGCACTTCGCCCACCCAAACGCCTGCCAAACCCCCTATCCCACCTCCGGCTCCTGCACCCACCACACTTCATTGGCCTACACGCATACCTCGATACCATATACTCCTGACCAGTCTACGGGATCAGCCGACGTCCACCTCACCGAACCTAGTTCGCTGGCACCCTCTTCCATACAACCATGTTAGTTTTGCCGACTCCCTAGTCCACATCACCTAACCTGCTTCACCTACGCTAGTGTTCGCTGTATTAGATCTGCTTCACGGACTCAATAGTCCACTACACCAGATCTACTTCACCGACGTTCTTGTGCAGCGCCTCGAATCCA
This sequence comes from Avena insularis, assembly GCA_023614405.1. Lineage (NCBI taxonomy): Eukaryota > Viridiplantae > Streptophyta > Magnoliopsida > Poales > Poaceae > Avena > Avena insularis. Next base: position 370,801,064 of record CM042689.1, read on the forward strand.
TAATCGGTCATAACAGATCTGCTTCACCGCCGATGCCGTGCACTACACCGAATCTCCTTCACCGGCCATCTTTTCAAGCAAGCTAGACCCATCAACAACCTCCACAGATCTGCTTCACAGACGCCACCGAGATCTATCTGCTTCAGGTCGACTCACCACTACCAGGCACCCTCGGCGTCCTTGATGTCACCCGCAAAGGTGTCGTGTATGCATAAACGACGCCGTGGCCTAGGTAAACCAGATCTACTTGTTCGTTCGTTTCAATATAACAGGTATAAGCCTATGACAATGAACTGCATTTCTGTATTGCTGGTAAATTCCTACCTCAATACTGGCTTAACTGATATCCCACTCTCTCTTGATAAATTCAGTGTAGTATGTGTTAAATCTAGGCGTTAAACTACTTCTTCTGTTTCGAGGTATAAGGCGTCCTTGTTATGTGTGTTTTTCTTTGACCAACAATTACTCCTAATATACATAAACAATTTTGGTAGTACAAGACTGACATCATTAGAGTTCATTGGTATGATGCAGTTCATGGCAAATGTTAATTCATTGAACATCTGAATCTGCCAACCTGTTCTACAAGTTCACAAGTTATGTCATCATAATGTGCATTTTCTTTGTCTGTTGCTACAACACTGACTGTATGTAATTTTGGAGTTCATTGGTAGTTTTAAGCCACTGAACATGTAGGTTAACATTCCATGCTCTACAAGTTCAGAATTTATGCTATTTTAATTTCAATCTAGTTGTTCTAAGTAACCACAGTAACTTCCTTCTCTTATGTAATTCATCGAAAATTTTATGTCATTGAACTTGTTGGTTTTGCATTCCCTCTGCAAGTTATGCCATTATTATTTGTTACAATTAAGCTCTGACAGTAGTTGCTGCCTATTGTGTACTACTCCCTCCGTTTCAAAATATAAGATGTTTTAGCTTTGTGAAAGGAATGTATCTAGACACCATTCAGTGTGTAGGTATACTCCAAACCTACATGAACCTACACGCTAAAAGTGGTCTAGATACACTTCTTTCACAAAGCTAAAACATCTTACATTTTGAAATGGAGGGAGTACATCCATTCCATAAAAGAAGGCCTATACTTTTTTAAAGTCAAACAATGATGACTTTTACCAAGCTCATAGAAAAATATATTAAGGGTTAATTTGTGGCATTTGTGTCTATGAAAATATATGCCCCAATGTATCGAATGGTGTTGGTTTGGCATGGTAGATGTTCCTAGTATGTTCTACAAACTTGGTCCAATTTTGCATCGATTGACTTGCGAAAAATTTATACGCCTTATTTACTTTGGTTTGGATGTAGTATTGCATGGCATGTTTTAAGGCACTTAACATGGTTATCTGCATGTCATGCTCTATAAATTCAAGTTTCTCAATTATAATTTCTGTAGCAGCAGTATCTACCTTCTATTATGTAGTTCATGGCATTTTAAGTCACTTCACAGATGGGTTAGCATTCCCTGCTTTATAAGTTCACAAGATATACCATTGTAATGTCTATCTTGTTCTTCCAAATTTTAGTACAGTAACTGCCAGCTCTGTAGATGGTGAAAATTTTTATGGCACTTCTCATATTTGTTTGCAATCCTATTTCACAAGTTAAATCATTGTAATTTCTCTCTTGTTCGTGCTAAGGAGTGACTGTAATTGCATTCTATTTTATCACCATAGCAATCTTTATGTCATTTAAATGTTTGTTTATATTCCACCATTCTCTGATCTACGTGTTCGCAAGTGATTACACTATAATGTCTATCTAGTTCTTTATAAACAGCAACAACCACTATTTGATATTATTTCCTCTCACAGGGAACACGAAGAATCGTAGAGTGAGTCGCCCCTACAATCTTGTAAGTACCTATTGCTTTGTATTGCTGAATGCAAACCTGTTTTATGTGAATGAGTGGCCTAAACCTATATGCAGAGGAGTAACGATAAAGTAGATGGATCGTCTATCCAAGTACTGGATGCGGTGGATGTCTTCAAAGAACAAACTGACAATAGGATGTCCTCCAACGGGACTGCACACAAATAAATAGTAAGTCTCTTGTTTTTAGTGAGATGTGCTTAGTGTCATATGCTTCTTTGTACGAGGTACCACGTGATTCGGGTAATGATGTTAGAACAAGGTTGACCATAAACAAGACTGGACAAAAACCAAACGTAAATCCCTTGATTTATAATTCAATGTGCTCACTTGATTTTGGTGATGATCTACTCTTTCTATATCTGACTTGTGTTCATCTATCTATCTATCTATCTATCTATATGTTAACTAGACCATGATTAGGTGGTGGTGATTTAAGTATATCCACTTTTATGCTATATTTTTCTGCTATGTAACAAAGACCAATTGTAAATCTCTCGATTTATAATTCATTTTTCTCACACAATCAACGTGATGATCTATTCTTTGCTATATTTGACTCATCATCATATCTATCTATCTACATATGCGTCAACTAGACTATGATTATGTGGTGGTAATTTAAGTATATCCACTTTATACTAATTCATAGTCTATTATTGTATTTTTCTGCTATATTTTAAGAGTTTGTATGAGCTTTGGAGGTAGTCACATTGTCTAGTGTTGGCACCACATGAGTTGGCCAATGATTAGAACAAGATGACCTTCAACGGTACAACACAAAAACCAAACATAAATCCCTTGATTTATAATTCAATTTGCTCACTTAATCATGGTGGAGATCTCTTTTTGCTATATTTGACTGATGATATTCTATATATACGTTAAATAGACCATGATTAGGGGGTGGTGATTGAAGTATATCCACTTTTATGCTAATATATATTCTATTATAATATTAGAGATCGCCACTATGATTGAGCTTATACGCACTCTGGAGGTAGTAACATAGTCTAGTGTTATATGTATGAGACTAGTATAAATTACTTGGTCTTGGTGGGAAGTAACTTGGACTAGTAAAAATGCATACAATACTAGTCTAAGTTACTCTACCAACACTAAAGGGTGTCTAGATACATTCGTTTCACAAAAGCCAAAACATGTTATATTTTGAAATGGAGGGAGTTCTATCTAGACTACTCATAGTGAGATTGTCATAGCTATTATCATCTAATATGATTCCCAGTTACTATATATATGTACTATAACCATGTTAATATGATCTGGAAGTCTATCGTGCACCTGTTGTTTGATTGCTTAATTCATTACCTCAATAGCTACTCTACATGATACACATATAGAGTCTATTGCCAATTTGATTATTTAGTTTGCTCATGATTAAAGCAATGTAATGATTTTCTTAACTTAAATAGTCAGAGCACCACCCTGTCAAGGCGGAAGCTGCGGGTTTGAGCCCCATCAGTCCCAAACTAGGGATAGCAATTTCTGTGAGAAATACAATGTTTGATTAATAATAAACAAGGGTTTTTCATCTATACATGATCAGATGATCTTGCGAGTTCAATATTAGCCACCATATGGTTCAATTGGTTATGGTTCCTGTGAATTTTTGGTTGACTTGTGATTGCATCAATGCTATATTCTGACGTGGTTCCCAGACATACATCGTTTTAATACTTCATTGACCTTGGAAGGTGCACAATGTATCATTTGCTTGTTTGTCTACTGGATTTTCTTGCCCTGTTATATATACAATGATACTGTCAGCAGTTGGAAATACAATAGTTGTAGGCATTACAAAGAAGGTTTGTGCTACTTTTTGGATGCATCCAACTATTGTTTCGGCAGCAAATGACCCATCTCTTTGTTTCTCTTCTTTTTTTATTTACTGGCCCGATGATCAAAATATTTGAATGATCTGGCTACTGAAAAGGAATGGTTGATATCTTGTTTGTCTGAAATGATTCTAGTAGTCTATTTAAGACACTTGATCTATTGCTTGTTTTTCCAAGATACTATCATAGTTCTCTCATGATTAAAGCAATGCCACATGTGGTTGGAAGTCACTTTTTGGCAAGTTCATATTATAAACCATTTTAAACGCTATTTTTATATTTTAGGTTAATGCTTTATTGTCCCGACCAGTTCTAAGCAGCTGAAGGAATCTCATGCACCTCTTTTTGTTATATTTTCTATATTTCCATTATGCATTGATATGATTAGTTTTTGAGGGAAAGAGTCGAGTTGCTTGATTCCCTACATTCATTGCCACACTAGTTCAGTTAGTCTGCATGAGACACACATGTTGATAGCTTGATTTGTTATATTAGGACAATGCCAATTTTGAAATTCTTTGACAACAAACATGGTGTTTTTCGCCTAGTTTGCTGCTCTAACTTAATATGTCTTAGTTTCAGCATGCAAATAACATGTAGTGTTTGTTCTAGAGTGGCTATGATACTGGCACATGTACGCATCAGTCCAGGACATCGACAGTTCCTGTTATTTCAGAAAGATATGTGTGCGGCACATCATTGATTGTTCCTGGTCAATGATGAATTAGAATTACTTTACATATAAGATGCTTGCCAGTTAGCTGGTACGCTGTGCTGACTTGTTTTCTTTCTTTCAGGCTGCACATGAAGCTATGGGGCAGAAGGGAGGAATCATACGTTAAGTATTGAGGTCATTTCACAAAGCAGTAGTGACAGTGATTATTGGTTGCATTGGCCCATGGTTTCAGTTTTTCCAGCAGAAAGAGGTGTTACAGCTGCACTCCAAACAATTGATTTAATTGAATAAGAAACAGAGAAAATAGATGGAATAATCACGATTACACGTGAACAGATACAATAACTAAAAGATCGACAAGATTTGACGGACCGTCTACTTGATAATCTCTTCTGCAGCTGTCATGGTATGCTAGTTGTTACTTGTATGGGGATGTAAGCTCCGTAGCAGAAACCTTGTTCCAACCCATATCTGACGATGTCTCTGTAATGCTTCATCTTGTTTTTATTGAAATTCTGGTTTGTAATAAATTTCAAAAAGTATCTGTTGATGTAATAGGATGATCCTAGCGATGCCATTAGCAGACCGAAGTATTAACGGACTGTTTAAAACTAGAATTGCACCATAGTTATAGAATATGAAAATATACTGGCCAACAAATAGGCCCAATAAACAGTAAAAGGCTGTAAGTGGCAGGTCAGAATATTTGTGGGCGTCATAAGCGGCCAAGGCCCTATAAATGTACAGGGCTGGACAGCAATAGGGCAGAACAGTAAAAGGCCCAAACAGTAATTTTCCCGAATAGTAATGGGCCCGAATAATAATATACCTGAACCGTAAAGATATAAAACAGTAAAAGGCCTAAAACAGTAAAAAGCCCGCGCAATAGAGGGCCCACAGAGCAAAACAGATAGAAAAGTAAAAAGGCCTGAACAGTAAATGGTCGGAACAGTAGAAGGTCATAAGAGTAAAAGGCCTAAATAGTGAACGGACGGAATAGTAGAAGGCCAGAATAGTGAAAGGCCAGAACAGTAAAGGATCCTAACACTGGCAACCTAGAAATGTAAAAGTCCATAACAGTAAATGGGTAGAACAGGAGCAGACCCCACGGGTTGTAGGAACAGTAACGGGTCGCCAGCAGGCCTTAATAGTGCCTGACCTACTGGCGCATGCCCCTAATGGGCTGCATATTATTCTACCAAAGTGGGCCTTCTTTAGGCCGAAACTATAACGGGCCTAAAATCGTATGGGCCCTGGATGGATTCATTAATGGGCCACGTCAAACAGTACATGACGTAAGAGTAAAGGACCGTAATCTTATTGGGCTCTCCTCGTGGGCTGGCCCACTTAACAATTAGCAGGCCTTGTCTGGGCCAGGCTTCTGCCACAGTTTCTGTGACCGTTAACAACGGTAACCAGCCATTAACGGAGCATGACGTCAGCAGTCAACATGGCTGGTGAATAGATCTACGACGGAACAAGTTTTCATGGCTGAAGGGTGCGATCTGCCATGGTAAAAAAAAACTGTGGTAGATTCTTTTGTGACGAAGCTTTTACCACGAAGGGCATCCGTCGTAGAAGACTTTTTAGCCACGAAAAGCGGGGCTTCAACCATGAAAATCGTTCATTGTAAAATCCAACTTTTCTTGTAGTGAACCTTAGTGTATTCGTAGTGCATACATGGCTTGCACCCACCGTATGCGAACACAGAGATATCTAGCACCCGATTGTCACGACCTACTTCATAACTGCAAACTTTCTTGGTGGTGCACACTAAAGGGAGAACACTACATTGGTATTAATAGGGATCGTCCTATATAGTATGCTACCCTTGAGTATCTAGTACAAGAACACAATAAGATGTAATAGGTATCAACATTACATGTATAACAGTGGTATGATATGGTCCTTCTTCTCGCGTCTTGATCTCCATCGAGCGCTCCGGCATGATCTCCATCTTGCCACCTGTTTGACGCCAAGTCCACGATGCCACCAGTAGGTCGTCCATTGGAACGACGAATATTACTATACTACTTAGTAACAGAAAAGTAAACTACTTTACCTTCGTAACAACCAAGACCATATCAAATCACAAGCCCTCCTGCAAAATAAGTTAGATGCCTCTACTTTATCTTTTGCAAGTTTTACGTGGCTGCTAGGGATTTCACGATAGAACCGTTTCTAATCTACAAACTTTCCAACGACAACATAGATGAGATAGTTGTCTCTACTACACCCCTCCCGGGGCCCTCCATTGTAAATGCCATATTAACTATTGGTTGAGAAACAGATACCTGCTAGCCAATTATACGGTATAAGCCATATGTGAGCGTGGAACCAGTCTCGCTTAAGATTACACGTAAGGTCGGTATGGGCTGCTTCATCAAACAATGTCATGATATAATAAGTATGAGTTACAGGGTAACAACTATAGGATCAATGCCTACACAATCCATGTGTATACTGGCTGTACAACATTCCTACGCATAGATCGGCTCTAATACTACTGAAGGGGTTCCGTGGTAAAAAACAAAAAATCCTACGTTGGAACACCCTGACTAGCCTAGGATCTATCTAGGAGTAATACAGTAACGACCGAGGTTTATTATACATACCCTTGTAGTCCGAAAGCAGTTAATGTTCTGAGGGGAACGTGGATGATGTAGTCATACTCGTAGCCGACCTCAAGGTCACGAAGCTCCTCGCAGGTCACCCTTGCTCCATCGTGCAGCAGCTTCGGCTCACGACATCCAAGATGCCACTAATGGTAGCATCCTCGTGGTTTCGCACACATACGGTGTATGATGACGACCTCCGGTTCCCTGATCCCTGCCGGGAGTGTGGAAGTAGATCTCCTGGCTAGAATCCCTCCGGCGCAACAACGTGCTGGAGGTGCATCGTCTCTTGCAGGCGCAGTCCTTCTAGGTACCGCTCCATCGTGAGAGGACAACGGGATAGAGAGAGATTTCTCTAAGGAAAAGTTCCTTAGAGAATATTTGGAGTTATTGGATGATTTATTCCCACCCATGGGCACCCCTTTATATAGGCAGAGGGAGAAGTATCGTCCCCATTGGGTTACCTAGGTGGGACTAAATAAGGGAGAGAGGGGGAGATGGCGCCATGGTCCCTAGGGCACCATGGGCCGGCTGGCTGAGAGAGCCCCACCCCGTGCGCAGCCCAAGGCTGGCCAGGTGGGCCCCATGGGGCATCTAGGCCTTGGCCCCTTGGCCCTTCCCTCATCGGCCCTTTTTCTTAGGAATTTCGGATCATTAGTGAAATACCCTTTCAAATTAGATTTTAATATTATATTTAATATTAATTACATTAATTAATATGTAAATACATATTACAAAATCCTTTTTGATCCGAAACACCTTTCGGTTCCCTCTCGATTTCCTCCGAACGATTTCGGTTCTCTCACGGAACTTTTTCGGTTTTCTCTTCTCTTTCATCTGTTGATTCCGATACTTCCAAAATGATCTCCTAGTGTCATCACACCCTTAAGTGTGTTACCCCAGCGTCTCGGGAATGTCATAGACATGATCGAGTCTCCTCTCACATCAATGATCATTAGCGGGACCGGGATGCCCATAATGACCCCTGTTCATTCCACGATGTAATATCATTTGAACCATAAACGTCGAGTCCAATTCCCTTTGTTTCTTCGATACGACTTGTTCGAGATCTGATCATCAGTATCATATACCTTGTTCAATCTCATCACCAACATGTTCTATTTCACTTGTTCCCGTGACATTTTATCCTAGTGACCTAGTCACATGTTGCAACATTATGGATGTAATCTCACCAAGTTGGTTGTGTGTATCTTCCCATCACACGTGTGAAAAAAATCCTACTCTTGATACATAGGGTTCAACTATTCCTCTAGAATACCTGACACACACCTTTATGGCCACCCAGTTATGGAAATGATGGTTGATGCGATCAAAGAAGCCTCGGGAAATAGTGATTAATATGATCTCACAGTATAAGGAGAAGGATACTATGCTTCTAACTATTGCAACGATGAAACTTGTGACTTGATCGTGTCGCAATACCTATCCGTGGGTAATGTCCATCATATCATATATGACTCCATTGTCAGCTGACATTAATGCTCCATGATCAGGAAACCTTGATCATCGGTTGCCCAACGAACTAGTATAAATAGAGGCTACTAGGGACTTGGTCTATTTCATACCACACCTGTATCAATGTTTCCACTTGATATAGTTATAGCACAATATGAAACTATTATGAACTAATTGAGATATGATAATAAAACTCATTTATTATTATCCTCTAGGGCATATCTCCTTCAGACAGGCCCGGAGCCGACGGTGGTTGAGCAGGCGATCTTGCGTGTGACTGCACGCCATGAGTTCCCAAGTACCGCCATGGTATCCCACCGCCCCTGACCCTTGTACTTCCATTCCTTCCGGTTCCAGGATATCAGTGTTAGCTTTAGTGTCGCTGGCCACCTGGGCGAGGTTGTGTCTAACTATGGGATCGTCTTACGTAGAGAGAAGGGTACCCGTATTTCGAGATCACTACCATTAAGGCATGGTAGGGGTATGAGGGAGCGATCACCGTGGACCGTGCACAGGATGCACATGAGCGGGAACGGTTCCTGGCCCTTGCTGAATTTAGGCCATCTGAGACTAGATCCAGTAGGGATACACCTCCTATGCCTGATGACAGGGCAGTCACCTACAAGACACCCCCTATAGAGAGGCCACATGGGAGACCCCCTAAAGAAAACTCAAAATGCCAGTCCCTTAGTCATTCCCGGTCTTCCCCAATATTCCCGAACCGAGTCGTCGTAAATGAACATCCTCTGGTTCATCGAAGAGTTCTTTTGGAACATCAGGGGGTTCGATCATGAGGGCCATCATAGACATATCAAGGATTACCTCCACCAAGAAGAGCCGGATATTGTCGGACTTCAAGAGATGATTCGCTAGGTTTTCTCCATTGCTGAGTTAGAAGGGTTGAGCCACCATAAATTCATCATGTCCTGGCTGCCGACCAATGGCCACTCAGGAGGAATCCTCCTCGGTGTGAAGGAGGATACCTTCGAGGTAGATGATATGGACCGTGGGGAATTCTTCGTGAACATGTCACTCACCCATAAACAATCTCACCTCAAATGGGACATGATCATTGTCTATGGCCCCATGGACAATAGGAGGTCCGCTAAGCTCTTGAGTGAGCTCAAGTCAAAAGTGTAACAGACTGCTATCATGGATGGGGGCTTCAACCTGATCCGATCCGCTGATAACAAAAGCTCAGCGAACATGGACCTCCCGAGGATGCGCATGTTTAATGACTGCATTGCCGATCTTGCTCTTAGAGAGATTGTGCAGGTGGGCGCTAGATATACATGGACCAACAAGCAGCTCAACCCCGTACGCAGTGTTCTAGACCATGTCTTCATGTCGGTGGTGTGGGAATTGGCCTTCCCTTTGTGCTCCTTGACGGAGGTCACCAGGATTGGCTCTGATCGTACTACCCTTCTCCTATCCTCGGAAGGAGGTGTGCCACCAAGACAACCGCTTCCACTTTGAGACCTTTTGGCTTCAGAAGCCTGGGTTTGTGGAGGCGGTGCGGTCGAAGTGGCTAGAGGATGCTGCCTCCCCCCGTGTGTACTATGCGGTTTACACCTAGAACCACTGTGCCAAGATCTCCCAACAATTCATGTGAGGCCGGGGGCTAACTTAGGGGTAGCCCTCGAAGCCAGAAGGAGGTGTTGCTTTGGGAGATTCGGGTTCTTGATTAGGAGGCCGACCAGGTCGGCCTGTTGGCGGACGCTTGGTCCCATAGGTACTCCCTTGATACCTCCATTATGGAGATCTATAAGGGATAAGAGGCGTTCTAGCGACAACAGAGACACTAGAACTAGACCCTCCAAAGGGAATCGAACACGGTCTACTTCCATGCCATTGCTAATGGAAGGAGGAGGAAGTTCTCGATCCCCTGCCTCTAGGAGGGGGGATCCCTCATGGATGGACCAAAGGAGATCTCTTCCCATATTTATGTCTTCTATAAGGCATTATTTATGGCAGCACCGCGCTCAAGGCTTTCGCTAGCCCTAGACTTCTAGACCGAGGGGGCTTTGATTACTCCTACCGAGAATGCAGAGCTCACACTTCCATTCCTTTCGGGGAGGTAACCGCGACTCTTAAGTCTATGAAGACCAACTCAGCCCCTAGGCTAGATGTCTTGCCAGTTATCTTCTTCCATACCTTTTGGGATAAGTTGTAGTTGGTGATCATGAAGCTGTTCTAGGAATTCTACACGGGGACTCTTGTGATGTCTCGTATGAACTTTGGCATGATTACCCTGATCCCCAAAGTATTGGAGGCCACGGATATCCACCAGTTTAGACCGATTAGGGTGATCAATGTCATCCAACATATCTTTCCTAAGGTTTGTGCATCAAGGCTCGCTCCAGTTATAGAGCATCTCACCCATCCTCTCTTGTTTGCCTTTCTGAAGGGACGTTTGATCCATGACGGCGTCCTTGCCCTTCATCAAATTATTCATGAAGTCAAGGTATGCCATCAGAAGGGAGTGTTCCTAAAGTTGGACTTCTAGAAGGCCTATGACCATCTGGAATGGGCCTTCCTTCGGTTAGATCTGGGAGGAGAGGACTTGATGACAGGATGATATGTTGGATCATGTAGTTCTATATGAGTGGAAACACCACGATCAATGTCAATGGGGATATTGGTCCCTATTTTAGGCCATCCTACGGAGTGAGATAGGGGGACCCCATCTCGCCCCTCCTGTTAACTCGACGGTGGATGCCTTGGCTGAGATTTTGGATAGAGCCAAAATCGCTGGCCACATCTCTGGTGTGGTTTGGCATGTTATCCCTGGAGGTGGTATTTCACACCTCTAGTATGCAAACGATACCATGATTATGGTGTAGGTCTTGGATCTCGACATCATCAACCTCAAGGTCCCGCTCCTCTACTTTGAATCCATGTCAGGCCTAAAGATCAACTTTGATAAGAGAGGGGTTATGATCTTGGGCTACTCAGATGAGGATAGACATCGCATAGCTGACTTCCCTATCACATACCTAGGGATGCCCATTCGGGAGACATGAGTGTTGATCAAGGATCTAGCTCCCCTGGTCATGAGGGTTCGGTCAAAAGCTGGGCCCTAGCGAGCTAGGCTCACGACTAAGGGAAGCAAGAAAATCTTGATCAAGTCATGCTTGTCTAGCCTCCCCATGTACCAGATGGGGTTGTACCTGCTACTAGAGGGGACTCATGCTGACTTCGCTAAAGAGTTATCCCGGTTCTTCTGGGAAACTAGGGATGGTCGATAGGAATACCATATGGTTAAATGGGCGGACATGTGCGCCCCCAAGAATCTTGGGGGCATAGGTATCCTTGACTCATGCCACTTTAATGTGGCTCTGGTGCTGAAATGGGTTTGGTGTATCCTTAGGGACGATGGAGGTCTTTGGCTGCAGCTTATAAAAGCCAAATATCTCCGAGGCCGACCCCTATTAGCATACGAGCATCGAGAAGTCTCCCAATTTTGGCGAGCCATGCAGGACATCAAGCAGTTCATTCGGCAGGGGGTGCCTTTAGTATTGGTGATGGAAGGGAGGTCTGTCTATGGCTAGACCAGTGGCGGTTGTATTCACCTCTTTGCGAGGAGGTCCCTACCTTGTTTGCCATTAGCGCTTCCCCTTCGATGCTGGTGGCCGAGGCCTTCCAAGAGGGATGCTGGAACATCTTGTTCCACCAGATCTTTAGCCTGGCTGAGGCTGCAGATTACCAGAGACTAATGTCCTCGCTCCCAGATTCCCTCTCTGAGGAGAGGGACTCTATCTCATGGCGACTGACCCCGACGGGGAAATTTCCCATTAGCTTGGCATATAGAGCCCTCTTCTAGGGCCCTGAACTAGGATGGAGCACACCCCTCTAGAAGGCCCCCCTTCCTCTTGGTATTTGTATCTTCGCCTGGCAACTTCTTCATGATTGTCTGCCCTCAGGAGTTGAGGTGGCTAAGCGTAATGGCCGGGCAATGGCATGTGTCCACTATGTGGGACACCGGAGACGTGCGCCCATATTCTGATCACTTGCATTGCGGCTCAGTTCCTATGGGGCTTTGTCCGGGAAGCCCTTAAGCCTACTTGGCAGGCCCAGGATCTCGAAGAGTTCCTGCAAACTGAGAAAAGCCGTGCTGGAAGGAGTATTGCCTCTTCTGGCTAGTGTTTGCGGCCCTAGCATGGACCTTATGAAATGTGCGAAACAAGATGGTGATTGAGCGGATCTTCGCCAACCGTGCTTCTGACTCCATTTCTCTTTTCTCACCTACATGTAGCAGTGGTACCCATTGGCTAAGTAGCGAGATCAAGAGCACCTATACGACATCCTTTGGGCTTTGAGGGTGGCGGCACCCATTCTTGGCCCCTGCTCCCACGTGGTCCAGGCGTCCTTCGTGCCTCCGAGCTTGTTCCGTTGGTGTCGTCTTTTTTCTTTTCTTTGGGATATTTTGTGCTGAGGCCCAGCGGACTATCTTGTTTTTCTATTTCCTTGGCTCCAGCTGGTTGTGTGTTGTGTTGGAACTTATTTGTATCTGAATGTTGCTTTATTTATAAAGCGGGGTGCATACCTGATTCGTGAAATTTTAATATGACAACAAAACATGATGTAAAATGGTATTCTTTCAGTCCTATCTCTAGCAAGAAATATTCCTAAACATGTGATGAGACATATCATGCTAAGATATGATCTCTTAGCTAAGAGAAGGAAAACATCTTTTTTTTGTTTCTCTCTCCTCCAACTCAGAAATCATCCTACATAGTATTTTTAAAATAAGACTAAGATAAACCATTGTACATGCCCTAAACAGACAGCTAAAGAGAAATTTTGTCACAAAATTTAATCAAAATAGAAATAGTCCTGGTCATAGAGTTCAATGGCCCTAGAGTTCGTAGTTCCTGCCACCGGATCGCCACGATCGCCATCTAAGAATATTACATAACCTAGGCACACATCAAACCTAGAAGAGCGAGGCGTGTCTTATGTGCTAGTGCCTCCTGCTCGCTCGGCACTGCAAGTAGAATGAGAAATTTGCATCTATGAACATACGGGGAAAATATCAGTGGTGTGAATTGCTCTGTTGTGACAAATGTGAGTTGTTTTCAAATAGTTTCTTTGAGAAGCGCTTCTGATCCAACTTTGCTCAATCATACTACTCAAAAGCGCTTCTCAACAAAAAATATTTGGGTAAAATAATGCCTAAAATCTGTCATAGCTTCATTGAACTTGAAACAATTAATTTGGATCAGAGGGGTAGCAAAAAAGGAGTAAACATTGGGTACACCTTAAATTAAAAAAAAAACAGATTCAAAAGAATCAAATTGTATATTCAAAATTCAGAAGAATGAACATATTTATAGGCAAAAGTACTTGATTCATTTTCCAAAAGTAGGTACATCATTTGTTACAAGCTAGTAGCATGTGGCCAATAGTTTCAACATACATTTATTAGTATATGTCCACCCCAATTTGCATGTCCTCCGGTACTTATCTATCATATCAGAGATAGCAGATTCCTCATGTGAATTTGAAATATACAATGATTTAGTAATAGGTCAATTATTGATTCTTAATATGATAATTTTCTGCTAAGTAATTGGGTCAGCTCCGTTTCGGAAAAAAAGTAATTGGGTCAGCTATCAATTATCAATTATCGCAGGTTTATCTAGATTGTCAATGTATCTAGACGTGTTTAGTAATAGATCAATAATATGCTTTGTTAATATGGTAATTTTACGCTAAGTGATTGGGTCGAGTAAAAAAATACTACCTCTCTATCGCAGTTTTTTAGATTTGCACATTAATACACATCTAGATACATGTATATCTCCACAAATATGCAATAGTTAATATGGAATAGAGTGTGAGGAGTACTTGATAACCTATAGTTACTTTATAGATGCATCTTTTTATAGTAGTAGTCTCCATTAGAATTTTCATGGCCTCCTTATAAGTAGACCCGAGAATCACATATTATCTATTATTACATGGCAGATGGGAGTTATCGTATTAGCGTCGACAACAAATAATTGATGTAGGCATGTATTTACAATGCAATGAAATTTAAATATGGATCAGTGTTCCTTTTTCTACCCAAGAACACGTCTTTAAATGAAAAGGCTATTTGCAGCTACTAACTAATAATTCTGTAGAAGTACATTTATTTTATGGAAGCCGATCTTCCTTACATAGGAATTGAACCTACTTACTTCCCTACACTACAAAATTACCCCCATACCCGGTGGATGTTTAAGGCGGCATAAGTGAAAAGAACCGGCAATAGTTGGATACGCGGCGGATGTGCGGTGACAAGTAGCGTGGTGGTCGATTTTTTGCCGTGGCAAATTTATGTATGGTGTTAAATTGCGTCGCGGTAGCTGTCCATTGGTACCGATGTTCCGAGATGTCTCAGTAAACACAAACCGGGGCAGTAATTATTCCGACATGACGTTGACTGTGGGTCCCGCATGTGTGACTGTTCATGTTTGTCCCACTGATGGGTGAGCCCCACCGAAGTCCACCCGCTGCCATCTAAATATTATAAGAAAAGAATCCTCTTCCCCACGATACTCTCTCAGGTCGCCCACTATGACATTTCTTCAACATTTGTCTTTCTCTCTCCACAAAACTTCTAGTGGTGACAACGATGAGAGTCAGTGGCGAGAATTAGCGGCGGCGTCAGATGTACCGCTATCGTTTCATTAGACAAGAGCAATGTCCGTACGTACAGTTGTTATTTTTCGATTTTATTGCCATTGAATTTCATATTTGGGGTTTTCTATTCCTGTGTTCATCCCCAAAATCTCATGATTTCTCGATCTTACCATGCGCATTGCTGTTTTTCTTTCAAGTTCGATGTTCCTAGAGTACCGGAGCACATCCATGACTTTTAGTGGCACGGGGAACACGATGCGAACGTGTTCTGTCAATGCCCTGACCATGTAATCGCCTGGCGATATGTGGCCTACGAAAGAACTTCACAGAGGACACCGGCCGCAAGTTCCTCTCGTGTTATTGTCGGGGTGCAGCTTCACTTCGTTGGGTGCGATGGGTTGATCTAGATGAGCACCCAATCCACCTCCAACAATCGTTGCGCGAGCTCTGGTGGGGCAAGGTGAAGGACATCGAACGAAGAAAGCAGGCCGCGTATGACGAACACATGAAACCTGCAATCAGGGAATTGCAGAATCAGACGAATGATCGTATTGTAGCGCTGAGGGAGTGGTGCGCTAGATTGGCTAGCAGGGTGCAAGCCATTATAAATAGGTTGGACAAGCCTGCTGATATATGTAGTTAGAGTTAGAGTTAATTATGTTGCTAGTATTCTTTCCCAAATTAGGATGCCTATTAGGTTTGGTCAAAGTCAATCTTTATAAAGTTTGACCAACTATATGTAAAAACACACTAACTTTTCTAATATCAAATACATATAATATGAAAATATAGTCCATGATGATTCTAATAACATACAGTTGATGTCGTAGATGTTCATACTATTTTCTAAATATTTAGTCAAAGTTTATTAAGTTTGACTTTGAACAAAACTAATATGCATCCTAATTTAGGAAAGAGGGAGTAGTTCTTAGTACTAATTAATTTTGTAGTAGATAGAGTAATATGTAGTGTTCTTTTGGTGGCTTCTTCATTTTTGACAATGCAATGCCATGACTTGTGCACAAGTACATGTGTACTGCCCATATGTGTACTGCCCATATATGCAAATTACTATTTCTCTCTTTTTTGTGTGTTCTTTTGTTGGTTTGTCGGTTTGTTGATCAATACGAATGTTAATCAAACAGAATGTTGGGGAATATGCTGACACATTTGACTTGCCAAAAAATCGATAAGGCCAAGGTTGGCATAGTTAAGGATCATACTAGTTCTTTCCCCTTCAGTCCACACAGGTCGCTCTAATCCTTATCCAAAAAAATCCCCCACCCCAGCAACCCTAACCTTAACCCTAGCCCCAGCTCCATGAAAGACTGACCCGCCTTGACTCGTCACACTGATATTCATGAACGCACACACCGTCCTCCGCGGCGGCTCTATCCCTGACCGCGCTGACCTCTACACCGCGCCGAACCGCACCTTACTCCATGGTGGCATTGACCCCAGCCGCGCTCACCTCCTGCGCCACGCCGGACTGCACCGCCCTCCGCGGTGGCGCTCACCCTAACCGTGCTCACCTCTTGCGCCACGCCGGACCGCACTGTCCTCCACATCGGATATGTCATTTGTCCGCATATTCGTATGTCCCCAACCCCTCGAACTGTTATTATTCATATTCAGGCATTGAGATTTTTTAGTATATCATTGTTTTATGGTTCGTTGTGCCTTGGGATCTAAAAACTAACATTGCTAGGTAGTAAGCAGTGATGTCAAAATGTCTTAATTTCCATGGTGAGAAAAATAAAATTGAACAAACATATTAAGAAAGTTCCAAGGTCTCAACAGCCTGTGGCCTCGACCATGCAAGGTAAACTTGCTCTCAGTATACAGTTCTATCAATACAAGACACATATAACTGTGAAAATGTACACTCTTCTATATAGGTTTGGCAATGAAGTTAACATGACCAATATTCTTTCACTTGGTGTTTCATGTCCCAATATTCTATCACTAGAGAAGTACACCCTTCGATATAGGTTTGGAAATGAAGTGGACATGATCAACTCAAGAAGGAAGAATCTGAAGTGAATTGTTTGAAGTTATAGGCTAGAAATTCCTTACTATGTTTACACCCTCAAGAAAACCACAGACTGCAAAATAAATATGATAATTCTCTTCCCTATCGTAGCACTATAACTCTCTTGAACTCCAACCATGCCTTACATATCTAGAGAAACCATTCAAGAAAATTTGTGTGATAATGAAACTACTATCAGTTTCAGATCAAATTGAGGAGAATACGTTCGCTAACACAATCTCTAAGAAGGTGATGTTTGTGCCTTCCAGTTTGCATTCAAAGCGGGTTCTCTGATCATGACGGTGCATCTTTTGTAGTCGTTTAAACTTATTGGAATTGGTTGCATCATATGTGAGATGTGAACTTGTTGGATTGAGATGTAATGTATGTATATAATGAGTGCTCATGTTAATTCCACTGAAGTTGCATTCTGTGTGTTATGAGTTCTTTGTTATGTTGTTTGTTGGGTTGAGATGTAATATAGATATTAGATATTTAATGGGGCCGAATTGCAAATTTTTCATATATTATGCGCCGATAAAGACATTACGAGGCATTGTCGTTATGCCGTAGTCTCACAGCTACCACGACACCTAGGCAGTGCCTCCCTACATGGGTCGTGACGTAAACGCTTTGTTGTTGCGGAAGCGCTAGCTCGGCAGATCACGTTGTGTCATGCCAAAAAATCCGTCGCCATTTTAGAATCACTGACACAGTTATCTCTGGTGGCTTTTGTTGGCCACGCCAGCGTGAGCGCGGCGACTAAGGCTGTGGCTTGGTGTCTATAAGCGCTAACACCCGCGCTCCGTGTTGTAGTGCTAGAGTTTACACGATTAACTATTTACTACCTACTCACCCTATATCAGAACTATTTTATCCTTTCTAAACTTTGTGCATGCAGTATACCAAGGATAATCTTATTTCTTAATTATGAGAAGAGCTCCTTCGGTTGAGATGTTCCACTCATGAAGCTTACTCTCCCTCGACAAATTGTTTCTCTAGTTAGGGAGGCACACACCCTACACATTACTTACAGTAGGTATATCTTCTTCGTGGCAAGCAGGAGCAAGGATTATCAGATACTGACTCTAGTCTAGATGCTGCCCCATGGAGATTCGACCAGGAGCACCAAGGGCATGTTTGCTTTCTCATGACCTTTAGTCGCACCCGAAGATCATGGCTCCATGGAAGCTGGGTGCGACAATGCAACCAATGGTGCCTAAAGGGAACTTAGTTTGGCTTAGTGCATTTTCGTTCTCTATGGTTTGGGAAGAAATGCCCCAGTTGTTTTCTTGCATGTTTTCTTGGTTTTCCGCAATTTGAAACTCGTTTGGCTAGTTGGATTCTCCCTTATATCATTACCTCCTTACTCGTGTGGTGAGCTTACCCATGACAATAACACAACACACCATAAATTTCAGACAATTACAATTCAGAGAACACCTAGATTAAGATTGGATCCACATAATCAGTCAGGACGTGTGTGATGCACCATGAGTTCACGAATAACTGCCCATGATGTAGCACAAGTTCATCACAAGCGAAGGGGTTATAACTTAGTACCACCTCCCAAAATATATAGACCATAGTTCAGGGGTCACCGCAATCAAAGTTCATAAGCCTAGCTACTCCAAAATATACACCATAGTCATCATCATCAACACCGCTACCAGCACCTCCTCGGACAGCACAATCCACTTCTCAGAGGTAGTGCTTGTTTAGGAAGGCCATGAATCGGCTCATCCTACACTCAGGGGTCATGGTAAGATACCTGGTCACCTGTCCACTGTGATCCATCCGGTGGCTAAGAGTACGTTGTATCACAATAGAGAGATCGGCACAACAGGAATACGAGGGTTGTAGATCATCTTCATATGAGCGTAGTTCTCAATGGGATTTTTGATCAACTCGGTATCCTTCGGCTGAGCCTACACGAGACTCACAGTTAGTTAAAGACGTGTAGTTCATATGTGAGCTTTACAACTACCCAACGTATTGATGCAAGTGCAAAAATATCGAACCTTGATGTGTGCATAGTGATCGTCGTCGTCCATCATGATAGCAGAGGTCGCCTCAACCCAGCGCATATTCTCATGCCTTTTGATCCTCAACACCTGAATCCACCTAACTCTCCAGTGCCTCATGTGGTTGTGCACCTGGTTCACAGAGACTGTCCAGCCACAAAACCTGAAGACATTGTCTGCAATCAAGCGCATGTCCACCTCTCTGAATCCCCAAACAACTGAACCCCCTTTCTAGATCAACTAGCAGACCTTATTTAGGACGAAGGTGGATACAAATGATGACCATGACATGACCAACTTATTCTTGCACACCACATCAGACATCAACGCATAACGCAGAGGCTACCTAGAGGTTGCCGATAGATCTGGGGACGCAACCAGCTCCTACGGCACCAGAGATACACATCGTGTTCAGTTCTAGGGGAAGAACTATACTTGTAGCACTAATTCTACCTACACCACATGGAAATCCTCACAGTACAACATGAACAATGACTGCCAAAGTGTACCACAAAAGGTCCAGATCTACTAGGAGCGAGCACACGCGAACAGATGAACTATGAGTGATAACATGGTAACAGATCTAAGCTCCGAGATCTAGGGTTATGTTCACTTACAACGATCTCAACATCGACCGACGAGGACGACATGTCGGAGATAGCCGGGGACAAAGGCTTTCCGGAGATGAGCTCGATCCACCGGAGTAGGAGGCGCCATTTACCTAGTCGTCGGTGAAGAAGAGGATTTGGAGGGAGAGCTCGAAATGGGGAGAAATGGTGGTGCGGAAATTGGAGGCGAGGTGGGGCGGTTTAAATAGGCATGCGAATCGGCGGGCGGTGACTCCAATTTCTCTCGCCGGAATTTTCCGCACACGGGCGAGCTCCCGCCATCCCTCCATTGCACAGGCACCTGCATCTTCTTCTCCCGCGAGCGTGATAAGAAGTTGGCTCCGTGGAAATGCCCAATTTCGGCGTTCCTCTAAAGCCAGGCTAAGGGCTGCTTTAAAACTCGTGCGGTGCAAAAATTATCTTTGGTGTGTGTGCAATCAAACGCCTTATTTCTTCCCACCCCATGCAAGAAACGGGGATCTGGCCTAGCAAACGCGTCCCAAGTATCCTTTACGTCAATGAAAAGCAAGATCCTAACTTACCAGGTGGAGAATTCACGTCAATGAAAAGCAAGATCCTAACTTACCAGGTGGAGAATTAGACGAACTAGAGTTATTTTTTTCTTTTATTTGGACTGGAGATAAAGTTTAAATGGAAGTCTGGGGAATTAGGACCACAAGAATAAGAACATTTTCAATAATCAAAGGCCATCAATCCAAGGACCGAAGCATATATATTACAATGAACTGGCTATGCTTAGCCATAGAATTAAAAAGAAGCATCGAGATCATTTGAATGAGTGGAGACAAAACTTGAACTAATTTGTTGTTTCTTTTTATTTTTGCTACTAGCCACCCTGCCTACAACACCACCTGCATATAATACCCTTTTTTTAAATATATACTCTCCCCGTTTAGAAATAAGTGCCGTAGATATATCTAGACGTGTTTTAGTGTGTAAATACATGCACATCTAGACAATCTACGATACTTATTTCTAGGCGGAGGAAGTAGAAAATTGTAGTGGGGAATTCCCCCACTATTTTCCTCAAAAAAATGTTAAACAATTTTCCTCCCTTTTTTTGCTCCATCTATTTGTTTAATCTACAACATATTTTTCTTTATTATATGTGCCATGTTCGACCAACAATCTAAATATTGGGGCATAGTAGTTAAATATTTCGAAGTCCAGCCTTCCATACATATGAGAATCATTGGCAGTTGAAACATGTTTAATCATAGTACCTTGATTATTCATAATTATTTTATGTTAGATACATGTTGGCAAACCAATTAATAATGAAATTTCAATGCACGGTTGTTGGATAGTACATAATGTAACACAAATCTAAAGGTTATACAACAAGATAACCACACACACTAATGATATAGTAAGTCTGTTTGAAGACAATAGCTTAGTGTTTTTCTCTTCTTTTTGTCTCGCAATTTTCTCAGCACAAAACAACAGATCATTACAGCACACTCTTAATTAGGATTTACAAGCCCACAGTGGTAACCCGACAGGGAATGTTTTATTTTATGAACCTCTAAGTTTTTCTACTTTTTTTTGGTTACATGGTTGGCACAATATTTATCATGTCACGTGATTTAGATTGTCAAACACATCTCGCAAGTTGATATTTGGTTGGATTTGAATGAAGTCTTTGGAGAATGAAATGTATTGTGTATGTGATGCTCAATACTTATTAACAATAGGTTGGTCCAGTGTAGAGTGAAACTTGGAAAAGAGCGACCATGCCTCTATTTCACATATAAACTGACAAATGCAAAAATTTGCAATCTCTTAAGTCTTAGCATATGTGTAGTGCAATTATATCTATCTTCGATATTTATGAACTTTCCAAGTGATAAAAGGTGAAAAAACAAATTTTATTACGAGAAAATGGGAAATGCAAATTACTTCATGCATACAATACATTAAATTGCCGCGATAGTGGGGCATTGTTTACTTAAAGCCTCTATGATTTGCATGTGAATGGGGGCGGTGCTTAAGTAATATTTTCCATTTATGTCCCACCTCCTTATTATATTACTACTACTTACTATTATGTTTTCTATATTTCTGAAATCAAACAAAAATATTATATTGAAAAAACGAAATAGCTTGTTTAAGGCCATTTCACAATGCATGATATTAAAAGTAATAATTAAAATGATGCCCACGCGAATGGGCGGGCCACTGTGCTAGTTAGATGAAAAAAATAAATTAGTAGTGTTGCGACAATTTTTCCCAAAATGGGGTAGTATATAACTAGGCCGTTTACTGGCCCTCTTTAATATATATACCGTGAGTAGGGTTTCTATTTACAAAAGAGATATGTTCTCTTTCATTACATGAAAAAAGGAACTAGTAGTGTTGCACGGCTAGGTAAATCTTATAAGTATGCCATAGATTGAAGTATCTTCGTGTAGCTAAGGACATGTTCAAAAGGTAGAGTACATGATAGTGGGAAGATAAATTAAAGACATTGCAGCTATATCTATTTCCATCTCATTTTCCTCATTTTTGGCCTGACTTCCTCCCCAATCTTCACAACAGCGAAGAAGATCATCCTGTATAGCACCATCATGCCAAAGAGTATAACAATGTCCACCCATTTGGAGTACCCCATCTCGACCTCCAGGTTCTCCCGCAACACTTGAATGCCACTAATGGTCGTGTTGGCCTGAACCAGCTGGTCGGTCGGGAAGGTGAGCCCCATGAACTCGTTCTTGTACAGCCCTTGCACCGCATACTTGTGGAAGGAGATATAGTAGAAAGGGTACCTCCACACCGGCTTCGGGAGCTCATTAGGGAGGCGGAAAAAGCCGCCGTTGAGCATCAACACACCTTGCACACCGGCCCCGACGATGATGCCCATCAGGAAGTCCGGCACGAGGGCGGCGATGATCATCATGAGGCTCTCGACTAGCAACGTGCACATGCACAACGTGATTACGAAGTAGACGAAGTGGTCAGCCCCTTTGGTTAACCCCGTCAGGTAGTAGAGCATTGCACCGGGGATCACGGCGATGATCGCCAGGTATGGAGTGGCTGAAAGGGTATTTGAGATCACGAACCCTGCTACGCCATAGTGGCCGCTCAGCCTCTCCCTTTTGAATACCTGAGTTGGGTATAGAAATAAACAGGGCAACAAGATGGGAGTTAATTTGAGAGCAAATTCTATCGTAGGCCATTCGAATTTAGCAAGATGTCCATATACAGGTCAAATATTTTTGATTCCGAATATACCACCAAGATTTTACACCGGGTACAAATATTCACCTATTCCATCACTACACTGTTAGTCGACTAATATTTTGGATTTTAAATATGCTCCCTCCAGCCCGAATTAGTATTCGCGGTGGTCATTTAGCAAAAACGTCCACCTAGTTTTCCTGACATAACTCCGTGTTCCGTGGTCTTCTTTATCCCCTCCTTCCTCAGTCGTCTCTCCCGTCACCGGCGCAGCGCCCTCGCCGCTCCCTCACCCACACAGCGCCCTCGCCCGCGACGCGCCCTCCCTCCTCCTTGTTGTCCACTCCCCCGCCGAATTTTCAATCTGGATATCAAGTTTGTAATGTTTTGAATGTGCGAAGTTTTTTTTTTCAAAATCAATTTTGTACAGTGGCTGCGAACGTGAGGGAGTACCACCAAGTCGTGAAGAAGGCGAATTTTCCCTTGGTCTTTTTTGCACTAGTTTACTTCGAAGGTGCACTAAACCATAATCCATTTGCTGACTTGTGAGACCAAGGTGTACGTGAATGACTATTTCAAGTTCAGTAAGTGGGGCAGGCATGTCATGCCGTTACTCTAACTTGTGTTAAACATTAATCAATATACTAACTAGACATACTGGGCACTAGGGGTGAAAAGTGACTGGATAATCTCAAATAGAATCCAATATTTTTCTTCGAAAATTGAAGAGGAGTACGAAAATATTCGCATATGACCAAAAAAAAAAAGGAAACTGGTGCGATAAATATCTGTATTTATTTACAAATACAAATATCCTATTAGATTTTGAAAAACACATAGAGTGGATTTGTCGGTATCCAAATAATAGTATGTTTGCCAATTCATTATAGCTATTGAAATGTCGATTTGATTGGAATGAAATGACCTTTATATCCTCTACGAAAGAGGGGAATCCTCCAATTGCCATGAAAGTTAGAAGCGCGGTTGTATACATTATCACTGAACATCTTGTCTGAGAAAATATGAAAAATAATTAGGCTTGTATATAGATCTTATGCGACATAAATTAATCATATTACTTACCTGGATAGAACTGTAACTGTTCCCAACTTGGTAGAAAATAGTGCCAAGACAAAGGCCAATGCCGACATAAACACCCAAACGCATCCAGTAGTATCCTATGTCCCTGTGCATATTTACAAATGACCTACGGGTAAGCACAATGAGCTTGGTAGAGAAGCTTGCTTCTTCCCTCCTTCTGAAGGAAGCTCCTCCCTATGATATAACATACATTAGAATAAAAACAATGTTAGATAACCTTGTTGATAGATGTGCAGATTAATGCGAGTCTGCACAAATGGGACATCGATACTTGCTGGCGAGATCCACTATTTGCCGGCTATATTCCTCAGGTGTCGGTGGTAGATTTAGGATCAGACGGCAGGGCAAGGATTTTCTACATACATACGCGATGCTAACTTCTTTCCATCATAATATCGAATTTTAAAGTTTGCAAACAATGGAATTAAAGTACTACAATTGAGCCACATGTTGACTGCCACTACACGCACGCATCATAGAAATCAATCTATTGTAGTGCCACGGTGGATCACAATCCGACTCAAACATCACCTAACCCTATCCCTCTGTAGCTTGTATGTAGAAATATTCGATAAAACTTAACATGCTAAACATATGTTAACAAAATTTGCTGAAGATTCACCAAAATGGAATATCTCACATAATTTCTAGATTGTACTTTGCGAAAGATACTTAATATATATTCTTTCATATTTACATTTTTCTAGTATTTTGCTTTTAATACAATACATGTTGTCCCTCACACAAAAATTTAGGACCAAAATCAAATCTCTACTCTCCATGCAAAGGAATATAAAATAAAATTTTGTAGATAACAAGAGTAAGCTACTTACATTAATCTGCTTCATCTCGGCTATCTGGCTCTTTGTTTTTTCTGAATAAGCAGGAGACTGGTATGCGTGTACCAGAATATCGATTGCTTGAGCAGCAGTCTTTCTTCTAGCTCTAGACCTTTTCACATTTTTCTACATATAGGATCATATTAACTAAATACAACATTAATTTCACAACATCATATAAAATTGATAAAATGAGATACCTCATCAAAATCTTTGTTGATTGTTCTCAAGAAGTGGTCAGATGGGTTCCTCATGTTCGGACAAGGGAAGCCAGTTTGAGTAAAGAACTACAATAAAAAATATGTCAACAAGACATATGTTCAAAATTTTGTAATATATATTTGTAGAAAAAAGTAGGTTATAATATGCTTCACATTGACAAAGATTTCGAATCTAGATCTCAATTATGTGTGTTTATAAACTTTGTTTACAAGTATTAAGTCATGAAGAAGTAATGCACTAGTTGCCAATATATATTGTAATAGGTTACCCCGTGGTAAATTTAGTATAAATACCTGACAACTTTATGCGTGGTTGGATGACAATTCTTAAATTGAGTAAAAATTCTTCAAAACATAGGGCATGATCTAGTTTTGAAGATCTCATTGTCACAAAATCACATTGAAGACAAAGCATAAATCACCTTCATATTAAATAGATAAATAATATCATTTGAGGCTTGATATCATCACTTGTGTTAATTATGCACGCATGCATTCATGCATTCTCTAGGTCATGTATGACGGTGTTAAATAAAAATATCATGGTATTTTGTTGGATTCGTCGTGTCTAAAGCTTCTTAATGTGAAACCATGGATAATTAATTCTGCACCAAGTTATATATTTCAAGGTTTATCTTTGCTTCATTATTTGTTGTGCCCTTTTCGACTTCGTATGTTGCACCAAGTAATTTTCATTGTTTCCATTTTCCTTTATGACATATGGCACCAAGTTAATTCCCATTAGGCTGCTTCCTATGCATCATCTTTCATAGATTTTAAGAAATAACTACCATAATGCAGCGTATCATAGTATATTTGACATTTATTATAGTAAGCCCAATTTCATTGAGATTGTATGAGTCTTGTTTTATTGGAGCACACTATAGGAATGGCATCCTGCACCCCGGAGCCAACAATTTGTTTTTTTATTGTATTTCACCCAAACAATTGTACCTAGGAATCACCTCAATCTGATCGAGCGGAGTAGTGGCAGACGGTCCAATGTTGAGCTGGTTTTGGTCAATGTTGCAACAGGGATGGCCGTGAGCATGAGGGTGAGGCACGTGCATTGAAGAAACCAAGGAGCATTCCCCACTTGTAGCGTGTGAAACAAGAGTGCGACGAGAGAGGATATACGATCAAAAGTGTCAAAGTGTTGATCCTTTGGCCGTCGTCCAACTCAATTGTGTGCAGCCTGGCCCAGCCCGGAAAAAGCCCGACGAGCCGGTCTTTTAAGGCCCGCGGACCGGGACTGGGCTTCACATTTGCGGCCCGAAGGATGCACTGGCCGGGCTCGGGCCTAAGAAAGTCGGAAAATAGGGAGAAGTCCAGCCCGAGGGCCGAAGAAATATGTGCACCACGGGCCGGGCTCGGGCTCAGTTTTCAGGCTCGACAGCCGGGCCGGGTCGGGCTCGGGACTAGGATTTGCACAAGCGGGCTTTGTCAGGCCCGGCCCGGATCATGCCTAGGTATAATTGTGTGTGGAATTGGTCATACTGGACCAGTTTGGTGGGGTTCACTTGTTCGCTAGTCAAACCGTCGGTTCAGCCGGTTTAATGGTGGCACAAATCAGTATTTAATTAATATTTACGATAATTTTTGGAAAATAACGTCATATCATGTATATATATATATATATATTTATTTATTTAGGTTGAACTTCAGTACTCCCTCGGATCCATAAGATTATGGTTGATTTAGTACAAACTAGTAATAAATCACAAAAGATTGGAAGCCTAGTTGGTGTTGGGCCAAAAGCGGACTCTAGGACGCTTTATTCATGTCCTAGGTTTGATACGTGCTATCAGCTGTTCAAAAACTATGCTCATGTTGAGAAGACAAGAAATATGAAAAATATAGAAAATAAACTGCAACACTGAAAAGTGGATCCCGCATGAAAAATAAACTGCAACACACTGGCATATATGTTTGATAATGCCATCTACAAGCATTCGGCACCGAACCAAAATGCTGGCCACTCATTTTCAGTGGAGACGGGTCCGCTAGGTTGCTCACTCTTTTGACTAGATTCTTTTTTATATATACTACAAATAGAAAACAGTGTGTGACTTCTATAAAATAAATGAAAATTTAATTTGCTTTGCATATTTGGCGTCCTCGCGGCGAGCTCTTCAAAACAGGTCTAATATTTAATATATTGAAATTTACGTAGAATTTCTTTACAGATTGGACCTATAAAGTTCTCTGTTGTGTGTTGATAAATCCAGATAGCTTGCCAATACGGTTTTTGTAATATACCTTTCCAGATTTATAAAGTTATTTCCAGTAGTTTTAAAATATACATAGGAGTTTGTATAAAGTCTTTTTACTTTTTGAGAGAATCTAGCCAAAAGAGTGAACCAGAGCTGACGGGTCCCGCGTACCACACCCCACCCGGAACGTGTGGATAGCCGCTAGCGTATCCGCCCGCCGATTCTATTCGGCGAACTGCGCGTCCAGAGTCGCTCTATCATAAGCGTACGAGGAAACAAGAATTTGGAAATGACCACAAGAGAACAAACGGAGAAAAGGTGATCACCTCGTTGGCCTGAGCTGCTTCTCCAAAGAAGACGGTCCTGCCGTAGGCAAGCAGGCAGAGGCTGTGGAAGAGCTCGAAGACGTCTCCGCTGGGCTGGTGCACCGCGGCGACAACGGTCATGCCCTCCCTTGCGGCGATCCTCGCGATGTGGCTCATGACGTGGTAGGACGCGGCGCTGTCGAGCCCGCTGGTGGGCTCGTCCAGGAACAGCAGCCGCGGCCGCGTGAGCATCTCGATGCAGATGGTGAGCCGCTTCCGCTGCCCGCCGCTGATCCCCTTGGTGATCCGCCCGCCGATGCGCGTGTCCATGGCGTCGCCGAGCCCCATCTCGCGGATCACGCGCTCCGCGTGCGCGCGCTTCTTCGCCAAGGGCGTCGTGTCCGGCAGCTGCAGCTGCGCCGAGTAGTACACGGCCTCCCGCACCGATAGGGTCGACATCAGCACGATGTCTTGGGTCACGTAAGCCTTAGTTAAGGTCGAGAAGAAGCTCAAGTGTAAGTTCGGACATCGATCAGCACAGAAGACATTTCAAATAATTAACGATTTTACTTCAAAAAAAAAATTAACGATGTACGTTACCGAGGTTCCGAAGGCAAGTTTCTCCCGGCGGCCATTGATTAGAATCACCCCATCTTCATTAATGTCGGGACCTAATCTTCCTGTGAGTGATCCAGCGGAAGCATTCGACGGTCAGAAGAACGTACAATTAGATCGAAAACGAAGCCAGCAATGACGAATCGAACCTGCAAGGGCATCAAGGAGCGTGGTCTTGCCGCAGCC
Source organism: Avena insularis (assembly GCA_023614405.1). Classification (NCBI taxonomy): domain Eukaryota; kingdom Viridiplantae; phylum Streptophyta; class Magnoliopsida; order Poales; family Poaceae; genus Avena; species Avena insularis. Next base: position 370,829,552 of record CM042689.1, read on the forward strand.
GGACGGCCCCATGATGGCGAGCACCTCCCCCGGCCCCGCGTGGCCGCTGATCCCGCTCAGGATACTCACCGGCTCTCGCCCGTAGGAGCCCGCCACCGTGACGCGTACGTCCTCCCATGTCAGGAACACGCCGGGATCGTCTTCCGTGCGTGGCGACGGCAGCGGCGCCACGTTCAGGCCGTCGAACGCCGCCGGCGCAGGCGCCCACAGCGGCAGCGTAGACCGCGGGAGCACCATGACACGCCAATGGGTCAACAAATCTTCCTGCTTGTTTCCGTAGCGCGATATCGACGTACGATACTAATCGGCTCGAGACATGCATGATGCTTTGGATGGTCGCGAGATGATTAATAGACAGCGCCTCCACTCGGTCGGGGACTCCAAGCGTGAGCAGGCGACAGGGACACCGCAGGGTGTCCTCGTTTTCCTAGTCCAGTTTTAACTAGTGACGTCACCTGTGATGGCTTTCCTTTCCTCTACCACTGCATCTCCCTTCTCTCCCGTTCGCCGCAAACGGCTAGCTCTCCTTTTTTTTTTCTTTAAATAGTTAGGAATCCAAGTCAGCGGTGACGTGAAGAAGAGAATGACACATCTGCTGTAAAAAAAATTGCATGTCAAAGAGTCAAAACCAGAAAAAAAAAACTTTACTAGGCCAAAGGCATTTAAATAACGAACCTCTCAAGAAAGAGATTCACGTAACTACTAGTAACATTTTTTAGTATCGCCGGTCACCATGACGCTATGCTCTGAGGGTAATGCCACCCTTCTGCCAGTGTGGCAAGGTGGGTCCTGTCTAGGTCTCACTCGTGGTTATTAGCGCCTCTTTGAAGGTAGATTAGCGCCTCTTTGAAGGGCACTACCTTCAAAGAGGGTTAAGCGGCGCGAGCCGGCCTAGCCCATCATGCACGCATCCATTTCTACTTCAAGCTGGATATAGGATAGCGTTGAAGGCTCCCCTCTCAAATTCCATGCCCAAATCCTTTGGATTTGAAGCAATCTTTCATGGATTCCGGCCTCAATCCCTCCCTCAAGATAATCTCATCCGATCACCTACTTTTCATCCAAAAGCTCAACTGCACATTTTCTCTATTTGTGCAAGTTTTGGTGAAACCCTAATTCATATTGGATTTTGAAATTGCTATGGAACAATGACTCATGATTGTTTGGTCTTTAGCATTAGAATTGATATTGTAATCATTAGGAAATATTAAGGAGGTTGATTTCTCTTAGAACCAAAAATTATATGGTAATTAATTTTGTTCATATTAGGAAATAGGATAAAATGTGTGTATGTATGTTGTTACATGTGTAGAATATGTGGTAGAACTAATTTTCTAAGTAGAACATTTTAAGTTAGTACCCGCTTATACAATTATGTGAGTTGTCATATTTCCAAAATTGCATAATTTCTTATTATTTCTCTTATTTCTAACATGTAGGATGCCACGTGTAGATCCTCACTACGATGCTCAACACCGTGCGATTTGATGTCATAGAGAAACAAGGTAATAGAAATTAACATGTTAGTTCATACTATTTAGGTTAGTTTGAATGGATATGTAATATTCTAACTTATATGTTTACAGGTCTCACGAGGTCTCATCAAAGAAGATTGCATACAATGAGTTGTACACTCTGTACGTCGAGAGGCTAGTACTCCTCCCGTTCATCAACCTTGTCAGCCGGTCAACGCCAAACATGGAACTTTGATGTGATCACCAGACTTGTCGACTGGTGGAGGCCGGAGACACACACTTTTCAATTTCGGATCAGGGAGGTGACCCCGACTCTTCCGAATGTTTTCATGATCCTTGAACTCCCTATCGAGGGAGCTCCTATCTATATGAGCAACGATTTTACGGGATGGCGGGGGCATATGGAGGATGTCATCCGTATTCCTCCGGATGAGCCTCAAGACCGCAATAAAGAAAGATTCTCCGGCGGTGCTACTTACACTTGGATCATACAACACTTCAAGGCGTGCCAGACTAGGGCCGATGAAGATGTGATTCAATAGTATTCCCGCGTGTATGTGCAGTATGTTATCTCCAGGTCTCTGTTTGTTGACGGCGGTGGCCGGACCGCTGAATGGATGTGGCTCGAGGCGTTAACTGTATATGACGCTAAATGGAGCTGATGTTCAACTGTACTGCTCTACTTGTACTGCAAGGTAATCAATTATACATATTTTGTTCATTTCTAATTTACCTCTCTTAAACATCTCCTAATTGAACCGTGTTTGTCTTCATGTGCAGTTGGACGCTGCTTGTTGTAGGCATGGAGGTGGCAACGAAATTTGGTGGTCCATTGCTCCTACTTTCCAGTGGATCTAGGAACGCTTCCCAGTTGGATGGCCGAGAGTGTTGCTTACAAGCTTTGGAATGATCATGACAACCTATTGTGGCTCCCTATGTGGGTTTACAAGTGGGACGTGGTATCAGATATGAGGAGCATTCCAGCTACTATGTACAAACAATACACGAACGAATATCCGGCTTCCCTGGATAGTCCGGCCTATGCAGACCGGAGTGTTCGGATCAGTCTGAACAGGATGTATCCTGTTTGGAGTCCAATTAGATTTGATGTCGTTTTGGGCCTGTCCAACCGACTAAGTTCAGGTTTATTCTATAAAGGAGTCAGCCGGCTAGGGTTTAGGTTAGCTTTGAGTTTATTCAAAATAATGTAGAACTTGAAGTTCATATTATCACCGTCCCTCTAAGATTGGCATGTGTGACGGCGTCTCGGATGTTTGTCCAGTTATCCATGAATAAACACAAGAGAGTTCTTGAATTATCAAGAGTAATCATGTGTGCACGAAGGTCCTCGAATTGTCGAGGGTTGTCGAGCTTTGGTGTTTCTATCCCGGCGTGAGGTTCGACTGTTCATCGTCAAGAGTAATCGTGTGTGCACGAAGGTCCTCGAATTGGCTCCAAAAATAGCCATCTTCCACCTCGTTTAAACATTGTTTTTGGTCAAGTCATTTCCACTAATGACTAATAATTGCAAAGATATGCAAAACCTTGATTTGAATTGTGTTGTGCAGGAAGTCATACTTTTTAATGCAAAATCAGGAATCATAATGAAGGTTTTTGAGGAAGTCCACATGGCCAAGTAATTGGGGAGTCATTTTCAGGCGTCAGCAAGCTTAACGACCACTAGTACGCGAAGATCTCGCCCGTACCGTCCGCCCGTACCATGTGGAGATGACTTCTTCTCATCAAACCCTATAACTTTCGTGAAGACGCCTATATATTTAGAGGCTCCAGCCGCCAGCCAGAGAGCCGCCATTCTCAGATTACATCACAACACTACCAAAGAAGATCCACGCCATTGTTCATCACTTCCATCATCCATCCCCTCCATTACCCATAGCCATTGCTTTGTACTTTAGATCTCCTTGTGATTTGGCAACCATTGTAAGAATATTTGATTTCAGTCTAAGTATTTTGCACAATGTTTTCTATCTTAGATCTATTTGTTATGAGTGAGTAGTCCTCATGGGCTGCGGGTTGGGCAGAAACCTCGCAGCAATTATGTGCATCTAATTCATGGGAGTATTGTGTTTTGTTTGCAAATAGAGATTTGTATCTTTTGTTTCTTTGTCTCGATCTGTGGACTTGTAGGTACCCAAGATCCCATAGGTTGATAAAGGCTTGAGGTGAGATACATGGCTAGCAGCGATCTCATAGGAACCCCAGTGACATCAAGGGTAGTACGGTCTTCGCTTAGCCACCCATTCAGGATCACAACAACATCACCACTTAATGCTTTGATCTGCGTTTTACACTTAATAATCGTTTGTAGCATGTTGCTTTGTGGTGCACTCAGTTGGATTAAAAGACTATTGCTATGCCCGCTGCATCACGGGGGCTCTAGTATATTAGGATGTGTTGCCCACAAGATATTATTCCTATTCAACCATTACACATGACTATGCTTATTATTATATTTTATCCCATATGATGTGCAGCTGCAGGTGGATCTTCAACCATAACATATCTCCATCCATTGATTCAACCCATTATAAAAGTAAACTAGTTTGGTCCGATAAACTAAGGTAAAACGAACAAACAGTCTTGTAGATGTGTCCTTTTTATTTTCTTTTAGCATTGATTTCCAATGTTCGATTAAACCTAGGTCTTCTAGGGAAAAAGCTAGTATACTACATCCGTGAATCCTGATCGAAGGTATCAATCCTTTTTCTGGCACCGTTGCCGGGGAAGCAATTTCGCTATCCTGGTGAGGTCACTAGAGACCTTGTTTTTAGTTTTATTATTATGTTGTAGTTTATTTATTGTTATTAGTTTACTTTCTTGTTATCTATTTGAAAACCCGAAAAAATATTTACTTGTTATTTGTTTTCTTTACTTCAAAATTACCAAAAATATAAGAGCCATGGCTAAAAAGAGACTTGGGGAGTATGCTACTCCCACTGATGATTTTCACCTATCACTCAGCCCACTGTTGATGCAGAAACTTATGAAATAAAGCCTAACCTTTTAAGTTTGGGGTTAACAAAACCAATTTAGGGGCTCATCTTCTAAGGGTTCGGGTTTGCACTTAAACACTTTTACTGAAATTTGCGACATGATGCGTATTAAGGATGTAGATCCAAATGCTGTTAAATTAAGATTGTTTTGCTTTCTCTCTTAGAGGGAAGGCTAAGGATTGGTTGCTAGCTCTACCAAAGGGCACTATTAAATCTTGTGAGGAATGTACTAATTTGTTTATGAATAAAAATTTTCCCCAGCTAAAACTATGCAACTAAGATCCAATATTACAACATATAGACCAGAAGACCGTGAGCCACTAGCACTTGCATGGGAAAGGATGAAAGAAGCCGTAATGAACTGTCCTAGTCATAGGATGTAAGAATAGCTTATATTACATTTGGTTTATAATGTTCTTAACCCAATGTCTAAGTCTATGCTAGATACTGCAGCAAGAGGAACAAACATGGGAAAGCAAGTGAGTGTTGCAAAGAAATTACTCGATGATATGCAAAATAATCATGCCCAATGGCATGTGGAGACAACCTCGAAGAGAGTAAGTTCAATAACCGAGGTAAATAATGAAGAGCTTACATCTAAGGAAGACGAGCTACTTAATATAGTTAAGGGTAAAGAAGATACCCAAGTTAATGTTATTACTACCAATGTTAATGATGTCAATTTTATAGATCGCACTACTTTTAATCCTGCATGGAAAAATCACAATTATCCTTCTAATGTTCAAAAACATTATTCTAATCCTACAGGCGATCCTAACAACAATTATGATAATAATAATGGAGCAAATCATGACAATCTCTTGTTGGAGCAAACTATTAAAACTTTTATACAAGCTTAAACTGAGCAAAATAATATGCTTATTAAAATCATGGAGAACCATGAAAGTAGTATAGGAAAATTATCTAACCAGGATATTGCAATTAGAAATGATGTGCAGGCTCTATAGGAAAGGACAAAGACCATGGAGGCTCAGCTGGGTAAGGTAGCTGAGAGCCAACCTCTCATACTAGAAAAGTTTGATGGAAAGCCCGAGCCAAATCCAATAGAATACCTCAAGATGATGATGGTGGTAACCAATAAAGAAAACCCTGAAGAGCTGGATTATAGCAATGCGCCAACACTGAAATATACCATGGAAGATCTACTAAAGATGTTCACCGTGAAGAATCCCGGTATAGGACAAGATAATGATGATATGTACCAACAATTTATACAATAAGTAGCATCTAAAGTTAGAGATTTAGGATGGAGTATAAGAGACTAGCTGATAAGCTTCCTGCTAAGCTAGATGATATATTTGAGCCCGCTACTAAAATTAAACTAGGAGTTAATGAGATATCCACACTCTGTGATATTGGTGCAAGCATCTCAACAATTTATAAAAGGCTATTTGACAAAATAAACTTGGGGCCATTTGTAACTATTGAATTGAGACTCCATCTAGCGGATTCAACTTATAAACAACTTGTTGGGATAAAATAAAATATTGTTGTTGAAATTAAAGGTAGTCCCGCTCTTATTGATCTTGTTATTGTGGGCATGCCTAAAGGTCCCATAGCACCTATAATTTTAGGTAGGCTATTCCTAAGAACTATCAAAGCTTTAATTAATTTACATGAGGGGAATATGAGAATAGGGCTACCATCTAGAGATCCTTTTATAGTCCACTTTCCAAGGGAAGAAGAATGCCAAGCCTAATGATGATGATGGTATAATTACTTTGAGAGCCAATTACTTTGGAGTGGGTATTCCACTCATTAAACCTAAATGGTTGCCATCAGTGTCAAGCTAATTGACCTAAACTAGAAGCGCTTCATGGGAGGCAACCCATGTGAAATAAACTTTTTACTTTTGTGTTAGTTTTGTTTGTTTTGTTTTTGTTTTGTTATGTTTGTTTCTAATATAGAGTGTTCAAGAAGACCTTTGGAGAGAGGAGAAGAGATAAGGTAATCCTCGATCTTTTATTTTACTAACACATGGCCTAAGAGGTATTGCTGATTTTTATATAGTATAGTTGTTGTTATCTTGTCCTTTGATAAGATGTGCAAAGACGCAAAGATCTACTAATCAAATTCTTGGAGTTTTGCAGCTCATAGACCATTTAACAACCCACGGTACGACCGGAAGGGCCTGTACCTGATGGCTCTGAAATATAGCCATCTAACATCCACATTTAAACTGGATATTAGTCATATTCTTGATGAAATATCTCTCTAAACCCTGCCACTAATGCTAATATTCAGAGGGGTATGCAATACTTTCTTTTGTATTTTTCCTGCACAAATAATGTCGTTTAAAGGAGGGAATCACTACATTAAAGTCAAAGATACGAGATTTCCAACTACCAGAAGAAACCAGGAGCCTTACATCGGAGGCAGACGCCATAACGACCAACTATACGGCCGGAGCAAAAATTCTGACCGTATAGCTCCGGTCTTATAGTTGGCGCCGCCACCGTTAGGTCAAACAGAACAACTTTCGTGAAGGGACCCCTGTATAAAGAAGCCCCGGGCGACAAGAAAACGGAGTTCACACCATCCAAAAGTCTTTGCCACAGACCACCAGCCGCCTCCAGATCTCCAAACCCCTCTCCATCTCCATCTCCATAGCCATATTCCACCACTTGTAATAGTAGATCTCTTCTCCGATTGGCGGCATTATAAGACTATTGCTATCAATCTTATAATTTTTATTACAATGTTTGCGATTGTTGATCTCATCTCTATGTGTGAGTAATTCTCTTTGCGATTGTCGGCCTAACCATGTAGTAATTACGCATATGAATTATCATAGATGGGATCGTGTATTAGTTTGTATAACATGATGATTATTGTATCCTCTCTTGCCTCAATCCAAGGACTTGTGAGGTACCCCAAGACCCTGAGGGTTGAGCAAGGTATCGGGAGTATGAGTGATGACTGATCTGCAGGTTGGGAACCGCAGTGACAAAAGGAGTAGTATGGCTATATGTGAGGGATTTGCTTGGGATTAATAGTGACATCACTATGCATATCATTAGTTCTCTTTCTTCTGTGGACGAGACTAGTAGGTTATTGCTATAAGCGGTTGTGGAGGCAATAACAATTATGGATGCACTACCCACATATAATTTATCTTTCTCTAACAAGTACACGCATGCTTTATTTCTATCTTTTATTTCCATCAGATGTTTTGCACAACTACAGGTGAAAACGAACGCCCTAGGCCCTGTCTCTCCATCATTGACAACAACAAAAAGACGCAAACTACTGGTCCGGTGAAAACACAAAAGAAATTCTAAAACTCCCGAAGGTCCGTTAAAGTACCTTCACTACGCATTCGCTTCCCGAGGATTCGATAACCTAGGTCTACTAGGACAAACGAAGCTATAGTACATCCGTAATCCGGATCGAAGGTATCAAGCCTTTTTCTGGCGCCGTTGCCGGGGAAGCAATAGCTACCCTGGTGAGGTTATTAGGAATCTTGCTAGTTTTAATTCTTGTTTTTTATTTTGTTAGTTTGCTTTTAGTCTTTATTTGATAAACAAAAAAAATTATTTAGCCTTTACATTATTGCTTTTACCGTTATAATTCTTTATCTAAGAAAACCCAAAAACATAGGAAGTATGGATGAAAAGAATCTTGGGGTGTTTGCTACTCCCAATAATGATTATTTGCATACTCCTATTACTCAGCCGGCAATCGTGCTGATGACTATGAAGTTAAGCCCCATTACTTAAGTTTGGTTCAATAGAATCAATTTGGAGGCTCTGCTGTTAAAGACGCGTGTATGCACTTAAATACTTTCACTGAAATATGTGATATGATGCGTATAAAAGACGTTGACCCTGATGCAGTCAAATTGCGTCTATTTACTTTCTCTCTAAGAGGGAGAGCTAAAGAATGGTTGCTATCTTTACCTAAAAATACTATTACATCATGGGTGGGATGTATTTCTTTATTTATGACTAAATTTTTCCCACCTACAAAGACTATGCAACTTTGATCTAATATTACTGGCTTTAGACAGGAAGAGCGTGAGCCACTAGTGCTTGCATGGGAGAGGATGAAAGAATGCCTAAGAAATTGTCCTAGTCATGGGATGGAAGATTGGTTAATCCTCCATTTATTTTATAATGGTCTTAATCCTATATCGAAGTCTATGCTTGATACTGCAGCTGGAGGAACATTTATGGGTAAACATATTACCGAAGCAAAGCAGCTGCTAGACAATATGCAAGACAACCATGACCAATGGCATGTAGAAAGATCAAACACGAAGAAGGTGAACTCTGTCTCACCACAAGAGAACAAAGATCTCAATGCTAAGTTGGATGAGCTCATACTAGCCGTAAAAGGTAAGGAAACTCAGGTAAGAGCCACCCCCGAAACAAATATTGAAGAAATAGACTTCGTAGCTTGTAATGATTATAATCTTGCTTGGAAGAAGAGTTACAATCCTAACTTCTAGAACCTCTATGCTAGTCATGTAGGTAACTCTAATAATGGTAGTCTCCAAGAAACACTGCCTGTTAGTTTGAGAAATGATTTACATGCCGTTCAAGAAAGAACGAGGATCGTTGAGGCACAACTAGGTAAGATAACCAAGAGTCAAACTCTCATTCTAGCTAAGTTTGCAGGTAAAGCTGAGCCAAATCTGGTTGAGGAACTCAAAATGATGAGGATCCAAAGGGAGGAGCCTGAAGAACATGATTATAGTAATGCTTCTTCACCAATCTACATCGTTGAAGATCTCGTAAAAAGGATCAACGTCAAGATTCCGGTAAGTGAAGGTAGTGATGAAGCTATGTACCAACATTTTGTCAATCAAGTAGCAATAAAGTTACGTGAGCTTGAATAAGAATACAAGCAAATTGCTAAAAAATTACCTGTTAAACTAGATGACATATTTGAGCCTACTAGTAAGATTAAAATTGGAACCAATGAGATAGCTGCACTTTGTGATCTAGGTGCAAGCGTCTCAACAATTCTGAAGAGTCTTTTTATCAAGTTAAATATTGGCTCCTTTGAAATTACCGAGTTAAAATTGAATCTAGCAGATTCTACCTACAAACAAGCTGTAGGAATTAAGGAGAACACTTTAGTATACATTAAAGGTTGTCCTGCTCTTATTGATTTCTTTATTGTTGACATGCCTAAAGATGTTACTGCTCCTATTATATTAGGTCGTCCTTTCTTAAGATATATTAAGGCTTTGATTAATCTGCATGAAGGGAACGTGAAGCTGCAATTGCCTTCCCGAGATCCTTTTGTTATTCATTTCCCCAGGAAGAAGAAATCTAAGTATGACGAAAAGGAGGCCATCACTTTGAAGGCCAATTACTTTGGAGTGGGTGTTCCACTCATCTGGCCCAAGTGAGTATCATCAAAGTCAAGCTATTGACCATAAAAGAGTGCTCCATGGGAGGCAACCCATGTGAAATAAAGGTTTGAGTTAAGTTTTTAGTTTTAGTTTTAGTTTATGTTTAATAAAGAGTGCTAGAAAACTCCATTCGAGGAGAAGAAGTTCGGTAGTACTTGAAATTCTGCTTTATTCATGCTATTATTGGTCGATAATATTTAATGTCAATTTTCTGTCAAAAACAGGGTGTATCACTAAGTTACAGGAAATGAAATAGTCTACAAAGAAACAGAAATTTTTTGACGCACATAGAGAGTTTAACGACCAACTATACGACGGGAATAAAAATTCCAGCCGTATAGCTCCGGCTGTATAGATATGTTTGCCATCGAAAATTATTCTGCAATATGTACTAAGAGTTTAACGACTAACTATACGGCGGGAATAAAAAATTCCGGCCGTATAGCTCCGGTCGTATAGATATGAATGCCTCCGTACAATTTCTTTTCATATGTTCTGAGAGTTTAACGACCAACTATACGACGGGAATAAAAATTCCGGCCGTATAGTTCCGGTCGTATAGATATCGATGCCTTTGCAAATTTTCTTTTGCAGTGACAGACAGTTTAACAACCAACTATACGACCGAAATATTTTGTTCTACCCATATAGTTGCGTCCGTATAGCTACGCCGCCAGGAGGAAAACCTAAATTTTTGACAGAAGGCCAACTATACGGCCGGAACACATTGTTCCGACCATATAGCTGCGCCCGTATAGTTGCGTCCGACCACAAAATCGCATGGGAAGGTACTCCCAACTCCAAAACTTCAATCTTGTTTATTTCTTCTACCTCCAAACTCTCTCAAAACCTCAAGGGATCTCCATCTCTATTCAATTTCGTTCGATTTCCTCGCACACAAGTGATCTACGGTATGTTTCTCCTCCAATCCTCCAATTATTTTTTGAAAATTCATATTCGATCTATTGTCATTACTAATCTAGGGTGAGACCTACTATGGACCAATTGCCATGATTATCTTGCCTAGATTATTATTTTGAGGAGAATTCTTTAGTATGCTATGATGAAGAATATGATGCACTTACTCTTGTTGGATCAAAAAGTTTTATTTTTGCCTTTCTTCAATGTTTTAGATGATGAACACAAGGAGCCGAACTCGTGCTCAAGCCATCTCTAGTGCTTCTCGGGCTGCCGCTTAGGAACGCATGGGGATACTGTTCAAGAATGAGGTCCATCGTGATCGCTGCAATAGGATCAAGAACCGCGAAGTGAAGGCCACCAAGTGGGCTTGCCCCATCATATTGAACCAACTCGGTATTGCTGATGAATTTAATTTACTTTGCAATAGAGCTGGCCTGCAAAACTTTGTGTACAATGATGTACCTACTTATCGCCACTTAACCATTGAATTCCTTAGTTCATTGCAAAGCACCGGTAAACAATGGCAAGGGGATGATACTATTTCTTTCCGCCTGATGAACGACAACTACAATTTAACATTAGATGAATGGTGCACATGCTTTAATTTGCCAAACAATGATATTCATGATTTACGCACATCCTTTACTGGCTTAAATTCTTCCCCCGATCAATACTATAATGGAATGAGTTTTATTAGTAGAGTGAACAAGGGGAAGAATATTCAACATCCCGCAATTCGCTATTTGTTCTATGTTATTGCTAAAACCTTTCAGGCACGTAATGAGTTCACGAGAATCAACGAGGAGGACATCCTAGTCCTTGCAAAGGCTGCTTACATTAACTGAAGCTTATCACTCAACTTGGGCGCCATCCTTGTCGCTACCTAGAGAACCAAGCCTCCCAAAGCCAAGGTCCAATCACAAGAGGAGGCGTTATCACCGTACTTGCCACTGCCCTAGGCCTCGACCTAGGTGAGTTGCAACCGGTACTAGGTGAGACACGTGTTGGTTTCTCCAGCTTGAGAACCTGTGGAATGCTTACTAGTAGAGGTGGTGTTTATTACCTGCATATTGCTAGAGCTAGGCGTATCTACCCCGCTCCTATGCCTAATGGTATTTTCTCTATCGAGGAAGGACGTTTGCTATATGATGCACAAGTTGAGCAACACCAACCCGAGGAAGAGATTCCTGAAGAGGACGAGGACCAAGAAGAGGAGCAAGAAGTTTCTCATCAAGACGAGCAGCCACAAACCCGGTTCGCCACATACCAAGATTTCCAAGGACTTGGAGGAACTTTGAGGAGGATGCACAACCTCTCTTTGAATCTCCGAGAATCAAAAAGTAACCTCTTAACTCAATTTGCGAACTGGAGTAACGACTTTTACCGCCACCACAATGATTTGAAGGGCTTGCAAAAGCCTAAGCTTGGGGAAGTTTCCTCATGTATCTTTACGTGGCGTTCATTTGCTTTTATTTATTTTAGAGGTTGTGTTTTTATTTGAGTTTATTAGCACTCGTGTTGGTTTCTCCAACACTTTATCTTTAGTTCTTTCTATTTGCTTTCGAAATTTTCTAGCCAAGCTTTGCCGCCAATTTTCTATTCTTTAATTTTCCTCTCTTAAAATCACAAAAAGATTTCTCCATTTTTCTTTATTGTCCCTCTTTCTTTTTATTTCTGCCTCGAGGTCTTCATATATTTGTAGGAGAGTGGTTGACTTCGAGTTTTCAAGAAAAAAATAAAAAAGAAAGAGAGAAGTTGGAACCAAACATGAGAGGTATGCCTTATGACTCCCCACTTTTGCAGTTTGAGAGACCCATGCTAGTTAGTAGTAAATGTTGAGATATCATATTGGTGGAGTGAGTCTTTGTATTGTCGTAAGATTTTTGTCTGCATGGGTATTTAATTGGGCACGTTTTGTTCCAGCTCTTGTAATTAACCAAGTCTTGCCTAAAAATTGCTAAACAATTGTAATAAGAAAAAATCTCGCAAATGAAGACTTGGGTGTTGTAGGTCTTATTCTTGAAGGCTTATTTCTAGAGATACTCAACACAACTGAAAATATTAATTGACTTGATAGCTATCTTTGAAAGGATTTGTTCAATTGATTTAATGTTTAGCGGTTTTTGTGAGCATGCCAAAGTTTGACTTGTTAAATATAAGAATGATATAGCTTTATGCATGACAAACTTCATGGGACGCCGACAACTCCGCTGGCCTACGAGCGATCTTAATGGAGGAAACTCCTAGATTTCGGCTATGAGTTGATTAAACACTTGTAGCAGTAATGCTATAGTGGGTAAGATTCTTGGCACTCCCGGGTAGCTGTAATCATGATGGAATCACTCCTCTGGCTGTTATGAGAAATCATTATGCAAAAGGAGCAAAAACCTTAGTGATGCCACGAGTGTCCATCATAACCCGATAAACTAAATATTTTTTTGGCATGCTCTCAATTACTTAAAAACTGAAATTCTTGAAGGACAATGAATAGAAAAGTAGTGCTTGAAAAGTCTTGATTTATTGATGTGGGAGATTTGAGACACTCTAGTATATATGCTTTTCATGACAACTCTCACACTCTTAATTTACATTATTATACATTACTATTCAAAGGCAAGCCTATGAGTTGATTACTTGACATGGAATAAAGTTTACTAATTTGAATGATCCATGCTTACAATAATTTTGCTGCACTATAAGGATGCATGAAACCCGTATGATATGCTTGCCATTACTCTATCTATGCTGAAGTTTTTCAGATTTATGAAGTGGAGGAAACATGAGACTACTAATCATGAGTAAGATCACCATCTCGTTATTTCAGTTTAAATGTTGAGTTCCTTTTTGATTTTGGTTTTCTTGCTCGGGACGATCAAGTTTAATATTGGGGAGGTTGATGGCTCTGAAATATAGCCATCTAACATCCACATTTAAACTAGATATTAGTCATATTATTGATGAAATATCTCTCTAAACCCTGCCATTAATGCTAATATTCAGAGGGGTATGCAATCCTTTCTTTTGTATTTTTCCTACGTAGATAATGTCATTTAAAGGAGGGAATCACTACATTAAAGTCAAAGATACGAGATTTCCAACTACCAAAAGAAACCAGGAGCCTTACATCGAAGGCAGACGCCATAACGACCAACTATACAGTCGGAGCAAAAATTCTGACCGTATAGCTCCGATTGTATAGTTGGCGCTGCCACCGTTAGGTCAAAGAAAACAACTTTCATAAAGGAGCCCCTATATAAAGAATCCTCGAGTGATGAGAAAACAGAGTTCGCACCATCCAGAAGTCTCTGCCATAGACCACCAGTCGCCTCCAGATCTCCAAACCCTTCTCCATCTCCATAGCCATATTCCACCACTTGTAATAGTAGATCTCTTCTCCGATTGGCGACATTGTAAGACTATTGCTATCAATCTTATGATTTTTATTACAATGTTTGCGATTGTTGATCTCATCTCTATGTGTGAGTAATTCTCTTTGGGCTAAGGGCTTCGGCCTAGCCATATAGCAATTGGGCATATGAATTATCATAGATGGGATCGTGTATTAGTTTGTATGACAAGATGATTATTGCATCCTCTCTAGCCTCAATCCAAGGACTTGTCAGGTACCCAAGACCTCGAGGGTTGAGCAAGGTATAGGGAGAATGAGTGATGACTGAACTGCAGGTTGGGAACCCTAGTGACAGAAGAGGTAGTACGGTTGTATGTGAGGGATTTGCTTGGGATTAACGGTGATATCACTATGCATGTAGTTAGTTCTGTTTCTTCTATGGATGAGACTAGTAGGTTATTGCTATAAGCGGTTGCGGAGGCAATAGAAATTATGGATGCACTACCCACATATAATTTATCTTGCTCTAACAAGTACACGCATGCTTTATTTCTATCTTTTATTTCCATCAGATGTTTTGCACAACTAAAGGTGAAACCGAACGCCCTAGGCCCTCTCTCTCCATCATCGACAACAACAAAAAGATGCAAACTACTGGTCCAGTGAAAACACAAAAGGAATTCTAAAATTCCTGAAGGTCCATTAAAGTAACTTTACTACCCATTCGCTTCTCGAGGATTCGATAACCTAGGTCTACTAGGGAAAAAGAAGCTATACTACATCCGTAATCCGGATCGAAGGTATCAGTACCGTGCGCCCGTACCACATCGAGGCACGAGAAGATAGAAATTATGTTTTTGTGTAGGAAACGGTGCTCTTAACGACCACCAGTATGGTCAGACGCGCCCGTACCATGCGCCCGTACCGTACCCTCGAGCAGACCATCAGATTTCAAGCAAAAATACTGAATGAATAACGACCAGTAGTAC
Source organism: Avena insularis (assembly GCA_023614405.1). NCBI lineage: Eukaryota > Viridiplantae > Streptophyta > Magnoliopsida > Poales > Poaceae > Avena > Avena insularis. Next base: position 370,844,683 of record CM042689.1, read on the forward strand.
GGGTGCGCACGACCATACTGCGCGCCCATACGAAGTGCATCTCTGGAAGGGAGTCATCACCCCCAAGGTATGTCACCTGGTATGGGTGGGCTCTGGCCGTACCACCCGCTCGTACCACGTACGTGGCTGCCATAAACACCATGAGGAGGTAACCTAAAAATACCCAAAACAAATCTTTCTCTTTCTTCTTCCTCCAAACTCCAAACCACCTCCATTGGATATTCAAATTTACTCACACTCAATCGATCTAAGGTATGATTTTTCTCTGATTCAACTTATTTTTGCTAAAGCTTCACGCAATATTTCATCATTGTCAATCTAGACTTAGGTCTTGTTCTTGATCTAATCTTGATATTGAGCATGCTTAGTATTGTTTTAGAGGAGTTTCTTTTGTAACTAGTGTAGAGAATAATTTATGCTATGTTTCTATTGGATTAAAATCTTTTATTAGCAATATTTATTTATTATGTTTCATTTTGTTTTATATGAACATGAGGAGCCGTACACGTGTGATGGCTGCGGAATCTTCCGCACCACCCGTTGATACGTTGACCCCCGAGTCACTTGGTATCGAGTTCACCGAAGAGTTCCAGCTTAACCGTTTCAACCATTTCAACCTCCGAGAAATCAAGTCCACCAAGTGGGTTTGTCCCTATATCCTAAACCAACTTGGCATTCATGCTGATTTGGATTTACTTTGCAACAATGTTGGTTTGTATGACTTTGTCTTTCAGGATGTTGCCACATACAGCCGCTTGACACTTGATTTCCTCAGCACCTTGACGCATATAGTGGAGCCTCACTATTGTTCCAAGGATCAAAGGCCTGTAGTTGATCGCAACAACTTCGGTCTTATGAACCGTGAGTACTCATTGACGCTCGACCAATGGGCTCAATGTTTTGGGTTTGCCAACAATGCCACTGACATACGCTCCACTACTTTTGTTTCAAATCCTTTACCTTGGTAGTACTTTAATTATTGAGAATTCATGGAAACACACCCAAAGGAAACCAAATTGATCATACTGCTATTTGATATTTGTTTTATGTTATTGCTAACACCTTGCAAGAACGTGGTGAGTTTACTAGAGTTAATGAGAAGGACATGATGATCATCGCAAAGGCTGCTATTATTAATTGTAACTTAATGTCAAATTTGGGCGCTTTCTTGTGTTTTACCTTAAACATCAGGCTCTTTAATCTTGACGACCCATATGCGGAGGAGGAGTTGTAACCGTTCTTACATGCGCACTTCACATCAACCTAGGTAATATCCATCCGTTGACAGGAAGTTAACGTCTCGGTATTTCTACTATAAGAGCATGTGGTATAGTTTCTAGAACTGATGGTAGATACTTCCTTGATATAATGGAGCGGATCACTTGATCCCAACTCCTTTACCTAATGGTCTATTCTCTATCAAGGATGGACGTTTGCATTTTGATGCGTAGGTTGAGGAAAATCTACCCCATCAAGAAATACTCGTCGTCGTCGGAGGAGAAGATGAATACGTAGAACAAGAGGGACCCGAACAAGATGTGCAACCACCAAACTACTACACCACCTATGAAGATATTTATGCGCTCAAAGGGAATATTCAAAACATGAACAACCTCTCCATGAACCTTCGAGATGCATCTGCAAATCTTGCCACCTAATGATACATTCGATCCGGATTATGGATGTAGTATAGCTTCTTTTCCCTAGTAGACCTAGGTTATCGAATCCTTGGGAAGTAGATGTGCAGTGAAGTTACTTTAACGGACCTTTGGGAGTTTTAGAATTCCTTTTGTGTTTTTACTAGACCAAGGGTTTGCATCTTTTTGTTGTTGTCGATGATGGAGAGAGAGGGCCGAGGGCTTCGGTTTCACCTATAGCTGTGCAAAACATCTGATGGGAATAAAAGATAAAGATAAAGTATGCATGTAATTGTTAGAGCAAGATAAATTATATGTGGGCATACATAATTGCTATTGCCTCCGCAACCGCTTATAGCAATAACCTACTAGTCTCATCCATAGAAGAAAGAGAACTAATGATATGCATAGTGATGTCACCGTTAATCCCAAGTAAATCCCTCACATACAGCCGTACTACCCCTTCTGTCACTGGGGTTCCCAACCTACATATTAGTCATTACTCATACTCCCTATACCTGGCTCAATCCTCGGGGTCTTGGGTACCTGACAAGTCCTTAGATTGAGGCAAGAGAGATACAATAGTCATTATGTCATACAAACTAATACATGATCCCATATATGATAAATAACATGCACAAACGCTACATGGCTAGGCCGAAGCCCTTAGCCCAAGGAGAATTACTCACACATAGAGACAAGATCAACAATCACAAACATTGTAATGGAAATCATGAGATTGATAGCAAATAGTTTTACAATGTCACCAATCGGAGAAGAGATCTACTATTACAAGTGGTGGAATATGGCTATGGTAGTGGAGAAGGATTTGGAAATTAGATCTAAGTCTATTCCTCTGGCGGATGATAATCTAGGGCAGGGACTCTCGAGGCTCTTTTCTCGTCGCCCGAGGCTTCTTTATATAAGGGTCCCTTCACGAAAGTTGTTTTGTTTGACCTAGCAGCATCGATGGCAATTATATGACCGGAATTTTGTTCCGGTTGTATAGTTGGTCGTTAAAGCGTCAGCCTCCAACCCATGACTCCTGGTTTCTTCTGGTTGTTGGAAATCTCGTATCTTTAACTTTAATGTAGTGATTCCCATCATAAAACGTCATTATGTGCACAGGAAAAAATAGAAAGAAAGGATTGCATACCCGTTTGAATATTAGGCATTAGTGGCAGGGTTTAGAGATATTTTCATCAAAAATCTGAATAATATCCATTTTAAATGTGGACGTAGATAGCTATATTTCAGAGCCATCAACCTCTCCAATCTTAAACTTGATCGTCTCTAAGCAAGAAAACCAAAATCAAAAAGGAACTCATCATTTAAACTGAAATAACAAGATGATGATCTTACTCATGATTGGTAGTCTCATGTTTCCTCCACTTCATAAATCTGAAAAACTTCATCATTGATAGAGTAATGGCAAGCTTATCATACGGGTTTTGTGCATTGATACGTCCAAAACGTATCTACTTTCCCGAACACTTTTGCTATTATTTCTCGTCTATACTTGTGTGATTTGGATGCAACTAATGCGACGCTGTTTCGCAGAATTGCCTTGGTGTCTACTTTTTGTGCAGAAAATCAACTATCAGGAAAAATCCCGGAAAATATGCCAAAAATCCTATTTCACCCGAAGACTCCAGGAGCCAGAATACGAGACGGAGAAGAGCCAGGGGGTGGCCACACCACCTGGTGGCGCGGGTCAGGCCAGGCCGCGCCAGGGGGTGGTGTGGGCCCCCCAGGCACCCCCTCGGCCTCTCTCTTCGCCTATAAGGAGCCTTCTGACCTAAAAACTTCGGGGGGTCGACGTTTTTCTAGAAGGAGTTCCGCTCCGACGCCACCAGATTCCACGAAACAGCACCGTAAACTCCGCTCGGCACCGCCGGACGGGAATTGGAGGAGATCATCACCATCATCCTCACCATCGCTTCTCCATCGACCATCCATGTTTCCCCCATCTATGAGTGAGTAATCCTCCGTTGTAGGCTATGGGGATGGTAGGGATTGGATGAGATCATTCATGTAATGGCATCAGATTGTAAGGGCATGGTGCCTAGTATCTTTTATTAGTGCTTTATGACTTTGTTGCGACTTGTTGTGCTTAATGCTTATCACTAGGGCCCGAGTGCCATGATTTCAGATCTGAACGTATTATTGATTCATTATGATAGTAATGTTCTTGGTCTTATCTATAAGTTGTATACACACGTTGTTGTCCGAAACCTATGGCCCCAAAGTGACAGAAATCGGGATAACCGGAAGGGAAAGGCTTTGATCTAAGGATCACATGTGTTCACGGAGTGTTAATGCTTTGCTCCGGTGCTCTATTAAAAGGAGCACCTTAATTACCAGTAGTTCCCTAGAGGCCCCGCTACAAACAGGCTGGCAGGACAAAAGATGTTGTGCAAGTTCTCATTGCGAGCACGTATGACTATATATGGAACACATGCCTAGGATTGTCTAGTACTTGGATGCTTTATATTATTTATCTGCAATTGCCCTATGTTCTGATTGCTATGTGAATTGTCTTGTCCATGCAACGCCCGTCCATCCATCTCTATGCCTACCGCACTCGAATCCCACTGTTTACTGCTTTTGTTACTACTGTCTTTGCTTTACTACTGCTGCTACTCTGCTATTCCTACTACAAAACTGTTGCTACTGATAAACTGCTGTGAGCAAGATTGTTTCCAGGTGCAGCTGAATTGACAACTCAGTTGTTAAGGCTGATAAATATTCTTTGGCTCCCCTTGTGTCGAATCAATAAATTGGGTTTCACTTCCCTCGAAAATACTGCGATACACCCCTATACTTGTGGGTCATCAAGACTATTTTCTGGCGCCGTTGCCGGGGAGCATAACTTTATTTATCAAGTTCACTTGGATTCTCTATTGTTCGCTGCTATCCATCCATCATGGGTAAGTCTCGTGATGGCAAGGTTCCTATTTTACCATCCACTACAAGAAGAGGTACGGTTCTAAACACCTCTGCTGCTCTTGATTCACCTTCTGTTATAAGTAAGCTCGTTACACCACCACATACACATGCTACACACACTGCTACTACTGCTGAATCTGAAACTTCTGATACTTATGATGCTGCTTCTACTGTGCTTGATAAGAGTGGTTCATTAGGTCCTTTCCTAGATGCTACGCTTGCTAGAACTATAGCTGGAAATACTGAAAATCCTAATGAAGACACTACCACACCTATTAGCTCACCTGAGTCTAGTGAGAGTTATGATATTGAAGAAGATTATGTTGAGATGACCGATGAGTTTATTAAAGAATGTAAGAACACCCATGATAGGAGCGCTGCTAAGAGTCTCCTTGAGAGGCGTACTATTAGACCCAAATTATCTCCTCCTGCTAAGTTTGGTGCTTCTCCCATAAACATTATAGATGAAGATTATGATTTCTCTCACGATCTATCTTACATAGCTATTGTCGAGAAAGAACCTTTTTGTGGGACTAAGAATGCAAGTGCGGTAGCACATATGAATGAACTTTCTACCATGAGTGGCTTGTTTTCTGATGATATTAAGATGCGTACTTACTTTGTTGCTATGATTTTTCCCTTTTCACTGAAAGGAGAAACTAAAACTTGGTTTAATAATTTACCTCCTAGATCTATTGATAGCCCTGAGTGTTTGATTAGTACTTTCTTGCAGAAATATTTTCCTCCCAGTGCTACACATGCTATTTTGCAGGAACTTTTTGATTTTAAACAGGGAGAAAAAGAGGTATTGCCTGAATCTTGGGCAAGGTTTTGTGCTTTGATTCATGCATAGGCTGGAAGTCCATTACCTAAGAATGAGCTTCTTCATATATTTTATAATGGACTAACCGAGGAATCTAGGACATACCTAGATAGTTGTGCTGATTGTGTTTTCAGGAAAAGGACTCCTAAGGAATCTGAAGAATTAATGGCTAAAATAAGCAAGAATTATGAAGATTGGACTCCTCCTAAACAAGCTATACCTGAAGTAATTGTACCTGAACCATCTATTCCTAAGCCTATTACAACATCAAAGAAGAGGGGAGTTATTGAATTAAATGATGAAGTGATGAAGGAAGCTAAGAAATGTCTTAAGGAGAAGGGAATTAAAGCTGCAGATGTCAAGAATTTACCTCCTATAGAAGAATCATGTAAGCCTATTCCCTATTCATCCACTATTGAGGTACACTCTCTCCAACACTTTGATGAAGGTGATATCCCTTACTCTAAACCTCCTGATCAATGCTTAGAAGAATTCGATATCTTTATTGTTAAGCAAGATAACTTTAATAAAAGGGTGCAAAATCATCTAATGGAAAACACTAGAGCTATTGTTGAGTTGAAAGATATTGTGGAAAGAACCTCTAACGATGTTAAAATGATTGTTAAACACTTTCAAATGGTTCAAACTCAAATAGATCAACTCGTTAAAGTGCAAAATGACTTGCTAGTTAATGCTGCTAAAGAAAAACATGCTTATGAAATCAGAACTAGAAGTGGTGCTGCTACCCAGGATCCTCTATATCCTGAGGGGCATCCCAAAAGAATTGAGCAAGAATCTCAACAAGCTGAAAATATTGGTTCTACTCATAAGAAAAGGAAAAAGAAACATAAAACTGTTGTAGAACCCTCTGAACCTGCTATAGATCCTAATAGTATATCTATCTCTGATGTTGAAACTGAAAGTGGTAATGAAGAAAATGAAGTTCATAATGAAGAAAAAGTTGAAGAAGAACCTGAAAACCACACTAAGACTACTAAATACACCAAAGAATATTTTATAGCTAAGAAACATGGTAGTGAAAGAGAACCTTGGGTCCAAAAACCTATGCCTTTCCCTGATAAGAAACACAAGTCAAAAGAAGATGAACACTATAATAAGTTTTGTCAGTGGATGAAGCCTTTATTCTTGCAAATTCCTTTAACTGATGCTATTAAATTGCCTCCTTACTCAAAGTATATGAAGGACATTGTCTCGAATAAAAGGAAGATCCCTAATGAAGAAATCTCTACTTTGCTTGCTAATTATTATTTCAATGGTAAGGTTCCTAAGAAACTTGGAGACCTAGGGATTCCAACTATCCCTTGCTCTATTAAGAATAGTTATGTTAGAACTACTTTGTGTGATTTGGGAGCTCGAGTTAGTGTTATGCCTTTCTCTCTCTATAAGAGGCTTCAGCTTGAAAAATTGATACCAACTGATATATCTTTGCAAATGGCTGATAAATATACCACTATTCCTGTGGGTATATGTGAGGATGTACCTGTACAGGTGGCTCACAATTGCTTGATATTGACTGATTTTGTTGTGCTTGAAATGCCTAAAGATGATAATATGTCTATTATTCTTGGGAGACCTTTTCTTAATACTGCACGAGCTGTTATTAATTGTAATCAAGGAAAGGTGACCTTCAATGTTAATGACAAGGAACATACTGTCTATTTCCCCAAGAGGATTGAAAGGACTTATGGTCTAAATTCAATTGAACATGTTGAAGGCATTCAAGTTGGAGAAATATATTGTCGCATACCAAGAGAAAAATTTGAAACTATTATGGTTGGGACCATTGCTATCAAGGTTAAGGTAACATAATCATTAGTGGAGTACAAAGTTTTGTCTCATATGCAATTGTTTTGGTAGCAAGACTTGATCAACCTTGCTAACAAAAGGATTCCATTGAACAAAACAATGTTTTCATTACGATTATCTCCGTTTATTTCTATCCTTTGCATTTTTAGTTTTTGCTTTCGTTTAGTTTTCTTTGTGTTGTGAGTTGCTTGCATTCTAGAACTTCTGTAGTTCTAGCCTTGTTTTGTCCTTGCATCATGTTTCAAAAAAAAATCTGTCTGTCAGAAAATCATTCTTCTATTTCTGAAAAAAGCCCAAAAATAAAGTGTCTCAAAAAATTCCAGAAAATTCATATTAAATTTTTACGTGAAAAAAGGGGCAGAGGAGTACCTGGTAGGTACCAGGGGGCCCACCAGGCAGGCACACCACGTGGTGGCGCGGCCAGCCCTGGGTGGCGCCATGCCCTGGTGTGGGCCACCCCTAGCCCCCCACTACCTCTCTCACCTGCCACTTTCTTCCCTCTCTTGAGTAAGCTCCAGTTCATAGCTCAAAATCGCATTATTTATGTGCTTGCTCTCGATTTTTTCGATCTCCTTGCTCAGCCCATCTTTCTTGCTGAAATTTGGAGCATTTGTTCCCTGGTATGTGACTCCTCCCCTTGTCCAAGTAGATTTGTGTTTAGTGGATTATATGTTGAGTATTTTGCTGCTGTAGGTGACTGGTTATGAGAGCTTGTAAGCTTGTTTGATGCTTAGAGATATAGTTTTGATGCATGTTTAGGCCTCTTGCAAGTCCCTATGAGTAGAATCCTTCATTATATTTACTTTGCAATCACTTGTTTAATAGGTGTTTAAATTTCAGAATACCAAGCATGAACAACCATACTTTTGGAGAGATATTTGAGAGTGATGCACCTAGGAGGTCGAGGCCCTCAAGAACAGCCTCTCAAGCTAGGCCATCATACAATGAAGACCTCATTGCAACACGTATTGGCAATGAAAGGGATGATGGAGATGCTCACCCATCCTCTTTTCCTTGTTTTACTTTCTTGCAAGCTGCAGGTATTCTTGATGATTTCTTGCTACTGATTGAGAGGGTTGGTTTGACCTCTTATATGCAAGATGAGAGTGCACAATACGCTATGCTCACCAAAACTTTTGTTGAGAGCTTCTCATTTACTAACACACCCTATCAATCTACTATCTCTTTTAAAATCTATGATATGCCCTTCACCATGCCTTTGGAGAGATTTTGCAGTATTATAGGTGTGCGTATGACAGGGACCGTGAAGAAAATTCAAGGGCGACTCGCTGATTTGTTGGAGCTTTACCGAGGGGTGACCAATGATGATGACCGCGTGGCGCAGCTCGGAAAGATAAGAAATATCCAACTCCCTGCTCTTAGATACTTTGCATACTATCTTGCCACTAGTGTATTGGGTAGGGAGAACACTAGTAATATCTCCAACTATCACTTAGCTTTCCTTGCTGCTGCGCTCAACAATGATACTCGGTACAATCTTAGCTCGCTTATTGCTCGCCGCCTAGCTGCTAGGGGGCCTATCTATGGGGGCATCATTGCATCGCACATAGTCAATGCATTAGGTCTTTCAGTGGATCTCGATGATGCTATGCTGGCACCATAGAGGCTTGACCTTGTTGCCATGAAAACTCATCACTTTGTCACTGCTACCTCTGATTTGAACAATCTAGTATATAGGATGCTTTTCACTGACGGGGATGAAAGGGAGATCCTTTTGCCACAATCTGCTTTGTTTAGTGTTGACAGGAGACCGTGGTCGCGCTCCAAGGAGGAGGTGGACGAGCAGCTTCGCTTGCTGGGTTTCCACGAGCAGCACCAGGAGGATGTGCCCTCCTATGATTACTCTGCGTATTGCGGAGGGACGTACTTGTCAACACCCGGATTTTTAATCCCAGATGCCTGTTATGCCATACCTCGCAATCCCAGGATTACCATTTTTGCGAGACATAACGGATTGGATGTCACAGTACATCATCCATTACAAACCATACATAAGGTCTTTACACAAATAAGGATCTCATGATCCAGTCTTTAATACAACAAGCAGCGGAAATAAAAGATAAGCGTAGCGGTGGGGTCCATCTTCAGGGGCACAGGCAATGCTGACGAAGGCAGATAGTCCTAGTTATCATAGTCATCCTGATGACCATCCTCCTGATAGTCTCCTTCATAGTCTGGCCATGAGAATAGCCAGGGACAAAAGCCATGAGTACTCTTTAAGTACTCGCAAACTACTATTAACAGGTACTATAGTTCTAAATTAAAGTGCTAAATCTAAGTTAACTATAAAGTTAAGTTTGAAACCTAAGCTGAGTTCAAAAGCAAAGAAAGATAAGATAAAGTTCTAGAATCACTTAAGTTGGGAAGCTGTTATCATAAACACAACCCTATTGTGGTCAAGTCAAAGTTCATCATTCATTTCAAGTTATTTAGAAAACATCTGACAAGGAAACAGTATGGCCATTCCAACTGTCCATAATCATGACGCGCTATTCAATAGTTTGACACTCTGCAGAGGTGGTACACTTGCACCACAAGATTCGATACATCTGGTGGATAACCTGAATCATCATACTTAGTATGCAGATAATCAAACATAACCTTCCCTTTACACACCCTAGTATAAGCACCTCTCCTATGAGCATGGCCTCCCAACCATGACCATCAGTCATCTTGGGCACTGCATAGGTGGACATCATGAGAGGTAGCCTCAGCTCAAACCTCTCCCGTGAGGGAACCAATACTAATGCATATAAATTTCTAGCTAAGCCTTACCCAATTCAGGTAATGTGGTTGTACGGTAAATTTGGAATGGTATCGCATCCGAATCCAACCATTAGTTTTATAAAAGGGTTAAGGCTCATGCCTCATCATATTCATCATCATAAGCCAGTTGTGTTTCTCAACACATGTCAAAACATCTCAATAGAATGACTCATCATTCCAAGGTTTTCACAATTCATTTTCACCAATTGTTCCCATCTAAAGTGACTCAAGTTTTTGATCTACTCTAAAATACTATGTTAAGAGTGTTCACTAAGGTGGAAGGATGGGATCAATCTCATGCCATAGAATGACATGTAAAGGTTTCTAAGTAGGTCAAGTTTTATACTTTTTATGCTACCTTCAAAACAAGTAAAGAACTTTGTGTAAACTAAGGGAGGTAAAACTTGTCAATAAGACTTGAGGTACTAATAGTTAAAGGGGTGTGATCAAAGCATGCCTAAGGCATCTTTGCTAAACCATCTAGTTGTTTCTAGTTTGCTGAGCACTAAAATTGCTAGAGTTAAATCTTGGGTATTGCTAGCTTGCTAAGGGTATCTTGCACTATTAATGGTGGCTTGCCTTTGTTAGTCTAGTGGTTGAAGTTTTCTTCGTCTTCGTCTTGATAGCACTCCTCCTCCTCGTAAACTTGGTCGGTACTATCTTCTGTAACAATACATACGGAGTAGACAATCACCAAACAATACTTAACTAGGCTAGATAGCATTCTAAGACACACAATTGATGATCTATTATCATCACAAGCATCACAAGTTTAATTCAATAGTTTCTTTCTTTTTATTTTAGAAAAGTAATTTCTACTCATTGAAAAATTAACTAAGATTTAATGTTCACCACTTAAAATATGGGATCATGTTGACACATGTCATCACCACATATTCTAACATGTGGGAATGAGATTTAAGGGTTGGATCAATATTACTTTGGTTTAAGTTCATTATTTAATGATTTAAAGTGACTAGAAATGCCTATATAGCATTATTTTGGTACTAGTCCAAAGTCACTGCATGTAAACCTTAATATTATTACATATTTGGATAGATATTATGAAATGTGATTTTTGAGAGTTGGAATCAACTCAAAAGTTAACTTGGTTGATTTTATAAAAATGTTGCAAGTTGCAAATGCTTTTGTTTTGTTATTTTTATTAGGAGAGATCTATAACTCTAATTGAATTAAATCCAACGGGCTTGGATAGATCATTTCAATACCTTTCAGAAAAAATTAGTTTCATGCAATTTGGATTTCCAAAACTCTCTGAATTGATTTTTAAACTAGTGGACAGAAACTAGATTTAATCTAAAAAGAAAAATCCAGATTTGAACGGGTGGGCTAGCGCGGGAAAAGACTTGGGCCGACCCAGTGGCGCTCCATGTGTGAGCTCAGTGACAGGTCCCGCTTGTCAGCGGCACGTAAAACGCGAAACGGTACGCACGCTGTGGGCCGTAGGATTAGAATAGGAATCTACGGCTGAGGGTCTTCGTCGACGACGAACAGGTCACCGGCGAGATCGAACCCTAGCGACTCGGTGGGGGTCTGCTGGGGACGTACCAGGGCTCCAGCGGGGTCGGCGAGGCGGGCAAACGAACTGGAAGACAACGGCGAGGCGAGGTGCGGTTGCAGTGGAGCTTGGGGTGGTCGCAATCAGCGACGCCCTTCTCCTCCAGAGGCGGTTGCTCCGGCTCCAATTTCGGCGAGCTGCTGCTCCCTTTGCTCCGGCGAGAGGTGGGTGAGGTTTAGAGAGGTGAGGGGAGTGGAATGGTGTGGAGAGAAGAGGCTGGGGAGGGCTCCTTTTATAGGCCCGACGGTGAGACCGAGCGGGATGGGCGGCAGTGGCGACATGGCTACGGGCGGGGTAGAGGCATGGCTGGGGTGGCGATCGATGGGCGGTTCCTGGCGGTGCTCTAGGAATTGAATGCGGCGTGGGCGGTGGCACCTTGGTCAGGCGAGGTGGCGCCTGAGGCGAGGCGGCGGTGTCCACGGCGGCGGTGGCTGTGGCGTTAGGCGGCAGGGGTGTCTGGGTGTTCTGTGTCGAGGCGGAGCGGCGGGCGCGGGATGCTGCCAAGGGGAGGTCTGTGCGAGCAGGGACAGAGCACGCTCTGGGGACGACACTGGATGGTGCGGTGGCACTGGGCGCGGTTTGTGCTTGGTGGTCCACTGCTACTCTTGGCTCGGGTAAGGGACAGGGGGTGGCGGTGAGGTGTGAGCTACCTCCTAGACATGGAGAGAGAGAGGGGGAGATGGTCTGCTGCAGCGGGGCAAGGGTTGGCCGGCAAGGCATGGCTCGGTATGGCATGGCATGGGGACTAGGGACAAGGGAGAGGGGTGTTAGGGGTTTGGTTAGATCAAGAGGGGACAAAGGAGATAAATGTAGATCATTTGGGGGCAAAACCCTCTTCAAAACAGTGAGCTAGGATTAGAGTAAAGATTATGCATGCCAAGTGTTTGATTAAATGGCCGCATGAAAGAAAGTTTTGAATTTTGGTTTCAAATTTTTTGAGTGATCTCCACTAGTGATAGGTAGTCTCTGGTTGCAAGGGTTTTGAAAATGGAGCTCAAAGAGATGGTTTTTGAAATAGGGGTGATCTATGCATAGGCCTTAGATTCAATTTTAAACTGTCATTTAAAATAGTTAACAGAATGTTTTTAGCAGATCAAAAGGTGGGCCTTGGTACCTCATTATGTGTACTAGCAAGGGGTACAAAGATCAAGAATTGTTTCTGTTAAGAATTGAGTACTAGGAATAGCCAAAGTAGTGTAGTGGATTAAAATGGCCAAAATGACCATTCCTCCGTTTTAATTCTTTTGATTTGATTTTCTTTAGGAAAAGTTTGGGGATGATGTAGATGATGTTTAAATCACCTAAGAATCATTTTACAAGCATTGGATCACACAATCATGGCAATTCAAAACAACTCCTATTTTAAATGCACACACATATGAATGCTTTCATTTTAAATTTGGAAAAGTTTTTGTTAACCCTATTTTTGATGATTTAGATCTTGATAAGCTTGGATTAAAGTTTTGGGATGTTACAAACCTTCCCCCCTTAAACAAAATCTCGTCCCGAGATTTACAAAGAAAACTAGGAACTAAAGAGATCTGTGAACTCTGTCCTGATGTAATCTTCTCGCTCCCAAGTAGCTTCCTCCTCGGTATGGTTGCTCCACTGAATCTTGAGAAACTTGATGCTCCTGGTCCTAGTGGTTCTGTAGGCTTCTTCTAAGATACAGATGGGTACTTCCCGATAGGTCAGGTCATTGTTGATTTCCACAGCTCTGTGATCGATGTTCTTGAAAACTTCAGCCTTCTCAGGCACTTCCAAGCATTTGCGAAGTAACGAGATATGGAACACATTGTGGATGGCTGACATCTCTTCAGGCAGTTCCAGTTGATACGATACTTATCCTCAGTGGTTCAGAATCTTGAAAGGTCCGATATATCTAGGAGCTAACTTTCCCTTCAGACTAAAGCGTTGAGTTCCCTTCAATGGTGAAACCTTGAGATATACGAAATCTCCGACATTGAAAATCAGGTCTCTCCTTCTCTTGTCAGCATAGCTCTTCTGTCTGGATTGGGCGGTCTTGAGGTGCTCATGGACTTTGTGAACTTTCTCTTCTACTTCTCGAAGAATGTTGGGTTCGAAGATCTGACTCTCTCCTACTTGCGACCAATTCAAAGGGGTACGACACTTTCTTCCGTATAGGAATTCAAATGGTGCCATCTACAAACTAGCTTGATAACTGTTGTTATATGAGAATTCTGCGAAAGGCAGGCAGTCTTCCCATTTTGATCCGTATTCCAACACACAAGCTCTAAGCATATCCTCCAAGATCTGGTTGACTCTCTCAGTTTGTCCATCTGTTTGTGGGTGATAAGCGGTACTGAAGTTCAACTTGGTTCCTAAACCTTCCTGAACTTTCTGCCAAAATCATGAAGTAAACTAGGTTCCTCGATCTGAGACGATGGTCTTGGGGGTTCCATGCAGACTAACAATCCTAGCAATATGCAGCTCTGCTAGCTTTGCACTCTGGTAGGTTGTTTTGACAGGTATGAAGTGGGCTACCTTGGACAATCTATCAACGATGACCCATATTGAGTCATTTCCCCTACTAGAAGTAGGTAAACCGGTGATAAAGTCCATTCCGACGGAATCCCATTTCCATTCTGAAATCTGCAAAGGCTGCAACAGTCCTGCAGGTCTCTGAGGCTCTGCTTTGACTCTTTGACAGATGTCACATTTGGCGATGTAGCTTCCAATCTCTCTCTTCATCTTGTGCCACCAAAATTGCTCTTTCAAATCCTAATACATCTTTGTTCCTCCGCGGTGGATAGAATAAAGAGTATCATGAGCTTCCTTCATGATAATTTCCTTCAGCTTCGAATCTGCTAGCACACAAATACGTCCTTTCTACCACAGTACTCCTTCTTCGTCTTCGGTAAATCCAGGTACCGTGCCTGTACCAATACGACGTTTGATTCCGTTGATACTTTCATTCCCCTTCTGGGCTTCCTTGATTTGGCTAATCAATGTGGGTTGAAGTTCAATGCTAGCTAAGAATCCTTTGCTAACTAACTCAGTCCTGAACTGCTCCAACTCTTCATACAAACTGGGTTGCTTTTCCTTGATCATGGTGTTAAGCCTACACGGCAATCTGCTAAGAGCATCCGCTACAACGTTGGCTTTGCCGGGGTGATAGTGAATGTCAAGGTCATAATCCTTGATTAACTCTATCCATATCCTTTGTCTCATATTCAGCTCCTTCTGTGTGAAGATATATTTCAAGCTCTTATGATCTGAGTAAATCTCACAGCGATTACCCATCAAATAATGACGCCATGTCTTCAATGCTAGAACCACAACTGCTAGCTCAAGATCATGGGTCGGATAGTTCTGCTCATGCTGCTTTAGTTGTCGAGACAAATACGCGATGACTTTGCCTTCTTGCATCAATACACATCCTAGGCCAATCTTGGATGCATCACAATACATATCAAACGGCTTCTTGATGTCTGGCATGATCAAAATTGGGGCGGATATCAATCTCTTCTTTAGCTCTTGGAAACTGGCTTCACACTTGTCTATCCATTCAAACTTCTTTTCCTTCTTCAACAATTGGGTCATTGGTCAGGCTATGCTCGAGAATCCTTCTACGAACTTGCGGTAATATCCTGCTAATCCGAGAAATGAACGAACTTGGGTTTGATTGGTTGGGGCTTCCCATTCTTCGACATATTTGATCTTGGTGGGATCAACAGAGACTCCTCCGGCAGACACAATATGTCCTAGGAATCCTACTTCTTTCAGCCAAAACTCACACTTGATGAACTTGGCATATAACTGATGCTCTCTCAGGGTTTCTAGGATGATTCTCAGATGTTGCTCATGCTCTTCTTTTGACTTGGAGTAGATAAGGATGTCGTCGATAAACACAACTACAAACTTATCTAGGAAATTCATAAAGATCTTATTCATGAGATTCATGAAATAAGCAGGGGCATTGGTTAATCCAAAAGACATATCCGTATACTCGTATAAACCATAGCAAGTAGTAAAGGCGGTCTTCAGAATATCCGTTGCACGAATCTTAAGTTGGTGATAACCAGTCCTAAGATCAATCTTTGAGAATACCTGGGCTCTAGTCAACTGATCAAATAGATCCTCTATCTTTGGCAAAGGGTACTTGTTCTTGATGGTGACGTCATTCAATTTTCTGTAATCTGTACACAGACGGTTGCCTCCATCTTTCTTGTCGACGAATAACACTGGTGATCTCCATGGCGATGCGCTTGGCTGAATCAAGCCTGTGGCTAACATGGCATCCAACTGCTTCTTCAGTTCCACTAACTCTGAGGGGTTCATGGTATAGGGTCTCTGGGCTATAGGTCCGGTTCCAGGGATTAGTTCGATAATGAACTCAATATCCCTATACGGGGGCATACCTGGCAATTCATCTGGGAATACGTCGGGGTATTCACAGACTACTCTGACTTGGTCAATGGTGGGCAGGGCTACACTCTTGTTGCACTTGAATTGATGGGGTAAGGTTTCAGAGATATGCTCTACTGTTACTCCAGAACTAGTGGTCATGGTGATGGCTTTCTTAGCACAGTCTATCAATCCTTTATGCCTTCACATCCAGTCCATACCTAGTACTACTTCCAATCCTTTGGTTCCAAGTACAATTAGGTTGGCATAAAAATCTATCCCATGTATTCTGATAGGTACAGCTTTGCAAATTTTTCTAGCTGTTGTGGTTGAACCGGGGATTTGAACTATCATGACATGCTTCAGGTTGGTTGGGTGAATCTTACTAGTGCATACAAATTCTTCGGTGACAAATGAGTGCGATGCTCCAGAATCAAACAATACTATTGCTAAAACTGAGTTGACAGAAAACATACCCAACACTACATCTGGCGCTTCTTGGGCTTCTTCTGCGTTCATGTGGAAGAGACGACCGTTGCGGTTGTGAGGGTTCCCTAGGGCAAATCTCCTTCCTGGTTGAACACGACGCTGCTGCTGAGCTGGGGCATTCACAGGGGCATTGGCGGCAGTCTTCTTGGGACACTCATTGGAGTAGTGACCCTTCACTCTACACTCGAAACAAGTGATCTGGGACTTGTCCTTGACAGCGACAGGTACAACATTGCTGCCAGTTCTGGGTGCAGTGTTGTTGTTGTTGTTGTTGTTGTTGCTCTTGGGAGGGGCACGATTGAAATTGTTGGCATTGCCGGAGTTGTGATTGTTTCCTCCGGACTTCACATTGCCTCCCCTACGGTTGGGGTAGCTTGGGTGAGAATTTGGGGGTCGGTTGCTCCTTGGTGCATATCCTGGTGAAGGGTTGGGACGGTACTTCTGGTGACTACTGGATCCAGACTGCTGCATCATACGATGCTTGCGGTTGTCGTTTGCCTAGTTAATCTTCCCTTCCATCTGAATGGCAGAGTCGACTAGCTCTTCGAGGTCCTGGAAACGGATGTTGACGAGGACAGTCTGCATCTCATCATGCAGTCCATTTAAGAATCTCTCCTTCTTGGCCTCTGTGTTGATCTCATCAGGTGCATATCTGGCAAGTGACAAGAATTTGTCACGGTACTCCACCATAGTCATTCTTCCTTGCTTCAATTCGTGGAATTCATCTCTCATCCTGTTGACGAGACCTTGCGGCACGTGGGCGCGGCTGAACTTGACTTTGAATGCTTCCCAGGTCATCACCTGGCCATGGTTCATATTGCGGATGATATTCCACCAAGCTCTTGCATCTCCTGCCAGATAGTGGGTGGTGAAGAGAACTTTCTCATTTTCATCCACTCCTGCAACTTCGAGGTTGTTTTCCATGGTCTGTAACCAGTCATCAGCATCTAATGGGTTTTCAGATTGGTTGAAGATTGGGGGATTGGTATTCTGAATTTTTTTGAGTTTGGATCCATGGTGATCCTGATTTCCATGTCCTTGGTTGTTGAGAGCCATTTGGGCGATTTGCTGCAATGTTGCTAAGTTGGCTTGGCGCTCGGCCCTGCTTGCTTCACGGTCCGCGATGAGATTCTGCAAGATCTGCAGCATTGGGTCCTGCGACGGGCTGCTCCCTCCTTGGTTTCCACGAGTCATCTGAAGATTGAGATAAATATAGGGGTAAGAGGGAAATTCTAAGGTTCATGGTTTTGGGTTTTCAAAGCTAAAACACTGAGTTAGACTCAGATTTTTCAACTAACTTCATCTTGATTCATGCAAGCAAGCACATGATACAACACAGACCACAACAATCAAAGGGGAAAATAGATGGTTTGAGGAACCATTCTGTAAGCTACAATACAATGAGATGATACATATCATGCTACGAAAGTGCTCTAGTGCATCTACTCATCATCGATGAAGTCGGAGTCTTCATCATCAGTGTAGAAGTCCACAACATCTTCTTCCAGAAAATCGTCATCGTTGCTGAGGTAAGAATCCATATCTCCCTAGATGTCTTCATCCTCATCTTCTTCTTCCTTGGCGGCAAGCTGAGCTTCCTGCTCCTTGACGGTCTTCTCGAGGTCGGCCACCTTCTTGTGAAGACGGGCGATGGTGCGATCCTTCTTTGCATGCTGGCGGCAAAGAGACTGGCGATCTTGGACGAGCAGTGCGAAAGTCTGGGCCTTCTGGTCAGCAATGGCACAGTTCTTGTTGGCTAACTCCCTGGCATTGTCCAGTTCCTGCTGTCTGTCATGACGCAAGAAGTCAAGGTTCTCCACTTGACGCCTCAACTCTAGGTGACCTGGCATCTCCATCGGCATTCCCATGAAGTCACGTCTTGCATAGTGGGCAAAACTGGTTCCTTAGGTCTTGTTGACGCTGAGGGCACATAGACGTGCGAGAGCTTCATGCATTGCCCTGGCTAATCCATCTAGCCAGTTGTTCTCTCTCACGGAGAACTGAATTCTCCCGGAAGTTGGTGCTCCGATGCTTCCTCGAAGATCCGCGGTGACTAGCCACTGTAGGTCTCCTCCTTGGGGTCCTGGAAGTTGAGCTCAAAGAAACTCTGGATGTGGGCGTCCCAGTAACTCCGATAGTGAATCCAGATCCCTCTCGAAGATCAGCTGACCTCCGTTTCCCAACTGGTAGAACTTGCTGAACTGAGTCTCCATCTACAATAATTAAGGATGAGGAAGTTAGTGAAGTGATCAAGTTTGTCAAATTTTAAGTAGTAATGTAAGAATTTTGAGGAACATGAATTTTTGAGAAAGAATGAGTTCACAAGGGTAAGAGGGGAAATAGTTTTTCAGAAATACTCACTTTGGTTTTGAAACTAAGTTTTTGTTTGAACGTCCATTCTAACTAGGGTCTCCTATGGTTAGGATGGCTCTGATACCAACTTGTCAACACCCGGATTTTTAATCCCAGATGCCCGTTATGCCATACCTCGCAATCCTAGGATTACCATTTTTGCGAGACATAACGGATTGGATATCACAGTACATCATCCATTACAAACCATACATAAGGTCTTTACATAAATAAGGATCTCATGATCCAGTCTTTAATACAACAAGCAGCGGAAATAAAAGATAAGCATAGCGGTGGGGTCCATATTCAGGGGCACAAGCAATGCTGACGAAGGCAGATAGTCCTAGTTATCATAGCCGTCCTGATGACCATCCTCCTGATAGTCTCCTTCATTGTCTGGCCATGAGAATAGCCAGGGACAAAAGCCATGAGTACTCTTTAAGTACTCACAAACTACTATTAACAGGTACTATAGTTCTAAATTAAAGTGCTAAATCTAAGTTAACTATAAAGTTAAGTTTGAAACCTAAGCTGAGTTCAGAAGCAAAGAAAGATAAGATAAAGTTCTAGAATCACTTAAGTTGGGAAGCTGTTATCATAAACACAACCCTGTTGTGGTCAAGTTAAAGTTCATTATTCATTTCAAGTTATTTATAAAACATCTGACAACGAAACAGTATGGCCATTCCAACTGTCCATAACTGCGGACGTGGCTATTCGAATAGTTTGACACTCTGCAGAGGTGGTACACTTGCACCACAAGATTCGATACATCTGTCAGGGATAACCCTGAATCATCATACTTAGTATGCAGATAATCAAACATAACCTTCCCTTTACACACCCTAGTATAAGCACCTCTCCTATGAGCATGGCCTCCCAACCATGACCATCAGTCATCTTGGACACTTCATAGGTGGACATCATGAGAGGTAGCCTCAGCTCAAACCTCTCCCGTGAGGGAACCAATACTAATGCATATAAATTTCTAGCTAAGCCTTACCCAATTCAGGTAATGTGGTTGTACGGTAAATTTGGAATGGTATCGCATCCGAATCCAACCATCAGTTTTATAAAAGGGTTAAGGCTCATGCCTCATCATATTCATCATCATAAACCAGTTGTGTTTCTCAACACATGTCAAAACATCTCAATAGAATGACTCATCATTCCAAGGTTTTCACAATTCATTTTCACCAATTGTTCGCATCTAAAGTGACTCAAGTTTTTGATCTACTCTAAAATACTAAGTTAAGAGTGTTCACTAAGGTGGAAGGATGGGATCAATCTCATGCCATAGAATGACATCTAAAGGTTTCTAAGTAGGTCAAGTTTTATACTTTTTATGCTACCTTCAAAACAAGTAAAGAACTTTGTGTAAACTAAGGGAGGTAAAACTTGTCAATAAGACTTGAGGTACTAATAGTTAAAGGGGTGTGATCAAAGCATGCCTAAGGCATCTTTGCTAAACCATCTAGTTGTTTCTAGTTTGCTGATCACTAAACTTGCAAGAGTTAAATCTTGGGTATTGCTGGCTTGCTAAGGGTAGCTTGCACTATTAATGGTGGCTTGCCTTTGTTAGTGCAGTGGTTGAATTTTTCTTCGTCTTCGTCTTGATAACACTCCTCCTCCTCGTAAGCTTGGTCGGTACTATCTTCTATAACAATACATACGGAGTAGACAATCACCCAACAATACTTAACTAGGCTAGATAGCATTCTAAGACACACAATTGATGATCTATTATCATCACAAGCATCACAAGTTTAATTCAATAGTTTCTTTCTTTTTATTTTAGAAAAGTAATTTCTACTCATTGAAAATTTAACTAAGATTTATTATTCACCACTTAAAATATGGGATCATGTTGACACATGTCATCACCACATATTCTAACATATGGGAATGAGATTTAAGGGTTGGATCAATATTACTTTGGTTTAAGTTCATTATTTAATGATTTAAAGTGACTAGAAATGCCTATATAGCATTATTTTGGTACTAGTCCAAAGTCACTTCATGTAAACCTTAATATTATTACATATTTGGATAGATATGATGAAATGTGATTTTTGAGAGTTGGAATCAACTCGAAAGCTAACTTGGTTGATTTTATAAAAATGTTGCAAGTTGCAAATGCTTCTGTTTTGTTATTTTTGTTAGGATAGATCTATAACTCTAATTGAATTAAATCGAACGGGCTTGGATAGATCATTTCAATACCTTTCAGAAAAAATTAGTTTCATGCAATTTGGATTTCTAAAACTCTCTGAATTGATTTTTAAACTAGTGGACAGAAACTAGATTTAATCGAAAAAGAAAAATCCAGATTTGAACGGGTGGGCTAGCGCGGGAAAAGACTTGGGCCGGCCCAGTGGCGCTCCGCGGCACGGGGCTCAGCTGAGAGGGGTGTCCCGCTTGTCAGCGGCACATAAAACGCGAAACGGTACATGCGCTGTGGGCCGTAGGATTAGAATAGGAATCTACGGCTGAGGGTCGTCGTCGACGACGAACAGGTTGCCGGCGAGCTCGAACCCTAGAGGCTCGTTGGGGGTCTGCTGGGGAATTACCAGGGCTCCAGCGGGGTCGGCAAGGTGGGCAAACGAACTAGAAGATGACGGCGAGGCGAGGTGCGGTTGCGGTGGAGCTTGGGGTGGTCGCAATCAGCGACGCCCTTCTCCTCCAGAGGCGGCTGCTCCGACTCCAATTCCGGCGAGCTGCTGCTCCCTTTGCTCCGGCGAGAGGTGGGTGAGGTTCAGAGAGGTGAGGGGAGTGGAATGGTGTGGAGATAAGAGGCTGGGGAGGGCTCCTTTTATAGGCCTGACGGTGAGACCGAGCGGGATGGGCAGGCGATGGTGGCGACATGGCTACGGCGGGGTAGAGGCATGGCTGGGGGTGGCGATCGATGGGCGGTTTCCTGGCGGTGCTCTAGGAATTGAATGCGGCCGTAGGGGCGGTGGCACGCGGTCGGGGCGAGGTGGCGCTCTGAGAGGCAGAGGCAGCGGTGTCCACGGCGAGCGGTGGCTGTGAAGCGTTGGGCGGCCAGCGGGGGTGTCTGGGGTGTTCTCCAGGTCGAGGCGAAGCGGTGGGCGTGCTGCTAAGGCGGTGAGCGCGCCTGGGACGGCACTGGCATGGTGCGGTGGCACTGGGCGCGGTTTGTGCTCGGTGGTCCACTGTTGCTCTTGGCTCGGGCAAGGGACAGGGGGTGGCGGTGAGGTGTGAGCTACCTCCTAAACATGGAGAGAGAGGAGGAGATGGTCTGCTGCGGCGGGGCAAGGGTTGGCCAGCGAGGCATGGCTCGGCATGGCATGGCATGGGGACTAGGGACAAGGGAGAGGGGTGTTAGGGGTTTGGTTAGATCAAGAGGGGACAGAGGAGATAAATGTAGATCATTTGGGGGCAAAACCCTGTTCAAAATAGTGAGCTAGGATTAGAGTAGAGATTATGCATGCCAAGTGTTTGATTAAATGGCTGCTTGAAAGAAAGTTTTGAATTTTGGTTTCAAAAATTTTGAGTGATTTCCACTAGTGATAGGTAGTCTCTGGTTGCAAGGGTTTTGAAAATGGAGCTCAAAGAGATGGTTTTTGAAATAGGGGTGATCTAT
Organism: Avena insularis; assembly: GCA_023614405.1. Taxonomy (NCBI): domain Eukaryota; kingdom Viridiplantae; phylum Streptophyta; class Magnoliopsida; order Poales; family Poaceae; genus Avena; species Avena insularis. The sequence goes on from CM042689.1 coordinate 370,867,098, forward strand.
GCATATGCCTTAGATTCAATTTTGAACTGTCATTTAAAATAGTTAACAGAATGTTTTTAGCAGATCAAAAGGTGGGCTTTGGTACCTCATTATGTGTACTAGCAAGGGGTACAAAGATCAAGAATTGTTTCTGTTAAGAATTGAGTACTAGGAATATCCAAAGTAGTGTAGTGGATTAAAATGGCCAAAATGACCATTCCTCCGTTTTAATTCTTTTTGATTTGATTTTCTTTAGGAAAAGTTTGGGGATGATGTAGATGATGTTTAAATCACCTAAGAAACATTTTACAAGCATTGGATCACACAATCATGGCAATTCAAAACAACTCCTATTTTAAATGCACACACATATATATGAATGCTTTCATTTTAAATTTGGAAAAGTTTTTGTTAACCCTATTTTTGATGATTTAGATCTTGATAAGCTTGGATTAAAGTTTTGGGATGTTACAGTACTCGAGCTCGCACTAGGACGAGGGTACCTCCTTGTCGTACCATGGTGACACTTCATCCTGGCCAGCCTGGGATTGATAGCCACTTAGGCCAAAAGCCTAAGCTTGGGGGGAGGTACACCGACACCGCAGTCATCTCCATATCATGATGCGTCGGTACTTTGTATATTCATGTTTTCGTTCTCTTTTTAGTTTTCGTTCTTCTTTGCTTTTGCTTTCTAAAAACACAAAAAGACCAAAAATATTTTTGTTGTTTCTCTTTGGTTTGCTTCTTATTTTTGCCTTGGTTTGCTTTTCCCTTTTTTCTTTGTTTGAACTATTCGAAAAAACCAAAAAGATTTTGCTTTGCTCGTTTTTCTCTTTTGGTTCTTGTTTAAAAATCGAAAACACCAAAAATATTTGTCGTTCTTCTTTGGTTTTTGCGAGTTTGCTACAGGGTTCGATAGTTCTCAGTGGAATATTGGTTTCATATTATTATTCAAGCCACACAAGTGAAGAGCAATAATGAGGATTAATGACAACTTGAGGCGTGGTAAGAGGCTGGTAACGAACTCTATTTGTTTTCATTTTTGTACATATACTCATCATTGTGAGCTTGCTTAGTCCGTTCATGTAGGGTGTATGTTATCTTTGGATGCTTAGTAGTTCTTGCTTTCTTGTGATTAGCTCCAGCTTGCTAATAGTTTGTAGCATGTTTCATGAATGTTTGCTTGCATTACTCTATTCATAAATTGGTATGACACCATGGTATCCTCCTCTGAATGTTTCATTTGATTGACTTGGCACATGCTCACGCATGCACATGACTGTAATAATCAGTTAAGCCTTGATGAATTATTTTGCCTTGAGGATCTTGAATCACTTTCATGCCATGAGTAGTCCTGTTTTGTTGCAAGCATGATAATGACAGCTATTGCTCTCTCGTTTGTCGCTCCCTTACTATTGCTAGCCTTCACTTTCACTGAGTATGTTTTACTCAAGTTCCAAACTCCCTAAACCAAATATTTCTAAGGTCTCCACCATACCAACCTATTAGCATCATTTGCTACTCCCGTGCATATTCAATGTGCCTTGTTTTCTTCCGAATAAAATGTTTGCTTGTTATGGGAAAATTAGTTAGTAAAGCTCTCACGAACTTGATTGCACATTTTATTTCCTGCACTTAATAGACCTGAACCATTGTGAACTCTCCATGAAAGTTATATGCTTGCAAATTATAGGCTGGGGATTAGCAGAACCGTCTTTACGGGGAACTTTCAACACTTGTAAATATATACCCAGTTGATACCTTGCTCTTTTCTTTGCGGATGTCGTCGGTGTGAAATAAAAGGGGAGCTTGTAAGTCCATGGAGTTATGTATATGTGTTAGAGAAACGCCTGGGCCGCTGGTCTAATCCATGCTAACATGGTGGAAACCTGTAGCGTAACCATAATGATATCTATGAAGCATTCTTCTTATAAAAAAAGAGAGAGATAGCTATTGAGAAAAAGAAAAAAAAAGAGTTTTATGAAAAGAGGAAAGAGAGGAAAAATCACCATTTCCCATGGTAAATAAGAAGATTGCTGAGATACTCATTGTCTGCTTGCCTTGTCATTTTGATATGGGGATTCTTCCGTATCATCGGGAAAGGGGTACCCCATTGGCGGTTCTCAATGATACGCACATACTTACGATGACAAGAACTTACCGGTAACTAAAGTTGAGTAGCATGAGGAGCGGCCCTCATACTCAAGGGACTTGGGATTTTCAGTTTATAGTCTGTCAAGCATATAACTCAGATTGGACCTCACTTTCACCTTAACCACGTTAAAGATGCTTATGATAGGGGCAATGAGAGTTCAAAGCTAACGAGTACCATACTTTCAGCATTTGGAAGCCTTTCAAATTATTCAAAACCTTTTCTTCTACTTGTTGAGTCTCCACATATTCTTTGAGCACCTTCTTGAGAGCATAGTTGTCATTCTTTATGTTTGTTCCATTACTTGATTATTTGTGTTATGACTTTGATGCTTGTATTCTTGATATCTTTACTTCTAGTCATCACTTGAACTTCAGAGATGCCTTGACGTTCATAGTCAAAGGCAAGCGAGATACCACTCTATCATACCTTTCTATGAGCATTGTAATGTTGCTTATGATCGTGCTACTTATTATTCTTGAGTTGGAATCTCTTCATAGCTTGCAATGACTATTAAGTAGACTCAGTTGCATACTCTTCATTATGAATTGTCCAAGTAGTTGATCGCATTGCTGAGAATATTTACATCATATGAAGCAAATGTGTTCATGAAAGTTCTTTTATCGCACTTAGTTTTCAACTGAATTGCTTGAGGACAAGCAATAAGCTAAGCTTGGGGGGAGTTGATACGTCCAAAACGTATCTACTTTCCCGAACACTTTTGCTATTGTTTCTCCTCTATACTTGTGTGATTTGGATGCAACTAATGCGAATCGACGCTTTTTTCAAAATTGCCTTGGTGTCTACTTTTGTGCAGAAAATCAACTATCGTGAAAAATCCCGAAAATATGCCAAAAATCCTATTTCACCAAGACTCAGGAGCGAATCGAGATGGAGAAGAGCCGGGGTGGCCACACCACACCGGTGGCGCTGAGCCAGGCCAGCCGCACTGGGTGGGCCCCCTGCACCCTCGGCCTCTCTTCGCCTATAAGGAGCCTTTTGACCTAAAAACTTCGGGGGGTTTGACGTTTTTCCAGAAGGAGTTCCGCTCCACCGCCACCACCAGATTCCATGAAACAGCACCAGAAACTCTGTTCTGGCACCCTGCCAGGACGGGGAATTGGAGGAGATCATCGCCATCATCACCATCGCTTCTCCATCGACCATCCATGTTTCCCCCATCTATGAGTGAGTAATCCCCCGCTGTAGGCTATGGGGATGGTAGGGATTGGATGAGATCGTTCATGTAATGGCATCATATTGTTAGGGCATGGTGCCTAGTATCACATGTGTTCACGGAGTGTTAATGCTTTGCTCCGGTGCTCTATTAAAAGGAGCACCTTAATTGCCAGTAGTTCCCTAGAGGCCCCGCTGCAAACGGGCTGGCAGGACAAAAGATGTTGTGCAAGTTCTCATTGCGAGCACGTATGACTATATATGGAACACATGCCTAGGATTGTCTAGTACTTGGATGCTTTATCTTACTTATCTGTAATTGCCCTATGTTCTGATTGCTATGTGAATTGTCTTGTCCATGCAACGCCCGTCCATCCATCCCTATGCCTACCGCACTCGAATCCCACTGTTTATTGCTTTTGTTACTACTGTCTTTGCTTTACTACCGCTACTCGCTATTCCTACTACAAAACTGTTGCTCTTGATAAACTTTGTGAGCAAGATTGTTTCCAGGTGCAGCTGAATTGACAACTCAGTTGTTAAGGCTGATAAATATTCTTTGGCTCCCCTTGTGTCGAATCAATAAATTGGGTTTCACTTCCCTCGAAAATATTGCGATACACCCCCTATACTTGTGGGTCATCATGCATCCTTATAGCGTAGCAAAATTATTGTTAACATGGATGATTCAAATAAGTAAACTTTATTCCATGTCATGTAATCAACTCATAGGCTTGCCTTTGAACAATAAAATATAATCATGTAAAATGAGGGTGTGAGAGTTGTCATGAAAAGCATACACACTTGAGTATCTCAATTCTCACACATCAATAAATCAAGACTTTTCAACCACTACTTTTCTATTCATTGTCCTTCAAGAATTTCAGTTTTCGAGTAATTGAGAGCATGCCAAAGATTTTTATAAGTTTATCAGGATGTGATGGACACTCATGGCATCACTAACGTTTTTGTTCCTTTTGCATAATGATTACTCATAACCGCTAGATGAGTGATTCCGCCATGAACATAGCTACCCGGGAGTGCCGAGAATCTTACCCACTATAACATTGATGCTACATGTGTTTAATCAACTCTTAGCTTAAATCTAGGAGTTTCCTCCATGAAGATCGTTCGTAGGCCAGCAGAGTTGTTGGCATCTCATGAAGTTTGACATGCATAAAGATATATCATTCTTATGATTAACAAGTCAAACTTTGGCATTCTCACAAAAACCGCTAAGCATTATTTCAATCGAACAAATCCTTTTGAAGAGAGCTATCAAGTCAATCAACATTTTCAGTGGTGTTGAGTGTCTCTAGAAATAAGCCTTCAAGACTAAGCACTACAACACCCAAGCCTTCAATTGTGAGACTTTTTCTTATTACAATTGTTTAGCAATTTGTAGGCAAGACTTGGTTAATTATGAGAGGTGGAACAGAACATAGACAACTAAATACTCATGCAAACAAAAATCTTACTACAATACAAAGACTCACTCCACCAATATAACATCTCAACATTTACTACTATGTAGCATGGGTTTCTCAAACTTCAAAAGTGGGGAGTCATAAGGCATACCTCTCATGTTTGGTTCTACTTCTCCGTTCCTTTTTTTATTTGCTTCTTGGAAACTTGAAGTCGATCACTCTCCTTCAAATACATGAAAACCTCGAGTCGGAAAGAAATGAAAAAGGGAAAATAACGAAAAATGGAGAAATCTTTTTGTGGTTTTTAAGAGAGGGAGTTTAAAGAATAGAAAATTGGCGGCAAAGCTCGGCAAGAAAATCTTGAAAGCAAATAGAAAGAACTAAAACTAAAGTGTTGGTGAAACCAACACGAGTGCTTATAAACTCGAATTAAAAACACAACCTCAAAAAAAATAAAAGCAAATGAACGCCAAATAAAGATACATGAGGAAACTTCCCCAAGCTTAGGCTTTTGCAAGCCCTTCAAATCATTGTGGTGGTGATATAAAGTCGTTACTCTAGTTCACAAATTGAGTTGAGAGGTTACTAGTTGTTCCTCGGAGGTTCAAAGAGAGGCTATGCATCCTCTCCATAGTCCCTCCAAGTTCTTGGAAGTCTTGGTATGTAACGAACCGGGTTGATGGATGCTCCTCTTGATAAGGAACTTATTGCTTCTCCTCTTGGTCCTCATCCTCCTCCGGAACCTCCTCCTCAGGTTGGTGTTTCTCAACCTGCAAGTCATATAGCAAACATCCTTGCTCGATAGAGAAAAGACCATTAGGCATAGGAGCGGGGTAGAGACACCCAGCTCCAGCAATATGCAGGTAATAAACACCACCTCTCCTAGTGAGCATTCCACAAGCTTTTAAAGTAGAGAAACCAACAGGTCGCTCACCTAGCACAGGTTGCAACTCACCTAGGTCGATGCCTAGGGCAGTGGCAAGCACGCTGATGACGCCTCCACCTGTGATTTGTCCTTGGCTTTGGGAGGCTTGGTGCTCCAGGTAGCGCACAAGGATGGCGCCCAAGTTGAGTGACAAGCCACAGTTGATGTAAGAAGCCTTTGCAAGGACTAAGATGTCCTTCTCGTTGAGTCTCGTGAACTCATTACGTGCCTGCAAGGTGTTAGCAATAAAATAGAACAAATAGCGAATTGCAGGATGTTGAATATTCTTCCCCTTGTTTACTCTAGTAGTAAAACTCATTCCATAGTTAAGCACCATTCATCTAATGTTAAAGTGTAGTTTTTGTTCATAAGTCAGAAAGAAATTGTGTCCTCTCCTTGCCATAGTTTAATGGTGCTTTGCAGCAAACTTAGGAATTCAATAGTTAAGCAGCGATAAGTAGGCACATCATTGTACACAAAGTTTTGCATGCCAGCTCTATTGCAAAGTAAATTGAAGTCATCAGAAATACCGAGTTGGTTCAATATAATGGGGCAAGCCCACTTGGTGGCCTTCACTTCGCGGTTGTTGATCTTGTCGAAGTGATCACGTTGGAGCTCATTCCTGAACCGTATCCCCATGTGTTCTTGAGCGACAGCCTGAGAAGCACTAGCGGTGGCATGAGCACGAGTTTGGCTCCTTGTGTTCATCATCTAAAACATTGAAGAAAGACAAAAATAAAACTTTTTGATCCAACAACAGTAAGTATAACATATTCCTCATCATAGCACACTAAAGAATCTCCTCAAAATAATAATCTAGGCAAGAGAGTCATGGCAATTGGTTCATAGTAGGTCTCACCCTAGATTGATAATGACAATAGATCGAAGATGAATTTACAAAAAGTAATTGGAGGATCAGAGGAGAAACATACAGTAGATCACTTGTGTGCAAGGAAATCGAACGAAATTGAGTAGAGATGAAGATCTCTTGAGGTTTGGAGGTAGAAGAGAGAAAAAAGATTGAAGTTTTGAGGTTGGAGGTACGTTCCCGTGCGATTTTGTGGTCGGGCGCAATTATACGGGCATAACTATACGGACGGAACAATGCGTTCCCATTGTATAGTTGGCCCGTTGCCAAAATTTTAGGGTTTCCATCTGGCGGGGCGGCTATACGGCCAGAACTATATGGCCAGAAAATTTGTTCTCGCCGTATAGTTGGTCGTCAAACCGTCTGTACTTGGAAAAATAAATTATACAAAGGCATCGATATCTATACGACCGGAACTATATGGCCGGAATTTTTATTCCCGCCGTATAGTTGGTCGTTAAACCGTCAGTACATTGGAAAAGAATTTGTACGAAAGCATCGATATCTACACGTCCGGAGCTACACAGCCGGAATTTTTTATTCCCACCATATAGTTGGTCGTTAAACCGTTAGTATATATGAAATAAAAATTATTAATGGCAAAGATATCTATACGATCGGAACTATACAACCGGAATTTTTATTCCCGCCGTATAGTTGGTTGTTAAACTCTCTATATGCATCAAACAAATTCTGTTTCTTCGAAAATTATTTCTTATCCTGTAACTTAGTGACATACTTTGATTTTGACAAAAAATTGACAGTAAATATTGTTGACCACCAACGACATGAATAAATCAGGATTTTTAGTACTACCGAACTTTGTCTCCTCAATTGGAGTTTTCTAGCACTCTTTATTAATCATTAACTAAAACTTAAAACTTTACATAAACCTTTATTTCACATGGTTTGCCTCCCATGAAGCGCTCTTTTATGGTCAATAGCCTGACCTCAATGTTGATCACTTAGGACAGATGAGTGGAACACCCACTCCAAAATAGTTGGCCTTCAAAGTGATGGCCTCCTTTTCATCATGCTTGGCTTTCTTCTTCCTGGGGAAATGAATAACAAAAGGATCCCACGAAGGCAATTCAAGCTTCATGTTACCTTAATGTAGATTAATCAAAGCCTTAATAGTTCTTAAGAAAGGATGACCTAATATAATAGGAGCAGTAGCATGTTCAGGCATGTCAACAATAACAAAATCAATAAGAGCAGGACAACCTTTAATGTATACTAAAGTATTCTCTTTAATTCCTACAGCTTGTTTGTAGGTAGAATCTGCTAGATGCAATTTTAACTCGGTGATCTCAAAGGAGCCAAGATTTAACTTGTTAAAAAGAGTCTTTGGAATTGTTGAGATGCTTGCACCTAGATCACAAAGTGCAGATATCTCATTGGTCCCAATTTTAATATTAATAGTAGGCTTAAATATGTCATCAAGCTTCACAGGTAATTTTTCAGCAATTTGCTTGTATTCTTCCTCAAGCTCATGTACCTTTATTTCTACCTGATTAACAAAGTGTTGGTACATAGCTTCCTCATTACCTTCACTTACCGGAATATTAACGTTGATCCTTTTGACGAGATCTTCAACGGTGTAGCTTGGTGAAGGGGCATTACTATAATCAAGTTCTTTAGGCTCCTCCCTTTGGATTCTCATCATCTTGAGGTCTTCAATAGGATTGGGCTCAGATTTACCTGCAAATTTGGCTAGAATGAGAGTTTGAGTCTCGGTTATCTTACCTAGTTGTGCCTCAATGATCCTCGTTCTTTCTTGGAGGGAGTGCAAATCATTTATCAAACTTACAGCTTGGTTAGACAATTTACCAAGCATAGTGGTTCTCCGTTATTTTAACAAGAATATTGTTTTGCTCATTTTGTGAGTCTATAAAAGACTTAAGTGTTTCTTGGAGACTACCATTACTAGTTCCCATATTATTATTAGAGTTACCTACATGACTAGAATAATGTTTCTGAAAATTAGGATTATAATTCTTCTTCCAAGCAGGGTTATAATCATTACGAGCTATGAAGTGTATTTCTTCAATATTCGTTTCAGGGATAGCTCTTACCTGGGTTTCCTTACCTTTTATGGCTAGTATGAGCTCATCCAAATTAGCATTGAGTTCTTCATTTTCTTGTGGTGAGACGGAGTTCACCTTCTTCGTGTTTGATCTATACACATGCCATTGGGCATTGTTGTCTTGCATATTGTCTAGCAGCTGCTTCGGCAATATGTTTACCCATAAATGTTCCTCCAGGTGCAGTATCAAGCATAGACTTAGACACAGGGTTAAGAGCATTATAAAATAGATCGAGAATTAACTAGTCTTCCATCCCATGACTAGGACAGTTTCTCATGCATTCTTTCATCCTCTCCCATGCAAGCGCTAGTGGCTCACGCTCTTCTTGTCTAAAACCAGTAATATTAGATCTGAGTTGCATAGTCTTTGCAGGTGGGAAACATTTAGTCATAAATAAAGAAGTGCATTCCATCCATGATGTAATAGTATTTCTAGGCAAAGATAGCAAGCATTCTTTTCTCTTCCTCTAAGAGAGAAAGGAAATAAATGCTATTTAACCGCATCGGGGTCAACGTCTTTTATAAGCATCATATCACATATTTTAGTGAAAGTATTCAAGTGCATACTGATGACTGCAAGTGCACAGATCGTTTGTAGCTAGTTTTAAAATAAAGATATCGATCCCACAGGGAGCAGGAGTCTGAAGTCTAATAACTCTTGAAATAAATATTACAATAGAAATGTTAAATAAAGTTCTAACTGACAAGATAAAATGCCAGTATTATGTAGAAATGTGTTTTGGGGTTTTTGGTATAAGAGCAACAATAAATAAAGTAAAACAACTGAACACAAAAAGTAAGTATCGCGTGTATAAGAGAGATTGGAACTACGATAGGGAAAAAGAATTCTCAAGGAGTAGTGGATACACCACTAGCATTATAAGGAGCTAACATAAAGATTATTATCATGAACATTCTCGACTATGTATGTGTGTGAGGAACTCCATATTTGGACAAATAGGAAGCAGCCGTTTCTCACATCATCCTCATAACCACAATAGTCAACAATCGACATTAATGGAATTTATGCGTTATTAAGGCATGTAATCCCGTAGGACGTATCCCATGATATGGATAGTGTTCCGTGAGTTTCGTCGGTTTCCAAAGTTTTTATACGTAAGGAGTGCCAACAACTTTATAGTCACTGTAAGTGCTAGCACACCTCCGTCTACCAACAAGTAGTTCCCTCCATCAAGTCCCCATGAGAGGAAAATATTGAGAGGTCGACTTCTCTCAACATCAAGATGAAGATAATCTAACACATGGTCAGAGCGATGAATATCATAATAAACTTTATCTTATTTCAATATCATACTAGGGTTTCTCCATCTCCCCAAGAACTAATGATCTACTCAGACATGGAGGCAATCAACATCATGGTAATAACAATGGAATCTATCATAGATGAATAGTACTTGTATAAATCCACAACGAGTACGGAAATTACAAAAAGATGTAGATGGGATGGATGGAGATGGTGGTGATGTAGTGGTGGATGATGAAGATTGATGCCTTAGCCTCCTGGATCTATGCAGGGCAAAGATGGATCCCCGGTGGACGAGTTCCCCCTCCAGATCCCTTCCGGAGGTGAGGTTTTAGCGATTTCTGGGTGTTCTGTATGTCGTCTCTCCGATCCAGTTGCACGGGGTGAAACTATTTGAGGAGGTGGTGGCGGCGCAAACTATACGACCGGAACTATACGGCCGGAAAATTTATTCCAGTCGTATAGTTGGTCGTTGAACCGTCTGTCTCCTTTGTTCGCTTTGGTTTTTCTTCTGATATTATTAATATTTCCTAGTTAAGCGATTTACGTTGTTTTTGACTCCTTTTATCCTCAGTACAACTGCTCCAAGAATTGTGTCCATTGGATCTATCATCTGTCCCGATCCTGGTGAAAACAGACATAAAATATGCACGCGAGCACCGTAAAATACCAAGATACTACATCTACAATGCAAAATAATAGTGTAAAACATGATGCAAATATGCACTCATCAACTTCCCCAAGCTTAGATTATTGCTCGTCCCGAGCAAGTTTAGCTTAATGGATGTGATCTTCATATTCATGAAGCTGAGTCGATAAAATAAATGAGGCAGTTGTAGCATGTGTTTATCCTATACGATACATAGGAAGTTCATGAATAGTACCTTACTCGAACCATCTGAATAGTATTAGCAGGCTTCCACACCTCAGTGATCAACAGTTCATAAATGATGAATCTCAACATAGTGTAAAAGTATCCGGTTCAACCGAATGGGTTAGCGAGGTAGTCCCAAGTGTTTTAGGATTAACATATTCACTTGGGATTCAAAATCTCAAAAGTGTTTCTTTGTCATACTACAATATAGTTGTATATGCATATTTTCTCTTTGCACACTCTTTCCTTTTCTTCTTTAATGTATATATGCTCACACTTTTGTTTAAGTGTTGTGCAAAGGAGCTAGCTATACATTCCACTTCATGTTGGAATTTAAAGTTTAACGATCTCAATTATCAAATTCCAATTGTATATGAAGCATTATTATGACTTGAAGATTCTACCTCAATTTTGATAGCATTTTAATTTTCTTTTGTTCAAGGTTTCTTTTTCAACTTAACTGCATAGTTAGTTTTTCCTTGCAAATCAAGTCGTAGACTTACAACATGTTGACCAAATTATCTTTATGTGTTCCATTAATACCAATGTGTGGAAGACTCCTATTGCTATCATCAAGTGCAAGTAAAATTATACTCAAGCCATTCATATATCTAATAAGATAAACACAAACTCAATATTGCTCCATAATAATAATAGACTCGGAATTTCATTAAAGGGATCGACTATTCCTGAAAGGAATTCTTATGATGCAAAATTTATTTCTAGTTTGAACTAATGCAAAACTAAAATAGTAATGTAAAACCTATAAGATAGATTACAAGGTCTTAAAGATCTCCCCAAGCTTGGAATCAAGCCAGGCGGGATCAAATAATCCCTTGCAATTATTTGATACCGTGATTATTGTAGATCACTGTGGCGGAATGGCACATGGTATCTCCTCTTCACGGGCCAACCTGAGATGGAGGGATTGATTGACAGCTTCTAATTCTTTAACGCGTAGCTTGTAGAAAACATTGTTCCTCTCTAGCACTTTCACTTGCTCTTTAATGAACTCATTGTTATCCTGGAGTGTTTGTAGCGCCTTAAGACTCATAGAAAAACCTGCTTCGGTTGTCTTCTTGATATCTTCATCAAGTTTATCAAGATAAAGTCGCAACAACCAAAGATGTTTTGGTGTCCCCGGCATCTCCCTATCCATCTCTCCAATCTTCATCTCAAGGGCCTTCAAATCCCTCTTCCGGCGTGCATCGTCAGCGTCGAGGAACTCTATAGGGATGGTCTTGATCTCCTTGCCTTCCTCGCTCTTGCTCCCGATCTCCATAGGGTCCTTTCTTCTTGGCTTCTATCCTTTGGTTGCGTGTCCTCACATGTGAATAAGAGGTGGATTGGTTTCTGGAGATTATGATTAGAGAAAGAGACAATGGTAGTATATAAGGGGCGTTAGAGGTCGGTAAAACTCGTGAGAAACACCAAATTGTCGCCCAAGAAAAGAATCCTAACAAAACAGGGAAAGAAATCACGGATTTGGAAGAGTCCTGCCGCGTAACGACCAACTATACGGGCGCGACACGTATAGCTCCAGCCGTATAATTGGTTCCGGGCAGATATTTCTAGATATCTCGAGTTCAGGTCGATTAAGGCACGAGTCAGAATCGATAATAACATTTTTTAATGAATAAAAAGGAAAAGGCAATGAAAAGTGTCTGGTAGTTTAACAACCAACTATACGGTCGGAATTTCGGCTCCGGTCGCATAGTTGCGACCGTATAAATATAGACATCAAAAATCAAAAAGTGTCTGAGAGTTTAACGACCAACTATACGTCCAGAATTTTGGCTCCGTATAGTTACGACAGTATAGGTCCAGACTTCGAAAACAATTTCACGAAGATGATACAGAGAGTTTAACGACCAACTATACAGCGGGAGATTTTTCTCCGGTCGAATAGTTGCGCTTGTATAGTTGGTAAAAACCCTCAGAAGCTTCAAAACAACACGAGGAATTCAAAGGCAAAAAATTTAGAAGTAAAATCTGTGAAAAAAAATCACTTATTTGAGTAGGAACACTTACCACGAACTTACCGTTTACTTATTCGGGGATGAAAAGCTCCTCCAAAAACAAAGACTTCTTCTCTTTTGGAGGAATTGACCTTAGTTCATTGAATAATTTTTGTAAACAAAAATCACCGGGACTAAAGTTCCTCTCAACAAGATTGGTGTCTTGTTGGGCAAACATGGACACTGCATCCAACATCTTTATTTCTTGCCTCTACATAATCTTCAACTCAAATACTTGAAGTGAAAGAATCCAACGGATCAGTCTTGGCTTATGGTCTTTCCTCTCAAGGAGTTCATTTAAACCATCATGATCCATATGAACTCTTACCTTTGCATCAACTATATAAGAACGAAATTTATCACAAGAGAAAAATACAGCAAAAAGTTCCCTTTCTTTCTTAGGGTAATTCATTTGAGCACCATTAAGAGTTCTACTAGCATGATGTATAATTATAAATCTGCGACCAATGTGTTGCCTCAAAGTTACTCCTACAGCATCATCACTAGCTTCACATATTAAGTCAAAGGTTGTATCCCAGATAGGTGGTTTAATGATAGGAGCACGAGATAAAGCATTTTTGAGTTTATCAAAGGCTTCAAGACATTTATCATCAAAATTGAATCTTACACCCTTTTGCAGGAGGTTAGTCAAAGGTTTAGATATTCCAGAGAAATTTCTAATGAACCTTCTATAAAAACCCACATGACCAAGGAAACTTCTTATACCTTTAATATCTCTAGGTTGCGGCATTCTCTCTGTGGCCTCAACCTTAGCTCTATCCACTTCAATTCCCTTACCTGATACCTTGTGTCCAAGGACTATACCTTCTTTGACCATAAAATGGCACTTCTCCCAGTTTAGAACAAGGTTGGTTTCTTTGCAACGCTGCAAACCACTTTTGAGATTATCCAAGCAACTAGTAAACGAAGTTCCATAGACATTAAAGGCGTCCATAAATACTTCCATTATAAGTTCTATAAAATCCGCAAAAATAGCAGTCATGCATCTTTGAAAAGTAGCGAGAGCATTACATAAACCAAAAGGCAGATGTCGGTGATGACCCACAAATGTAGGGGGTGTATCGCAGTATTTTTGATAAGTAAGAGTGTCGAACCCAAGGAGGAGCAGAAGGTGCTGGCTAGTGGTATGGATCAGGAATTCTCTGCAAATACTTAGCAAACGGATTTTAGGGGTTTTTGATAATGCAAGTAATTAAGGTAGAAACCTAACCACAGCTTTAAACTCTAAGACCCTGACGTCCCTTGTGTAATGGTTTCCTAACGGGGGTTCAGGTTTCTGTCACTCCGGCAACCCCTATGATTAGTAGCCAAATACACAATGCATTCCCCTAGGCCCATATAGGTGAAGTGTCATGTAGTCGATGTTCACATGACACCACTAAAAGAAGTACACCACAACTTAAATATCAAATCATTGAATCTTTCTCAACACAATTCCACTACTAACAACATGACTTCTCCCATGTCCTCAAGAACAAAACGAACTACTCAGAAGCACTACTAGGAAACAGCCTATAGATAGAAAAGTTAATCTGTGGCGCATATGTAAATCCATGCGCCACAGAGACTTGTCAGTGGCGCACTAGGAAACATGCGCCACAGAAACCTGGAAGTTCTGTGGCGCATTTAGTACAATATGCGCCACAAAAGATTGGTGGGACCCGCCAGCCGAGGTGGGTTGATCCAAGTTCTGTGGCGCATAACGAGATATGCGCCACAGAAGTTGCATCTTCTATGGCACATATTTTATTATGCACCACAGAACATGGAGGAGGGCCCCACCACGGAATCTAATTCACCCACGATCTGTGGCGCATTTGCGGATATGCGCCACAGATATGTTTCACTTCTGTGGCGCATATCCTCACATGCGCCACAGAACATGGAGGGGGGCCCCACCACATGGAATCTAATTCACCCACTTCTGTGGCGCATATGGACTTATGCGCCATAGAATATTGAGCATCTGTGGCGCATTTCCTCCATATGCGCCACAGATGAGGGCGTCCAGATCCATGTTAAAAAGGTGACAAAAAGCTCCCACCTTATCTATCCACCACCACCCATTTCACATCTCTTCCTTTCTACCTCCTCCCAACTCGTCTTGCTCCTCCCTCACACCCCATTTTGCCCATAGTTTCCCCATTTTCTTGTAACTAAACCTACTTTAGTCCATATATTGGTAAGTGGAAGCTTCCCTCCAACTTGTAGATCTAAAAGTTCCTTACTTTTCTCTCTCACATCTCTATTTGTTTACTAATTTCCTCTCCACCAACTTGTAGATCTATTTGTCCACACTCTCTCATCGCGCGGTCTCGTCTCGCTATTATTGTGTCTACTAGGTGAGTACTTGGCCATGAACATGTAGGTGAAGCTTGTCGCGCGGGCGGTGTGTGTGTGTGCGATCCATGGCGCGATGATACTTGTGTGGTCCATGAATGTTTGCAATGGGAGGAAGTTTTTTGTTGATTGCTTGTTGTTGTCCCGGCCGGTGTGGTTGCATGGATGTTTGCTAAAATGTTGATTCATTTCCATTTCGGCAAATTTTTGCACTACCCATATGTCCTAATTTTTGGAAAGGTCATCCCGAATTTTTTCTGGCTAGCATTCATGCATGTGTGTGTTCATATGGTGTGGTTCTCACCTATACTCTCTGTTTTGACCGCTCGGGCAACCATGGTCCTCACGATGAGAGAAGGTCGAATTTCTAGGTAAAAGAAAGACACGAAGGAGGACATGATTCTGAACAACAAGACCATGATAAAATGTCCATGCCGAACATGCAAACTGCAGTGCTGGATCAACCCTTAATCTAGACAATTGAGGGTCAATTGCTCAGGCGTGGTTTCATGCGCGACCTCAATGAGGCGCCGACAGGACATGGTGGTCACGAAGACGTGGGCGGGCGAGAAGACGAAGAGTCTACTAGGCATGATCATCATGACGAAGGAGATGTCGGTGGGCATGATCATCATGTCGAAGGAGATGCCGGCGGGCATGATCAGCATGGACAAGGAGATGGCGACGGGCATGATCATCATGAAGAAGGAGAAGACGTGAACACACAGACACTGCTAACTTCGGTCTTGTAGGACCCTCATGTTCAAGAACTACTCCTCAAGGAGACGAGCAATGATAAAGCTGCAGCCAGAGAGAAAGCCAAGCTGGCCCAAATGGAAGTAGACGGGATGACTCCATTGTATCTTGGGTGTCGCCCCGAGGATACACGTTTGAGTGTAACTCTCAAGGCTCTGGAGATGAAGGCCGAACACAAATGGACCGATGTGAGCTTCAACGCGAACATGGAATACTGGCACGACCGACTTCCTAAGGGGAACACATTGCCAACAAGTATCGAGGAGGCCAAGAAAATCGTGTGCCCTCTCGACCTACCACACATTAAATACCACGCATGCATCAATTATTGCGCACTTTATTAGAACGAGTACGCGGATAGAACCACATGTCCGGTGTGTGGCCAAGGATGTTACAAGAGAGGGAACAAGAAAGTTCCTCGAAAAGTGGTATGGTACTTTCCTATCACCCCCCGTCTGTAGCGATATTTCGTAGATCCTAAGGAAGCAAAGCTCATGCAATGGCACGTGGAAAGAGAGAAACCCAAAGATTATCCAGAGAAGCGCAAGATCCTGACACACCCTTCAGACACTAGCCAATGGAATGCATTAGACATCGAGTTCGAAGAGTTCGGGGGCAATGCAAGGAATGTCAGGCTGGGTATGAGCACCAATGGACTCAATCCTTTTGGAAACCAGAGTAGCACGCATAGCACTTGGCCCGTGTTTCTATGGCCATACAACCTCCCCCCGTGGCTATGCACGAAGCAAAGGTATGTACACATGAGCATTCTTATTCAGGGGCCAAAACAACCAGGTATCGATATGCATTTGTATCTCGGGCTATTGAGAGAGGAGTTAGCCAGCTTGTGGGAGACGTCGGCCCGTACGTGGGACGCTTACACTAAAGAATATTTCCATCTGAGAGCCGCGTACTACCCCTTCTGTCACTGGGGTTCCCAACCTACATATTAGTCATTACTCATACTCCCTATACCTGGCTCAATCCTCGGGGTCTTGGGTACCTGACAAGTCATTAGATTGAGGCAAGCGAGATACAATAGTCATCAGGTCATACAAACTAATACATGATCCCATATATGATAAATAACATGCACAAACGCTACATGGCTAGGCCGAAGCCCTTAGCCCAAGGAGAATTACTCACACATAGAAACGAGATCAACAATCACAAACATTGTAATGGAAATCATGAGATTGATAGCAAATAGTTTTACAATGTCACCAATCGGAGAAGAGATCTACTATTACAAGTGGTGGAATATGGCTATGGTGGTGGAGAAGGATTTGGAAATTAGATCTAAGTCTATTCCTCTAGCGGATGATAATCTAGGGCAGGGACTCTCAAGGCTCTTTTCTCGTTGCCCGAGGTTTCTTTATATAGGGGTCCCTTCAGGAAAGTTGTTTTGTTTGACCTAGCGGCACCGATGGCAACTATACGACCGGAATTTTGTTCCGGTCGTATAGTTGGTCGTTAAAGCGTCTGCCTCTAACCCATGACTCCTGGTTTCTTCTGGTTGTTGGAAATCTCGTATCTTTGACTTTAATGTAGTGATTCCCATCATAAAACGTCATTATGTGCGCAGGAAAAAATAGAAAGAAAGGATTGCATACCCCTTTGAATATTAGGCATTAGTGGCAGGGTTTAGAGATATTTTCATCAAAAATCTGAATAATATCCAGTTTAAATGTGGACGTAGATAGCTATATTTCAGAGCCATCAACCTCTCCAATCTTAAACTTGATCGTCGCTGAGCAAGAAAACCAAAATCAAAAAGGAACTCATCATTTAAACTGAAATAACAAGATGATGATCTTACTCATGATTGGTAGTCTCATGTTTCCTCCACTTCATAAATCTGAAAAACTTCATCAGTGATAGAGTAATGGCAAGCTTATCATATGGGTTTTGTGCATCCTTATAGCCTAGCAAAATTATTGTTAACATGGATGATTCAAATAAGTAAGCTTTATTCCATGTCATGTAATTAACTCATAGGCTTGCCTTTGAACAATAAAGTATAATCATGTAAATTGAGGGTGTGAGAGTTGTCATGAAAAGCATATACACTAGAGTATCTCAGTTCTCCCACATCAATAAATCAAGACTTTTCAAGCACTACTTTTGTATTCATTGTCCTTCAAGAATTTAAGTTTTTGAGTAATTGAGAGCATGCCAAAGATTTTTATAAGTTTATCAGAATGTGATGGACACTCGTGGCATCACTAAGGTTTTTGTTCCGTTTGCATAATGATTACTCATAACAGCTAGAGGAGTGATTCCGCCATGAACATAGCTACCCGGGAGTGCCAAGAATCTTACCCACTATAACATTGATGCTACATGTGTTTAATCAACTCTTAGCTTATATCTAGGAGTTTCCTCCATGAAGATCGTTCGTAGGCCAGCGGAGTTGTTGGCATCCCATGAAGTTTGACATGCATAAAGATATATCATTCTTATGATTAACAAGTCAAACTTTGGCATGCTCACAAAAACCGCTAAACATTAATTCAATCGAACAAATCCTTTTGAAGAGAGCTATCAAGTCAATCAACATTTTCAGTGGTGTTGAGTGTCTCTAGAAATAAGCCTTCAAGACTAAGCACTACAACACCCAAGCCTTCAATTGTGAGACTTTTTCTTATTACAATTGTTTAGCAATTTTTAGGCAAGACTTGGTTAATTACGAGAGGTGGAACAAAACGAAGCCAACTAAATACTCATGCAAACAAAAATCTTACTACAATACAAAGACTCACTCCACCAATATAACATCTCAACATTTACTACTATCTAGCATGGGTTTCTCAAACTTCAAAAGTGGGGAGTCATAAGGCATACCTCTCATGTTTGGTTCTACTTCTCTGTTCCTTTTTTTATTTGCTTCTTGGAAACTTGAAGTCGATCACTCTCCTGCAAATACATGAAAACCTCGAGGCGGAAAGAAATGAAAAAGGGAAAATAAAGAAAAATGGAGAAATATTTTTGTGGTTTTTAAGAGAGGGAGTTTAAAGAATAGAAAATTGGCGGCAAAGCTCGGCAAGAAAATCTCAAAAGCAAATAGAAAGAACTAAAAATAAAGTGTTGGGGAAACCAACACGAGTGCTTATAAACTCGAATTAAAAACACAACCTCGAAAAAAATAAAAGCAAATGAACGCCAAATAAAGATACATGAGGAAACTTCCCTAAGCTTAGGCTTTTGCAAGCCCTTCAAATCATTGTGGTGGTGATACAAATTCGTTACTCTAGTTCACAAATTGAGTTGAGAGGTTACTAGTTGTTCCTCGGAGGTTCAAAGAGAGGCTATGCGTCCTCTCCATAGTCCCTCCAAGTTCTTGGAAGTCTTGGTATGTAACGAACTGGGTTGTTGGATGCTCCTCTTGATAAGGAACTTATTGCTCCTCCTCTTGGTCCTCATCCTCCTCCGGAACCTCCTCCTCAGGTTGGTGTTTCTCAACCTGCAAGTCATATAGCAAACATCCTTGCTCGATAGAGAAAAGACCATTAGGCATAGGAGCGGGGTAGAGACGCCCAGCTCCAGCAATATGCAGGTAATAAACATCACCTCTCCTAGTGAGCATTCCACAAGCTTTTAAAGTAGAGAAACCAACACATCTCTCACCTAGCACAAGTTGCAACTCACCTAGGTCGATGCCTAGGGCAGTGGCAAGCACGCTGATGATGCCTCCACCTGTGATTTGTCCTTGGCTTTGGGAGGCTTGGTGCTCCAGGTAGCGCACAAGGATGGCGCCCAAGTTGAGTGACAAGCCGCAGTTGATGTAAGCAGCCTTTGCAAGGACTAAGATGTCCTCCTCGTTGAGTCTCGTGAACTCATTATGTGCCTGCAAGGTGTTAGCAATAAAATAGAACAAATAGCGAATTGCAGGATGTTGAATATTCTTCCCCTTGTTTACTCTAGTAGTAAAACTCATTCCATAGTTAAGCACCATTCATCTAATGTTAAAGTGTAGTTGTTGTTCATAAGTTAGAAAGAAATCGTGTCCTCTCCTTGCCATAGTTTAACGGTGCTTTGCAGCAAACTTAGGAATTCAATAGTTAAGCAACGATAAGTAGGCACATCATTGTACACAAAGTTTTGCATGCCAGCTCTATTGCAAAGTAAATTGAAGTCATCAGAAATACCGAGTTGGTTCAATATAATGGGGCAAGCCCACTTGGTGGCCTTCACTTCGCGGTTGTTGATCTTGTCGAAGTGATCATGTTGGAGCTCATTCCTGAACCGTATCCCCATGTGTTCTTGAGCGACAGCCCGAGAAGCGCTAGCGGTGGCATGAGCACGAGTTTGGCTCCTTGTGTTCATCATCTAAAACATTGAAGAAAGACAAAAATAAAACTTTTTGATCCAACAACAGTAAGTATAACATATTCCTCATCATAGCACACTAAAGAATCTCCTCAAAATAATAATCTAGGCAAGAGAGTCATGGCAATTGGTTCATAGTAGGTCTCACCCTAGATTGATAATGACAATAGATCGAAGATGAATTTAAAAAAATTAATTGGAGGATCGGAGGAGAAACATACAGTAGATCACTTGTGTGCAAGGAAATCGAACAAAATTGAGTAGAGATGAAGATCTCTTGAGGTTTGGAGGTAGAAGAGAGAAAAAAGATTGAAGTTTTGAGGTTGGAGGTACGTTCCCGTGCGATTTTGTGGTCGGGCGCAATTATACGGGCATAACTATACGGACGGAACAATGCGTTCCTGTTGTATAGTTGGCATGTTGCCAAAATTTTAGGGTTTCCATCCGGCGGCGCGGCTATACGGCCGGAACTATATGGCCAGAACAATATGTTCCCGCCGTATAGTTGGTCGCCAAACCGTCTGTACCTGGCAAAAGAAATTATACAACGGCATCGATATCTATATGACCAGAACTATACGGTCGGAATTTTTATTCCTGCCGTATAGTTGGTCGTTAAACCGTCAGTACATTCGAAAAGAATTTGTACGAAAGCATCGATATCTACACGTCGGGAGCTATACGGCCAGAATTTTTTATTCCCACCATATAGTTGGTCGTTAAACCGTCAGTATATATGAAAGAAAAATTATGAATGGCAAAGATATCTATACGACCGGAACTATACAACCGGAATTTTTATTCCCGCCGTATAGTTGGTTGTTAAACTCTCTGTATGCATCAAAAAAATTCTGTTTCTTCGAAAATTATTTCTTATCCTATAACTTAGTGATATACCTTGATTTTGATAGAAATTTGACAGTAAATATTGTTGACCACCAACAACATGAATAAATCAGGAGTTTTAGTACTACCGAACTTCTTCTCCTCAATTGGAGTTTTCTAGCACTCTTTATTAAACATTAACTAAAACTAAAAACTTTACTCAAACCTTTATTTCACATGGGTTGCCTCCCATGAAGCGCTCTTTTATGGTCAATAGCTTGACCTCAATGTTGATCACTTAGGCCAGATGAGTGGAACACCCACTCCAAAATAGTTGGCCTTCAAAGTGATCGCCTCCTTTTCATCATGCTTGGCTTTCTTCTTCCTGGGGAAATGAATAACAAAAGGATCCCACGTAGTCAATTGAAGCTTCATGTTCCCTTCATGTAGATTAATCAAAGCCTTAATAGTTCTTAAGAAAGGATGACCTAATATAATAGGAGCAGTAGCATGTTCATGCATGTCAACAATAACAAAATCAATAAGAGCAGGACAACATTTAATGTATACTAAAGTATTCTCTTTAATTCCTACAGCTTGTTTGTAGGTAGAATCTGCTAGATGCAATTTTAACTCGGTGATCTCAAAGGAGCCAAGATTTAACTTGTTAAAAAGAGTCTTTGAAATTGTTGAGACGCTTGCACCTATATCACAAAGTGCAGCTATCTCATTGGTCCCAATTTTAATATTAATAGTAGGCTCAAATATGTCATCAAGCTTCACAGGTAATTTTTCAGCAATTTGCTTGTAATCTTCCCCAAGCTAACTTACCTTTATTTCTACCTGATTAACAAAGTGTTGGTACATAGCTTCCTCATTACCTTCACTTACCGGAATCTTAACGTTGATCCTTTTGACAAGATCTTCAACGGTGTAGCTTGGTGAAGGGGCATTACTATAATCAAGTTCTTTAGGCTCCTCCCTTTGGATTCTCATCATATTGAGGTCTTCAATAGGATTGGGCTCAGATTTACCTGCAAATTTGGCTAGAATGAGAGTTTGCGTCTCGGTTATCTTACCTAGTTGTGCCTCAATGGTCCTCGTTCTTTCTTGGAGGTACTGTAAATCATTTCTCAAACTTACAGCTTGGTTAGACAATCTACCAAGCATTGTGGTTCTCCATTATTTTAACACAAATATTGTTTTGCTCATTTTGTGAGTCTATAAAAGACTTAAGTGTTTCTTGGAGACTACCATTACTAGTTCCCATATTATTATTAGAGTTACCTGCATGACTAGAATAATGTTTCTGAAAATTAGGATTATAATTATTCTTCCAAGCAGGGTTATAATCATTACGAGCTATGAAGTGTATTTCTTCAATATTCATTTCAGGGATAGCTCTTACTTGGGTTTCCTTACCTTTTATGGCTAGTATGAGCTCATCCAACTTAGCATTGAGTTCTTCATTTTCTTGTGGTGAGACGGAGTTCACCTTCTTCGTGTTTGATCTATCCACATGCCATTGGGCATGGTTGTCTTGCATATTGTCTAGCAGCTGCTTTGCTTCGGCAATATGTTTACCCATAAATGTTCCTCCAGGTGCAGTATCAAGCATAGACTTAGACACAGGGTTAAGAGCATTATAACATAGATGGAGAATTAACTAGTCTTCCATCCCATGACTAGGACAGTTTCTCATGCATTCTTTCATCCTCTCCCATGCAAGCGCTAGTGGCTCACGCTCTTCTTGTCTAAAACCAGTAATATTAGATCTGAGTTGCATAGTCTTTGCAGGTGGGAAACATTTAGTCATAAATAAAGAAGTGCATTCCACCCATGATGTAATAGTATTTCTAGGCAAAGATAGCAACCATTCTTTTCTCTTCCTCAAAGAGAGAAAGGAAATAAATGCAATTTAACCGCATCGGGGTCAACGTCTTTTATAAGCATCATATCACATATTTTAGTGAAAGTATTCAAGTGCATACTGATGACTGCAAGTGCACAGATCGTTTGTAGCTAGTTTTAAAATAAAGATATCGATCCCACAGGGAGCAGGAGTCTGAAGTCTAATAACTCTTGAAATAAATATTACAATAGAAATGTTAAATAATGTTCTAAGTGACAAGATAAAATGCGAGTATTATGTAGAAATGTGTTTTGGGATTTTTGGTATAAGAGCAACAATAAATAAAGTAAAACAACTGAACACAAAAAGTAAGTATCACGTGTATAAGAGAGATTGGAACTACGATAGGGAAAAAGAATTCTCAGGGAGTAGTGGATACACCACTAGCATTATAAGGAGCTAAGATAAACATTATTATCATGAACATTCTCGACTATGTATGTGTGTGAGGAACTCCATATTTGTACAAATAGGAACCAACCGTTGCTCACATCATCCTCATAACCGCAGCAGTCAACAATCGACATCAATGGAATTTATGCGTTATTAAGGGATGTAATCCCGTAGGACGTATCCCATGATATGGATAGTGTTCCGTGAGTTTTGTCGGTTTCCCAAGTTGATACATAAGGAGTGCCAACAAATTTATAGTCACTATAAGTGCTAGCACACCTCCGTCTACCAACAAGTAGTTCCCTCCATCAAGTCCCCATGAGAGGCAAATATTGAGAGCTCGACTTCTCTCAACATCAAGATGAAGATAATCTAACACATGGTCATAGCGATGAATATCATAATAAACTTTATCTTATTTCAATATCATACTAGGGTTTCTCCATCTCCCCAAGAACTAATGATCTACTCAGACATGGAGGCAATCAACATCATGGCAATAACAATGGAATCTATCATAGATGAATAGTACTTGTATAAATCCACAACGAGTATAGAAATTACAACAAGATCTAGACAAGATGTAGATGGGATGGATGGAGATGGTGGTGATGCAGTGGTGGATGATGAAGATTGATGCCTTAGCCTCCTGGATCTATGCAGGGCAAAGATGGATGCTCGGTGGACGAGTTCCCCCTCCAGATCCCTTCCGGAGGTGAGGTTTCAGCGATTTCTGGGTGTTCTGTATGTCGTCTCTCCGATCCAGTTGCACGGGGTGAAACTATTTGAGGAGGTGGTGACGGCGCCAACTATACGACTGGAACTATACTGCCGGAAAATTTATTCCAGTCGTATAGTTGGTCGTTGAACCGTCTGTCTCCTTTGTTCGCTTTGGTTTTTCTTATGATATTATTAATATTTCCTAGTTAAGCGATTTACGTTGTTTTTGACTCCTTTTCTCCTCAGTACAACTGCTCCAAGAATTGTGTCCATTGGATCTATCATCTGTCCTGATCCTGGTGAAAACAGACATAAAATGTGCACGCGAGCACCGTAGAATACCAAGACACTACATCTACAATGCAAAATAATAGTGTAAAACATGATGCAAATATGCACTCATCAACTTCCCCAAGCTTAGATTCTTGCTCGTCCCGAGCAAGTTTAGCTCAATGGATGTGATCCTCATATTCATGAAGCCGAGTCGATAAAATAAATGAGGCAGTTGTAGCATGTGTTTATCCTATATGATACATAGGAAGTTCATGAATAGTAACTTACTCGAACCATCTGAATAGTATTAGCAGGCTTCCACACCTCAGTGATCAACAGTTCATAAATGATGAATCTCAACATAATGTAAAAGTATCCGGTTCAACCGAATGGGTTAGCGAGGTAGTCCCAAGTGTTTTAGGATTAACATATTCACTTGGGATTCAAAATCTCAAAAATGTTTCTTTGTCATACTACAATATAGTGGTATATGCATATTTGCTCTTTGCACACTCTTTCCTTTTCTTCTCTAATGTATATATGCTCACACTTTTGTTTAAGTGTTGTGCAATGGAGCTATCCATACATTCCACTTCATGTAGGAATTCAAAGTTTAACGATCTCAATTATCAAATTCCAATTGTATATGAAGCATTATTATGACTTGAAGATTCTACCTCGACTTGTTCTCACTCTATTTTGATAGCATTTTAACTTTCCTTTGTTCGAGGTTTATTTTTCAACTTAATTGCATAGTTAGTTTTTCCTTGTAAATCAAGCCGTAGACTTACAACATGTTGACCAAATTATCTTTATGTGTTCCATTAATACCAATGTGTGGAAGACTCCTATTGCTATCATCAAGTGCAAGTAAAATTATACTCAAGCCATTCATATATCTAATAAGATAAACACAAACTCAATATTGCTCCATAATAATAATAGACTCGGAATTTTATTAAAGGGATCGACTATTCCTGAACGGAATTCTTATGATGCAAACTTTATTTCCAGTTTGAACTAATGCAAAACTAAAATAGTAATGTAAAACGTATAAGATAGATTACAAGGTCTTAAAGATCTCCCCAAGCTTGGAATCAAGCCAGGCGGGATCAAATAATCCCTTGCGATTATTTGATACCGTGATTATTGTAGATCACTATGGCGGAATGGCACATGGTATCTTCTCTTCACGGGCCAGCCTGAGATGGAGGGATTGATTGACAGCTTCTAATTCTTTAACGCGCAGCTTGTAGAAAAGATTGTTCCTCTCCAGCACTTTCACTTGCTCTTTAATGAACTCATTGTTATCCTGGAGTGTTTGTAGCGCCTTAAGACTCATAGAAAAACCTTCTTCGGATGTCTGCTTGATATCTTCATTAAGTTTATCAAGATAAAGTTGCAGCAATCAAAGATGTTTTGGTGTCCCCGGCATCTCCCTATCCATCTCTTCAATCTTCATCTCAAGGGCCTTCAAATCCCTCTTCCAGCGTGCATTGTCAGCATCGAGGAACTCTATAGGGATGGTCTTGATCTCCTTGCCTTGCTCGCTATTGCTCCCGATCTCCATAGGGTCCTTTCTTCTTGGCTTCTATCCTTTGGTTGCGTGTCCTCACATGTGAATAAGAGGTGGATTGGTTTCTGGAGATTATGATTAGAGAGAGAGACAATGGCAGTATATAAGAGGTTCAGAGGTCGGTGAAACTCGTGAGAAACACCAAATTGTTGCCCAAGAAAAGAATCCTAATGAAATAGGGAAAGAAATCACAGATTTGGAAGAGTCCTGCCGCGTAACGACCAACTATACGGGCGCGACCCGTATAGCTCCGGCCGTATAGTTGGTTCCGGGCAGATATTTCCAAATATCTCGAGTTCAGGTCGATTAAGGCACGATTCAGAATCGATAATAACATTTTTTAATGAATAAAAAGGAAAAGGCAAATGAAAAGTGTCTGCTAGTTTAACGACCAACTATACGGCCGGAATTTCGGCTCCGGTCGCATAGTTATGACCGTATAAATATAGACATCAAAAATCAAAAAGTGTCTGAGAGTTTAACGACCAACTATACGGCCAGAATTTTGGCTCCGTATAGTTGTGACAGTATAGGTCCAGACTTCAAAAACAATTTCACGAAGATGATACAGAGAGTTTAACAACCAACTATACAGCGGGAGATTTTTCTCCGGTCGTATAGTTGTGCTTGTATAGTTGGTAAAAACCCTCAGAAGCTTCAGAACAACACGAGGAATTCAAAGGCAAAAAATTTAGAAGTAAAATCTATGAAAACAAATCACTTATTTGAGTAGGAACACTTACCTCGAACTTACCATTTACTTATTCGGGGATGAAAAGCTCCTCCAAAACAAAGACTTCTTCTCTTTTGGAGGAATTGACCTTAGTTCATTGAATAATTCTTGTAAACAAAAATCACCGGGACTAAAGTTCCTCTCAACAAGATTGGTGTCTTGTTGGGCAAACATGGACACTGCAACTAACATCTTTATTTCTTGCCTCTACATAATCTTCAACTCAAATTCTTGAAGTGAAAGAATCCAACGGATCAGTCTTGGCTTATGGTATTTCCTCTCAAGGAGTTCTTTTAAACCATCATGATCCATATGAACTCTTACCTTTGCATCAACTATATAAGAATGAAATTTATCACAAGAGAAAAATACAGCAAAA
This sequence comes from Avena insularis, assembly GCA_023614405.1. Classification (NCBI taxonomy): domain Eukaryota; kingdom Viridiplantae; phylum Streptophyta; class Magnoliopsida; order Poales; family Poaceae; genus Avena; species Avena insularis. The sequence continues at coordinate 370,894,124 of CM042689.1, forward strand.
AGTTCCCTTTCTTCCTTAGGGTAATTCATTTGAGCACCATTAAGAGTTCTACTAGCATGATGTATAATATTAAATCTGTGACCAATGTGTTGCCTCAAAGTTACTCCTACAGCATCATCACTAGCTTCACATATTAAGTCAAAGGTTGTATCCCAAATAGGTGGTTTAATGATAGGAGCACGCGATAAAGCATTTTTGAGTTTATCAAAGGCTTCAAGACATTTATCATCAAAATTGAATCTTACACCCTTTTGCAGGAGGTTAGTCAAAGGTTTCGATATTCCAGAGAAATTTCTAATGAACCTTCTATAAAAACCCACCTGACCAAGGAAACTTCTTATACCTTTAATATCTCTAGGTTGTGGCATTCTCTCTATGGCCTCAACCTTAGCTCTATCCACTTCAATTCCCTTACCTGATACCTTGTGTCCAAGGAGTATACCTTCTTTGACCATAAAATGGCACTTCTCCCAGTTTAGAACAAGGTTGGTTTCTTCGCAACGCTGCAAAACTCTTTTGAGATTATCCAAGCAACTAGTAAACAAAGTTCCATAGACAGAAAAGTCATCCATAAATACTTCCATTATCAGTTCTATAAAAACCGCAAAAATAGCAGTCATGCATCTTTGAAAAGTAGAGACAGCATTACATAAACCAAAAGGCATACGTCGGTGATGACCCACAAGTATAGGGGGTGTATCGCAGTATTTTTGATAAGTAAGAGTGTCGAACCCAACGAGGAGCAGAAGGTGCTGGCTAGTGGTATGGATCATGAATTCTCTGCAAATACTTAGCAAACGTATTTTTAGGGGTTTTTGATAAAGCAAGTAAACAAAGTACGTGTAAATAAAAGACAGTAGAAATAAATGCAGCAAGTGGCCCAATCCTTTATGCAGCAAAGGACAAGCCGGTTGTATTACTTAAGATGACCAAACGTTCTCGAGGACACATGGGAAGGCTGTCAAGTGCTTTCGCTTCATATAGTTGATTAATCTTCTTTAGCTTGCTACGTGTTGTGTGGGTGAACTTGTGCTAATGTACCGACCTTCCTAGGACTAATACATACTTGTGATTATACCCCTTGCAAACATCCGTAAGTACAAGAAAGTAATTAAGGTAGAACCTAACCACAACTTTAAACTCTAAGACCCTTACGTCCCTTGTGCAATGGTTTCCTCACAGGGGTTCAGGTTTCTGTCACTCCGGCAACCCCTACGATTAGTATCCAAATACACAATGCATTCCCCTAGGCCCATATAGGTGAAGTGTCATGTAGTCGACGTTCACATGACACCACTAGAAGAAGTACACCACAACTTAAATATCAAATCATTGAATCTTTCTCAACACAATTCCACTACTAACAACATGACTTCTCCCATGTCCTCAAGAACAAAACAAACTACTCACAAGCACTACTAGGAAACAGCCTATAGATAGACAAGTTAATCTGTGGCGCTTATGTAAATCCATGTGCCACAGAGACTTGTCAGTGACGCACTAGGAAACATGCGCACAGAAATCTGGAAGTTCTATGGCGCATTCGGTACAATATGCGCCACAGAATATTGGTGGGTCCCGCCAGCCGAGGTGGGTTGATCCAAGTTCTGTGGCGCATAACGAGATATGCGCCATAGAAGTTGCCTCTTCTGTGGCCCATATTTTATTATGCGCCACAGAACATGGAGGAGGGCCCCACGACGGAAGCTAATTCACCCACGATCTATGGTGCATTTGCGGATATGCGCCACAGGCATGTTTCACTTCTGTGGCGCATATCCTCACATGCGCCACAGAACATGGAGGGGGGCCCCACCACACGGAATCTAATTCACCCACTTCTGTGGCGCATATGGACTTATGCGCCATAGAAGATTGAGCATCTGTGGCGCATTTCCTCCATATACGCCACAGATGACGGCCTCTAGATCCATTTTAAAAAGGTGACAAAAAGCTCCCACCTTATCTATCCACCACCACCCATTTCACATCTCTTCCTTTCTACCTCCTCCCAACTCGTCTTGCTCCTCCCTCACCCCCATTTTGCCCATAGTTTCTCCATTTTCTTGTAACTAAACCTACTTTAGTCCATAGATTGGTAAGTGGAAGCTTCCCTCCAACTTGTAGATCTAAAAGTTCCTTACTTTTCTCTCTCACATCTCTATTTGTTTACTAATTTCCTCTCCACCAACTTGTAGATCTATTTGTCCACACTCTCTCATCGCGCGGTCTTGTCTCGCTATTATTGTGTCTACTAGGTGAGTACTTGGCCATGAACATGTAGGTGAAGCTTGTCGCGCGGGCGGTGTGCGTGTGTGCGATCCATGGCGAGATGGTGCTTGTGTGGTGCATGAATTTTTGCAATGGGAGGAAGTTTTTTGTTGCTTGCTTGTTGTTGTCTCGGCCGGTGTGGTTGCATGGATGTTTGCCGAAATGTTGATTCATTTCCATTTTGGCAAATTTTTGCACTACCCATATGTCCTAATTTTAGGAAAGGTCATGCCAAATTTTTTATGGCTAGCATTCATGCATGTGTGTGTTCATATGGTGTGGTTCTCACCTATACTCTCTGTTTTGACCGCTCAGGCAACCATGGTCCTCACGATGAGAGAAGGTCGAATTGCTAGGTACAAGAAAGATGCGAAGGAGGACATGATTCTGAACAACAAGACCATGATAAGATGTCCACGTCGAACATGCAAACTGCAGTGCTGGATCAACCCTAAATCTGGACAATTGGAGGGTCACCTGCTCAGGCGCGGTTTCATGCGCGACCTCAATGAGGCGCCGGCAGGACATGGTGGTCACGAAGACATGGGTGGGCGAGAAGATGAAGAGTCTACCGGGCATGATCATCATGACGAAGGAGATGCAGGTGGGCATGATCATCATGATGAAGGAGATGCCGGCGGGCATGATAAGCATGGAGAAGGAGATGGCGACGGGCATGATCATCATGAAGAAGGAGAAGACGCGAACACACAGATGCTGCTAACTTCGGTCTTGTAGGACCCTCATGTTCAAGAACTGCTCCTCAAGGAGACGAGCAATGATAAAGCTGCAGCCAGAGAGAAAGCCAAGCTGGCCCAAATGGAAGTAGACGGGATGACTCCATTGTATCTTGGGTGTCGCCCCGAGGATACACGTTTGAGTGTAACGCTCAAGGCTCTAGAGATGAAGGCCGAACACAAATGGACCGATGTGAGCTTCAACACGAACATGGAATATTGGCACGACCGACTTCCTAAGGGGAACACATTGCCAACAAGTATCGAGGAGGCCAAGAAAATCGTGTGGCCTCTCGACCTACCACACATTAAATACCACGCATGCATCAATGATTGCGCACTTTATCAGAACGAGTAGCGGATAGAACCACATGTCCGGTGTGTGGCCAAGGACGGTACAAGAGAGGGAACAAGAAAGTTCCTCGAAAAGTGGTATGGTACTTTCCTATCACCCCCCGTCTGCAGCGATATTTAATAGATCCTAAGGAAGCAAAGCTCATGCAATGGCACGCGGAAAGATAGAAACCCGAAGATGATCCAGAGAAGCGCCAGATCCTGACACACCCTTCAGACGCTAGCCAGTGGAATGCATTAGACATCGAGTTCGAAGAGTTCGGGGGCGATGCAAGGAATGTCAGGCTGGGTATGAGCACCGATGGACTCAATCCTTTTGGAAACCAGAGTAGCACACATAGCACCTGGCCCGTGTTTGTACGGCCGTACAACCTCCCCCCGTGGCTATGCACGAAGCAAAGGTATGTACACATGAGCATTCTTATTCAGGGTCCGAAACAACCAGGTATCGATATGCATCTGTATCTCGGTCTATTGAGAGAGGAGTTAGCTAGCTTGTGGGAGACGTCGGCCCGTACGTGGGATGCCTACACTAAAGAATATTTCCATCTGAGAGCCGCATTTCTCACGATCGTGCAGGACTATCCCGATTATGCATACGTATCGGCCTAGGTGAACCACGGACACAATGCATGCGTCAAGTGCATGGATGAGACACCGCTTCTCTAGCTTCCAAGGGATCCCGGGTGTTTGAAAACGTGTTCCAAGGTACTCGAAAGTGGCTCCGCATGGATCACCCGTGGAGAAAGCGTGGTGACCTGTTCAATGGTAAGGACGAGCTTGAAAGAGCCCTGTGTCTGAGGAGCGGTGAAGAAATCGAGGAGCTTTTGAATAATTAGGCAGATTACCCTGCGCCTGGAAAAAATGACCGAGGACAAAGCCGCTGCTGGGTGTATGGAAAGCAAGGTCTGTCTTCTGGGACCTGCCGTATTGGAAGGTCCTTCACACTCCCAATAGCCTCGATGTAATGCACATCACGAAGGACGTTACCGAGAGTCTGCTTGGCACTCTACTGAACATGCCGGAGAGGACCAAGGATGGGCCGAAAGCAAGAAAGGACCTTAAATTGCTTGGCATAAAGAAAGATCTTCAGTACCCTGATAGTGATGATGATGATGATCAGACGGAAGGGACTCAAGGTTGCCGCAAAAGAGTTAAGAAGAATGAGGTGGTGCTTCGTGCTGCCTGCTTCACTCTGAGTCTGGAGGAGCTCGAGCAGTTTTTCAGGTGACTTTTAGGAGTGAAAGTTCCTCACAGTTACTCGGGGAAGATAAGCAGATATCTGGATGTGGCAAAGAAGAGGTTCAGCGGTATGAAGTCTCATGACTGTCACGTGCTGATGACGCAGATACTCCCCATTGCGATCCGTGGGATAATGGACGAGCATGTCCGTGAGACGTTGTTTTGCCTCTGTAACTTTTTCGACGTCATATCTAGGAAGTCGATCGGTGGGAAACAGCTCGACAGGCTAAAGGAAGAGATCGTGATGATACTATGCGAGCTTGAGATTTACTTCCCGCCCGCATTCTTCGACATCATGGTGCATCTGCTTGTACATGTCGTGGACGACATCATCCATCTCGGGTCGACATTCCTGCACGACATGATGCCGTTTGAAAGGCTAAATGGTGTCATCAAAGGATTCGTTCGCAACAGGCCTCGTCCAGATGGAAGCATAGCCAAGGGCTTTCTGATCTACGAGTGCATCTCCTTCTGCCAGAATTATCTAACCACCGAGAACGAGGATGTGGGAATACCCACAAAGAAGCACCTCGGCAGGCTCGGTCGATATGGTCACCGCGAGGGCTGCCGCTCACTGCATGCCGGCATTGATGGTCGACGCACTGATTTTGAAAGGGCACACCGAGTCGCGCTACAACACATTCTAGTGGTCGGCCCTTGGGTCGAAGAGCACATAAGCTTAATCGAGCAGGAGTACGTCGACCAGGGCCGACCAAGGAAGAAGGGAGACGTAATCAGAGAGCACAACTCTAGCTTCACGGGTTGGTTCAAGAAAAGGCAACTGGACAATCCCCCACAGAGGCCTTCTACGGAAGATCAAAAACTCATATTCTCCTTGTCGTAGGGCCCAGGGCAAAACCTAAGGACCTATCAGTCATACGACATAAACGGTTACAGATTCTACACCGAGGAAAAGGACAGGAATAGCGAATATCAAAACTCAGGAGTAACTATGTTATCCTTTGCTGATGACGAGACTATTGTGATGGAAAGATTCTACGGAAGGATCGAGGAGATATGGGAGCTCGACTACTATGGAGAGATCGTACCGATGTTCTGTGTTAGATGGGCCAAGAACATGGAAAAAGAAGGCCGGTATTTCACCATAATGGTTATACCAGATGCCAAATCGATGAAGAACGCCTCTGCAAAAAATGAGCCTTGGGTACTCGCTAGCCAAGTTGATCAATGCTTTTTTATTACCGACCCGTCAAATCCCAACTATGTTGTAGTTAGGAGGGGCAAGAGGAGCATCATCGGAATGGAAGGAGTCGGCAACGAGCAAAACTTCGACAAAAACGGCGACCCGAAGATCGAAGAGGAATTCGACAAGTACTTCGACATGCCTACTACTACTGAAGTAAGAAGGAAGACTACACTGCCTACTAAAGGTTGTCCATACACAAGAAGGAATCTCGAAGTGCACGGGCTAAAGTATTCAACCGCGACGAAAAAGGGCAAGAAGTTTGTGAGACGCTTGCTCGACACATCACATGATTGTATATGTTCAGAGAGAGTTTTTTGAATAAATATGAATGTTTGTATATGTTCTTGCTTTATTTTAACCATATATAATTGAAAACACATCACATGATTGTATATGTTCGGGGAGAGAGTTTTTTGAATAAATATGAATGTTTGTATATGTTCTTGCTTTATTTTAAATAGATCTATAATTAAAAATGTGTTTTTAAAAAAGAAAAAAAGTGTGAGACAGCCAGGATTCGAACCTGGCTGCCCCAAGTTTAGGATGGCACAAGAAAGCAGAGACCACTACGGCAAGTGCATGATCTTGGCATACTACCACGCGCACCGCGTTTTGTACTAAGTCCACAGGTTCTGTGGCGCATTTCGGTAATATGCGCCACACAAGTTGGTCTGTGGCGCATATTGCCGAAATGCGCCACAGAACCTATGGACTTGGCGAAATAAATGGTTCGACCTTTCATTCCCCTTCTCCCCATTCGATTCAGTCTCGCTCGCCGCACGCATACCCTAGCCCTCGCTGTCGGAGCCACCACCACCGGAGCCACCGTGGAGGAGAGCCCGTGGAGGAGGAGAACCCCATCACCGCCACGCTGGAGCCTGAAGAGGAGAGCTGCCCCCTATCGCTAGAGCCCGTGGAGGAGGAGCCCGTCCGCAGCACGTAGGAGGAGGAGCCCGTTCGCAGCCACCTCGCCGGAGCCCATGGAGGAGTAGCCACCTTGCCGTCTCCCGTCCACCTCACCGTCCGCCATCCACCTCGTCATCGTCCGCCATCCACCGTCCCTAGGTACCACAGGCTACATCTCCCCCATGAACCTCTCAACAATGGACTCTGTAGCAGGTGGAGGCTCTTTGACTCTGCGCCAATTGGTTAATTAGATAGGAGCAATTAATAAAGATGCTCGGGTAGTGTCAATTGTGATGATAGACTTGATTATTTTCTGCTTTTCTTTGTTGTTGATTGTTGTTCATCTAGCAGAGTGAGACAGTGAGTACTATACTTAGCCATGATGAATTATAATGTGATGTTTTTGTGATAAAACATGTGTCACACTTGGGCTATGGACTCGTTTACTTAGCAGTGCTTGTGTAGTTGTGTGTACTGGAATGCCTCAGGGATCCTTGGCTCGATCTTAGTCAAACTGTTGGGACACGGGACTGTTAAGTCTGTTGAAATAGGACATCAGAGTACGGATAACATGTGATGATGTGGCACTTGTGTAGTTAAAGAGTGTAGTCAGCGAGTAAAAGAATTAAGATGCCATAACTCAATGCCATCATTTGATAGTGCTAGCCTTTGGGATGTCCGGTGAGCAATTATCATGATGCTCACTACTCGGACTAGCCAATGTTCTGAGCAGCAACTTTGCTGTAAACTAAGAGTCTAAGAAAAGGTTTTGTACCATCCGCAGGTTTTTCAGAATGTGTGCAGAATTCCTCATTGTGATTTTGGTCCTCTGAAGCTATATGGACCTACCTTATATGTGTTACTGATCCTTGAGCATATGTTGTGTTGCAAGTCATACTGTAGCTGCACGACTAGAAAGTAGTTGGAGAAGATGTATGTACCAAGTGGTACTAGCTGGGTAATTCAGACCTTGATGATCACATCTGGTTATTACTTGATGTCCCCTGGTCTATATATAGTCTAAGTTGCTAGTGTTGAATTCACCATCTCCAAATTGACCGTGATCGATGTTTTGTTGCGATTGCTGGCCACATTTAGCATGGTATTTACATAGTTACTGTCTAGGCTTATATAATGTAAATGATGCAGAGAAGAGGGATAAATTAACGAAGGAAGAGTTGATTGTTCCATGCCACATGCACCTTGTATTTTGACAGAACAAAGACAACCGTGTAAGCTATTAGAACAACTTCAATGCCCAAGAACAGAGTGCCAACAAGTTAGCTCTTACTAGTTTGTTATTTGCTTCATTATTTTTGGAAACGGTACACATATTATTAGACTGCACCTGTCCATGTGGTGAGATGAAGATGTTCATGTGTTTGGTGAAAGAGTAGTGCAAGGTTATAGTCATCATTTCAAGTGTTTTGGTTTATCCTATTTTTCCAGATTGGTTTCACGGTTCACCTTAAATAAAGGCATCAACAGTTCAGTACACATTTCTCCATGCTTTCTATACCTATATGAAAGAGCTATGCTCTGTGCTAGTTTCTTGCAGCATCAGCTGTGTGCTATGTTGTTTAGTTTGCTTCAAAATAGGTAGTAGCTTAGTTTCCTAGCTTAGTTACAATTTTTGCAGCCCAAACTATGGTGATGGATTCTACATGCTTACCGTAAATCTTTAGTTGAACTTGTGAACTGAACACGTTATATATGTGAAGTGCAAAAGTGTTGTTCCTACTGCAGTAAAAAGAATGGCAAGGAGTGTTACTGGCCAGGGAGAAATCTTTTGAACCTTGTAAACTGAACTACTCCATGAAATGCTTTTCCTCTACTAAATGATGGCTATGTGCTCCTGTAGCTCTGTGCTCTTGTAGCTCTGTGCTTGTTTGTTTGTGTGAGCATGAGGTGGCTCTGTGCTCCTGTAGCTATGTGCTTGTTTATCTTAAGTTTTTAACACTAATTATAGTGCTCTTATATGGTGTTGTTGTTACATGGTGTTGTTATATGGTGATGCTATATGGGGATGGGGCTATCAATATGGGGATGGGGTGTTTTGTCTTGCAGAGATTTCATTTGAGTTGCCCATTTCTCCCGAAGTGTCGATTCACTTCCGTTTCGGTTGAGAAATGGGCACTCCTAGGTCAAAAAATTAGCAAAGGTCATGCCGAATTTTTCGGCCGAGATTTGTGCTAACTTTTTGCCTCTTTTTATAGAGTAGTGCAAACATGTCGGGCAACAACAAGGCCGGCCCTTCTAAGGACATGATCAGCATCGAAGAACAAGCTAGACAGGCCACCCAGTCATTCTGGCGGGGGTCCCAACAGGAGGAGGAGGAGGAGAAGGCGATGAGGATGACACCACCACCGGAGGAGGAGGCGACCGTTGCCAGAGCTACTGGGGCCAATGAGGGAGGAGATCCTGATTACGAGGGGGACGAAGACGACTATGATGGAACTAGTGAAGGCGGCGGCGAAGAGGATGACACCACCAATGGTGACGCCCGCACTGATGGCAGCGAGCGCATGGATGGTGGTAGCGGCAACCCGGCCGCTTCTCAGAAGAAGAAGGAAGAATAGAAGGAGCAGAAGGTTCCAGTGCTCGCCACCGTCTGCGATGAGTTCACTGAGGTCACAGTGGCCTACCCATTGCGCCAAAGGCGATTGCTAAAGGGTACGGCCTGCAACTCGGGTGCATCGTCCGGGAAAGCATGTCGATCAACATGAAGTACATCAGGCATGCTGACAATGCAGCTTTGGTCGATAACCTCCTTAAGAAGCTTCACAAGCGATACAGATTCCCAGAGCGGTTTAGAAACCTCGAGAGAAAGAACCCGATGAACAAACTAGCCCTCACGAAGATGAGCAACGCCTTGAGCAGCTGGAAAACCCAGGTGAAGACTAGCATTGACAAAGGTGAAAGCTGGGAGGTTATTAGTAAGAAAAATCCTATGCTCGACGAAGAGGAGTTTAAGATATTCAAGGCGGATATAGCTACCGCTGACGCTATAAAATGGACTAAATGGGGAAGGAGTATGCGGGAACAGAACATAGGTAACCACCACCTTGGAAGCGGCGGTTACAGGGGGAAACATGCCATTTGGGACAAGGAGGACGCCGAGCTTGAACGCCTTGGTAAAGACAACCCTTGGCTTAAAATAACGGATTTGCAGCTTAGGCAATTGGTTCGGGCCTACTACTACCTAGACACGGAAACAAGGGAGTTCATCACCGACGATCCGGAGGTGAAGGACTTCAAGAAGAAGCTGGTAAGGAATTTATCGCCGATCTCAAGTCTATTGCATTCTAATTAAAATAATGAAGCCAAGAATCTAAATGGGTTCACCTTTCCTTGTCTCTGCAGGAGGATGAACTGAACGCTACTGCCACAGAGTCGTCCCAGGATTCAACGGAGCGGTGGGACACGGTTTTCAACAGGGTGACCAATGCTTACAAGAAGAGGGACAAGGGGTTGCCACCGTCCTCAGATGGCCGTGTGTCCGGCTTTGGTACGAGCATGAAGTTCAAGGAGTACTACAAAGAGGACGCCAAGAAAAGAAGGGAGAGGAAGAACCAGTTGGCGGCTAAGGATAAAGCCACTGTTGAAGAGCTGAAGATGAAGGTGCAGACGCTGGAGGAGAAGGCGGTGGACGAGAAAACGGTGGACAAGTTAGTGGAAGAGAAGCTCCGCTTGATGACCCCCCCTGAGTTTTTCGAGGGGCTTACTGCCTAGAATGCGGGAGGTCGATAGGGGCTGATACATCTGCCCAGCTTAAGCGGCAGCAACTCGGGCATCAATGTTACCGTGTCGCCGGACCTGGTGACCCCGTCAGCCGTCAACGTCGGGATGCAGCCGCTCATTTTGGTCACACCGACACCCCCTCCCGCCAAAGATACCAATAAGGCGCAGCCGACGGCGGTGGTGCTTCGTGAGGCACCCGAGCGGGAGATTGCAGATGATGATAGGCCGGCCGCCGGCATTGGCCGTGTCTCTACATTAGCCGAGATCCACGCCATCACCAAGGTAACTAATTAGTTAGTGCACGCCATCTCCTTTATGCCTTCGATGCATGACTGCTGCCATCTCATGACTCCCAACAACATGTTTTGCCTCAGGACACTTCTTGCGTACTCCTGCTTAAAGATGTCGGCGGTGAGTTGAAGGATGTTGCCAAGGGCACTCTCATACAACCGGCGAGCTACACGATGCACAACAATCCAATGGATGATGACGTGATGAGGGTCAGGTTGGCTCAGGTGTTGCCAGGGTGTGACGACATGGACCCCCCTTTCAACCTCAGGGAACCGACAAACACAAGACCCTTGGAGAATGCTACAATTGGCCCTTGACATGGCCGAAGACCTAGATTTGTCTTGCAGGGGGGAGCACGGGCGCCACCTCTCGACCGATCGCCCGACCACCACCTCGGAAGCCAGCAGCCGCCGTCGTCGCCACCACCAGCGTCACCAGCAACTCTTGGCAGCATGTGCACCGCCACATGGCAAAGACGTTGTGACGCAACCGCCGTTGCCCCTGCTACCACCACCACATGATGGCACCCATGAAGATGATGATGAATTGTTCAACATTGATAACTTCATCAACACCGGCACCGCCAAAGGATTGTATATGCCTTATGTGGATGAAGAACCCTTCACAATTCGCGATGACCATCAAGCTGGTCGACCCAATACATGCACGCAGCGCCTGGTCTTCCATGGTCTTTCTCAAGAGACGCCTCCGGCCGCCGATCGACCACAAGATAAACCAGGATTGGTTTTCAGCCCCAACACACTCTGAAAGGCGGCTGATGAGCAGATGGCAGTGGCTGACACTGTTGTGAAGAAGAAGCACTATAGGAAGAGAGGTAATAATAATAAGAAGGGTGCGAGCCAGCCTCTTCCGAAGAGGATCCGGGGTCAGGACGCCATCATCGTACCATCCACACAATATGGCTTGCCCCGAGTGCATGTAGCTGGTGATCCGATATGATCCACATTGCGGTTGGAGCCATGTTAACTTTGCACGAGGGTATCAAGACACTAGAGGGCCTCCTTCTTAAAGACGATGATCCAAATTACCCGGTTTTCACGGCCAAGGTGCCATTGGACATGGGCTTCGTCGATGAACCCCCCGCGGATATATTCTTCATAGCGTTCGAGGACATATTCAAGCCTTTTCTCATGAAACAGCTGGACTATAACTTGGTTCGCCTATACGCGCTCAATCTGGCGATCAACATCAAGAGAGAGAGTACCCCGGAAATCACGATAGTGGATCCCTACTACATGCGGGACAACCAGTTGGTCAAAGGATCAGAGACACGGACCAAGGCGATAGCGTACCTTGAGAAGTTCATGGTGGACAACAAGAGGAAGGGCACACTTATTTTGCCTTTCTTTCCCGACTAAGTACACACACTCGCTCATCACCACCGTAACTTATGCATTTCTTATAGATTTCTTCCTTTGCTATTTTTCCAACATTCCGTTCCAATTGTGTTGCGCAGAGACAAATACTGCACACTCATCGTCCTTGCCCCGAGGTATTCGCTAGCCACGTATTTCGACTCGGGGAGTTTGACGAAGAAGAAAGACTACACCAGAATAAGGGGTGTTCTCAATGAGGCTCTCGACGGCTACACCAAGAAGGGATGCACCTTCATAGATAAGGGGGAATGTATCAAGGATGGGAAACACGTGTTCAAGCACGTGCTCGAGTTCCCCTGCATCAAGCAGTCGACTACTGGTGCCAAGGAGGCCTTCTACGTCCTCCATCACCTGAAAGGCTATGTTCGGGATTGCCAGAACCTAACGCTTCCATCTAGTCTCCGAGGATGGGCCGAAACTTTGGCGTGAATCGATGATGATGATCTTAGAGAAGACTTCCATCGCATTCAGATGAAGTTGTCACAAATCATCATTGAAGATGTCAACACAAGGGGGGTGCCCTACAACAAGCCAGAGGGTTGAGTAAGAGGGAGATCGAAGAACGCCTCCGTAAGTAGGGTGACACAAGGACGTGGGTGATGAAAGAGGGCTATCTACCGTTCCTAAAGCCGAGCGAGAAGAGGAAGTCTTCATGATCGATGTGTGCCTCTAGCATGATCAAGTGTGTGTATATTCTTGATGGACGCCTGTTGTATTAGTGTGTGTGTCATAACTTCTCTATCTTGTGGTCGAAATGGTCATTGTTGTTAGACTTAAACTACCTTGTGGTCGTGTTATCGTTGAACTTATTGCTTCTATGATGATCTATCTTTTAGGTTTATGGATCCTTTGTTTTATATTCTGTGAACATATATATATATATGTATGTGAACCCTTTATTAATTCTTTTCGTTGTATTTTTACTAATATGCCTTGTCGTCTATAGAGATGGCGACGAGGTGGTATGTGGTGTACATGGGTAGGGTTCCAGGAGTCTACAACGAGTGGGAGGATTGTCACAAACAAATGAACAAGTTCAGCTGCAACATCTACAAAGGATACGCGACTAGAGAGGAGGTGGTAGCCAAGTGGAGGAACCACTTGTGGAAGAAGAGCCGGATGAAGATATTGGTCGGGCTAATGCTCTTGCTCACCATTATCACAGCTGTATTCTATTTGATCCTAGTGTAGGCAGCGGTGGCCACTTCATATTTGTAATGTGAGATGATATGAACTTTGTATTCGGCACTTGTGTAAAAATTCGGCACTTGACACTATATATATATCTCGATCGGGCTCTAAGTGTTTGTATTATATATATGTCAGTTTTCATGCATCTACTACTTGTGCAATGTACTTTATACTCATCTGGATAAATACTGTATAAATCTTGTATAAATACCTGATTATACACCAGGAACATATTTTAGTTCGAATACGTGTTACACAATCAGTGGCGCATATAATTATATAGTCAGTGGCGCATGGGCTTTCTGTGGCGCATATATGTAAATGCGCCACAGAAGTTCTTCCTGTGGCGCATATGAAGAAATGCGCCACAGAAGTCTGGGACTTCTGTGGCGCATATCCATATGCGCCACAGGAAGTAGTTATCAGTGGCGAGGTAACAGTGGCGACTAGGATATGCGCCATAGAAGTCCCATTTCCATGCGCCATAGATAGGCTGTTTCCTAGTAGTGAAGACATCATATGGATCATAATCAGAGATGGAATAATGATGTATAACAATATGAACATAAACAATAATTCAATGGTTCACTCAATAGCATCAACTACAAAGAGTAATCAACACCGGGAAAGTTTCCCCTAAGAACTATGCAAGATTCAACCCAATTGTTACAGCAATATGGAGATGGTGATGAGGGTGCTGGTGGAGATGATGGTGGTGATGATGATGATCCCGATGAAGTCCAGCTTGATGGTGGTGTTGATGGCGACGATCTCCCCTCTCCAGGAAGGAATTCCACCCTGCAGAATTGATTACGCGGAGATATCTTTCTCTCGGTGTTTTCACGCTTGTGAGGCGGAATCTTTCTATGCTTGCTCCCCGAGTCTTAGGGTTTCAGGAGGATAATATACGCCGGAGGGGAGAGACACGGGTGGACCAGGGCGGCCACACCACCTGGTGGCACGGCCTAGGCTGGCCCACGCCAGGGGTGGTGTGGGCCCCCTGTGGCCCATCTCAGCCTCCCCTTCTAGCTTCCTTCGTCTTCTGGAAAAATAGGATTTTCCATGTATTTTCCCGGATTTTCTGTTCTTCGCAAATTTTGCCTCCAAACAGCACCTTTTCCATCAGAATCCTGACTGCAGCGGTCCATGCTCCAAAAGTCATCAACCATGCAAAAACAGATGAAATAACATAAGTATCATCTCTTAATATGAAATATATCAATGAATAACAGTGAATTATGATATAGAATAGTGATGCAAATGGACGTATCAGTCGATAAGCATGTAAACCATAAGGACTAACAAAAGTTGTTTTAAGTTGGTCATTCATACCTTCGATCCGGATTACGGATGTAGTATAGCTTCTTTTTCCCAAGTAGACCTAGGTTATTGAATCCTCGGGAAGCAGATACGTAGTGAAGTTACTTTAATAGACCTTCGAGAGTTTTAGTATTCCCTTTGTGTTTTTACCGGACCAATAGTTTGCGCCTTTTTGTTGTTGTCGATGATGGAGAGAGAGGGCCTAGGGCATTCGGTTTCACCTGTAGCTGTGCAAAACATCTGATGGGAATAAAAGATAAAGATAAAGTATGCATGTAATTGTTAGAGCAAGATAAATTATATGTGGGTAGTGCATCCATAATTGCTATTGCCTCCGCAACCGCTTATAGCAATAACCTACTAGTCTCATCCATAGAAGAAAGAGAACTAATGATATGCATAGTGATGTCACCATTAATCCCAAGTAAATCCCTCACATACACTCGTACTATCCCTTCTGTCACTGGGGTTCCCAACCTGTAGATCAGTCATTACACATACTCCCTATACCTGGCTAAACTCTCGGGGTCTTGGGTACCTGACAAGTCCTTGGATTGAGGCAAGAGAGGATACAATAATCATCATGTCATACACACTAATACATGATCCCATCTATGATAAATAACATGCACAAATGCTACATGGCTAGGCCGAAGCCCTTAGCCCAAGGAGAATTACTCACACATAGAGATGAGATCAACAATCACAAACATTGTAATGAAAATCATGAGATTGATAGCAATAGTCTTACAATGTCGCCAATCGAAGAAAAGAACTACTATTACAAGTGGTGGAATATGGCTATGGAGATGGAGAAGGATTTTGAGATCTGGAGGCGGCTGGCTTGGTCGAGAGCTGGAGGGGGTCGAGTGCTAGGTGTTTTTATCGTTGTCTGAGGCTTCTTTATATAGGGTTCCCTTCATGAAAGTTGTTCTATTTGACCTAACGGTGGCGGCGCCAACTATACGACCGAAACTATACGGCCGGAATTTTGCTCCGGTCATATAGTTGGTCGTTAAAGCGTCTGCCTCCGCTTCACGGCTCCTGGTTTCTTCTGGTTGTTGGAAATCTTGTATCTTTGACTTTAATGTAGTGATTCTCATCTTCAAACGACGTTATCTGTGCAGGAAAAATAGAAAAAGAAAGGATTGCATGCCCCTTTGAATATTAGGCATTAGTGGCAGGGTTCAGAGAGATATTTCATCAAAAATATGAATAATATCCAGTTTAAATGTGGACGTGGATGGCTATATTTTAGAGCCATCAACCTCCCCAAGCTTAAACTTGATCGTCCTAGAGCAAGAAAACCAAAATCAAAAAGGAACTCAACATTTAAACTGAAATAACGAGATGGTGATCTTACTCATGATTGGTAGTCTCATGTTTCCTCCACTTCATAAATCTTAAAAACTTCAGCATAGATAGATTAATTGCAAGCATATCATACGGGTTTTATGCATCTTTATAGCGCAGCAAAATGATTGCTAACATGGATGATTCAAATGAGTAAACTTTATTCCATATCATGTAATCAACTCATAGGCTTGCCTTTGAACAATAAAGTATAATCATGTAAATTGAGACTGTCAGAGTTGTCATGAAAAGAATATACACTAGAGTATCTCAATTCTCCCACATCAATAAATCAATACTTTTCAAGCACTACTTTTCTATTCATTGTCCTTCAAGAATTTCAGTTCTTGAGTAATTCAGAGCATGCCAAAGATTTTTATTAGCTTATCGGGCTGTGATGGACACTCGTGGCATCACTAAGGTTTTTGTTCCTTTTGCATAATGATTACTCATAATACCCAGAGGAGTGATTCCATCATGATTACAACTACCCGAGAGTGCCAAGAATCTTATCCACTATAGCATTGCTGCTACGTGTGTTTAATCAACTCATAGCCGAAATCTAGGAGTTTCCTCCATGAAGATCATTCGTAGGCATGCGGAGTTGTTGGCATCCCATGAAGTTTGACACGCATAAAGCTATATCATTCTTATGATTAACAAGTCAAACTTTGGCATGCTCACAAAAACCGCTAAACATTAATTCAATCGAACAAATCCTTTCAAAGAGATCTATCAAGTCAATCAACATTTTCATTGGTGTTGAGTGTCTCTAGAAATAAGCCTTCAAGACTAAGCACTACAACACCCAAGCCTTCAATTGTGAGACTTTTTATTATTACAATTGTTTAGCAATTTTTAGGCAAGACTTGGTTAATTACGAGAGGTGGAATAGAACGTAGACAACTAAATACTCATGCAAACAAAAATCTTACTACAATACAAAGACTCACTCCACCAATATAACATCTCAACATTTACTACTATCTAGCATGGGTTTCTCAAACTTCAAAAGTGGGGAGTCATAAGGCATACCTCTCATGTTTGGCTCTACTTCTCTATTCCTTTTTTATTTTCTTCTTGGAAACTTGAAGTCGATCACTCTCCTACAAATACATGAAAACCTCGAGGCGGAAAGAAATGAAAAAGGGAAAATAACAAAAAATGAAGAAATCTTTTTGTGGTTTTTAAGAGAGGGAGTTTAAAGAATAGAAAATTGGCGGCAAAGCTCGGCAAGAAAATCTCGAAAGAAAATAGAAAGAACTAAAAATAAAGTAGTGGGGAAACCAACACGAGTGCTTATAAACTTGAATTAAAAACACAACCTCGAAAAAAATAAAAGCAAATGAACGCCAAATAAAGATACATGAGGAAACTTCCCCAAGCTTAGGCTTTTGCAAGCCCTTCAAATCATTGTGGTGGTGATATAAAGTGGTTACTCTAGTTCACAAATTGAGTTGAGAGGTTACTAGTTGTTCCTCGGAGGTTCAAAGAGAGGCTATGCATCCTCTCCATAGTCCATCCAAGTTCTTGGAAGTCTTGGTATGTAACGAACCTGGTTGATGGATGCTCCTCTTGATAAGGAACTTATTGCTCCTCCTCTTGGTCCTCATCCTCCTCCGGAACCTCCTCCTCAGGTTGGTGTTTCTCAACCTGCAAGTCATATAGCAAACATCCTTGCTCGATAGAGAAAAGACCATTAGGCATAGGAGCGGGGTAGAGACGCCCAGATCCAGCAATATGTAGGTAATAAACACCACCTCTCCTAGTGAGCATTGCACAAGCTTTTAAAGTAGAGAAACCAACACGTCGCTCACCTAGCACAGGTTGCAACTCACCTAGGTCGATGCCTAGGGCAGTGGCAAGGACGCTGATGACGCATCCACCTGTGATTGGTCCTTGGCTTTGGGAGGCTTGGTGCTCCAGGTAGCGTACAAGGATGGTGCCCAAGTTGAGTGACAAGCCACAGTTGATGTAAGCAGCCTTTGCAAGGACTAAGATGTCCTCCTCGTTGAGTCTCGTGAACTCATTACGTGCCTGCAAGGAGTTAGCAATAAAATAGAACAAATAGTGAATTGCGGGATGTTGAATATTCTCCCCCTTGTTTACTCTAGTAGTGAAACTCATACCATTGTAATATTGTTGAGGGGTAGGTTCTAAGCCAGTAAAGGATGTGCCTAAGGCATTAACATCATTGTTTGGCAAATTAAAGCATGTGCACCATTCATCTAATGTTAAAGTATAGTTGTTGTTCATAAGTTGGAAAGAAATCATGTCCTCTCCTTGCCATTGTCTAACGGTGCTTTGCATCAAACTTAGGAATTCAATAGTTAAGCGGAAATAAGTAGGAACATCATTGTGCACAAAGTTTTGCAGGCTAGCTCTATTGCAATGTAAATTGAAGTCATCAGAAATACTAAGTTGGTTCAATATAATGGGGAAAGCCTACTTGGTGGCCTTCACTTCGCGGTTCTTGATCTTGTCGAAGAGCTCACGTTGGAGCGCATTCCTGAATCGTATCCCCATGCGTTCTTGAGTGACGACCCAAGAAGCGCTAGCGGTGGGAGCACGAGTTTGGATCCTTGTGTTCATCATCTAAAACATTGAAGAAAGACAAAAAAATAAAACTTTTTGATCCAACAACAGTAAGTACATCATATTCCTCATCATAGAACAGTAAAGAATCTCCTCGAAATAATAATCTTGGCAAGAGAAGAATGGCAATTGGCTCATAATAGGTCCCATCCTAGATTGATAATGGCAATAGATCAAAGATGAATTTGCAAAAAGTAATTCGAGGATTGAAGGAGAAACATACCGTAGATCACTTGTGTGCGAGGAAATCAAACAAAATTGATTAGAGATGAAGATCTCTTGAGGTTTTGAGAGAGTTTGGAGGTAGAAGAGAGAAAAAGGATTGAAGTTTTGGAGTTGGAGGTACCTTCCCGTGCGATTTTGTGGTCGGACGCAACTATACGGGTGCAACTATACGACCGAACCAATGCGTTCCCACCATATAGTTGGCCTTCTGTCAAAATTTTAGGGCTTCCTCCTGGTGGCGCAGCTATACGGCCGGAACTATTTGGCCAGAACAATATGTTCCCGCTGTATAGTTGGTTGTCAAACTATCTATCCCTGGGAAAGAAAATATACAAAGGCATCGATATCTATACGACCGTAACTATACGGCCGGAATTTTTATTCCCGCCGTATAGTTGGTCGTTAAACTCTAAGTACATTGGAAAAGAATTTGTATGGACACACCGATATCTATACGACTGGAGATATACGGCTAGAACCGCCATATAGTTGGTCGTTAAACTCTCAGTACATATGAAAGAAAACTTGTCAATGGCAAAGATATCTATACGACCAGAACTATATGGCCAAAAAATTTATTCCCACTGTATAGTTGGTCGTTAAACTCTCTGTATGGATCAAAAAAATCTGTTTCTTCAAAAAATATTTATTTTCCTATAAGTTAGTGATATACCTCATTTTTGACAAAAAATTAACTATAAATATTTTCGACCAACAATAGCATGAATAAAGCAGGATTTTTAGTACTACTGAACTTCTTCTCCTCAATTGGAGTTTTCTAGCACTCTTTATTAAACATAAACTTAAACTAAAACTTAAAAACTTTACTCAAACCTTTATTTCACATGTGTTTCCTCCCATGAAGCACTCTTTTATGGTCAATAGCTTGACCTCAATGTTGATCACTTAGGCCAGATGAGTGGAACACCCACTCCAAATTAGTTGGCCTTCAAAGTGATGGCCTCCTTTTCATCATGCTTGGCTTTCTTCTTCCTGGGGAAATGAATAACAAAAGGATCCCGTGAAGGCAATTGAAGCTTCACATTCCCTTCATGTAGATTAATCAAAGCCTTAATAGTTCTTAAGAAAGGACGACCTAATATAATAGAAGCAGTAGCATCTTCAGGCATGTCAACAATAACAAAATCAATAAGAGCAAGACAACCTTTAATGTATACTAAAGTATTCTCCTTAATTCCTACAGCTTGTTTGTAGGTGGAATCTGCTAGATGCAATTTTAACTCGATGATCTCAAAAGAGCCAAGATTTAACTTGTTAAAAAGACCCTTTGGAATTGTTGAGACGCTTGCACCTAGATCACAAAGTGCAACTATCTCATTGGTTCCAATTTTAATATTAATAGTAGGCTCAAATATGTCATCAAGCTTTACAGGTAATTTTTTAGCTATTTGCTTATATTCTTCCTCAAGCTCACGTACCTTTATTGCTACCTGGTTATCAAAGTGTTGGTACATAGCTTCCTCACTACCTTCACTTACCGGAATCTTAACGTTGATCCTTTTTACAAGATCTTCAACGGTGTAGCATGGTGAAGGAGTATTACTATAATCAAGTTCTTCAGGTTCTTCAGGTTCCTCCCTTTGCTTTCCCTACAAATTTAGCTAGAATGAGAGTTTGACTCTCGGTTATCTTACCTAGTTGTGCCTCAGCAATCCTCATTCTTTCTTGGAGGGCCTGCAAATCATTTCTCAAACTAACATCTTGGTTAGATAATTTACCAAGCATAGAATCATGGTTCTCCATTATTTTAACAAGAATATTGTTTTCTCATTTTGTGAGTCTATAAAAGACTTAAGTGTTTCTTGGAGACTACCATTACTAGTTCCCATATTATTATTAGAGTTACCTACAGGACTAGAATAATGTTTCTGAAAATTAGGATTATAATTCTTCTTCCAAGCAGGGTTATAATCATTACGAGCTACAAAGTCTATTTCTTCAATATTTGTTTCAGGGATAGCTCTTACCTGGGTTTCCTTACCTTTTACGGCTAGTATGAGCTCATCCAACTTAGCATTGAGTTCTTCATTTTCTTGTGGAGAGATAGAGTTCACCTTCTTCGTTTTTGATCTATCCACATGCCATTGGGCATGGTTGTCTTGCATATTGTCTAGCAACTGCTTTGCTTCGGTAATATGTTTACCCATAAATGTTCCTCCAGCTGCAGTATCAAGCATAGACTTAGATAAAGGGTTAAGAGCATTATAAAATAGATGGAAATTAAACAGTCTTCCATCCCATGACTAGGACAATTTCTCATGCATTATTTCATCCTCTCCCATGCAAGTGCTAGTGGCTCACGTTCTTCCTGTCTAAAACCAGTAATATTAGATCTGAGTTGCATAGTCTTTGCAGGTGGAAAAAATTTAGTCATAAATAAAGAAGTACATCGCACCCATGATGTAATAGTATTTGTAGGCAAAGATAGCAACCATTCTTTTGCTCTTCCTCTAAGAGAGAAAGGAAATATATGTAGTTTGACCGCATCGGGGTCAACGTCTTTTATACGCATCATATCATATATTTCAGTAAAAGTATTCAAGTGCATATATGCGTCTTCAACAATAGAGCCTCCAAATTGATTCTGTTGAACCAAACTTAGATAATGGGGCTTAATTTCATAGTCATCAGCAGCAATTGTTGGCTGAGTAATAGGAGTACGCAAATAATCATTGTTGGGAGTAGCAAACTCCCCAACCTTCTTTTCAGCCATATTTCCTATGTTTTTGGGTTTTCTTAAATAGGGAATTATAATTGTAAAAGCAAGAATTTAAAGGCTAACAAATTTTTTTGGTTTATAAAATAAAGACTGAAACAAAACTAACAAAATTAAAAACAAGAATTAAAACTAGCAAGGTTCCTAATAACCTCACCAGGGTAGCTATTGCTTCCCTGGAAACGGCGCCAAAAAAAGGGTTGATACCTTCAATCCGGATTACGGATGTAGTATAGCTTATTTTTCCCTAGTAGACCTAGGTTATTGAATCCTCGGGAAGCAGATGCATAGTTAAGTTACTTTAACGGACCTTTGGAAGTTTTATAATTCCTTTTGTGTTTTTACCAGACTAATAGTTTGTGTCTTTTTGTTGTTGTCGATGATGGAGAGAGAGGACCTAGGGCGTTCAGTTTCACCTGTAGCTGTGCAAAACATCTGATGGGAATAAAAGATAAAGATAAATATGCATGTAATTGTTAGAGCAACATAAATTATATGTGGGTAGTGCATCCATAATTGTTATTGCCTCCGCAACCACTTATAGCAATAACCTACTAGTCTCATCCATAGAAGAAAGAGAACCAATGATATGCATAGTGATGTCACCGTTAATCCCAAGTAAATCCCTCACACAGTACTAGAGAAAAACCTATAGGAGACATGCACATTAGAGACACATTTATACTATATGCGCCTCTGATAAGATAGGCGAGGCGCACCAGCCAGTCATGCGCCTCTAGTAATTAAATAGGTGAGGCGCATATCTGCAAGATGCGCCTCCTCTAGCATCTGTACGGACGAAATCTGGCACCCCCATCTTATGCGAGGCGCACCAGCCAAACATGCGCCTCTAGTACTTAAACAGGCGAGGCGCATATGTGACAAATGCGCCTAGCATATCTTGGGTGGGACCGGGTGGAGATCGGTGGTCCAATATGCGAGGCGCATATAGTAACATGCGCCTACGATACTTACAACAGGCGAGGCGCATTAGGGAACGTGCGCCTCAAGTAACCCTTGCGGGCCCGGGTAGTCGCATAGGCGAGGCGTATGTTGGCATGTGCGCCTTAGATAGTTCAGACTATAGGAGGCGCATTTACTGCAATATGCGCCTCGCATAACCTGTCTCACTCTTTTTGCACCTTTTTGGCACATGCACCCCACTCACTTGCCTCACATCTTCCTCTCCATCAAAAGACAGAATTGGTCGCCCCCTCCTTCTCCCCACCTCATTTCCCACATTTATTAACCATAGAAGCTTGCTCAATCTCCATTGGTTGATGCTCATATGTAAGTGAAGTCTCTTGCTCCTCTAGATCTACAACATGTCCCTTTACTTCTCCTTCGTCTCTCTTGCGCAAGTTGTCGTTGGAGGAAGCGTGAAGGTGTTACTTGTATGCTCATGCGCGTTGTCGGCGACACCACGACTATATGATTGTGTTGTCGTGCATGCTTCTTTTTGTGCAGGGATTTCATTTGAGATGCCAATGTTTTGCCGGAATATCGATTAATTTCTTTTCCGGCGAATTTCTGGCACTCGCGGATGTCCTATTTTTAGGGGAGGTCATGCCGAATTTTTCGGGCGATCCAGATGTCCATATATGCTCTAATTATTCTCTTGATCTTTGTACCACACGTAGGCGACCATGGTCCGACCACTGATTCGCAAAGCCCTCGTGGATAGGTGGATGAGATGCGCGAGGACCGATATGGCACGCGCAAACAAGACGGAGATAAGATGTCCGTGTCGCGACTGCAAGCTGATGTATCTGATAAGGCATGATTCCGGAATGCTAGAGTCGCACCTGCTCCGACGTAGTTTCATGGATAGCTACACTCGGTGGATACATGATAACGAAGATGATGATGAGGATGCCAATAATAGTGAAGATCAAGATGCCGGTCATGATCACGAAGATCAAGGCACCGACGGCGGGGCAGGTGATGATCATGAAGATCAGGGTGGCGCCAGGCATGAACACGAAGATGATCAAGGTGGCGTCGGGCATGAACACGAAGATCAAGGTGTCGAGCATGATTCGAGATGGCTGCGAGACCCTCATGTCCAAGATCTGCTTCTCAAGGAGATGAGTAATGCCAGAGCCACTGCTAGAGAGAAATCTAAGCTGGAGCAAATGAAGAAAGACGCGGTCACTCCATTGTTTGATGGATGCAACGACGGGGATACCCGTCTGAATGTAATGCTCAAGGCTCTGGAGATGAAGGCGAAACACAAAATGACCGACGAATGCTTCGATGACAACATTGCATTCTGGCACGATATTCTTCCCAAGAAGGGGAACACATGTCCGACTAGTATCGCTGAGGCCAAGAAAGTCACGTGCCCTCTCAATCTACCGCACGTGAAATATCATGTCTGCATAAATGATTGCATCATCTACCAGGGCGAGGACGCGGAGAAGACCACGTGTCCGGTGTGCAAGACCTCTCAATACAAGAGAGGGACCAAGAAAGGTCCTAGAAAGGTGGTGTGGTACTTTCCTCTAACTCCTCGTCTGTAGTGGTATTTCGTGGACCCTAAGGAAGTAGAGCTCATGCGCTGGCACGCGGAAAGAAAGAGGCTGGAGACGACGATCCGGAGAAGGAGGAAATGCTGAGGCACCCTTCGGATGCTTGCCAGTGGAAGGCGTTGGACCTCCAATATTACCAACATTTCGGGAAAGAGTCAAGGAACCTCGGGCTGGGTGTGAGCACCGACGGACTCAATACGTCGGGAAGCAAGAGCAGCACACACAGCACCTGGCCCGTGTTTGTATGGATCTACAACCTCCCCTGGTTGTGCATGAAGAAGAAGTACGTAACCATGAGTATGCTGGTTCAAGGGCCAAAACAACCTGGTATAGACATCAATCTGTATCTCACGTTGTTGAAAGAGGAGCTGGCCACATTATGGGAAGAAGGAGCCAGTACGTGGGATGCCTCGAGACAAGAATACTTCGACATGAGAGCGGCGCTAATCACGACGATGCAAGACTATCCCGGTTATTGATACTTCCTGGGGGCAGGTGGTCCAAGGATTGTATGGGTGCGTTAGGTGCAAAGATAATATAACGTACCGCCAGCTACAGAAATATCCTGGGTCCGGGAAAATCGTGTTCCTTGGGGCTCGGAGGTGGCTTCCCAAGAATCACGCCTGGAGAAAGCCAGGAGATTTGTTCGATGGGGCGGTCGAGCTCTGAGGAATCCCGGACCAGAGGAGCGGCGTGCAAATCTACGAGCTGTTGAATAACTAGAACGAATGCCTTGCACCGGGAAAGACCCATAAGAAGCCAGAGCCGCTGCTGAAGGTATGGAAGGCGAGGTCTGTTTTCTGGGACTTGCCATACTGGAAGATCTTCCGCGTTCCTCATAGCCTCTATCTCATGCATATCACGAAGAACGTGGGCGAGAGTCTGCTTGCCACCCTCCTTAACACGGACAACACCAAAGATGGGCCGAAGGCAAGGAACGACTTGAAGCATATGGGCATCAGGGATGAACTTCAACCACCACCTAGCGATGACGAGGAGGAGGACGAGGAGGAGGAGGAGAAGGAAACGCAGAATAGCCATCGTTGCAAGGGGAAAAAAGCAGGTCAAGAAGGGCGAGGTCAAGCTCATGGCCTCGTGCTTCACTCTGAGTAGGAAGGAGGCCGTACAGTTTATGAAGTGCCTCCTCGGAGTCAAATTTCCAAATGGATACGCGGAGAAGATAAGCAGGTGGCTAGACAAGGCGAAGCAGCACTTCAGCGGGATGAAGTCTCACAATGTCGTCGTGCTGATGACGCAGGTACTCCCGGTCGCGATCCGAGGTATAATGGACAAGCACGTTCGTGAAACGTTGTTTGTCCTCTGCAACTTTTTCGACGTCATCTCTCGGAAGTCGATAGGCATTAAGTATCTCACGAGGCTACAGGACGAGATCGTGGTGATACTATGTGAGCTCGAGATCTATCCCCCACCCCCCACCCCCACCCCCACCCCTCCCCCCCGCATTCTTCGGCGTCATGCTTCATCTGCTTATCCATGTCGTGGAGGATATCGTCCAGCTTGGTCCTCCGTTTCTGCGAAGCATGATGCCGTTCGGAAGGCTCAATGGACACATCAAAGGATACGTTAATAACAGGTCCCGTCCATATAGAATCATAGCAAATGGCTTCCTGGCTGAAGAGTGCATCTCTTTCTACTCGAACTTTCTACAAACCGAGAACCGTCTTGCAAACGGAGTCGCCAACGAGCAAGACTTTGACCAGAACGGTGACCCGAAGATGGAAGACGAATACGGCAACCAAGCATTGTACACCACAACCCTACGTAAGAAAGGACTCCCGTTCAATAGAAGTAGGGAAGACGTCTTGGACCTAACCTATGCAACCGCGACAAAGAAGGGCAAGAAGACGACCATTGTCAAGAAACGCTAGCATGCTCCGACCATTGTCAAGAACCGTCGTGTGTGTGTGTGGCATACTATTATGTATTGAAACATTCATAATTATCATTTTTTGTATGTTATAATATTGCATTGAGAATATTATGTATCGATAGGACACATTCATAATACTCACTTTTGTTTTTTGGCAATATTTGAATTTTTAAAATATTTGCAGTATATTTTATAGTTTATATTGTGTTTGGACAATGTTTTTACATGAAAAATGGCCTTTAAATTTTTTTTACAAAAATATGTTGCCCCCAGGATTCGAACCTGGGTGGCTAGGGTTTAGAACAGGACAAGGGTCGATACCAGTAGGCTAGTGTGTGTTAGTTGACAGATACTAGCGCAGCGTGCTAGTTGACTAGTAGTGAAAAATAGCCGAGGTGCATATGGCCAGAATGCACCTCGCATAAGCTGGTACCTGTCTGTGATCGACTAGATCTTTCTTTTCTTGCTCACTTTTTCTACGACTAAGCCTGTGTACTCTGCAACCATCGCCTTCGCTCTACCGCTCGTCGTCTCCTTCGCTCTGTCGCTCGCGCCGCCGTGCCCAGGAGGAGGAGGAGGATCCTGCTCGCGCCACCGTGCCTAGGAGGAGGAGGAGGAGCCCGCCCGTGCCACCCCTTCCTCTACCGTGTTGTCGTCGCCCCTTCCTGCCGCCGTCCACGCCCATCGTCCACCGTCATCGAGGTGAGTGACCCCCTTCCCCTCTCCCTCCCCTTCCCCTACCCCTCT
Organism: Avena insularis; assembly: GCA_023614405.1. NCBI lineage: Eukaryota > Viridiplantae > Streptophyta > Magnoliopsida > Poales > Poaceae > Avena > Avena insularis. The sequence continues at coordinate 370,920,860 of CM042689.1, forward strand.
TCCCTCCCCTCTGAGTTTGTGATGCTGCCACCGTCGTCTACCCTCACCTCCGTTTGTGATCTGACTGTCTAAGATCGACGCGAGACGATTAGATCAACTACTACTATCGGTTTAGTGCTTGACTGCTGCTTGTAGTTTGTAGTTGTAGTATCAAAAGCTCCTAGTGTTTGAATTGGTTACTGAAACTTCCTTCAGCGATTAGTTCCTTGGATCTACTATAACCGCATCATGGCTTAAATGACTATAGCTTGCTTTAGTAAACCCTGGCCCTAGTGGCACTTGTGTTGCTAGGTTGTTACTAATGAGGTGCTTCCAATATTTGGGAATGTGCCCAGTAGTAGCCACTAGGGCCACTTGTGTTGCATGGCTTAAATGATGCTTGGATAATAAGATACCGAAGCTTGCTTCAGTAAACCCTAGCCCTAGTGGCACTTGTGTTGCTAGTTTGTTACCGAGGTGCTTCCAATATTTGTGAATCTGCCCAGTATATAGTAGCCAGCCAACAGGTTTGAGTGCATTGTTTCTTGGCTATTCCTTGTTCTTGCTCTAGATTAGGTCAATGATGCAAAAGGTCAATGATACTAGGCTGAGACCTAGTGTAATAATGTGTAACTTTGATGAAGTGATGCTTGGATAATAAGATACTGAAGCTTGCTTCAGTGATTAGTGGATTTGAATATAAAGATGATTCCTAGTATGTATACATAGGGAAATGATTTGAATAAGACCTTTATCTAAAATTGTTGGTGATTGCTAAACTGTAGCTTGTGTTGGTAAACCCGAGCCCTAGTGGAACTTGTGTTGCTAGGTTGTTACTGAGGTGCTTCCAATATTTGGGAATGTGCCCAGTAGTAGCCAGCCAACAGGTTTGAGTGCACTGTTTCTTGGCTATTCCTTCTTCTTGCTCTAGATTAGGTCAATGATGCAAAAGGTCAATGATACTAGGCTGAGACCTAGTGTAATAATGTGTAACTTCGACGAAGTGATGCTTGGATAATAAGATGATGAAGCTTGCTTCAGTGATTAGTGGATTTGAATATAAAGATGATTCCTAGTACGTATACTTAGGGAAATGATTTGAATCAGACCTTTATCTAAAGATGATAATAGGAATAGATGCTTAGGTGGCCTCAAGCTCTATGATGAGCCTTGCATACCACATGTATGCAATACTGAGAGCAACTCCTCCCAATCCATGTCTATGATGCAAGAGGCTGAGACATGGATTGATTTATTGGTGATGTTAGCTTGCATGGTTTGAGTTGATCTACTCTTAATGATCTGGATCAGCAACTGATTCATGCCTGGCCTCCTCTTCCTAACTCATGTATTTGACTTGTCATGGATCACTGTTTGTAGGATGCAAGCAATATATGCTTTTCTTAGCAGTTAATCCATGGCTTTTTCAAGCAAAAAAATCACCCTTTTTATGGCTGCTGCTAGCATATCTTCCACTGTGATGCCTCCATCTGGAGTGTACAAAGTGGTAGCTATTCTTTGGTAGTTGGCCATTGTGATTCACTTTTTAGGGAACTTCTAATTGGCTGCCAAGGATGCTAAGACTGAGGGCAAACACTGTATAAGAACATATGCTAGAGTGTGGCTACCAGATTTTCCATGATGTTAAAATAAAATAGTGCACATGCAAATAAAATAAATATTGAGCTTCTGTTCCTTTTTGTTATTGAGCTTCTGTTTCTTTTTTGTGAATGAGCTTCTGTTGCAAATCCTATAAGCTTTAGACCTGCTAGTACAGTGTACATTCTGTTTCTTTATTTTTTTTAGTTTGTGCATTGCAGAGAAGGTCATAAAAGCTTACCTTTGTATGCTATCCAGATTTCTTGTATGTTGCTAGAAGCAAGTTGTGTATGGGTGTGTTTGTGTATGCTGGCAGCAAAATGGTTGTGTTTGTGCCTATTTAGGCTTTTTTGTGCAGGTTTTTCTTTTTGAGTTGCCAATGTTTCGCTGGAATGTGGATTCATTTCCATTCTGGTGAATTTGTGGCACTCCTAGACATAGAAAATTAGCAAAGGTTATGCCGAAATTTTCTGTGAACTTTTGTGCTTATTAGTTCCATTTATTTGTGTGTTTAGAAATGTCGGCGGAGCAGGGCCCTTCTAGCAAGAAGTCCTTTTGGGAGCAGCAGGCGGAGATGGAATCCCAAGAGGACCTGGAATTCGTTCCGCGGGACGACGAGATGGAGGCGGACAAGGATATGTCATTGGACGATGAGGAGATGGGGGACACGGATGGCGACGCCAGTACCATTGATGGCAGTGGTGAATCTACTACAGACGGTGGTAGCACATCGAAGAAGGCTTGGAAGGAGGGTGCCCCGATCGTGGTCAACATCAAAAGGTCCATCATCACATCATGGAGGATGATCAGACAGGCTGTGGGCTCATATGCTTGAATTTGAAACACTCAACAGCCGTGTACCTCGACTCAAACAGTGCACACCCGAAAAACTTCACCAATATCAAGAACATTCTTGATGGTGCTCTCACCGGCTACATCACAGCGGGAGGCGTCAAACCGGCAACGCACGTGTTCCGCCACAACACCAAGTTCGCCTGCGTCAAGCAGCCGTCTGGCAGCAGGAACGATGCCTTCTACGCCATTTAACACATGAAGGCGTTCTTCAATGACATGGAGAGCAAAACGTTGCCATCTGACCTTGCAAAGTGGGCTGAAAGGCTTGCAACAATACATGATCACAACCTTAGGCAGCACATCTTCGACATCCAAGAGGAGATCGCGATAATCGTGCACCAGGGAGTCATGAAATCCGGGGGCACCTTCTACGGCGGCCATACACCACCCAATAGGGAGATAGACGAATGCTTAGCACAGCAGGGTGACTGCAGGATGTTCATGCAGATGGCGAAAACTCGGTCGGGGTTCATCAATGCCCTCCTAAAGCCGACTCAACAGCCGAAGAAGTATTGATGATTACATTGCCTGGGTAGCTAGCTATTAGTTCCGAACTCGTGTCGTAACCTCTTATCACTATGTTAAACTTGCCTAGCAAAACCTCTAGAGTATGTTTCGTCAACCATTGAACTTGATTGTGAGCGACACTAGCTAGTTATTTATGTTATGAACTATTTTAAGTACTTGTTGCTTTTCATTCATTATTGCCGCCCTACTTCTTGTGGTTTGCTTTCTTTGTCTTTCTTCGAAATGCTGATGATTAAAACGTGTTGTGGCGTCATGTGTGTGACCATGCCGTTGCTGGATCTGGTGTGCCAAGTAGACTAGAGGTTTGTGCATATACTCTACTTGCCGCACCAGATCCATCAGCGACATTGTCATTTTCCATGCCCAACCTAAGTATGAGGCAACTATTTCATCTTGTAGCCCCAAAGTTGAAAGAGGACAGATATTTTCGAGATTCATATACATAGGACATAATATGTCTAATGGCAAGCCAAGGAAAGGATTCTGGGTCCACGGCAACGACTCCTTTCGACACACCAAACTCGAAATGAGTCATTGCCGTGGAGACCGAATCCTTTCCTTGGTTTGCCATTAGACATAACATGCCCATGCTATATGAATCGTGGAAGTATTTCTCTTCTTTTGTCTTTAGCAATACGAATAGATTAGATAGCGTGAATTAAATGTAGTTTCAAATATCTCATTGTAGCCCCAAACTCGAAAGGAAGAAAGACATTGATTCACTATCCGTATAGCATTGGTGACATTGTTATATGAATCGTGGAATATTTCTTTCCTTTCGTCTTTGGCGATATAATGAAATGATAAACTATTTCATCTCGTAGCCCCAAAGTCATGAGAGGATAGATATTTTCGAGATTCATATACATAAGACATAATATGTTGAGTGGCAAGCCAAGGAAAGGGTTCTGGGTCCACGGCAACGACTCCTTTAGACACACCAAACTCGAAATGAGTTGTTGCCATGGAGACAAAATCCTTTCCTTGCTTTACCACTCGACATAACATGCCCATGCTATATGAATCATGGAAGTATTTCTCTTCTTTTGTCTTTGGCGATACAAATAGATTAGATAGCGTGAATTAAATGAAATGGTGAAGTATTTAGTTTCAAATATCTCATTGTAGCCCCAAAGTCGAAAGGAAAGACATTGCTTCACTATTCGTAAAGCATTAGCGACATTGTTATCTGAATCGTGGAATGATTTATTTCCTTTCATCTTTGGAGATATAATGAAATGATAAACTATTTCATCTCGTAGCCCCAAAGTCGAAAGAGGACAGATATTTTCGAGATTCATATACATAAGACATAATATGTTCAATGGTAGGCCAAGGAAAGGGTTCTGGGTCCACGACAATGACTCCTTTCGACACACCAAACTTGAAATAGGTCGTTGTCGTGGAGACCGAATCCTTTCTTTGCTTTACCATTGGACATAACATGCCCATGCTATATGAATCGTGGAAGTATTTCTCTTCTTTTGTCTTTGGCGATACGAATAGTATGAGGCACGAAACCAAGTCATTCTTGGTTTGCTTTTTTTGGTCTTTCTTCGAAATGCCGATGATTAGAATGTGTTGTGGCGTCATGTGTATGACTATGCTGCTGTTTGATCTAGTGTGCCAAGTAGACTAGTAATTTGGGAATATACTCTACTTGCCGCATAAGATCAAACAGCGAGCATTGTTATTTCCATGCCCAACCTAAGTATGAGGCACTAATGCAAGTCATTCTTGGTTTTCTTTTTTTGGTCTTTCTTTGAAATGCCGATGATTAAAACGTGTTGTGGCGTCATGTGTATGACTATGCTGCTGTTTGATCTCGTGTGCCAAGTAAACTAGTAATTTGGTCATATACTCTACTTGCCGCATGAGATCAAACAACGAGCATTGTTATTTCCATGCCCAACCTAAGTATGAGGCACTAATGCAAGTCATTCTTGGTTTGATTTTTTTGTCTTTCTTAGAAATGCCGATGATTAGAACGTGATTTCTTACATCTTGTTGCACCCATATATATGCATGATCTTATCTTGTGAACTGATATTGCTTTGCACTGACATAGATAATATAATCTATCTTCTGTATAGGAGATGGCGAAGAAGTGCTATGTCGTGTACGCCGGCAAGGTTCCAGGTGTGTACGAGGAGTGGGAAGACTGCCAGAAGCAAGTGAACAAATTCTCGGGCAATAGCTACAAAGGCTACAAGACTAGAGAGGTGGCGGAAGAGAAGTGGAGGATGCACCTGAGGAAGAAGTGGAGGAACTTCTTCTTGATCGCAAACTTGTTGCTCTTCATGGTAGGTTATGTGCTCTACTTCATCTAGATAGAGCTCCATCGTCGGAGTTGTAATGTGATTGTGAACTTGTACTCGGAGGTGTGAACCTGTGGCACAAACACTTGGTGTTGTGTGAAAACTTGGCACTTGTTGATGTATGAACACGTATGTCGCGATTGATGTGTAATGTACTTGTATTCATGCTAGTTCTATTATGCTTTTGCCAATTGCAAGTTTCTAGAAAATTCGGTGCTATTTATACTGTATTCTGGACTGTATTGTATAATTGAATACCTGTAAACTGTAATTTGAAAATTGCTATAAAACTAGAATTTCAAAAATATACCCGAGGCGCATATGGTAAGTATAGGAGGCGCATATTGGGTACTACCCGAGGCGCATACCACCACATATGCGAGGCGCAGTATATGCGCCTCGCGTATATGAAGTATAGGAGGCGCATGTGATATGCGCCTCGCATAACAGATACTAGAGGCGCATATGATATGCGCCCCGTGTAGCAAATACTAGAGGCGTAGCGCTAGAGGCGCATACCATATGCGCCTCGGATGGGGTTCCAGGTGCGCCTCGGGTAGGCTTTTCTCTAGTAGTAACATACAACCGTACTACCCCTTCTGTCACTGGGGTTCCCAACCTGTAGATCAGTCATTACTCATACTCCCTATACCTGGCTCAACCCTCGGGGTCTTGGGTACCTGACAAGTCCTTGGATTGAGCCAAGAGAGGATACAATAATCATCATGTCATACAAACTAATACATGATCCCATGTATGATAAATAACATGCACAAACGCTACATGGCTAGGCCGAAGCCCTTAGCCTAAGGAGAATTACTCACACATAGAGATGCGATCAATAATCACAAACATTATAATGAAAAGCATGAGATTGATAGGAATAGTCTTACAATGTCGCAAATCGAAGAAGAGATCTACTATTACAAGTGGTGGAATATGGCTATGGAGATGGAGAAGGGTTTTGAGATCTGGAAGCAACTGGCTTGGTCGAGAGCTGGCGGGGGTCAAGAGCTGGGTGTTTTTCTTGTTACCCGAGGCTTCTTTATATAGGGGTCCCTTCACTAAAGTTGTTCTGTTTGACCTAACGGTGGCGGCGCCAACTATACGCCCGGAACTATACGGCCGGAATTTTTCTCCGATTGTATAGTTGGTCGTTAAAGCGTTTGCCTCCGCTTCACGGCTCCTGGTTTCTTCTGGTTGTTGGAAATCTCGTATCTTTTACTTTAATGTAGTGATTCCCATCTTCAAACGACGTTATCTGTGCAAGAAAAATATAAAAAATAAAGGATTGCATACCCCTTTGAATATTAGGCATTAGTGGCAGGGTTGAGAGAGATATTTCATCAAAAATATGAATAATATCCAGTTTAAATGTGGACATGGATGGCTATATTTTAGAGCCATCAGTCATCTGGATGAACAACTATTTGAGAAAAACCAGAGTATCCGTCCATGTAGCAAAAATGAGTGTTGCTAACCTTTCTAAAGTTTGATCTATGAACGGTAAAGGATAGTGATCTTTCCTAGTTTCTTTATTTAATTTCCTAAAGTCTATGCACATCGTATGCCCGACAATAGTTCTAGTAGGTATCAATTCATTGATTTCACTAGGAACAATAGTAAAACTGGCCTTCTTAGGGACACAATGAACAGGACTTACCCATTCATTTTCTTTAACAAGATAGATTATACCTGCGTCCAATAGGCGTACAATTTCTTTTCTTACCACTTCCTTCATTTCAGGCTTCAATCTTCTATTAAATTCCGTAACTGGTTTAGCACCTTCTTCCATGAATATTCGATGGATGGTTATCATGGGACTAATGCCCTTCAAATCATCCATTGAGTACCCAAAGGCCTTGCGATGCTCCTTAAGTATTTTCATGAGTTCTTCTTCTTCTTTTCCTAAAAGTTTAGCACTAATAATAACATGGAATTTTTTTGTATCATCTAAAACCTGTATTTAAGATTATCTGGTAGAGTCTTCAACTCCGGGGGTGGTAATTCCTCATCCCCTCTCTTTTCTAGCTCTTCAAAAGCCTCATTAGTTAGAGGTCCCATAATGTGAGGTGAATCAAATTCATCTTCAAGTTCTTCTAGGGACTTGTCCTTCATAACTATTTCTTCATAATTTGAGTCTTCATTTATTTCTTCTTCTTGATTACTAAAGAAAAGAGCTGCCATTTCCTCAATAGTTTTCTCTTCCTCTTCTTCTTGTATTTGTGGAGGCCTGTCTTTAAATTTGGAAAAGTGGAATTCTTTTTGAAATCAACATAGGAACCTATATAACTCAAAAAGTTTCTTCCAAATATAATTGGGCAAAGAGTGTCAGCTGGCATATCAACAACTACAAAATCAATAGAATTTTTTTTGTTGCAAATTGTGATAGTTGCATGATACGTCCATTTTGCATCACTATTCTATGTCATAATTCACTATTATTCATTGGTATATCTCATATTGAGAGGTGATACTTATGTTATTTCATCTGTTTTTGCATGGTTGATGACTTTTGGAGCATGGACCGCTGCAGTCAGGATTCTGATGGAAAAGGTGCTGTTTGGAGGCAAAATTCGCGAAGATCAGGAAATCCGGGAAAATATACGGAAAATCCTATTTTTCGAGAAGACGAAGGAAGCCAGAAGAAGTGGAGAGATGGGCCTGGGGGCCCACACCACCTGGCGACCTAGGCTGCACCAGAGTGGTGTGGCCACCTGGTCCACCACAGCACTCCCCTCGTATATCATCCTCCGAAACCCTAAGACTCGGGGCGACCACGAAAGATTCCGCCTCAGGGCGGAAAACACCGAGAGAAGATCTCTCCGTGAGACAGATTCTGGGGAATTCCTTCCCAGAGAGGGGAGATCGTTGCCATCAACACCACCATCACGCTGGACTTCATCGGGATCATCATCATCATCACCATCAGCACCCTCATCACCATCTCCATATTGCAGTAACAATTGCGTTGAATCTTGCATAGTTCATAGGGGAAACTTTCCCGGTGTTGATTACTCTGTAGTTGATGCTATTGAGTGAACCATTGAATTATTGTTTATGTTGAGATTGTTATACATCATTATTCCATCTCTGATCATGATCCATATGATGTATTGTGAGTAGTTCGTTTTGTTCTTGAGGACATGGGAGAAGTCATGTTGTTAGTAGTGGAGTTGTGTTGAGAGAGATTCAATAGTTTGATATTTAAGTTGTGGTGAACTTCTTCTAGTGGTGTCATGTGAACATCGACTACATGACACTTCACCTATATGGGCCTAGGGGAATGAATTGTGTATTTGTCTACTAATCGTAGGGGTTGCCAGAGTGATAGAAACCTGAACCCCTGTTAGGAAACCATTGCACAAGGGACGTAAGGGTCTTAGAGTTTAAAGCTGTGGTTAGGTTTCTACCTTAATTACTTTCTTGTACTTACGAATGTTTGCAAGGGGTATAATCACAAGTATGTATTAGTCCTAGGAAGGTCGATACATTAGCATAGGTTCACCCACACAACACTTAGCAAGCTAAAGAAGATTAATCAACTATATGAAGCGAAAGCACTTGACAGTCTTCCCATGTGTCCTCGAGAATGTTTGGTCATCTTAAGTAATACAACCGGCTTGTCCTTTGCTTCATAAAGGATTGGGCCACTTGCTGCATTTATTCCTACTGTCTTTTATTTACTCGTACTTTGTTTACTTGCCTTATCAAAAAACCCTAAAAATCCATTTGCTAAGTATTTGCAGAGAATTCCTGATCCATACCACTAGCCAGCACCTTCTGCTCCTCGTTGGGTTCGACACTCTTACTTATCGAAAATACTATGATACACCCCCTATACTTGTGGGTTATCAAGACTATTTTATGGCGCCGTTACCGGGGAGTAAAGCGCTATTGGAGAGTGGAACTAGTAAAGGAAACTTCTACTGTGAGTATTGTTTACTTCTGCTAGTTGCTTTATTTTCGTTATGGCTAATTCACTCGCATGGGAGAAGTGTTGGGTCCGCAGCATAGAAAACAAAAAATTTCCTATGGTGTGAACTACACGCCAAGATCTATCTACTAGGTACAAAGCAACGGGTGGACATACATCCAACGAGAACTTACCCTCGTAGACAATGAGCTTTGTTAACGAGTAGGAACTCGTGGTTGATGTAGTCGTACACTTGCCGATCTCAAGATCATGAGGAAGTCCGAGCGCCGCAACTCAGCGGCGCATCCGCACTCGCACACACGTTCAAGCCACCGGACAACCTCCACCTCCTCGCTCCAGCGATCCAGCGGAAGGAGCAACTCCTTCCAGACGAAATGCCACCGGGAACATGTATCTCGCTAATCCAAGACCATGGGGGAATAATTCTAGAGGGGGAGAGAGATCCTTCACAAGGAGGTGTGAGGATGAAGGAGGGAATGGGTGGCCTTTTATAGGAGGAGGGGGGGTGCCCCCTCTTTCCATGGCCGGCGCATGGGGGGTGACCCCTCACCTCCCCCATTCATGTGGTGGTAACCCCCTCCACATTAAAATGCCTCTTCACATTCCCTTTTATTCAGAATTTTGTTAATTACTTTAATTAACAAACATTCACATATAGCCCCTTCCTATATTTCAATATCACATGCAGAACCACCTTCTGCAATTTCACCCGAAACAATTTCCGGTTTCTATTGAAACAATTCCTGCGCTTTGCAATTCTTTCATCTGAAACATATGTGCTCCAAAATGGTGTCCGGTAACTCTTAAGTGTGCCACCCTACGGTTCGCGAATAATGCAGACATGATTGAGACCCTTCTCCGATCAATAATCAGCAGCGGGACCTGGAGATCCGTACTGACTCCTACACATTCAACGATGACTCCTGTGATCGTGAGAACCTTTAACGCTTGTAACTAAATCCCTTTGTCTCTCGATATATTACATGTCCGAGATTTGATCATCGGTATCTCCATACCTAGTTTGATCTCGTTACCGACATGCACTCTTTTCTCATTCCCGTGATATAACATTCTAGTGATCACATCACTTGCTTGCAAGCTATCCTAATGTGATATCACCGAGAGGGCCCAGAGTATATCTATCCGTCATCTGGATTGACAAATTCCACTCTTGATCCATGAGCCTCAACATGACACCTTCATAGTACTGAACCCATCTTTATAGTCACCCTGTTACGGTGTGACATTTGATGTTATCAAGATACTCTTCCGGTGTCAGCAATTAACATAATCTTATGGTCTAAGGATAAAGATTACTTCGTATGATGTTATAGTAATATAAACATAATGACTTGATCGTAATGCTATACTTCAGATGAATGTTCATCACATCATTCCACCAATGGTGCGACCTTGTTATTAACATCCAATGTCCATGATCAGGAAACCTTGATCATCCTGTTAATCAACAAGCTAGTCTATAAGAGAGGCATGACTAGGAACCCTTTTTGTTTATTAAACACACATGTATTGATGTTTCCGAATCAATACATTTCTAGCATGTAAAATAAACATCTATCATGTATAAGGAATATATAATAACAACTTTATTATTGCCTCTCAGGGCATATTTCCTTCAGTCTCCCACTTGCACTAGAGACAATAATCTAGTTCACATAGTGATAAATCTAACACCCATGGAGTTCTAGTGTTGATCATGTTTTGCCCTAGGGAGAACTTTAGTCAACCGATCTGCTACATTTAGGTCTGTGTGTACTTTACAAATCTTTATATCTCCATCCTTGACATGCTCGCGGATGGAGTGAAACCGGCAGTTAATATGCTTGGAATTCTTGTGAGACCTTGGTTCCTTTGCGTTGGCTATGGCTCCATTGTTGTCACAATAGATCACCATCGGGTCCAACGCACTGGGAACCACACCCAGTTCCGTAATGAACTCTTTCATCAAGCGCTTCTGCGCGCACGAAGCAGCAACATATTCCGCCTCCGTTGTTGATCCAGCCACCACAGGTTGTTTGGAACTCCTCCAACTAACTGCTGCTTCGTTCAAGAGAAATACGTATCCGGATTGAGACTTAGAGTCATCCGGATTGGTGTCAAATCTAGCATCGACATAACACTTAGCGACTAGCTCTTCCTCACCTCCGTATATAAGAAACATATCCTTAGTTCTTCTTAAGTACTTGAGGATGTTCTTTACCGCTATCCAGTGTTCCGAACCTGGATCAGATTGGTACCTACTAGTCAAACTAATAACATGTGCCACATCCGATCTTGTACATAGCATGGCATACATAATAGAGCCTATGGTCGAGGCATAGGGGATCTTATCCATCATCTCTCTTTCTTCCGCCGTAGCCGGACTTTGAGTCTTACTCAATGTCTTGCCTTGCAACATAGGTAAGAACCCCTTCTTACTTTCGTCCATATTAAACTTCTTTAATATCTTATCAAGGTATGTACTCTGCGATAGCCCAATTAGGCGCCTTGATCTATCTCTATAGATTTTAATGCCTAATATATATGATGCTTCACCAAGGTCTTTCATCAAAAATTTGCTGTTTAGATAACTTTTAACACTGTTTAAAAGATATATATCATTTCCAATCAATAATATGGCATCCACATATAATATTAGAAATGCCACATTGCTCCCACTCACTTTCTTGTAAATACAAGCCTCTCCATAAGTTTGGACAAATCCAAACTCTTTGATCACCTCATCAAAGCGGAGATTCCAACTTCGTGATGCTTGCTTCAGTCCATAGATGGATCGTTGAAGTTTTCACACCTTATTAGCATCCTTAGGATCGACAAAACCCTTAGGTTGTATCATATACAACTCTTCTTCAATCTTACCATTGAGGAACGCAGTTTTGACATCCATCTGCCATATTTCATAATCGAAATATGCAGCAATTGCTAACATAATCCTAACTGACTTAAGCATCACTACGGGAGAGAATGTCTCATCGTAGCCAACTCCTTGAATTTGTCGAAACCCCTTTGCGACAAGTCGAGCCTTATAGATGGTCACATTACCATCAGCATCAGTTTTCCTTTTGAAAATCCATTTATTCTCCACGGCCTTTCAGTCGTGAGGTAAGTCCACCAAGTTCCAAACTTGGTTCTCGTACATGGATTCCATCTCGGATTTCATGGCTTTTAGCCATTTGTTGGAATCCGGGCTCATCATCGCTTCTTCATACGTCGCAGGGTCATCCATTTCATCAACCATGAAATTCACAACAGGATTGCCGTACAGTTCAGGAGCTGCACGTGTCCTGCTTGACTTGCGAGGTTCGGTAGTGTCCTCTTTCGGAGTTTCATGATCATTATCATTAGCTCTCTCTTCATCAGGTGAAGTCAACTCCGAAACAACTTCCGGTGCTGCGCCACTCGCCATTCCATGAAGAGAAGGTTCAACAACCTCTTCGAGTTCTACCTTCCGACTACTCACACCTTTCGTGAGAAACTCATTCTCAAGAAAGGATCCATTCTTGGCAACAAAAACCTTGCCCTCGGATCTGTGATAGAAGGTATACCCAATTGTTTCCTTAGGGTATCCTATGAAGACGCATTTTTTCGCTTTGGGTTCGAGTTTATCTGGTTGAAGTTTCTTCACATAAACATCGCATCCCCAAACCTTAAGAAATGACAGCTTAGGTTTGTTTCCAAACCATAATTCATACGGTGTCGTTTCAACGGATTTAGATGGTGCCCGATTTAAAGTGAATGCAGCTATTTCCAGTGCATAACCCCAGAATGACAGAGGTAAGTCAGTCAGAGACATCATAGATCGAACCATATCCAATAAAGTACGATTACGACGCTCTGACACACCATTACGTTGTGGTGTTCCGGCAGGCGTGAGTTGTGAAACTATTCCACACTCTTTCATGTGTGTGCTAAACTCGTAACTTAGATACTCTCCTCCACGGTCAGACCGTAGAAATTTGATCTTTCTATTATGATGATTTTCCACTTCATTCTGAAATTCCTTGAACTTTTCAAAAGTTTTAGACTTGTGTTTCATCAAATAGATATACCCATATCTACTCAAATCATCCTTGAAAGTAACAAAATAACGATATCCACCTCATGACACACTCATTGGTCCACACACGGTATGTATGATTTCCAATATATTTGTCGCCGTTCCTTTGAACAGAAAAGGCGTTCTAGTCATCTTGCCCATAAGGCATGGCTCACATGTATCAAATGATTCAAAATCAAGTGATTCCAAAAGTCCATCAGAATGGAGTTTCTTCATGCGTTTAACGCCAATATGACCTAGACGGCAGTGCCACATATATGTAGACATATCATCATCAAGTTTAATCTTTTTAGCATTAACATTATGAATGTGCGTAATATTACTATCGAGATCCAATAGAAATAAACCATTCAACATAGGTGCATGACCATAAAAGATATCATTCTTATAAATCGAACAACCATTGTTTTCAGATTTAAAGGAATGACCACTTTGCATCAAACATGATCTAGATACAATGTTCATGCTCAGTGCAGGCACCAAATAACAATTATTTAGGTTTATAACTAATCCCGATGGCAAATGGAGAGGTAGCGTCCCGACGGCGATCACATCAACTCTTGATCCATTGCTGACCCGCATCGACCTCATCCCTTGCTAGTTGTAAACATTCCGTAGCCCCTGAACCGAGTTACATATATTAGCAACCGATCCGGTATCAAATACCGGTGCTCTGCAGTACTAGTCAAGTACACATCAATAACATGTATATCACATATACCTTTGTTTGCCTTGCTGGACTTCTTGTCCGCCAAATACTTAGGCGATTAAGCTTGCAATGGCGATCCCCTTGCAATAGTAGCACTCGATTGTCGGACTTAGGGCCAGCCGGGTTTCTTTTCAGCGTGGCAAGACTTGCCACCCTTCTTTCCCTTGTGCTTTCCTTTCTTATCCTTCTTGAAACCGGTGGTCCTATTGATCATCAACACTTGATGTTCTTTCCTAATCTCCACTGCGGTCTTAAGCATTGATAGAAGCTCGGGAAGAGACTTCTTCATGCCCTGCATATTATAGTTCATCACGAAGCTCTTGTAGCTAGGTGGCAGATACTGGAGAACACGATGTATGCCTAAGTCAATGGGAATCGTTATTCCCAAGGACACAAGATTATCGTGCACCCGGACATTTTGAGTGCGTGCTCACTAATGGAGCTGTTTTCCTCCATCATGCAACTAAAGAACTTTCTGTAGCATTATAACTCTCTCTGACATGGGTATCGAAAATCATTTTCAATTCTCCCATGGTATCAAAGGCATTACCATTTTAAAGCAGCTTTGAAGTTCGGCTCTAGCCCATACGGTATGCTGCAATGAACTAAGTTGTGGTCCTCTGACGAGTCACATAGACATTCTTTTCCTCGTCGAGGGCATCAGAGCTGGTGGGGCCTAGCGGCGCATCTAGCACATATTGCTTTTGTGCAGCAGTGAGGAGAATCCTCAAATTCATAGCCCAGTTGGTGAAGTTGCTACCATTCGCAGCAAGTTTCTCTTTATCCATGAACACATTGAAATTAAAAGCAGGTGGTGCCATCTACAACAGAATTTGTAAAGTCTATTTAGACTAAGTTTATGATAGATTGAGTTCAACTAATCCAAATTACTAATGAACTCCCACTCAAAAACGACATCCCTTGTGTCCTTTTGGTGATTACATGAACCAAATCCACTATATCAAGTCCGATCATCACGTGAGTTGATATAGCTTCAAAGGCGAGCATCTATATGGGCATCATATCAACCATATGATTCATGCTTAACCTTTCGGTCCGTGTTCCGAGGCCATGTCTGTACATGCTAGGCTTGCCAAGTAAGAACCTTAGTATTCACGTGTGTAAAACTGTCTTACACCCGTTCCTATGAAAGCGCAGATTCGAGTACACCCGATCATCACGTGATGTCTCGAAACACGATCCATAGAACGGTGCATACTCAAGGAAGAACACATTTTTATCTTGATATCTAAACAAGGGATCATCTTATAATGCTACCAAACGCGCCAAACTAGCAGTATAAGATGCTAACATCTAATGTGTAAAGTGAGATGATATGGTCCATGCATTTGATCTCTATCACTTGCATCATGGTATGATCTCTATCATTCCTTTGTGTGTAAGGCCAAGGTCTATGGAACTTACATGTTGACTTTGTTGTAAGAGTATCTACCATACATCTACTTACAACAATACCATATCAATACACTAGCCCATCAACGATCTAAACTAGACGCCTCTAATTTATCAATTGCAAGTTTTACGTGGCTTAGGGCTTTCGGAGATAGAACCGTTCTCACCTACAAACATGAACCAGAACGAGGATAACTAAGTTATTAGAAACTCGTTGTAAGTCAGATATTGACTATAGTAGGAGAGACAGACACCCGCCAGCCACTTATGCAAAACAAGTTGCATGTCAGTCGTGGAACCAGTCTCATGTACGATGACATGTAAGGTTGGTCCGGGCCGCTTCATCCCACTATGCCACCAATATCCAAAATACATAGAAGATGCAATAACATGATCATCATCGCCCACATATCAACCATATGTGTACTACCCGTGCTAAGCACCTACGCATAGATCAGGCTCTGATACCACTGTTGGGTCCGTAGCATAGAAAACAAAAAAATTCCTACGGTGTGAACTACACGCCAAGATCTATCTACTAGGTACAAAGCAACGGGTGGACATACATCCAACGAGAACTTACCCTCGTAGACAACGAGCTTTGTTAACGAGTAGGAACTCGTGGTTGATGTAGTCATACACTTGTCGATCTCAAGATCGTGAGGAAGTTTGAGCGCCGCAGCTCAGCGGTGCATCCGCACTCGCACACATGTTCAAGCCACCGGACAACCTCCACCTCCTCGCTCCAGCGATCCAGCGAAAGCAGCAACTCCTTCCAGACGAAATGCCACCGGGAACATGTATCTCGCTAATCCGAGACCATGGGGGAATAATTCTAGAGGGGGAGAGAGATCCTTCACAAGGAGGTGTGAGGATGAAGGAGGGAATGGGTGGCCTTTTATAGGAGGAGGGGGTGCCCCCTCTCTCCATGGCCGACGCATGGGGGGTGACCCCTCACCTCCCCCATTCATGTGGTGGTAACCCCTCCACATTAAAATGCCTCTTCACATTCCCTTTTAAAGTCTCCACTTTAAATGCATTAAATTTCTCCCAATTTAATGCTCTCTCATTTAATAAAACTCTTTTTATTAAATTTATTCAGAATTTTGTTAATTACTTTAATTAACAAACATTCACATATAGCCCCTTGCTATATTTCAATATCACATGCAGAACCACCTTCTGCAATTTCACCCGAAACAATTTCCGGTTTCTATTGAAACAATTCCTGCGCTTTGCAATTCTTTCGTCTGAAACATATGTGCTCCAAAATGGTGTCCGGTAACTCTTAAGTGTGCCACCCTATGGTTCACGAATAATGCATACATGATCGAGACCCTTCTCCGATCAATAATCAGCAGCGGGACCTGGAGATCCGTACTGACTCCTACACATTCAACGATGACTTCTGTGATCGTGAGAACCTTTAACGCTTGTAACTAAATCCCTTTGTCTCTCGATATATTACATGTCCGAGATTCGATCATCGGTATCTCCATACCTAGTTTGATCTCGTTACCGACATGCACTCTTTTCTCGTTCCCGTGATATAACATTCTAGTGATCACATCACTTGCTTGCAAGCTATCCTAATGTGATATCACCGAGAGGGCCCAGAGTATATCTATCCGTCATATGGATTGACAAATTCCACTCTTGATCCATGAGCCTCAACATGACACCTTCGTAGTACTGAACCCATCTTTATAGTCACCCTGTTACGGTGTGACGTTTGATGTTATCAAGATACTCTTCCGGTGTCAGCAATTAACATGATCTCATGGTCTAAGGATAAAGATTACTTCGTATGATGTTATAGCAATATAAACATAATGACTTGATCGTAATGCTATACTTCGGATGAATGTTCATCACATCATTCCACCAATGGTGCGACCTTGTTATTAACAACATCCAATGTCCATGATCAGGAAACCTTGATCATCCTGTTAATCAACAAGCTAGTCTATAAGAGAGGCATGACTAGGAACCCTTTTTGTTTATTAAACACACATGTATTGATGTTTCCGAATCAATACATTTCTAGCATGTAAAATAAACATCTATCATGTATAAGGAATATATAATAACAACTTTATTATTGCCTCTCAGGGCATATTTCCTTCAAGAAGAAGCTAAATGGGATCTTCTGGACCGTATTCAAGATAATGCTAAAGCTTGGGAGAATGACAAAGGTAGAAAGTAAGGTATAAATTATGATTATGAATGCATTGAATCTTTTATGGGAACTGATGACTTTCAAAATATTAAAAATGCTTATGGTCTAGACTCTCAAGCTATTGCTTCTTATTTTAACGCTTTTGCTTCCTACATTGAAGTGCCTAAAAATAAGTGGAATAAGTATCATGAACCTTATAAAGATATTGCTAAGAGTGTTCCTGCGATAAATACTGAAGTTTATACTGCTAATCATGTCTTACCTGAACCTTATATTGAGAAAATGCCTTTCCTAGTTAAGATAAAGGAACACTCTATGATAGATAGTATGGTTAATGAAAGTACAAATAAAGCTGTTGAACCTAATAAACAAAAGTTTGATGAACCTATTATAGCAAATGTGAAAGACTTTGTTACTAAATATGTAGAAGAGGGACACACTATCCTTTGTAAGGATACCTCTAATATTATTTCACAAAGTAGTGTTATGAGAGCTAGTATTCCTGTGTTTTCTGTTAGAATAAGTGATTATTTCTATGATGGTCCTTGTGATAGTTATATTGTTAAGTTTATGCATGATACTGAAAGTTACTATGAGAGAGGGAAAAGTGTTCTTATGCATCTCAATAATATCAAGTTTCCTCATTTTATGTTGAAAGTTTTTATGTTACACTTGTTTTGCCTTCTTATGCAAGTAACCTCTAGTTTCAACAACTTGTTTGTTTACAAAATTCCCTTGCATAGGAAGTGGGTTAGACTTAAACGTGTGTGTTGTTGCTTCTTAATGCTCTTTTTCACTTCAATTCATATTCCTATGAGAGCATCTTCAAAATTATCATGCCCACCTTAATGGCTATAAAGAAAGAGCTTTTTGGGAGACAACCCAATTTGTTTTCGCTTTCAGTTTGTTTTTGTTTCTTTGAGTCTTGGAAGTTATTACCTCGGTAATAACCTCTCCTTATCCTTTTTGTTTGGTTTTTGTGTCAAGATCAACCTCTAATGAGAGAGAAGTAAGATTTGGGGAAGTTGCTGTCCCAAAACAGATTTTTGTGCTTCGCCTTAAAAATTCGTGAGAGATCTCTGTCTTTAGGATTGAGCTGTAATTTTTTGTGCTTCTGCCCCAGGTTGTTATTTAACTTTAGTTAGTTTTGCACTTTTTGATTTGAGCAACAGAAGATTTTCGAAAAAATTGATCTTTACCTACTGGTCTGTTTTGATAGATTTTGCCACTCTTGCATCTGCTTCTTTATTCGATTTCCTTTTTGAATTCTTTTTGGGTTTTCAGAAGGAGTTGCTACAGTAGCTTTTGTTTTGATGGTTTTCAGTTGAAGTTGGACACAAAAAGGTTTTATCACTTCACTTATACTAATTTTTTTTGATCGATACGACGAAGGGCTCATGCCCCACCCTTAGTAGCTAGCCGGATCTTTTCTTACTTTTGGGTAGTTATGACTTGATTTGATGGATTCACTGACTTTGTTTTACTAAGGGGAAGGAAGCTCTTCACCACTTCACAGAATGAATAATTCGTTTTCTAACACAAGTGGGATGAGGGTTCGAGCCATGTGGGGAGGTTCGATACAATACAAAACACCCATGTTATTTGTTGTTGCTAATGAGAACTGTGTGAAGTTTTGTGTGAAAGAAATTTCTAGGTAGTGGAGATAATGGTGTAATAAGGAAGAGAAGGGTTTTATGACTCAAGTAATAAGTGTATGAAGATGAAGATATCGATGATATTCAAGTGATGACTCCGGAAGAATCTACTAGATAACAAATTCAGAGACCTGTAGAGTCTGTTTTCAAATAGGTAACAGTTCTGGTAAGAAAAGTTCCGCGAAAATACTATCCAACTATATTTTTGCAGTTTTTAGTCAATAAGGAAAGCTACGAAGTGAAAAAGGGATGGAAACGGAGCCAGGGTGGCTCACACCACCCTATGGCGCGGGCCCACCCCTGGTCGCGCCACCAGGTGGTGAGTCCACTCCAGACTCCGCCTCCGACTCGTTTTCTCCCAGTACCTTCCTTTTGATATGAAACTTCGTAATATATAATCACCCGAATCTCCCAAGGTTCGTATATCGTGTTTTCGTTGTGTTTTGTCTCGATCTATTTCTGCTAGGACATACTCTTTGAAAGTTTAAAAGCACCATGGTGTCCGCCAAGGATAAAGGGAAGGAGCCTATGGAGGAAGACCTCCAAGACCCCAGGAAGGAGAAGGAGATCAAGAGTGAAGGTGAAGAGGAGTAAGGCCAACATCCGCACACCGGCACTACCATTTCAAGCATTGGAGTGGTGATGAAACCTGCCATAGTTAGAAGGACTGCACGGATGCAAACTGGGGGGAAAGCTCCTCGTCATAGTTTGGCTCCACGGTCACTTCCTCCACACACCAAGAATCCTTTCCATACCCTTATCCATGAGCATCAATACCAGAATATGCCCAAGGGGAAATTAACCTCCAATTGGGATTTGCCTCGTTCTAGCCATGTAGGAAAAGAAGACTTCAAGGAGGAAGAGTGGGGAAAGAATAGCAAGGGATGGGATTCTCAACCCAACATGATCATGAGCCACATTGAGCAAAACTCATAGTTGATTCGTAATCTCACCTTCGAGATTGAGGACTTGGGGAAACTGATCAGAGAGCTCATCGAGAGGATACCACCACCACCAAAGGAGTAATTCGTCATCAGGTTTGGCATCCCCTTGGTTTGTTCCAAGCTTGGGGGAGTGTCGCGGTATCACATCACTATCTTCTATCTTTTTACCTTTTTAGTAGAGTCATATCTTGAATAGAGGAGTTATTATGTAGTATGGTTTGCATTATGGAAGTGTCCCCTCTCTCGTTAGATATGTATCCCTTGGTGTGAGTTGCCGTTATGGATTATTAATGAGAAGTTCTATCATACACTCTTTTGCATAGCTTGTATTAGTTTTCAATTCATGGTTATATGATTGATCTTGTTGTTAGTATTGGTATCACTTTGGGATCATCGAGTTAATTTAGTTGGTTTTGGCAAACCTGGCTCGGTCAGTAGCAACACTATTTTTGAGAGTTGAATGAAAAGATAAAAGTACTCTAAAGAAAAATAATTTCATCATCTTTCTTTCTTGATTTGCTTATAAGTCTAGTATTCTCTAGTTAAGATCTTTTGTGCTTTCAAGGAAAATTGTGTGCTTGTCTTTATCGCTTGTATGTTTTTTTGTTTCCTTCAACTCTTATACTTGCTACCCAGCCTTGCTAGCCAAAAACCTATACTAAGAGGGAATTCTTCTCGTGCATCCACTCCTTTAAACCAAAACCTTTGCCATTTGTGTCCACCATACCTACCTAGTAGCATTATTGCTATTCCAAGTAAATTCTTGTTTTGTCTACCTCCCAAATTAAACTTGTTATGAGAAAAGTAGTGATTAAAGCTCTCACAAACTTGATGGCACACTTTACTTTCTTGCATTTAATAAACTTGAACCATTGTGCTCACCTATGTTGCGTATATGCTTGCGCTTTGTAAGTTGTGAATTAGCAGAACCATGCTATCATGGGGAACGCTTTCAACATTGTACTGGTACTTAGTACCAAGTTGATATCATGTTCTTTTGTCTATGGATGTCGTCGGTGTGAAATGAAAGGGGAGCTTGTAAGTCCATGGAGTTTTGCATGTGTGTTAGAGAAACGCCTGGGCCGCTGGTCTAATCCATGCTGACATGGTGGAAACCTGCAGCGTAACCATAACGAGCATCTATGAAGCATTCTTCTTATAAAAAAAGAGTAGGATATTGAGAAAAAAAGAGAAAAAGAAAAAAGAGATTATGAAAAGAGGAAAGAGAGAAAAAAGCAACACATTCCCATGGTAAATAAGAAGATTGCTGAGATGCTTGTTGTCTACTTGCCTTGTCATTTTGATATGGGGATTCTTTCGTATCATCGGGCAAGGGGTACCCCATTGGCGGTTCTCTATGATACACATATGCTTACGATGACAAGAACTTACCGGTGACTAAACTTGAGTAGCATGAGGAGCGGCCCTCGTATTCAAGGGACATGAGATTCTCAATTTACAACTTGTCAATGCATATCCTCATATTTGATCACTTTAACCTTAATCACCTAAAGATGCCTGTGATAGGGGCAATGAGAGCTGAAAGCTAGTAAGTATCATAATTTTTGGGAGCTCTTTATGAGACTTGCAATCCCTGCTTCCCTCTTTGAAGGGTCTTTCTTTTACTTTGTAGTTGAGACAGTAAACCTATTCCCTTCTATCTCAACAAGTATTTTGAGTTGTTGTGTTCCATTCATTCATATGATGATTTATTCATTCATGTTTCTTATGTTCCTCGTTTTGCACTTTGCTCTTATCTTGATGTTTACTACTTTGAAAGCTATCATTGGAAACCAGCTATTTGTGAACTCCAGCAAATTATCAACTATTCTTCGACCAAGAGCTAAGTTTGCCATTACCAATTATGATTCACTTTATGTATCTTTATTGTGTTTCCTTTACCCACTACAAGTTGAGTTATATAATAGTGAGTTGTCTTCTATTATGATCTATGTATTGATGAATGTGATGCTTCTTGTCCGTATTTTTTTATCGACTCTTCACTCCATAAACCTGAGGCCATGTTTATTGAGCTCAGTTTCGCTTGGGGACAAGCGAAGTCTAAGCTTGGGGGGAGTTGATACGTCCATTTTGCATCACTATTCTATGTCATAATTCACTATTATTCATTGATATATTTTGTATTGAGAGGTGATACTTATGTTATTTCATCTGTTTTTGCATGGTTGATGACTTTTGGAGCATTGACCGCTGCAGTGAGGATTCTGATGGAAAAGGTGATGTTTGGAGGCAAAATTCACGAAGATCAGAAACTCCAGGAAAATATACGGAAAATCCTATTTTTCCAGAAGACGAAGGAAGCCAGAAGGGGGGCTGGAGATGGGCCACAGGGGGCCCACACCACCCCCTGGTGCGGGCAGCCCTAGGACGCGTCAGCAGGTGGTGTGGCCACCCTGGTCCACCCCTGGCACTCCCCTCTGGCGTATATCATCCTGCTGACTCAGGAGCAACCACAGAAAGATTCCACCGCCTCTACGGGCGGAAAACACCGAGAGAGAAAGATCTCTCCGGCAGATAGATTTCTGCCAGGGGAATTCCTTCCCGGAGAGGGGAGATCGTCGCCATCAACACCACCATCAAGCTGGACTTCATCGAGATCATCATCAACATCAGCACCCTCATCACCATCTCCATATTGCTATAATAATTGCATTGAATCTTGCATAGTTCATAGGGGAAACTTTCCCGGTGTTGATTACTCTTTGTAGTTGATGCTATTGAGTGAACCATTGAATTATTGTTTATGTTGAGATTGTTATACATCATTATTCCATCTCTGATCATGATCCATATGATGTCTTGTGAGTAGTTCGTTTTGTTCTTGAGGACATGGGAGAAGTCATGTTGTTAGTAGTGGAGTTATGTTGAGAGAGATTCAATAGTTTGATATTTAAGTTGTGGTGTACTTCTTCTAGTGGTGTCATGTGAATGTCGACTACATGACACTTCACCTATATGGGCCTAGGGGAATGCATTGTGTATTTGGCTACTAATCGTAGGGGTTGCCGGAGTGACAGAAACCTGAACCCCTGTTAGGAAACCATTGCACAAGGGACGTAAGGGTCTTAGAGTTTAAAGTTGTGGTTAGGTTCTACCTTAATTACTTTCTTGTACTTACGGATGTTTGCAAGGGGTATAATCACAAGTATGTATTAGTCCTAGGAAGGTCGGTACATTAGCACAGGTTCACCCGCACAACACTTAGCAAGCTAAAGAAGATTAATCAACTATATGAAGCGAAAGCACTTGACAGTCTTCCCATGTGTCCTCGAGAACGTTTGGTCATCTTAAGTAATACAACCGGCTTGTCCTTTGCTGCATAAAGGATTGGGCCACTTGCTGCATTTATTCCTACTATCTTTTATTTACACATACTTTGTTTAGTTGCTTTATCAAAAAACCCTAAAAATCCGTTTGCTAAGTATTTGCAGAGAATTCATGATCCATACCACTAGCCAGCACCTTCTGCTCCTCGTTGGGTTCGACACTCTTACTTATCGAAAATACTGCGATACACCCCCTATACTTGTGGGTCATCATTCCATCTTCAACTACTCCCATTGGAATTCTAAGATTTTTATTGGCTAACATAATTGTCATATCAGTATTTTCAATTGTATCTGGTTCTATTTCTTCTTTTATTTCTAAGTAGAAATCATAATCTATAACATTAACTTCGGTGCCAAGATCCCATAAATCATAATGCAAGGTTTCTTTAAATATGCAGGGAAGAATAGGCTTACCCACATCTTTTACCTTTGTTTTACCTTCAACCAATACGGAAGTCTCTTCATCAAGTTCAACTATGTTACAATGTGCATACATAGCCATAATTGCTTCCTTGGTTACCTCTTCATCTCTGGTTTCTTCTAGATGTTCCACGACTTTTGGTAAACTTTCTTCTTCCTTCTTCTCCTGTACTGCTTTGACCTATTCATATTCAAGAATATGCTTTTGTGCAGTGTTAAGGAAAGGCATCTTATGTATTGGTTCTAGGGAGGCCAGTGTTGCTTTAACTTCTCCTTTCCTCTCAGGTTCGGGTGGTGGATCATATTTGACCACACCCTCTTGCAGAGCTTTGGTATGTTCTGTAAAAGCTTGAACAACTTGCAACACAAGATCTAAATCCAAATAAAGTTCTTTAGATAATTCTTTAACATGGCCCTTTTTATTATAGTCATGAATATAATCAGGTTCTATTTCTATGCCTCCTTCACTTCCTAGACCAAAATTCCATGAAACTCTATGATCACGAATTCTATTAACTTTAGTTATAGGAAGATTCATAGAGGCTCCTTCCGCGAAAGAGTCTAGTTCAATTTTATTAGGTTTAGTTAAACTTCCATAAAAGATATGCAATAAATACCATTCAGGCAAATCATGATGAGGACATAGACGTAGTAAATCTTTAAATCTGATATAAGCTCTTACTAGTCCTTCATTATAACGGTTCCTCCAAGTCATTATAAGACTCTTGATTCCAAAAGACTTCGATAATGGATAATATTTTGCTAGAAATTCATAGGCTAGATTATCCCAAGTAGTAGTGGCTTCAGGGGGTAGAGATCTATACCATGAGAGACCTGAACTAGTCAAAGTCTGACTAAAAACTTTAACCGTTACCTCATCAGCAATATATCCCGTCAATTGGAAAGTGCCACATATATCTTTGAAACATGCAATGTGCTCATATGGATCAGGATCTTCTTCATCTCCAGTAAATTGCTTCTTGTGTATAATACCAAGTAGTAGAGGATTTATTGCAACCCCCTTGTATTCTCATTGGAGTTGTCTCTTTTATAAATATCATAGGGCTTCCCAAAGTGGTTGAGTGGGTTAGCACTAGTCATATGCTCAAACTCCATCATGTTGGTGGAAACCTGTAACTCAAAACAAGATTTAGCAAGACAAAAATAAATAAGCAAAAACTAAAAGACCTACAGAGCTTAGCTCCCCGGCAAAGGTGATAGAAAATAGCTTGATGACTACAAGTGCACAGATCATTTGTAGCTAATTTATAAATAAAGATATCGATCCCACATGGAGCAGGAGTCTGAAGTCTAATAACTTGAAATAAATATTACAATAGAAATGCTAAATAAAGTTCTATGTGACAAGATTAAATGCGAGTATTATGTAGAAAGGTGTTTTGGGTTTTTGGTATAAGAGCAACAATAAATAAAGTAAAACAACTGAACACAGAAAGTAAGTATCGCGTGTGTAAGAGAGATTAGAACTACAATAGGGAAAAAGCGTTCTCAGGGAGTAGTGGATACACCACTAGCATTATAAGGATCTAAGATAAAGATTATTATCATGAATATTCTCGACTATGTATGTGTGGGAGGAACTCTGCATTTGGACAAATAGGCAGCAACCACTGCTCACATCATCCTCATAACCACAGCAGTCAGCAATCGACATCAATCGAATTACTGTGCTATTAAGGGACATAATCCCGTAGGACGTATCCCATGGCATGGATTGTGTTCCGTGAGTTTCCTCGGTTTCCCAAGTTGATACATAAGGAGTGGAAACAACTTTATAGTCACTATAAGTGCTAGCACACCTCTGTCTACCAACAAGTAGTTCCCTCCATCAAGTCCCCATGAGAGGCAAATATTGAGAGCTCGACTTCTCTCAACATCAAGATGAAGACAATCTAACACATGGTCACAGCGATGAATATCATAATAAACTTTATCTTATTTCAATCTCATACTAGGGTTTCTCCATCTCTCCAAGAACTAATGATCTACCCAGACATGGAGGCAATCAACATCATGGCAATAATAATAGAATCTATCATAGATGAATAGTACTTGTATAAATCCACAGCGAGTACGGAAATTACAACAAGATCTAGACAAGATGTAGATGGGATGGATGGAGATGGTAGTGATGCATCGGTGGATGATGAAGATTGATGCCTTAGCCTCCCGGATCTGCGCAGGGCAAAGATGGATCCCTGGTGGACGGGTTCCCCCTCCAGATCCCTTCTGGAGGTGAGGTTTCAGTGATTTCTGGGTGTTCTGTATGTCGTCTCTCCGATCCAGTTGCACGGGGTGAAACTATTTGAGGAGGCGGTGGTGGCGCCAACTATACGACCGGAACTATACGACCGGAAAATTTATTCCGGTCGTATAGTTGGTCGTTGAACCGTCTGTCTCCTTTGTTCGCTTCAGGTTTTCTTCTGCTATTATTAATATTTACCAATTAAGCGATTTACTTTGCTTTGACTCCTTTTCTCCTTAGGAAAACTTCTCCAAGAATTGTGTCTATTGGATCCATCATATGTCCTGATCCTGGTGAAAACAGACATAAAATGTGCGTGCGAGCGTCGTAAAATACCAAGATCCTACATCTACAACGCAAACTAATATTGTAAAACATGCTGCAAATATGCACTCATCACATACATGCGTCCTTAAAAGCATAGCCTCCAAATTGATTTTGTTGAACCAAACTTAAATAATGGGGCTTAATTTCATAGTCATCAGCAGCAATTGCTGGCTGAGTAATAGGAGTACGCAAATAATCATTATTGAGAGTAGCAAACTCCCCAAGCTTCTTTTTAGCCATAGTTCCTATGTTTTTGGGTTTTCTTAAATAGAGACGTATAATAGTAAAAGCAAGAATTTAAAGGCTAACTAATTTTTTTGGTTTTTCAAATAAAGACTAAAAGCAAACTAACAAAATTAAAAACAAGAATTACAACTAGCAAGGTTCCTACTAACCTCACCAGGGTAGCTATTGATTTTCCGGCAACGACTCCATAAAAAGGGTTGATACCTTCGATCTGGATTACGTATGTAGTATAGCTTCTTTTTCCCTAGTAGACCTAGGTTATCGAATCCTCGGGAAGCAGATGCGTAGTGAAGTTACTTTAATGGACCTTCGGGAGTTTTAGAATTCATTTTGTATTTTTACCGGACCAAGAGGTTGCGTCTTTTTATTGTTTTCAATGATGGAGAGAGAGGGCCTAGGGCGTTCGGTTTCACCTGTAGCTATGCAAAACATCTGGTGGGAATAAAAGATAAAGATAAAGTATGCATGTAATTGTTAGAGCAAGATAAATTATATTTGAGCAGTACATCCATAATTGCTATCACCTCCGCAACCGCTTATAGAAATAACCTACTAGTCTCATCCATAGAAGAAAGAGAACTAATGATATGCATAGTGATGTCACCGTTGATCCCAAGTAAATCCCTCACATACAGCTGTACTACCCCTTCTATCACTGGGGTTCCCAACCTGCAGATTAGTCATTACTCATACTCCCTATACCTGGCTCAATCCTCGGGGTCTTGGGTACCTGACAAGTCCTTAGATTGAGTCAAGAAAGGATACAATAATCATCATGTCATACAAACTAATACATGATCCCATCTATGATAAATAACATGCATAAACGCTACATGGCTAGGTCGAAGACCTTAGCCCAAGGAGAATTACTCACACATAGAGATGAGATCAACAATCACAAACATTGTAATGAAAATCATGAGATTGATAGAAAATAGTCTTACAATGTTGCCAATCAAAGAAGAGATCTACTATTACAAGTGCTGGAATATGGCTATGGTGGTGGAGAAGGATTTGGAGATTAAATATAAGTTTATTCCTCCGACGGCTCATGATATGGGGCAGGGACTCTCGAGGCCCATTTCTGGTCACTCGAGGCTTCTTTATATAGGGGTCCCTTCACGAAAGTTGTTCTGTTTGACCTAGCGGTGTTGATGGCAACTATACGGCCAGAATTTTGTTCCGGTCGTATAGTTGGTCGTTAAAGCGTCTGCCTCTGACCCACGATTCCTGTTTTCTTGTGGTTATTGGAAATCTCGTATCTTTGACTTTAATGTAGTGATTCCCATCATAAAACGTCATTATCTGCGCAAGAAAAAATAGAAAGAAAGGATTGCATACCCCTTTGAATATTAGGCATTAGTTGAAGGGTTTAGAGAGATTTTCATTAAAAATATGAATAATATTCAGTTTAAATGTAGACATAGATGGCTATATTTCAGAGCCATCACCCAGTTCTATGATTGGAGCAGCCAATGGAACATGGGAGACTATCCACCGCCTCCACAATAAGCAACAAAAGGGCTTGCAAAAGCCGGAGCTTGGGGATGTGTTCCCCCGGCAATAACAAGGTTGTACTCCATCTCCTTGGGAGCTTTGAAACACTCGTGTTGTCTTGTTCCAATACTTTGCTTTTGTTTTTAGTTTTCTTTTGTTTTTTCTTAGTCCCTTGCTTGGTCGCAAGGTCTTTTCTATTCCTTAATCCCTATCCTCAAAAATACAAGAATATTTTTCCATTTTTCCTTTTTCCGTAAATGTGGATTTGCAATTTGTCTCTTTGATTTAATATTATTATGAGAGTAATCTTGTTTGAGTTTTGAAGGAACACATCCCTATAAGGAAGAGGATCATGAAGTCACTTATGAGAGGTATGTCCTATGTCCTCCACTTTTGAAGTTTGAGTTGTTTATTCTAGGTTGTCGATTTGCTAAGATGCCATGCAAGTGGGAGTAATTTAATACAGTTAGAGTAGAGATTTTTATTAGTATGATGATTAGTTGTTAAAGGTTTTGCTCTAGTTCTTTTAGCTAACCGAGTCTTGCCTTGGAATAATATTACCAAACAAGTACAATAAGAAAAGTCTAAAATTTATGACTTGTTTCATGAATGATTGTCTTGAGAGTGTACCCTTGAAGATACTTAACCGCATAGATGTTTTGATAGTGTTGACGACACTCATGAAAGAAGTTGTTTGATTGAAATGAAATCTAGTGGTAATTATGATGCATGCCAAAGCTAACCTTGTGGTGGATCCTTGAAAGAGGAAGAAAAAAATATGATTGATGAGAAAAAGAAAAGAGATATGTATGAAGATCCATATAACAAGTCCTTGGCATGGTCACTACTTTATGAATTTTCTTGAAAAACAATGATTGGATTAGAAGTGTTTTTGATAGACTTGATACATTGATGTGGGTGTAAATAAGACACTTAGTTGTTATGCTACTTAGGACATGAAAGTCTCTTACTCAATTATGCTATTTAAACATTCTAGTGTTCCTTGGCAAGCTGAGTGTTAAATAGAAGAATTGGATTGATTGCTACACTTCTAGTTATTTATGCTTATATTAAACTTTACTTTGATTGTCTTGACTTACCGAAGCTTGTATACTACTCTTGTCATCTCTCTAACTTTGATAAGCCTCGCAAATGAATGAAGTGCTAAGCGCATATGACTACCAACTGTAAGTGAATTCTTATTCTCGTTGTTTCAAGTTTAAACGTTGAATTCCTTGTAGTTGTTTTGTTTCTTATTGCTCGAGGGCGATCAAGGTTTGATCTTTGGGGAGGTTGATGGCTCTAAAAATAGCCATCCTCCACCATGTTTAAACATTGTTTTTGGTCAGGCAATTGACAATGAACTCTCAATCCTTGCCACTAATGACTAATAATTGCAAAGATATGCAAAACCTTGCTTTGAATTGTGTTGTGCAGGAAATCACGCTTTTTAATGCGAAATCAGGAGTCATAATGAAGGTTTTTGAGGAAATCCACACGACCAAGTAATTGGGGAGTCATTTCCAGGCGTCAGTGAGCTTAACAGCCACTGATACGGGCAGAGCCCACCCATACCATCCGCCCAAACCATATGGCGATGGCTTCATCTTGTCAAACCCTACAACTTTCGTGAAGAAGCATATATATTTAGAGGCTCCAGCCACAGGCCAGAGTGCCGCCATTCTCAGATTATATCACAACACCACCAAAGGAGATCCACACCATTGGTCATCCATTGTTCATCATTTCTATTATCCATCCCCTGCATTAGCCATAGCCATTGCTTTGTACTTTAGATCTCCTTGTGATTTGGCGACCATTGTAAAAATATTTGATTTCAATCTAAGTATTTTGCATAATGTTTTCTATCTTAGGTCTATTTGTTATGAGTGAGTAGTCCTCACGAGCTGTGGGTTGGGGAGAAACCTCGCAGCAATTATGTGCATCTAATTCATGGGAGTATTGTATTCTGTTTGCAAATAGAGATTTATATCTTTTGTTTCTTTGTCTCTTGTCTCATTCTATGGACTTGTAGGTATCCAAGATCCCATAGATTGATAAAGGCTTGAGGTGAGATACTTGGCTAGCGGCGATCTCATAGGAACCCTAGTGACAGTAAGGGTAGTACGGTCTTCGCTTAGCGACCCATTCGGGATCACAACAACATCACCACCTAATGCTTTGATCTGTGTTTTACACTTATGTAACCCATTGCTTCGTGGTGCACTTGGTTGGACTAAAATACTATTGTTATGCCCGCTGCATCACGGGGGCTCTAGTATATTAGAATGTGTTACCCACCAGAAATTATCCTTATTCAACCATTATACATGACTATGCTTATTATTATCTTTTATCCCATATGATGTATAGCTGCAGGTGGATCTTCAACCCTGGCCTATCTCCATCCATTGATTCAACCCATTATAAAAGTAAACTAGATTGGTCCGGTAAACTAAGGTAAAATTAACAAACAAAGTCTTGTAGACGTGTCTTTTTTATTTCTTTTTAGCATTGTTTTTTAAGGTTCGATTAAACCTAGGTCTTCTAGAGAAAAAGCTATGATACTACATCCGTGAATCCGGATTGAAGGTATCATCGAGTTACTCGTATGATTGGTGTTCCCCAATCTCCAGGTTACGTGTTCCGCTCACGTGATTGAGAGATCTATCAGGTCCATTTGATCAGAGGTGCATCGTGAAAGATTGGGCCAACAATCCGTATCATCTTGGTATAAGATCTCTAGGTTGATCATGGTGCAGATTGATTTGTTGTCGGTTGTTTTTTGTTCAATTTTGCAGTGGATACCATTGGATAATCCGTCGCCATACTGTTGGTGAAGATGTAGGAGGTGGTCAACAACATCAAGGGAGAAGAAGGCGTTCGTGTCAGATTGGTTTCTGTGGTGGCACGTGGAGAGTCCAGGAGGAAAAACACGATCAGGAAATTCGCGACCGACCCGGGCCGAAATCTCCAGCGTTTGCCGACCGGATTATCCGGAGGACCGGAGTCTCTAGACTACTCAAACCGGAGTATCTGGTGTGCAGATTTTTTTTCTAAGTTCGTGAAATAGTCTACATATATCGTCAAATAGTCTACGGACAATTGTTTCAGTTGAGTGCATACTCAGGTGTATTCAGCTTATTGTATCCATGGCGTACATGAATTTTTTCTATTTGTTGTGGGTGATATGCATGGTATACCGTCAGTTGCAGTTGGAGGGTGCTTGTGTCTCAATCAGGTTGATGCTGTTGAATACCAAAGAGCGACAAGGGCAGTATCAAGTCAAGCAAGCCGGGACGGAGGATGAGGCGTGGAAGGCAAGCAAGACCTGAAGACAGCTAGTCGAGCGGGAGGATAAGGTGTGGAAGACTGGCAAGGCTTGAAGATGGAGAGTGGCGATGTTGCTGATCTAACGCCACGTGCTGGAGACGACCCTCTGGCGTTGAAGACAACGCCTTTTGAAGAAGGGGAGGATGATGAGGAACCAAGCCTGGAGTATCTGGCTTAATCACCCCAGAATATCCGGCTGCCCCGGATACTCCGGCCTGTGCCGCCGGAGTGTCCGGCCGTGTTCGGATCAGTACGAACCGGATGTATCCTGTTTAGAGTCCAATTAGTTTAGATGTCGTTTTGGGCCTATCCAACCGACTAGGTTCATGTTTCTTATATAAAGCAGTCAGTCGGCTAGGGTTTAGGTTAGCTTTGAGTTTATTCAGAATAATGTAGAACTTGAAGTTCATATTATCACCGTCCCTCTGGGATTAGCGTGTGTGATGGTGTCTCAGACGTTCGTCCAGTTATCCATGAATAAAGACAAGAGAGTTCTTAAAATTTTAAGAGTAATCGTGTGTGCACGAAGGTCCTCGAATTGTCAAGGGTTGTCGAGATTTGGTGTGTCTATCCCGGCGTAAGGTTCGTCGTTTGTCGCTGAGTTACTCGCGGGATTGGCGTTTCCTAATCTTCAGGTTACGTGTGCTCTCACATGATTGGGAGATCTATCAGATCTATTTGATCAGGAGGTGCATCGTAAAAAATCGGGCCAAACTATCCGTATCAAACGAGTTTGATAAGCTAATCTCCGAGTAGGTCAAACTCACTACCATTGTCTGTATCAAAACTCCACATTTATATGATTGTGCTATGTTGAAGGTGGATTTACAACCATATGGTGGCAGGGACAATTTTGAGGCCAATCAGGTTACAACTTAACCCAAAATTCTTGGATGAAGACCATCTTTTCCTAATGTGATGCTCATTGGTATGCTTGTGGGCAGTTGAACCTCAATTGCCACATTCGTGTGATGTCCAGGTTTATGTTGTTTTAGACGCACCCGCGTGAGCAAAAGGACACAAACATCCGGCTTCATGGGTAAGAGCGCATCTTCTAACTATTTAGCATTATGATGTACTTTATGACAATACTAACATTGTGCTATCATAACATGTAGGTTAGATAGGAAAAAACAGAAAAGTATCAAGAATTGGGATGGGGTTCATAAATAGCATGTCACCAAGTTTGGGCAGCACGTGGACGATGCTAAGAAAAGTCGAGGATCCCAACAACGGTTGTAATGCCCAATTGCATTCAACAACTATTTCGAGATTTACACTTCGGAAAGAAATTCCAACCAACATGTATCATAGTCTGGTTGAAAACATGTCTTACACGAACCAGAGCAAGATCTAGTAATAACATGTAGACCCAAATGATGCTAGTCCCATTTGTCACCGACTTAACAATACCGTCGGTTAGGTATAGTTCATATTTTATATTAGTTTAGTTTTTCATTTGAACTAGCATATCCGAATTTAGATGTTGAATCTAGGAATTTTTTTCACGTGCATAAATTAACAATAGGGTATCTTAAAATAAATTTTCCAAAAAATATTGACCAAACTATAGAGTACATATAATTCAAATTTGAGTAAAATCAGGCAAATTCAAAAATGAAACCAAATATAGCTAAGTGTCGAGGAAAATCATCTCGGAATAGTCCATCCGAAAGGATATATGTTGTGTGAAAATTGCTACTATGACATTTTGCATCTTATTTTTTGTAGTTGCTTTAAAAACCAGAATTATTGCACCTTTTTGGAGTAATTAAATGGAAGTCAAATTTTTAGATCAAATTGTCGGAAACATCTTTTGGGACTTTTGTTTTCCATGTCAAGACGCACCTTTATGCGCAATTTGGGCTCATTTTTACAAACTAAAAACTATTTGACCATTAACATGATATTTCAGTAGAAAGCTTAGATAAGTTATACATGATTATCATTTTTGTAAAGACTTATTTTAATAAATAACCATACTGCAAGTTTTGTAAAGACTTATTTTAAGAAATAACCATACTTGCCGCTTTCGGCCACTAGAGAGTGATGCATTTAAGGGTGCTGTAGTTCTCAACTTCAAGTTATAAAATTAATGCAATACTCCATTTATTACTTAAATATAAGTGATGTTTGTTTTTCCCCTACTTCGGGAGTATTAGTAGTACAAGCATAGGATCCTGAGTATGCGTTGATATTAGGAATGTTGGCCATAAAAATGTTACGCGTTACAACAGGAGACTTATGTACAGATAAATAAGCACTCATAATTGTGCTTTATTTTGTATCACTATATTTATTGGAGAGGAAGATCAAGTGAATCCTTGAAACATAAAAACAAACCTTGTTTTACTTTTGATGTTGCTCTAGATTACGCTTTATGTTTCATGTTACTTTACTTTACCCATCGTAATTTGCTGTTGTAACATTGTTTTGTTGAAGTGCAGAGAATGAAGTTTCACTTATATAACCTTCTTGAGAGAATGAAGTTTAGGATCTCTGCTGGAGTTAGGTTTGGAAGGTTTTAGAAAGCAGTGACATTTTATAAGGACGTGAAGTCGTTTTATTCATCTAGGATCTGCTCCAAAGATTGCTTTTGCCTTCCATGAGTAAACAATTTACACGAAGAAAAAGCCTCCTATACGGAGTAGAGAATCCTCTGCCTCTTGCTCCAGGAGTTGCCCCCGAACGCCATCTCCGGGAACGCAACCTCGGCCAACGCCTGCCAGACCGCGCCCTCCAAGGCCATAGGGCCGGGACTGACGTCGCCGTCCTCCTTGCAGAGCAGGAACACGTGGTGCGCCCTGCCCCCTAGAGAGGCCAGCTCTGCCCTCAGCGCCCTCAGGCTGAGGCCACGGAAGGCTCCGGCGAGGCCCGTGAATAGGCCCGGTCGATCGTCGCAGCTGACGGTGGCGCGAATGTGCGTGGTCTTGTCGTCGCCGGCTGCAGTGTAGCATTGGACTGTGATCTCGTTGGCCTCCGGAGGGATGGGCGTCGGCGCTCGTGTGGTGGTTTCGGTTGCTTTCCTCTTGAGATACTTGACTTGGTTCACCACGCTGCCTAACAAGGTGGCCTTGTCCATCTGCACATAAGATTAAGTTTAAGAAGCTAAGTATTTAGTAGAGCGCCTACTTACTTCTCGTCGCCTATTCGTTATTATAACAGCCGAAACTGAACTTGTTTCTGGTGCAAATGCAGTTACTTGTTCAGTTGATTTTAAGGATTTGCATATGTTGTTTTGGCAATTTTCAGTATGAACGAGAACTGATATATGACAAGGAAATGATATGAGACGAGCCGAGTTGCTCTGTTGCAGTTGCAGCATTGCAAACCTGGTTAGCATCAGGGACCATTCTCCTCAGGGTAGCCAGGTGACCATTGATCCTCTCTCTGCGCCGCCTCTCGGCCTCGCTATGGATCTTGAGGGACCTCGCCTCCGTGGCGCTCCTTCCCGAGGACGAGGACAGCTCCGGCGGGGCGGTCGGGGGAGGCTGGCGTGTAGAAGCCATGGATGACATTCCTCCTCGGTAACGAGAACTGGATCAGCACTTCAACAAGAAGCAACAAGGTCTCTACTCTCTACCCACTCTCCTGAAGCTAGACAGTGTTGCTTCCTGAAGCTGAAGTGAGCAGAGAGTGTGGTGAAGGAAGTGAGCAGCAAGAAGAATGATATGGATGGATACGGCTGTGACTGTGAGCTGTGACTGTGAGACCTACTCATGATATTGATGGGGCATGTGCTTCCCATTATCATCTGGCCAACTCAGGGACGTTGTTTTTCCACATCGGTTCCCCACCAGGGACGCTTTTTTGGACCGGGCATGCATGCATGGTGTGCCGGTCATAGTCAATCTTGCGACTGGTGAGTGTAGAGATCGGCCTGCGATACCACTGAGATTTTACTGTCCGGTTCACACGAGGGCAACTTCTTCCACCAAATTGGTTCTGAACAGGCTATTAAGATTCAGACATAAGCAGACAACCGGATAATTCGGCCATTGCCCCCGCCGACTGTCCGTAAACAGATGCAGTAATGTTCTGAATATAGGCACAGTCTTGTGAATCTGTGAGTAGAAAATCATTGTCAGTAGTAGGAGCCCCATTTAAGTCGAGGATGGCGCAGCAGAGAGATGAGCGATGAGTAACAGTAGGCTCGATCGGGCAGTGGCTCACACAGGAGAAGGATTGGCGTGTAGCGGGCTGCAGCCGCCATTTGCTTTCACACTCGCACGCACTTTGCGGCTTTCACACGGCCCCCCGCCCCTCCTCCTCTCGGGTTCCCGTGGATTTTGCGCACGAGGCTATTTTCCTTTTTTTTAACCACTATTTACCTTTTTGAAGCGGCTCCGTTCCGCCGATGGCTTTCACAATGAGTGGTTTTTAGCGTAATATCCTAGATGCTTTATCTATATGGCACGTTATTTAATGGAAAAATAGAGTGTTGTTATATCTTAGAGTAAGAACAATAGAAAAGCTCACCGCCGGCTATAAGACTAGTCCATGTCATCTATAGTCAATCTAATTCTACTTCTGTTCTCTCTCCTCAACTAAGCAAGTTAATACTATTTAATCTCTTATAGTCTGCTTACATCACCTTACTTGCTCTTAGCTAAGCTACATCCATTGCATGATATCATAGGTAAAAAACTTGGTTCTACCAATCACATACATGCATGAGACTAAAATTATTAAATACAACACCACTAAGAAACACCATCTAAAAAATAATACATTGTCATTGATATTTCTTAAGTTTTAATTACTTTTATGAAAACATGCTAAAAAACACCACATTGTGAAAGGCCTCACACTGGCCCGTATAGTTTTCGGAAGGTAAGGAGACAACCTTCCGATTGCGATCCTCGTCCTGATCCTGCTGTGCACGTGCACGTGCACCGACACACGATCCAAAATTTTCTTCTCGTCTTTTGAAAACCAAGAAAAAGTGCTCGTTTCCTGTGCTTTTACAAGGACATCATGTTAGCTACATGATACGGTCTCACACTCGATTAGGAATACCTGGTGTGATTATCCGGGTACAAGACGAAAGTAGGCAAGCTATCACAATGGTGAACACCGCCGCCGCCATCGTGATCCCGAGGATGATTCTAGCATCCCGTCTCTGCTCCTTAAGAAGGGGAAGTTGGCCAGCGTCATGTCTCGGTTCTCCTACTTGGGCCCGAGGAATCTTCTATTGGATTGGATTAGTCGGGTGGGCCTGCCTCTGTGCAAGAGTAGTCCATTGTTGCTCTCGTCCGCTCTCGGCCTATTATGCACCTTGACATCCCCTCCTTCATAAGATGCGGCTGCCCCCAAGTCGTCGCCACTGGGAAATGTTGTTGCAGCTCCAGCTTGTCTTCCCAGGTAATATCTGTGGCAGCAGGATCGGACCAATGGATTTGCACTAGTTCTATGTGTCCAGTAGGTCTGTGACGCCACCGATGTGCCAGGATCTTCACAGGAGTAACATGTGTATCAGTAACTGAAGGAGGAGAAGGTAGTGGTTGTCTTTCTACACCATACCAACCAACAAATGAAAAGTCCATCCTTACTGTCTATAAGATATAAAAGAAAATAAAGATGGCTATTTTCATAGCCATCAGCGGTCGATGCCACTTTTAAAACTTGGGGCTTAGATGTTAAACTATGATGTTTTAAAAGGCATGAAAGGCCCTCTGCCGCTAACAAAAAATATAGGGAGAAATAGAGTCACCTTATCATACCCCCGAGAGAAGGCAAACTGTCTCAATTTCCCTCCATTGTAAAGAACATACAAGGACACCGTAGTGACTAGTATCATCACCATATTAACCCACAGCCGATGAAAACCTAGCGTGAGCATGATATCCTCCAGACATCACCATTCAAGTCAGTCATATGCCTTCCGCATATCAATGCACAAAATTGATTCTTCTTCGCATGATTCCGCTTCATGAAGTGCAATCACTCATAAGCGGTTATAATATTGTCCGTAATCAATCTCTCAGTGACATGGGCATGACCTAACGGGTCCTCGTGGTTAACTACCCTAGGCATATAAAGGCCTACGGCCCATGAAGCCCATGAAGAATAAGTAAAAGTCCAGGAAGCATCCGACGAACAATAGCGTATCTTGGCAATCAAGAAAGAGATAGGAATCGATATAATATTAATGTTGTAATTATAACTTGTAACCTCTCCGTATACGCCTTCGGGACCCAAACTATTATATAAAGGTTGGGAGGAGCCAACGGAGAGGTACTGAAGCTTTGAGCAATCTGTAATATACTTTCCGTAATAATCAGACAATATCGAC
This sequence comes from Avena insularis, assembly GCA_023614405.1. Lineage (NCBI taxonomy): Eukaryota > Viridiplantae > Streptophyta > Magnoliopsida > Poales > Poaceae > Avena > Avena insularis. The sequence goes on from CM042689.1 coordinate 370,958,788, forward strand.
TCCCTTGTTTGTCTGATCAGCCGACAAAATCCCCAGTGTTCTCTTTTTCGTGAAACCCTAAGTCCATACCCTTAGGAATTTCCTAGGTTACCCCTCGTTAATTGGTGTCGTCTGTGGGAAATATGAATGTTGGAGTCATGGATTCGGTGGCCCCTCCTTAACCAACCAACAACTCGACAGCAGCGGAACCACGCCCGCCCACCCCTATTTCGACTCCTGTCGACTTCAACGGGGAAATCGGTCTCATGATTGGGAGCTTCCACTTTCGCGTGGAGGAACCCAAAAACCTCTACTTATCGGCCACGATCTACTCGGGTCCATCGGTCACAACAGCAACGCCCACTGCGGTACCTGCATTCTCTACCGGCTCATCCGAAGAAGCCACACCTCAGCCAATAAATGGCGAAGAAAGTCATGGAAACTCGCAGATCTAGGAGATCTGGCCAATCCATACGACGGTCTCTCCTTCGGGTCAGATTCTCAGCTAACGCCACCACGTGGCTCAAGCCTAGCAAACGTCGAACCCAATGAAACTAATGAAAGCGTCGACTCCGGAATCAAAAAGGCTGAAACCTACCTAGAGCAGAATCCATGGGATTTCACTGGTTTCTCAGACAGTGTCTCCTACGGATCCGATGGCGACAGCAGCAACTTGTACATGACACACTATCAAGTGTGTGTGATCATCTGTGATGGAACCTCAACACCTCACGACTCCAACGGTATCCTGATTCTCGATCCCAATGATATTCTATTGGATGCCGATGCAGGAAACCGCGGAATCGAAGGGGATCCCGCCAATAATCACATCACACAAGGGAGAGAAGAAACACACGACGGTGAAAGGATCACATTTCGGCTATCGCCAGAAACATGGCAAAAGGCAAGAGACACCGTTTTGGGTGCAGTCCAATGACAAGAGACGCGACACGCGAAGATCTGATGGCCTACCAGTACCTCCTCCACCACAAGAAAAGGAGTTGGTCAGGATGCAGAGGCAACTCGAGGAAAAGAAAAGGCTAGCCGATGAATCTAGTCTTCGACAGGCGTGGCTAAGCTCCACCCACGGATCTGGCAGCATGACCGAGGGGCACTTCCGAGGAGAGGAACTTCGCGGATGCATCGTATACCGGAAGCCAAAAGATACGAGCTGGCAAGAGATCTATACTTGTCCTTGATGTCAGTGGATCCAGTGGGGCACATGAAAGCAAAAACAGCGCAAACCGCCATCGTCGCCACCCAAACCTACCTCCTCACAACCCAGCCAGCAGACGACAATCCCCAAATGGCCCTCCATCACTCTGCCCGCATGAACCTCAACATGGTGGGAGCGTCCCTCGCACAAGGGGAACAAGGAATCATCCAGCAACCCGACAAATCACCACGCCGTCATAGCAGCCCTCGGCACATGGGTTATACCTGACGATCACGCTCACCGCATCAGGTGCAACTCTCGAATACTGAACAGCGGGACAATACTAGAAACAACACTACATAGCACAGGATCAACAGATCCAGGGAAGAGCGCCGCAGCTGAAGATACTATGACGAAGAAAGCGAGAATGAGTATGAATCGTGCAGTGCCAAGTGCTTTACCCAACGGGTTCGCAAAACTCTGGTACCCAAGGACTTCAAACTCCCTCACGACCGCCAAAAGTATGATGGCCTCCAGGAACCCGAAGCATGGTTGGTTGATTACCTACAAACCATCAAGCTCTAGGGTGGCTTGATGACCCACAAGTATAGGGGGTGTATCGCAGTATTTTCGATAAGTAAGAGTGTCGAACCCAACGAGGAGCAGAAGGTGCTGGCTAGTGGGTAGGAGCAAGAATTCTTTGTAAATACTTAGCAAACGGATTTTTAGGGTTTTTTGATAATGCAAATAAATAAAGTACGAATAAATAAAAGACAATAAGAATAAATGCAGCAAGTGGCCCAATCCTTTCTTTAGCAAAGGACAAGCCAGTTGTATTACTTAAGATAACCAAACGTTCTCAAGGACACATGGGAATTCCATCAAGTGCTTTCGCTTCATAAAGTTGATTAATCTTCTTTAGTTTGCTAAGTGTTGTGTGGGTGAACCTATGCTAATGTACCGACCTTCCTAGGACTAATACATACTTGTGATTATACCCCTTGTAAGCATCCGCAAGTACAAGAAAGTAATTAAGGTACAAACATAACCATAACTTTAAACTCTAAGACCCTGACGTCCCTTGTGCAAAGGTTCCCTAATGGGGGTTCAGGTTTCTGTCACTCCGGCAACCCCTACGATTAGTAGCCAAATACACAATGTATTCACCTAGGCCCATATAGGTGAAGTGTCATGTAGTCGACGTTCACATGACACCACTATAAGAAGTACACCACAACTTAAATATCAAACCATTGAATCTTTCTCAACACAATTCTACTACTAACAACATGACTTCTCCCATGTCCTCAAGAACAAAACGAACTACTCACAAGACATCATATGGATCATGATCAGAGATGAAATAATGATATGTAACAATCTAAACATAAACGATAATTCAATGGTTCACTCAATAGCATCAACTACAAGGAGTAATCAACACCGGGAAAGTTTCCCCTAAGAACTATGCAAGATTCAACCCAATTGTTATAGCGGTATGGAGGTGGTGATGATGGTGCTTGTGGAGATGATGGTGGTGATGATGATGATCCCGATGAAGTCCAGCTTGATGGTGGTGTTGATGGCGACGACCTCCCCACTCCGGGAAGGAATTCCCCGGAATTCATCTGCGGAGATCTTTCTCTCTCGGTGTTTTCCGCCCCGCAGAGGCGGCGGAATCTTTCTATGGTTGCTCTCCGAGTCTTAGGGTTTGGGGAGGATAATATACGCCAGAGGGGAGAGTCAGGGGTGGACCAGGGTGGCCACACCACCTGGTGGTGTGGCCTAGGGTGGCCCGCGCCAGGGGGTGGCGTGGGCCCCCTGTGGCCCATCTCCGCTTCCCCTTCTGTCTTTCTTCGTCTTCTGGAAAAATAGGATTTTCCATGTGTTTTCCTGGATTTTCCGATCTTCGCGAATTTTGCCTTCAAACAGCACCTTTTCCATCAAAATCCTGACTGCAGCGGTCCATGCTCCAAAAGTCATCAACCATGCAAAAATAGATGAAATAACATAAGTATCATCTCCTAATATGAAATATATCAATGAATAACAGTAAATTATGATATAGAATAGTGATGCAAAATGGACGTATTAACTCCCCCCAAGCTTAGACTTCGCTTGTCCCCAAGCCAAACTGAACTCAATAAACATGACCTCAGGTTTATGGAGTGAAGAGTCGATAAAAGAATACGGACAAGAAGCATCACATTCATCAATACATAAGTCATAGTAGAAGACAACTCACTATTGTATAACTTATCTTGCAACAAGTAAAGGAAACACAATAAAGATGCATAAAGTAAATCATAATTGGTAATGGCAAACTTAGCTCTTGGTCGAAGAATTTGCTGGAGTTCACAAATAACTGATTTTCAATCATAGCTTTCAAAGTAGTAATCACCAGGATAAGAGCAAAGTGCAAAACAAGGAACATAAGAAACATGATTGAATAGATCATCATATGAATGAATGAAACACAACAAGTCAAAATGCTTGCTGGGGTAGAAGGGAATAGGTTTACTGACTCAACTAAAAGGTAAAAGAAAGGCCCTTCGCAGAGGGAAGCAAGGATTTCAAGTTTCATAAAGAGCTTCCAAAAATTATGGTACTTATTAGCTTTCAGCTCTCATTGCCCCTATCATAGGCATCTTTAGGTGATTAAGGTTAAAGTGACACAACTAAGATGATATGCTTGACAAGTTATAAGTTGAAATCTTATGCCCCTTACTTACGAGTACCGAACCTCATGCTACTCAACTTCAGTCACACGTAATCTCTTGTCATTGTAAATACATATGTATCATAAAGAACCGCCAATGGGGTACCCCTTGCACATGATACAGGAGCTATCCCATAATCAAAATGACAAGGCAAGCAGACAATGAGCATCTCAATGATCCTTTTATTTGCTATTTGCACAGGTTTTTATTGAGGATGCTTCATAGAGTGCTCATTATGGCTATGCTGCAAGTTTCCACCATGATTAGGCATGGCTTAGGCTAGCGGCCCAGGCGTTTCTCTAACACACATATAAACTCCATGATCTTACAAGTTCCCCTTTTATTTCACACAATGGGATCCATAAGCAAAAGAATCATGATATCAACAGAATATAAGTGCAATGTTGAAAGCGTTCCCCATGATACATGGTTCTGCTAACTTCAACTTATCAAGCGCAAGCATATACGCAACAAAGATGGACACAATGGTTCAAGTTTATTAATTGCAAGAAAGTAAAGTGTGCCATCAAGTTCGTGAGAGTTTTAATCACTAATTTTCACATAACAAGTTTAATTTGGAAGGTAGATAAAAACAAGTATTTACTTGGAATAGCAATAGTGCTAATAGGTAGGTATGGTGGACACAAATGGCATAGGTTTTGGTTTAAGGATTGGATGCACGAGAAGCATTCCCTCTCAGTACAGGTTTTTGGCTAGCAAGGCTGTGTAGCAAGCATAAGATTTGAAGGAAACAAACAAACATACAAGTGATAAAAACAAACATGCAACCTTCCTTGGAAGCACAAAAGATCTTAACTAGAGAATACTAAACTTATGAGCAAATCAAGAAAGAAAGATGATGAAATTATATTTCTTTAGAGTACTTTTATCTTTTTCATTCATTTCTCAAAATATTGCTGCTACTGACCGAGCCAGGTTTGCCAAAACCAACTAAATTAACTCAATGATGCCAAAGTGATACCAATACTAACGACAAGATCAATCATATAACCAAGAATTGAAAACTAAAATAAGATATGCAAAAGAGTAAACGATAGAACTTCTCATTAATATTCCATAACGGCAACTCACACCAAGGGATACATATCTAACGAGAGAGGGGACACTTCCATAATGCAAACCATCCTACATGATAACTTCTCTATTCATGTTATGACTCTATTAAAAAGGTAAAAAGATGGAAGATAGTGATGTGATACCGCGACACTCCCCCAAGCTTGGATCAAACCAAGGGGATGCCAAAACCTGATGACGAATTACTCCTTCGGTGGTGGTGGTATTCTCTCGTCATCGTCCGACTTCCAAGGTAAGGACTCCCCATCAACAAAGGACATCGTGGTCTCCAGCATCCTGAAACTTGCAGCAACACTTATGCGTTTAAACCTAACCTCGTACTCACAGTTTTGATTTTGAATGTCGTAGAGCTGTGCTTGCACTTGGTTGGTTGTTTGGTGGAGTTAGAGAACTTCATCCTTGAGCTCAGCAGTCTCCTTTTGGTGCTCGGCGATGAGTTCGGAACAAATCTTATGGATGATATCCACTTCGCGTTCCACCATCTTATTGTACCTAAAGACTTCTTGCTTCCATCCTGTCCTCCAGACTTCCTTCACCTTTAGGGCCTTGAACCTATTTTATCCGAACCTCCCCATCTTCAAGCAACAACTCCTTGGGATGAATTTTCAACTCTCTCATGTATGGGTTGATGATATCCGCTGAGGAATCTTCCTTGGCTGATCCAGAGGAAGACATTGTGGCTCCAAATCTGGGATTCTACCTATCAGAAACAGATCGAAATGAAAACACGATGAGAACACGATATACGAACCTCGGGGGATCCGGGGGATTATATATTACGAAGTTTTACAACAAAAGGAAGGTACTGGGAGAAAATGGGTCAGAGACGGAGGCCGAGGTGGCCACACCACCTGCTGGCACGGCCAGGGGGGCCCGCGCCAGGGGGTGGTGTGAGCCACCCTGGCTCCGTTTCCGTCCCTCTTTCGCTTCCAAGCTTTCCTTGTTGGATAAAAACTGCAAAAATATAATTGGACAGAATTTTCGTGGAACTTTTCTTACCAGATCTATTACCTATTCGAAAACGGACTCTGCATGTCTCTGAATTTGGTCTTTGATAAATTTTTCTAGAGTTACCACTTGAAAAGCATCAACATCTTCATTGTAAGAATCTCCAGCAATATAGTGCTTGAGTCGCTGCCCATTCACCACTTGTGTAGTGTTATCTTTTAAAGAAGAAATTTTATTGCTCTGAACGGTACACTTCTTCAATAACGAAAGGTCCTTCCCATTTTGACAGTAATTTCCCTGCAAAAAATCTGAGACGAGACCTATACAATAGAACTTTCTCACCGACATGGAATTCTCTCTTAAGTATTCGCTTGTCATGCCATCTTTTAACTTTTTGCTTAAAAAGCCTAGCATTCTCATATGCTTCACTCCTCCATTCATCCAAAGAACTTAAGTCAAATAATCTTTTTTCACCAGCAAGCTTACAATCTCTATTAAGTTCTTTAACTGCCCAATAAGCTTTGTGTTCTAATTCTAAAGGTAGGTGACAAGCTTTCCCATAAACCATTTTATAAGGAGACATCCCCATAGGGTTTTTATAGGCAGTCCTATAAGCCCATAAAGCATGATTCAACTTTTTAGCCCAGTTTTTTATAGATCTATTAACAGTATTTTGCAAGATCGATTTAATTTTTCTCTATTTGATAACTCTACTTTCCCACTAGTTTGGGGATGATAAGCTGAAGCGATTCTATGGTTAACATTATATTTAGCAAGGGTCTTTCTAAAACCACCATGAATGAAATGAGAACCTCCATCAATCATGAGATACCTAGGCACTCCAAACCTAGGAAATGTAACATCCTTAAGCATTTTTAGAGTGGTCTCCCCATCAGCACTCTTCGTAGGTATAGCTTCTACCCACTTAGTGACATAATCAACAACAACAAGAATATGAGTATAACCTTTCGAGGGAGGAAAAGGACCCATAAAGTCAAATGCCCAACAATCAAAGGGTTCAATAACTAGAGAGTAGTTCATAGGCATTTCATTGTGTCTAGAAATATTACCAACATGCTGACACTCATCACAAGATAAAACAAATTTTCTTGCATTTTTAAAAAGGGTAGGCCAGTAGAAACCTGATTGTAACACCTTTTGCGCAGTTCTATCTCCTGCATGATGTCCTCCATAGGCACTACCATGACATTTCCGCAATATCTCCTTTTGTTCATATTCTGGAACACATCTTCGCATAATACCATCCACTCCTTCTTTATATAAATGTGGGTCATCCCAAAAATAATGCCTCAAATCCTAAAAGAACTTCCTTATTTGCTAAGTTATGAAAGTTGGAGGCAAATACTTGGAGACAATAAAGTTAGCATAATCGGCATACCAAGGGCTCCCTCGCGAGCTTACCCCTACTGCAGCCAACTGTTCATTTGGGAAACTATCATTAACAGGCATAGGATCAAAAGAGATGTTTTCCAATCAAGATAAATTATTAGCTACAGGATTTTCAGCACCTTTCCTATCTACAATATGTAGGTCAAACTCCTGTAAGAGTAGCACCCATCTAATAAGCCTAGGGTTAGCATCTTTCTTCGTCATAAGGTACTTAATAGCAGCATGATCAATATGAATGGTAACTTTCGAGTCTACAATATAAGGTCTAAACTTATCTCAAGCAAAGACGACGGCTAGGAGTTCTTTTTCAGTAGTAGCATAATTCCTTTGAGCAGCATCAAGAGTCTTACTAGCATAATGGATAACATTTAACTTTTTATCAATTCGTTGCCCAAGGACAGCACCTACATCAAAATCACTAGCATCACACATTATTTCAAAGGGTAAACTCCAATCAGGTGGTTGAATGATAGGGGTTGTAGTTAAAGCCTTCTTTAGAGTTTCAAAAGCTTCCTTACAATCATCATCAAAGACAAAGGGTACATCTTTTTGAAGAAGATTAGTGAGGGATTTTGATATCTTAGAGAAATCTTTAATAAACCTTCTATAGAAACCAGCTTGACCAAGTATACTATGAATACCTTTGATGTCTCTTGGACAGGGCATTTTCTCAATTGCCTCAACTTTAGCTCTATCAACTTCTATGCCTCTTTTAGAAACCTTATGTCCAACTACAATACTTTCATTCACCATGAAGTGGCATTTCTCCCAATTAAGAACAAGATTAGTTTCTTCACATCTCTGCAAAACTTTATCGAGGTTGTGCAAACAATTATCAAAAGAAGTTCCATAGACGGAGAAGTCATCCATGAACACTTCCACAATTTCCTCACAAAACCCATGAAAGATAGCAGGCATGCATCTTTGAAAAGTAGCGGGAGCATTACATAAACCAAAAGGCATACGTCTATAAGCATAGATTCTGTAAGGGCATGTAAAAGTAGTTTTTTCTTGATCTTGTTGTTTAACAGCAATTTGAGAGAAACCAGAATATCCATCAAGAAAACAAAAATGGGTCTTTTTAGACAACCTTTCTAACATTTGATCAATAAAAGGAAGTGGGTAATGATCTTTCTTAGAAACTTTGTTAACTTTCCTGAAATCAATGCACATTCTATAGCCTACTACTATTCTTTGGGGAATAAGCTCATCATTATCATTAGGGACGACGGTAATTCCCCCTTTTTTAGGAACATAATGAACAGGACTAACCCATTCACTATCAGCAATAGGGTAAATAATACCAGCATCAAGGAGTTTCAATACCTCATTTCTTACCAGTTCCTTCATCTTAGGATTTAAACGTCGTTGGTGCAATACCACTGGCTTTGCATCTGGTTCTATATTGATAGCATGCTGACATATAGTAGGAGAAATCCCTTTTAAATCATCCAGAGTGTAGCCCATAGCCCCTCGGTGTTTCTTCAGTACCTCCAATAACCTTTCTTCTTCCTTCCCTGAAAGTTTAGAGCTAATAATAACAAGATATATCTTATTATCATCAATGTAAGCATATTTAAGATCGCCAGGTAAGGGTTTCAGATTGATGACTGGATCCTTTTTGGGTGGCAACGTGGTACCCAAGTCTTCTACAGGCAAGTTATGCTTAAGCATCTTGGGTTGACGACGGAGAATATCGTCAATCTCATTCCTTTCTTCCATGAAGATCTCACTTTCGTGGTCTTCCATAAATTGCTGCAAAGCATTGTTAGGAGCAAGAGAAATACAAGCAAGTTGTTCGACTCTAAAATCCTCGTTATGGGTGTCATTTTCACAAGGTTCCTTGATAAATTTTGAAAAATTAAACTCATAAGATTCCCCATCAAATTTAGTCAAGATTTTCTCCCTTTTGCAATCTATAATAGCTCCACAAGTACTCAAGAAAGGTCTACCAAAAATGATGGGATAAGTGTTACTAGCAGCTAAACCAAGTACTAGAAAATCAGCCAGATATTTAATCTTACCACAAAGAACTTCTACATCCCGCACAATACCAATTGGAGAGATGGTCTCTCTATTAGCAAGGTGAATGACCACATCAATCTCTTCCAGTTCACAGGGACTGATTTCATGCATAATTTCTTTGTAAAGCTCATAAGGAATAGCACTTGAACTTGCACCAATATCACATAAACCATAATAGCAATGATCACCAATTCTAACAGAAAGCACAGGGACACTAGCCTTTTTAGTTCTATTAGGATGTGAGACAATATTAGAAGCATCTTCACAAAAGACTATGTGTCCATCTTCTACACTTTTAGTGACAAGGTCTTTCACAATTGCTACCACAGGTTCAATGTTTATTTGTTCATCAGGTTTCACAGTTCTCTTTGCACTTTTATTGATTACGCTAGTTATCATAGGATGATCCTTCACTTTATCTAGGAAGGGTATTTTCTCGGTATAAGGTTCAGGTAGGATGTGATCAATAGTGCAATAATCAGTACTTCCAACAGGAACACAGTCAACAATATCTTTATAAGGTGCATGATACTTATTCCATCCCTTTTTCAGAATTTCAATATAAGAAGCAAAAGCCTTAAAACAATTTGTAATAACTTAAAAATCAAGACCATAAGCATTAATAATATTTTGAAAGTCATCAGTTCCCATAAAAGATTCAATGCATTCATAATCATAATTTATACCTGACTTTCTTCCTTTGTCATTCTCCCATGCTTCAGCATTGTCTTGAATACGGTTCAGAAGGTCCCATTTGGCTTCTTCTTCCATGTGAGTGATGATATAGCACAAGAGGCATCCAATAAATCCTTATCATGAAGAGAAAGCCTTGCATAAAAGTTATTGATAATAATATTGTTGGGGAGCTCATGAATGGGACATTTGAGCATTAGTAACTTCAGTCTCCCCCAAGCTTGAGTTGTACTCTCTCCATCAAGAGGCCAAAAGTTGTATATTTTATTCCGATCTTTATGAATCTCACTAGGAGGATAAAACTTTGAATAAAAGAGAGGTACTATTTCTGCCCATTCAAGAGCTTGACCATTCTTCAGCAGCTTATACCATTCTTCAGCTCTTCCTTTTAGTGATAATGAGAATAACTTCTTCTTGACTTGATCTGTAGTAATACCTGCACACTTGAACAACCTGCATAATTCGTGTATAAAGAGCAAATGATCACCGGGATGGACAGTTCCATCCCCAACATAATAGTTATCCATAACACGGTCAATAATTCTTGTACGTATTTTAAAAGTATCATTCTCAATAGGTGGTGGTTCATCTACTACCTTAGCAGTGGTAGTAGCATTATGAAATAAGAAACTCAGTGAACTATCCATATTGAAAATAAAGCAACTAACAGAAATAAACAATACTCACAGTAGAAGTTTCCTTTACCAGTTCCACTCTCCAATAGCACTTCACTCCCCAGCAACGGCTCCAGAAAATAGTCTTGATGACCCACAAGTATAGGGGGTGTATCGCAGTATTTTCGATAAGTAAGAGTGTCAAACCCAACGAGGAGCAGAAGGTCCTGGCTAGTGTCTAGGAGCAAGAATTCTTTGTAAATACTTAGCAAATGAATTTTTAGGGTTTTTTGATAATGCAAGTAAATAAAGTACGAGTAAATAAAAGACAATAAGAATAAATGCAGCAAGTGGCCCAATCCTTTCTTTAGCAAAGGATAAGCTGGTTGTATTACTTAAGATAACCAAACGTTCTCGAGGACACATGGGAATTCCGTCAAGTGCTTTTGCTTCATATAGTTGATTAATCTTCTTTATTTTGCTAAGTGTTGTGTGGGTGAACCTGTGCTAATGTACCGACCTTCCTAGGATTAATACATACTTGTGATTATACCCCTTGCAAGCATCCGCAAGTACAAGAAAGTAATTAAGGTAGAAACCTAACCACAACTTTAAACTCTAAGACCCTGACGTCCCTTGTGCAAAGGTTTCCTAACGGGGGTTCAGGTTTCTGTCACTCTAGCAACCACTACGATTATTAGCCAAATACACAATGCATTCCCCTAGGCCCATATAGGTGAAGTGTCATGTAGTCGACGTTCACATGACACCACTAGAAGAAGTACACCACAACTTAAATATCAAACCATTGAATCTTTCTCAACACAGTTCCACTACTAACAACATGACTTCTCCCATGTCCTCAAGAACAAAACGAACTACTCACAAGACATCATATGGATCATGATCAGAGATGAAATAATGATATGTAACAATCTGAATATAAACGATAATTCAATGGTTCACTCAATAGCATCAACTACAAGGAGTAATCAACACCGGGAAAGTTTCCCCTAAGAACTATGCAAGATTCAACCCAATTGTTACAGTGGTATGGAGGTGGTGATGATGGTGCTGGTGGAGATGATGGTGGTGATGATGATGATGATCCTGATGAAGTCTAGCTTGATGGTGGTGTTGATGGTGACGATCTTCCCTCTCTGGGAAGGAATTCCCCTGGCAGAATTCTGTCTGCCAGAGAGATCTTTCTCTCTCGGTGTTTTCTGCCCTGCAGAGGTGGTGGAATCTTTCTGTGGTCGCTCTCTGAGTCTTAGGGTTTGGGGAGGATAATATATGCTAGAGGAGAGATCCAGGGGTGGACCAGGCGGCCACACCACCTGGTGGCGTGGCCTAGGGTGGCCCGCGCCAGGGGGTGGTGTGGGCCCCCTGTGGCCCATCTCCGCTTCCCCTTCTGGGTTTCTTCGTCTTCTGGAAAAATAGGATTTTCCATGTATTTTCCCAGATTTTCTGATCTTCACGAATTTTGCCTCCAAACAACACCTTTTCCATCAGAATCCTGACTACATCGGTCCATGCTCCAAATGTCATCAACCATGCAAAAACTGATGAAATAACATAAGTATCATCTCCTAATATGAAATATATCAATGAATAACAGTAAATTAGGATATAGAATAGTGATGCAAAATGGATGTATCATGGCTCCAAAGCTATCGCTATGCAAAGCTTGCAGCAGCACCTAAGCGGTGCTGCTCGATCATGGCTCGAACAGCTACCCGAAGAATCCATCAGCAGGTGGAGTGACCTCGAGGATAAGTTTATCAAAAATTTCATATCCACATTTAAACGTCCTGCATGGATGCAAACAAAAGTCTTGAGAGTCAATACGAGCATTTATTCAGAGATGGAACATCATCAAAAACTCAGCCAAAGCTATATCATATGAAAGGGAAATCAATGCTTTCAATGATGGCCTTCACCGAAGACAATTCATTGAGGAGATGGGACGGTTCAAACCTAAAATAATTTCTCAGCTGATGGACATGGCCAATCGCTGTGCAGATGGCGAAGATGCAGTAAACAACAAACGGGGGCGCTCACCCAAGGAAGATCGGGATAGGCATAGTAATGATAGGAGAAGGCAAGGCAATGATGGGTACAGCAGGCCAACCTACGTTGCAGATGGCTTTGCCGGAGTGGACAACCAAAGAAATGATGGTCACGGCAGCGGATACCGTAGTAACATAGATGGCGTTGAAAGAAGCCGACCAACATAGCAATACCAACCAAGGGCTTGGGAGCCTCCGATGTCTCCAATGCAGATGCTCGAGGGGCCGTGCAACATGAACTTCTACATCGACTCCGAGGGTACGAGGCGCTCAAACCACCTCATGAAGGATTGCCGAACGTTCCTAAAAATGCAGGAAGTCTGCAATGCAAAGGCAACCTAGGCAACAAACCAAGGGTATGTCGATGCACCAGGAACCCTAGCCCTCAATGCACCACCACCACCACCAGGGCTGCCGCCAATAGGCCAGCCACAACCCACAACAAACAGAAACCAGGACGACATGTACCCGAGGTCCAAAGGTGCAACGTCAATGATCAGAAAGGGCGCCCATCCAACAGGATCCAAAAGTTGATCACATGACAACGCCACCACTAACGCCCGAATATCTCCATTGTTTAGAACAAGAGAAGTCATATTTAGTAGGGTCGATCACCCTCTTCGAGCCCCTCGACCGGGTCATTTAGCTTTAATAGTGGTGGCCCAAGTTGGTGGGTTCAACATGAGCAAGGTTTTCATGGATGCAGGAAGCAGCATCAACCTCATCTATGCTAAAACTTTACGAGCAATGAACCTCTCCTTGAGGAACTTGGCGCCAACAGACACATCCTTCCACGGCACAGTCCTAGGTAAAGCAGAAATTCCTTTAGGCAAAATCTACCTTGATGTTGTCTTTAGATTGAGGGAAATTTTCAGGTGCAAAAAACTCGAGTTTGAAGTCATGGATTGGCCATCATAGTACCACGCGATCCTGGGGCGCCTAGCTTTCGCACGATTCATGGCAGTACCACACTAAGCGTACTTGGTAATGAAGATGCCAGCACCCAACGGAATTATAACCGTGAGAGGCAGCTTCACCTGCTCTGACAACTACGACCGTGAATTCAACAAAACCTCCAAATCTTTCGAGATGGAAGCAGAGTTTAAGCAGCTAAGGATATCAACTGACACAAAGCCCCTGCCAGTGGCATGGCTTGTGCTTGATCAAACTTTTGACACCGTGAAAGACACCAGGGAAATACAGGTCCACCCTATAGACCCGAAGAAAACAACCTATGTGGCCGCCAATCTTGGCCCTGCATAGGAAAGCATGCTCATCGAGTTCCTCCATGAGCACTAGGAGATGTTTGCATGGGTACCGGCCGACATGCCAGGAATCCCTAGGGAACTCACTAAGCACGCACTTAACTTATATCATGATGCCAAACCTGTAAAGAAGTCACTTTGCCATTTCGTGGAACCCAAGTCACTTATATCATGGACAAGAACTCCATCGCCTCACATACGCCAAGTTTATCAAGGAAATCAAGAAAGCAATGTCGGTCGCCAACCCAGTGTGTGTCCTGAAGAAAAACACAAAAGAACTGCGCATGTGTATCGACTTCACTGCGCTAAACAAACATTGTCCAAAGGATTATTTCTCGCTACCACGAATCGATCAAATCATTGATGCAACCGCCGGATGCGAGCGTATTTCCTTTTTGGACGCATACTCTAGATATCACCAGCACTACAGAAATACCCCCCTCCCATACCCAACGGATTTTTGGGCGGCAAAAGCAAAAAGTACCTGCAATAGTTGGATACGTGGAGGATGAGCAATCGTGGCACCATTTTTCCATGGTGGACAATTATACGCCTAGGCACATAGGATACCGGCGGCTTTTGGTGCCATGGTCATTGTCCGGCTAGGCCGGCGCATTGTAATACCACAGTAGATGGACGGGGCATATTTTAGTGCGTCGTACATTATAGTGCCACAGCAAAGTGTGTCCCACGTTATCGACTGGTCAACTAGCACATGTTGACTGGTCAGGCTAGTCTCACTGACTGGTGTGACCCACCAGGGCTGAACTATTCTGTTTTCTAGTATATACTGTACATCCACATCCACACACCCTCTTCCTACAGCTTTCACTAGCACACGGAGGGGACTATAGAGGCGGCTGTCGGTAGTGACATCGAGATGCAGAATCCTCAAGGTGCTGAGCACGAAGGCAGTTGTGAGATCCTGCATTGTGGATGTGTTTAGGGTGGCAACAAAGTTCATGCTTATGTAATTTAATTGCATATTTCTTTTATCTCATATGTCAACACTAATTTGGGGTTTTGTCAATCAGGGAATGGTGCCGAGGTGGGTCGATTTGAAAGTAGATGGGTGGACCGACCTATCAAATCGAACTCTGATCTACTTTGCAAGTACGGCCTATAGCCGCATTGCCTAATCACATACGAGGGCATGAACACTAGTCGCAAGTTCCTCGGGTGTCACCACGAGAAATCAAAGTGCGGGTTCATTTTTTATGTTGATAAAGAACACTCGCTGGAGCTACAACTTGTCTGGGTGGCCATGTGGAATGACACCATCCACAAATTGTCCGAATTTTCCTACTCTGACTATGAGGAAACTGTGATGCAAGTGAAGAAGGAATTAGAGGGACAGGGTGGCTCATGTGATAAGCGCGATTAAGGCGACGTGTGTGTCTATGACCGATGCGCTAGTGCCGCTTGCGGAAACTCTAGATCAGCTTACTTATATCTTTTCAATTTAGGCAGCAACATGTATTACATTTGTCGTGGTGTGGAACATGGCAGTGCCATCGGGGATGGCATGAGAGGGGACAATCATGATGCTATCGGTGGCTACTCACAATGGGTTGGGCACAGTAACTGCAGACACAACAATGTACCCAGGTTCGGAGCCCCCTTGTCAGGGTAACACTCCTACTCCTGCAAGGATCTACTATATGTGGAGCGAATGCTCAGTACAAGTGCTCCTTGAGCTATTTCTTTAGCTACTATCGGGAGCTAGAGGAAGATGAACTACTTGACTTGGTGATTCTGGCTAACTTGTAACTCATAATCCCTTACCTAGAACCCTGGCACTACCCCTCCTTATATAATGGTAGAAGGGTAGGTTACAATGTGGTCTCTAGGGTTTACTGTTTTGGGCTTTGGGTTTACAAAGAAGGTCGGCTGACCGGGTCTAGCCGGTGGTCCAGGAGCCAGTCAAGCTCTAGTACATGTGGGGACAATGCCTCAGCGCCTCCGTGATATGTTGCTAACGTATCCATAATTTTTTATGTTCCATGCTTGGTTTTATCTACTTTCTTGTATTTTGTCCACACTTTGGAGTACTTTTCATATGATTTCTTGGACTAACCTATTAACAAGAGCCACAGTGCCTGTTTTTCTTTGTTTTGGTTCCAGGAAAGTCAGAAAATGAATATTCTCAGAATTGGACGGGACAAAAGCCAAAGTCAATTTTTCACCGAGGGACACCCGGAGCCAGAATACGAGACGGAGAGGGGCCAGAGGGCGGCCACACCACCTGGCGTGGCTGGGCCTGGCACGCACCAGGGATGGTCATCGCCCAGGCACCCCCTCGGCCTCTCCTTCCGCCTATATATTGCCTCTGATATGGAAACCCTAAGTACCCAATCAAAATTCCACGAAAGAGTCTGTAGCCGCCGTCATCTCCATCCCTAGATCGGGAGGGATCTGAAGCTCTTCCTGGCACCCTGCCGGAGAGGGGAATTCACCCTGGAGGCCTTCTTCATCATCATGCAAGCCTCCGGTGTGATGTGTGAGTAGTTCATCTCTGGACTATGGGTCCATGTAGTAGCTAGATGGCTGGTTCTCCTCCTTTGTGCTATCATGTTTAGATCTTGTGAGCTCCGTTTATGATCAAGATCATCTATTTGTAATTCTGCATGTTGTGTTTGCGGGGATCCGATGGATATTGAGATGCTATTTCAGATTGATTATTGATTCTATCATGTTTTTATTATTTGTGATCTTGCATGCTTTCCGTTGTTAGTAGCTATCTTGGCCAAGTAGATGCTAGCAACTCCTAGAGTTAGTATTTATGCCTCTGGTAATCTGGGGAAGTGACAGAAATCTCTAAGGTACTAGATGTGTTGTTGCTACTAGGGAGAAAACAACAATCATTTGTTCATAGGACAATCGTATTGTTTACTTTACACACAATTCGTAATGCAATTATCCATTGCTTGCAACTTAATACTGGAGGGGGTTCGGATGATAACCTGAAGGTGGATTATTAGTCATAGATGCAGTTGGATGGCGGTCTATGTATAATGTTGTAATGCCCAATCGAATCTCAAAGGAGTCAAGATGAGTAGTATATGCTTGTATGCTTTCTTGATGTTTGTCAATTGCCCTGCTGTAATTTGTTCACCCAACATGTTATCTATCTTAAGGAGAGCCACCTCTAGTGAACTATGGACCCCGGTCCTTTCTTTTACTATCAATCTACAATCAACTGTTTACTGCTTTGTGTTTACTTTCTACAAACTATTACTTTCTTCCACTCGATACGTTTAATCCTTTGTTTTTAGCAAGACCGGTGAGATTGACAACCTCATCGCAAGTTGGGGATAGAGTTCTGTGGTTGTGTTGTGCAGGTCTCCATGTTGCTGTTGGCACCGGTAGTGCGCCCTGCCAACATTCAGCTAGCAACACCTTTGGGGTGTTTCCTTGCTCCTACTGGTTCGATTAAACCTTGGTTTCATAATTGAGGGAAAACTTGCTGCTGTGCTCATCATACCTTCCTCTTGGGGTTCCCCAATGAGCTCGATATATTTTGGGCCATCACTCTGCTTTTTGCATCACCTGCTGCTTTAACCATCAGCTTGGTGCTTTATCCGTTAGTCAGTGCTTTACTCGTCATCTCCCAGCCTTAGCGCTTTGGTGCCCTCGTCTGGTAGTGCCGGTAGGGCGGCGTGCCAACCTATCCGGTCAAGGGTGCGCTTAGCAAGGAGCGTCACCCCCTCCCGTACCTTTGGCCAACGGATCCGAGGCAGCCGGGTAGAGGTGGCCACCCAGCCGGTTATCCTGGTCCCCGGCTAGACGGGCTAGCCGGGGAATCTTGATGCGGACCGGGTGAAGTGTATCACTCGGTTGAGGTTCTTTGTCTTGTGGCCATCCGTCTAGCTTTCCCTAGAGCCGGCTAGTTGATCCTGGCTTGGCCTAGCCCGGGGGCATCCCCCGGGCTTGGCCTTGTGGAAAAGTTCCTACGTGCTCATTGGTTGTTCTTGAAATGATTGCTGGTGAAGACCGTATCGCGAATTTGTCTTTTAGTGCTTGCCGTTTTCTGGCTCGAGATGCCCACTTTCCTAGCTGGAGTTTACCGGCTACGGGTCCGGTGGCCCACCCACAGGGTGTGAGTGTCTCCATTTGCTCCCGCTGCGAATCGTCCGGGATAGCGTCAATGATGACGTCAATGTTGTCGTTAGGCATTCCTGTCTCCTCTATCGTGCGTCGCATTAGTTTGACCTCTTGGCTTGCTGCTGCAGTTTTGGTAACTGCGCACACACATTCATCATAGCGGTTTCTCGGGGATTGTGCGTGCGTTTGGCCTTCACGGTAACGCCCATGGGATCTTCTGTGGCGTTTCCTTCGGTGCAAACGATCCAGCATCGAAGCATCGTGGGGGTAGTGGAGAAGTTCTTGTGCCACATGGCGTTGGGGAGTGTAGGAGGCGCGGTTGCCCTGCCTCGATAAATAGGGGTGCCGGGGGAGGGCTTCTCCCTTACTTCGCCTTCTTCCTGTGCCCATTCCCCTTAGTGCTTCTGCCTCCTTGCTGCTGTTGGGTCTGCAGCATAGAAAACAAAAAAATTCCTACGGTGTGAACTACATGCCAAGATCTATCTACTAGGTACAAAGCAACGGGTGGACATACATCCAATGAGAACTTACCCTCGTAGACAACGAGCTTTGTTAACGAGTAGGAACTCGTGGTTGATGTAGTCGTACACTTGCCGATCTCAAGATCGTGAGGAAGTCCGAGCGCCACAACTCAGCGGCGCATCCACACTCACACACACGTTCAAGCCACCGGACAACCTCCACCTCCTCGCTCCAGTGATCCGTAGCGAAGCAACTCCTTCCGCATAAATGCCACTGAACATGTATCTCGCTAATCCGAGACCATGGGGAAATAATTCAAGAGGGGGAGAGAGATCCTTCACAAGGAGGTGTGAGGATGAAGGAGGGAATGGGTGGACTTTTATAGGAGGAGGGGGGTGCCCCCTCTCTCCATGGCCGGCGCATGGGGGGGTGACCCCTCACCTCCCCCATTCATGTGGTGGTAACCCCTCCACATTAAAATGCCTCTTCACATTCCCTTTTAAAGTCTCCACTTTAAATGCATTAAATTTCTCCAAATTTAATGCTCTCTCATTAATAAAACTCTTTTATTAAATTTATTCAGAATTTTGTTAATTACTTTAATTAACAAACATTCACATATAGCCCTTGCTATATTTCAATATCACATGCGAACCACCTTCAATTTCACTAAACAATTTCTGGTTTCTATTGAAACAATTCCTGCGCTTTGCAATTCTTTCGTCTGAAACATATGTGCTCCAAAATGGTGTCCGGTAACTCTTAAGTGTGCCACCCTACGGTTCGCGAATAATGCAGACATGATCGAGACCCTTCTCCGATCAATAATCAGCGGACACGGAGATCCGTCGACTCCTACACATTCAACGATGACTCTGTGATCGTGAGAACCTTTAACGCTTGTAACTAAATCCCTTTGTCTCTCGATATATTACATGTCCGAGATTCGATCATCAGATCTCTATACCTAGTTTGATCTTTCGACATGCACTCTTTTCTCGTTCGTGATATAACATTCTAGTGATCACATCACTTGCTTGCAAGCTATCCTAATGTGATATCACCGAGAGGGCCCAGAGTATATCTATCTGTCATCTAGATTGACAAATTCCACTCTTGATCCATGAGCCTCAACATAACACCTTCGTAGTACTGAACCCATCTTTATAGTCACCCTGTTACGGTGTGACGTTTGATGTTATCAAGATACTCTTCCGGTGTCAGCAATTAACATGATCTCATGGTCTAAGGATAAAGATTACTTCGTATGATGTTATAGCAATATAAATATAATGACTTGATCGTAATGCTATACTTCGGATGAATGTTCATCACATCATTCCACCAATGGTGTGACCTTGTTATTAACAACATCCAATGTCCATGATCAGGAAACCTTGATCATCCTGTTAATCAAAAAGCTAGTCTATAAGAGAGGCATGACTAGGAACCCATTTTGTTTATTAAACACACATGTATTGATGTTTCCGAATCAATACATTTCTGGCATGTAAAATAAACATCTATCATGTATAAGGAATATATAATAACAACTTTATTATTGCCTCTCAGGGCATATTTCCTTCAGCTGCCACCTTGTGCCACTGCTCTCCTTGAACACCGGCGCCGCTGTTCCTTCATCGCAATGACGAGACCCCGCTTCTCCAACACGGCCACCGCGCTTGCCGAGATACTTCTTGACCAGGTGGGGGGCTGGTGCGGCTCGTATGTCACCGACGAACTGGTGTAGAAGTACCAGCGGGGGAAGCTCATCCCGTCGGAGCGCTTGGTGAAGCATCGCCTGGCGCCAGAGGGGGAGCGGGTCCCTAACCCTCGACCTGGGGAGGCTATCGTATTCCTTGCCCACTTTGCCCGCAGGCTCAGCCTACCTCTGAGTAGGTTCGACTTGGAGTTGATGGTCTCCTTCGACCTCTAGCTCCACCACCTCGGCGCCAACGTTGTCGTGCAGCTGTCGCATCATGCGGCCTGCAACGAGGCCTACCTGGGGGTTCACCCGGACGCGACGAACTTTTTGAAGTTCTTCTACTTCAAGGTCCAGGTGGTGGGGAAGGGCGGCCCCCTCATGGAGACTAGCTGTTGTGCCATCTACCCCCAGGCGACGTCACCGATGCCATGGCTAGACATCCCCGATACCGTCAAGGTGTGGCAGCGCTCGTACTTCTACATGTGCAACAACACCGACGTCAACTGGATCATGGCACCGGTGTTCGCCAATGTCCCCTCCAGCCAGAAGGCCTAGACCGTCTAGAACTTGGGCGCCTAGGCAGACATTGAGCGGATGGCCGCCCGAGTGGCGGTGCTGGTGGAGAAGGAGCGACTCGTTGCCCGGGACATCCTCCCATCCTAGATGACAAGCCGCGTGCTTCCGCTGCAGCAGCGGTCGCACAAGATCTACCACTTGTCCGGGCCGCTGGTCCCACCCGAGTGTCCCAGCTGGAGAAGTCGTTTGTGGCCCTTCGAGAATGGCTCGCCACCATCTTGATCGAGACGCTAGCAGAGGACTGGGTCTTCTCCTGTCGGCCATATCACCACGGCCGGCTGCCCCCGAAGGTTAGGCTCTTTTCATTTTCTCCGGTTAGACCTTTCCTGAAAAATTTCTCTCCTTGCCTCTTATGTTCATTATTGAGTAGATTTTTACAGGGAAGCTAGCAGAAGACGGCATGGGGGAGGGTGATCTTCCCGAGTTCACTGTCGGCTGCAAGCCACCGAGGTTCCCGCCAACGGAGCCGGAGCGGTTCCCCACCCGGGCCGACAAGGGCTGCAAATTTCCACCCGGTGAGCTACTTTTCTTGCCCGGATTTTTCTTGTTCTTCTTTTGTCATGCGCCTGACATTGTTCCCATGTCTTGGCATAGCCGCCCACATCGAGGACGTAGACCTGGCTGAGGGCGCCGCGTCGAAGGCTAGCGAGAAGCAGGCTGCCTCCACCAACGCTGCTCCGATCGGGGGTGGGGCAAAGAGGAGCCGCCGTCGTGCCGAGCATTGCCATGTATGTGCCCTTTTTGCCCTTGCTCGGCATGTTTGTTGATCTTGGTCTTTATTTATTTTGCTCTGCTTGCCCTTCTCCCAGAGATGTGATGTCCTTGACCTGCTTCGCTACCATCGCCACCGCGTCTGACCATGCTCCGGCTGGAGCTGAGGGGTCGGCTGCTGCCTCTGCTGCCAAGGCGGCCAAGGCTGCTTCCTCTACTGCCAAGGCAGCCAAGGATGCGGCTTCTGCTGCCAACGCGGTCGAGGCCACGGCGGACGCGACAGAGACGGTGGTGCCGGCAGCATCTTTGGTCCTGCATTGGGCCTTTGTCGCCACCCGGGCTGTCGATCTGCCCCTGGCTCCGGGCCGGGTTCAGGCGGGTTCTGCCACCTACCAGGTGGAGGAGCCCGTGGAGGTGGAGTGGGAGGCCCCTGCGTAGCCGTCGACCAGAGGCGGAGGCAGGGAGGTGGTTCCCGGCTCAGGCGCGGGGGCTTCGGAGGCGTCATGTGTTGTCTCCAGCGACGACGACGATCTCCAAATTACTGGCAGCCGGTCGGATCCGGTTGCACCACCACCAGACTCTATCCTGGCGCAGCTCTTCGAGTCGGTGCCCATTGCGCTTGGCCAGGTTCGCCACCTGGTGGACGTGATGAAGTCGGGGCTTGGCGAAGCCAGGGCGCTCGGGGCACCCTTGAGGTAAATAATTCCTCTATCGTTATTTCATTGCCCTTCTTGTTGTTCTCTTCTTAGTCCTTCTGCTCTCTTATCCAGAAAGCCTTTGCTGAAGCCACCAAGACCTCGCAGGACCTAGGGCGTAAGATTTCTTGCTCTCTTTGTCTTCCCGGCTGCGTGAGTTTTCGTGCTTCTTGTTGACCATTGGGTACCCCCCTCAACTCTGTTAGCGGACAAGGACCACGAGGTGGAGAAGCTGAAGGCAGAGGTCGCCCGGCTAGAGGAGTCCAACGCGGTGCACCAGGCCCAGATCAGCCAGCTGCTATCGCACCAACAGCAGATGGAGGTCAAGGCCGGCCAGGCAAAGAATACCACCGAGATCCGAACTGAGGCACTGAAGAACCTCGAGCAGATCCAGGCTCGCCAGCTAGAGGATCTGAAGACCGCCCAGGCCCAGGAGAAGGCGGCTCTAGGGGAGTTGTGCCAAATTGCTAAGATGGTCGTCAGTAAGTGATCCGTTTGGAGAGCTTGCTCCTTCTCCTACTAAACTGGAAATTTAACATTTTCCTTTTTCGTTGTGCTGCTTAGTACCCTGAGGCGACCGACCAAGACTTGGTGCGTGTCCCCGAGGTAGACGTCGGTCGCGACCTGCACCCGGTGGAGCTGGTGACGGTCATCAGCGAGGAGGCCAACCTCCCGTGCAGCGCTTCCCTTGAGGTCTTCGACTACATATGGCCTAACACTGACCACCCGGGCACGATAGCCGCCTTGGCCAGGACGCTCTCTGGCGCCCCGGAGCTCATGGACGTGGCGTGAGACTGGGCTGCTCACGGCGGTGCCGAGATGGTCTTGGCGCTGCTGAAGTCCTTGTACCTGGACATGGACTTGCGGAGTCTCTCTAGAGGGTTTCGTCAAGGGACCAGCTACAACCAGCTTCGGGCTGAAGTTCTTGACATCCGCTCCTGCGGTGTCAAAATTGGGAGCTTCGTCTAGCTGGATCAGTACTTCACCGACCCGGCCAGCACGGAGGGATATCACTATAGCCCAATGCACGACAATGCCTCGGCTGTGCTAGGCCCTGCCTCTGCCGACCTTGCATCTAGCAGTCGCGTCCCAGCTGGTGCCTCTAGCCCTTCTGATGACCCTCAGGCCTGATCCCCAGAATGCTGGGTGTATTTGTACTTGGCTGAAAACTTTGTTTGCTTGTGGTACTGAATATGTTCTGTGTTGAACACTTGACTTTTGCCATTTGACAAATTCTGTTTGGAGTTTTGCCTCCTCTTTGTGATGTTATCTTGTGTTGCACTTGTTGTGTGCTTTCTTTTGTGTGGGGGCACGCGAGCGCACCCATAGGGTGTAGTCCCTGAGGTTCAGGCCGGCTGGAGGATCCAGCCGGGTCGAAGCTCCTTTGAGTTATTGTTTGTTGCAGGTTTCTTGTGTGGGGGCATGTGAGCGCACCCACAGGGTGTAGTCCCCGAGGTTCGGGCCGACTGGATAATCCAGGCAGGCAAAACCTCTTTATTTGTCATCTGGGTGTTAACCTCCGGCTCCAGCACTTTGGCTCATGCGGAAATGAAACATAAGCAGTAGATTGTGCGTTAGACATGTGTAAGATGAACATAGTCTTCAACTTCTATTTTGTTTGAAAAGTTTTCGGTTTCGTGCAAGGCTGGTAGCTTAGTCCTTTTCATAGCGAGCATTGGCCTTTGAAGTCGTGCCCTTGTCAGCGCTTGGCCGGAAGCAAGGGTTTTCTTAGTTGGCGTACTTGCGCAATACTTCGGATTTTGGCTACCAACTTTGAACAAGCAGGCGCAGCCGAAACGTCTAGACGTCTTTTTTCCTTAGGATTTTTCCTGTACGAGCCTTCGAGTTTGTCTACTATTGCCGTGTCTGTCAGCCGGCTTGCGGTCTACAGCCGTAATTGAAGAGGGATCTCTTGGAACTGCGTACAGTACTTCGTCCCTTCAGAGTTTGCGGCTGTCTGGGCCATCCAGCAAGTCCCCGAGGGAAACTGTCGGGTCCAAGGTAAAAAACAATGTAGCCGAAGGTTTTTAAATGTAGCAGAAAATGCCAAATTATTACGGAGTGCCAGGGAAGAACTTGACCACTGTCGGTCCATCCAGTTTCTTGATTGGCTTTGTCTCGATCCATTTGATGAACTTGTCCATGGCCACCAGCAAGTGTGTCATGCCGGATCGCGCTATTTTGAATGGGCCCACTATGTCCAGACCCCAGACGGCAAACGTCCAGGTGATGGGTATTGTCTTGAGTGCTGATGATGGAGTGTGTTTCTTCTGGGCGAACCGCTGACATCCATTGCATTCCTTCACCAGCTTCTCGGTGTCCTCTAGTGTCGTGGGCTAGTAGAACCCATGGCGGAATGCCATTGCCACCATTGCTCTTGACGATGCGTGATGACCGCATTGCTGGTATATTCCTTGCACGCTGCGCTTGTAAAGCTCGTTCTTGATGATTGTGTATGCACTTGCCCTGTGCTTCACTTGTCTTGCCACAACCTATTCATCCGGCAACTCTCCTTTGGCCAAAAAGTCCATGAACGGCTTGCCCCATGATGGTGTCTCCCGGATGGAGAGGACGATTTGCATGATCAGCTTGAGTTCCTCGCTCCCAGCCAGCTCGGGCTCATCAGGCGGCCTACCTGGTGGGAGAGTAGAGCCGGTAGTCCCCGGGCTGCTGGAGCCGGCTGAGGGTGCGCGACCTGCAGCCCAGTGGTCCCTAAGGTGGAGGCGACTGAAGGAGTTATGCCCTAGAGGCAAATAATAAATAGGTTTTTATTGTCATATCTCAATTAGTTTATAATAGTTTCATATTGTGCTATAACTGTGCCAAGTAGAAACATTGGTACAGGTGTGGTATGAAACAACTAAGTCCCTAGTAGCCTCTATTCATACTAGTTCGTTGGTCACGAAGATGATCTGGGTTTCAATATCATGGGCATTTATGCCGACTGACAACGAGATCATATCATTGGAGAATGATGTGGTTGGACATTCCTCGAAGGATTGCAACACGATCAAGTCATATAGTTCATTGTTGCAACAGTTATACCTAGACTCCTTCTCCTTAGACCGTGAGCTCATATTACTCACTGTTTCCCTAGGCTGCTTAGACTGCATCAACCGTCATCTGGTAACGCGGTGGCCATAAAGGTGTACGTTGGGTATTCCGAAGGAACAGTAGATGGCATGTGACTTCATGATTGGGATTTGTTCACCCACATGACGGGTAAAGATACATACGTCCGACTTGGTGAGATTACATCTATAAATGTTGCAACATGTGACTAGGTCATGGGGATGTAATATCATGGTAACAAGAAAACAGAACTTGTTGTGAACGAGATTGAACAAGATATGGGATACCAGTGATCGGATCTCGGACAAGTTGTATCGAGAAACAAAAGGAAGAGGATGCTACATTTAGACGGTTCAAACGACATTGTCATCAGGAATGCATATGGGTCACATGGATATCCCTGGTCCCTCTATTGATAATTGATACAGATCATGTCTAGAGCATTTCCGAGTGAGAGGATACACTTAAGGGTACGATGAGAGCGACCATTCGTTAGACGGAATCACGGTAGAGAAAGAGAGAAAGCCGGAAACGTTCCACGGAGAGATCCGAAGTTGTTCGGAGAAAGAATAAAGGAAAAGCCCTGAAAAGTGTTTTCGGATAAATGGGAATTTAAATATATATTTATTATATGTTAATTGTGAATTAATATATTATAAATAATATTTAGATTAAGATTTATAGAAGCAACTTTTATATTAGGCCAAATCCCAGAGGGAAAAGGCCTAGAAATAAAACTGCAGGAAAATAAAAGGAAAAAGGCAAAATAGCCAGCCCTGTGGGCGGCGGATAACCGCCACCGCACAGGGCGGCAGATAACTGGGCGACGCCAGGCCGCCGCGGGCCGCCGCTGCCAGCCGGCCCACCCGGGCGGGGCGGGGCAGGGCACAGGCCGCTTCCCGACAGTGGAAGTTCTGGGTGGGCCGGCGCCATCCTGCGTCTCGCCCGGCCGCAGTGGGGCGCATCTTTGGCAGCGGTGGTGCCCAGCCCACCTGCTGCTATCTTTGCCGCTTTCTTTTTCTTTTTATTTAGCATTTTCTGTTTGCTATTTGGGTGAGTACTTTTGGCCCATTTGGCAGTCCGAATTTCTACTGACTTTTTCCTTTAATATTAGTCCCACATGGCTAACCCAATGGGGAGGGCACACCCCTTCCGCCTATATAAAGGGGTGCCCATGGGTGGGATGAAACACACAATTGGAGAAGTCCTTTGGTTGACTTTCTCCTTCTCCCTCTCTCTATACCTCGTGACCATGGCCCCATGTCTGGGCTGTGCGATCGAGGAACACCTGCAGTACGCCGTTGCGCTGTAGTGATTCCTAGCCGGATATTAACTTCCGCACTCCTGGCGGGATCGGGGAGCCAGAGGTCTCATCGTGCACCGGATATGTATGAAGACACGAGGCACAACACTTGGGGCGCTAGAATGTCATGAGCCGGAGCTGTTGCATGATGAAGATGATGAAGATGAAGAAGGAGCAAGGGGTAACCTGCGAGGAGCTTCACGACCTTGAGGTCAGCTTCGAGTACGACTACATCAACCACGTTCCCCGCGGAACGTTAACCGCGTACGGTCTACAAGGGTATGTATTCTCTACGCATCGGCCGTTACTGCATTACGACATAGATAGATCCTATGCTAGTTTCTGGGGTTCCGTCGTAGGGAAATTTTTGTTTTTCGCACCGATCCCCAACAGTGGTATCAAAGCCGATCTATGCGTAGGAGTGTTGTATGGCCAGTACACACAAGTATTGTGCGGACACTGATCCCTTAGTTGTTACCCTCTAACGTGTACTTGTTTATATCGCGGTATTGTTTGATGAAGCGGCCCGGACCGACCTTACGAGTATTCGTACGCGAGACTGGTTCCACGCTCAACATACGGCTTGTACCGTATAAGTGGCTAGTGGGTGTCTATCTCTCATTCAATAGTTGATATAGAATTTACAACGGAGGGCCCCGAAAGGGGTGTAGTAGAGACAACAGCCGGATCCATGTTGTGGTTGGAAAGTTCGTAGTTTAGAAATGGTTCTAGTGCGAAAGCCCTAACAACCACGTAAAACTTGCAATAGATAAAGTAGAGGCGTCTAAATTTATTTTGCGGGGGGCATGTGATTATGATATGGCATTGGTCATTGCGAAGGTAAAGTAGTTTACTTTTCTTGAAGGAAATATGCCCTGAGAGGCAATAATAAAGTTGTTATTATATATTCCTTATACATGATAGATGTTTATTTTACATGCTAGAAATGTATTGATTCGGAAACATCAATACATGTGTGTTTAATAAACAAAAAGGGTTCCTAGTCATGCCTCTCTTATAGACTAGCTTGTTGATTAACAGGATGATCAAGGTTTCCTGATCATGGACATTGGATGTTGTTAATAACAAGATCACACCATTGGTGGAATGATGTGATAAAAATTCATCCGAAGTATAGCATTACGATCAAGTCATTATGTTTATATTGCTATAACATGATACGAAGTAATCTTTATCCTTAGACCATGAGATTATGTTAATTGCTGACACCGGAAGAGTATCTTGATAACATCAAACGTCACACCGTAACAGGGTGACTATAAAGATGGGTTCAGTACTACGAAGGTGTTATGTTGAGGCTCATGGATCAAGAGTGGAATTTGTCAATCCAGATGATGGATAGATATACTCTGGGCCCTCTCGGTGATATCACATTAGGATAGCTTGCAAGCAAGTGATGTGATCACTAGAATGTTATATCACGGGAACGAGAAAAGAGTGCATGTCGGTAACGAGATCAAACTAGGTATGGAGATACCGATGATCGAATCTCGGACATGTAATATATCGAGGGACAAAGGGATTTAGTTACAAGCGTTAAAGGTTCTCACGATCACAGGAGTCATCGTTGAATGTGTAGGAGTCGACGGATCTCCGTGTCCCGCTGATTATTGATCGGAGAAGGGTCTCGATCATGTACGCATTATTCATGAACCGTAGGGTGGCACACTTAAGAGTTTTGGACACCATTTTGGAGCACATATGTTTTGCATTTAAAGAATTGCAAAGCGCAGGAATTGTTTCAATAGAAACCGGAAATTGTTTCGGGTAAAATTGCAGAAGGTGGTTCTGCATGTGATATTGAAATATAGCAAGGGGCTATATGTGAATGTTTGTTAATTAAAGTAATTAACAAAATTCTGAATAAATTTAATAAAAAGAGTTTTATTAAATGAGAGAGCATTAAATTTGGAGAAATTTAGTGCATTTAAAGTGGAGACTTTAAAAGGGTATGTGAATAGGCATTTTAATGTGGAGGGGGTTACCACCACATGAATGGGGGAGGTGAGGGGTCACCCCCCCATGCGCCGGCCATGGAGAGAGGGGGCACCCCCCTCCTCCTATAAAAGGCCACCCATTCCCTCCTTCATCCTTACACCTCCTTGTGAAGGATCTCTCTCCACCTCTAGAATTATTCCCCCATGGTCTCGGATTAGCGAGATACATGTTCCCGGTGGCATTTTGTCTGGAAGGAGTTGCTGCTTCCGCTGGATCGCTGGAGCGAGGAGGTGGAGGTTGTCCGGTGGCTTGAACGTGTGTGCAAGTGCGGATGCGCCGCTGAGTTGTGGCGCTTGGACTTGCTCACGATCTTGAGATCGGCAAGTGTACGACTACATCAACCACGAGTTCCTACTCATTAACAAAACTCGTTGTCTATGAGGGTAAGTTCTCGTTGGATGTATGTCCACCCGTTTCTTTGTACCTAGTAGATAGATCTTGGCGTGTAGTTCACACCATAGGAATTTTTTTGTTTTCTATGCTGCAGACCCAACAGTGGTATCAGAGCTTGATCTATGCGTAGGTGCTTAGCACGGGTAGTACACATATGGTTGATATGTGGGCGATGATGATCATGTTATTGCATCTTCTATGTATTTTGGATATTGGTGGCATAGTGGGATGAAGCGGCCCGGACCAACCTTACATGTCATCGTACATGAGACCGGTTCCACGACTGACATGCAACTTGTTTTGCATAAGTGGCTGGTGGGTGTCTGTCTCTCCTACTATAGCCAATATCTGATTTACAACGAGTTGCTAATAACTTAGTTATCCTCGTTGTGGTTCACGTTCGTAGGTGAGAACGGTTCTATCTCCGAAAGCCCTAAGCCACGTAAAACTTGCAATTGATAAATTAGAGGCGTCTAGTTTAGATCATTGCTGGGCTAGTGTATTGATATGGTATTGTTGTAAGTAGATGTATGGTAGATACTCTTACAACACAGTCAATGTGTAAGTTCCATAGACCCTGCCCTTACACACAAAGGAATGATAGAGATCATACCATGATGCAAGTGATAGAGATCAAATGCATGGACCATATCATCTCACTTTACACATTAGATGTTAGCATCTTATACTGCTAGTTTGGCGCGTTTGGTAGCGTTATAAGATGATCCCTCATTTAGATATCAAGATAAAAATGTGTTATTCCTTGAGTATGCACCGTTCTATGGATCGTGTTTCGAGACATCACGTGATGATCGGGTGTACTTGAATCTGCGCTTTCATAGGAACGGGTGTAAGACAGTTTTACACACGCGAATACTAAGGTTCTTACTTGGCAAGCCTAGCATGTACAGACATGGCCTCGGAACACGGACCGAAAGGTTAAGCATGAATCATATGGTTGATATGATGCCCATATAGATGCTCGCCTTTGAAGCTATATCAACTCACGTGATGATCGGACTTGATATAGTGGATTTGGTTCATGTAATCACCAAAAGGACACGAGGGATGTCGTTTTTGAGTGGGAGTTCATTAGTAATTTGGATTAGTTGAACTCAATCTATCATAAACTTAGTCTAAATAAACTTTACAAATTCTGTTGTAGATGGCACCACCTGCTTTTAATTTCAATGTGTTCATGGAGAAAGAGAAACTTGCTGCGAATGGTAGCAAGTTCACCAGCTGGGCTATGAATTTGAGGATTCTCCTCACTGCTGCACAAAAGCAATATGTGCTAGATGCGCCGCTAGGCCCCCCACCAGCTCCTGATGCCCCTGACGAGGAAAAGAATGTCTATGTGACTCGTCAGGAGGACCACAACTTAGTTCATTGCAGCATACTGTATGGGCTAGAGCGAACTTCAGCGTTTGAAAATGGTAATGCCTTTGATACCATGGGAGAATTGAAAATGATTT
Source organism: Avena insularis (assembly GCA_023614405.1). Taxonomy (NCBI): domain Eukaryota; kingdom Viridiplantae; phylum Streptophyta; class Magnoliopsida; order Poales; family Poaceae; genus Avena; species Avena insularis. The sequence goes on from CM042689.1 coordinate 370,989,277, forward strand.
TCGATACCCATGCTGCCGTAGAGAGTTATAATGCTACAGAAAAGTTCTTTAGCTGCATGATGGAGGAAAACAGCTCCGTTAGTGAGCACGTACTCAAAATATCTGGGTACGCCGATAAGCTTGTGTCCTTGGGAATAACGATTCCCATTGACTTAGGCATACATCGTGTTCTCCAATCTCTGCCACCTAGCTACAAGAGCTTCGTGATGAACTATAATATGCAGGGCATGAAGAAGTCTCTTCCCGAGCTTCTATCAATGCTTAAGACTGCAGAAGTGGAGATTAGGAAAGAACATCAAGTGTTGATGATTAATAGGACCACCGGTTTCAAGAAGGATAAGAAAGGAAAGCACAAGGGAAAGAAGGGTGGCAAGTCTGTTGCCACGCCTGAAAAGAAACCCCGGGCTGGCCCTAAGTCTGACACCGAGTGCTACTATTGCAAGGGGTCGCCATTGCAAGAATCGCCCCAAGTATTTGGCGGACAAGAAGTCCAGCAAGGCAAACAAAGGTATATGTGATATACATGTTATTGATGTGTACTTGACTAGTACTCGCAGTAGCACCTGGGTATTTGATACCGGATCGGTTGCTAATATATGTAACTCGGTTCAGGGGCTACGGAACAAGCGACAACTAGCAAGGGATGAGGTCAGGATGCGGGTCGGCAATGGATCAAGAGTTGATGTGATCGCCGTCGGTATGCTATCTCTCCATTTGCCATCGGGATTAGTTATAAACCTAAATAATTGTTATTTGGTGCCTGCACTGAGCATGAACATTGTATCTGGATCATGTTTGATGCAAAGTGGTCATTCCTTTAAATCTGAAAACAATGGTTGTTCGATTTATAAGAATGATATCTTTTATGGTCATGCACCTATGTTGAATGGTTTATTTCTATTGGATCTCGATAGTAATATTACGCACATTCATAATGTTAATGCTAAAAAGATTAAACTTGATGATGATATGTCTACATATATGTGGCACTGCCGTCTAGGTCATATTGGCGTTAAACGCATGAAGAAACTCCATTCTGATGGACTTTTGGAATCACTTGATTTTGAATCATTTGATACATGTGAGCCATGCCTTATGGGCAAGATGACTAGAACACTGTTTTCCGGTTCAATGGAACGGGCGACAGATCTATTGGAAATCATACATACTGATGTGTGTGGACCAATGAGTGTGTCGGCGCAAGGTGGATATCATTAGTTTGTTACTTTCACGGATGATTTGAGTAGATATGGGTATATCTATTTGATGAAACACAAGTATGAAACTTTTGAAAAGTTCAAGGAATTTCAGAATGAAGTGGAAAATCATCGTAATAGAAAGATCAAATTGTTGGGTTCGCAGCATAGAAAACAAAAATTTTCCTACGGTGTGAACTACACGACAAGATCTATCTACTAGGTACAAAGCAAATGGGTGGACATACATCCATAGAGAACTTACCCTCGAAGACAACGAGCTGTTTTAACGAGTAGGAACTCGTGGTTGATGTAGTCGTACACTTGCCGATCTCAAGATCGTGAGGAAGTCCGAAGCCTTGAACTCAGCAGCATCCGCTTTTCACACGTTCAAGCCACCGGACAACCTCCACCTCCTCGCTCCAGCGATCCAGCGGAAGCAGCAACTCCTTCCAGACGAAATGCCACCGAGAACATGTATCTCGCTAATCCGAGACCATGGGGGAATAATTCTAGAGGGGGAGAGAGATCCTTCACAAGGAGGTGTAAGGATGAAGGAGGGAATGGGTGGCCTTTTATAGGAGGAGGGGGGTGCCCCCTCTCCATGGCAGCATGGGGGTGACCCCTCACCTCCCCCATTCATGTGGTGGTAACCCCCTCCACATTAAAATACCTCTTCACATTCCATTTTAAAGTCTCCACTTTAAATGCACTAAATTTCTCCAAATTTAATGCTCTCTCATTTAATAAAACTCTTTTTATTAAATTTATTCAGAATTTTGTTAATTACTTTAATTAACAAACATTCACATATTGCCCCTTGCAATATTTCAAAATCACATGCAGAACCACCTTCTACAATTTCACCCGAAACAATTCCTGCGCTTTGCAATTCTTTCGTCTGAAACATATGTGCTCCAAAATGGTGTCCGGTAACTCTTAAGTGTGCCACCCTACGGTTCGTGAATAATGTAGACATGATCGAGACCCTTCTCCAATCAATAATCAGCAATGGACACGGAGATCCGTCGACTCTACACATTCAACGATGACTCCTGTGATCGTGAGAACCTTTAACGCTTGTAACTAAATCCCTTTGTCTGTCGATATATTACATGTCCGAGATTCGATCATCGGTATCTCCATACCTAGTTTGATCTCGTTACCGACATACACTCTTTTTCTCGTTCCCGTGATATAACATTCTAGTGATCACATCACTTGCTTGCAAGCTATCCTAATGTGATATCACCGAGAGGGACCAGAGTATATCTATCCGTCATCTGGATTGACAAATTCCACTCTTGATCCATGATCCTCAACATAACACCTTCGTAGCAATGAACCCATCTTTATAGTCACCCTGTTATGGTGTGACGTTTGATGTTATCAAGATACTCTTCCGGTGTTAGCAATTAACATGATCTCATGGTCTAAGGATAAAGATTACTTCGTATGATGTTATAGCAATATAAACACAATGACTTGATCGTAATGCTATACTTCGTATGAATGTTCATCACATCATTCCACCAATGGTGTGACCTTGTTATTAACAACATCCAATGTCCATGATCAGGAAACCTTGATCATCTTGTTAATCAACAAGCTAGTCTATAAGAGAGGCATGACTAGGAACTCTTTTTGTTTATTAAACATACATGTATTGATGTTTCCTATCAATACATTTCTGGCATGCAAAATAAACATCTATCATATACAAGGAATACATAATAACAACTTTATTATTGCCTCTCAGGGCATATTTCCTTCAGTCTACCACTTGCACTAGAGACAATAATCTAGTTCACATAGTGATAAATCTAACACCCATGGAGTTCTGGTGTTGATCATGTTTTGCCCTAGGGAGTACTTTAGTCAATGGATCTGCTACATTAAGGTCCGTGTGTGATGGGTTCGCAGCATGGAAAACAAAAAATTTCTACCGCAAGAACGAACAAAACCCAGATCTAATCTAGACACAAGCCAATATCTAATATATTAGACATGAGCAACGAGATAGATCGGTACTAACCCTCGTAGAACCAAAAGCGTTACGAGATTAGATCTCGTGGATGATGTAGTTGATCACTTGCCGATCTCAAGATCGTGTGGACGATCCTTCCGGTGCCGCGTTCTAGCAGCGCTTCCGCAGACGGTCACATGCGGAGTCGAAGCAGACCTTCCTCTCCTCGTTCCAGCGAGCAGCAGAGGTAGTAGATCTTCTCCACGGAATCCCAGCAGCACGACGGCGTGGTGGTGGTGGTGGAGATGAGAATTCTGCAGGGCTTTGCCTATGCCTGTGCAGAAGAAAGGTGGAGGAGAGAGGCGGCTGAGATTGGTTGTTATGAGAGAGGGAAGAGGGGGCACCCCCTCCCTTCTATTTAAAGGAGGGAGGCGCGCCTGGGGAGGGGGAGTCCTAGTAGGACTCCCCTCCTTGGGCCGGCGGTGGGAAGGGGGGAGGAATCCTCCTCCCCCACGAATCCGTGTCTTGCCCCACTTGGTCTCCTTGATCCCTTTCTTGGTTTTCAAGCAAACTCCATGAAATCCTCTAGAACCTTCCAGAACATTCTGAAACCTTCTAGAATCTCCATACAAACACTCCGGAACATTTCCCAACTTAGAAAATGATCCCCAATATATGAATCTTATTCTCCGGACCATTCCGGATCTGCTCGTGATGTCCCGGATCCATTCCGAGACTCTAAACAACATTCGGTCTTCAACGCACATTCCATATATACTTAAAACAACTTCGAACCTTAAGTGTGTCACCCTACGGTTCGTGAACATGTAGACATGATGGAGACACATCTCCGATCAATAACCATTAGCGGGATCTGGAGATCCATAACAGCTCCCACATACTCAACGATCACTTTGTGATCGATAGAACCATTAACATATGAAACCAATTCCCTTTGTCACGCGATATTCTACTTATTCGGGGTTTGATCGTCGGTATCTCCATACCTAGTTCTACCTCACATCGATAAGTACTCTTTACTGCTCCGTGATATGTCATCCCTTGTGACCTAGTCACATGCTTGCAAGCTAACTAGATGACATTCCACCGAGAGGGCCCAGAGCATATCTATCCGTCATATGGATGGACAAATCCCAATCTTGGTCCATGCGCTTCAACACATACTTTCAGAATACCCAATGTCACCTTTATAACCACCCAGTTACGAAGCGGTGTTTGATGTCATCAAAGTACCCATCCGGTGATGGTGATTAACATAACCTCATGGTCGAAGGATTAGGTTACTATGCATTTGAAAATCTTGTAGCAAAACGAACTTAATGACTTGATCTTATGATATGCTTACTTATGGGTGTGTGTGTCCATCACATCATTCTCCTAATGATATGATCTTGTTATTAACGACATCCAATGTCCATGATCAGGAAACCATGATCATCCATTAATCAATAAGCTAGTTTAACAAGAGGCTTACTAGGGACTCTTTTATGTTTACAAAACACACAAGTATTAATGTTTCCTGTTAATACAATTATAGCATGGGATGTAAACATTTATCATAAACATAAAGATATAATAATAACCACTTTATTATTGCCTCTTGGGCATATCTCCAACAGTCTCCCACTTGCACTAGAGTCAATAATCTAGTTAAAAACTTGTGCATTCAACACCTATGGCTTTCTGGTGTTGGATAGACACTATTGCTAGTGGTAAACATAATCTTTGGATCTGACATTTCCAGGTCCATGTGTATTTGCATGTCATTGCGTCTCTACGCATTACTCATTCTTCAATGAGATGGCATTGTATAAATTTGGTCCTTTGGTGAGACCTTTAGTTCCTTGGGATTAAATCATGTTGATACAATTGTCGTACAATGTATCTTCATAGTATTATCTTGCTATGAACCACACCTAGTTTGATAACAAACTACTTGACGCAAATGCCCTCATTTGCTGCTACAATAGCAGTCATATACTTAGCCTTTTGTTGTAGTATCTATCACAATGTTTTAACTTTGGTACTCAACCAAATCGGTTATGGAACTTCCTTTTCATTACATTGTGCCACCCATAGTTTAAATTGAGATAAACTTAATTTGTGACAAAACTAGTATCAATGTAACAATTTACAATGAACTATTTGTCACCACTATATAAGTAATATATTCTTAGTTCTTCCAAAGATCATAGGAATATCCCTACTATTGTCCAATGATCATCTTATGAGTCATTCTAGTAGATGCTCATAACATTTAGAGCATAGGACATATCTGGATGTGTACATCTCAAAGAATGATTTATCAAAATATTCTTGTGATTTCACCAAGTGTCAAAACACTTGAATCTCGTGTCAACACACTTGAATCTTGATTCAGTCCTTTCCGCAAGGCCAAGAACCTTTCTTGTTGTTTCCATATTGAACTCATTCAACATCTTATCTATGTACATTTGGCAAAACCATATTAGCGCCTCAATCTATCCATATAGACATTGATGCCTAATTCTTGGGTTATGCCTAAGTCTTTCATCGAAATGAAATTCTTAACCTGTGTTAATAAAAGATACATCATTTCTAATCAACAATATGTCTTTCACATAATGTATTAGAAATATGTCTTAGCGCTCCCACTTAATTTCTTGCAAAATGCAAAACATCTTCATCGTCTCTGATGAAATTAAACCTTTTAACGGTTTCATCACAGTGAAGATTCCAACTCCGCGATGCTCACTTTAACCATTGAAGTTTTGCATACTCTTTTAGCATCCTTTGAATTAAAAAAACCCTTTTGATCGTGTCACGGACATATCCTAGGTAACCATTCTATTAGAAGAACTTGTTTTGTTTATTCAACTACCATATACCAAAATATATGTAGTGGTTGCTACATTAATCCGTCCAGACTAAATATCGCTATGAAAAATCAAATCTTATCATAGTCAATTCCTTGAACATTGTCGTAAACTCTTTCCAACATGTCGACTATTTCACAGATGTGAAACATCCATGTCTATTTCTTTATAGATCCATATACGACTGTAAGGTCTTGCACCTTTCCAGAGGGTCTTTCAAATTCAAAGCTTGATTTCTCGTGTATGGAATTATCACGGATTTTATGGCTTCAAGCCATTTAAAGAAGTCAGGGCCCATCATTGCTTCTTTGCATGCAGTCGGTTCATCATTGTCAAACAACAATGATTTAACTCTCAAATCTTGGCATTTGATTACTTACCCGACCTACTTGGTTCAATAGGAACTTAGATCTCCGTGACCACAACTTTTGAGGCACGTGAGCCATGAGCATTGTTGCTGCCTCCGGGACAATTACCGATGCTGCGCAACTTAGCACATATTAGCCAAGGTTCAACAACCTTGTCAAAGTTCTATTGTCCTCCCACTTGATATTTCACCCAAAATTCCTTCTCAAGAAACTAGACACTCTAAGCGACAAACAATTTTGTCTTCGGGTTTATGGAGGAATACCCAATGGTTATTCGAAATAACCTAGAAAGACATGCTCATCCGACTTTGGTTGTAAACACTTTACTTATGCCTAGCATACCAAAAATTTAAGAAAGGACAACCTGGGTTTTATCCCAAACCATGACTTATATGGTGTCATTTCAATGGATCACGATGGAGCTCTTTTCAGTGTAAAAGCGGTAGTCACTAAAGCTTTTAATCTTTAAAATATAATGGCAGTTTTATAAATGACACCTTTGATCTTACCATGTCAAACAAGGTTTTATTACATATCTTGAACACTCCATACTCCTATGGTGTTTTGGGAAATGCAAATCCATGGAACGATTCCTCAAATCTTAGGTGTTTTGCTAAACTTGTAACTCAAACGTCTTTATGATCCAATCATAAACTTTTTTATTTTCTTGTTACAATAATTTTCCACTTCATCTTGAAAGTCTTTGAACATTTTCAAATGTTTCATACTTCTTCCTTATTGAGTAAGTATATACATATACTCACTTAAATCTTCGGAGAAAGCATATGAAGTTGAAATCCATCGCCCACGACTACACATAACGGACTATATATACATCAATATGTACAAATTCCAATCAGTTAGTCGTCCGTTCCTCTTTTGGCCTACAAACGGAGTTTTAATTATCTCCGGGAAAGTATCACAAGCGTCATTTGATCAAAATCAAAGACTCCAAAAATCCATAAACATGGAGTTTCTTCATGTATCCTTTTCAATATAATTTTAAACGGCGATGTCACTTCGAAAGTGATCTTTCAATCATTTGTCTTGTGACATTTTAGCATTAGTTTTATGGTCGTTTATTTCTCCAACCAGACTTGTATATCATCCATCTATTATGGAATACGGTAATTATTTGAACAACCTTTTGTCGCCATAATACCTGATCAAAATAACAATTATTGAAACAAATCTTGAAGGCAAGCTTTGATGTTAACGAGCAACACAAAAACCCTTTGTTTGTTTTCGATGAACATCATCACATATTCTCTTGCTAGTTACTTAGGCCATTGCAGTTCATGAATTGTGTTGTCCTGTATGACACTTCATACCAACCAATTCGGCATCCAATACCGCAGAACCACATTGTATAACAACCAAGGAATATAGCCATAACATGTATCTCCTATATACCTAAGTTGGATATCTCCAATCTTTTCTTTTGTGCCAAATATTTTATAGATTCTCTTTCAACAATTCCTTTTCTTTTAAAAGAATCTATCAACATCAATAGTGGTGTCATTCACATGACACATAGTACAAAGTGTGTATAGTCAAATACTAATTCCTTTGGACTTGCACTTTGAAGTGGATCACCTTCATCAAATGTTTGGCATTCTTTCAAACTTCCATTATTTAGTAATCTTTTAGTGTAGTAAATATTTTACTTACATCTTCTATTCATCCTTATCATGACAACTTTCATGATCAAGCTGCTATAGCTTATAAAGGTGAATTGCGAGTATAATGTTTCTTTTCCAAAACCTTTTGGAGGATTAGGACGACTAGCGTCTCCAACCTTCACAAATTCTCATCAAATATGAGGGCATATACTCTATCATGTTGTAACCAACACATTGTTTTAGATATCGCAATACCTTTCACATATGATGGTTTCTGAAACATTGCTTTCAGCTCTTAGATAAACTTGATATTAAAAACAATCTTTTGAGTATCAAGAATCATGGAGTCAAACACGATACATTAGATACTAACATTGGAATTGTTACTCTTGATTTAATACTGTTTATTAAACTTCACAGAGTAGACGGAGTTTGCTGAAAGTTTGCAACATGACTTAAACTTTAGATTGACACTCAAAACAATACGATACCAGTTCGTAAAGCAAATATCCAGAATTTCTATAGTTCTACTATCTCAACTATAACTAAGCGTAAGGTGGTGAACAGATGCCAATGACTACAACAAACTATGCAAATTCACTTTGATTGTGTTTATGATAAATTGAGTTTGACTAATCCAAATTACAAATAAACTCCCACTCAAAACAACATCCCTCGAGTTGTTTTAGTGATTACATGAACCAAATCCACTACACCAAGTCCGATCATCACGTGAGATGATGTAGCTTTAAAGGCGAACAATCAACATGTTCATCATATCATCCATATGACTCATGCTTTACCTTTTGGTATTCCGTGTTCCGAGACCATGTATGTACATGCTAGGCTCGTCAAGGTTAACCTTAGTATCCGCATGTGCAAATCTGGCTTGCACCCATTGTATGCACACGTAGAATCTATCACACCCGATCATCACGAAATGCTTCGAAACGACAAGTCTTAGCAACGGTGCCAACTAAGGACGAACACTTTATTACTTGATATTTAGTGAGAGGGATCATCTTATAATGCTACCGTCGCAATCTAAGCAATACAAGATGCATAAAGGATTAACATCACAGGCAATTCATAATTAGTGTGATATGATATGGCCCTTTCTTCTTATGCCTTTGATCTCCATCTCCAAAGCACGGACATGATCTCCATCATCACCAGCATTGCGTCAAGGTCAGTGGTGCCGCTTCATGGTTGTCCATCATCACTAGCAACTATTACAACTACTTGGAACAAAGCTATTACAAGATGAATAGACACGCAGGTCTTAACAGAATTAAAGACAACCATTAGGCTCCTGTCGGTTGCCATAATACAACAAGGATCATTGCATACATCAAATACAATCACAATCACATGATGGCCATATCACATCACAAAACCCCTACAAAAACAAGTTAGATGCCTCTAATTTTCTTTGCAAGTTTTACGTGGCTTGGGGCTTTCTACTAAGAACGGATCTTACCTACGAAACTGAACCACAACGTTGATACAAGTGCTATCAAGTGCAAAGTGTAGATTTGATCTATACTATGATGGGAGAGACAGACACCCGCAAAGACACTTGTGCAAAGCAAGTTGCATGTCAAGCGTGGAGCAAGTCCCATGTATGATGACATGTAATGTTAGCCCGAGCCGCTTCATCCCACCATACCGCAAGATGCATAGTACACAAAGCAAAAGACGGCACGAGCATCAATGCCCACAAAACCATTGTGTTCTACTCGTGCAACAGATCTACGCATAGACACGGCTCTGATACCACTGATGGGTTCGCAGCATGGAAAACAAAAAATTTCTACCGCAAGAACGAACAAAACCCAGATCTAATCTAGACAAAAGCCAAGATCTAATCTATTAGACATGAGCAACGAGATAGATCGGTACTAACCCTCATAGAACCGAAAGCGTTACGAGATTAGATCTCATGGATGATGTAGTCGATCACTTGCCGATCTCAAGATCCTGTGGACGATCATTCCGGCGCCGCGTTCCGGCAGCACTTCTGCAGACGGTCACATGTGCGGAGTCGAAGCAGACCTTCCTCTCCCTGTTCCAGCGAGCAGCGGAGGTAGTAGATCTTCTCCACGAAATCCCAGCAGCACGACGGCGTGGTGGTGGTGGAGATGAGAATTCTGCAGGGCTTCGCCTATGCCTGTGCAGAAGAAAGGTGGAGGACAGAGGCGGCTGAGATTGGTTGTTATGAGAGAGGGAAGAGGGGGCGCCCCCTCCCTTCTATTTAAAGGAGGGAGGCGCGCCTGGGGAGGGGGAGCCCTAGTAGGACTCCCCTCCTTGGGCCGGCGGTGGGAAGGGGGGAGGAATCTTCCTCCCCCATGAATCCGTGTCTTGCCCCACTTGGTCTCCTTGATCCCTTTCTTGGTTTTCAAGCAAACTCCAAGAAATCCTCTAGAACCTTCCAGAACATTCCGAAACCTTCTAGAATCTCCATACAAACACTCCGGAACATTTCCCAACTTAGAAAATGATCCCCAATATATGAATCTTATTCTCCGGACCATTCCGGATCTCCTCGTGATGTCCCGGATCCATTCCGAGACTCCGAACAACATTCGGTCTTCAACGCACATTCCATATCTACTTAAAACAACTTCGAACCTTAAGTGTGTCACCCTACGGTTCGTGAACATGTAGACATGATGGAGACACATCTCCGATCAATAACCATTAGCGGGATCTGGAGATCCATAACAGCTCCCACATACTCAACAATGACTTTGTGATCGATAGAACCATTAACATATGAAACCAATTCCCTTTGTCACGCGATATTCTACTTATTCGAGGTTTGATCGCCGGTATCTCCATACCTAGTTCTACCTCGTTACTGATAAGTACTCTTTACTCGTTCCGTGATATGTCATCCCTTGTGACCTAGTCACATGCTTGCAAGCTAACTAGATGACATTCCACCGAGAGGGCCCAGAGCATATATATCCATCATATGGATGGACAAATCCCAATCTTGGTCCATGCGCTTCAACACATACTTTCAGAATACCCAATGTCACCTTTATAACCACACAGTTACGAAGCGGCGTTTGATGTCATCAAAGTACCCATCCAGTGATGGTGATTAACATAACCTCATGGTCGAAGGATTAGGTTACTATGCATTTGAAAAGCTTGTAGCAAAACAAACTTAATGACTTGATCTTATGCTATGCTTACTTATGGGTGTGTGTGTCCATCACATCATTCTCCTAACGATATGATCTTGTTATTAACGACATCCAATGTGCATGATCAGGAAACCATGATCATCCATTAATCAACAAGCAAGTTTAACAAGAGGCTTACTAGGGACTCTTTTATGTTTACAAAACACACAAGTATTAATGTTTCCTGTTAATACAATTATAGCATGGGATGTAAACATTTATCATAAACATAAAGATATAATAATAACCACTTTATTATTGCCTCTTGGGCATATCTCCAACAGTGTGCACTTTACAAATCTTTATATCTCCATCCTTGACATGTTCGCGGATGGAGTGAAACCGACGCTTAATATGCTTGGAATTCTTGTGAGACCTTGGTTCCTTGGCGTTGGCTATGGATCCATTGTTGTCACAATAGATCACCATCGGGTCCAACACACTGGGAACCACACCCAGTTCCGTAATGAACTCTTTCATCCAAACTGCTTCTGCCGCTTCAGGCAGCAAAGAATATTCCGCCTCCGTTGTTGATCCAACCACCACAGGTTGTTTGGAGCTCCTCCAACTAACTGCTGCTCCGTTCAAGAGAAATACGTATCTGGATTGAGACATAGAGTCATCCAGATCAGTGTCAAAGCTAGCATCGACATAACACTTAGCGACTAGCTCTTCTTCACCTCCGTATACAAGAAACATATCCTTAGTTCTTCTCAAGTACTTAAGGATATTCTTGACCGCTATCTAGTGTTCCGAACCTGGATCAGATTGGTACCTACTAGTCAAACTAATAGCATGTGCCACATCCGGTTTTGTAGATAGCATGGCATACATTATAGAGCCTATGGCTGAGGCATAGGGGATCTTATCCATTATCTCTCTTTCTTCCGCCATAGCCGGACTTTGAGTCTTACTCAATGTATTGCCTTGCAACATAGGTAAGAACGCCTTCTTACTTCCGTCCATATTAAACTTCTTTAATATCTTATCAAGGTATGTACTCTGCGATAGCCCAATTAGGCGTCTTGATCTATCTCTATAGATTTTAATGCCTAATATATATGAAGCTTCACCAAGGTCCTTCATCGAAAATTTGCTGTTTAGATAACTTTGAACACTGTTTAAAAGATCTAAATCATTTCCAATCAATAATATGTCATCCACATATAATATCAGAAATGCCACATTGCTCCCACTCACTTTCTTGTAAATACAAACCTCTCCATAAGTTTGGACAAATCAAACTCTTTGATCACCTCATCAAAGCGGAGATTCCAACTCCGTGATGCTTGCTTCAGTCCATAGATGGATCGCTGAAGTTTGCACACCTTATTAGCATCCTTAGGATCGACAAAACCCTTAGGTTGTATCATATACAACTCTTCTTCAATCTTACCATTGAGGAACGCAGTTTTGACATCCATCTGCCATATTTCATAATCGAAATATGCAGCAATTGCTAACATAATCCTATCCGACTTAAGCATCACTACGGGAGAGAATGTCTCATCGTAGTCAACTCCTTGAATTTGTCGAAACCCCTTTGCGACAAGTCGAGCCTTATAGATGGTCACATTACCATCAACATCAGTTTTTCTTTTGAAAATCCATTTATTCTCAACGGCCTTTCGGTCGTGAGGTAAGTCCACCAAGTTCCAAACTTTGTTCTCGTACATGGATTCCATCTCGGATTTCATGGCTTCTTGCCATTTGTTGGAATCCGGGATCATCATCGCTTCTTCATATGTCGCAGGGTCATCCATTTCATCAATCATGAAATTCATAACAGGATTGCCGTACAGTTCAGGAGCTGCACGTGTCCTGCTTGACCTGCGAGGTTCGGTAGTGTCCTCTTTCGGAGTTTCATGATCAATATCATTAGCTCTCTCTTCATCAGGTGAAGTCAACTCCGAAACAACTTCCGGTGCTGCGCCACTCGCCATTCCATGAAGAGAAGGTTCAATAACCTCTTCGAGTTCTACCTTCCGACTACTCACACCTTTCGCGAGAAAGTCCTTCTCAAGAAAGGATTCATTCTTGGCAATAGAGACCTTGCCCTTGGATCTGTGATAGAAGGTATACCCAATCGTTTCCTTAGGGTATCCTATGAAGACGCATTTTTCCGCTTTGGGTTCGAGTTTATCCGGTTGAAGTTTCTTCACATAAACATCGCATCCCCAAACTTTACGAAATGACATCTTAGGTTTGTTTCCAAACCATAATTCATACGGTGTCTTTTCAACGGATTTAGATGGTGCCCTATTTAAAGTGAATGTAGCGGTTTCCAGTGCATAACCCCAAAATGACAGTGGCAAGTCAGTCAGAGACATCATAGATCGAACCATATCCAATAAAGTACGATTACGACGTTCTGACACACCATTACGTTGTGGTGTTCCGGCAGGCGTGAGTTGTGAAACTATTCCACAGTATTTCATATGTGTGCTAAACTCGTAACTAAGATACTCTCCTCCACGGTTGGACCGCAGAAATTTGATCTTTCTGTTACGATGATTTTCCACTTCATTCTGAAATTCTTTGAACTTTTCAAAAGTTTCAGACTTGTGTTTCATCAAATAGATATACCCATATCTACTCAAATCATCCGTGAAAGTAACAAAATAACGATATCCACCTCGCGCCGACACACTCATTGGTCCACACACATCAGTATGTATGATTTCCAATAAATCTGTCGCCCATTCCATTGAACCGGAAAACGGCGTTCTAGTCATCTTGCCCATAAGGCATGGCTCACATGTATCAAATGATTCAAAATCAAGTGATTCCAAAAGTCCATCAGAATGGAGTTTCTTCATGCGTTTAACGCCAATATGACCTAGACGGCAGTGCCACATATATGTAGATATATCATTATCAAGTTTAATCCTTTTAGCATCAACATTATGAATATGCGTAATACTACTATCGAGATCCAACAGAAATAAACCATTCAACATAGGTGCATGACCATAAAAGATATTATTCATATAAATCGAACAACCATTGTTTTCAGACTTAAATGAATAACCACTTTGCATCAAACACGATCCGGGTACAATGTTCATGCTCAGTGCAGGCACCAAACAAAAATTATTTAGGTTTATAACTAATCCCGATGGCATATGGAGAGGCAGTGTTCTGACGGCGATCACATCAACTCTTGATCCATTGCCGACCCGCATCGAGACCTCATCCCTTGCTAGTTGTCGCTTGTTCCGCAGCCCCTGAACCGAGTTACATATATTAGCAACCGATCCCGTATCAAATACCCAGGTGCTACTGCGAGTACTAGTCAAGTACACATCAATAACATGTATATCGCATATATCTTTGTTTGCCTTGCCGGACTTCTTGTCCGCCAAATACTTTGGGCAGTTGCGCTTCAAATGGCCAGTCCCCTTGCAATAGTAGCACTCGGTGTCAGACTTAGGGCCAGCTCGGGGTTTCTTTTCAGGCGTGGCAACAGACTTGCCACCCTTCTTTCCCTTGTTCTTGCCTTTCTTGTCCTTCTTGAAACCGGTGGTCCTATTGATCATCAACACTTGATGTTCTTTCCTAATCTCCACTTCTGCAGTATTAAGCATTGACAGAAGCTCGCGAAGAGACTTCTTCATGCCCTGCATATTATAGTTCATCACGAAGCTCTTGTAGCTAGGTGGAAGAGATTGGAGAACACGATGTATGCCTAAGTCAATGGGAATCGTTGTTCCCAAGGACACAAGCTTATCGGCGTACCCAGACATTTTGAGTACGTGCTCACTAACGGAGCTGTTTTCCTCCATCATGCAGCTAAAGAACTTTTCTGTAGCATTATAACTCTCTACGGCAGCATGGGTATCGAAATCATTTTTAATTCTCCCATGGTATCAAAGGAATTGCCATTTTTGAAACGCTTTCGAAGTTCTGGCTCTAGCCCATACAGTATGCCGCAATGAACTAAGTTGTGGTCCTCCTGACGAGTTATATAGACGTTCTTTTCCTTGTCAGGGGCATGAGGAGCTGGTGGGGGGCCTAGCGGCGCATCTAGCACATATTGCTTTTGTGCAGCAGTGAGGAGAATCCTCAAATTCATAGCCCAGTTTGTGAAGTTGCTACCATTCGCAGCAAGTTTCTCTTTCTCCATGAACACATTGAAATTAAAAGCAGGTGGTGCCATCTACAACAGAATTTGTAAAGTATATTTAGACTAAATTTATGATAGACTGAGTTCAACTAATCCAAATTACTAATGAACTCCCACTCAAAAACGACATCCCTCGTGTCCTTTTGGTGATTACATGAACCAAATCCACTACACCAAGTCCGATCATCACGTGAGTCGGTGTAGCTTCAAAGGCGAGCATCTATATGGGCACCATATCAACTATATGACTCATGCTTAACCTTTCGGTCCGTGTTCCGAGGCCATGTATGTACATGCTAGGCTCGTCAAGTAAGAACCTTAGTATTTGCGTGTGTAAAACTGTCTTACACTCGTTGTATGAAAGCGTAGAGTTGAGAACACCCGATCATCACGTGATGCCTCAAAACACGATCCACAAAACGGTGCATACTTAAGGAAGAACACATTTTATCTTGATATCTAAATAAGGGATCATCTTATAATTCTACCAAACGTGCCAAACTAGCAATATAAGATGCTAACATCTAATGTGTGAAGTGAGGTGATATGGTCCATGCATTTGATCTCTATCATTTGCATCGTGGTATGATCTCTATCATTCCTTTGTGTGTAAGGCCAAGGTCTATGGAACTTACACGTTTAAGTGAGTTGTAAGAGTATCTATTATACATCTACTTACAACAATACCATATCAAAACACTAGCCTAGCAACGATCTAAACTAGACGTCTCTAATTTATCAATTGCATGTTTTACGTGGCTTAGGGCTTTCGGAGATAGAACCTGTCTAACCTATGAACATGAACCACAACGAGGATAAACAAGTTATTAGCAACTTGTTGCAAATCAGATATTGACTATAGTAGGAGAGACAGACACCCGCCAGCCACTTATGCAAAACAAGTTGCATGTCAGTCGTGGAACTGGTCTCATGTACGATGACATGTAAGGTTGGTCCGAGCCGCTTCATCCCACTATGCCACCAATATCCAAAGTACATAGAAGATGCAATAACATGATCATCATCGCCCACATATAAATATATGTGTACTACCCGTGCAAAGCACCTACGCATAGATCAGGCTCTGATACCACTGTTGGGTCCGCAGCATAGAAAACAAAAATTTTCCTACGGTGTGAACTACACGCCAAGATCTATCTACTAGGTACAAAGCAAACGGGTGGACATACATCCATAGAGAACTTACCCTCGAAGACAACGAGCTTTGTTAACGAGTAGGAACTCGTGGTTGATGTAGTCGTACACTTGCCGATCTCAAGATCGTGAAGGAAGTCAGCAGCAAGATCCGCACTCGCACACACGTTCAAGCCACGGACAACCTCCACCTCCTCGCTCCAGTGATCCAGTGGAAGCGAACTCCTTCCTGCATTTAAATGCCACCGGGAACATGTATCTCGCTAATCCGAGACCATGGGGGAATAATTCTAGAGGAGGAGAGAGATCCTTCACAAGGAGGTGTGAGGATGAAGGAGGGAATGGGTGGCATTTTATAGGAGGAGGGGGGTGCCCCCGCTCTCCATGGTCAAGCATGGGGGTGACCCCTCACCTCCCCCATTCATGTGGTGGTAACCCCTCCACATTAAAATTCCTCTTCACATTCCCTTTTAAAGTCTCCACTTTAAATGTATTAAGTTTCTCCAAATTTAATGCTCTCTCATTTAATAAAACTCTTTTTATTAAATTTATTCAGAAATTTGATAATTACTTTAATTAACAAACATTCACATATAGCCCCTTGCTATATTTGAATATCACATGCAGAACCTCCTTCTGCAATTTTACCCGAAACAATTTCCGATTTCTATTGAAACAATTCCTGCGCTTTGCAATTCTTTCGTCTGAAACATATGTGCTCCAAAATGGTGTCCGGTAACTCTTAAGTGTGCCACCCTACGGTTCGCGAATAATGCAGACATGATCGAGACCCTTCTCCGATCAATAATCAGAAGCGGGACCTGGAGATCCGTACTGACTCCTACACATTCAACGATGACTCCTGTGATCGTGGGAACCTTTAACGCTTGTAACTAAATCCCTTTGTCTCTCGATATATTATATGTCCGAGATTCGATCATCGGTATCTCCATACCTAGTTTGATCTCGTTACCGACATGCACTATTTTCTCATTACCGTGATATAACATTCTAGTGATCACATCACTTGCTTGCAAGATATCCTAATGTGATATCACCGAGAGGGCCCAGAGTATATCTATCCGTCATCTGGATTGACAAATTCCACTCTTGATCCATGAGCCTCAACATAACACCTTCAGAGTAATCGAACCCATCTTTATAGTCACCCTGTTACGGTGTGACGTTTGATGTTATCAAGATACTCTTTCGGTGTTAGCAATTAACATGATCTCATGGTCTAAGGATAAAGATTACTTCGTATGATGTTATAGCAATATAAACACAATGACTTGATTGTAATGCTATACTTCGGATGAATGTTCATCACATCATTCCACCAATGGTGTGACCTTGTTATTAACAACATCCAATGTCCATGATGAGGAAACCTTGATCATCTTGTTAATCAACAAGCTAGTCTATAAGAGAGGCATGACTAGGAACCCTTTTTGTTTATTAAACACACATGTATTGATGTTTCCTATCAATACAATTATAGCACGCAAAATAAACATCTATCATATACAAGGAATACATAATAACAACTTTATTATTGCCTCTCAGGGCATATTTCCTTCACAAATTTCTACGGTCTGACCGTGGAGGAGAGTATCTAAGTTACGAGTTTAGCACACACATGAAAGAGTGTGGAATAGTTTCACAACTCACGCCTGCCGGAACACCACAACATAATGGTGTGTCAGAGCGTCGTAATCGTACCTTATTGGATATGGTTCGATCTATGATGTCTCTGACTGACTTACCTCTGTCATTTTGGTGTTATGCACTAGAAACAGCTGCATTCACTTTTAATCGGGCACCATCTAAATCCGTTGAAACGACACCGTATGAATTATGGTTAGGAAACAAACCTAAGCTGTCATTTCTTAAGGTTTGGGGATGCGATGTTTATGTGAAGAAACTTCAACCAGATAAACTCGAACCCAAAGCGGAAAAATGCGTCTTCATAGGATACCCTAAGGAAATAATTGGGTATACCTTCTATCACAGATCTGAGGGCAAGGTTTTTATTGCCAAGAATGGATCCTTTCTTGAGAAGGAGTTTCTCGCGAAAGGTGTGAGTAGTCGGAAGGTAGAACTCGAAGAGGTTGTTGAACCTTCTCTTCATGGAATGGCGAGTGTCGTAGCACCGGAAGTTGTTTCGGAGTTGACTTCACCTGATGAAGAGAGAGCTAATGATAATGATCATGAAACTCCGAAAGAGGACACTACCGAACCTCACAGTCAAGCAGACACGTGCAGCTCTGAATCAGACGGCAATCCTGTTGTGAATTTCATGGTTGATGAAATGGATGACCCTGCGATGTATGAAGAAGCGATGATGAGCCCGGATTCCAACAAATGTCTAGAAGCCATGAAATCCGAGATGGAATCCATGTACGAGAACCAAGTTTGGAACTTGGTGGACGTACCTCACGACCGAAAGGCCGTGGAGAATAAATGGATTTTCAAAAGGAAAACTGATGCTGATGGTAATGTGACCGTCTATAAGGCTCGACTTGTCGCAAAGGGGTTTCGACAAATTCAAGGAGTTGACTACGATGACACATTCTCTCCCATAGTGATGCTTAAGTCAGTTAGGATTATGTTAGCAATTGCTGCATATTTCGATTATGAAATATGGCAGATGGATGTCAAAATTGCGTTCCTCAATGGTAAGATTGAAGAAGAGTTGTATATGATACAACCTAAGGGTTTTGTCGATCCTAAGGATGCTAATAAGGTGTGCAAACTTCAGCGATCCATCTATGGACTAAAGCAAGCATCACGAAGTTGGAATCTCCGCTTTGATGAGGTGATCAAAGAGTTTGGATTTGTCCACACTTATGGAGAGGCTTGTATTTACAAGAAAGTGAGTGGGAGCAATGTGGCATTTCTGATATTATATGTGGATGACATATTATTGATTGGAAATGATTTAGATCTTTTAAACAGTGTTAAAAGTTATCTAAACAGCAAATTTTTGATGAAAGACCTTGGTGAAGCATCATATATATTAGGCATTAAAATCTATAGAGATAGATCAAGGCGCCTAATTGGGCTATCGCAGAGTACATACCTTGAAAAGATATTAAAGAAGTTTAATATGGACGAAAGTAAGAAGGGGTTCTTACCTATGTTGCAAGGCAAGACATTGAGTAAGACTCAAAGTCCGGCTACGGCGGAAGAAAGAGAGATGATGGATAAGATCCCCTATGCCTCGGCCATATGCTCTATTATGTATGCCATGCTATGTACAAGACCGGATGTGGCACATGCTATTAGTTTGACTAGTAGGTACCAATCTGATCCAGGTTCGGAACACTAGATAGCGGTAAAGAACATCCTCAAGTACTTAAGAAGAACTAAGGATATGTTTCTTATATACGGAGGTGAAGAAGAGCTAGTCGCTAAGTGTTATGTCGATGCTAGATTTGACACCGATCCGGATGACTCTAAGTCTCAATCCGGATACGTATTTCTCTTGAACGAAAGCAGTTAGTTGGAGGAGTTCCAAACAACGTGGTGGCTGGATCAACAACGAGGCGGAATATGTTGCTGCTTGGTAAGCGGCAGAAGCAGTTTGGATGAAAGAGTTCTTTATGGAACTGGGTGTGGTTCCCAGTGCGTTGGACCCGATGGTGATCTATTGTGACAACAATGGAGCCATATCCAACGCAAAGGAACCAAGGTCTCACAAGAATTCCAAGCATATTAAGCTTCGGTTTCACTCCATCCGCAAGCATGTCAAGGATGGAGATATAAAGATTTGTAAAGTACACACGAACCTAAATGTAGCAGATCCGTTGACTAAAGTTCTCCCTAGGGTAAAACATGATCAACACCAGAACTCCATGGGTGTTAGATTTATCACTATGTGAACTAGATTATTGTCTCTAGTGCAAGTGGGAGACTGAAGGAAATATGCCTGAGAGGCAATAATAAAGTTGTTATTATATATTCCTTATACATGATAGATGTTTATTTTACATGCTAGAAATGTATTGATTCGGAAACATCAATACATGTGTGTTTAATAAACAAAAAGGGTTCCTAGTCATGCCTGTCTTATAGACTAGCTTGTTGATTAACAGGATGATCAAGGTTTCCTGATCATGGACATTGGATGTTGTTAATAACAAGGTCACACCATTGGTGGAATGATGTGATGAACATTCATCCGAAGTATAGCATTACGATCAATTCATTATGTTTATATTGCTATAACATGATACGAAGTAATCTTTATCCTTAGACCATGAGATCATGTTAATTGCTGACACCGGAAGAGTATCTTGATAACATCAAACGTCAAGCGTCACCGTAATGGGGTGACTATAAAGATGGGTTCAGTACTACGAAGGTGTTATGTTGAGGCTCATGGATCAAGAGTGGAATTTGTCAATCCAGATGACGGATAGATATACTCTGGGCCCTCTCGGTGATATCACATTAGGATAGCTTGCAAGCAAGTGATGTGATCACTAGAATGTTATATCACGGGAACGAGAAAGAGTGCATGTCGATGAGATCAAACTAGGTATGGAGATACCGATGATCGAATCTCGGACATGTAATATATCGAGGGACAAAGGGATTTAGTTACAAGCGTTAAAGGTTCTCACGATCACAGGAGTCATCGTTGAATGTGTAGGAGTCAGTACGGATCTCCAGGTCCCGCTGCTGATTATTGATCGGAGAAGGGTCTCGATCATGTCTGCATTATTCGCGAACTGTAGGGTGGCACACTTAAGAGTTACCAGACACCATTTTGAAGCACATATGTTTTAGACGAAAGAATTGCAAAGCGCAGGAATTGTTTCAATAGAAACCGGAAATTGTTTTGGGTGAAATTGCAGAAGGTGGTTCTGCATGTGATATTGAAATATAGAAAGGGGCTATATGTGAATGTTTGTTAATTAAAGTAATTAACAAAATTCTGAATAAATTTAATAAAAAGAGTTTTATTAAATGAGAGAGCATTAAATTTGGAGAAATTTAATGCATTTAAAGTGGAGACTTTAAAAGGGAATGTGAAGAGGCATTTTAATGTCGAGGGGGTTACCACCACATGAATGGGGGAGGTGAGGGGTCACCCCCCCCATGCGCCGGCCATGGAGAGAGGGGGCACCCCCCTCCACCTATAAAAGGCCACCCATTCCCTCCTTCATCCTTACACCTCCTTGTGAAGGATCTCTCTCCCCCTCTAGAATTATTCCCCCATGGTCTCGGATTAGCGAGATACATGTTCCCGGTGGCATTTCGTCTAGAAGGAGTTGGTGCTTCCGCTGAATCGCTAGAGCGAGGAGGTGGAGGTTGTCCGGTGGCTTGAACGTGTGTGCGAGTGCGGATGCGCCGCTGAGTTGCGGCGCTCGGACTTCCTCACGATCTTGAGATCGGCAAGTGTACGACGACATCAACCACGAGTTCCTACTCGTTAACAAAGCTCGTTGTCTACGAGGGTAAGTTCTCGTTGGATGTATGTCCACCCGTTGCTTTGTACCTAGTAGATAGATCTTGGCGTGTAGTTCACACCGTAGGAAAATTTTTGTTTTCTATGCTACGGACCCAACATTTCTATTACTAAGTAGTATAATAATAGTCATCATTCCGATGAATGACATGGTGGAGGCGTTGTGGACTTGGCGTCAAACCAAGGGTAAGATGGAGATCGTGCCGGAACGCTCGATGGAGATCAAGGCGCAATAAGAAAGACCATATCATATCACATTATACATATGATGTTGATACCAGTTTTTACATCTTATTGTGTGCTAGTATTTAGATACCCAACGGTAGCAAATAAGATAATCCCTATTGAATTCCAATGTTCCGTGTTCCCCTTGTGTGTGCACCACCAAGAAAGTTCTTCGGTATGAGGCGATCCAGGGTTACAGTCCTGGGTGTCAGACATATCTACGTTCGTATACAGTGGGTGTAAGCCATGTTGCATAGCGAATACACACAAGTTAGATTTGGCGAGCCTAGCAAGCCACAGAAGCGTGGTCGAAAGATCGAGAATGAGTCACATGGATGATGTGATTGGCATTAGTGAATGTCTACCTTTGATAATGCACTGATGGTTGTGTAACACGGGGGAGGTGCAGAGGATAGGGATCATGTGATCACTAAAATCATCCAGGGGATGACCGTTTTAGTGGAGACCAATTATAAATTGATCTCTTATTATAAACCTAGTCTAGATGTCTGTTTGTAAATATCTTAGTAGATCTTAGCCTATCCCATTGAGGTCCTTTGTGACCATGGGAATATATTGCTTAATTTGGAACTTAGCAAAAGGGTCCAACTTCATAGATTAATACCCATGCCTGAGGGATACCCTCGTAAAAGGTGATCTTCTCTTCTTGATACAATAACCATTAGGAGATAATTTGATGACTCCAGAATGTTTGGAAAAACACTTGGCGATCTTGCATTAGAGTTGAGAACTCTTAGAAGGGCTTGATTGCAAATGGAGGTCATGGATGAAAAGGTAATGTAAGATACACAAATTATAAATGTGGTTCTTGTGAAACTCGTTGCAGATTGCGAAGTATTTCATACTTGTCCCGTTTTGTGAAAGCAGGATGGTCTGCTTGAGAATTGCTGGTTTTGAGGCAATGTGACTTGATGATGGCAAGCAAAATAGTTGTTGGCCTACATCACCTCTTCCCTCAAAGTTTATCATTTGGATTAGTGGACTTGAATATAATTTTGTAATCCTAGTTTGTGTGTCTTGCTTTTGGCAAGACGATTATTCATATGAACAAGTTACAAACCAGTTTGTACTATTCTTATGAACAATACCTTATGGTCACATTATGATTATAAATAAGTTATTCTCATCACTATGTTAATGAAAATGGTTTAAACATTTATAAAGGATTAGAATGCTAAAAGATATCCAAAGCTTAATAATGAAAAGAAACTATAGTTTAAGTCATTTTGGTTATTGCGGGTTCTTTATGAAAGATCGGGGTCCTAGATGCTTAATCTAGAGACTTTGCAAAACCATGCCTCTTGGGCAGAATGACTAAAACTCCGCATTCTGGTAAAACGGTGATATGCGAAGAAATGTTGAATCTTACACATAGTGATGTATCGTATTTTCAACAAGTAGTGGAAACCATTTGTTAATTGTGGATTTAAGTGAATAAGTGTATTTACTTAATGAAACATGAAGTTTGAAATGATTTGAATTGTTCAAATGAGTTCATAACTAAATGGGATATTGAAATTAACGAGAATACAATGTCTCTTCGATTTGATCAACATGACTAAGATATTCAAGTTAAGTTTAGCATAAAAGGGACTTCTGAAAGATGTCTCACAAATTATGATAATTGGACGAATTCAAATTATGTTGAAATGTCTAAACATCATAATCATTTTGTATTAGATACATATTATCTCTTATCGGATTTATAGTTATCATTTAGGGTTAAAGATCAAAATAAGCAAACACTCATTTGAAATACAAAGGAACATCTAAAGATTCGTGGAAACAACACCATAAGTGTTATGGCACGTTCGAGTTTCTGGAGATTTCGACAAGTCGAAATCGTGGCGAATAAACAAGTCTTTGTAGAGCATTCTTAGGAAGCTATGAATGCATCTTCCACAAAGGGGCAAACTTGATGTTGTCCTAAGTTGATGTGTCTTGATGAAGATACAGGTGGAAGAAAGTAAAAGATCAAAACAAGGTATTTGACCTTGCCTCCAAATTGTTGAGTGGCACAGCGGAATTTGTTTCGTGAATCCAAACTCTACAAATAGGGGAGAAAGTATTGATAATGATCATAGAGTTTCAGTGAATACTTTTACTAAAGATAATAGGATTCAACTATATATTCTACAAGATGGTGGAATTATATTATTGATTCACTTGTCATGTTTTGAACAAGACATACCTACGAATTACAAAGAAGCGTGATGGACCTAAGTACGAGAAATGAATGGTCATTGAAATCTCGTTAGTGGAAATCTCGATTTGATTATGATCAAGGAATTGTTGGAATATCCAAGATTATCGAGAGGACCTGGATTTGAGTGGGAGCAAATCATCTTGGCTAATTCATAATATGTAACTGACATATTCTGAGTGGGAGCTAAGTGAAATCCCTAGATCTCAAATATGAATGTCATATTTGAGTGGGAGCGTGAAATCATTCTGGATATATGGACGACATATGTGAATGATGTGATTGGTGTTTAAGTTAGGGTGAAGTTGAAGTTATTAAACAATAAGCTATCGAGATAGATTGGTGAGTTTAATAAACACTGAATGTCGAATGCTTCCTGGACTTGATTCTGAAAGATGTTCAGAATGTCCTAAACAAGATTCTAAAGTAGATCAGAATGGAACAAGGTGAGAAAGTAGTTCTTACTGCATGAAGCATGGAGTATTATGACTATGGTTGAAAGAAAGAGATGCGTTGCATCTCGTGTGCCTCAGTCATAGGTTCTTCCATATAACCATGTTGTATACTCGACATAAAGTGACCCGAGGTTCTAGTTGGTAAGACAAAGTCTTAACTGTAAGAACGTGTCTTTAAGTGATTCCTGAGTTGATCACTAAACCAGAATTGAGTTTGTACTTAAGTAGGAAGCAATGTAAGTGGCATAGATGCAATTCATGCACTAGGATCTACATAGATATAGAAGTATAAAGGCTACATCTGATGTGCTGTATAATGTTATGGCGGGGCTAGTTCGCCTTTAACGTAGAATGATGTGTCCTAGGGCCCAGTGCCCATGAGAAAGCCCTCGAGGTTGATCTAACGTCACTGTAAGCTCCTGGAATCCGGCCTCATTCTGCTGCCATGACTATAGTGTATACACAAAGGATAGCAAAGTGTGTTTCGAAGTTTAGATGACAACGGTGAAAACGACCATCATCATAAACACTAGAAACAAAAGTCTCACTTTGTTGCCAAACAAATACTTCGACCCATTATAACATAATGGAGTGAATGTCAAAGTTACAAAGACATTAACGATTTGCAAAAGACATAATGATCTGATAAAACAAGACATGGACATGACATTTCTCATGAGCATGCATGATCTGTAAACGCGTATGGTATATGGTTTATATGAGTAAAATGCGAGCTAGATTATTTGTACTCTAGTGCAAGTGGGAGACTAAAGGAGATATGCCCTAGAGGCAAATAATAAATAGGTTTTTATTGTCATATCTCAATTAGTTTATAATAGTTTCATATTGTGTTATAACTGTGCCAGGTAGAAACATTGGTACAGGTGTGGTATGAAACAACTAAGTCCCTAGTAGCCTCTATTCATACTAGTTCGTTGATCACAAAGATGATCTGGGTTTCAAGATCATGGACATTTATGCTGACTGACAACGAGATCATATCATTGGAGAATGATGTGGTTGGACATTCCTCGAAGGATTGCAACACGATCAAGTCATATAGTTCATTGTTGCAACAGTTATACCTAGACGCCTTCTCCTTAGACCGTGAGCTCATATTACTCACTGTTTCCCTAGGCTGCTTAGACTGCATCAACCGTCATCTGGTAACGCGGTGGCCATAAAGGTGTACGATGGGTATTCCGAAGGAACAGTAGATGACATGTGACTGCAAGACCGGGATTTGTTCACCCACATGACGGGTAAAGATACATACGATCGACTTGGTGAGATTACATCTATAAATGTTGCAACATGTGACTAGGTCACGGGGATGTAATATCATGGTAACAAGAAAACAAAACTTGTTGTGAACGAGATTGAACAAGGTATGTGATACCAGTGATCGGATCTCGGACAAGTTGTATCGAGAAACAAAAGGAAGATGATGCTACATTTAGGCGGTTCAAACGACATTGTCATTAGGAATGCATAGGGGTCACATGGATATCCCTGGTCCCTCTGTTGATCATTGATACAGATCATGTCTAGAGCATTTCCAAACCATGAGACGATACACTTAAGGGTATGATGAGAGCGATCACTCGTAAGACGGAATCACGGTAGAGAAAGAGAGAAAGCCGGAAACGTTCCACGGAGAGATCCGAAGTTGTTCGGAGAAAGATTAAAGGAAAAGCCCCGAAAAGTGTTTTCGGATAAATGGGAATTTAAATATATATTTATTATATGTTAATTGTAAGTTAATATATTATAAATAATATTTCGATTAAGATTTATAGAAGCAACTTTTATATTAGGCCAAATCCCAGAGGGAAAAGGCCTAGAAATAAAACTGCAGGAAAATAAAAGGAAAAAGGCAAAATAGCCAGCCCTGTGGGCGGCAGATAACCGCCACCGCACATGGCGGCAGATAACTGGGTGACGCCAGGCCACCACGGGCCGCCGATGCCAGCCGGCCCACCCAGGCGGGGCGGGGCAGGGCACAGGCCGCTTGAGGCTGGGCACGACGGATGGCGCCACCGCCTTGGTTGCGGCACCAGGGTCCGGGGATGGCCAGCCCACCCAGGGCCCACCTTCGTGCCGCTGCAATGGTCCATGCTAGGTCATGGTGGTGCCCTGTGCCTACCTGCTCTTGCCGGCTTTTCTTTTTCTTTTTATTTAGCATTTTCTGTTTGCTATTTGGGCTGAGTACTTTTGGCCCATTTGGCAGTCCGAATTTCTGCTGACTTTTTCCTTTAATATTAGTCCCACATGGCTAACCCAATGGGGAGGGCACACCACCTCTGCCTATATAAAGGGGTGCCCATGGGTGGGATGAAACAAACAATTGGAGAAATCCTTTGGTTGACTTTCTCCTCCTTCCTCTCTCTATACCTCGTGACCATGGCCCCATGTCTGGGCTGTGCGATCGAGGCACACCTGCAGTACGTCGTTGCGCTGCAGGGATTCCTAGCCGGATATCAACTTCCGCACTCCTGGCGGGATCGGGGAGCCGGAGGTCTCATCGTGCACTGAATGTGTACGAAGACACGAGGCGCAACACTTGGGGCGCTAGAATGTCGTGAGCCGGAGCTGTTGCATGATGAAGATGATGAAGATCAAGAAGGAGCAAGGGGTAACCTGCGAGGATCTTCACGACCTTGAGGTCGGCTTCGAGTACGACTACATCAACCATGTTCCCCGCGGAACGTTAACCGCGTACGGTCTACAAGGGTATGTATTCTCTACGCATCGGCCGTTACCGCATTACTACATAGATAGATCCTAGGCTAGTTTCTGGGGTTCCGTCGTAGGGAAATTTTTGTTTTCCGCACCGATCCCCAATAGCGACAGTCCCCGGGATGGAGGCGGCAGTCCCCGGGTGTGGCGTGGCAGTCCCCGGGTGCGGCATGGACGTCCCCGGGATGGAGCCAGCAGTCCCCGGGTCTGCGTCCAGCATGATGGAGTCGGATTCCGATGATGGCATGATGGAGGGCTTGCACAAGTGTTCGAGGGCGACTCCAGGCGGAATTGCCGCTCTTGTTGAGCCTATGCGGGCGAGCGTGTCCATGGCTTCATTGTTCGCTTGAGGCACGTGGTGAAACCCGCATCCTTCAAAACAGGCGCATAGTTTCCGTACAAAGAAGGGGTATAGTGCCATATTTGCGTCCTTGGCATCCCAGTCGCCTGATACTTTTTGCACCACCAGGTCTGAGTCACCGAACTAGAGGATGCACCTGATGCCGATTTATTTTGCCATCTTAAGTTCGTGGACGAGCACTTTGTACTCGGCGACGTTGTTGGATGCTCGGAAGTGGATCTGCAGCACATACTCCAGTCGGTCTCCTTTTGGAGAGGTGATGACGCCCCTGGCTCCGAGCCCACTGTACATCTTGGAGCCGTCGAAGTGTAGCTTCCAGTGCGCGGGGTCGAGACATGGAAGTAGGTACTGCGTCTCTGCCCAATCGACGAGGAAGTCTACCAGGGCCTGAGACTTGATCGCCGTTCTTGGCTCATACCGGATGCAGTGTGCGGTGAGCTCTATTGCCCACTTCGCCACCAGGCCTGTGGCGTCCTTGTCGCCAGGGGGGCCAGCTCCAGTACCCGGATGGAGTGCTCTTGGAAGTAGTGCTTCAACTTCTTGGCGGACATGTACACGCCATACACCAGCTTCTGATAGTGAGGGTAGTTCTGTTTTGACAGCGAGAGTACCTCACTCAAGTAGTACACCGGGCGTTGAACCAGCCGAGAATTCTTTCTTCTGGTCTCTCTACCACGAATACAACGCTGATGACCTGGTTGGTATCCGCAATGTACATCAGCATTGGCTCCTTAGCGGTCGGGGCCGCAAGTATCGGTGGAGAGGACAACATGCGCTTGAGGTCGTGGAAATCCTCGTCCGCCTGCATCGTCCAGACGAACTTGTGCATTTTCTTCATGAGCTAGTATAGGGGGAGTGCCTTCTCGCCCAGCCGGTTGACGAACCGGCTGAGGGAGGCCAGGCATCTGGTGAACTTTTGCACATCTTGCAGGTTCTGCGGAGGCTGCTTGCGCTCGATTGCGCCGATTTTCTCCGGGTTGGCCTGATCCCACGTTCTGAGACGAGGAAACCGAGGGACTACCCGGCTGGGACACCGAACACGCACTTCTCCGGGTTCAGCTTCATCTGGAACCTATGAAGGTTGGCGAATGTCTCCTTGAGGTCTTCGAGGAGGGTTCAGCTTCTCCTTTGTCTTGACCACCATGTCATCGACATAGGCGTGCATGTTTCTGTCAATTTGCGATTGTAGGCACTTTTGCATGCAGCGCTGATATGTGGTGCCTACATTTTTGAGTCCAAATGGCATGGTGGTGTAGCAGTAGGCCCCATATGGGGTGATGAATGCTGTCTTTATTTGATCAGCGGGGTTCAGCCGGATCTAGTGGTAGCCAGAGTATGCATCTAGAAACGACAACAGTTCGCAGCCGGCTGTGGAGTCAATCACTTGGCCTATCCTTGGCAGGGCAAACAGATATTTGGGGCATGCTTTGTTGAGACTGGTGTAGTCAACACACATGCGTCAAGTCTTGTTCTTTTTCAGCACCAGTACTAGGTTTGCCAGCCATTCCGGGTGGAAAACCTCCATGATTAATCCGGCTACGAGCAGCCGGGTGATCTCTTCACCGATGGTTCTTATTTTCTCTTCCGCGAAGCGGTGTAATGATTGCTTGACTGGCTTTGCATCCGGCCTGACATGTAAAGAGTGCTCGGCGAGCTCCCTCGGAACACTATGCATCTCCTTGGGGGATCATGCGAAGATATACCGATTCCCACAGAGAAAGTCGACGAGCGCGCTTTGCTATTTGATATCAAGGCTGTCACCGACCAGGATCTTCTTGGTGCCCTTTGACGGCTTCAATTGCGCCTCTCCAGCTGGCTTCGGCTCGCCAGCCGACATGTCCACCTGCAGGGCTACCATGTTCTGCATGATGATGTGTTTCTCCTCTGCGATGATCATGGCCTCGGCGATCTTGGACCGTCTGTGGCGCATTCTGTGGTATCCCAAATTTTTAGGCGATTAATTAATTTTTCTTGAGTGAAAATTTATTTCAAATTGCTTAGATTTTGGTTAATCTTTATTATTTTAATTTGGATGCTAGTATTTTCTAGCAACAAAAAAAAGAGTAGATAATAGTTGGCAATCTAGCTTGACTTGTTTGTGCATGCATGTCCACCATGCATTGTTGGAGCTAACTAAAGTAGTACTTGTGTGATTTAGTGTGTTACCTCACGTGAGAGAAGTAGTAGAAGTGCAGCCTTGGCTTAGAGACATGTCGGCAGGGTTCATGCGATGACATTTAATTGTGTAAAGCTAACGTGGCTGGAAATTAGAGGAGGTCAGATGTGTTGGCCTACTATCTAGTGGCTTAGTCAGCAAAGCAGCCACGTACTTCTCTGCATGGTCGCCAGCTAGATGAACGAGACGTTTCGCTCACTTGAAGAGACGATGGACAGATATTTGCCAGCTCCAAGAGTCAAGCGGCCGGTCAGGATATTTGTTGGGTGTTTACACCAACGATCGCTCCTATAAATAGCAGGCGCTTCTGCTCGAGACTACTACTAGTACCACATCCATCGACCAGACAGATTAACAGAGCAATAAATAGAAGGAGAGGGAGATCAAAGGAGAGAATGTCCGACGGAGGAGCTATGTACTGACTTTGTGTCGAAGTGAAATACAGAGCATGATGGAAAGATACCGACTCGATGCCAAGACATATTCTGGGGAGATACTAGTCATCCCTAGATTATACACATATATTCTTACAAAGGCGTGGTGGATCTCAAATGGAATATTGCTTCATGGATTATTTACATCTTTGCTGGCGTCTTTGATTGTGACTAGAATATTTCTTCAGGGATTATAGTCTTTTCAACTGAGGCAAGTAGTAGCTCCACTAACTCAATCTTTTCACTTCACTTGTATACCCTTTGATCTTTGTTATCCTATGTGATATTGTTGCACACGATTCTTGATATCCTCTTGGTCATCATACTATTGTGGAGAGGCATGTATGGTCCTCTCAATCTTGATTGAATTGGTATAATCTGTGAGTACTCATGCAGATGATGAGCATGTCTTATTGGCTGATATTTCAGCAATTCTTTTATTTGATCTGTCCATATATCTTGTTCCCTTTGGCATTAGTATCATGACGGCAAATGCATTGTGCCGGTCACAGTTCAGGTATAGGACTGTCTGGGTTCTCCATTAGGGACGGCCCTTATTCGGGAAAGTGTCTGGTGATGATCCGTAGGAGTGGCTGGCACGAGTAGGTCGAGGTGTCCGGGTCTTAATGGGCTAAAGAGATTTGCTCGACTAGCGCCTTTGTGGTTCTAGTCGAGACGGTCGGTGTCGGAGTACCCCTCTGCAGAGTGTAAAAGTGTTAATATTAACCCTGTGACTCCCGGGTAGGGAATCCTTGCTAGGGAATCCTTGCTGTCATGTGTGATGCCGATACTAATTCTGATAGTCTTGTAAATCCAGTCTTTTTGACACTTTGTTATTCCTTTGAATCCGATTGCTAACATCTCCTGATGATACTTTGTTTCCCTTAAATATAGTCTATCTTTTATACCGTATTTTATCTTTTATACCGTATTTTCTATGTTCATTCCTCTGTGGTTAGTAAAGTAACTACTTGCTGAGTACATTTTGTACAAATAATTTGTGCACTTGAAGTCATCAAGTTATTTTCTGGCGCCTTTGCCGGGGAGCTAAGCGTTGTAGGTCTTTTAGTTTTTTCTTATTTATTTTTGTCTTGCTAAATTTTTTTTAGTTACAGGTTTTCACCAACATGATGAAGTTTGAGCATATGACTAGTGATAACCCACTTAACTATTTTTGGGAAGCCCTATGATATTTAGAAAAGAGACAACTCCAATGAAAAGACAAGAGGGTTTAAAATAAATCCTCTACTTCTTAGTACTCTACATAAAAATAAATTTACTGGAGATGAAGAAGATCCTGATCCATATGAGCATATTGCATGTTTTAAAGATATATGTGGCACTTTTCTATTGACGGGATATACCGTTGATGAGGTAAGGGTTAAACTTTTTAGTCGGACTTTGACTAGTTCAACTCTCTCATGGTATAAATCTCTACCCTTTGAAGCCACTACTACTTGGGATAACCTGGCTTGTGAATTAATATAGTCCGTTATCAAAATCTTTTGGAATCAGGCGTCTTATAATGACTTGGAGGAATCGCTCCAATGAAGGACTAGTAAGATGTTATATCAGATTTAAAAATTTACTACGTCTATGTCCTCATCATGATTTACCTAAATGGTATTTATTACATATCTTTTATAGCGGTTTAATTGAATCTAATAAAATTGAACTAGACTCTTTTGCGGAAGGAGCCTTTATGAATCTTTCTATACCTAAAGCTTGGGCTTTACTTAATAGAATCCGTGATCATAGAGTTTCATGGAATTTTGTTCTAGGAAGTGAAGGAGGCGTAGAAATAGAACATGATTGTATTCATGACTATAATAAAAAGGCCATGTTAAAGAATTATCTAAAGAACTTTATTTGGATTCAGATCTTGTGTTGCATGTTTTTAAAGCTTTTACAGAACATATCAAAGCTCCGAAAGAGGGTCCGGTCAAGTATGATCCACCACCCGAACCAATATATGAGATGCATTTCCCTAACACTGCACAAAAGCATATTCTTGAATATGAACAGGTCAAAGCAGTACATGAGAAGAAGGAAGAAGAAAGTATGCCAGAAGTCGTGGAACATCTGGAAGAAACCAAAGATGAAGAGGTAACCAAGGAAGCAATTATGGCTATGTACGCACATTGTAACATAGTTGAACTTGATAAAGAGACTTCCGTATTGGTTGAAGGTAAAACAAAGATAAAATATGTGGGTAAGCCTATTCTTCCCTGCATATTTAAAGAAACCTCGCATTACGGTTTATGTGATCTTGGCACTGAAGATAATGTTATATCTTATGATTTCTACTTGAAAATAGAACTGGCTATAATTGAAAAAATTGATATGACAATTATGTTAGCCAATAAAAATCTTAGATTTTCAATGGGAGTAGTTGAAGATGCAACTGTCACAATTGGCAATAAAAACTTTCCTATCGATTTTGTAGTTGTTGATATGCCAGCTGACACTCTTTGCCCAATTATATTTGGAAGGGACTTTTTGGTGATATAGGTGCCTATGTTAATTTTAAGAAGGAGATTGTGTCTCTTAAGCTTGTCGAACGGAAAATAAATTCCACTTTTCTAAATTTAAAGACAGGGCTCCACAAATGCAAGAAGAAGAGGAAGAAACAACTATTGAGGAAATGGAGGCTCTTTTCTTTAGTAATCAAGAAGAAGAAATAAATGAAGATACAAATTATGAAGAGATAGTTGTGGAGGACAAGTCCCTGGAAGAACTAGAAGATGAATTCGATTCACTTCCCATTATGGGACCTCCAACCGACGAGGCTTTTGAAGAGCCAGAAAAGAGAGGGGATGAAGAATTACCACCCCAGAGTTGAAGACTCTACCAGATAATCTTAAATATAGGTTTCTAGATGATACGAATAAATTTCATGTTATTGTTAGTGCTAAACTTTTAGGAGAAGAAGAAGAAGAACTCATGAAGATACTTAAGGAGCATCGCAAGGCCTTTGGGTACTCAATGGATGACTTGAAGGGCATTAGTCCCATGATAGCCGTCCATCGAATATTCATGGAAGAAGGTGCTAAACCAGTTGAAGAATTTAATAGAAGATTGAAGCCTAAAATGAAATAAGTGGTAAGAAAAGAAATTGTACACCTACTGGACGTAAGTATAATCTATCCTGTTAAAGAAAGTGAATGGGTAAGTCTTGTTCATTGTGTCCCTAAGAAGGGTGATTTTACTGTTGTTCCTAATGAAAACAATGAATTGATACCTACTAGAACTATTGTTGGGCATAGGATGTGCATAGACTTCAGAAAATTAAATAAAGAAACTAGGAAAGATCACTATCCTTTACCGTTCATAGATCAAACTTTAGAAAGGCTAGCAAACCATACTCATTTTTGCTACTTGGACGGATACTCTAGTTTTTCTCAAATAGTTGCTCATCTAGATGACCAACTTAAAACAACTTTCATTAGTTCTTATGGTTTACATGCTTACCGACGTATGCCTTTTGGTTTATGTAATGCTCCAGCTATTTTTCAAAGATGCATGACTGTTATTTTTTCATATTTTATAGAACTTATAATGGAATTATTTATGGATGACTTTTCTGTCTATAGAACTTCGTTTACTGGTTGCTTGGATAATCTCAAAAGAGTTTTGCAGAAACCTTGTTCTAAACTGGGAGAAATGCCATTTTATGGTCAAATAAGGTATAGTCCTTGGACACAAGGTATCAGGTAAGGGAATTGAAGTGGATAGAGCTAAGGTTGAGGCAATAGAGAGAATGCCACAACCTAGGGATATTAAAGGTATAAGAAGTTTCCTTGGTCATGTGGGTTTTAATAGAAGGTTCATTAGAAATTTCTCTAGAATATCTAAACCTTTGACTAACCTCCTGCAAAAGGGAGTAAGATTTAATTTTGATGATAAATGCCTTGAAGCCTTTGATAAACTCAAAAATGCTTTATCCCATGCTCCTATTATTAAACCACCCATCTGGGATACAACCTTTGACTTAATATGTGAAACTAGTGATGATGCTGTAGGAGTAACTCTGGGACAACATATTGGTCGTAGATTTAATATTATACATCATGCTAGTAGAACTCTAAATGGTTCTCAGAATAATTACCCTAAAGAAGAAAGGAAACTTTTCGCTGTATTTTTCTCTTGTGATAAATTTCGTTCCTACATAGTTGATGCAAGGGTATGAGTTCACAGGGATCGTGATGGCTTAAAAGAAGTCCTTGAGAGGAAAGACCATAAGCCAAGACTGATCTATTGGATTCTTTCACTTCAAGAATTTGAGTTGCAGATCATGCAGAGGCAAGAAATAAAGACGTTAGATGCAGTATCCATGTTTGCCCAACAAGACACCAATCTTGTTGAGGGGAACTTTAGTCCTGGTGATTTTTGTTTACGAGAATTATTCAGTGAACTAAGGTCAATTCCTCCAAGAGAAAAGGAGTCTCTTTTGTTGGAGGAGTGATTTATTCCCGAATAAGCAAATGGTAAGTGCAAGGTAAGTGTTCTTACTCAAATAAGTGATTTGTTTTCACAATTTTTACATTTGAAAATTCTTCCTTTGAATTCCTTGTGTTTTTCTGAAGTTTTAGAGGGTTTTTACCAACTATACGGGCGGAACTATACGATCGGAGAGGGAGCTCCCGCCATATAGTTGGTCGTTAAACTCTCTGTATCGTCATCGTGAAATTGTTTTTAATATCTGAGCCTATACGGTCACAACTATACGACCGGAGCCAAAATTCCAATTGTATAATTGGTCGTTAAACTCTTAGATACTTTTGATTTTTGGTGTCTTCATCTATACGGTCGCAACTATACGACCGGAGCCAAAATTCCGGCCGTATAGTTGGTCGTTAAACTCTCAGACACTTTTCGGTTGTCTTTTCGATTATTCATCTAAAAAACATTATTGTCGGTTCTAAGTAGTGATTTAGTCGACCCGGACTCTAGATATTTGGAAATATCTGCCCGGAACCAACTATACGGCCAGAGTTATACAGGTCGCG
The DNA here is from genome assembly GCA_023614405.1 of Avena insularis. Lineage (NCBI taxonomy): Eukaryota > Viridiplantae > Streptophyta > Magnoliopsida > Poales > Poaceae > Avena > Avena insularis. The sequence continues at coordinate 371,024,879 of CM042689.1, forward strand.
CCAGTATAGTTGGTCGTTACGCGGCAGGACTCTTCCAAATCCGTGATTTCTTTCCCTATTTTGTTAAGATTCTTTTCTTGGGCGACAATTTGGTGTTTCTCGTGAGTTTTACCGACGTCTGACCCCCCTTATATACTACCATTGTGTCTCTATAATCATAATCTACAGGAACTAATCTAGCAATGTGCTATCCCGTCCCATGCCGTGGAAAACCCATGGGGCTCATTGCTCCTTCCAGGGACCGCTCAAGCAGCCCGTCCATGGATGGCGATGATGAGGAGGTGGAGAGATTCAGCCTGAGATCGATTGGGCGGCAATGAAGAAAGCTCAATAAGAGAGAGAATATCGCAAGCCACATGGAAAAGGGTGTGTGCAGACGATCAAGTTCATCACCACGGATCCAAGGCCACACAAGCGTAAGGAATTATCTCATATTGGTTCAGGTGCTACAGCCGCATAACTGCTTTGGAGGAGACCAACAAGATGCTGCGCACCACGGTGTTACATGCCATGGCACCCCAGTGACCTACAACAATCACGGTATCAAATAATCGCAAGGGATTATTTGATCCCGCTGATACGTTGCTAACGTATCCATAATTTTTGATGTTACATGCTTGGTTCTATCTACTTTCTTGTGTTTTGTTCCAACTTTGGAGTACTTTTCATATGATTTCTTAGACTAACCTATTAACAAGATGCCATAGTGTCAGTTGCCTGTTTTCTGCTGTTTTTGGTTCTAGGAAGATTCTCGGAATTGGACCGTACAAAATCCAAAGTTGATATTTCCCCGGAAGATTCACGGAGCTAGAAGGAGAGTCGGAGAGGGCCAGGTGGCCACCCCTCCTTGGCGCTGGCTAGCCAGGCCCAGGCCAGGCATGGTGTGGGCTCCCTGGCCGGCCACCGACCTTGCCTCCCGATACCAAAACCCTAGAGAATCAAGCCTCCAGCCATGAAAAGTTCCGCAGCGCCACCGCCACCGAAAAGGAGATTCGGGGGACAGAAAGTCTCTGTTCCGGCACCCTGCCAGGACGGGGAAGTGCCCCCGGAACCATCTCCATCGATCTCCACCACCATCTCCATCGCCGTTGCTGATTCCCATGATTAGGAGGGAGTAGTTCTCTCTCGAGGCTAAGGGTTCTACCGGTAGCTATGTGTTCATATCTCTCTCTATGCATGATCATATTGTGATCATGAGCTTTGTAATCAAGTAGATCTACCTTGCTACTCAAGTGCTTTATTAGATCTCTGATCTCCCCATGTGTGTGAAAGTGATAGCGTGCACACCATGGTGGCACTTAGGCTAGAGATTACAAATATTTGTCATGAGTTATATTTGGAGTTGGATGTCTTTATGAAATTGTGGTGTTTGTTGGAACCATCTAGAACTCAAGGTGATAGTGTGGGGGTTATCTAGATGGGAAAGGCTTACTTTGAGGTGTGCTGTTATAGCCCTACCATGGATTAGAGTGTCCAACCGGAGAGTAGTTCAGAGTAGTATCATAAAGAGAATATATTTATATGAGAGTGTTCACTAGTGAAAGTATGATCCCTAGGCCTTGTTTCTAAGCACTGAAACACCGTTTGCTACTAGATCTGTTACATGTTTGCTTGCTTCCATCTTTATTTCAGTTTGCCTTTAGTCTTTTCCATGCCATCAAGTTATCTTCTATCACCATTACCACTTATAATTATCCATCCCACTTGTGTTTCACTATCTCTTTGCCAAACTAGTGCACCTATACACCTGACAAGTGTATTAGGTGTGTAGGGGACATAAGAGACTTCTTGTATCTTGATTGCAGGATTGCTTGAGAGGGAATACCTTTGACCACTTCCTCGCTGAGTTCGATAAACCTTGGGTGTTAAGGGAAAACTTGCTGCTGTTCTACAAACCTCTGCACTTGGAGGCCCAACAACTGTCTACAAGAATAGAAGTGCGTAGACATCAAGCTATTTTCTAGCGCCGTTGCCGGGGAGGTAAGGTAAAAGGTACTCACATCCTCCGGTGTGAGTGCTCGAAGTTATTTCCTTTAGATTCTACAATTTTGTCTTTTTGTTTCTTGTTTTCACTAGTTAGGCTTAATGGAAAACAACAACAAAATTAGAGAGCTTTTTAGTATTTTTCCTAAGTTAGAACTTGAATTGTCTGAAAAGAAAACTAAAAAACCCATGGAACTTTCTTTGCATGCTAATAGCAATGTTATTAGTATGAATCTTTTGAACACCTTTGTTACTAATTCTATGGAAATGTCTAAGCTTGGGGAAGTTAGTTTTTATGAAAATGATCTTTTTAGTTCCCCAGATTTAAAGAAGAAAAGTTGCTTTGATGATACTTTATCTCCCATATGTGGTAATTCTAATGATACTTGTGATATTTTAAATCCACATACTGAAAGCATCCCTTTTAAAATACCTATAAAAATTGTTGAACGTGTTATGAATAACTACTATTTTGGAGATGGAACTGTCCATCCTGGTGATCGTTTACTCTTTATACATGAATTATGCGAGTTGTTCAAGTGTGCAGGTATTTCAATGAACCAAGTTAAGAGGAAAGCTATTCCCTATTTCACTTAAGGGCCAAGCAAGGGAGTGGTATGAGCTACTATATGATCCTCATCATTTGGAGTGGAAGGAACTTGAATCTCTCTTTTACTCTAAATTTTATCCTCCTCATGAAATTCATAAAGATAGGAGTTATATTTATAATTTTCATCCTCATAATGGAGAAAGTATTTCCCAAGCATGGGGGAGATTGAAGTCACTAATGCTCAAATGTCCCATTCATGAGCTCCCTAGGAATATTGTTATTAATAATTTCTATGCAAGGCTTTCAGGACATTACAAAGACTATCTAGATACTTGTTTAGAGGGATCCTTCTCGAGTAAGGAGGTCAAAGCTAAGTGGGATATTCTTGAAACAATTCAAAGCAATACCGAAGATTGGGATAACAACAAAGGTAAAGAACCAGGTATAAACTATGAGTATGATTGCATTAAGTCTTTCGCTGAAACTGCAGATTTTCAAGAGCTTAGTGCTAAATATGGTCTTGATCCTCAAATTCTTATTGATTGTTTTAAAACATTTGCTTCTCATATTAATGCTCCTAAAGAAAAATGGGACATGTATCATGAGCCTTTTAAAGACACTTGCATGGAAAATGAATTTGTTATTAATGATAGCAATAAACATGCTCAAACCTCTGAAAGTACTACTTCTTATAAGCATGTTAATTTTTGTGGAATACATAGACCTTGTGAGAATAATCAAATTGAAGAAGAATATTGTATCACCCACAGGAATGAAAAAACTAGAACGTGGTATAGGGCTCTAAATGATCTTGGTAAAAAAGTTTGTGCCCTCTACCCTTTTATTTGTGAACTTTGCTTTGAAGTGGGTCATTTCAATTTTCAATGCTCAGGCCATAATAATAGCCCTTCTAATCCAATGAGTACTGCAAGTTTGTATTGTGATGACATGATCACTCCTAATCAGCATGATGAACTTACATTATTTTTGGGGTGTGAAGAGTTATCAAGAAAAACCTCTTTGGTAGATATGGGTGCTTTTGATATGAATAGTGTCATGCATGGTTGTCATCTTTATTGTGTTGATAATTGCCACACAAATACTTACATACAAAATATTATAAAATATGAGATCTTACCAATATATGACATGACTAATATGTGTTTTGGTCTTATTAATGAAAAGGAGGAATCCTCCAAAGTTTCGTCTATTGTCTCTAACAATGAACCAGGTTATATGGAGACGGTTCCTTTCAAGCCTCTCCCTCCTAAAGAGAAGAAGAAAAATAAGAAAAGGAGGAGTAAAAGGAGAGAGGAAATAGTATTTTCCCCTAAGCATATTGCTCCTATTATAGTTTTTGATGAGTCTGAACTCGATGATGTTCCTATGCCTGTTACCTATAGTAGTGATCATGATTGGTAAAAGCACACTACTTTTGATATTGAAAATCTCTTCGGTACCAATTCTGAAAATGATGATATTAATAATTGCTATACTATTAGTGATATCCATGATCCTTCCAATGATGATATGTTTACAAATGAACACACTTGGGAAGATAACTATTCTATTGCTTATGATGATTGCAATGATGAATATGATATTTTCAGTCCACCCACTATTGAGGAGGAAATTAATTATGATTACAATATGCCTCCTATATTTGATGATTATGGTGATGAAAACAATAATGATAGTTATTTTGTTGAATTTGCTCCCACTATAATTAATAAGAATGACTATGTTTATGTGGGGAGTATTAATTCTTTTATGCATGTGGCTCATGATAAGAATGTTTCTTGTGATAGTTATATTGTTAATTTTATTCATGATGCTACTGAAAGTTATTATGAGAGAGGGAATCATGGTTTTATGCATCTCAATAATATTAAGTTTCACCTCTTTATGTTGAAAGTCTTGAAGTTGCGCTTGTTTTGCTTTCCTATGCTTATTGCTTTGTGCTTTCATGACTTGTTTCTTTACAAGATTCCTATGCATAGGAAGTGGGTTAGACTTAAATGTGCTTTGAATTTGCTTCTTGATGCTCTCTTTTACTTCAATTCATATTTCCTATGTGAGCATCTTCTCAAACTATCATGCCTAACTTAAAGGCATTAAATAAAAGTACTTATTGGGAGATAACCCAAAAGTTTAGATGAGTCTTGGAAGTTATTACTTCAGTAATAACCGCTCCTTATCCTTTTTATTTGTTTTTGGTGCCAAGAGTAACCTCTAATGAGAGAGAAGTAATGATTGGGAAAGTTGCTGTCCCAAAACAGATTTCTGTGCTTCACCGTAAAAATTCCTGTCAAATATATGAACGTCTTTTTGAGGCATGCATTTTTGTGCTTCTTCCCCAGGTTGTTATATAACTTTCGTTAGTTCAACACTTTTTGATTTGAGCAACAGAAGGTCTTCTAAAAAATTCGTCTTTACCTGCTGGTCTGTTTTGACAGATTTCTGCCATTTTCTGCATTTGCTTCTTGTTGGTTCCTTTTTGAGTTCTTTTGGGGAATTGAGCTTTTTGAGGGGAGTGCAACAGTAGCTAGTGTTCTAATGGAAGTTTATTTGGTGTTATAACTGAACCTTAAGACTTATTTATCTTGAGTGCACTAATGTTGCTAATGAGATTGTGTGAAGTTTTGTATGAAGGAAAAATTTCAGGTGTATGGAAGGAATGAGTAATGAGATGAAGGATGGACTAAAGCTCAAGCTTGGAGATGCCACGCGTGTCACCCTAAGAAATATCCAAGAAGTACAAGCGTCAAAGCTTGGGGATGCCCAAGGCATCCCCTTCTTCATCAATAAAAATACCAGGTTTCTTCCAAATGCTTTATTTTTATTGTTTCATGCACATTTGTGTTGTTCTCGGAGCATCTTCTTTTTCGTTTTCGTTTTGTTTTTTCGTTTGCTTTGTTTTCTTAGTTTTATGAATAAATTGGTTGGACCCCCTCTTTCATACATTGGTTTTCAAATAGTTTGGTTTGGTTTGGAAAAGAGTAGGAAAGTTCATGCTTAAGTGGTAAACAGAGCTTGTTTTTGACTGTGGCCTATGCTTTGTCAAGCCATGCTTGATATTGTTTTGGCTTTATGCTTAGTATTCTTTGCTGTATCATGACTTGTTATAAACAATTGAGATTGCTTAATGTGCCTTGGATGAATCATGCGTTGTTTTAGCATATTAAAGCATAGTATTGTGGTATTCTCCTTTGATGCTTTATTTGGGTTGACTTGGTGCATGATCCCACCATGTTATGACTATCCCAAGTCACCCTAGCCTTTATGATCCTTTAATTTTCAACTTGTAGTGTCATTTTATGCTTTGATCAATGATGTTTTGTCGCTCTGCATGATTATGGCCATTATTGCTCTCTTAATTTGTCGCTCCCAGTCTTTTGCTAGCCTCCACAACCAAGTATGAGTTCCACTCATGCATACAACTCCTTAAACCAAGTTATTCCAAAGAGTCCACCATACCTACCTACTAGCTTATGCTATTCCAAGTATATTCATGCTTTTGCTTACCTTCCGAATTAAACTTGTTATGAGAAAACTAGTGATTAAAGCTCTCACGAACTTGATGGCACACTTTACTTTTCTTGCCTTTAATAAACTTGAACCATTGTGTCGTCTATGTTGTATATGCTTGCACTTATTTGTTGGGAATTAGCAGAACCATGCTGTCATGGGGAACGCTTTTAACATTGCACTTGGTACTTGTACCTAGTTGTTATCATGCTCTTTTGTATATGGATGTCATCGGTGTGAAATGAAAGGGGAGCTTGTAAGTCAATGGAGTTATGTATATGTGTTAGAGAAACACCTGGGCCGCTGGTCTAATCCATGCTGACATGGTGGAAACCTGCAGCGAAACCATAATGAGCTGTCTATGAAGCATTCTTCTTATAAAAAAAGAGTCCTATATTGAGAAAAAAGAGAAAAAGAAAAAAAAGAGATTATGAAAAGAGGAAAGAGAGAAAAAAGCACCATATTCCCATGGTAAATAAGAAGATTGCTGAGATGCTTGTTGTCTGCTTGCCTTATCATTTTGATATGGGGATTCTTCCGTATCATCGGGCAAGGGGTACCCCATTGGCGGTTCTCTATGATACACATGTACTTACGATGACAAGGACTTACCGGTGACTAAACTTGAGTAGCATGAGGAGCGACCCTCGTATTCAAGGGACATGAGATTTCCAACTTATACTTCGTCAAGCATATACACCATAGTTTGTTCACTTTAACCTTAATCACTTCAAGATGCTTATGATAGGGGCAATCATAGCTGAAAGCTAATAAGTACCATAATTTTTGGAAGCTCTTTATGAAACTTGAATCCCTGCTTCCTTCTATGAAGGACTTTCTTCCACCATTATATTGAGTCTCCACCTTCTACTTTTATGCACCTACTTTGAGAGCATAGTGGCCATTCTTAGTTCTATGTGCATTGTCCCAAGACTAGTTGATTGATGCATAACTTGTTATTGCTTGTTTTAAACTATTGTATCTAGTCACTATTATGAACTTTGAAGGTGTCCTATGCATTTATACTTGCTACTCTATGAGGGACAAGCTGAATGCCATTATGCTATGTTTTCTTTATGTGAAACAAACAAACGTCTTGCAAAGCATTGTTATTCATGAATCTTTTGTTTGTGCCTTTTCATGTTGCATAATAGTTTCTTTGTCTTATTGCTAGAACTTTGTCTTTCATGTTATGATTGAAGTACTATGATCCCATCTTTCAATGTTTTACAAATACTTTGATCAAGTTTATGATGGTGCATGTCACCTCAAAAATTATTATTTCTTTTTATGACTTACCTACTCGAGGACGAGCAGGAGTTAAGCTTGGGGATGTTGATACATTGCTAACGTATCCATAATTTTTGATGTTCCATGCTTGGTTTTATCTACTTTCTTGTGTTTTGTTCCAACTTTGGAGTACTTTTCATATGATTTCTTGGACTAACCTATTAAGAAGATGCCATAGTGCCAGTTGCCTGTTTTCTGCTGTTTTTGGTACTAGGAAAGTCAGAAAATCAATATTCTCGGAATTGGACCGGACAAAAGCCAAAGTTGATATTTTCCTGGAAGATTCATGGAGCTAGAAGGAGAGTCGGAGAGGGGCCACAGGGCGGCCACACCCCCCTTGGCGTGGGCCAGCCCAGGCCGCGCCAGGGAATGGTGTGGCCCCCCTAGCCGGCCACCGACCTTGCCTCCTTCGCCTATAAGAGCCTCCTGATACCAAAACCCTAGAGAATCAAGCCTCCAGCCACGAAAAGTTCCGCAGTGCCACTGCCACCGAAAAGGAGATTCGGGAGACAGAAAGTGTCTGTTCCGGCACCCTGCGGGATGGGAAGTGCCCCCGGAACCATCTCCATCGATCTCCACCACCATCTCCATCACTGTTGCTGATTCCCATGATGAGGAGGGAGTAGTTCTCTCTCGAGGCTAAGGGTTCTACCGGTAGCTATGTGTTCATATCTCTCTCTATGCATGATCATGAGCTTTGTAATCAAGTAGATCTACCTTGCTACTCAAGTGCTTTATTAGATCTCTGCTCTCCCCATTTGTGTGAAAGTGACAGCGTGCACACCATGGTGGCACTTAGTCTAGAGATTACAAATACTTGTTATGAGTTATATTTGGAGTTGGATGTCTTTATGAAATTGTGGTGTTTGTTGGAACCATCTAGAGGTCAAGGTGACAGTGTGGGGTCATCTAGATGGGAAAGGCTTACTTTGAGGTGTGCTGTTATAGCCCTACCATGGATTAGAGTGTCCAACTGGAGAGTAGTTCAGAGTAGTATCATAAAGAGAATATATTTAAATGAGAGTGTTCACTAGTGAAAGTATGATCCCTAGGCCTTGTTTCTAAGCACTGAAACACCATTTGCTACTAGATCTGTTACATGATTGCTTGCTTCCATCTTTATTTCAGTTTGCCTTTAGTCTTTTCCACGCCATCAAGTTATCTTCTATCACCATTACCACTTATAATTATCCATCCCACTTGTGTTTCACTATCTCTTCGCCGAACTAGTGCACCTATACACCTGACAAGTGTATTGGGTGTGTTGGGGACACAAGAGACTTCTTGTATCTTGATTGCAGGATTGCTTGAGAGGGAATACCTTTGACCACTTCCTCCCTGAGTTCGATAAACTTTGGGTGATCCACTTAAGGGAAAACTTGCTGCTGTTCTACAAACCTCTGCACTTGGAGGCCCAACAACTGTCTACAAGAATAGAAGTGCGTAGACATCACCCGCCTGGCTTGATTCCAAGCTTGGGGAGATCTTTAAGACCTTGTAATCTATCTTCTAAGTTTTACATTACTATTTTCAGATTAGTTCAAACTAGCAATAAAGTTTGCATCATTAGAATCCCCTTCAGGAATAGTCGATCCCTCTTATGAATATCCGAGTTTATTATTATATATGGAGCGATATTGAGTTTGTATTTTCTTTATTGATATATGAATGGATTGAGTATAATTTTACTTGCACTTGATGATAGCAATAAGAGTCTTCCACACCATTGGTATTAATGGAACACCTAAACATAATTTGGTCAATATGCTGTAAGTCTACGGTTTGATTTATAAAGAAAAATTATCTATACAGTTAAGTTGAAAAGGAAACCTTAAATAAAGGAAAATGAAAGTGCTATCAAAATAGAGTGAGAACAAGTTGAGGTAGAATCTTCAAGTCATAAGAATTGTTCATATACAATTGGAATTTGATAATTGAGATCGTTAAACTTTGAATTCCTACATGAAGTGGAATGTATGGCTAGCTCCTTTGCACATCACTTAAACAAAAGTGTGAGCATATATACAAAAGAAAAGAATAGGAAGAAGAAAAAGGGCGAGTGTGCAAAGAGAAAGTAGGCATATACCACTATATTGTAGTATGACAAAGAGACACTTTTGAGATTTTGAATCCCAAGTGAATACGTTGATCCTAAAAACACTTAGGACTACCTCGCTAACTCATTCGGTTGAACCAGATACTTTTACATTATGTTGAGATTCATCTTTTATGAACTGTTGATCACTAAGGTGTGGAAGCCTGCTAATACTATTCAGATGGTTCAAGTGAGATACGACTCATGAACTTATTCCTATGTATCATATAAACACATGCTACAACTGCCTCCTTTATTTTATCGACTCAGCTTCATGAATATGAGGATCACATCCATTAAGCTAAAACTTACTCGGGACGAGCAAGAGCCTAAGCTTGGGGAAGTGGATGAGTGCATATTTCCATCATGTTTTACATTATTATTTTGCATTGTAGATGTAGGATATTGGTATTTTACGGCGCTCGCGCACACATTTTATGTCTGTTTTCACCAGGATCAGAAAAGATGATGGATCCAATGGATATAATTCTTGGAGCAGTTGTACTGAGGAGAAAAGGAGTAAAAAACAACGTAAACCGCTTATTTGAGAAATATTAATAATACCAGAAGAAAACCAGAAGCGAACAAAGGGGGCAGAAGGTTCAACGACCAACTATACGACCGGAGCAAATTTTTCGCCCGTATAGCTCCGGCCGTATAGTTGACGCCGCCTCCGCCTCCTCAAATAGTTTCACCCCGTGCAATTGGTTTAGAGAGATGACATAGAGAACACCTAGAAATCGCAGAAACCTCACCTCCGGAAGGCATCTGGAGGGGGAATTCCCACCGGGGATCCATCTTCACCCTGCGCAGATCCGGGAGGCTAAGGCATCGATCTTCATCATCCACCGCTTCATCACCACCATCTCCATCCACCCCGTCTACATTTTGTCTAGATCTTGTTGTAATTTCCATACTCATTGTGGATTTATACAAGTACTATGTAACATCCCAAAACTTTAATCAAGGTTAATCAAGATCAAATCTACCCAATTTAGGGTTAACAAAAACTTTTTCCATTTAAAATCTTTAAGCATGCATATGGGTGTGCATTTAAAATAGGAGTTGTTTGAAATGCCATGATTGTGTGTTCTAATGGTTGTAAAATGGTTCTATGGTGAATGTCACATCATCTAGATCATTCCCAATAAAAAACCAAAGAAAAAGAAATAAAAAAGAATTAAATAAAGGAAATGGTCACTTTTGCCATTTTAATCACCTAGCCCACTTTGGGCATTCCTAGCACTCCAATTCCAATAGAAACAATTGTGGATATTTGCACCCCTTACTAGTATAAGTAGTGATGTGCCAAGGACCACTGTGTGATCTCCCAAAAACATTCAAACTCTAATTTTAAATGACAGTGGAAAATGGAATCTAGTTCTTATGTATAGATCACACTTTTTCAAAAACCACTCAAATGAATTCCATTTGACAAATCCTAGCAACCAGAGATGCTCAAGCAGGAGACCAACAACTCCACCAAATTTCATTTCAAAATTCCAAATTTGAATTCATGCGGCCATTTGATCGAACACTTGGTGGGCAAAATCAAACTGGCCTAACTATCACTGTTTTTGATCAAATCTTGTCGAGCCATTTGAACTCAAATCAATGCCCTTGTCTCCCCTAAACCCAACCAGTCCATCAAGGACCTACCCAATGGCCTAGGGCAACAGTTCACCGCCACCCCGAGGCCATGCTCACCGGCCAAATGTGCACAAGCCATAGGAGACCACCAGCCCCTCTCCACCGCTCTAGGGAGTGAGGCGTGACCTCACCGCCGCCCACGGTCCACCCCACGGCCCCTGCTATCCCCTGGACCACCCTAGACCCGCGCTGCACTAAGTCTCTGCGCCACGCCAGAGCACGTCAGAGCGCCCTCACCGCCAGCAAGCGACAGACCGCGCCTCGACTGCAGACCGTGCACGCTGCTCCGCCTTGACCACCTCACCCCGCCAGACACGGTCGTGCACTGCAGCGTGACCCACGATCGTCGGGAACCACGTCGAGCACCACCTCTATCTCCTAGAGAATGTGATGCTCCCGACCGATTGCCACCGCCCCTAGCTGTGCCATAAAGCCGCAGAGGACCGCCAGGAGGCAAGCCACCGTCCACCTATCTTGCCCATGTCGGTAGCCCGCTGTACCGTCGTCACCGGCGAGCACCGCCCATGCCTCACTGCCACCTCGTCGTGCCTATATAAGGAGGCCTCCCGAGCACCGTTTCCTCACACCACTCCCATCCACTCCCCCTCAAAACACTCCCAGAGCCCCACCGGAGCAAGGCGTAGCCCGTAGCGCCAGAATTTCGCTGGAGTCTGCCGCGAAAGGAGGAGAAGGGCGCCGTTGATCTAGGCCATCTCCCGGGACGCTGCCAGTACTAGGAGAACCACCGTCGTCTTCTCGTTCGTTTGCCCGCCTCGATGCACTAGCTGGAGTCCCGGTACGTCCCCACTGCACCCCCATGGAGCCGCTAGGGTTCAGTCTCGCCGGCAACGAGTCCGTCGTTGACGACGACCGTGAGCCGTTAGATCTAGTTCTAATCCTGCGGTCCAGCTCGCCCCGTACCGCTTCGCGTGTAATGAGACACTGACAGGCGGACTCCCCCTGTCAGCAGTCCTCAGCACCGTGGAGTGAATCTGGGCTGGCCCAATTAGTTTCCCGCGCGACCCAGTTAATTCAAATTATGATTTTTCTTTTTAGACTTAAACTAGAATCTGTCCTTTAGTTTAAAAATCAACTTAGAGAGTTTTACAAATCGAAATTGAGGGATTCCAATTTTGTTGGAAAGCTAATGAAAATCTCTATCCAAGCCCGTTGGATTTAAATCATTTAGTGTTATAGATCTCTCCTAGTTAAAATAACAAGACAGAAGCTTTTTCACATTCCAACATTTTCCTAAGATCAACCATAATAGCTTTTGAGTTGATTGCAACTCTCAAAAATCACATTTAACCATACCTATCGGAATATGTAATAATATTAAGGTTTGCATGCAGTGAATTTGGACTAGTACCAAAATAATGCTATATAGGCATTTCTAGTCACTTTAAATCATTAATTATTAAACTTAAACTTATTAAAATGTGATCCCACCTTTAAGTCACATTCCCATATGTTAGAATATGTGGTGATGACATGTGTCCACATGATCCCATATTTTAATTGGAGAATATTAAATTTTAGTTAATTTCAATGAGTAGAAATTACTTTTCTCAAATAAAATAAATGAATCTAGTTCATTAAACCTTGTGATGCTTGTGATGATAATATATCATCAAATGTGTGCCTTAGTGTGCTAAGTAGACTAGTTAAGCATTGTTTGGTGATTGTGTATCCCGTATGTATTTATAGACGATAGTACCGACCAAGCTTTTGGGGAGGAAGAATTCTACCAAGAGGAGGAGGAAGAGAATTTCAACCACTGCACCAACCAAGGCAAGCCATCATTAACAAAGCAAACTAACCTTTGAAAGATAGATAACCCAAGCAAGATGCATTAGGCATGATTTGGTTATATCATTTTGACTTATACCTACTCCAAGTTTTACTTACAAGCTTTACCTTCTTTACTTTACCAAAGTCCTTTACTTGTTTAAAGGTAGCATAAAGAGTATAAAACTTGAACTATATAGTTAGACTTACCTGTCATTCTATGGCAGGAGATTGAGATTAGCATCCCACCCTAGTGAACACTCTTGACTTAGTAGTTGGAGCTAAACTAAAACTTGATTCACTTTAGATGGGAATACTTGGTGAAAATGACTTGTGAAAACCTTGGAATGATGAGTCATTCTATTGAGATGTTTTGACATGTGTTGAGAAAGACAAATGATTTATGGTGATGAAAATGTTGAGGCATGAGCCTTAGCCCTTTTATAAAAACTGATGGTTGGGTGATGACCCACAAGTATAGGGTGTGTATCGCAGTATTTTTGATAAGTAAGAGTGTCGAACCCAACGAGGAGCAGAAGGTGCTGGCTAGTGGTATGATTCAAGAATTCTCTGCAAATACTTAGCAAACGGATTTTTAGGGGTTTTCGATAAAGCAAGTAAACAAAGTACAAGTAAATAAAAGACAGTAGAAATAAATGCAGCAAGTGGCCCAATCCTTTATGCAGCAAAGGACAGGCCGGTTGTATTTCTATAGATGACCAAACATTCTCGAGGACACATGGGAAGACTGTCAAGTGCTTTCGCTTCGTATAGTCGATTAATCTTCTCTAGCTTGCTAAGTGTTGTGTGGGTGAACCTGTGCTAATGTACCGCCCCCCATCCAAGACTAAATACATACTTGTGATTAAACCCCCTTGCAAACATCCGTAAGTACAAGAAAGTAATTAAGGTAGAAACCTAACCACAACTTTAAACTCTAAGACCCTTACGTCCCTTGTGCAATGGTTTCCTAACGGGGGTTCAGGTTTACATCCTCCGCAACCCCTATGATTAGTATCCAAATACACAATGCATTCCCCTAGGCCCATATAGGTGAAGTGTCATGTAGTCGACGTTCACATGACACCACTAGAAGAAGTACACCACAACTTAAATAACAATCTATTGAATCTTTCTCAACACAACTCCACTACTAACAACAAGACTTCTCCCATGTCCTCAAGAACAAAACAAACTACTCACAAGACATCATATGGATCATGATCAGAGATGGAATAATGATGTATAACAATCTGAACATAAACAATAATTCAATGGTTCACTCAATAGCATTAACTACAAAGAGTAATCAACACCGAGAAAGTTTCCCCTATAAACTATGCAAGATTCAACGCAATTGTTACAGCAATATGGAGATGGTGATGAGGGTGCTGGTGGTGATGATGGTGGTGATGATGATCCCGATGAAGTCCAGCTTGATGGTGGTGTTGATGACGACGATCTCCCCTCTCCGGGAAGGAATTCCCCTGGCAGAAATCTGTCTGCCGGAGAGATCTTTCTCTCTCGGTGTTTTCCACCCCACAGAGGCGGTGGAATCTCTCTGTGGTCGCTCCCCGAGTCTTAGGGTTTCGTGGGGATGATATACGCCGGAGGGGAGAGGCTGGAGTGGGCCAGGGCGGCCACACCACTCCCTGGCGCGGCCTAGGCCTACCGGCGCCATGGGGTGGTGTGGCCCCCCTGTGGCCCACCTCCACTCCATCTTCTGGCATCCTGAGTCTTCTGGAAAAATAGGATTTTCCGTATATTTTCCCGGATTTTCTGATCTTCGCGAATTTTGCCTCCAAACAGCACCTTTTCATCAGAATCCTCACTGCAGCGGTCCATGCTCCAAAAGTCATCAACCATACAAATAACATAAGTATCACCTCTCAATACGAAATGTATCAATGAATAATAGTGAATTAAGACATAGAATAGTGATGCAAAATGGACGTATCATTGGGTTCGGATGCGATACCATTCCAATTTTACCGTACAACCATAATACTTGAATTGGGTAAGGCTTAGCCGGAAGTTTATATGCATTAGTATTAGTTCCCTCACGGGAGAGGTTTGAGATGAGGCTACCTCTCAAGGTTGTCCACCTATGTAGTGCCCAGGATGACAGATGGTCATGGCTGGGAGGCCATACTCATAGGAGAGGTTCTCATACTAGAGTGTGTAAAGGAAAGGTTATGTTTGATTATCTGCATACTAAGTATGATGATTCAGGGTTATCCCTGACAGATGTATCGAATCTTGTGGTGAAAGTGTACCACCTCTGCAGAGTGTCAAACTATTCGAATAGCCGCATCCGCGGTTATGGACAGTTGGAGTGGCCATACTGTTCCGTTGTCAGATATTTTCAAAACGACTTATGAAATGAATTGTGACATGACTTGACCACAATAGAGTTGTGACTATGACAACTAAGTTCCCACTTAGGTGTTTTCAAACCTCTTTTATCTTTCTTTGTTTCCGAACTCAGCTTAGGTTTCAAACTTAATTTATAAATAAACTTAGAGTTAGCATTCCTATTAGAATTATCCTATTTGTTAGTGGTAGTTTGCGAGTACTTAAAGAGTACTCATGTATTTTGTCCCTGGCTATTCCTATGGCCAGACTATGAGGAGGACTACCCTGAAGGAGGACAGTAGGAGGGCTACGACAACTAGGATCATCTCCCATCGCCAACATTGCTTGTGACTCTGAAGATGGACCCCACCGCTACGCTATTTATTCCGCTACTTGATTGTACTAAGACTGGATCATGAGATCCTTTATTTGTGTAAGACCTTATTATGGTTTGTAATGGATGATGTACTATGATATCCAATCTGTTATGTCTCGCAAAAATGGTAATCCTGGGATTGCGATGTATGGCATAACAGGCATCTGAGATTAAAAATCCGGGTGTTGACAAGTTGGTATCAAAGCCATCCTGACCATAGGAGACCCTAGTTAGAATGGACGTCCGAACAAAAACTTTGTTTCAAAAACCAAAGTGAGTATTTATGAAAACTATTTCCTCTCTTACCCTTGGGGAATTCTTTCTCTCAAAAAATTCATGTTCCTCCAAATTCTTACATTACTACATAAAACTCTGACACACTTGATCACTTCACTAACTTTCTCATCCTAAATTCTTATAGATGGAAGCCCAATACAGCAAGTTCTACCAGTTGGGCAACGGAGGCCAACTGATCTTCGAGAGGGATCTTGATTCACTGTCTGAGTTCTTGGAGTGTCCGCATCCGTAATTCCTTGGAGCTCAACTCCCGGGTCCACCAGGAGGAGATTTACAATGGCTAGTAACTGCTGATCTTCGAGGCAAGATAGAAGCACCAGTATCTGGGAGGATTCAGCTTTCCGTGAGAGAGAACAACTGGCTAGATGGATTAGCCGGGGAAATGCATGAAGCTCTCACATGTTTGTGTGCCTTGAGTGTCAACCTAATCCAAGGAACCCACTTTGTTCACTATGCAAGGCGTGATTCCATGGGAATGCCGCTAGAGATGCCAAGTCACCCAATATTGAAGCGTCAAGTGGAGAATCTTGACTTCCTACTATATGACAGACAGAAGGAGTTGGATAATTCTAGAGAGGTTGCCAACCACAACCTCGCCCTTGCCGCCCAGAAGGGCCAGACTTTCTCACTGCTCGTCAAGGATCATCAGTCTCTTCATCGTCAACGTGCAAAGAAGGATCGCACCATTGACTGTCTTCGCAAGAAGGTGGCCGAGCTCGAGAAGACCTTCAAGGAGCAAGAAGCTCATCTTGCAGCAAAGGAAGAAGAAGAGGAAGGTGAAGATATCCAAGGGGATATTGACTCCTACCTCAGCAATGATGAGGACTATCTGGAGGGGGATGTTGTGGACTTCTACACCGACGATGATGACTCCGACTTCATCAATGATGAGTAGATGCACTAGAGCACTATCATAGAGTAAGGAGTATCGGTCCCATTGTATCGTAGCTTACAGAATGGTTCTTAAAACCATCTATTTTCCTTTGATGTTGTGGTGTGTGTGTGTGTTTGTATCGTGTGCTTTACTTGAATGAATGAAAAGAAGTTAGTTGCAAAACCTGAGTCAAACTCAAAGTTTTAGCTTTGAAATCAAAACCATGAACCTTAGAACTTTCCCTCTTACCCCTTTATCTATCTCAATCTTCAGATGACTCGTGGAAACCAAGGAGGGAGCAGCTCATCGCAAGACCCAATGCTGCAGATTTTGCAGACTCTCATTGCAGACCGTGAAGCTAGTAGGGCAGAGGGCCAAGCTAATCTAGCAACCCTGCAGCAGATCGCCCAGATGGGTCACAACAACCAGAACCATGGAAATCAGGATCATCATGGATCCAAACTCAAAAACTTCCAGAATACAAATCCCCCAATCTTTAGCACTTCGGAGAACCCACTGGATGTTGATGACTGGTTGCAGACAATGGAGAACAACCTAGAAGTAGCAGGAGTGGATGCCAACGAGAAGGTTCTTTTTGCCACTCACTATTTGGCAGGAGATGCAAGAGCATGGTGGAACAGCACCCGCACAATGAACCATGGTCAAGTGATGACATGGGAAGCCTTCAAGATCAAGTTCAGCCGCCCCCACGTGCCGCAGGGTCTAGTCAACAGAATGAGGGATGAATTCAGAGAGTTGAAGCAGTGCAGAATGACTGTAGTGGAGTACCGTGACAGATTCTTGTCCCTAGCTAGGTATGCACCTGATGAGATCAACACGGAGGCCAAGAAGAAGGAGAGATTCCTGAACGGACTGCATGATGAGATGAAGACTGTCCTCCTCAACATCCGTTTCGAGGATCTCGAAGAGCTAGTTGACTCTGCCATTCATATGGAAGGGAAGCTTAATGAAGCAAACGACAACCGCAAACATCGTATGATGCACCAAGCTAGATGCAACCTTCACCAGAAGTACCATCCCAACCCGTCTGCAGGATATGCACCGAGGAACAATCGACCCCCAATGTCTCGCCCAAGTTACCCCAACCGTGGCGAAGGAAATGTGAAGTCCGGAGGAAACAACAATCACCCTGGCAACTCCAGCAATTTCAACCGTGCACCTCCCAAGCACAACCACCACCACCACAACAACAACAACAACACTGCACCCAGAACTGGAAGCAATGTCGTGTCGGTGGCAGCAAAAGACAAGTCTCAGATTACTTGTTTCGAGTGTGGAGTGAAGGGTCACTATTCCAATGAGTGTCCCAAGAAGATTGCTGCCACTGCCAATGTGAATACCCCAGCTCAACAGCAGCGTCGTGTTCAACCAGGAAGAAGATTCGCCCCAGGGAACCCTCACAACCGCAACGGCCGTCTCTTCCACATGAACACCGAGGAAGCCCAAGAAGCTCCAGATGTAGTGCTGGGTATGTTTTCTGTCAACTCAGTTTTAGCAAGAGTGTTGTTTGATTCTAGAGCATCGCACTCATTTGTCACCGAAGAATTTGCATGCACTAGTAAGATTCACCCAACCAACTTGAAGCATGTCATGATAGTTCAAATCCCCGGTTCAACTACAAAAGCTAGAAAAATTTGCAATGTTGTGCCTATCAGAATACATGGGATAGATTTTTATGCCAATCTAATAGTACTTGGAACCAAAGATTTGGAAGTAGTACTAGGAATGGATTGGATGTCAAAGCATAAAGGATTGATTGACTGTGCCAAGAAAGCCATCACCATGACCAAAGAGCTCGAGTCTCGACAAGATATATCTGAAACCTTGCCCCATCAATTCAAGTGTAATAAGAGTCTAGCCCTACCCACCATTGACCAAGTCAAAGTAGTCTATGAATACCCCGACGTATTCCTAGATGAATTGCCAGTATGCCCCTAGATAGGCATATTGAGTTCATTATTGAACTAATCCTCGGAACCGGACCCATAGTCGAGAGACCCTATAGCATGAACCCGTCAGAGTTAGTGGAATTGAAGAAGCAGCTGGATGCTATGTTGGCAACAGGCTTGATTCAACCAAGCGCATCACCATGGAGATCATCAGTGTTATTTGTCGACAAGAAAGATGGAGGCAACCGTTTGTGCACAGATTACAGGAAGCTGAATGATGTCACCATCAAGAACAAGTACCGTTTGCCAAAGATAGAGGATCTATTTGATCAGTTGGCTGGAGCAAATGTGTTCTCTAAGATCGATCTTAGGACTGGTTATCACCAACTTAAGATTCGTGCAACGGATATTCCGAAGACCGCCTTTACTACTCGTTATGGATTATACGAGTATACGGTCATGTCTTTTTGATTAACCAATGCCCCTGCTTGTTTCATGAATCTCATGAATAAGATCTTTATGAATTTTCTAGATAAGTTTGTCGTGGTGTTTATCGACGATATCCTTATCTACTCCAAGTCATAAGAAGAGCATGAGCAACATCTGAGAATCATCCTTGAAACCCTTAGAGAGAATAGGTTGTATGCCAAGTTCAGCAAATGTGAGTTTTGGCTGAAAGAAGTAGGATTCCTAGGACATATTGTGTCTGCCGGAGGAGTCGCTGTTGATCCCGCCAAGATCAAAGATGTCAAAGAATGGGAAGCCCCAACCACTCAAACCCAAGTCCGTGCATTTCTCGGATTAGCGGGATATTACCGCAAGTTTGTTGAAGGATTTTCGAGCATAGCAAGACCCATGACCCAATTTTTGAAGAAGGATAAGAAGTTTGAATGGACCGACAAATGTGAAGCAAGTTTCCAAGAGCTGAAGAAGAGATTGATTTCATCCCCAATATTGATCATGGCAGATATCAAGAAGCCGTTTGATGTGTATTGTGATGCATCCAAGATTGGTCTCGGATGTGTATTAATGCAAGAAGGCAAAGTCATCACATATCTATCTCGACAACTGAAGCAGCATGAGCAGAACTATCCTACCCATGATCTTGAGTTAGCATCCGTAGTTTTGGCACTGAAGACATGGCGTCATTATCTTATGGGTAATCCTTGTGAGATTTACTTAGATCACAAAAGCTTGAAGTATATTTTCACTCAGAAGGAGCTGAATATGAGGCAAAGAAGATGGATAGAGTTAATCAAGGATTGTGACCTTGACATTCACTATCACCCCGGCAAAGCCAATGTGGTAGCGGATGCTCTTAGCAGATTGCCGTGTAGGCTAAACACTATGATCAAGGAGAAGCAACCAAGTTTGTATGAGGAGTTGGAGCAGTTTAGAACTGAGCTAGTTAGCCAAGGATTTTTAGCTAGCATTGAACTTCAACCCACTTTGATTAGCCAAATCAAGGAAGCCTAGAAGGGAAATGAAAGTATCGACAAAATCAAACATCGTATTGGTACAGGAAAGGTACCTGGATTCACCGAAGACAAAGACGGAGTTCTGTGGTACAAAGGCCGTATCTGTGTGCCAGCAGATTCGGAGCTAAAGCAAGTTATCATGCAAGAAGCTCATGATACTCTCTATTCTATCCACCCCGGAGGAACAAAGATGTATCAGGATTTGAAGGAGCTATTTTGGTGGCACAAGATGAAGAGAGAAATCAGAAGCTACATCGCCAAGTGTGACATCTGTCAGAGAGTCAAAGAGGAGCATCAGAGACCCGTAGGACTGTTGCAACCATTGCAGATTCCGGAATGGAAATGGGATTCCGTCGGAATGGACTTTATCACCGGTTTTCCTACTTCGAGTAGGGGAAATGACTCAATCTGGGTCATCTTTGATAGACTGTCCAAGGTAGCTCATTTTATACCTGTCAAGACAACCTACTAGAGTTCGAAGCTAGCAGAGTTGTACATTGCTAGAATTGTTAGTCTGCATGGAACCCCAAGACCATAGTATCAGATCGAGGAACCCAATTTACCTCGAGATTTTGGCAGAAAGTCCAGGAAGGATTAGGAACCAAGTTGAATTTCAGCACCGCTTATCACCCACAAACCGATGGATAGACTGAAAGGGTCAACCAAATCCTAGAGGATATGTTGAGAGCTTGTGTGTTAGAATATGGATCAAAAAGATTGCCTGCCTTTCGTAGAATTCTCATACAACAATAGCTACCAAGCCAGTTTGCAAATGGCACCATTTGAGTTCCTATACGGAAGAAAGTGTCGTACCCCTTTGAATTGGTCGCAAGTAGGAGAGAGTCAGATTTTTGGACCCGACATTCTCCGAGAAGCTGAAGAGAAGGTTCACAAAGTCCGTGAGCACCTCAAGACCGCCCAATCCAGACAGAAGAGTTATGCTGACAAGAGAATGAGATACCTGACTTTCAATGTCGAAGATTTTGTGTATCTCAAGGTTTCACCATTGAAGGGAACCCAACGTTTTTGTCTGAAAGGAAAGTTAGCCCCCAGATATATTGGACCCTTCAAGATTCTAAACCGTCGAGGGGAAGTATCTTATCAACTAGAACTGCCAGCGGAGATGTCAGCCATCCATAATGTGTTCCATATCTCGTTACTTCGCAAATGCCTAGAAGTGCCGGAGAAGAATGAAGTTTTCAAGAACATCGATCACCGAGCGGTTGATATCAACAAGGATCTGGCGTATCGTGGAGTGCCCATCCATATCTTGGAGGAAGCCTACAGAACCACCAGGACCCGGAGTATCAAATTTCTCAAGATCCAATGGAGCAACCATACCGAAAAAGAAGCCACTTGGGAGCGAGAAGATTACATTAGGATTGAGTTCCCAGATCTCTTTAGTGCCTAGTTTTCTTTCTTAAATCTCGGGACGAGATTTTGTTTAAGGGGGGAAGGTTTGTAACATCCCAAAACTTTAATCAAGGTTAATCAAGATCAAATCTACCCAATTTAGGGTTAAAAAAACTTTTTCCATTTAAAATCTTTAAGCATGCATATGGGTGTGCATTTAAAATAGGAGTTGTTTGAAATGCCATGATTGTGTGTTCTAATGGTTGTAAAATGGTTCTATGGTGAATGTCACATCATCTAGATCATTCCCAAGAAAAAACCAAAGAAAAAGAAATCAAAAAGAATTAAATAAAGGAAATGGTCACTTTTGCCATTTTAATCACCTAGCCCACTTTGGGCATTCCTAGCACTCCAATTACAACAGAAACAATTGTGGATATTTGCACCCATTGCTAGTATAAGTAGTGATGTGCCAAGGACCACTGTGTGATCTCCCAAAAACATTCAAACTCTAATTTTAAATGACAGTGGAAAATGGAATCTAGTTCTTATGTATAGATCACACTTTTTCAAAAACCACTCAAATGAATTCCATTTGACAAATCCTAGAAACCAGAGATGCTCAAGCAGGAGACCAACAACTCCACCAAATTTCATTTCAAAATTCCAAATTTTAATTCATGCGGCCATTTGATCGAACACTTGGTGGGCAAAATCAAACTGGCCTAACTATCACTGTTTTTGATCAAATCTTGTTGAGCCATTTGAACTCAAATCAATGCCCTTGTCTCCCCTAAACCCAACCAGTCCATCAAGGGCCTACCCAATGGCCTAGGGCAACAGTTCACCGCCACCCCGAGGCCATGCTCGCCGGCCAAATGTGCACAAGCCGCAGGAGACCACCAGCCCCTCTCCGCCGCTCTAGGGAGTGAGGCGTGACCTCACCGCCGCCCACGGTCCACCCCACGGCCTCTGCTATCCCCTGGACCACCCTAGAGCCACGCCACACTAAGTCTCTGCGCCGCGCCAGAGCACGTCAGAGCGCCCTCACCGCCAGCACGCGACAGAACGCGCCTCGACTGCAGACCGTGCACGCTGCTCCGCCTTGACCATCTCACCCCGCCAGACATGGTCGTGCACCATCGCGCGACCCACGATCGCCGGGAACCACGTCGAGCACCACCTCTGTCTCCCAGAGGGCGCGACGCTCCCGAACGATTGCCACTGCCCCTAGCTGCGCCATAAAGCCGTAGAGGACCGCCAGGAGGCAAGCCACCGTCCACCTATCTCGCCCATGCCGGTAGCCCGCTGTACCGTCGTCACCGGCGAGCACCGCCCATGCCTCACTGCCGCCTCGTCGCGCCTATATAAGGAGGCCTCCCCAGCACCGTTTCCTCACACCACTCCCATCCACTCCCCCTCAAAAGACTCCCAGAGCCCCACCGGAGCAAGCCGTAGCCGGTAGCGCCGGAATTTCGCCGGAGTCTGCCGCGAAAGGAGGAGAAGGGCGCCGTTGATCCAGGCCATCTCCCGGGACGCTGCCAGTACCAGGAGAACTGCCGTCGTATTCTCATTCGTTTGCCCGCCTCGCCGCACTAGCTGGAGCCCCGGTACTTCCCCAATGCACCCCCACCGAGCCGCTAGGGTGCGGTCTCGCTGGCAACGAGTCTGTCGTCGACGACGACCGTGAGCCGTTAGATCTAGTTCTAATCCTGCGGTCCAGCTCGCCCCGTACCGCTTCGCGTGTAATGAGCCACTAACAGGCGGCCCCCCTTTCAGCAGTCCTCAGTGCCGCGGAGTGAATCTGGGGTGGCCCAATTAGTTTCCCACGTGACCCAGTTAATTCAAATTAGGATTTTTCTTTTTAGACTTAAACTAGAATCTGTCCCTTAGTTTAAAAATCAACTCAGAGAGTTTTAAAAATCCAAATTGAGTGATTCCAATTTTGTTGGAAAGCTAATGAAAATCTCTATCCATGCCCGTTGGAGTTAAATCATTTAGAGTTATAGATATCTCCTAGTTAAAATAACAAGGCAGAAGCTTTTTTACATTCAAACATTTTTCTAAGATCAACCATAATAGCTTTTAAGTTGATTCCAACTCTCAAAAATCACATTTAACCATACCTATCTGAATATGTAATAATATTAAGGTTTGCATGCAGTGACTTTGGACTAGTACCAAAATAATGCTATATGGGCATTTCTAGTCACTTTAAATCATTAATTATTAAACTTAAACTTATTAAAATGTGATCCCACCTTTAAGTCACATTCCCATATGTTAGAATATGTGGTGATGACATGTTTCCACATGATACCATATTTTAATTGGAGAATATTAAATCTTAGTTAATTTCAATGATTAGAAATTACTTTTCTCAAATAAAATAAATGAAGCTAGTTCATTATACCTTGTGATGCTTGTGATGATAATAGATCATCAAATGTGTGCCTTAGTGTGCTAAATAGACTAGTTAAGCATTGTTTGTTGATTGTGTATCCTGTATGTATTTATAGACGATAGTACCGACCAAGCTTTCGAGGAGGAGGAGTTCTACCAAGAGGAGGAGGAAGAGAATTTCAACCATTGCACCAACCAAGGCAAGCCATCATTAACAAAGAAAACTAACCTTTGCAAGATAGATAACCCAAGAAAGATGCATTAGGCATGCTTTGGCTATATCACTTTGACTTATACCTACTCCAAGTTTTACTTACAAGCTTTACCTTCTTTACTTTACCAAAGTCCTTTACTTGTTTAAAGGTAGCATAAAGAGTATAAAACTTGACCTATCTAGTTAGACTTAGCTGTCATTCTATGGCAGGAGATTGAGATTAGCATCCCACCTTAGTGAACACTCTTAACTTAGTAGTTGGATCTAAAGTAAAACTTGATTCACTTTAGATGGGAATACTTGGTGAAAATGACTTGTGAAAACCTTGGAATGATGAGTCATTCTATTGAGATGTTTTGACATGTGTTGAGAAACACAAATGATTTATGGTGATGAAAATGTTGAGGCATGAGCCTTAGCCCTTTTATATTAACTGATGGTTGGGTTCGGATGCGATACCATTCCAATTTTACCGTACAACCACAATACCTGAATTGGGTAAGGCTTAGCCAGAAGTTTATATCCATTAGTATTAGTTCCCTCACGTGAGAGGTTTGAGATGAGGCTACCTCTATAGGTTGTCCACCTATGCAGTGCCCAGGATGACAGATGGTCATGGCTGGGAGGCCATACTCATAGGAGAGGTGCTCATACTAGAGTGTGTAAAGGAAAGGTTATGTTTGATTATCTGCATACTAAGTATGATGATTCAGGTTATCACAGCGGATGTATCGAATCTTGTGGTGAAAGTATACCACCTCTGCAGTGTCAAACTATTCGAATAGCGTTGTCAGTTATGGACAGTTGGAGTGGCCATACTGTTCCGTTGTCAGATATTTTCAAAACGACTTATGAAATGAATTGTGACATGACTTGACCACAACAAAGTTGTGACTATGACAACTAAGTTCCCACTTCGGTGTTTTCAAACCTCTTTTATCTTTCTTTGTTTCTGAACTCAACTTAGGTTTCAAACTTAACTTTACAAATAAACTTAGAGTTAGCATTCCTACTAGAATTATCCTATTTGTTAGTGGTAGTTTGCGAGTACTTAAAGAGTACTCATGGCTTTTGTCCCTAGCTATTCCTATGACCAGACTATGAGGAGGACTACCCTGAAGGAGGAGAGCAGGACGGCTACGACAACTAGGATCATCTCCCATCGTCAGCATTGCCTGTGACTCTGAAGATGGACCCCACCACTATGCTATTTATTTCGCTACTTGATTGTACTAAGACTGGATCATGAGATCCTTTTTTTGTGTAAGACCTTATTATGGTTTGTAATGGATGATGTACTGTGATATCCAATCTGTTATGTCTCGCAAAAATGGTAATCCTAGGATTGCGATGTATGGCATAACAGGCATCTGGGATTAAAAATCCGGGTGTTGACATACTATTCATCTATGATAGGTTTCGTTGTTATTGCCATGATGTTGATTACCTCCATGTCTGAGTAGATCACTAGTTCTTGGGGAGATGGAGAAACCCTAGTATGAGATTGAAATAATATAAAGTTTATTATGATATTCATCATTGTGACCATGTGTTAGATTTTCTACATCTTGATGTTGAGAGAAGTCGACCTCTTAATATTTGCCTCTCATGGGGACTTGATGGAGGAAACTACTTGTTGGTAGACGGAGGTGTGCAAGCACTTACAGTGACTATAAAGTTGTTGGAACCCCTTACGTATCAACTTGGGAAACCAAGGAAACTCATGGAACGCTAACCATGCCATGGGATACAGCCTACGGGATTACGTCCCTTAATAGCGCAGTAATTCGATTAAGGTCGATTGCTGACTGCTGTGGTTATGAGGATGATGTGAGCAGCGGTTGCTGCCTATTTGTCCAAATACGGAGTTCCTCCCACACATACATAGTTGAGAATGTTCATGATGATAATCTTTATCTTAGCTCCTTATAATGCTAGTGGTGTATCCGCTACTCCCTAAGAATGCTTTCCCCTATTGCAGTTCCAATCTCTCTTACATACGCGATACTTACTTTTTGTATTCAGTTGTTTTACTTTACCTTATTATTGCTCTTATACCTAAAACCCAAAAACATATTTTTACACAATACTTGCATTTTATCTTGTCACTTAGAATTTTATCTAGCATTTCTATCGTAATAGTTATTTCAAGAATCATTAGACTTTAGACTCCTGCTCCCTGTGGGATCGATATCTTTATTTCGAAACTAGCTACAAACGATATGTGCACTTGTAGTCATCAGGCGCTCGCGGTTGTCTTGCTGCCCACCGGCTGGCGGAGGAGGGGGTGGCAGTGGTAAACCACAAACTTCAGATATCTTCTTTGTCCAGGTGCATTGGCGGGTTGTATGTGTAGTTGGCTTGTTGCCACCGCTATGGAACTTGCATGGGCCGTCAAGCATTGACTCGATGGTGTACTTGGGCCAAGGTGGCCGATCGTCGGGCTTTTGTCTCCGGCTGCTGCCTGCAGCCGGGTCCTCTTGGACGGCTGCCACCTGCCTAGAACCATATTGGTTATCCGGCTGGTCGTCCTTCCTCTTGCTGTGGTGGTTGTCATGCTGCCTGGAATTGTGGTTGTTTCCCTCCGGCTGGCGCTGGTATGTGGTGACCTCCACGATGATCTATCCCTGGTCGTCTAGCCGGACGGATCTTTTCATTGCCGCCTCCATGGTGGCGTACTTGTCCGCGATCTCCATGTCTTGTCCATGGTAGTGGGTTCCTCTCGGTGAAGCTTGTGCTTGAGCATGATTCCATCCCTACAGTCGTTGATGAAGAAGTCGACTGCTTGGTGCTCGCGCACCCCCTCGCGGGAGTTGTGCATGCTTGTCCACCGAGTGATGTAGGATCTGTCGATTTCGTCATTGCCCTAGACGCAGAGGGCGAGCTCGCTAGGGAGAGCCATGCATTTGTAGGTGCCGGTGAAGTTGGGGACGAATGCCTACTCGAAATCGATCCAAGCGTTGATGCTGTTGTCGGGAAGACTGTTGAGCCATGTTCTGGATGAATCAAGGAGCATGAGTAGGATGTAGCACATAGCCACCCGACGGTTTCCCTTCACAATGTCCACCATGGTGGTGTAATCCACCAACCAATCTTCCGGCTTGACGGTGTTGTTGTACTTTGGCGTGTCCCTTGGGAGCGAAAATCCCTTTGGAAATGGTTCGTTCCGGATGCATGGTCCAAAACACCTAGGTGGCTAAGCTCTACGGGCAGCTTCCGTGACCCTCATGTTCTTGGCAAAGGTACTGTAAATTGGCTGAGTCGCCGCCACGCGCGAGTCAGCAGCACGGTGCAGCTTCGAGCCTAAGTTACGGCCTTGCGGTGGTGCCTGCTGGTTTGCACCGGGTAAGCGGGAGAAGCTATGCACGGTGTTGTACTCGCGCATGGTGGTGTCCAGGCGTCGTTGGCGAGCGGTGACCTTGCTGGCTTCCTCCAGGAGGTTCTGGCGGGTGGTCTCCAGCGCGGCTACTGCGGCTGCCGGATCCAGCTCGGTGGTGATGGGAATGCGGAGGCTCTGGATGGAATCCATCAAGGGGCCAGCACCATGCTCGCGCGGAGCGGCGTTCTTGGCGCCCGCGTCGTGCTGCAGAGGTGGGCAGCGTCCATCACCTGCACCGGACATCATGACCTCAACGGTGCTGCTTGCGAGGAGCGGCGCGAAGAAGCCTAGAGGCACGCCAGAGACGGTGATGACCTTGCGAGGGAACTCCTCGGTGATGGTGGTGACATATAGGCGATGTTCGCCAAAGTGCATGATGGATCCCTCACTTCGGAAAGTTTCCCCATTGAAGCAGGATGTGTTGTCGAGGACACAGTCGAATGAGCCAAAAGTGAGGATGAGGCCAGAGGCGACTCGCTCACCAGCGACGGGCAGAAGTCCCATTGCGAAAGATGACCACAGCCGAAGTGATGTGCCCCACGGTGGGCGCCAACTATCATGGTGTGGACCATGGCAGTGCCATCGGGGATGGCATGAGAGGGGACAATTAGGATGCTATCGGTGGCTACTCGCAACGGTCTGGGCACAGATACTGCAGACATAGCGATGTACCCTGGTTCGGAGCCCCCTTGTCGGGGTAACACTCCTACTCCTGCAAGGATCTACTATATGGGGAGCGAATGCTCAGTACAATTGCTCCCTGAGTTGTTTCCTTAGCTACTATCGGGAGCTAGAGGAAGATGAACTACTTGACTTGGTGATTCTGGCTAACTTGTAACTCGTAATCCCTTACCTAGAACCCTGGAACTACCCTTCCTTTTATACTGGTAGAATGGTGTTGGGGGGATAACCCCGGGTAGGGTCACTCCGAGGTATAAGGGCCAAATTAGCCGAGGTTCGGCAAGGTCAAAGCGGATGCTGGCCGAGTCACCCCAAGGCAGGCCGGATCACGGGGTAACCCGGACCAGGGAGTCGCCTAACATTGTCCCATCCGACTCAAGGAATAAGTCGGAGACACTTGTCTAGCTTATGTGCGGGAACAGGTGTGACCGGATCAACTGTGATCCGGATCCTCGTTTGGCTTCTAGGGGAAGGAAGGAATATCTCTGGTCAAAAAGAAGGCCCGGTGCGTACTGGATGAGCGAATAAAGCAAGGGTAGGACCACCGGATCGTGGCCGACAAGGGTGACGACGCTCACGTCGACTGACGCAGGCGCCACAGAGGCAACGTCGCTAAAGCAAGAGTGACGTGGGGGAAAAGCACCCCTGTCGGGTTACTAATTTGGGAGAATATGCCTCCACGTATGCCCTAGGCCAGGACCGAACCACCCCTATATAAGGGGGGGTTGGGGTTCTGGTAAGGGGGTTGGGTCTTTTTCGGATACATAGCAAGGAAAATACTTGTGGGTCTAGGGTTCTGGGACTGGTTAATAGGCAAGAGTAAGAGAGCCCCTTCTTCCTCCTCTAGTCAAAAAACAGCTCGAGGAGCACTTGTAGTCTTGGAGACTGAACATCAATACAAAGCTTCTGTGTAGAGAATCACTCTACTATCCCTCCCTGGATTCCCCTAGCGCATATTAGTCCCCACCTTCAGCCTATCCATGGCATCTGCCGTGACACCACCACGACAGTTGGCGCCCACCGTGGGGCTAGCGGCGCTAGCAGGGGTGAAGATCCGGACGGGAAATTTCATCGGCACCGGTGAACGCATCGTCTCCGGGCTCGTTCAGCGCTTCGGTGCGCTGGACTATGTCAGCGACAACGTTGGCTGCTTCGGCACGCGCCCCCTTCCGCGCAACGGCGTCTTCGTCAAGCTCGGCGCGCACAAGGTCTATGTTGCCGTGGATGTGTCTGGCGTTCATCCGCGTCGCGTCGTTGATGCGGGGGAACCACCCCTCACTGTGGCTCGCGGGGCGCGTATCGCCCATTTCCCAGGCCATGCAGAGGTGATGATGACCGCACCGAGCGCGGGCGTGAGCAGGGATCCAGCACCAGACCCGGGGGCAACACCCAAGACACCAAGGAAAGTTAGGGGTCCTCCGCTAGAGAGGCCCGAGAACATGCTGAGGGAAGCTATGGATAGCTTGGCTGACCCGGTGGCAGCAGTGGTAGATCCGGCTCAGGCACAAGCCGAGCTAGAGGAGACCCGGCGAAAGATACTGGAGGGCGCAAAGAAAATAGCAGCGGCTCAGAAGTCGTTGAACATGACGCTACGTGAGTACGCGAAAGCGAACAAGGTTGATGCAGTGAGGGTAAAAGGGAGAAACCTCATAAGCGAGATGAACAGAGAGGGTGATGATGGACCAAAGGGGTCGGAAAACTATATGTCTGTGGGGTTGCCGAAGTATAGTACCCCGGCGAAGAACCTCAGAGCAGCAGATGCCGTGGCGTCCGAGCTAGAGGGTCTGACGGGTGAAGCTCGTCAAAGACAGCAAGACCGGGTTAACGAGCTGGTTCGGATCGCGAACAGGCAGAATGAGGAGCTGTTGAGAAGTAATCCAGAGAGAGTTGGAGCTTCTAAAATCGTCCATTCGGTGATGGGTAACCCGGAGAAATCCGCTGGAGCCGCATCATCGCCTCATGGTGGCCCTAGAAGAGAAGAGGTAGTAACCTCGTCCAGACGGAACAAGCAGATCGTTCCGTACGACCCAAAGCGTGCGGGAAAGGAAAAAGAGATACGGAAAAACGACGATCGACGAAGTGTGAGCCGAGGTAACCATGACCAAGGCGATGCCGGTCAAGGGAATGCTGCCAACGGTAACGCTGGACAGCGAAACTCGGCAGGAGCGGGTCAACCGCCGCAGCGGAATGCACCAAGGCAAGAGCAAAGTGCCGGCCGTGGTATCCAACAGAGAGGACCACAACGGGAGCAAAACCGATACAATGATGGAGACTCGGAGATGATGAATGCGGGATACGCAAGACCGGACTATCATGTGATAGGGTCGAGATTGGGAAGCAGAGATTTGATGCCGGATGATGCTAGGCTAAAACTAGACCGCCTGTATAGGTCGGAACAGATCAAATGTCAAGGTCCTCCGGGTCCAGCGTGCTTCGGACCCCGGATCATGAAGGAACCGCCAGTACCCAATTTCCAATTACCCAGGGGCACGAAGACGTATGACGGCAGTACAAAGCCGGAGGATTGGCTAATAAACTACGCAACAGCTGTGAAAATTGCAACTGGCAACTTGAGGTGGGCTGTACGATATGTACCCCAAATGTTGGAAGGTCCAGCTAGGGTTTGGCTGAATAATTTGCCACTCGGAAGCATCAACTGCTGGATAGATTTTGAAGATATGTTCATCAGCAACTTCTCAAGTACGTATCAGAGACCGAATAGACCACAGACCCTAGCAATGTGCAAGCAGAGATCTAACGAAATGGATCGTGAATTCTTGACCCGGTGGTGTACCGTGAGAAACTCGTGTGAGGGAGTCATAGAGTCACAGGCTATAGCATGGTTTGCACAAGGATGTAGATATGGTAGCGAGTTGTGGATGAAATTGCAAAGGAAAATGCCAGTCACATTGGCAGAGATGATCCGGATCGTGGATTCTTATGCTTTGGGTGATCCAACTCAACCTAGGATCGCGTCGAACGAGTCAAATGAGGAGTACTATCCGAGGGACGGATCCGGGTCATCCCGGAGGAACGATTACAGGGGAAAAAGGAGAGACGACAGACCAGATCATCGATATGGCTCGCAACAAGTTGCGGCCGTGAATCAAGATCAGCCCGGGGCAGGGAGCAACCAACGCCAGAAAACGGGAGGGCAATGGACTCCTCGAAACGATGGCAAGAAAACATGGACTCCGGAGCAGAAGAAGCAATGGCAAGAAAAGAAAGATCGTCTGAGGTATACCTACGAGTCAATGTTGGAGCAGCCGTGCAAGTTTCACACGCCAAATCCGAGTAGCCCGGCGGGTCACACGACGAGACAATGTGAGTGGATGCGCAAGATAGAACAAGGTGGTTCGGGGAATGCTTAGGCACCTCGGAATGATCAACCTCGGCAGGAGTTACCCCGGCAGCAATTGCTCTCCGGAGCAAACACGCAGCAACTGATGTTGCCTCCCCCTCCGCCGAGGTATGACAACATTGAGAGAAGGGATGCAGTGCATCAGATAGAAACACAGCAACAACCGGACCAGAGGTACTCTGGAAACGAGGGAAGAAATGAGTACAGGGAACATTCGCGAACTTGAGGAGATTCCGGATGAAGCTTAACCCGGAAAAATGTACCTTCGGTGTTCCAGCTGGGAAATTACTCGCGAACTTGAGGTTAATCCAACTAAGATCCGAGCCATCGAACGAATGGAGATGCCGAAGTGTCTCAACGACGTCCAGAAGTTCACCGGATGCCTGGCGTCGTTGAGCCGGTTTGTATGTCGGTTAGGGGAAAAGGCACTGCCTCTCTACCAACTCATGAAAAAATCAAATAAATTCGTTTGGATGCCGCAGGCTGATGAAGCTTTGGCCCACTTTAAAAAGATGTTGGCCACTGCACCAGTGTTAGCCTCTCCACTGTCGAAGAAGCCAATGTTGCTCTACATAGCCGCAACCAACCGAGTTGTAAGTGCAGTGATTGTAGTGGAACGAGATGAAGAGGGTAAGTCGGTGCAGAGGCCAGTGTATTACTTGAGCGAGGTATTGTCTATCTCAAAACAGAATTACCCGCATTTTCAAAAGGTGGCATACGGAGTTTATATGGCGGCAAAGAAGTTAAAGAACTACTTTGAGGAGCATCATATCAAAGTGATATGCGAAGCCCCCATATCCGAGATAATGGGTAACAAAGATGCGAACGGCAGAATTGCGAAATGGGCAATTGAACTAGCACCATACGCGCCCCAATACGATAGAAGACAAGAGATCAAGTCCGAGGCTATAGCGGACTTTTTCGTGGATTGGGCCGAGGTACAATACGAACCACCGCCACCGGATCCGAACTACTGGAGGATGCACTTCGACGGATCAAAGACCAAAGCCGGATTAGGAGCCGGGGTTGTGCTTACCTCGCCAAAGAAGGATCAGCTCAAGTACGTGTTGCAGATCCATTTCGCGGCATCAAACAATGTCGCCGAGTACGAGGCTCTTGTGCATGGTCTAAAAGTGGCAAAGGAAATTGGCATACATCGAATAATCTGCTTTGGCGACTCGGATCTAGTAATACAGCAAGTGTCCGGAGTGTGGGACGCCCTGGATCCAAACATGGCACTATACAGATTTCATGTGCAGAAAATCTCGGGTTACTTTGAGGGATGCGAGTTTCATCATGTACCTCGCATGGAAAACGAAGTTGCTGACATGCTGTCAAAGCTCGGCTCGACCCGACAGGCAATTCCACCGGGTGTTGCATTGGAGCACCTAAGAAAGCCATCTATCAGGCCGTCCCCAGGAACCGATTCAATTTATGTCCCGGAAAACGCGGAATCCGGAGCTAAGCCCATGAACATTGACGTGGGAAGTAGTACGCCGAACCCGGGGACTACCTCGGCAAACCCGGGGACTACCTCACCAGACCCGGGGACTGTTCAGCGTGACCCGGCTGAAGTTATGCCAGTGGATCAGATGGAAATTGATGAGGAGATGTTCCCTACGAGAGCAGTACCAGCTTGGGTGCTGCCTATATACCAGTTCTTGAAAGATAGAACGTTACCCACTGAGGAAGTGCTAGTGCAAACTCGGAGAGCCAAAGCTTACACAATCATCAATTCCGAGCTGTACAAGCGGAGTGTAACCAATATCCTCCAGCGGTGCGTTGATCCGGAAGAAGGACTTGTCATCCTCCGAGATATACATCAAGGAGAATGCGGGCATCACGCCTCATCCCGGGCCTTAGTGGCAAAGGCATTCCGGCATGGATTTTACTGGCCAAGCGCCTTGGAGCAAGCGGAGGATCTGGTGAGAAAATGCAATGGTTGCCAAAGATATGCCACCAAGACACATATGCCTATGTCGGAACTCAAAACCATACCAATTACATGGCCATTTGCTGTGTGGTGCTTGGATATGGTTGGCCCGTTCAAACCAGCCAAAGGGAGCATGACGCACCTTCTGGTCATGGTGGACAAATTTACAAAATGGATCGAAGTGAAGCCTATAATAAAGTGTGATGGAGCTACAGCTGTGACATTTCTCAAAGACATCATCTTGAGATAGGTTATCCTCACAGTATCATAACTGATAACGGCACCAATTTTGCTGAAGGAGCATTTGCACGATTCTGCCGAGATAAGAAAATCCGACTCGACACAGCCTCGGTATCCCACCCCGCATCGAACGGACAAGTGGAAAGATCCAACGGATTAGTGCTATCCGGGATAAAACCCCAGCTCATTGAGCCGCTGCAAAGATCAGCGGGGTGCTGGATAGAAGAACTACCAGCGGTATTGTGGAGTTTAAGAACAACTCCGAATCGATCAACAGGCTACACGCCGTTCTTTCTGGTATATGGGGCAGAAGCTGTATTACCAGCCGACATAGAGCATGATTCGCCTAGGGTCACCCAATACACAAAAGCCGAAGTGCAAGAAGCCCGGCAAAATGATGTTGATCTGCTGGAAGAAGCGAGAGAACTGGCACTATCCAGATCCGCCATATATCAACAAAATCTCCGACACTATCGTAGCCGGAAAGTGTGCCCCCGAGTCTTCCGAGAAGGCGGTCTGGTGCTCCGGTTGGTACAGCGTACCACTGGCATGCATAAATTATCCCTCCCCTTGGGAAGGACCATTTATCGTGAGCAAAGCATTGCACAATGACTCTTACTATCTCATAGTTGCAAAGCCACAAGAAAAGAACAAGGCAGACAGGTCCGGAGAGGAATCCAAGCGACCGTGGAATGTAGCACTACTTCGTCCGTTCTACACTTAGCTAAAGAGTGTATGTACCCGAATCATCCTCATATGTCGGTATGTATGTCGGCAATGAGCCTGTCAATGAAATAGCGGAGCCTCGAGCAGTAACTCGGGGACTGCCTTAATAAATCATTGTTGTTACTTTTTATGCGTTAGCCGGAATGACTCGTTTCGCTTAAACCTGGTTTAGTAATGTGTGAGCACCAAAAACCCAACCCTTCGACTCGCTGCTGTCCAACAAGAATTGGCTTCATGGCGAGCAAGGGAACAAGTTTGGAATTGCGTAGCACATGAAAAACTACTAAGGAAACGATCCTATTCCAGCTAACGTTTGTTTCGACTAACCCCGTATTTACTTTCAAGCTATTATGTTGAATTATTTTGAGCCGAGCCTCAAAGTTTCTCAGTATTGTTAAAACGATTCTTGAAGCTCGGGTTCGTAAGTCGTAAAACCGAATCAAGGTAGACACGGATCGAGCCGGAGAATTGGACGAACAAGAAACTGAAACTCGGGGACTACGCCCAAGTTAATCCAGCATACAAGCATAGTAGCAAAATATTAGGTATTCAGCATACAATTGCACCCGGCATACCGGGGATCTGATAAATTTTCAAGTTTTTTTCAACTAGGGAGCGGCAGGAGGACGAAGTTCGGCATCGTCATCACCGTCTTCAATATCTGAAGCAGCATCTTCTCCATCATCACCCGACCCATCCTTCGCGTTCTCCATCTGCTCCTCCACGCCGGAGTCCAGAAAGCTCGGCCCCTCAACCTAGTCATGGACTGGAGAATATTCGATGAGGCTATAGGCGCAAGCCTGGCGCCGAGCTACCCACTCCGGATCATCGGTCCATTTGGATCCGGTGCGCCGACGGGTGAGGAGGCTCAGATCGATTTTCTCGTACCATGAAAGGATATGATGGAGAAGGGTATCTGCCGCGGCCCGCCCGGCGGATTCCCTCCAGAGGTCGAGTTGAGTCTCAATCTCCATTAGCTTTTCCGCAAGAAGTGTGACCCTTTCCGGAGCGTCCTCGCTTGGCCAGAATGCGTTGAAGATCCGGACCGCAACGTCGAGGAGATCCTTTCCATAGTTCTTGATAGTTTCCACCCGGGCTGACACGCTAACCAACAGGTCCTCTAGGTCTAAAGGGATACTCTCACCATCAGGAGCAATGGGAGTACCCCTCTCTTGGCGAAATTTGGCAACGGCAGCGCTGGCGATAGCAGTACCCTCCGGGAAGTTATCTGAAAATAGGGAAAGGAAGGATGCTGAAGCACCGGCATATGAGTTAAACCCGGAAAACTACATCGGGCAAGAAAAATAAACCTACGTGAGATATGGTGATGGATCCGGGTCAACTCCTGGATACAACTATCGCGTCTCTGCCGAAGTTGTTCAAGCTCGGCGAGCGCCGACCCAAGCCGGACTTCGGATTCCTTGAGCAGATCCTGGTCCTTGGAGATCTGAAGGGTAAAGCGCTCACACTCTTCGGTGAAGTTCTAGACAACTTTCTGGAGCTCGGTTTTGTGTTGGGCCTTCATCTTCTCCATCTCGGCCTTGAGTTTGGCTATCTCGCCGTCCTTGGTCCGGAGGAGGGCAAGCTCATCGTCCTTCTTCTTCAGCTCGATCTTGATGTCACGCTTGTTCGAGAAAATGCAGCATCATATCAGGCACGGGCACACTATCCTCAAGCGATGCTGAAATGGTGTGTTGACCCGGCAAAGCCGAGGAGTGAATATTTGCCGAGCCAAGAAAAAGAAAGAATAGAGAGCACAGTGATGTTGGCCGAAAGAGGACATACCTCGGATTTCCTCCAAGTTTTTTCGCATAATCTTGTTTTCAGCCTCCACCCCATCTACAAAAAACTGAATAAGGAGGGTAATCCGGCAGAAGCAAACGAAATGGTGAGGTGTTAAGGGAGGAAATTACCTCTCTTTTCATGCTCCGCGCCAAGTGCAACGTGTTTTGCGTGCATGATCTTATGGGTATCAAGCAGGCGCTAAAACTCGGCGCTCCGACGGTTGGTGGTTACCTGACAAAGGCACAGGCGTGTAAAGTGAGTTTGGTGCATATTCGAATTGTACAAGATCCGGGCCAAGCGGAACTTAACCCGGCTCTAGGTATGTGCATATTCGAAGTGTACAAGATCCAGGCCAAGAGGAACTTAACCCGGCTCTAGGTATGTGCATATTCGAAGTGTACAAGATCCGGGCCAAGCGGAACTTAACTCGGCTCTAGGTATGTGCATATTCGAAGTGTACAAGATCCGGGCCAAGCGGAACTTAACCCGGCTCTAGGTATGTGCATATTCGAAGTGTACAAGATCCGGGCCAAGCGGAACTTAACCCGGCTCTAGGTATGTGCATATTCGAAGTGTACAAGATCCGGGCCAAGCGGAACTTAACCCGGCTCTAGGTGTGTGCATATTCGAAGTATACAAGATCCGGGCCAAGCGGAACTTAACCCGGCTCTAGGTATGTACATATTTGAAGTTTACACGCAGCTACGTTGATCTTCTAAGGAGCATCCGGCCGAATAACAGGTTACTCCGCCGGAGGCTCGGGGACTAATGGTTATTATCTACAGCATGTAAAGAAGAAACAACGTACCTCCATCATATGCCCAGCGAGGTTAATGGCCTTGGCGGCGGTATTCATCTGAGCGGAAAATTCAGCTGGGCCGAACTTTTCCAGGAGATCGTCGTTGTAGACGAACTCCGCCTTATTCCAGTTCATGACAAACTCGATGAGGCTCGGAGGGTACCGTTCGCCAGTGGGCATGTGAGGTGCCACCAAGCCCTTGGCATGAGCTTCCTTCCTTTCAATCAGGGCAAGAGCCGGGCTGGTGTGAAGAACCATCTGCTACGAATCAGCTGGCTCGGCGGGAGGATCCGTCGAGCCTGATGACTTCTTCTTTGGAAGCATCGACGACAAGGTTCGCTGCCCAGCCTCGGTGGAGGTGAATTTGCCTTTGGCCTGCTGGGAGGAAGTGACCACAATGGATTTTCCCCCGGAAATCGCTGGGGTGGGTCCTCGCCAAGCTTGAGATGACTCGGACGAGGAAGATGAGCTTGGCGCAGGAGCTTTGGTGGCTGGCGTTGGAGCTGCTGTTGGTTTCTTCGGAACCGGGACAGGCGCTGGTTCGGTGGCTGGTGCTGGAGCTGCTGCTAGGGCTGGAGTGGCGGTAGACTTAATTGTTGCTGCTTGTGGCAATGCCGAAGTGCCGGACGCCATCGCCTCGGCCGATCCGACCCCTCGCGATCCGAGGTCGCGTCCCTCTGAAGGAGGTACTGCGGAACCCGAGCGGCCGCAGAGCCTTCCGGAATAGGGCTCAGCGGGTGTGACTCGTCGTCATGGGGAGGGGAAAGACTGGACCGAAGAGGGGAGGAGATGCTCGATCCGCTCTAAGGGACCTCCACAGGAGCCCTGCAAGAGAAAATAATGTCAGGAGTGAAATTACCCCGAAGCAGGGAGAAGTGTGTTACCCCGAAGACTTACGCATCCGAGGTCTCTGCCTCCTTAGGTTTCCGGGCCCTCCTTGCCGGGGTTTTGCCTACCCGTTTGGAGGCAGTCTTGTCTCCGGCCTTCTTTTGCCTTTTGGAAGGCTGAGAAGGTCCGGAGGAAGAACTCGACGTGGTTCCGCGTTTCTTCTTTGACGCCGCCGGAGAAGGCTCACCCATGGCAAGGGGAGGATCCTCGTGGATGTGCCCACCGGGGTTAGCTGATGCCGGGTAAGCAAAAGAAAGAGGGACAGCCTCAACGGGATCAATCACATCGATATCCGAGTCATCCTCATCGTCGGGCCAATCTCTAAGAGAAGAGAATTTACCGCTGGGTCGTCTGCGGTGGCATCGGGTGTGGAGGAACATCTCCTGGTCCGCTCCTCCTCGTCCGAAATTTCTCGTCCGGCCCACTTAAGGGTCGGATCCGGGCCATCCTCGAGGGTTTGCTGGAGAAACAGCTGAGAAAAAAGTACAAGGAGCAAAGTCAAGAATGTGATAAGAGCCGACATGAAATTGATCCGAGATAAGTTTACCCCGCGAAGCTTACCGCGGGAGGGAGCCTGTCGCGGCAGTAATGCTCGATTCCCTACGTCCATTCGGCGGAGAAGTCCTTATGGGTGGTGAAAAGAGCCTTGACCCGGCGGAAGATCTCCGTATTGCTCAACTCGAATGAGGAGGTTCGGTTGGGGTCACGACTAAAGCTCATATGGCACAACTTGTGAGTGCGCCGCTAAAGGGGAGAGATTTGATTGTGCACGAATGTGATCATGGCATCCTCGTTGCGCAATCCGAGCTTCTTCAGCTCCGCAAACCTTTTGTTCACTTGGCTGGCCAGGGCTGTAGGCTTCCTGGCAACCTCCTCGCAAAAATCCGTGTCAGGGGGACTCGGAGCGTAGGGCAGCAACCAGATCAAATCTTCCGTGCCTTCATTCCGGACGTAGAAGAAGGTCCGGGCCCACCCTTTGCAGGAGTCAAGCCTGGTGACCCGGGGAAAGACTGAAGACCTCCGGGGCGAGATCGAGGCAGCTCCGAACTGAGTTGTTGTTTGTCCTCCAACTCGACGTGGATGTTGGGGACCGTGTTGCGATGGAGGCCAAAGAACTGGATCCACAGCTCCTTCGTAGGCCATAGCCCGATGTAGCCCTCAATCGAAGAAACGAAAGTGGACAGAGAGGTGATGGCGTTCGCCGGGAGATGATGTGGTTGCAAGTGATAGGTCCGGATCCAGTCTCGGAAGAAATCACTCACTGGAAGCCCGAATCCTCGTTGGAAATGGGATAAGAAAACAACAAATTCGCCCGGATTGGGTGAGGGGGCCAGCTCCGAGGAGGGGAGACGAGCAGCGATGCCGGCGGGGATGCGCCGGGTCCGGTAGGGCCAAGAGATGTCGTCCTCGCAGACCCAGGAGCCGGCCCACGCGCCGCGGTCCGCCGCGCCGGCGTCCTCCTCCATATCCTGTTCAACAACGGCGAGCTCTTCCTCCGTCATCTCAATTCCGGTGTCTTCGCTGGAGCTGGCGGCGGCGGAACTCTGCGGTCTAGACTGACGAGGACCCGTGGCTGAACAGAGGCGCAGCGGTGATTGCGGTGCGGAGAAACAAAGAAAATGCGGCGGCGGCGCTGCTGCGACGGGCACTGGCGGCGGCACGGTTGCGAGGAAGAAGAAGAGGAACAGGCAAGGGGGCGCGGAGATGGAAAAGTTCTAAGGAGCGCGCCCCTCCCCTATTTAACCACCCCCATGTTGGAGATATGCCCTAGAGGCAATAATAAATGTAGTTATTATTATATCTTTGTGTTTATGATAAATGTTTACATTCATGCTATAATAGTATTAACAAGGAAACATTAATACTTGTGTGATTTGTAAACTTAATTTGAAGTCCCTAGTAAAGCCTCTGTATAATACTAGCTTGTTGGTTAATAGATGATTGTGGTTTCCCTATCATGAACATCGAGATGTTATTAACAACAAGATCATATCATTAGGAGAATGATATGGTGGACATACTCCTGCAGATAAGCGTAGCATAAAGATCAAGTCATTTTAATAGTTCAATTTCTATATGCTTTCTGATACATAGTTATCTAATTCCTTCGACCATGAGATCATGCATATCACCTTTACCGGATGGATGCTTTGATAACATCAAACACCACACCGTAACTGGGTGGCTATAAAGGTGGCATTGAGTGTTCAGAAAGTATTGGTTGAAACACATGGATCAAGAGTGGGATTTGTCCATCCATATGACGGATAGATATACTCTGGGCCCTCTCGGTGAAATGTCATCCAATTAGCTTGCAAGCATGTGACTGGCTCACAAGGGATCACATATCACGGGAACGAGAAAAGAGTACTTATCAGTAACGAGGTTGAACTAGGTATGCAGATACCGATCATAACCTCGGATAAGTAAACTATCGTGAGACAAAGGGAAATTGATATCGTATGTAAGTGGTTCATTCGATCGCAAAGTAATCGTAGAAATATGTGGGAGCCATATGAATTTCCAGATTCCTCTATTGGTTATTGTTCGGAGAAGTGTCTCGATCATGTCCGCATAATTCACGAACCGTAGGGAGACACACTTAAGGATTCGACGTTGTTTGAGTAGTTATGGAATGATGAGAAAGAGACCGAATGTTGTTCGGAGTCTCGAATGGGATTCGGGATATCACGAGGAGATCCAGAATGGTCCGGAGAATAAGATTCATATAAGGAAAGTCCCGTTTCGGAGTTGGGGAATGGTTCCGGTGTTTTCATCGGGAACATTCTAGAAGGTTCCGGAATGTCCGGCACTCCGGGGGGGGAAGGGTACATGAATGTGTCATTGTAAGTTGGAATGATTGCATCATGTACTAGGTGTATTTGCTGTCCAAAATAAAGGGTTTATTTAAATCCTAAATTGAAAAGTCAAACGGCTAGTTTGAAAGTCAAACGGCAATTTTTGGAAAGAGGAGGAGAAGTGGAAACCGAGTTGGGGAGGGATTCCCTCCTCCCCAAGCCGGCGCCCCACCCAAGCCGAGTTGGGGAGGGACTCCACACCCTCCCCTTGGCCGGCCAGCCCCTCCACCTATAAAGGGAGGGGCAGGGCTGCCCCTCCTAGCACACAAGTCCCTCTCCTCTAAATCTAAACCCTAGCCACAGCCTAGGGATTTCTCCCAAGCCGTCAAGTTAGAGCTTCTAATTTCCCTAGCCTCCGGTTTAGAGCCTTCTAATTGGTGTGTCTAAACCCTAGATCACCAAGAGCTCTCTCATACTCCACCATACTCGCTCCGGCTTAAGGCGAAGCCCTGCGAGATCTCCCCTCTACTTCCGGTACCACGCCGTTGTGCTGCCGGAATCGTGAGGAGAGTTATACAACCTCCGCTGCCTGCTGGAACAAGGGAGAGGAAGGTCTTCGTCAAGTACCGAACGTGTGACCGACTGCGGGAGCACTGCCGGAACGCAGCGCCGGAAGGATCGTCTACGTGATCTTGTGATCGGAAAGAGTACGACTACATCACCCACGAGAATCTGCTCTCGTTAAACACTTTGGAATCTTCGAGGGTGAGTTATTCCATCAACTCGTTGCTACAATCTAGTAGATAGATCTTGGCTTGTTTGTTTGTATGCGGTAGAAATTTTTTGTTTTCCATGCTACGAAACCCTACAAAGGGTATCGAGCCGTGTCTATATGTAGATCTGTTGCACGAGTAGAACACAATGGTCATTGTGGGCATTGATGCTTTTATTGTCGATTGCTTCTTGTGTACTTTGCATCTTGCGGGATGTTGGGATGAAGCGGCCCGGGCTAA
Organism: Avena insularis; assembly: GCA_023614405.1. Classification (NCBI taxonomy): domain Eukaryota; kingdom Viridiplantae; phylum Streptophyta; class Magnoliopsida; order Poales; family Poaceae; genus Avena; species Avena insularis. The sequence goes on from CM042689.1 coordinate 371,066,626, forward strand.
CCTTACATGACATCGTTCATGAGATTTGCTCCACGCTTGACATGCAACTCGTATTGCATAAGTGGCTTTGCGGGTGCCTGTTTCTCCCATCATAGTGGAGATCCAATTTACAACGGGTGATTAACAATACTAGTATCAATGTTGTGGTTCTTGTTCGTAAGTTAGAACGACACTTATTGAAAGCCCCAAACCACGTAAAATATGCAAAGAAAGTAGAGGCGTAACTTTGTTTTGTGGGTGTGCAAATGATGTGATGGCCATGATTGTGATTATATTTGATGTATGCAATGTTCCTTATTGTAAGTTGGCAACCGCGTGAGCCATATGGTTGTCTTTAATTTATGTTAAGACCCGTGTCTATTCAAAGTAGTTGTAATAGTTGAAGCCGGTGGACGACAACCATGGAGAAGCGTCATTGACCTTGATGCAATGCCGGTGATGATGGAGATCATGTTCGTGCTTGAAGATGGAGATCGGAAGCACAAAGAAGAAAGGCCATATCATATCACATATTATGAATTGCATGTGATGTTAATCCTTTATGCATCTTGTATTGCTTAGTAGACGACGGTAGCATTATAAGATGATCCCTCATGCACATAAATTTCAAGTTCTAAAGTGTTCACCCTTAGTATGCACCGTTGCTAAAGCTTGTTGTTTCGAAGCACCACGTGATGATCGGGTGTGTTAGATTCCGCAAGTGTATACAATGTAAGCAAGCCAGATTTGCTTATGCGGTAGCTAAGGTTTGATCTTGACGAGCCTAGCATGTACAGACATGGTCTCAGGAACACGAATCACCGAAAGGTAAAGCATGAATCATATAGTAGATATGATGAACATGTCGATTGTTCGCCATTGAAACTATATCAACTCTCGTGATGATCGGTTTTGATATGGTGGATTTGGTTCGTGTGATCACTAAAACAATGTGAGGGATGTTGTTTTGAGTAGGAGTTCACCTAGATTAAACTTTATTATTAATTTGAACTCAATTTGTCATAAACTTAGTCTAAACTATTGCAAATATGTTGTAGATCAATGGCAGCCCCTACCATCAATTTTAATGTGTTCCTAGAGAAAGAAAAGTTGAAAAACAATGGAAGCAACTTAGCGGATTGGTTCCGCAATTTGAGGATTGTCCTCACAGCTGGTAATTTGACCTATGTGCTGGATGCACCGCTGGGTGACCCACCTGCAGCTGATGCTACCGATGAAGTAAAGAATGTTTACCTTGCTCGGAAGAATCAGTACTCCATAGTTCAGTGTGCTATCTTGTATGGTTTAGAATCGAGCTTGTAAAAGGTTTGAGAATTCAGACCCACATGATATTGTCCGTGATCTCAAATTGATCTTTGAGACTCACTGGCGATTGAGAGTTATGAGGCTTACGAAAAGTTCTTTAACCGCAAGATGGAAGAGGGCAGCTCGTCAAGGAGCATGTGCTTAAGATGTCTGGGCACGCAAACAAACTTCAAAGCTTGGGTATAGTGATTCCTAATGCTTTGGGGATTTATCGTGTCCTCCAATCACTGCCACCAAGTTACAAGAACTTTGTGATGAACTACAACATGCAGAACATGAACAAGCAGTTGCCAGAACTGTTTGCTATGTTAAAGTTTGCAGAAGTGGAGATCAAGAAAGAGCACCAAGTGTTGTTGGTCAATAAGACCACCAAATTCAAGAAAGGCAAGTCTAAGCAGAAGGGACACTTCAAGAAGGGTGGTAAGAAAGTTACCACACCGATGAAGAAGACCAAGGCTGGACCCAAGCCTGATACTGAGTGCTTTTACTGCAAGGGAGAAGGTCACTGGAAACGGAATTGCCCAAAGTACTTGGCGGATTTGAAGAACGGCAACATCAAGAAGAAAGGTATATCTGATATACATGTTATTGATGTGTATCTCACTAGTATTCGTAGTAGTGCCTGGGTATTTGATACTGGTTCGGTTGCTCATATTTGTAACTCGAAACAGGAGCTGCAGAATAAACGGAAGCTAGTGAAGAACGAGGTGACGATGCGCGTAGGAAACGGATCAAAGGTTGATGTGATCGCGGTCGGCACGCTACCCCTTCATCTACCATCGGGATTAGTTTTATACTTAAATAATTGTTATTTGGTGCCTGCGTTGAGCATGAACATTATATCGGGATCTTGTTTATTGCGAGACGGTTACTTGTTTAAATCCGAGAATAATGGTTGTTCGATTTATATGAGTAATATGTTTTATGCACATGCACCTTTGATAGATGGTCTATTCTTGTTGAATCTCGATGGTGGAAATACACATATTAATAACATTGAAGCTAAACATTTGAAATCAAGCGATAACTCGACCTATATGTGGCACTGTCGTCTTGGTCACATTGGAGTGAAGCGTATGAAGAAACTCCATTCCGATGGACTTCTTGAATCACTTGATTTTGAATCACTTGACAGATGCGAAGCATGTCTAATGGGAAAAATGACTAAGACTCCATTTTCTGGTATGATGGAGCGAGCTACGGACTTATTGGAAATCATACATACCGATGTGTGTGGTCCAATGAGTGTAGCATCACGCGGTGGTTATCGTTATGTTCTTACCTTCACGGATGACTTGAGTAGATATGGGTATATCTATTTCATGAAACATAAATCCGAAACTTTCGAGAAGTTTAAGGAATTTCAAAGTGAGGTAGAGAATCAACGTAACAAGAAGATTAAATTTCTACGTTCTGATCGTGGAGGTGAATATCTAAGTTACGAGTTTGGTGAGCATTTGAAGAAATGCGGAATACTTTCACAATTAACACCGCCGGGAACACCACAGCGTAATGGTGTGTCTGAACGTCGTAATCGAACTCTCTTAGATATGGTTCGTTCTATGATGTCACTTACAGATTTACCGCTATCATTTTGGGGTTATGCATTAGAAACAACCGCATTCACTTTAAATAGGGCACCGTCTAAACTGCTAAAACGACACCGTATGAATTATGGTTTGGGAAGAAACCTAAATTGTCGTTCCTTAAAGTTTGGGGATGCGAAGCCTATGTAAAGAAGTTACAGCCGACAAGCTTGAACCCAAAGCGAAAAATGCGTCTTCATAGGATACCCGAAGGAAACTATTGGGTATACTTTCTATCATAGATCCGAAGGCAAAATCTTCGTTGCCAAGAATGGATCCTTTCTAGAGAAGGAATTTCTCTCGAAAGAAGTGACTGGAAGGAAAGTAGAAATCGACGAGGTTGTCGAACCTTCTCTCGAAATTGCGAGTAGCGCAGCGCTGGAAGAAGTTCCTGGCCTGCACCAATTAGAGAGGAAGCTAATGATGATGATCATGAAACTTTGGTCGAAGTTGCTACAGAGCCTCGCAGGTCAACGAGAACTCGTACCACTCCAGATTGGTATGATCCCGTTATGAGTGTCATGTTGGTGGACAACACCGATGACCCTGAGACATATGAGGAAGCAATGATGAGCCCAGATTCCAATAAATGGCAGAAGCCATGAAATCCGAGATTGGATCCATGTACGAAAACCAAGTATGGACTTTGGTGGACTTACGGATGGCGAAGGTCGTCGAGAACAAATGGATCTTCAAGAAGAAAACAGATCTTGATGGTAATGTTACATCTATAAAGCTCGACTTGTCGCAAAAGGGTTTCGACAAATTCAAGGAGTTGACTACGATGAGACTTTCTCACCAATAGCTTAAAGTCTATGAGGATTATGTTAGCAATCGCTGCATATTACGATTATGAGATATGGCAGATGGATGTCAAAACAGCATTCCTCAATGGTGACATTGATGAAGAGTTGTATATGATGCAACCCAAAGGTTTTGTCGATCCTAAAGATGCTAACAAGGTATGCAAACTTCAACGGTCCATCTATGGATTGAAGCAAGCATCCGAAGTTGGAATCAACGCTTTGATAAGGTAATCAAAAGTTTTGGTTTTATACAAACTTATGGAGAAGCTTGTATTTACAAGAAAGTGAGTGGGAGCTCTGTAGCATTCTTAATACTATATGTGGATGACATATTGTTGATTGGGAATGATGTAGACCTTCTTAATAGTGTCAAGGAATATTTGAATAATAGTTTTTCAATGAAGGATCTTGGCGAAGCAGCTTACATATTAGGCATAAAGATTTATAGAGATAGATCGAAACGCCAAATATCATTGTCACAGAGTACATATTTGGACAAAGTTCTAAAGAGGTTTGGAATGGAAGATAGCAAGAAAGGGTTCTTGCCCATGTTGCTAATACGACCTTGAGTAAAACTCAGTCCGACATCGGCGTAAGATAGAGAAAGGATGAGTAAGACTCCCTATGCCTCAGCCATAGGATCTCTAATGAATGCCATGCTATTTACTAGACCCGACATTGCATATGCTGTTAGTTTGACTAGCAGATATCAAAGTGATCCAGGAGTGGATCATTGGACAGCGGTCAGAAACATCCTTAAGTACTTGAGAAGAACTAAGGATATGGTTCTTTCTTATGGAGGTGATGAACAGCTCGTTGTTAATGGTTACACCGACGCTAGTTGGAACACCCATCCGGATGATTCTAAATCACAATCTGGATACGTATTTATTTTGAATGGTGCAGCAGTTAGCTGGAGGAGTGCAAAGCAAAGCGTTGTGGCGAGATCTTCAACTGAATCGGAATACATGGCTGCTTCGGAGGCTTCACAAGAAGCAATATGGATGAAAGAGTTCATTACAGAGCTGTGTGTGGTTCCTAATGCGCTGGACCCAATGTCTATCTACTATGATAACAAGGGCGCCATAGCCAATGCGCAAGAACCAAGGTCACACAAGAAGCTGAAGCACATCAAGCTACGTTTTCACGCTATTCGATAACATATCCAAGATGGGGATATAAAGATTTGCAAACTACATACAGATCTGAATGTGGCGGATCTGTTGACTAAACCTCTCCCGAGGGCAAAACATGACCAGCACCAAACTGCCATGGGTGTTCGGTATATTACCATGTAATCTAGATTAGATGACTCTAGTGCAAGTGGGAGACTGTTGGAGATATGCCCTAGAGGCAATAATAAATGTAGTTATTATTATATCTTTGTGGTTATGATAAATGTTTACATTCATGCTATAATAGTATTAACAAGGAAACATTAATACTTGTGTGATTTGTAAACTTAATTTGAAGTCCCTAGTAAAGCCTCTGTATAATACTAGCTTGTTGGTTAATAGATGATTGTGGTTTCCCTATCATGAACATCGAGATGTTATTAACAACAAGATCATATCATTAGGAGAATGATATGGTGGACATACTCCTGTAGATAAGCATAGCATAAAGATCAAGTCATTTTAATAGTTCAATTGCTATATGCTTTCTGATACATAGTTATCTAATTCCTTCGACCATGAGATCATGCATATCACCTTTACCGGATGGATGCTTTGATAACATCAAACACCACACCGTGAATCGGGTGGCTATAAAGGTGGCATTGAGTGTTCAGAAAGTATTGGTTGAAACACATGGATCAAGAGTGGGATTTGTCCATCCATATGATGGATAGATATACTCTGGGCCCTCTCGGTGAAATGTCATCCAATTAGCTTGCAAGCATGTGACTGGCTCACAAGAGATCACATATCACGGGAACGAGAAAAGAGTACTTATCAGTAACGAGGTTGAACTAGGTATGCAGAGATACCGACGATCATAACCTCGGATAAGTAAACTATCGTGAGACAAAGGGAAATTGATATCGTATGTAAGTGGTTCATTCGATCGCAAAGTAATCGTAGAAATATGTGGGAGCCATATGAATTTCCAGATTCCTCTATTGGTTATTGTTCGGAGAAGTGTCTCGATCATGTCCGCATAATTCACGAACCGTAGGGAGACACACTTAAGGATTCGACGTTGTTTGAGTGGTTATGGAATGATGAGAAAGAGACCGAATGTTGTTTGGAGTCTCGAATGGGATTCGGGATATCACGAGGAGATCCGGAATGGTCCGGAGAATAAGATTCATATAAGGAAAGTCCCGTTTCGGAGTTGCGGAATGGTTCCGGTGTTTTCATCGGGAACATTCTAGAAGGTTCCGGAATGTCCGGCACTCCAGGGGGGAAGGGTACATGAATGTGTCATTGTAAGTTGGAATGATTGCATCATGTACTAGGTGTCTTTGCTGTCCAAAATAAAGGGTTTATTTAAATCCTAAATTGAAAAGTCAAACGGCTAGTTTGAAAGTCAAACAGCAATTTTTGGAAAGAGGAGGAGAAGTGGAAACCGAGTTGGGGAGGGATTCCCTCCTCCCCAAGCCGGCGCCCCACCCAAGCCGAGTTGGGGAGGGACTCCACTCCCTCCCCTTGGCCGGCCAGCCCTTCCACCTATAAAGGGAGGGGCAGGGCTGCCCCTCCTAGCACACAAGTCCCTCTCCTCTAAATCTAAACCCTAGCCACAGCCTAGGGATTTCTCCCAAGCCGTCAAGTTAGAGCTTCTAATTTCCCTAGCCTCCAGTTTAGAGCCTTCTAATTGGTGTGTCTAAACCCTAGATCACCAAGAGCTCTCTCATACTCCACCATACTCGCTCCGGCTTAAGGCGAAGCCCTGCGAGATCTCCCCTCTACTTCCGGTACCACGCCGTTGTGATGCCGGAATCGCGAGGAGAGTGCTACAACCTCCGCTGCCTGCTGGAACAAGGGAGAGGAAGGTCTTCGTCGAGTACCGAACGTGTGACGATCAAGGAGCGCTGAACGCAGCATGGCCGGAAGGATCGTCTACGCGATCTTGAGATCGGAAAGAGTACGACTACATCACCCACGAGAATCTGCTCTCGTTAAACACTTTGGAATCTTCGAGGGTGAGTTATTCCATCGACTCGTTGCTACAATCTAGTAGATAGATCTTGGCTTGTTTGTTTGTATGCGGTAGAATTTTTTTGTTTTCCATGCTACGAAACCCTACACCCCAGTCATCAACAGGTGGGATCGTGCTGTGCAGGAAGACCACACGATGTGGCCATGTATCACCAGCATCAACCAATCAGAGACGAGCCACACCGTGGGCCGCAGAGTAAATGTGATCCAATGACACGACGTGCGAGGTGTAAACGAGAACAGACGTGGCGTAACCCCGCATGTCGCTGGCGTTCTATGGGCGATTCTATCGCGAGCCCATTAAAATAAGGCAACGTAATGATTAATCGTAACGTGGGTTGGCGTACGAGAGAAGGAAGCAAGGCCCGGATCCAAGCCAAAGTGGTAACCCGGCCGGCAAGTGAAAACTTGAAACCGTGCAGAGGGAAAGTAAAACCAAACGATCCGAGCCAAAGTGGTGACCCGGCTGGCAAGTGAAAACTTGGAGCGTGCGAAGGGAACGTAAATCCATATAACCCGGAAATAAACGTCCGAAGCTTGGATACGAATGAACCTGATGTGGCCTTAGCAGCCGAGGCCGCTAATGCCGCACCAGCTTCGGGGACTAATGTTGGGGGGATAACCCCGGGTAGGGTCACTCCGGGGTATAAGGGCCGAATTAGCCGAGGTTCGGCAAGGTCAAAGCGGATGCTGGCCGAGTCACCTCAAGGCAGGCCGGATCACGGGGTAACCCGGACCAGGGAGTCGCCTAACATTGTCCCATCCGACTCAAGGAATAAGTCCGAGACACTTGTCTAGCTTATGTGCAGGAACAGGTGTGACCAGATCAACTGTGATCCGGATCCTCGTTTGGCTTCTAGGGGAAGTAAGGAATATCTCTGGTCAAAAAGAAGGCCTGGTGCGTACTGGATGAGCGAATAAAGCAAGGGTAGGACCACCGGATCGTGGCCGACAAGGGTGACGACGCTCACGTCGACTGACGCAGGCGCCACAGAGGCAACGTCGCTAAAGCAAGAGTGATGTGGGGGAAAAGCACCCCTGTCGGGTTACTAATTTGGGAGGAGGCATATTCTTAGGAATATGCCTCCACGTATGCCCTAGGCCAGGACCGAACCACCCCTATATAAGGGGGGGTTGGGGTTCTGGTAAAGGGGTTGGGTCTTTTTCGGAGACATAGCAAGGAAAATACTTGTGGGTCTAGGGTTCTGGGACTGGTTAATAGGCAAGAGTAAGAGAGCCCCTTCTTCCTCCTCTAGTCAAAAAACAGCTCGAGGAGCACTTGTAGTCTTGGAGACTGATCATCAATACAAAGCTTCTGTGTAGAGAATCACTCTACTATCCCTCCCTGGATTCCCCTAGCGCATATTAGTCCCCACCTTTAGCGTATCCATGGCATCTGCCGTGACACCACCACGACAAATGGTAGGTTACAATGTGGGCTTTAGGGTTTACTATTTTGGGCTTTGGGTTTACAAAGCGGGCCAACTGACCGGGTCCAGCCGGTGGTCCAGGACCTAGTCAAGCTCTAGTATAGATGGGGACAGTGCCACATCGTCTCAGGGCCTACGCTTTGGGCGTCACCCGGTGCTTTAACCATTAGCTTGGTGCTTTATCCGTCAGCCGGAGCTTTATCCGTCAGCCGGAGCTTTACTCGTCATTCCCAGCCTTAGCGCTTTGACGCCCTCGTCTGGTAGTGCCGGTAGGGCGGCGTGCCAGCTTGTCCGGGCAAGGGTGCGCTCCACAAGGAGCGTCACCCCCTCCTGTACCTTCGGCCAACGGATCTGAGGCGGCCGGGTAGAGGTGGCCACCCAGCCGGCTATCCTGGCCCCCGGCTAGACGGGCCAGCCGGGGAATCTTGATGCGGACCGGGTGAAGTGTATCACCCGGCTAAGGTTCTTTGTCTTGTGGCCATCCGGCCAGCTTTCCTTGGAGCCGGCCAGTTGATCCTGGCTTGGTCTACCCGGGGGTCATCCCCCCGACAATATTTATGTGTATTTTCGGCAACAATAATTTAGTTCTCTCATTGACTAGCATGTCCCACTAACAAGTGAGCAACGGATTAGCCTAGTATGGGCCCTCAGAGCTACCGTGGCCCATAATGTTGTGTTGCACGATCTAAGGCCCATCAGAAACCCTGATCCCCATACCCAATCCTAGTTCCTATATATAATACAGCAAATCCTTTCTCCACTCGGCAGCCGCTGTACTCCTGGATCTCCCCATCATCTCAATCAGAAATTTTCCCACACCATATTCTTCTCTTCTTTTATCCCGTCTCTATACGAGTTAGATATGTGAGAAGATCGACCGCGGGGAGATCCACCACGTGGAAGATTGACCGCGGGCAGATCCACCGTGGGCAGCGGGCAGATCCACCATGAGCAAGATTGATGACCCACAAGTATAGGGGGTGTATTGCAGTATTTTCGAGGGAAGTGAAACCCAATTTATTGATTTGACACAAGGGGAGCCAAAGAATATTTATCAGCCTTAACAACTGAGTTGTCAATTCAGCTGCACCTGGAAACAATCTTGCTCACAGCAGTTTATCAATAGCAACAGTTTTGTAGTAGGAATAGTAAAGTAACAACAGCAGTAAAGCAAAGACAGTAGTAACAAAAGCAAGAATAAAGGGATTCGAAAAGTGTAGGCATAGGGATGGATGGACGAGCATTGCATGGACAAGACAATCCACATAGCAATCATAACATAGGGCAATTGCAGATAAATAAGATAAAGCATCCAAGTACTAGACAATCCTAGGCATGTGTTCCATATATAGTCATACGTGCTCGCAATGAGAACTTGCACAACATCTTTTGTCCTGCCAGCCCGTTTACAGCGGGGCCTCTAGGGAACTATTGGCAATTAAGGTGCTCCTTTTAATAGAGCACCGGAGCAAAGAATTAACACTCCAAGAACACATGTGATCCTCACATCGAAGCCTTTCCATTCTGGTTATCCCAATTTCTGTCACTTCGGGGCCATAGGTTCCGGACAACAACGTGTGTATACAACTTGTAGATAAGACCAAAAACAATACTTTCATAATGAATCAATAACATGCTCAGATCTGAAATCATGGTACTCGGGCCCTAGTGACAAGCATTAAGCACAACAAGTCGCAACAAAGTCATAAAGCACTAATAAAAGATACTAGGCACCATGCCCTAACAATCTGATGCCATTACATGAATGATCTCATCCAATCCCTACTATCCCCATAGCCTACAGCGGGGGATTACTCACTCATAGATGGGGGAAACATGGATGGTCGATGGAGAAGCGATGGTGATGCTGATGGCGATGATCTCCTCCAATTCCCCGTCCTGGCAGGGTGCCAGAATGGAGTTTCTGGGGCTGTTTCATGGAATTTGGTGGTGGCGGCGGAGCGGAACTCCTTCTGGAAAAACGTCGACCCCCCCGAAGTTTTCAGGTCAGAAGGCTCCTTATAGGTGAAGAGAGAGACCGAGGGTGCTGGGGCCCACACCACCTGGGCGCAGCTAGCCTGGGCGCCACCAGGTGGTGTGGCCACCCCAAGCCTCTTCTCTGTCTCGTATTCTGGCTCCTAGAGTCTTCGGGTGAAATAGGATTTTTGGCATATTTTCCGGGATTTTTCCTGATAGTTGATTTTCTGCACAAAAAGTAGACACCAAGGCAATTCTGCCGAAAACAGCATCAGTTCGCATTAGTTGCATCCAAATCATACAAGTATAGAGGAGAAACAATAGCAAAAGTGTTCGGGAAAGTAGATACGTTTTGGACGTATCAACTCCCCCCAAGCTTAGCTTATTGCTTGTCCTCAAGCAATTCAGTTGAAAACTGAGTGCGATAAAAGAACTTTCACGAACACATTTGCTTCATATGATGTAAATATTCTCAGCAATGTGATCAACTACTTAGACAATTCATAATAAAGAATATGCAACTGAGTCTACTTAATGGTCATTGCAAGCTATGAAGAGATTCCAACTCAAGAATAATAAGTAGCATGAAGCGTGAACATAAGCAACATTACAATGCTCATAAAAAGGTATGATATTGCGGTATCTCGCTTGCCTTTGATTATGAATGCCAAGGCACCTCCAAAGTTCAAGTGGTGACTAGAAGTAAAGATATCAAGGATACAAGCATCAAAGTCATAACACAAATAATCAAGTAATGGAACAAACACAAAGAATGGCAACTATGCTCTCAAGAAGGTGCTCAAAGAATATATGGAGACTCAACAAGTAGAAGAAAAAGATTTTGAATAATTTTGAAAGGCTTCCAAATGCTGAAAGTATGGTACTCGTTAGCTTTGAGCTCTTATTGCCCCTATCATAAGCATCTTTAATGTGGTTAAGGTGAAAGTGACACAACTAAGAGGATATGCTTGACAAGTTATAAATCGAAGTCTCAAACCCCTTACTTACGAAGACCGATCCTCATGCTACTCAACTTCAGTCACAAGTAAGCTCTTGTCATTGTAAGTACATACGTATCATAGAGAACCGCCAACGGAGTACCCCTTGCACATGACATGGGAGCTATCCCATAATCAAAATAACAAGGCAAGCAGACAATGAGCATCTCGGCGATCTTTTTATTTACTATGTGCATAGATTTTATTGAGGATGCTTCATAGAATGCTCATTATGGTTATGCTGCAAGTTTCCACCATGATTAGGCATGGCTTAGGCTAGCGGCCAAGGCGTTTCTCTAACATACATACAAACTCCATGATCTTACAAGTTCCACTTTTATTTCACACCGCCGGGATCCATAAGCAAAAGAACATGATATCAACTAGGTACAAAGTACCTATGAAGTGTGGAAAGCGGTCCCCATGATACATGGTTCTGCTAACTTCAACTCATAAAGCGCAAGCATATGCGCAACAAAGAAGGACGCAATGGTTCAGGTTTATTAAGTGCAAGAAAATAAATTGTGCCATCAAGTTCGTGAGAGCTTTACTAACTAACTTTCTCATAACAAGCAAACATTTTATTCGGAAGAAAATAAGGCATATTGAATATGCACGGAGGTAGCAAATGATGCTAATGGGTAGGTATGGTGGACACTTTGGAAATATTTGGTTTAGGGAGTTGGAAACATGAGTAAAACACTCAGTGGAAGTGAAGGCTAGCAATAGTAAGGGAGCGACAAACGAGAGAGCAATAGCTGTCATTATTATGCTTGCAACAAAACATGACTACTCATGGCATGAAACTGATTCAAGATCCTCAAGGCAAAATAATTCATCAAGGCTTAACTGATTATCACAGTCATGTGCATGCGTGAGCATGTGCCAAGTCAATCAAATGAAACATTCAGAGGAGGATACCACAGTGTCATACCAATTTATGAATAGAGTAATGCCAGCAATCATTCATGAGACATGTTACAAACTATTAGTGGGATGGAGCTAATCACAAGAAAGCAAGAACTATTAAGCATCCAAAGATACCATACACCCTACATGAACGGACTAAGCAAGCTCACAATGATGAGTATATGTACAAAAATGAAGATAAATAGAGTTCGTTACCAGCCTCTTACCACGCCTCAAGTTTTCATTAATCCTCATTATTGCCCTTCACTTGTGTGGCTTGAATAATAATATGAAACCAATAATCCACTGAGAACTGTCGAACCCTGTAGTAAACTCACAAAAACCAAAGAAGAACGACAAATATTTTTGGTGTTTTTGATTTTTAAATAAGAACCAAAAGAGAAAAACAAGCAAAGCAAAATCTTTTTGTTTTTTTCGAATAGTTCAAACAAAGCAAAAAGGGAAAAACAAACCAAGGCAAAAAGAAGAAGCAAACCAAAGAGAAACAACACAAATATTTTTGGTCTTTTTGTGTTTTTAGAAAGCAAAAGCAAAGAAGGACGAAAACTAAAAAGAGAACGAAAACATGAATATACAAAGTACCGACACAACATGATATGGAGATGAGTGTGGTGTCGGCGTACCTCCCCCCAAGCTTAGGCTTTTGGCCTAAGTGGGTATCAATCCCAAGATGGCCAAGATGAAGTATCACCGTGGTACGACGAGGAGGTACCCTCGTCCTGGTGCGAGCTCGAGTACGTCCCCCCGTAATGTGCGGAGTAATCATAGGAGGGCACATCCTCCTGGTGCTGCTCGTGGAAACCTAGAAAGCGAAGCTGCTCATCCACCTCCTCCTTGGAGCGTGACCACGGTCTCCTGTCAACACAAAACAAAGCAGGCTGTGGCAAAAGGATCTCCCTTTCATCCCCGTCAGTGAAAAGCATCCTATATACTAGATTGTTCAAATCAGAGGTAGCAGTGACAAAGTGATGAGTTTTCAAGGCAACAAGGTCAAGCCTTTGTGGTGCCAGCATAGCATCATAGGGATCCACTAAAAGACCTAATGCATTGACTATGCGTGATGCAATGATGCCTCCATAGATAGGCCCCCTAGCAGCTAGGCGGCGAGCAATAAGCGAGCCAAGATTGTACCAAGTATCATTGTTGAGCGCAGCAGCAAGGAATGCTAAATGATAGTTGGAGATATTACTAGTGTTCTCCCTACCCAATACACTAGTGGCAAGATAATATGCAAAGTATCTAAGAGCAGGGAGTTGGATATTTCTTATCTTTCCGCGCTGCGCCACACGGTCATCATCATTGGTCACCCCTCGGTAAAGCTCCAACAAATTAGCGGGTCACCCTTGAATTTTCTTCATGGTTCCTGTCATACACACACCTACAATACTGCAAAATCTCTCCAAAGGCATGGTGAAGGGCATATCATAGATTTTAAAAGAGACAGTAGATTGATAGGGTGTGTTAGTAAATGAGAAGCTCTCAACAAAAGTTTTGGTGAGCATAGAGTATTGTGCACTCTCATCTTGCATATAAGAGGTTAAGCCAACCCTCTCAATCAGTAGCAAGAAATTATCAAGAATACCTGCAGCTTGCAAGAAAGTAAAACAAGGAAAAGAGGATGGGTGAGCATCCCCATCATCCCTTTCACTACCAATACGAGTTGCAATGAGATCTTCATTGTATGAAGGCCTAGCTTGAGAGGCTGTTCTTGAGGGCGTCGACCTCCTAGGTGCATCACTCTCAAATATCTCTCCAAAAGTATGGTTGTTCATGCTTGGTATTCTGAAATTTAAACACCTATTAAACAAGTGATTGCAAAGTAAATATAATGAAGGATTCTACTCATAGGGACTTGCAAGAGGCCTAAACATGCATCAAAACTATATCTCTAAGCATCAAACAAGCTTACAAGCTCTCATAACCAGTCACCTACAGCAGCAAAATACTCAACATATAATCCACTAAACACAAATCTACTTGGACAAGGGGAGGAGTCACATACCAAGGAACAATTGCTCCAAATTTCAGCAAGAAAGATGGGCTGAGCAAGGAGATCGAAGAAATCTAGAGTAAGCACAGAAAGAACGCGATTTTGAGCTATGAACTGGAGCTGACTCGGGAGAGAGAAGAAAGTGGCAGGTGAGAGAAGTAGTGGGGGGCCAGGGGTGGCCCACACCAGGGCATGGCGCCACCTAGGGCTGGCCGTGCCACCACATGGTGTGCCTTCCTGGTGGCCCCCCTGGTACCTCCCAGGTACTCCTCTGCCCCTTTTTTGACGTAAAAATTTAATATGAATTTTCTGGAATTTTTCGAGACACTTTGTTTTTTGGCAAATTCAGAAATAGAAGAATGATTTTTCTAACAGACAGATTTTTTTCTTTTGGAAACATGATGCAAAGACAAAACAAGGCTAGAACTACAGAAGTTCTAGCATGCAAGCAAACTAACAACACAAAGAAAACTAAACGAGAGCAAAAACTAAAAAGCAAAAGATAAAAATAAACGGAGATAATCATAATGAAAACATTGTTTTGTTCAATGGAATCCTTTTGTTAGCAAGGTTGATCAAGTCTTGCTACCAAAACAATTGCATATGAGACAAAACTTTGTACTCCACTAATGATTATGTTACCTTAACCTTGATAGCAATGGTCCCAATCATAATAGTTTCAAATTTTTCTCTTGGTATGGGACAATATATTTCTCCAACTTGAATGCCTTCAACATGTTCAATTGAATTCAAACCATAAGTCCTTTCAATCTTCTTGGGGAAATAGACAGTATGTTCCTTGTCATTAACATTGAAGGTCACCTTTCCTTGATTACAATTAATAACAACTCCTGCAGTATTAAGAAAAGGTCTCCCAAGAATAATAGACATATTATCATCTTCAGGCATTTCAAGCACAACAAAATCAGTTAATAGCAAGCAATTGTGAGCCACCTGAACAGGTACATCCTCACATATACCCATAGGAATAGTGGTAGATTTATCAGCCATTTGCAAAGATATATCAGTTGGTATCAATTTTTCAAGCTGAAGCCTCTTATAGAGAGAGAAAGGCATAACACTAACTCCAACTCCCAAATCACACAAAGCAGTTCTAACATAACTGTTCTTAATAGAGCAAGTGATAGTTGGAATACCTGGGTCTCCAAGTTTCTTAGGAACCTTGCCATTGAAGGAATAATTAGCAAGCAAAGTAGAAATTTCTTCATTAGGGATCTTCCTTTTATTCAAGACAATGTCCTTCATATACTTTGAGTAAGGAGGCAATTTAATAGCATCAGTCAAAGGAATTTGCAAGAATAAAGGCTTCATCCACTCACAAAACTTATTATAGTGTTCATCTTCCTTTGACTTGTGTTTCTTATCAGGGAAAGGCATAGGTTTTTGGACCCAAGGTTCTCTTTCACTACCATGTTTCTTAGCAATAAAATCTTCTTTGGTGTATTTAGTAGTCTTAGTGTGGTTTTCAGGTTCTTCTTCAACTTTTTCTTCATTAGGAACTTCATTTTCTTCATTACCACTTTCAGTTTCAACATCAGAGATAGATATACTATTAGGATCTATAGCAGGTTCAGAGGGTTCTACAACAGTTTTATGTTTCTTTTTCCTTTTCTTACGAGTAGAACCACTATTTTCAGCTTGTTGAGAATCCTGCTCAATTCTTTTGGGATGCCCTTCAGGATATAGAGGATCCTGGGTAGCAGCACCACTTCTAGTTCTAATTTCATAAGCATGTTTTTCTTTAGCAGCATTAACTAGCAAGTCATTTTGCACTTTAACGAGTTGATCTATTTGAGTTTGAACCATTTGAAAGTGTTTAACAATCATTTTAACATCATTAGAGGTTCTTTCCACAATATCTTTCAACTCAACAATAGCTCTCGTGTTTTCCATTAGATGATTTTGCACGCTCTTATTACAGTTATCTTGCTTAACAATAAAAATATCAAATTCTTCTAAGCATTGATCATGAGGTTTCAAGTAAGGGATATCACCTTCATCAAAGTGTTGGAGGGAGTGTACCTCAATAGTGGATGAGTAGGGAATAGGCTTACATAATTCTTCTATAGGAGGTAAATTCTTGACATCTGCAGCTTTAATTCCCTTCTCCTTAAGACATTTCTTAGCTTCCTTCACCACTTCATCATTTAATTCAATAACTCCCCTCTTCTTTGATGTTGGAATAGGCACAGGAATAGATGGTTCAGGTACATTTACTTCAGGTATAGCTTGTTTAGGAGGAGTCCAATCTTCATAATTCTTGCTTATTTTAGCCATTAATTCCTCAGCTTCCTTAGGAGTCCTATTCCTGAAAACACAATCAAAGACACAACTATCTAGGTATGTCCTAGATTCCTCGGTTAGTCCATTATAAAATATATCAAGAAGCTCATTCTTAGGTAATGGACTTCCAGCCTGTGCATGAATCAAAGCACAAAACCTTGCCCAAGATTCAGGCGATACCTCTTTTTCTCCCTGTTTAAAATCAAAAAGTTCCTACAAAATAGCATGTCTAGTACTGGGAGGAAAATATTTCTGCAGGAAAGTACTAATCAAGCACTCAGGGCTATCAATAGATCTAGGAGGTAAATTACTAAACCAAGTTTTAGCTTCTCCTTGCAGTGAAAAGGGAAAAATCTTAGCAACAAAGTAAGTACGCATCTTAATATCATCAGAAAACAAGCCACCCTATGGTAGAAAGTTCATTCATATGTGCTACCGCACTTTCATTCTTAGTCCCATAAAAAGGTTCTTTCTTGACAATAGCTATGTAAGATAGATCGAGAGAGAAATCATAATCTTCATCTGTAATGTTTATGGGAGAAGCAGCAAACTTAGCAGCAGGATATAATTTGGGTCTAATAGTACGCCTCTCAAGGAGACTCTTAGCAGCGCTCCTATCATGGGTGTTCTTACATTCTTTAATAAACTCATCGGTCATCTCAACATAATCTTCTTCAATATCATAACCCTCACTAGACTCAGGTGAGCTAACAGGTGTGGTAGTGCCTTCATTAGGAGTTTCGGTATTTCCAGCTATAGTTCTAGCAATCGTAGCATCTAGGAAAGGACCTAATGAACCACACTTATCAAGCACAGTAGAAGCAGCATCATAAGCATCAGAAGTTTCAGATTCAGCAGTAGTAGCAGTGTGTGTAGCATGTGTATGTGGTGGTGTAAGGAACTTACGCAAAACAGACGGTGAATCAAGAGCAACAGAGGTGTTCAGAACCGTACCTCTTCTTGTAGTGGATGGTAAAATAGGAACCTTGCCATCATGAGACTTACCCATGATGGATGGATTGCGGCGAACAATAGAGAATCCAAGTGAACTTGATAAATAAAGCTATGCTCCCCGGCAACGACGCCAGAAAATAGTCTTGATGACCCACAAGTATAGGGGGTGTATCGCAGTATTTTCGAGGGAAGTGAAACCCAATTTATTGATTCGACACAAGGGGACCCAAAGAATATTTATCAGCCTTAACAACTGAGTTGTCAATTCAGCTGCACCTGGAAACAATCTTGCTCACAGCAGTTTATCAGTAGCAACAGTTTTGCAGTAGGAATAGCAAAGTAACAACAGTAGTAAAGCAAAGACAGTAGTAACAAAAGCAGTAACAGTGGGATTAGAGTGCGGTAGGCATAGGGATGGATGGACGGGCGTTGCATGGACAAGACAATCCACATAGCAATCAGAACATAGGGCAATTGCAGATAAATAAGATAAAGCATCCAAGTACTAGATAATCCTAGGCATGTGTCCCATATATAGTCATACGTGCTCGCAATGAGAACTTGCACAACATCTTTTGTCCTACCAGCCCGTTTGCAGCAGGGCCTCTAGGGAACTACTGGCAATTAAGGTGCTCCTTTTAATAGATCACCAGAGCAAAGCATTAACACTCCGTGAACACATGTGATCCTCACATCAAAGCCTTTCCCTTCCGGTTATCCCGATTTCTGTCACTTCGGGGCCATAGGTTCCGGACAACAACGTGTGTATACAACTTGTAGATAAGACCAAAACCAATACTATCATAATGAATCAATAACATCCTCAAATCTAAAATCATGGCACTCGGTCCCTAGTGACAAGCATTAAGCACAACAAGTCGCAAGAAAGTCATAAAGCACTAATAAAAGAGACTAGGCACCATGCCCTAACAATCTGATGCCATTACATGAACGATCTCATCCAATCCCTACCATCCCCATAGCCTATAGCGGGGGATTACTCACTCATAGATGGGGGAAACATGGATGGTCGATGGAGAAGCGATGATGATGATGATGGAGATGATCTCCTCCAATTCCCTGTCCCGGCAGGGTGCCAGAACGGAGTTTCTCATGCTATTTCATGGAATTTGGTGGTGGCGGTGGAGCGGAACTCCTTCTGGAAAAACGTCGAACCCCCCGAAGTTTTTAGGTCAGAAGGCTCCTTATAGGCGAAGAGAGAGACCGAGGGGGTGCCTGGGGGGCCCACACCACCCCCTGGCACGGCCTGGCCTGGCCCGCGCCACCAGGTGGTGTGGCCACCCCAGGGCTCTTCTCCGTCTCGTATTCTGGCTCCTGGAGTCTTCGGGTGAAATAGGATTTTTGGCATATTTTCCGGGATTTTTCCTGATAGTTGATTTTCTGCACAAAAAGTAGACACCAAGGCAATTCTGCTGAAAATAGCGTCAGTTTGCATTAGTTGCATCCAAATCATACAAGTATAGAGGAGAAACAATAGCAAAAGTGTTCGGGAAAGCAGATACGTTTTGGACGTATCAAAGATCGACCGCGAGTAGATCCACCGTGCGGAAGATTGACCGTAGGCACTTTTCTAATCATCCTTGATTTTAAAATCGGACCATTAGAAGAGTCCAATAATGAAATGTAATGTAATGAGTTTTATGTTTTTAAATATAAAGGAATTTTATATCTTAAACTATTTTGCATCATAATCTATTTATATTTGCAACTTAAATGAGTTACTGTTAATGTAATTAACTTTCACTAATGCTAGAAGGTGTAACACGGCAAATAATTCGCGGGTACACGACACCAAATTTCCGTCATCTTCATTAATGCAACGAGGCATATTATCTGCCACGCCGCTGAAGCGCCAGATCGGTGGATCACGTTGTTCGACACTAAAAAATCTGCCATTGATTGTGAATCCCCGATGTAGTTATCCCTAGCGGGTTTTTTTGCCGCGCCAGGATGAGTGCAGCGACTAAGGCTCTATGCCTCGATGTCTATAAGCGCTAGCACCCGAGCTCCGTGTTGTAGTACAGATTCGGATGAAATAGGAGGACCAAGATAAAACAACATTTATCACGACTTATGGTGTATTCTTCTACACTACAATACCCTTCAAACAAAAATGCGGGTGCCATGTACTAGTGGATGGTGCAAAACTTCCTTGAAGACAAATTGGAACAAATGTTCAAGTGTATATTGATGATGTCATAGTCATGACAATGTAGGACTCGACCCTTATCAGTGATCTTCGCGAAACATTAGATAATCTCGACAGATACCGCATCAAGATCAACCTAACAAAGTACTCCATTGGAGTCCCCACGGGGCAACTCCTCGGGTACCTCGTGTCGGCAAGAGAAATAGAAGCAAACCTTGAGAAAATACAGGTGATCCTCACAATGAAAAAGCCAACAAATCTTCGTGGCGTAAAGCAGCTGGCCGAACGTGTCGCGGCATTAAGTCGGTTCATCACTCGGTTGGGAAAAAAAGCACTTCTATTCTACGCCCTCATGAAGAAATCAGAAAATTCGAGTGGACGAACGAAGCCTAGCGAGCCTTTGAAGATCTCAAGAAAACACTTTCGACACCCCGTGTCTTCGTGTCATCCAAAAGAGAAAGAACCCCTGCTGCTCTATATCTCCGCCACCAATCAGGTGGTAAGTACATTTTTGGTTGTCGACTGACCCAAAGAAGAAAAACTCATGGCGTCCAAAGGCCGGTCTATTTCCTCAGCAAGGTCCCCTTTCCATCAAAACAAATATATCCGCACTACCAGAAACTCGCATACGGAGTCTTCATGACAGCGCACAAGCTGCACCACTATTTCTCAGAGCACCTGATAGTAGTAGTCAATGAAGCACATCTCTTCAGCATACTCAACAATCTAGAAGCCATAGGGAGTGTCTTTCTTTGGGGTATCGAGTTATCCCCTCGAGACATCACGTATGAGAAGCGAAAAACAATCAAGTCTCAGGTTCTGCCTGACTTTATTACTGAGTGGACAGAACTATAATGTGCGGGTCCGCCAGACCTCTCCAGCGCATGGGCGATGTATTTCGATGGTTCCAAGAGAACATAAAGGGCAGGAGTCGGGGTTATATTGGTGTCACCACAAGGCGATAAAATGCACTACGTACTTTGGATGAGTTTCCCAAATGCGTCAAATAACGAAGCTGGGTATGAGGCCCTATTACACGACATGCGTATGGCTAAAGCCTGCGACGCAACTCGTCTCAAGATATTTGGTGATTCAAATCTTGTCGCATAACAAGCAATGAACAAATGCGACGTCGTCAGTGATAACATGATCGCTTATTGGGACATGTACAATATCATGGAGGCCCACTTTGACGGGTGCGAAGTATCACACATAGGTAGGGCAAGCAACGAGGAAGCTGGCAATTTGGCGAACATCGGATACCTCTGCCTTCCCATACCACCCGGAGTTTTCTGGGAGGAAATAACAGAGTGCTCCATCAAAGCTAAAAAGTCCCATGAAGCAGTAGCACCTAAGGCATGTAAGAAGGTCAAACCGAAAGGTCACTCGGGGGCTGCGCTCGCATCGAAGAGTGAAGTAGATGCCCTAGACAAAGAACCGGAGCCCGAAGAAGTCATGATGGTAGAGCCAACGTGGATGTAGCCATATATAGCATACATGGTGAGAGGAGAACTCCCTGAAGATATAGATGAAGCATGACGGATCACATGATGGTCCAAAGCCTTCGGAATCATAAATGGGGAACTCTATAAAAGAAACATCTCAGTTGTACTACAGCGATGCATCACAACCGAAGAGGGAAGACTCATGCTCAAAGATATACATGAAGGAGTATGCGTCCATCATGCCAGCAGCCGAGCAATCACAGCCAAGGCCTTTCAGGAAGGATTTTACTGGATCACGGCAATTCAGGATGCCAAAGATATCATGCAAACATGCGAGGCGTGCCAACATTCCGCAACAAAACCGAATGTGCATACGGCGGAACTGGCCCTCATACCTATGTCATGGCCGTTTTCCCAATGGGGAATCGACATGGTGGGCAATCTCCACAAATCTTCGGCTAGAGGACATGTTTTTCTACCAGTCGTAGTCGACAAATTTACAAAGTGGGTTGAAGCAGCACCTGTCACTAGCCAAGATGCAACTTCGGCTGTGAATTTCATCGAATTGATAGTGTTCCGCTTCGGGGTGCCACATAGCATCATCACGGACAATGGAACCAACTTCACTTCCAATGTGTTCAAGGACTATTGCAAGGGTATGGACATAAAAGTAAGCTACTCTTCAGTTGCCACCCGCAAACTAATGGCTAGGCAGAAAAGGCCAATGTCCTCATGACCAACGAGATCAAGAAAAGGTTACTGGTACCACTCGACAGTGCTAAAGGCGCCTGGATAGAGGAGTTACCCTCTGTCCTATGGAGCTTACGCACTACCCAAAACAATGCCACGCAAGAAACACCCTTCTTTCTGGTCCACGGCGCGGACGTCGTCCTTCAAGTCGAAGTAAGTCGCGATTCTCCTCGGGTCATTGAGTATGACCAAGAAGCTTCCAGGGAAGCACTTGAAGACAACATCGACGCACTTGATGAAGCTCGATACATTTCTCAACAAAGGGCAACCATATACCAGCAAAACCTGCGCAACTATCACAGCTGTCGATTGCATCCTAGGTCCTTCGTCGTAGGGGACCTGGTCCTTTGCCTCAAGCAAGACGGTCATTGCAAGATGGAATCACCATGGGAAGGACCCTACATCGTCACAGAAGTAATCCCTGGTGGAGCATATCGGCTCCAAGACAAGAAGACCGGAGTTAAGTACTCCAACCCATGGAACGTTGCACAGGTGCGACGTTTCTACGCTTAGGACTTTATTTTCTGCAATTTCATTCAATCAGACTACGACCAAGCTTCTCAGCCAAAAGACTGCGTGCTTTATTTATAATAAGGCCAATGGCCAGGCGGTTACGCAAAGAAACATGTGACCTCCGTATTCGGCCATAAATAAAGCTAAGTTCTAAAAACTCAACCTCAATTCCTTTTTTCCCGTTATCATCAAAATTATACCCGATACTTGGGGCTCCGCCAATTGAGCAAAACAAATTATGGCTACTCCATGAAAACACAATGCTTTGACCTAAATAGCTACCTCAACCCTAGGGCATCGGGCAGACGAAAGGGTCTCCCATAAAGCAATTATGCATCAAACAAACATACAGAAGCAAAGGCTTACGAGCAGATGAATAATGGAGATCTATGTCTATTGTTACACCTTCAGAAAGATAAGATGATACTTTGAGCCTATGCTTTGGTACAAGCACGCGAACATAGCCTCTGGAGCTACTCCCATCGGGAGCGCTAGTCGCACACTCGATAAAAAATTTAAGATTTGGATTAATCAAGGCCTGAGTCGAGTACCTCCTTAGTTGAAAACATTACTCTGAGCCTATGCTCTGGTGCAAGCACTCGAACATAGCCTCAGGGGCTACTCCCATTTGGAGCGCTGGCCACCCACCCGATAGACAATATATTCTTCCATGGAGTTGATACATTGCAAATGTATCTATAATTTTTGATGCTCCATGCTTGGTTTTATCCACTTTCTTGTGTTTTGTCAACACTTTGGAGTACTTTTCATATGATTTCTTGGACTAACCTATTAACAAGAGCCACAGTGCCAGTTGTCTGTTTTCTGCTGTTTTTGGTTCCAGGAAAGTCAGAAAATGAATATTCTCGGAATTGGACGGGACAAAAGCCAAAGTGCCTATTTTTCCAGAAGACTCCGTAAGACTAATCACGAGATGAGGAGGGGCTGGCCACACCACCCCCAGGCGCGGGCTGGGCCTGGCCGCGCCAGGGCATGGTGTGGTGGCCCCAGGCACCCCGTCGGTCTCCCTCTTCGCCTATAATAAGCCTTCTGACCTAAAAACTCCTGGGGGTTCGACGTTTTTCCACAAAAAGTTCCGTTGCGCCGCCACCACCGAAGGGGAGATTCAGGGGACAGAAAGTCTCTGTTCGCAAGACCACGGACGGGAAGTGCCCCCGGAGCCATCTCCATCGATCTTCACCATCATCTCCATCGACCATCCATGTTTCCCCCATCTATGAGTGAGTAATCCCCCGCTATAGGCTATGGGGATGGTAGGGATTGGATGAGATTGTTCATGTAATGGGATCAGATTGTTAGGGCATAGTGCCTAGTATCTCTGATTAGTGCTTTATGACTTTGTTGCGACATGTTGTGCTTAATGCTTGTCACTAGGGCCCGAGTGCCATGATTTCAGATCTGAACTTATTATTGATTCATTATGATAGTATTGTTTTTGGTCTTATCTATAAGTTGTATACACACGTTGTTGTCCGGAACCTATGGCCCTGGCGATGTAAATCGGGATAACCGGAAGGGAAAGGCTTTGATGTGAGGATCACATGTGTTCACGGAGTGTTAATGCTTTGCTCTGGTGCTCTATTAAATGGAGCACCTTAATTGCCAGTAGTTCTCTAGAGGCCCCGCTGCAAACAGGCTGGCAGGACAAAAGATGTTGTGCAAGTTCTCATTGCGAGCATGTATGACTATATATGGAACACATGCCAAGGATTGTCTAGTACTTGGATGATTTATCTTATTTATCTGCAATTGCCCTATGCTCTGATTGTTGTGTGAATTGTCTTGTCCATGCAACGCCCGTCCATCCATCCATATGCCTACCACACTCGAATCCCACTGTTTACTGCTTTTGTTACTACTGTCTTTGCTTTACTACTATTGTTACTTTGCTATTCCTACTACAAAACTATTGCTACTAATAAACTGCTATGAGCAGGATTGTTTTCCAGGTGCAGCTGAATTGACAACTCAGTTGTTAAGGCTTATAGATATTCTTTGGCTCCCCTTGTGTCGAATCAATAAATTGGGTTTCACTTCCCTCGAAAATACTACGATACACCCCCTATACTTGTGGGTCATCAAGACTATAAGAAGCTAAGTTTATTTTCTCCTTGTTTGCTTGTTTCTTTATCAAAAATACAAAAAAAATTAGTTCCTACTCTAGTTGTTATTTTTGTTGGTCTGTTATTGTCTTGCTTTGTCATGCTTGTTGTCAATGGTTTGTTTCTTTGAAACTAAAGCTTATTGGCAAGGTGGGTTCACGGAAGATGTAAAATATTATTATAAGGAACACCGCTTGTCACAAAAAGGGAAACACTTATGGGAACAAATTGATAGATTATATACCATTGCTAGAAACGTGTGCTCTACTTATAATGTTACTTATTGCTGTGATGAATCTCGTTGCAGAAAGAGGTATAAAGACCTCCCTTTTCAATGTGAGTATAATGATAATGATACCATATCTTCCTATGCTAAAGGAATTTATGACTTTTATGATGCGGAGCAAACTGAAGAATTTATTGCTTGGAAGGGTGCTTTTGAACTTGCTAGTTTGCTTGAAAATATTGATGATTCACCTTATTAGTATGAGGTTTAGGTATACTTAAATTTTGCTTTGATAATTACAAGGATGAAAATGGCTATATTCTTGAATATTTTAATAGATGCTTTCCACAAATGGAAGAGACTAATGCCTTGCAGGATCCTATGGAAGAATAAATTGATGAACCTGAAATCTCATTAGATGAAAAAGAGGAGGAGAGTGATGAACAAAAGGAGGAAGAATGGATTAGCTACCCATGCCTACCTTCTAATGAGAGTAACTCTTTATCCCTTACATTATTTGATCGTCCTCCATGCTTACTAAAGGAGGATGAATCTTATGTTCCTAAGGATTCTTTTGAAGATGTTTATGATAAAGCTCTAGTGCTTGTAGATCATGAAAATCATGCTTTATGTGATAGTTATATTGTTGAGTTTATTCATGAGGCTACTGAAAATTATTTTGAGAGAGGAAAATATGGTGGTAGAAGTTTTCCTGGTATTGCTATGTGCTGAAAGTTTTGAAGTCACTCTTGTTTTATCTTCCTATTCCTATCACTTTGTTCTTTGTGATTTTATTTGCATACACGATTCCTATGCATAGGAAGTGGGCTAGACTTAAATGTTTTTTGAATTTGCTTCTTGATGCTCTCTTTTACTTCAACTCTTATTTCTTATGAGAGCATCCTCTCAAACTATTATGCCTGAAGATGATAATATGTCTATTATTCTTGGTAGACCTTTTCTTAAATACTGCAGGAGCTATTATTAGTTGTAATCAAGGGAAGGTGACCTTCAATGTCAATGACAAGGAACATACTGTCTATTTACCCAAGAAGATTGAAAGCACTTATGGTTTTAATTCAATTGAACATGTTGAGGGTATTCAAGTTGGAGAAATATATTGTCCCATACCAAGAGAAAAATTTGAAACTATTATGATTGGGACCATTGCTATCAAGGTTGAGGTAACATAATCATTAGTGGAATACAAAGTTTTGTCTCATATGAAATTGTTTTGGTAACAAGACCTGATCCACCTTGTTAACAAAAGGATTTCATTGAACAAAACAATGTTTTCACCATGATTATCTTTGCTTACTTCCATTCTATCCATTTTAGTTTTTGCTTATGCCTAACTTAAAGGCGTTAAAGAAAAGTACTTATTGGGAGATAACCCAAAAGTTTTAGATGAGTCTTGGAAGTTATTACCACTGTAATAACCGATCCTTATCCTTTTTATTTGCTTTTTGTGCCAAGAATAACCTCTAATGAGAGAGACGGACTGATTGGGAAAGTTGCTGTCCCGAAACAGATTTCTATGCTTCACCGTAAAAATTCGGGTAAAATGTCTGAACGTCTTTTTGAGGCGTGAATTTTTGTGCTTCTGCCCCAGGTTGTTATCTAACTTTCATTAGTTCACACTTTTTGATTTGAGCAACAGAAGGTCTTCGAAAAAAATCGTCTTTACCTGCTGGTCTGTTTTGACAGATTTCTGCCATTTTCTGCATTTTCTTCTTGTTGGTTCCTTTTTGAGTTCTTTTGGGGAATTGAGCCTTTTGAGGGAATTGCTAAAGTAGCTAGTGTTTCAATGGAAGTTTATTTGGTGTTATAACTAAACCTTAAGACTTATTTATCTTGAGTGCACTAATGTTGCTAATAAAGATTGTGTGAAGTTTTGTATGAAGAAAAAGTTCAGTTGTATGGAAGGAATGAGTAATGAGATGAAGGATGGACTAAAGCTCAAGCTTGGGGATGCTATGCATGTAGCCCCAAGAAATATCCAAGAAGTACAAGCGTCAAATCTTGGGATGCCCAAGGCATCCCCTTCTTCATCAATAAAAATCCCAGGTTTCTTCCAAACACTTCATTTTTATTGTTTCATGCACAGTTGTGTTGTTCCTTGAGCATCTTATTTTTCATTTTCGTTTTGGTTTTTAGTTTGCTTTGTTTTCTTAGTTTGCTGAATAAATTGGTTGGACCTCCTCTTTCATACATTGGTGTTCAAATAGTCTGGTTTGGATTGGAAAAGAGTAGGAAAGCTCATGCTTAAGTGGTAAAGAGAGCTTGTTTTTGACTATGGCCTATGCTTTGTCATGCCATGCTTGATATTGTTTTGGCATTATGCTTAGTATTCTTTGTTGTAGCATGACTTGTTATAAACAATTGAGATTGCTTAATGTGCCTTGGATGAATCATGCGTTGTTTTAGCATATTAAAGCATAGTATAGTGGTATTCTCCTTTGATGCTTTATTTGGGTTGATTTGGCACATGCTCACACCATGTTATGACTATCCCAAGTCACCATAAGCCTTTATGATCCTTTAGTTTTCAACTTGTAGTATCACTTTATGCTTTGATCAATGATGTTTTGTCGCTCTGCATGATTATGGCCATTATTGCTCTCTCGTTTGTCGCTCCCTTACTATTGCTAGCCTTCACTTACACTGAGTATGTTTTACTCAAGTTTCCAACTCCCTAAACCAAATATTGCCAAAGTGTCCACCATACCTACCTATTAGCATCATTTGCTACTTCCGTGCATATTCAATATGCCTTGTTTCTTCCGAATAAAATGTTTACTTGTTATGAGAAAGTTAGTTAGTAAAGCTCTCACGAACTTGATGGCACACTTTATTTCCCGCACTTAATAAACCTGAACCATTGTGAACTCTCCATGAAAGTTATATGCTTGCAAATTATAGGCTGGGGATTAGCAGAACCGTGTTGTCACGGGGAACGCTTTCAACACTTGTAAATATATACCCAGTTGATACCTTGCTCTTTTCTTTGTGGATGTCGTCGGTGTGAAATAAAAGGGGAGCTTGTAAGTCCATGGAGTTATATATGTGTGTTAGAAAAACGCCTGGGCCGCTGGTCTAATCCATGCTGACATGGTGGAAACCTCCAGCGTAACCATAATGATATCTATGAAGCATTCTACTTATAAAAAAGAGAGAGATAGCTATTGAGAAAAAGAAAAAAAAGAGATTTATGAAAAGAGGAAAGAGAGAAAAAAGCACCATTTTCCCATGGTAAATAAGAAGATTCCTGAGATACTCATTGTCTGCTTGCCTTGTCATTTTGATATGGGAATTCTTCCGTATCATCGGGCAAGGGGTACCCCATTGGCGGTCCTCTATGATACGCACATACTTACGATGACAAGAACTTACCGGTAACTAAAGTTGAGTAGCATGAGGAGTGGCCCTCGTACTCAAGGGACTTGGGATTTTCAGTTTATAGTCTGTCAAGCATATAACTTAGATTGGACCTCACTTTCACCTTAACCACATTAAAGATGCTGATGACAGGGGCAATGAGAGCTCAAAGCTAATGAGTACCATACTTTCAGCATTTGGAAGCCTTTCAAACTATTCAAAACCTTCTCTTTTACTTGTTGAGTCTCCACACATTCTTTGAGCACTTTCTTGAGAGCATAGTGGCCATTCTTAGTTCTATGTGCATTGTCCCAAGACTTGTTGATTGATGCATACCTTGATATTGCTTGTTTTAAACTATTTGTATCTAGTCACTCTTGTGAACTTTGAAGGTGTCCTATGCATTTATATTTGCTACTCTATTGAGGGACAAGCTGAATGCCACTATGCTATGTTTTCTTTATGTGAAACAAACAAACAAACTTCTTGCAAAGCATTGTTATTCATGAATCTTTTGTTTGTGCCTTTTCATGTTGCATCATAGTTTCTTTGTACTATTGCTAGAACTTTGTCTTTCATGTTATGATTGAAGTACTATGATCCCAGCTTTGAATGTTTTATAAATACTTTGATCAATTTTATGATGGTGCATGTCACCTAAAAAATTATTCTTTCTTTTTATCACTTACCTACTCGAGGACAAGCAGGAGTTAAGCTTGGGGATGTTGATACATTGCAAATGTATCTATAATTTTTGATGCTCCATGCTTGGTTTTATCCACTTTCTTGTGTTTTGTCCACACTTTGGAGTACTTTTCATATGATTTCTTGGACTAACCTATTAACAAGAGCCACATTGCCAGCTGCTTGTTTTCTGCTGTTTTTGGTTCCAAGAAAGTCAGAAAATGAAAAAACCTAAAGTGCCTATTTTTCCAGAAGACTCTAGGAGCCAGAATACGAGGCGGAGGAGGGCCAGGGGCTGGCCACACCACCCCTAGGCGCGGGCTGGGCCTGGCCGTGCCAGGGCATGGTGTGGTGGCCCCAGGCACCCCCTCGGTCTCCCTCTTCGCCTATAAGAAGCCTTCTGACCTAAAAACTACGGGGGGTTCGATGTTTTACGACAAAAAGTTCCGCTGCGCCTCCACCACCGAAGGGGAGATTCAGGGGACAGAAGTCTGTTCAAGACCACGGAGGGGAAGTGCCCCCACAGCCATCTCAATCGATCTTCACCATCATCTCCATCAACCATCCATGTTTCCCCCATCTATGAGTGAGTAATCCCCCGCTGTAGGCTATGGGGATGGTAGGGATTGGATGAGATCGTTCATGTAATGGCATCAGATTGTTAGGGCATAGTGCCTAGTATCTCTTATTAGTGCTTTATGACTTTGTTGCGACTTGTTGTGCTTAATGCTTGTCACTAGGGCCCGAGTGCCATGATTTCAGATCTGAACTTATTATTGATTCATTATGATAGTATTGTTTTTGGTCTTATCTATAAGTTGTATACACACGTTGTTGTCCAAAACCTATGGCCCCGAAGTGATAGAAATCAGGATAACCGGAAGGGAAAGGCTTTGATGTGAGGATCACATGTGTTCACGGAGTGTTAATACTTTCCGCGGTGCTCTATTAAAAGGAGCACCTTAATTGCCAGTAGTTCCCTAGAGGCCCTGCTGCAAACGGCCTGGCAGGACAAAAAATGTTGTGCAAGTTCTCATTGCGAGTACGTATGACTATATATGGAACACATGCCTAGGATTGTCTAGTACTTGGATGCTTTATCTTATTTATCTGCAATTGCCCTATAACCTGATTGCTGTGTGAATTGTCTTGTCCATGCAACGCCCGTCCATCCATCCCTATTCCTACCGCACTCGATCCCACTATTTACTGCTTTTGTTACTACTGTCTTTGCTTTACTATTGTTGTTACTTTGCTATTCCTACTACAAAACTGTTACTACTAATAAACTGTTGTGAGCAAGATTGTTTTCCAGGTGCAGCTGAATTGACAACTCAGTTGTTAAGGCTTATAAATATTCTTTGGCTCCCCTTGTGTCGAATCAATAAATTGGGTTTCACTTCCCTCGAAAATACTGCGATACACCCCCTATACTTATGGGTCATCAAGACTATTTTCTGGCGCCGTTGCCGGGGAGCATAGCTTTATTTATCAAGTCCACTTGGATTCACTATTGTTTAAGCTAAGTTTATTTTCTCCTTGTTTGCTTGTTTCTTTATCAAAAATACAAAAAAAATTAGTTCCTACTCTAGTTGTTATTTTTGTTGGTCTGTTATTGTCTTGCTTTGTCATGCTTGTTGTCAATGGTTTGTTTCTTTGAAACTAAAGCTTATTGGCAAGGTGGGTTCACGGAAGATCAAAAATATTATTATAAGGAACACCGCTTGTCACAAAAAGGGAAACACTTATGGGAACAAATTGATAGATTGTATACCATTGCTAGAAACGTGTGCTCTACTTATAATGTTACTTATTGCTATGATGAATCTCGTTGCATAAAGAGGTATAAACACCTCCCTTTTCAATGTGAGTATAATGATAATGATACCATATCTTCCTATGCTAAAGGAATTTATGACTTTTATGATGCGGAACAAATTGAAGAATTTATTGCTTGGAAGGGTGCTTTTGAACTTGCTAGTTTGCTTGAAAATATTGATGATTCACCTTATAAGTATGAGGTTTATGGTATACTTAAATTTTGCTTTGATAATTACAAGGATGAAAATGGCTATATTCTTGAATATTTTAATAGATGCTTTCCACAAATGGAAGAGACTAATGCCTTGCAGGATCCTATGGAAGAAGAAATTGATGAACCTGAAATCTCATTAGATGAAAAAGAGGAGGAGAGTGATGAACAAAAAGGAGGAAGAATGGATTATCTACCCATGCCTACTTTCTAATGAGAGTAACTCTTTATCCCTTACATTATTTGATCATCCTCCATGCTTACTAAAGGAGGATGAATGTTATGTTCCTGAGGATTCTTTTGAAGATCTTTATGATAAAGCTCTAGTGCTTGTAGATCATGAAAAGCATGCTTTATGTGATAGTTATATTGTTGAGTTTATTCATGAGGCTACTGAAAATTATTTTGAGAGAGGAAAATATGGTGGTAGAAGTTTTCCTGGTATTGCTATGTGCTGAAAGTTTTGAAGTCACTCTTGTTTTATCTTCCTATGCCTGTCACTTTGTTCTTTGCGAATTTATTTGCATACACGATTCCTATGCATAGGAAGTGGGTCAGACTTAAATGTGTCTTGAATTTGCTTCTTGATGCTCTCTTTTACTTCAACTCTTATTTCTTGTGAGAGCATCCTCTCAAACTATTATGCCTGAAGATGATAATATGTCTATTATTCTTGGTAGACCTTTTCTTAAATACTGCAGGAGCTATTATTAATTGTAATCAAGGGAAGGTGACCTTCAATGTCAATGACAAGGAACATACTGTCTATTTCCCCAAGAAGATTGAAAGGACTTATGGTTTTAATTCAATTGAACATGTTGAGGGCATTCAAGTTGGAGAAATATATTGTCCCATACCAAGAGAAAAATTTGAAACTATTATGATTGGGACCATTGCTATCAAGGTTGAGGTAACATAATCATTAGTGGAATACAAAGTTTTGTCTCATATGAAATTGTTTTGGTAACAAGACCTGATAAACCCTGTTAACAAAAGGATTTCATTGAACAAAACAATGTTTTCACCATGATTATCTCCGCTTACTTCCATTCTATCCATTTTAGTTTTTGCTTATGCCTAACTTAAAGGCGTTAAAGAAAAGTACTTATTGGGAGATAACCCAAAAGTTTTAGATGAGTCTTGGAAGTTATTAACTCTGTAATAACCGCTCCTTATCCTTTTTATTTGGTTTTTGTGCCAAGAATAACCTCTAATGAGAGAGAAGTAATGATTGGGAAAGTTGTTGTCCCGAAACAGATTTCTATGCTTCACCGTAAAAATTCGTGTAAAATCTCTGAAAGTCATTTTGAGGCATGAATTTTTGTGCTTCTGCCCCAGTTTGTTATCTAACTTTAATTAGTTCAACACTTTTTGATTTGAGCAACAGAAGGTCTTCGAAAAAATTTGTCTTTACCTGCTGGTCTGTTTTGACAGATTTCTGCCATTTTCTGCATTTTCTTCTTGTTGGTTCCTTTTTGAGTTCTTTTGGGGAATTGAGCTTTTTGAGGGAAGTGCTACAGTAGCTAGTGTTTTAATGGAAGTTTATTTGGTGTTAGAACTTAACCTTAAGACTTATTTATCTTGAGTGCACTAATGTTGCTAATAAAGATTGTGTGATGTTTTGTATGAAGAAAAATTTCAGGTGTATGGAAGGAATGAGTAATGAGATGAAGGATGGACTAAAGCTCAAGCTTGGGGATGCTACGCATGTCACCCCAAGAAATATCCAAGAATTACAAGCGTCAAAGCTTGGGGATGCCCAAGGCATCCCCTTCTTCATCAATAAAAATCTTAGGTTTCTTCCAAACACTTCATTTTTATTGTTTCATGCACAGTTGTGTTGTTCTTGGAGCGTCTTCTTTTTCATTTTCGTTTGCTTTGTTTTCTTAGTTTGCTGAATAAATTGGTTGGACCTCCTCTTTCATACATTGGTGTTCAAATAGTCTGGTTTGGATTGAAAAAGAGTAGTAAAGCTCATGCTTAAGTGGTAAAGAGAGCTTGTTTTTGACCGTGGCCTATACTTTGTCATGCCATGCTTGATATTGTTTTGGCTTTATGCTTAGTATTTTTTCTGTAGCATGACTTGTTATAAACAATTGAGATTGCTTAATGTGCCTTGGATGAATCATGCGTTGTTTTAGCATATTAAAGCGTAGTATAGTGGTATTCTCCTTTGATGCTTTATTTGAGTTGACTTGGCACATGCTCACACCATGTTATGACTATGCCAAGTCACCATAAGCCTTTATGATCCTTTAGTTTCCAACTTGTAGTATCACTTTATGCTTTGATCAATGATGTTTTGTCGCTCTGCATGATTATGGCCATTATTGCTCTCTCGTTTGTCGCTCCCTTACTATTGCTAGCCTTCACTTACACTGAGTATGTTTTACTCAAGTTTCCAACTCCCTAAACCAAATATTGCCAAAGTGTCCACCATACCTACCTATTAGCATCATTTGCTACTTCTGTGCATATTCAATATGCCTTGTTTCTTCCGAATAAAATGTTTGCTCGTTATGAGAAAGTTAGTTAGTAAAGCTCTCACGAACTTGATGGCACACTTTATTTCCTGCACTTAATAAACTTGAACCATTGTGAACTCCCCATGAAAGTTATATGCTTGCAAATTATAGGCTGGGGATTAGCAGAATCGTGCTGTCACGGGGAACGCTTTCAACACTTGTAAATATATACCCAGTTGATACCTTGCTCTTTTGTTTGCGGATGTCGTTGGTGTGAAATAAAAGGGGAGCTTGTAAATCCATGGAGTTATGTATGTGTGTTAGAGAAACGCCTGGGCAGCTGGTGTAATCCATGCTGACATGGTGGAAACCTGCAGCGTAACCATAATGATATCTATGAAGCATTCTTCTTATAAAAAAAGAGAGAGATAGCTATTGAGAAAAAGAAAAAAAAAGAGATTTATGAAAATAGGAAAGAGAGAAAAAAGCACCATTTTCCCATGGTAAATGAGAAGATTGCTGAGATACTCATTGTCTGCTTGCCTTGTCATTTTGATATGGGGATTCTTCCGTATCATCGGGCAAGGGGTACCCCGTTGGCGGTCCTCTATGATACGCACATACTTACGATGACAAGAACTTACCGGTAACTAAAGTTGAGTAGCATGAGGAGCGGCCCTTGTACTCAAGGGACTTGGGATTTTCAGTTTATAGTCTGTCAAGCATATAACTTAGATTGGACCTCACTTTCACCTTAACCACATTAAAGATGCTGATGACAGGGGCAATGAGAGCTCAAAGCTAATGAGTACCATACTTTCAGCATTTGGAAGCCTTTCAAACTATTCAAAACCTTCTCTTTTACTTGTTGAGTCTCCACACATTCTTTGAGCACTTTCTTGAGAGCATAGTGGCCATTCTTAGTTCTATGTGCATTGTCCCAAGACTTGTTGATTGATGCATACCTTGATATTGCTTGTTTTAAACTATTTGTATCTAGTCACTCTTGTGAACTTTGAAGGTGTCCTATGCATTTATATTTGCTACTCTATTGAGGGACAAGTTGAATGCCACTATGCTATGTTTTCTTTATGTGAAACAAACAAACAAACGTCTTGCAAAGCATTGTTATTCATGAATCTTTTGTTTGTGCCTTTTCATGTTGCATCATAGTTTCTTTGTCCTATTGCTAGAACTTTGTCTTTCATGTTATGATTGAAGTACTATGATCCCAGCTTTGAATGTTTTATAAATACTTTGATCAATTTTATGATGGTGCATGTCACCTCAAAAATTATTTTTTCTTTTTATCACTTACGTACTCGAGGACGAGCAGGAGTTAAGCTTGGGGATGTTGATCCATTGCAAATGTATCTATAATTTTTGATGCTCTATGCTTGGTTTTATCCACTTTCTTGTGTTTTGTCCACACTTTGGAGTACTTTTCATATGATTTCTTGGACTAACCTATTAACAAGAGCCACAGTGCCGCCTGCTTTTACGCTGTTTTTGGTTCTAGGAAAGTCAGAAATGAATATTCTCGAATTGACGGAACAAAAGCCAAAGTGCCTATTTTTCCGTAAGACTCAGAGCGAGACAGAGGAGGCAGGGGCGGCCACACCACCCCAGGCGCTGGCTGGGCTGGCGCCGCCAGTGGCATGGTGTGGTGGCCCAGTGCACCCGTCGGTCTCCTCTTCGCCTATAATAAGCCTTGACCTAAAAACCTGGGGTTGACGCTTTTTCCACAAAAGTTCCGCTGCCGCCACCACCGAAGGGAGATTCAGGGACGAAGTCTGTTCGCACTCGCCGGACGGGAAGTGCGGAGCCATCTCCATCGATCTTCACCATCATCTCCATCGACCATCCATGTTTCCCCCATCTATGAGTGAGTAATCCCCCGCTGTAGGCTATGGGGATGGTAGGGATTGGATGAGATTGTTCATGTAATGGGATCAGATTGTTAGGGCATAGTGCCTAGTATCTCTGATTAGTGCTTTATGACTTTGTTGTGACTTGTTATGCTTAATGCTTGTCACTAGGGCCCGAGTGCCATGATTTCAGATCTGAACTTATTATTGATTCATTATGATAGTATTGTTTTTGGTCTTATCTACGAGTTGTATACACACGTTGTTGTCCGGAACCTATGGCCCCGGCGATGTAAATCGGATAACCGGAAGGGAAAGGCTTTGATGTGAGGATCACATGTGTTCATGGAGTGTTAATGCTTTGCTCCGGTGCTCTATTAAAAGGAGCACCTTAATTGTCAGTAGTTCCCTAGAGGCCCTGCTGCAAACGGGCTGGCAGGACAAAAGATGTTGTGCAAGTTCTCATTGCGAGCACGTATGACTATATATGGAACACATGCCTAGGATTGTCTAGTACTTGGATACTTTATCTTATTTATCTGCAATTGCCCTATGCTCTGATTGCTGTGTGAATTGTCTTGTCCATGCAACGCCCGTCCATCCATCCCTATGCCTACCGCACTCGAATCCCACTGTTTACTGCTTTTGTTACTACTGTCTTTGCTTTATTACTGCTGTTACTTTGATATTCCTACTACAAAACTGTTGCTACTAATAAACTACGGTGAGCAAGATTGTTTTCCGGGTGCAGCTGAATTAAAAACTCAGTTGTTAAGGCTTATAAATATTCTTTGGCTCCCCTTGTGTCGAATCAATAAATTGGGTTTCACTTCCCTCGAAAATACTGCGATACACCCCCTATACTTGTGGGTCATCAGGAGTCGACAAAAACAAAACGCATTGCTAGAGCAGGACCTGAGTAGAGAGCCTCCTTGGATGAAGATCATCTTCAAGTGTTGAAAGAACACTCAATAAAAATTAGCATAAATCCTCCAAAAAAGTAAAAAACCTCTGAGCATTACATAATTGTATCCTCAAATGGTTACTCCCATCGGGAGCACTCATATCACACCTGATGAAAAGAAGCTGACAACTTCAGCAATTCCAATAGCTAAATGAAGCAGTCAACAAAAATTCAAAAAAAATCCTCAGCCCGCGTCTCGCCGCGATAACATGTCTGAATGTCGTATACACAACATGAAGGTAAGACCCCAAGATCCGTCATGTGAGGCCTAGTAACGACACATGAATGCACTCTTCTCGTATGTTATCCGTATCCATGATACGATAAAAAATCCCGATGGACGCATTGGGTACCCAAAATAAAGCACTAGAATTCAGTATTCGATAAGACCTCAGCGGCCCGAACTGAATTACGCGAGCAAATACCAAGTTCGAGCCCGGGGACTTGAATTTGATGTTGGTTCACGGTGTTTTTTCCCAAGAGCAATTAACTGATTCTCGATCCGTCGGATGCATCAAACCCATTGTACCAAATCCCTATGATAACAAATATATGAAACGCTAAATTATTTACTTACAAAAATCTTTGGTTCATAGATAAAATTATCTTTGAGACTCAACTTGAATGTACGACTTAGATGGAGTCTCGAGGGCTACTGATATGGGCATGACCTAGCAGGTCCTCGTGGTTAACTACACTAGGCATATAAAGGCCTACGGCTCATGAAGCCCATGAAGAATAATGAAAAGTCCAGGAAGCATCTGATGAACAGTAGTGTATCTTCGAAATCAAGAAAGAGATAGGAACTGACATAATATTAGTGTTGTAATTATAACTTGTAACCTATCCGTATATAATTTCAGGACCCATCCTATTACATAAAGGCTAGGAGGAGCCAACGGAGAGGTACCGTAGCTTTGAGCAATCTGTAATCATACTTTCCGCAATAATCAGATGATCTCGACTCCCTTGTTTGTCTGATCAGCCGACGAAATCCCCAGTGTTCTATTTTCCGCAAAACCCTACGTCCATAACCATGGGCATTGCCGAGGTTACCCTCATCACTTAGGGAGTAACACTGATTGTTCCTCCGAAAGAATGCTCGGGAGGCACACCTTCAATCTATTAGCCAACACCTTCGAGCCAATTTTATAACTCACATTATATAGACTAGGTCTAAACTGGCCCAACACTTCTAGACTCGCCACTTTCGAGATACGCAGAATAAATGTTGTATTTATATCCTCTATGTCATCTTCTCCCTTTAGTACGCGAAGCACTACTGAGGTCACTTCCTCGCCACTCAAATGCCAATGAATTTGAAAAAATTGGGCCGGGTATCCATCTGAGTCTTTGTTGGGAATATTTTAAATAGCGTTGTCTTCACCTCCAGTTCCGTGAATCGTTTTAATAGCGTGTTGTTCATGTCCACACTCACCTTGACTGGAACAACACCAATAATCTCCTCCTTGTTTGTAACGCCCTCCGGCAAAATAGCTCCTCATAGAAGTCATTTGTAAGATCCTCTATCTCCTGACTATCTTTGGTGAAAACACCGTCAGGCCTCTTGAGTCTTGTAATTCGGTTCCTTTTATTTCTTTGTCTAGCACGTAGGTGGAATAACCGAGTGTTGGTGTCACCCTCCGCTAGCCACTTCACTCTGGATTGTTGGCGCCACATCACCTCTTCCCACTGATATAGATTAGTCAGCCTATGAGTAATATGTTATAACATCCCATGATTAGCACCTGGAAATAGTAAGGACACAGGTGTGCATTGCATTCATGCATAAGAAAATCCAGGGAATTTTTGCGTAAAACTAAAAGAGTGTAGAGGGATCGATATCTCTCTTATACTGATGGGAACGTCAGAGCAAGTGCGATGGATTTCGACATGACCTCTACTGAATGTTTGTTTTTGAGGGAAAATAGTTTGAATTGAATTTTCGAATACTCTATTTGAATTCAAAAGGAGTAGGAAATTGACGTATCAATTATAATTGGTAATCGAATTTTATTAAAAAAACTAAAGGGATTAAATTCCCAAATAATAAAGGAGTTCTATAATGAATTCCAATTCCAAATAAAGAATGGTATTATTTATTACACAACTAGTATTCAACCAATTTTTAAGTCAAGGAATAAGAATATAATTAAGGGCAATAAATATTATTATTACAAATTATGGTCTTATTGCTTTACAAATCTCAACTATTGAGATATATTACAAGATAAATGGAACTTATGAAAGAAAGAGAAGATATTATAATTACATAATATTTAATAATACAAGTATATGAGAGATACAACAATTATTAAATAGGATAATTTATAATAATAAAATAAAGGAATGCTTTATTCTATACACGCACAATATTACATTATTTTTACAATTATGAACAAAAGGGATAATAAGAAAAATGAAATAGAAAAGAATATATATTTTACAATAATACAAATATTACACTATTTTTACAAATGTCCAAATAAAAATGAAATATTACAATAATGAATAAAAGAAAATTACAAAATGATAAAAGGAAGTTCTAAACTAAGTTTTGTATCTTCTTATCTTATTTTGTACCTGCAAGCAAACAAAGAGAAAAAGAATAAAAAATAAAAGGGTTAGTGTTCATAAGTTTGCTCTGAGTCTTAACAGTGAAATGCAGTATTGATATTAATTATTGAGATAAAAAGGAATTAGGGGCAAGTTTCACCAAATAGAGCATTTGTCCTTATTCAGTAATTAGCCTTAGTACAACATCACAGGTTTGGATAAGAGGGGCAAGTTTCACCAGGGAAGGTAGAAGTAAAGAAGTAAAATCAGAGAACTTTTACTTGATCTGATCCTCAAATTCTAGCCAAAACAAATATAGGTACTTGCACACGGCCGGGCTACTTGTAAGCAGATTACACACATGCATGTCTCTATGTATTGTCAACACATGGTGACACCAGGAAGGGGATAAAGAGCCAGTTGTATCAGCAAAGAGATCTCTCTACTGAATACATTCCACAACACCACTCCCAACCACGGCAACATCACTAGTGAATCACTAGATCATCCACAACCATCAACACCACAGTCCACCACAAGAACAATATCTATTCTTGCTGGATCATCACAGATATCTTCCACACAAACCAACCAGCCAACAGATCTAATCATGGTGACTTGAAGAAGAACAAGTTAGGGTCTTAATCTGTGGATTAGGGAGGAGCAGGTGGAAGCCATAGAAGTACTCTCAGGCCTGCATACAATTGGTATGTCAGGCTCATCACAGAGTATTGTGGGGTATCTCACATCTATTCTTATCAGCAAATTAAAAGCTTCAGCCTTTTACATCATAAGCTAAAAATTCTAAGTTTGGATACCAACCTTAATTACATCACTACAGTGGTTACCGGCAATAGATCATGCTACCTAGACTACCATTGTGCACACTCCAAGGGTGGAGGCACCACAACAACAGCCAGGACATCAGAAGCCACTAAAAACTACTACCATAGTATCCACTAGCAATCCACATTCTTTTACACTGTCCACAAGCCATCACGAGTAATTCATATCATTTTCCTAGCCTACAAAAGCTACGAATCATATAAACTTTTGTTGTCCTATTGACAGATTATACATCGCAACTCAGTTTTAATAATTATAAGAGCTACCAAATGAACTCATATCATTCTCTTGACCATCATAAACCACCAGGACATGTATAAATCATCACCATCCTGCATTATTGGCAATAGGGACAAGAGCAAACCGAATACCTGTGTTAAATAGCTTCAGTAACATAAAGGTATAACATCAATTGAATAAATATACAACCAAGATATTCGGATCAAAGATTGGAATACACATATCCTTGGATCCAATTTCAGTATTTTAGCTAAGTAAATATTATGCATTCATTTCGAAAGTAACTTTAATCAAGCCATAACGGATTGGTCTTATGGACAACATTAAGACCATCAAGTTATTTCTAATTTCACAAATCAACTGCACACCTTGGTTCATTTTGCAAAGTACAACAACAAAGCATTATCAACAATATACTGAACCAAAGGTTTAGAGTTTTAGGAATGTAATCCATAGTAATTAGTACATCATGGTTTTCACTCTGTAACACTAATAGACTCAGTGGATAAATTGGGACATTAACCACAGGAACATTGTTAAGCTCGCGCCAAAGTATTATTGCTAAGGTAGAGTGGGGGAGAAACTCTAATTAGGGTTTGATCCAGAGAGAGGGAATGAGAAAGAGGGGGAGAGATGTACCCATGGTCTTCACTTAAGCCTGAGAAGAGGAAACAGAGTGGCCTGCAATGTCGGCCACGATATGACATTAGGGTGGGCACCAAGGGCACCAGCACCACCATATGCCTCACCGTGTGATGGTCACTGAGCTCCATCGGTGTTAGGGTTGCAGAAGATATCATCCTGCCAGCGTCGGAAGGCGAAGGTGGAGAATAACAGAAACCCTAGCAACTAGCGAGGAAGGTGGAGAATCAAGATGGACGCATCGCTAGATCGGAGTGGGGTGCATCAATCGTCACCAGTGGTGGGGCCTGAGGAGGTCAGAGCATGCTAGAGACGGGCGGTGACGGCGGCAGCGCTGCAACATTGTGTGGAAGAGAAGAGAGATGAGACAAGGGGGAGGGGAGGCGTGCTGGTCGATGAATCGAGACCTAGTGACCAGGCCATCTGGTCTAGCCCAACCTTGTGGGCTGGCCATGGGATAAATTCGATGGTGGGCCCGGCCTAGTTAAAAAGTTAAGACACTAAGATAAATAAGAAGGTAATATGGAAGATTACCAAAGTACCCTAGAGATTATTTTAGCTCTAGAAAAATGTACAAAAATCTGAAAAATACATATGATGTATCAAAATGTTCATGAAAATAATATCTACCTAAGAAAAATATAACATTACTTATTTAGATTAAATAAAATACAAGTAAATATTAAAGACATCAAAATCCTAAATTTAATAAAATAAAATAAGAAAAAGTCCTAAAAATGAATAAGAAATTAGTTTTGTATATAAAAATAAATCTAATATTTTATTAAAATACTAACTATAAAATTCCAAGTCATTTTAGGATTTTAAACAAATAATTTTTACAATTGAATTTATTGTCCTTTTATTTTATTAAAATAAAGAGATATATTTTCTCTTATCACTTATGAATCAAAATAAAACCTTATTAGCTTTAATTGACTACTTAGATTTATTAAAAATATAGAATGTAGTTTATTTTGTCACCTATATATTGATTATATTCAAACAAATTACTTTTAACTTTACTTAAGTCTTTAGAATTTATTGCCTAGTATAATTGATACTCTTCCATTAATAATTATAAGATGAAGTTTTAATACTTTAAAAATTACTTTTACCTTTATGACTAGGGTAAAATATGCGAAGAAAACTAAAGTATCTATTCTACTTAGATAAAGCCATAGTAATAATTATTATGCTCAACAAAATCACCTTTAAACATTTATTAGTTTATAATACAAATTAAAATATGTTATACCAAAATAAACATATTGAGTAATTTACAAATATAAACTCAAGCAACATACCTGTGAATCCTTGGCTATATCAACTTAGTATATAAGTTATTAAACTTACTTATAAGCTAGTTCCAACATTTACACATAAATAAACGGTATTCACTTAGAAGATAAAATCTAGCATTCATTCATACTAGGACAAGGAATCTTACAACCTTGATTATGCTTAAGAAAGCCCTAGAGCTTAGTGATACCATAAACATCATGTCTTAAGTCCATTTATATTTTTATATTTAACTTTGGTCTAATAGGCAATAACTCAAAATAATTTATACTTCATAAAAAAAGAACCATACCTTTAATCCTAGTAATCTTAAAAATTGACTAACTTAACATAAACAATATTTTCTTCAAATGTTATTATTTTTTGCTACTTTAAACAACAACTTTATAATAGTTTCTCTTAACCCTTAATAACCCAACACATGGACTTACATCATAGTTACCAGGTGGCAATTAACCTCAATCTTAGATTGTTATTGTACTCTACTTTTATATCTTATATGTTAAGACTTAAGTTCCTTATAGATATATTTGCTTGTAAAATAAAATTTAAGAAAAACCAAATCTTAAAGAAATAACCTAAGTTAAATTCACTTGTAATCTTGTGGATTAACTTCAGGAGTTTTATAAAATGCATAGCATTACTTATGCATAATAGCATATTGCTTCTTTAAGCATTAGTCCATATCTGACCAATGATGTTGTTTTCA
Organism: Avena insularis; assembly: GCA_023614405.1. Lineage (NCBI taxonomy): Eukaryota > Viridiplantae > Streptophyta > Magnoliopsida > Poales > Poaceae > Avena > Avena insularis. The sequence continues at coordinate 371,108,980 of CM042689.1, forward strand.
GATATTGGATCTTATATCATCTCGAAGACTATGATTGCATAATCTTGTAATAACAAAAGGTAAGTTCACACTTGATCATGTACTTTCGTTATTTTCTATCAAGTATTTGCAAATCCAATGTTGTCATCACCTGCATTTCAAAAAGGTCAGAAAATGCTATTTTCATAATGATATGATTATGGGTTATTTACTAAGTGGTAATAACCTACTATGGATGTTTTGGTGGTAAAGGAAAATATTATCTAGGACTTAACAACCAATGTCGCCAGTGATTCTTGTGTTGTATATTACGCGTTAACAATGAGAGTTCGAATGGGACAGAGAAGTCATCTATATCTTCTTCCTTTCGCATGTTAGCGGATGACCGGGCCGTGGCTGTAATTCCTTGGAGAGGATTGGCATCATATGGGTGGGATCCCTCAACGTCCCACGGCATCTGGTATCTATGAGGATTGTACGCCTTAGGCTATCATTGGAAACAATTTTTATCGTAGGTCTGACGTGCTATCTGATGGGCATGTGGGGTTGCAAAGAAGGGAAGTGACTGGCTTGGATCATCTACTGAGCCCCACACCAAAGGAAGTGTGAATAGGAATAAGCTTCCCGATTGTGCAACAAGGATTTGATCTCTTATGGGTAAAGTAACGCACCTCTGCAGAGTGTAAGACTTGTGACATCTTACTCCCTGTTCTAGGAGGGAGGTACGAACGCGGCAGGAAGGGAACTCCACGAAGTTCTGGTAAACCTGTGAAGGCTGACAGACATAGTTTTTTAGAATAAAAGCAATCTTTGAAGAAATGTTTACGAAAATCTGCATACCCTACGGCCTATGGTCTGTGGCTATAGATAGTGCATCAAACACTCCTTTTTAGTGAACTTGCTAAGTACGGTCATACTCAACCGTATCTTCTTAACCCTCGCTGGATTTTATAGTCAATAAAGACGATGTCTACATCAACTTATTCTCAAAGGAATCGTTACCAAAAGCTCAGGATCTCCAATGAAGTCAAAGGAGTCATCGAATACCTCAATTGAAGTGAAGACGAAGTTTGTGATTATATAGGAGAACAATCTCTAGACCTAGAACCTACTTCTGTGGAGCTTTGCAATAGCAAAAATAGCAAGCTAAATAGTTTAGATACTAGTCCATTAGTATGATATTTTTGAGTTGTTATTTCTGGTTCTTCTTTGTAAGAAGTTGCTTTCTCTCTCAATAACCTAGAGTTTTTTCTAGATCTTTTGTAAAGAGTCGAAGTTTAATCTATAGTCATGTCTTGGACCTGATATGTTTTTGTTGTACCACTCTAGGGGATGTAATACTAGTAGAATGGTGTTTCATTGGTGTTATGTAAACGACTATAGTGTACTACATCATGCAGTGGTATACTGGGTCACCGCAGCTGGTATTAGAGCATATGTTTTGACCTTAGTTTGGAAACCTAGTAAATGGGTAGAACCTATAAGAAGTATGTTAGCAATGATAAAGAGTTCTCTAGAGATATGAAGAGTATTCAATTGATAATTGTCTCGTCATGTTGCTAGTGCAATAATTATTTATTATGATGCATTTTAGGTAATAATAATGCGTTTTAACCCAATATGACAGATGATAATTTATTATCTATAGTATGGAGTGGCACCTCGGTATCCACACCGGAATGTTCAAGTGGAAAATAGGACTTTAAATGACTATGGAGGTGATTGGACCAATGTTCTCAGGCAACTTCTATGGAGTCTAGATTGCAAATCTTGACTTCTCGTCAAGATTTACAATTACTATGACGGGTAGGTATTAGCCAAGTATTATGGCATGATCATGTTACCCAAGAAGTTGGCAATGAGTGGAGAAATGCCATTAGGGGAGGCGAGGTGTATGGCGGTGGCATATCAGATTGCAGTAGTAACAACCATAACCATGATCCGGGAACAAAAATCCAAGGCACTGTGTAACACCCCCGAACTCTCTGTGCCCAGGCTGTCACTCTTGGCAGCTTAATAGGATATCTAGACTAGCCCCACAGACCAACATTGGTCTTTTCTACGCACTTTGTACTCACTCATGCGCACCCGGTACCCACTTCTAGGTCGGTCACCCATCCTCAGATTTCCCTTGGCCAAGCATGCTTAACCTCCGAGTTCTTTTCAGATGAGCTTCCGGAAAAGAAGTTGTAACTTGTTGATATGGGTATCCTATCAATCCTAATAAGCCATGTGCCAGGGTCTCACATACACCCACCCTTAGAAGATCGACGCCCTAATCGATCAACCACAAGCCAGGAATGTCCCCTGTTGGAACATGTATGTGCGTCCAGTGCCATTACATGTGCCATGTCGTGTCCACTCTGGGCCACACGTCCGCCACTAACCCGCACACGCCCGTGTAACTGCAAGGATCGGCTCTGATACCCCGGACTCTCCGTGCCCGAGCTGTCACTCCTGGCAGCTTAATAGGATATCTAGACTAGCCACACAGACCAACATTGGTCTTTTCTACGAACTTTGTCCTCACTCGTGCCCATCTGGTATCCACTTCCCGGTCGGTCACCCATCCTCAAATTGCTCTAGGACAAGCACACTTAACCTCTCTTTTCATATGAGCTTCAGGAAAAGAAGTTGCAACTTGTTGATATGGGTATCCTATAAATCCTATTAATCCATGCACTAGGGTCTCACACACTGGTAGGTAGTACTCACACTACTATACCCCATGAAGGTGTAAATTAGGATCCTGAGTTAGATCATTCTGCTCTGGTGTGAACTAAACCTACCCTATTATTAGGTTGAACCTCAGAAACCAAAGACCCATGGACCAATTACAAGGCTGAACAGAAAGCTTGGTAAGCAATCAATCCAAATAATCCAGTGGAGGATGAAAATGTATGGGGAATCAGGTATTATCTCGGAACTGTGGGGAATCCTATACCCTATGATTCTGGCAAGGGAGTAGAAACTAGTGACAACAATATGGAACATTATGGTGCTGATAGAGGGAGTGCCAGTCCTATAGATCTGGAAGAATGTCCTAGTAATTATTACAATAATATGTATGAATGTATCAAGGAAAAGGTGAAGAATACCTCTTACTTTGAAAATACATTTGAAGATGGACCGGAGAATCTTGAAGGAGATCACGAAAATTCTGGTCATTTTTAATGGCTAAGCTGAATCTAATACTTATAACCAAGAATACGCACCTCCTGGATGCTCTTACGCTCCAGAAGGCATTCGTCGTACTTCACGTCATCACGGACGGGACTCCAAGAGGCACTAAGAAGAGGGATAAAAGTAAGAAGGAGAAATAATCTGTAAGGTAGAGTGCTTGAATAATGTATATATTTGGTAATGTGTAATGTAGTGTCTGAGAGGCTTGACTTAATAAGTGCAAATATATCCACATAGACAAGAAAGCTCTTGTAATATATAGACGTTGTACTAGGTGGGTAATTAGCCATAGCTAATATTGAGTTTAGTGTGCTTGTAATATATATGAGACCTATGTATAATACATGGTATATGTTTGATTGTTAACTGGATTTATTGGTTTTTACTGCATCTTCTTGATTGACTAGATCTGTACATGAAGATTGACTTGGGGTGTAAATGCATGTTGCATCATCAAGTTATTGTTGGATGTTGTAGACCTAGAGAGATAAGAGAGTTCTATGTGCCATGAGGAAGATTTTCATGAAGAAATAAGCAAGGTATAAGGAGTATCAACACTACTTTGAAGGATGGATCAACTCCAAATCATTATTAGTCGGCAACAAGAAGGAAGATCAATGTAGAAAGGGTATGGAGAAACATGAAATGATGAATCCAGGTTTGCTTGAAGTAGGTGATACTGCTAAATAGCTTATGAAGTAGTAATAACTAGATTCATGGAAGCAAATGAATTGGTGTAAAAGAAGAAGTCTTGGAACCAAAATCGTACGCAAGCTCTGAAATCTCAGAGAACATACCAGGAGGAAGTTTAAAACCTATAGTATAATCCATAAACCATACACCCTAGGATGGCCTGCAGCTACTATCCTAGTGGTTTAGCTAATCAGGTCAACTTTGTATGACTTACAAAGCATAAAACTTGGCCTAAGTTATGTGAGATATAAGGAAGTATGAAATTTAAGTGATCATCTTCCGAGACATTTTGGGAAGTCGGGCTTGCAAATAGAAGAAGGTCCTGAAAGTTAAAAGTAAGGCAAACAATATGGAAGAGGCTTTAGGTTGGTTGTTTAAAGATCTTTTAGGTAAGATACTTACCTATAAGAGAGATAAATAAACCTTAGATTTGAGTAATGGTTTATAAAGTTCACTACATATATCCACAAATATATGGATACACTATTAATTTTCTCCGTGAGATCATATAGAATTTACAGTGTAAGGTGAAAACAAAATTATATCCTCATTATGGATACCATATGGTGGTATATTTAGGAGTTAGAAAACCCAAGGGGACAGTGGACAATGAAGAAGTATCGGGATTCGATATCTGGAGTAAAGTAAGGAGAAATCCTAAACTATGATTCAGTTAGACCTTATTTTCATAAGGTTAATGGGACTCTCGGAAGTATGACAATGTGGAAATCGAGATTTATATCTCAAGATAGTGAATGGTAGATATTTAGTTAATCAATAAAAGGAAGTTGGAGAAGTACTGAAGAAGACTATTGAAACTTAGTAGGGTAAAAACTCGAAGGGATAAGGTGGTTTAACCTTGAGAACCCAAATAGAAGGTTAATGACTAAGAGAATAAGTTTGAGTAGGATTATTAGTACAGTTGATACAAAATAGAACATGACCTAACATAAATGCGCTCAATAAGACCTAATCAAAGCAGGAGTGTTGAATTCAAAAGAATTAGGGTATCAAATGGAACTGTCAGTAGTCAGAAGAGGATTCAAGGAAAGTTCTTGAGTGAATGATACACCAATTAACTTCATCCCAGATTTTGAGGACTATTATGACCTATAAAGGCCAGTCCTACTTTTCGAAACATAAGAGAGTACGAACTTCGGGGACGAAGTTTAGTTTAAGGGAAGAAAATATAACATCCCAGGATGAGCACCTAGAAATAGTAAGGACACATGTATGTGTGTTGCATTCATGCATAAGAAAATCAGGGGAATTTTCACGCAAAACTACAAGAGTGTAGAGGGATCAAGATCTCTCTTGTACTGATGGGAACGTTAGAGCAAGTGCGATGGATTTTGACATGACCTCTACTGAATGTTTGTGTTTGAGGGAAAATACTTTGAATTAAATATTCAAATACTCTATTTGAATTAAAAAGGAGTAGGAAATTGAAGTATCAATTATAATTGGTAATTAAATTATATTAAAAAAACTAAAGGGATTAAATTCCCAAATAATAAAGGAGTTCTATAATGAATTCCAACTCCAAATAAAAAATGGTATTCTTTATTACACAACTAGTATTCAATCAATTTTTAAGTCAAGGAATAAGAATATAATTAAGGGCAATAAATATTATTGTTACAAATTATGGTCTTATTGCTTTACAAATCTCAACTATTGAGATATATTACAATAGAAATGGAACTTATGAAAGAAAGAGAAGATATTATAATTCCATAATATTTAATAATACAAGTATATGAGAGATACAACAATTATTAAATAGGATAATTTACAATAATAAAATAAAGGAATGCTTTATTCTATACATACACAATATTGCATTATTTTTACATTTATGAATAAAAGGGATAATAAGAAAAATGAAATAGAAAAGAATCATGTTATTACAACAATACAAATATTACACTGTTTTTATAAATGTCTAAATAAAAATGAAAGATTACAATAATAAATAAAAGATAATTACAAAATGATAAAAGGATGTCCTAAACTAAGTTTTATATCTTCTCATCTTATTTTGTACCTGCAAGCAAACAAATAGAAATCAAAAGAATAAAAAATAAAAGGGTTAGTGTTATTAAGTTTTCTCTCAGTCTTAACAGTGAAATGCACTATTGATATTCATCATTGAGCTAAAAAGGAATTAGGGGCAAGTTTCACCGAATAGAGCATCTATCCTTATTCAGTAAATAGCCTTACTATAAGATCATAGGCTTTGGATAAGAGGGGAAAGTTTCACCAAGGAAGGTAGAAGTAAAGAAGTAAAATCAGAGAACTTTTACTTGATCTGATCCTCGAATTCCAACCAAAACAAACATAGCTACTTGCACACGGCAGGGCCTACATGCAAGCAACTTACACACACGCATGTCTCTATGTGTTGTCAACACAGGGTGACACCAGGAAGCGGATAAAGATCCTAGTCGTAGCAGTAGAGAGAGCTCTCTACTGAATACATTCCATAGCACCGCTCATATAGCAAGAACAACCACGACAACATTACTGGTGAATCACTAGATCATCCACAACCATCAATGCCACAGTCCACCACAAGAAAAATATATGGTCTTGCTAGATCATCATAGATATCTTCCACACATACCAACTAGCCAAAAGATCTAATCAAGGTGACTTGAATAAGAACAAGTCAGGGGCTTAATCTGTGGAGTATGGAGGAGTAGGTGGCAGCCACAAGAGGTGTAGGTCAGGAGTACTAGATAGAGAAGATAAAGAGCACAACGGGAAGCTAATCAAGTAACTACAAGCATCAACAACTCCTATATAGCTATAGGATGTCACAACCAGATCGACCATAAGTAAGTGCTTAATAGTTCTTGTCCCAGGAGAAGGTTTGGGAATAGAAGTACTCAGCCCTGCATACAATTGGTATGGCAGGCTCATCATAGAGTATTGTGGGGTATCTCACATCTATTCTTATCAGTAAATTAAAAGCTTCAGCCTTTTGCATAATAAGATAAAAATTCTAAGTTTGGATACCAACCTTAATTACATCATTGTAGTGGTTATCAGCAACATATCATGCTACCTGGGCTACCATTGTGCACACTCCAAGGATGGAGGAACCACAACATCAGCCAGGACAACAGAAACCACTAAAAACTACTACCATAGTATCCACTATCAATCCACATTCTTTTACACTGTCCATAAGCCATCACAAATAATTCAATCATTTTCCTAGACTACAAAAGCTAGGAATCATATAAACTTTTATTGTCCAATTGACAAATTATACATAGAAACTCAGTTTTAATAATTATAAGATCTACCAATGAACTCATATCATTCTCTTGACCATCATAAACCAACATGACATGTATAAATCATCACCATCCTGCATTATTGGCAAAAGGGACAGGAGCAAACCGACTACCCATGTTAAATAGCTTCAATAACACAAAGGTATCACATCAATTGAATAAATATACAACAAAGATAATTAGATCAAAGATTCGAATACACATATATCGTTGGATCCAATTCAGTATTTTATCTAATTAAAGATTATTCATTCATTTACAAAGTAACTGTAATAAAGCCATTACGGATTGGTCTTATGGACAACATTAAGACCATCAAGTTATTTCTATGTTCGGGAATTAACTACACACCTTGGTTCATTTTACAAAGTACAACAACAAAGCCTTGTAAACAATATACTAAACCAAAGGTTCAGAGTTTCAGGAATGTAATCCACAGTAATAGTTACATCATGGTTTTCACTCTGTAACACTAATATACTCAGTGCATAAACTAGGACAATAACCACAGGAACATTATTAAGCCCGCACCAAAGTACTACTTCTAAGGCAGAGTGGGGAGAAAATCTAATTAGGGTTTGATCCACACACAGAGGGAATGAGAAAGAGGGGAACGTACCGGTGCTCCTCGCTTAAGCCTAAGAAGAGGAAGCAGAGTGGTTGGCAATGTTTGCCATAGTATGACAACACGGTGGGCACCAAGGGCACCAAAAACACCATACGCCTCACCGTGTGATGGTCATCGAGCTCCAGTGGCGTCGGGGTTGCAGAATATGTCGTACCGCCGACATCGGAAGGCGGAGGTGGAGAAGAACCGAAACCCTAGCAATCAGCGAGGAAGGGCGACCAGGAAAGAGCGGAATTTCCAAATCAAATTGGACACATCGCTAGATTGGAGTGGGCCGTGTTAATCATCACAAGTGGCGGCGGCCGAGGAGGCCGAAGCACGCCGAAGATAGGCGGCGACAGTGGTAGTGCCACATCATCGCGTGTGGTCGGTCATATGAGACTCAATGACCAGGCCATCTGGTTTAGCCCAACCTTGTGGGATGGCCATGGGCTAAATTCACCGGTGGGCCTGGCCAATTTAAAAATATAAGACACTAAGATAAATAAGAAAGTAAAATGGAAGATTACCAAAATACCCCTGAGATTATTTTAGCTCTAGAAAAATGTACAGAAATACATATGATGTATCAAAATGTTCACAAAAATAATACCTCCCTAAGAAAAATATAACATTACTTATTTAGGTTTAATAAAATACAAGTAAATATTAAATACATCAAAATCCTAAATTTAACAAAATAAACTAAGGAAAGGTCCTAAAAATGAATAATAAATCATTTTTGTATATAAAAATGAATCTAATATTTTATAAAAAATACTAATTATAAATTTCCAAGTCATTTTTAGGATTTTAAACAAATAATTGTTACAATTGACTTTATAGTCCTTTTCTTTTATTAAAATAAAGAGATATATTTTCTCTTATCACTCATGAATCAAAATAAAACCATATTAGCTTTAATTGTCTACTTAGATTTATTAAAAATATAGAATGTATTTTCTTTTATCACCTATATTTTCAAACGAATTCCTTTTAACTTTACTTAAGTCTTTAAACTTTATTGCCTAGTATAATTGATACTCTTCCATTAATAATTATAAGATGAAGTTTTAATACTTTAAAAATTACTTTTACTTTTATAACTAGGGTAAGACATGAAAAGATAACTAAAGTATCTATTCTACTTAGATAAAGCCATAGTAATAATTATTATGTTCAAAAATCTCCTTTAGGCATTCATTTGTTTATAATACAAATTAAAATATGTTATACCAAAAGAAACATATTGAGTAATTTACAAATATAAACTCAAGTGGCATAGCTGTGAATATTGGCTATATCAACTTAGTATCTAAGTTACTAAACTTACCTATAAGCTAGTTCCCACATTTACACATAAAAAATTTATTCACTTAGAAGATAAAATCTAGCATTCATCTGTACTAGGACAAAGAATCTTGTAACCTTGATTAGGCTTAAGAAAGCTCTAGAGCTTGGTGATAGCATAAACATCATGTCTTAAGTCCATTTATATTTTTATATTTAACTTTGGTCTAATTAGAAATAATTAAGAAGTATAATAACTCAAAATCATTTATACTTCATAAAAAAGAACCATAGCTTTAATCCTAGTAATCTTTAAAAATGATTAACTTAACATAAACAATATTTTCTTAAAATGTTATTATTTTTGCCACTTCAAACAACAACTCTATAACAGTTTCTCCTAACCCTTAACAACCCAACACATGGACTTATATCATAGTTACTAGGTGACAATTAACCTCAATCTGAGATTGTTATTGTACTCTAATTTTATATCTTATATGTTAAGACTTAAGTTCTGATGACTGCAAGTGCATAGATCGATTGTAGCTAGTTTCAAAATAAGATTATCAAACCCATAGAGAGCTATTTGGTTAAGGTCTTTATGCCCCTCATCATTGTCTACCAAAGGATACTTGTAAGCCGCCTTTGATTTCAAGTAAAGGGTGTTTGAAAGGTTTTAAATAAATTAAGAAAAGTAATCAAAACAAGTAACAAAACAAGTAAAAGCGTTTGGAATGGTAGTTGAACTCAATGAGGCTAAAAGCGTTCTCAGGATGTAGGATACACCACTAGCATATTGTAACTAATTAGGATAACCTATTTCTTATGTCATGACATGTGTGGAGAGAGATCCATAATAATATGTTCACTACAAGCCTCGTAGGTATTCACTTTGTTGATACAAGAATGAGGTCATCTCTAAATAACCACCACGATGTCTGAGAGCAGTAACCCATACAAACCACCACAATATATTAAGGGTCTCCCTGTGGATATCATAATTAGCTTAGTGAATCTCTCTTTATTTCTCTTTCGATCGTGCAGGTTGTTAGCCGGTGCTTCTAGTCATAATAGCTTTTGGCACACTTCCAAACACGCCCAAAGGATTTCACCCTTTTCCTTAGACCCGAAGGCAAATGATATGTGGCCGACTACACATACCATCTAAGGAGAGAGATCAAACACACATCATAGATCAATAGATCATAGACAGAAGTAATAGATCATCTTTATTTCATTTCTTAATAGTGCTAGGATTTCTCCATCACCCCAGAATGAAGGAAACTACTCACACATGGAAGCAATCAACAACATCATCATAATGAAATGAATGGATAAAAGTATGGGGATGAATCTAGTGCAAACCACAATTGAATCTGGAATTACAACAAGCTCTAATGAATGGAAGATGAGTATAGTAGTGGTAATGGTGATGCAGCGGTTGATGATGAAGGGGATGATGTGATGTACTCCAATGATCCGTGAAGCACTAAGGATTTTCCCTTCTCCAAGTTCCTCCTCTAGATCCCTTTCTGGTGGTTTTTCGTGGGTGGAAGTTTCTATGAATATCAGATCTATGATCCGTCTTCGCGGGGTGAAAGTATTTGATGAGGCGGTCACACTAACACATCGTACGGGCGGACGGTACGGGCACGCTCCGCCCGTACCAGTGGTCATTAAGACCTCTATGTCTTCCAATGCATGTGCAAATCTCCCAGGTGCAAATATAAATCAATTAAATGACTTTTATCACTTAAAAATATCATATTACAACATAATATGATAGTTCCAATTGATATGTTCGTAAGAGACCTAGTAATTCAGGATCTTGTTGAAACAAGGACAAAAGGTGCGCACAAATGTAGTAAAATACCAAAAACCCTACTCTATTTATGCAAAAACAAAAGGTAAATATGCTTTAGTTTTGGACTCATCAACTCCCCCAAGATAGAATCTTGCTCGTCCCCTAGCAATATGGTGGCTTATGGATAAAATTGTCATGTTCATGAGGCACGGGTCGTTACAATAAATGAGGCAAAAATTTAAACAGGATTATAATATCAGATGTAGAGTTACATCGGGAGTTTTATCACACCTTTACACATCACATGACTTAGAGGCTTCCACACCTTTTGTATTAATGAAGTTATAAGAATCTTTTAGTGATTAAATATATTATATAATCATAAGGTTAAAATGGTCCAGCACTTGATTCGAGTAATGAAGATCCATGATCATTCTTTTTCTTTTTTCAAGCTTGTACTTTTCTTTTGCCTTGAAATTCTCTTGATAGCTGACCTTTTGTCTCTCTTCTCCTCTTTTTTATATAGCAGGGCTACTTGATCATGCTCACTACTTTTTATGGCTCTTGTAAACTTAAACTTGTGACTATAATATTCTACCAAGATCTTTCTTCTCATAATTTAATCAATACTTTTATTGGTGTGGAAGACCCTAAAATCATAACTACAATACAAGTATCATAACACTCAATCTAATTCAATCATCTAATATAATAGTCATGGATCAAAATATTACTTCAAATATCATAAAGTATCGAAACTCAACGGATATAATTCTTTCCTTGAACAGAAGGGCGCTTGAAGATGATGAAAGTTTTGCAAATTCTTGAATTAAAACCTAACATGTGTGCGGTAAAGTAAACATGCTAAAAGTACAAGAGAGATTACAAGGTGTTATAGATCTCCCCCAAGCTTGGGATCAAGCCGGTGGGATCAAATAATCCCTTGCGATTATTCGATACCATGGCGTTTCCTTAATTTGTAGAAGAAGCCCTGAAATTACGAAGGCTTGCATGAAGCATATTGTTTGTTGCTTCTAGGATCATGATGTGAATTTGGCGTTCCTAGATAATGAAGGGTTCACAGCATAGAAAACAAAAAAAGTCCTACGATGAGAACTATATGCCAAGATCTATCTACTAGATACAAGAAATGGGTGGATATATATCCATGGAGAACTTACCCTCGAAGACAACAAAGTTTTGTTAACGAGTAGGAACTCGTGGATGATGTAGTCGTACGCTTGCCGATCTCAAGATCGTGTGGAAGTCCTAGCGCCACAAACCAGCAGCGCATCCGCACTCGCACACACGTTCAGGCCACTGAACAACCTCCGCCTCCTCGCTCCAGCGATGCAGTGGAAGCAGCAACTCCTTCCAGATGAAATGCCACCGGGAACATGTATCTCGCTAATCCGAGACCATGGGGGAATAATTCTAGAGGGGGAGAGAGATCCTTCACGAGGAGGTGTAAGGAAGAAGGGTGAGAGGGGTGGCCTTTTATAGGAGGAGGGGGTACCCCTCCCATGGCCGGCGCCCCATGGAGGTGACCCCTCACCTCCCCCATTCATGTGGTGGTAACCCCTTCCACATAAAAGTGTCCCTTAACATTCCTCTTTAAAGTATTTACTTTAAATGCATTAAATTTCTCCAAATTTAATGCTCTCTCATTTAATAAAACTCTTTTATTAAATTTATTCAGAATTTTTTAATTACTTTAATTAACAAACATTCACATAAAACCCCCTGCAACATTTCAATATTACATGCAGAACCAATTTCAGCAATTTCACCCGAAACAGTTTCGGTGTCTATTGAAATAATTCCAGCGCTTTGCAATTCATTCGTCTGAAACACATTTGCTCCAAATGGTGTTGGTGTCCCTTAAGTGTGTCACCCTATGGTTCGTGAATAATGCAGACATGATCGAGACCCCTCTCATATCAATAATCAGAAGCGGGACATGGAGATCCATACTGACTTCTACACATTCTACGATGACTTTTGTGATCATGAGAACCTTTAACGCTAGTAACTAAATCCATTTGTCTCACGATATATTACATGTCCGAGATTCGATCATCGGTATCTCCATACCTAGTTTGATCTTGTTACCGACATGTACTCTTTTCTCGTTCCCGTGATATAACATTCCAGTGATCTCATCACTTGCTTGCAAGCTAACCAATGTGATATCATCGAGAGGGCACAGAGAATATCTATCCGTCATCGGGATGGACAAATCCCACTCTTGATCCATGAGCTTCTACATAACACTTTTGTAGGACTGAACCCACCTTTATAATCACCCTTTCACGGTGTGACATTTGATGTTATCAAGATACTCTTCCAGTGTTAGTGATGAACATGATCTCATGGTCTAGGGACCAGGATTACTTTGTTAGATGTTATAGCAATATAAACACAATCACTTTGATCGTAATGTTATACTTCGGATGAATGTTCATCACATCATTCCACTAATGTTGTGACCTTGTTATTAACAACATCCAATGTCCATGATCAGGAAACCTTGATCATCTTGTTGATCAATGAGCTAGTTTATAAGAGAGGCATAACTAGGAACTTTACTTTTGTTTATTAAACACACATGTATTAACGTTTCCAAATCAATACAATTATAGCATGCAAAATAAACATCTATCATATACTTGGAATATGTATAATAACAACTTTATTATTACCTCTCAGGGCATATTCCCTTCAGTCTCCCAATTGCACTAGAGACAATAATCTAGTTACATGGTGATAAATCTAACACCCATGGAGTTCTGGTGTTGATCATGTTTTGCTCTAGGGAGAGTTTTAGTCAACGGATCTGCTACATTGAGATCCATATGTACTTTACAAATCTTTATATCTCCATCCTTGACATGCTCACGGATGGAGTGAAACCGGCGCTTAATATGTTTGGAATTCTTGTGAGACCTTGGTTCCTTTATGCTATTATGGCTCCATTGTTGTCACAATAGATCACCATTGGATCCAACGCACTAGGAACTACACCCAGTTCGGTATGAACTCCTTCATCCAAACCGCTTCTGTCTTTCAAGCGAATATATTCCGCCTCCGTTGTTGACCTTGTTACCACAGGTTGTTTCGAACTCCTCCAACTAACTGCTGCTCCGTTCAAGAGAAATACGTATCCGGATTGAGACTTAGAGTCATCCGGATCAGTGTCAAAGCTAGCATCGACATAACACTTAGTGACTAGCTCTTCTTCACCTCCGTATATAAGAAACATATCCTTAGTTCTTCTTAAGTAGTTGAGGATGTTCTTTACCGCTATCTAGTGTTCCGAACCTGGATCAGATTGGTACCTACTAGTCAAACTAATAGCATGTGCCACATCCGGTCTTGTACATAGCATGGCATACATAATAGAGCCTATGGCCGAGGCATAGGGGATCTTATCCATCATCTCTCTTTCTTCCGCCGTAGCCGGACTTTGAGTCTTACTCAATGTCTTGCCTTGCAACATAGCTAAGAACCCCTTCTTACTTTCGTCCATATTAAACTTCTTTAATATCTTATCAAGGTATATACTCTGCGATAGCCCAATTAGGCGCCTTGATCTATCTCTATAGATTTTAATGCCTAATATATATGATGCTTCACCAAGGTCTTTCATCGAAAATTTGCTGTTTAGATAACTTTTAACATTGTTTAAAAGATCTATATCATTTCCAATCAATAATATGTCATCCACATATAATATCAGAAATGCCACATTGCTCCCACTCACTTTCTTGTAAATACAAGCCTCTCCATAATTTTGGACAAATCCAAACTCTTTGATCACCTCATCAAAGCGGAGATTCCAACTTCGTGATGCTTGCTTCAGTCCATAGATGGATCGCTGAAGTTTGCACACCTTATTAGCATCCTTAGGATCGACAAAACCCTTTGGTTGTATCATATACAACTCTTCTTCAATGTTACCATTGAGGAATGCAGTTTTGACATCCATCTGCCATATTTCATAATCGAAATATGCAGCAATTGCTAACATAATCCTAACTGATTTTAGCATCGCTACAGTAGAGAATGTCTCATCGTAGTCAACTCCTTGAATTTTTCAAAACCCTTTTGCGACAAGTCGAGCTTTATAGACGGTTACATTACCATCAGCATCAGTTTTTCTTTTGAAAATCCATTTATTCTCAACGGCCTTTCGGTCATGAGGTAAGTCCACCAAGGTCCAAACCTGGTTTTCATACATGGATTCCATCTCGGATTTCATGGCTTCTAGCCATTTGTTGGAATCCGGCTCATCATCGCTTCTTCATACGTCACAGGGTCATCTATTTCATCAACCATGAAATTTACAACAGGATTCCCGTATAGTTTAGGAGTTGCATGTGTCCTGCTTAACCTGCGAGGTTCGGTAGTGTCCTCTTTCGAGTTTCATGATCATTATCATTAGTTCCTTACTCATTTGGTGAAGTTAACTCCGGAACGACTTCCGGTGCTGCGCCACTTGCCATTTCATGAAGAGAAGGTTCAATAACCTCTTTGAGTTCTACCTTTCGACTACTCACACCTTTCGCGAGAAACTCTTTCTCTAGAAAGGATCCATTCTTGGCAACGAAAACCTTGCCCTCGGATCTTTGATAGAAGGAATACCCAATTGTTTCTTTAGGGTATCCTATGAAGACGCATTTTTCCGCTTTGGGTTCGAGTTTATCCGGTTGAAGTTTCTATCTATCATCTGGATTGACAAATTCCACTCTTGATCCATGAGCCTCAACATAACACCTTCGTAGTACTGAACCCATCTTTATAGTCACCCTGTTATGGTGTGACGTTTGATGTTATCAAGATACTCTTAGGTGTCGACAATTAACATGATCTCATGGTCTAAGGATAAAGATTACTTCGTATGATGTTATAGCAATATAAACATAATGACTTGATCGTAATGCTATACTTCGGATGAATGTTCATCACATCATTCCACCAATGGTGTGACCTTGTTATTAACAACATCCAATGTCCATGATCAGGAAACCTTGATCTGCCGGATGAATTAACCCTTTTTGTTTATTAAACACACATGTATTGATGTTTCCGAATCAATACATTTCTAGCATGTAAAATAAATATCTATCATGTATAAGGAATATATAATAACAACTTTATTATTGCCTCTCAGGGCATATTTCCTTCAGTATTAACGTTTCCAAATTAATACAATTATATCATGCAAAATAAACATCTATCATATACTTGGAATATGTATAATAATAATTGTATTATTACCTCTCAGGACATATTTCCTTCAGCTAATTGTTTCCAATTGCGCCATGTGTCCTATACATCTCAATTGTTTGCTTCTGTGCATTGATGGACCGGGGGCTGATGTCGAGGAAGGATTCTAATCCTTTCATTATCTTCAGGTCCATCTGACCTAGATAACAATGCAATAGTTCAATGTGTTTAGAGGAACCTGGAGACTTTACATCAACTTTCTTGATGCGGTGATCGAGTGTGTCTAGGGAGGCTTGGATCTCTTCTCCTTGCTTCTTCAGTCTCTCCAAGTAGGGCTCTCCATCTTCCTTTGGATTGAGTTGAACTTATTCAAAATCATCTTCTTGACCCACCATGAGGCTGAATACCTTACGCCCATCCTTGAACATCTCCATCCACTTGAATGCATATTTGGCTCCAAGATGATTACACAAGGCTTCCTCTTCTGTCATCTGCATGGCAGCTACCCCCTTGGTATCTTCTATGATCCTTGAAGAAGATCCCTAGCAATCCTCCTTGGCTTGAATGATGTTCCATGGGTAAGACATAGCTGCAAGGTTCCTAAGAGGGAGGAGCGACGTGGGGAAGATCAGTTTGACTAGAGGGGGAAATAAACCTTTTGGAAAGCTTATGAAGGGTTAAAACTAGGAAAAAATTCGTACTAGAAGAAAAGGGTCAGCCAAGAAAATAATCCCAACAAATAAGGAAATAAATAAGCAAAAAAGGAAGAAAACAAAATTGTAACAAACACTGGTATGGGCGGACGCCCATACGGTGCATCCGTACCAGGTATTTTTCCAAAACATGACTTGTTTGACGTCAGTAGACCAAGTGGTACGGGAGGGACCCGCCCGTACGGTCCGACCGTACTGGTGATTACCGACTTCTTTCTCTTTTTTTATTAGAAAAGTAATAAACCAAACAAACGAGAGAACACATGACAGGTAATGACCTGCTGTATAGTCGGGTATGCCCGTACGGGGCGTTCATACAGAAACCCTTAAAACAACAAGGAGGTACTGACTATTTAACAAGCAGTGGTACGGGCGGGTCTGGTCGTACCGTCCACCCGTACCAGACTCGTAAAACATACAGTAACTTCGTAATAACACCAACAAACCAAAAATACCAATAGGAAAGGCAAACAATCATCTACAACAAAGATGAATCAAGATTTCAAACATCTTGTTCATCTAGAGGAAATGAGTTTACTTGGTTACCTTTGTCTCCTTTTAATTCTTGAATCAACCTTTTATTTTTCCCTTTGAACAAGGTTAATCGCGAGAGATTGTAAAAACCATTACAAAGAGAAATTGAAAATTTTCTTTTAGAAGTTATAGTCCCTGAGGGTATGCAGATGGATGACACCTCTCCAGGTGGTTAGATTTCCTCAGTGTCCATGGATCCTTCCTCCGGTTCTTCATTTCTTTGGAGAATCTGTAAATCAAATTCTTGCAAAAGTAAAGTCCAAAAGATCATCCTTGGCTTAACGGCAGTCCTTTCAAGTATTTCTTTCAACCCAATATGATCAGTATGCACCCTTACCTTAGAGTCAATAATATAAGATCTAAACTTATCGCAGGAGAAAACCACAGCTAAAAAATCCTTTTCTGCCATGGGGTAATTCTTTTGGGCGCCATTTAAGGTGTGACTAGCATGATGAATGATATTGAGTTCATCACCATCATACTGGCAAAGAATTGCTCCAACAGCTTTGTGGCTAGCCTCACAGAACAGATCAAAAGGTTTCTTCCAATTAGGCGGTTTTGAAATAGGAGCTTCAAGAAGGCCTTGCTTTAATATGTTGAAAGCACTAAGACAGTTTTCATCAAAATTAAAAGCAACATTCTTTTGTAGAAGGTTGGTTAGTGGTCTGGCAGTTTTTGAGAAGTTCTTAATAACCTTCTATAAAATCCAGCCCGGCCTAAGAAACTTCTAATACCTTTTACATCTCAAGGAGGGGGGTCCTTTCTATTGCTTCAATCTTTGCTTTATCAACTTCTATAACCTTACGTGGAATTTGGTTACCAAGCACTATACCTTATTGAACCATAGAGTGACATTTTTCCCAATTCAAGACTAGGTTAGTATCTTCGGATCTCTGCAAAACTTTATGAACGTGGAGACAATGATTAAATGAAGTTCCATAAACAGAACAAGCGTCCATGAATACTTCCATAATACTTTCAACATAATCAGCAAATATAGCAGGCATACACCTTTGGAAGGTGGCAGGGGCATTGCAAAGACCAAAAGGCATACGACGATAAGCATATAAGCCGAAAGGACAAGTGAAGGTTGTTTTAGTTGGTCATCAGGGTGAATAGCAATTTGAGAAAAACTAGGAAAACCTTCTAGGTAGAAAAAATGAGAATGCATAGCAAGCCTTTCTAAAGTTTGATCTATAAATGATAAAGGATAATGATACTTTCTAATTTTCTTATTAAGTTTTCTATAATCGATACACATCCTATGACCAATAACGGTTCTAGTAGGTACCATCTCATTGTGTTCATTTTGAATGATCGTAAATCCACCTTTCTTAGGAACACAATGAATAGGACTTACCCAATCACTTTCCTCCACATGAAAGATAATCCCTGCATCTAATAGACGTATTACTTCCTTCCTTACCTCTTCTTTCATGTGGGGTTTAAGTCACCTCTAAAAATCTGCAACTGGTTGAGCTCCTTCTTCCATAAATATTCTATGAGTGGCTATCGAGGGACTAATCCCTTTCAAGTCTCTCATTGAATACCCAAGAGCATTCTTATGCATCCATAGAACCATCGTAAAGTTTTCCTCCTCTTTTTCTATAAGGTTAGAACTTACAATAACAGGGAAATTATTAGTTTCATCAAGAAACCTATATTTTAATTCCTTGGGTAAGGTTTCGAGAGTAGGAGGTGGTAGTGCATCATCCCATTTCCTTATAGGTTCTTCATAATTTTGATTCATCTCGGGATCCACCTCAGGTGTGGAGTCAAAATAATCATCCATTTCCATCTTTTCTATGTCTTGGGAATATTATTATTAATGACCAAACCCCTTGCTAAATCATCATCGGGAGTTTCAATAACTAATAAGGCAAGACTAATGATATTACCTTCCTCTTCTTGCCCATACTCGTATTCATCCAAATCCTCGATAGCCGGCTTATGGTGGAATTTAGAAAAATGAAAGTCCATTTTATCTTCACCAAACTTGAGAGATACAGTTTATCTCTTGCAGACAATGTTCACTCCTGCGGTGTTTAAGAAAGTTCTTCCAATAATAATTGGACAATAAACATCAGTAGGCATATCAACAAGTACAAAGTCAATGGGGTACTTATATGGTCCAATACAAATTGGGACATCTCTAATTATTCGCATAGGAACTCTGAGTGTTTTATCCGGAAGCATTATTGTCATATCAGTATCCTCTAATTCAGCTGGGACTAATTCATTTTGGATTTTCAGATAAAAATTATAGGGTATTATGTTAACATCTATTCCAATATCATAGAGGCCATAATAAGAAGATCCACCAAAACTACAAGGAACAATAGGTTTACCAACTTCTTTAGCTTTTACCTTTCTAACATGGGTATGACCCACGGGCACCCAGGTTTGGCCTATACGGTGCAGCCGAAGATAAGCCCATGGCAAGGCCCAAAGAAGATCGGGTGGCCCAAGTCCAAGAATACACGAATCCTTGGGAAGCACGGCAATGTGTAGATAGGAAACTTAAAGGGAAAAGCCCTAATCTGTAACTGATTCGGCCTGCTATCCTGAGACCTAGCCCCCTATATAAAGGCTAGGAGGAGGCGTAGAGAAGGACACCTAGCAACCCTAGTTCACACACTGCCAGATTGCATCTGCGCACCCCTGTAATCTTGGATTCCTTCAATAACAAAGAGTAGATAAGCAGGAGTAGATTCCCTTCCGAGGGCCTGGACCTGGGTAAACCGTGTGTCCCTGATGTGCTTGTTTGCTAGTCGATCGATGCCTCCAGCGGTCCCCACTTCCTCTAACCCAAGTCCATCAACTATGAGCATTGATGATTTAACCCCTCGTCAATTGGTGTCGTCTGTGGGAAACGAGAGTGCTGATGTTGCAACTTCATCGGCCCCATCACCTGCGATCTACAACTCTACTGCAGTGGTGAATTACCTCATCATTGGCACCTTCAACTTCACCGTCCATTTGCCGGCAACCCGCCTGGATTATGAGTTTGTGGGCGACGGAATCGGCATGACGATCAGGAGCTTACTCTTCTAGGTCAGCCAGATCGGCACGCTCTGCTTCCCCGATCACTTGCTGGCACCTTCGATTGCACCTACCTCACGGTTCCCACCACCAATCGGCATATTGAGCGAGCTCAACACGTTGGCTTCAGCCTACGACATGAGTAGCAACAACAGTTGCGACTCTGGTCTGTGTGACCTGTCGGAGGAGGATGGTGTCTACGGCTTCGGATCGGAAAGTTGAGCAAGTAGCAACCTCCCCAACCACTACATGTGTGTTGTCATCACCTGTGGTGATGGAGGCATTCAAGGAAACGCTAGCAACAGAGGTCCAACAAAGAGAGCTCCTACCAATGGCCCCGCCAACGTTGAACAGCCCAACCCTCCCAACCCCGACACACAGGGCGTAAACGCCAACAATGGGGAGAATGCCAACAAATCCACCTCAACATGGTTGGATGGGAGCGAGTCAGGGAAGCCCTACAGGGAAACCCCCTCCCACCAGACGCATCACGCGACTTGCTGATGGGATACCACTAGATTCTTGTCAAGGAGTTCAACCGTCAGCAGGCGGTGAATGCAGAACTTGCAACCCGCAAGTAGGCCACTGGCGCGTCGAGTGCTTGATGGGCAGCACTCTCCTCCATCAGTGGATCCTCCTTGAAGGGCAATGGCATACCAGGCACCAAAAGACGCTCCCGGATTAACCACCTCAACGACAAAGACCGAGAAGAGGCAACCAAGGCCCTCGACTTCTTGTTCATGTCGGTGGACTCTTGGGGTCACGTGATCCTTAATACAATGCAAGATGCGGTAATAGAAGCTACTATGTACCTGCTCACCAACCAACCACCGGCCGGAGATCCACAATCTGCCATGCACCGGTCCGCCATTGCCGGACTTGGGATGGTAGAAGCCGTGCTGGCCAAGGAGCTGACACTAGTGTAACACCCCCGCATTAGGATCCAACGAAGGGTAGAATTAGGAATCTAAGTTTGTGCATGCATGCATCTAAAAAAATCAGGGTAAATTTTTCGCCAAACAAAAGCCTAAAGAGATCAGAGCTCTTTTCACTAACTAGAGGTAGGAATAGCTCTTGTTAGTGGTTGCTATGAATTTTGACATGGGAATTATTAAGTCTTTGGGGAGGTTACATTGAATTCAAATTTGAAATTCAAATCAATTTGAAAATATTTTAAATTTAGAAGTTAGTAATATTGAATTGTTTTCCAAAATACCTTATTAACATTGTCTAATTATATTAGAGATATAGTAAACAACAATAAGGATTAAAGACAAGGAAAATTAAATAAGAAATGAATTCTTATTTCTTTATTCCATAATAAGATTACAACTGGTGATAAATACATCAAAAGCAGAAGATTACAATGAACATAAACCAAACTTTATTAACTTGTAATAATATCATTATAAGATCCTTTACAAAAAGAATAAAAAGAAGGTTACAATTAAAACCTATACTACCTATCTACTCCTATACTAAATCTTGTATGTCCAGATCTTGTTCCTGCAAATAAGAGAAACAACTAAAAGGAAAATAAAGGGTTAGTTGGTTAATTTTACTCTCAGTGGTGAACAGTGAAATGCACTGTTCATGTTACATCACAAAGTAATAAAAGAGGGGCAAGTTTCACCAGGACAGTAACTAGTAAAAGGGTAACGGGTGAAGATATTTTCACTTGAACTGATCCACACAACCAGACCACACATCCATATAGCTTAGTCACCAAAATGCATGGAGTGTGATGTCAAGCCAGCAGCAGTACAAGCACTCACAACGAGCACCAGTCGAAGCATAGTACAGGAACTCATTTCTCCTTCTCAAGCACACACTCAGAACTTATTGAGCTTGCCAAAACCATAACCAAACCACCAGCCAGATTACCAAATCAACCACCAGTTCACCACAAGATGGTAACATAAGGAGGTGGTGGAGCAGGTGGATAGCAAGGCCAAGCACAAGATCACAGGAGCAGCACCAGGAGGTGTAGAGCTAGATCATGTCAGCAAGCACAAGATAACAAGATCAAGCTAGCAAGGAACACCACAACCTCATCATCCATCAAGTAGTGTGGTGAGTACACATAAAACCATCACATGATCAAATAATCATAGATTAATTAGAGCATGTGTTTTTATATGATCTTCTCAGAAAAACACCCAAGTGAGGTGTATATCCATCCTAGAAGAAAGATAAAAATCCAATGATAATACTTTACAAGCTACTACCAAGATCTGCCTTTGCATCACTGATCTTGGAGAGAAATCTCTAGTTTCATAACTAGATACACAGGCATCCTTGAATAAACATTTCTAGGCACATCCTATGGATGGTAGCACCTCAGAAATGACACATCTTAAAACTTTATCTCAAACAGTAAGGATTGACCTTACTATTCTTACAACAGCCTGTCAAATCATTTTCCAAAGCATTGTAGGACTGATACTTAGAGGTATCCATCACAGATCATCAAAGAGGTAAAGCAGGAGGTGAAATAGCTACTTTTCTATAGCTTTGCCTCAGACCAGCATCACAGGCTAATCTATTCAATAGAAGGATCTATAACTCTCACGTACAATAGAACATAAATAAAAACATCCCAGTATTGAGATAAAGCCTGTGTGCCACTCAATTGAGGGTGTCACAAGAGCCTACCTTAACCAAGTAGTTTCTACCAGGGATTCCATAATCTAATGTTGCAATAGAACATCTAATCATTTTCCTAATATAACAATTAGGAATCATATTTGATATATCTAAATCTTATCATAGGCAAGTATTAGAGAGTAATTGGATTAAATATCCAACTACAATTCTTTCATACCAAAGTATATCAACAAGAACTAGAGAGCTAATCTCAACCAGATCATAGCCATAATACAGGAAAGTAAGTAAAGTTCAGTTAACAGACTACTAACAGAAACAACTATCAATAATAAAAATCACAGTATAGCAGTGAGTCATACACATCTAGATTCAGTAAGAAACCGCCTTACATAAACATGACATCAAGGGATGAACCCTAACATAGAGGGATGAACCCTAGTGCCATGAACAGATGTAATTAGGGTTCATACATGGCCAGCACTCAGGGAGTAGCAAGGTAACTAGAGAATCAGAGAGTAAGAGAAGTGGAACTCACCCGTGGTCCTCGCTGAAGTGAGAAGAGGAAGCAGAAGCACCGGCGAGAGCACACGATGGCACGAGGAGCACCTAAGGGCGTTGCAACCCGCACCAAGCCATGGCACGGTGGCCAAATCCACACGGGCAGCAGCGGAAGCACCACAATATTGCTAGGAGCCTAGCACAGCACCACCTGGACGGCAAGACTCCACATTGCTGGCAACCCCAAACCCTAGGGTTCGGGGTGGAGTCAAACCTGGACGGGAGAGAGACCTACAGGCAAATCGAGCAGGACCAGATGGTGGAGCGGCGTCTGCTACCTCGCCACACACCACATCGGTGGACGTAGTAGCCCAGGTTGGCCGGAATCATGCGGTGACAGCGTCGGCATCGCGGCGGCTCTGAACGAGGGAGAGAGAAGGGGAAAAATCGAGTGGTACTGGGACGCTCGTGACAGAGGGTTTGACCAGCCAGGTGGGCTAGGTCAGGGCCAGGCCAGTCCAATGGGCTAGGTCCAGTTTAAAAGGAAAAAACTCAATTAAATTGTCAAATGACCAAAATACCCCTAGGACTTAAATAGTTCTAAGAAATAAAATAAAAATCCTAAAAATATAATAAAATATTAATGGACTCATAAAAATGTCCTCTATTTAAGAAAAATAACAAATGGAATTTTATGTAATTAAATTTAAAATTATTATTATTAAGGTATATATTCCTTTGGAATTTTATAAAAATATACCTAACACATAAAAATTAAATAAATTCCTTTTTACAATTCTAAAAGGGAATGCTATTATAGAAAAATGCTAGTTTGTATTTTTGAAAAGTAAATTAAGTGTGATAAAAATAAAGTCTTATTTCCTTAAAGGAATTTTAGTGAAATATTTTAAAGAGTTAAAAATTAAATAAACCCAATTTATAACTCTTAAAATAATACTAATCATTATAAAAATACTAAATATAATATTTATGAAGGTTTTAAAGACTTCAAGTAATACTTTTCTTTAATTAAAGAAAATAGCAAACCTTTACCAAAAAGGTAAAACACACGAATAAGCAAATAATCAACCATTGCATGACATTAGTATGCATTGCATATTGCTTCTTTTAATATTGTCCTTACCAGGCAATAATGGTTCTCTGTAGAAACCGGAGCTCGAGGTCAGGTGGAAGCATCCGACATCACTACCTTGCAGTTACAAGGCAAGTTCACAACTTTCTCATGTCCTTTGAAGAGTCTTTATGAAAATATTTGAAAATTGTGTGTTATCACCTATGTTCTAAAGGAAACAAAAAATAAGTATTTTCTCAAACAAATGAAATGCTATTATCATCCTAAGTGATGATAGATACTAAGAATTACAGGGGAATCTAAGATTCCAATTGCAAAACATCTAGGATTTAATAACCCATGACATCAGTGATTCTAGCACCGTATATTACACGTTAACCATAAGATTTGGAATGGGGCGGAGAAGTTAGCTGTATCTTCTTCCTCTCGCATGCATCCGGATGGCCAGGTCGTGGCTGTTATCCTCGTAGCATGCATTTATTGGTAATTCGTAGAGGATATGCAGCATTATGGGTGGGAGCCCTCAACATCCCACAATAGTTCTAGCATATGACGGTCTGTACTAACCATTGCTGTAATTCAAGATGTGGGCATGGCGTACACCGAGGGGACATGCAGGGTCGTGAAGGGGGTAGTGATTGGCTTGGATCATCTACTGGGCCCCACATCATGGAATTGTGGATGGGAAAGTACGCCCGGTTGTGCAACAAGGAGTTGGTCTCTTATGGGTAAAGCAACGCACCTCTGCAGAGTGTAAGAATTGTGACATGTTACTCACTGTTCCAGGAAGGAGCTACGAACGCGGCAGGAAAGGAACTCCATGAAGTTCTGGTCAACCTGTGAAGGTTGATGGGCATAATCTTGATAATTAAAATCAACCTTTGAAGAAATGTTTACCAAAGCTGCATAGTACCAAGGACGTATCGTCCGATGTGGTAGATAGAGCATCAAACTTCCCACCTTGCATATAGTGAACTTGCTGGGTAATGTTGTTACTCACCCTTTCCTTTGAACCCCTTGCTAGACTTTGAGGGACAGAAGGATGACCAGGTGTATGCTACAGAGGTCCAGAATGACATCTACTATGAATAGCCGGACCTATCCGATGAAATCGAAGGGGTGGACTACGGGTTACAATATGGAGCTGAAGACAACGAGTCAGAGTAGTTGTCAGGCCGTACTCTAGTTACCTAGGTTGAGCCGAGCAGCCCGAACTCTCTAGAATAAGTTGTTGAGCTCACGTCTTATCTACCGTTGTGTTTTTCGTTCTTCCGCTAAACTTATGAGATAAGTTATTTGGTTTGTAAGTTTGAACCTTTTGAAGTCTCGAACTTTTGGTATTGTAATAATAATGAAGTGTGTATGTTTGTAATTTGGACCCACAATGCTTCTATTGTACCACTCTGAGGGATGTGATATTTACGGAACGGTGTTTTGTGGGTGTCATGTCAACGACTATAGTGTACTACATATGCAGTGGTATGCTAGGTGACCGCAGCTGGTATCAGAGCAATTTCTTTGACCTTAGGTTGGAAACCTAGTAAAGGGAACTACCTGTATGAGTCTAGGAGCAACGGTAATGAGTTCTCTAGATTATATAATGAATATTCAATTGGGAATATTTCGTTATATTTTTTAGTGCGATAATTCTTTATTATGATGCATCATTATGATTAATGGATACTAATTATGAATATTTTCTATACAGTGGAAATGGCACCAAAGTTTCCAAAACAGACCTTGGCAAGGAAAGAAGAGACTCTCGATGATTATCAGGGGGCTTTAACTGAACAGCTTCGAGAACTACTGAGGGTTTTTGGGTTGAACAATTAGTATTCCAGTTAATACCATGACATACCATGATGGGCAAATGCTAGCCAAATATCATGTTAGCATCCAACTACCAAAGAAGCTTGGTTTATATCACGATTTACCTATGGGTGAAGGTAGAAGTCACCTAGCAGCATACCATGTTGATATTGTGGAGGCGATAGCCAATGTTCGGGAGCACAAAGCAGAAGAGTTAGCTGGAAGCACATATTCTGTGATTCCTCGTGACTATAGACGAGGAACCAGAACCGGATCATCTTACTTTAGTAAAGAAGCATCCAAAACTAGCTTCTAAGTTTATGGATCTCTATCGACTGATGGTTGGGTCTTTGTACAAGACACATCAGGTTATTGTAGAAGATCAGATTGATATGTTAGAGGATTTAACTAATCCTGAACAAAGGGAGAAGTTAGCATCTAAACTGGAGAATGAAGCAGGGGATAGGGGTAACCCAATTTTTAAGGATATACCTATAGATCCAGCATCTTTTACACCATATCCTTACTCACCTATGCCAGAACCCACTAGATATCCTGATGAGGGTACTAGTCATCATGTACCCCAGAGTTCTTGGGGAACTGAGGACTCGAAACCACCTATTGGAAATTCCGAAGATGGAGGTACGGATCGATGGATGGATCTGCCGGGAATCCTATTCCTGTGGAAGATTCAGTGGGAGATACCGAGCAGACTAGTCGCATGGGAGTGAGATCTTATTCTGTTGATGGAAGAGATGTCTATGTGGAGGATGTAGAGTCCGATGAGGAAGATCCTGAAGAAAGGGTGTTTGAGTCACTAGAACATTATCCTACTCTAGATAACGTGCACTATCCAATCAAAGCTGGGGACTATCGTACCCAGCAGAGTACTTGGGGAGCACCGAAAGGGGAATATTCTGTTGATTCCTCTAAAGTAGGGATGCAGGAGATGGATGAAGAAGACAGTGATGAGGATGATTCTGAGAATACTTCAGAAGAGTTGGAAGGTATGGACGCACTTCAGCTAAATGATGTGTCAAGTCCAGAGACTTCTGATACTGAGTATCGTCCATTGAAGAGGCGAGTCGTTCCACAGATAGTGCGTCGTACTTCATGTCACCACGGTTGTACTCCGGGTATGTACGATGAACGTCGCAGCTTCTGGGGAGCATGACCTTGAGGAGGAGTATCCTCGTGGTGATACGGAAGTTAGAGTCTGAGAACCTGATGTAAATAAATAAGTGGGATAGTATCCACATGAGCTTGTAATACTTAAATAGCATGGGCTTGTAATCACGTTGTATCGACTATGTTGTTTGTAATGTATAATATGTGTGTAATGCATATTTGGTTCTTATTTGGATCTTGTTTTGACTAGTTCGGTGCATGAAGTTGAGCTCAGAACACATATGCATAATGTAACTATGAGTGTT
This sequence comes from Avena insularis, assembly GCA_023614405.1. NCBI lineage: Eukaryota > Viridiplantae > Streptophyta > Magnoliopsida > Poales > Poaceae > Avena > Avena insularis. The sequence goes on from CM042689.1 coordinate 371,136,802, forward strand.
CACTTTATGTTACAGGACTAGGGTGTATGGAAACAGGTGTAGAGAACGAGACTGAATAGCAGCGCATGGAGCGCGAAACTAAGGAAAAGGCAGATGAAGACGCTAGAGTGCAGGCAAATTTACCACCACCACCAATGAGGCCATTGATGGAGCAGAACTTTATGCAGTACATGCAAATGATGCAAGTGTCCCAGAACAAGTTCATGGAATGAATAGTGGATCGAGTGGGACATCAGAGGGAACCTGAAGGACGGGGTGTGAGTCTTTCTGACTTTCAAAATTCAAGGCCGTTACCTTTTGCATCAGCTCCTGAGCCAATGGATGCAGAGGATTGGCTAGCAGACACGGAGAGAAAGTTGAAGACTATAGGGTGCAATGATGAGGAAAAGTTGAGGTATACAACATATCTCTTAACTAGACCTGCAGCATCTTGGTGGGAGAATCAGGTAGCAATGCAACCTCCAGGTAGGGAGTATACCTGGGAGGAGTTTAAGCAGAGATTCCGTGAGTATCATGTTCCAGAAAGTGTGAGGGAGTTGAAGCGTAGGGAGTTTGAAGAGCTTCAGCAGGGATATGCCAGTGTTATGAAGTACATCCGGGAGTTTAGTCAACTATCTTGTTATGTTGAGGATGAAGTGAGCACTGAGGAGAAGAGGAATAAACCTTTCCTACGTGGTTTAAATCCATTTGTGAAAATGCAGCTGAGGTTGGCCAATAAAGCAACTTTTCAACAGTTACTAGATGCAGCAATCACATTTGAGGATGATTATAAGAATGTCCAAGAGGACCGACGGAAGAGAGCAAAGAAAGAAACCAAGAGGATTCAAGCAAGTAAGCCTAAACCTAATTTGGAGTTCAAACCTAGGAATGGACCCTTCAACAACAACAATCCTAACAAGAATAGTAGTGGAAGTCAGTTCAACCCCAAGAGGAATATTATATGCAACAATTGTGGTATTCCAGGGCATTTCCAAAGGGAATGTTAGAAGCCAGTAATCATATGTTATGGTTGTGGTCAGAAGGGGCACATTAAGCCTAATTTCCAAAGTAAAGCACTAGGTGGTTGGCCTACAACAGGCGGTGGTCAAGCAAGAGGTGGAGGTGGACAGCCTAATAGAGGTGGAAGTTATGGCAGAAATGACAATGGCAAAAGAGGTAGACCTACTGGAAAGTTGAATTGCGCAACCTTGGAGGAGGTGGATCACTCGGATCAAGCGGTGATAGGTACGCTCAATATTCTCACAAATCCTAGAAAAGTTTTATTTGATATGGGTGCATCTACTTCTTTCATATCTAAAGAATTTTGTGATAAGTTTGGGATTAGAAGGGCACCGTTAGAAAAACCTATGACCGTAGTTACCGCCAAAGGGATCATGGTAGTTAGAAACATTAAATTAAACCAAGTTATCTCAATCTGTGGTCAAACCTATTATGCGGATCTTTATGTGATTCCATTAAATGGAATAGTAGAAGTGTTGGGAATGGATTGGATGACGGACTATGGAGCTCAGATCAATTGTGAGGAGAAAACCGTTTCAATTAAGTCTCCCATTGGAGGAAGGATAGTCTATCAGGCGGATAAACATAGCCATATCATGGTGGATCTGCAGTTGAACTCAATGAAGGAAGTCAAATTGGAAAATATTCCTGTAGTGAAGGAATTTCAAGATGTTTTTTTAGCAGATTTACCAGGAATACCACCTGATCGGGAAATAGAGTTCACTATTGACCTGATACCTGGTATAGCACCAATAGCCCAAGCACCGTATAAGATGGGGCCAAAAGAATTAAAAGATCTTAAGGAGCAAATTGATGATATAGCCAAAAAAGTATTTATTCAAGAGAGTGTGTCCCCGTGGGGAACTCCGGTAATTTTTGTGGATAAAAGAGATGGAGGACGAAGAATGTGTGGGGATTACAGAAATCTCAACAATGTCGCCATCAATAACAAGTACCCATTTCCAAGAATTCAAGATCTATTTGATTAAGTTAAGGGAGCTAGAGTATTTTCCAAGATTGATCTAAGATTGTAACATCCCAAAACTTTAATCCAAGTGATCAAGATCCAAATCATCAAAATTAGGGTTAACAAAAACTTTTCCAATCAAAAATATGAAAGCATTCATATGTGTGTGCATGTAAATTAGGAGTTGATTTGAATTGCCATGATTAACTGATCCATTGCTTGTAAAATGATCTTTAGGTGAAATAAACATCATCTAAATCATTCCCAAACTTTTCCTAAAGAAAAACAACTCAAAATGAATAATTGAAGTGAATGGTCATTTGGGCCAAATTAACTATCATGCCTACTTTGGCTATTCCTAGTACTCAAAACCTAACAGAAACATTTGTGGATCCTTACACCCCTTGCTAGTACACATAATGAGGTACCAAGGCCCACCTTGTGATCTGCTAAAAACAATCAAATACTAATTTTAAATGATAGTTTAAAATTGAATCTATTTCATATGGGAAGATCCCACTATTTCAAAAACCACTCAAACAAGTTCAGTTTTCAAAACCCTTGCAACCAGAGACTACCTAGTACTAGTGGAGCTCACTTAAAAATTTTGAACCCAAAATTCAAAAGCAAAGTTCATGCGGCCATTTCATCAAATACTTGGCAGGCAGAATTCAAACAAAACAAAATTCACTATTTTAAATAGTGTTCTGGCCAAACTTGTCTCCCATTTGACCCCCATTTGCTCCCATTGTCTCCTAATGATCTAACCATGCAATTACACCCCACTCCCTACCCCCTAGTGACCTTGCCATGCCATGCCGAGCCCCACCTTGCCGGCCAACTTGGTCGCCGCTGCAGCAGACCACCTCCCCCTCTCTCTCCATGTCTAGCAGCTAGCCAGCACCTCACCACCACCCACTGTCCCCTCCCCGAGCCAAGCCCAACCGTGGACCACCGAGAAAACCCCGCGATTAGTGCCACTACGTCATGCCAAGCACGCGCCAGAGCGGCGCACCCGGCACATGTGCACAAGCCACCGCTCGACCGCAGCTCGTGCCCACCGCGTCGCCACGACCCAGGGAGCACGCCAGACACCCCCATTCCCCGTCCAATGCCTCACAGCCACCGCTCGCCGTTGAAGCCGCCGCCTCTGCCGCTCAGAGCGCCAGCTCTGCCCGACCGCTTACCACCGCCCCTAAGCTCGCATTAAAGTCCTAGAGCACCGCCAGGAGACCGTGCGTCGATCTCCACCCTCAGCCATACCGCTAGCAGCCTGTAGCCATGTCGCCACCGTCGCCTGCCCATTCCTCTCGGTCTCGCCGTCGAGCCTACAAAAGGAGAGCACCCCCAGCCATTTGCAGCACACCACTCCACTCTCCTCACCTCACTGATCGTCCCACACCTCTAGCCGGAGCACGGGGAGCAGCAGCTCGCCGGAATTGTACCGGAGCAGGCCGCCTCTAGAGGAGAAGGGAGCCGCTGATTGCGACCACCCCCGGAGCTGCCTCGACCGTCCTTGAGCTCACCGTCGACCACAAGTCTGTTTGCCCGCCTCGCCGTCATTGCTGGAGCCCTGGTACACCCCCTATGCACCCCCACTGAGCCGCTAGGGTTAGAGCTCGCCAGCAACAGGTCTGTCAACGACGACGATCCCTAGACGTTGATCCCCACTCTAATTCAACGTCCCATGTGGCCAATCGGCGTTATGAGCCGCTGGTGGACCCCTGCCGCTTGAGCCTGCTGTGGAGTGACACTGGGCCGGCCCATTAGCGTTTCCCGCGTGACCCAGTTAGTTTGAATTAGGATTTTTTTTCTTTTTAGTTTAAACTTAGTTTTGTCCCTTAATTCAAAATTCAATTAAGAGAGATTTACAAATCCAAATGAAGTGATTCCAATTTTGTTAGAAAGCTAGTGAAAAGATATATCCAAGACCATTGGATTTAATTCATTTAGAGTTATAGATCTCTCCTAGTAAAAATAATAAAACAGAAGCATTTGTACCTTGCAACATTTTTATAAAATCAACCAAGTTAGCTTTTGAGTTGATTCCAACTCTCAAAAATCACATTTCATCATACCTATATGAATATGTAATAATATTAGGATTTACATGCAGTGACTTTGGACTAGTACCAAAATAATGCTATATAGGCATTTCTAGTCACTTTAAATCATTAAATAATGAACTTAAACCAAAATAGTTATGATCCAACCCTTAAATTACATTCCCATATGTTAGAATATGTGGTGATGACATGTGTCCACATGATCCCATATTTTAAGTGGTGAACATTAATTCTTAGTTAATTTTTCAATGAGTAGAAATTACTTTTCTAAAATAAAAAGGAGGAAACTATGGAATAAAACTTGTGATGATAATAGATCATCAGTTGTGTGCCTTAGAGTACTAATTAGACTAGTTAAGTATTGTTTGGTGATTGTGTACTCCGTATGTATTTATAGAAGATAGTACCGACCAAGCTTACGAGGAGGAGGAGTGCTACCAAGAAGAAGAAGAAGAAGAAAACTTCAACCACTACACCAACCAAGGCAAGCTATTGTTAGCAAGCTAGAATTAAGATAGATGAATGAGCAAAGATGCCTTAGGCATGCTTTGGTCACACCACTTTGACTATTACTACCCCAAGTATTACCTTACAAGCTTTACTTCCTTTACTTTACACAAAGCCCCTTACTTGTTTTGAAGGTAGCATAAAGAGTATAAAACTTGACCTATTTAGATAAGCTTTAGATGTCATTCTATGGCATGAGATTGAACCCATCATCTTTCCACCTTAGTGAACACTCTTAACTTAGTAGTTTATAGTAGATCAAAACTTGAGTCACTTTAGATGGGAACAATTGGTGAAAATGAAGTATGAAAACCTTGGAATGATGAGTCATTCTATTGAGATGTTTTGACATGTGTTGAGAAACACAAATGGTTTATGATGATGAAAATATTGAGGCATGAGCCTTAGCCCTTTTATAAAACTGATGGTTGGATTCGGATGTGATACCATTCCAAATTTACTGCATAAACCACACTACCTGAATTGGGTAAGGCTTAGGAAATTTATATGCATTAGTATTAGTTCTCATGGGAGAGGTTTGAGATGAGGCTACCTCTCAATGTTGTCCACCTATGCAGTGCCCAAGATGACTGATGGTCATGGTTGGGAGGCCATGCTCATAGGAGAGGTGCTTATACTAGGGTGTGTAAAAGGAAAGGTTATGTTTGATTATCTGCATACTAAGTATGATGATTCAGGGTTATCCCTGACAGATGTATCGAATTTTGTGGTGAAAGTGTACCACCTCTGCAGAGTGTCAAACTATTCGAATAGCCGCGTCCGTGGTTATGGACAGTTGGAATGGCCATACTGTTTCGTTGTCAGATGTTTTCAAAACAACTTATGCATGAATGATGAATCTTTACTTGACCACAACAGGGTTGTGATTATGATAATAGCTTCCCAACTTAAGTGATTCTAGAACTTTATTTTATCTTTCTTTGCTTCTGAACTCAGTTTAGGTTTCAAAGTTAACCTTATAATTAATCTTAGATTTAGCACTTTAACTTATAATTATACTACTTGTTAGTGGTAGTTTGTGAGTACTTAAAGAGTACTCATGGCTTTTGTCCCTGGCTATTCTCATGGCCAGACTATGAAGGAGACTACAAAGATGATGGCCAGCAGGACGGCTATGATAACTAGGACTATCCTTTCACAAGATTGCCGTGCCCTCGAAGATGGACCCCACCGCTACGCTTATCTTTTATTTCCGCTGCTTGTTGTATTAAGACTAGATCATGAGATCCTTATTTGTGTAAGACCTTATGTATGGTTTGTAATGGATGATGTACTGTGATATCCAATTCGTTATGTCTCGCAAAAATGGTAATCCTAGGATTGTGAGGTATGGCATAACGGGCATCTGGGATTAAAAATCCGGGTGTTGACAAGTTGGTATCAGAGCCATCCTGACCATAGGAGACCCTAGTTAGAATGGACGTCCGAACAAAAACTTAGTTTCAAAACCAAAGTGAGTATTTATGGAAAACTATCTCCTCACTTATCCTTGGGAATTCTTCCTTTCTCAAAATTTCATGTTCCTCAAATTTCTTACATTAGTACCTAAAATTTGACACACTTGATCACTTCACTAATTTCCTCATCCTTAATTCTTGTAGATGGAGACTCAGTTCAGCAAATTTTACCAGTTGGGAAACGGAGGTCAGCTGATCTTCGAGAGGGATCTGGATTCACTATCGGAGTTACTGGGACGCCCACATTCAGAGTTTCTTGGAGCTCAACTTCCAGGACCCCCAGGAGGAGATTTACAGTGGCTAGTCACCGCTGATCTTAGAGGAAGCATTGAAGCACCAACATCCGGGAGAATCCAGTTCTCCGTGAGAGAGAACAACTCGCTAGATGGATTAGCCAGGGCAATGCTTGAAGCTCCCACACGTCTATGTGCCCTCAGTGTCAACAAAATCCAAGGAACCCGTTTTGCTCACTATGCAAGACGTGACTTCATGGGAATGCCGATGGAGATGCCAAGTCACCCAGAGTTGAGGCGTCAAGTGGAGAATCTTGACTTCTTGCTGCACGACAGACAGCAGGAACTGGACAATGCTAGGGAGTTAGCCAACCAGAACCGTGACATTGCTGACCAGAAGGCCCAGACTTTCGCACTGCTTGTCCAGGACTGCCAGTCTCTTTGCCGCCAGCGTGCCAAGAAGGATCGCACCATCGCCCGTCTTCGCAAGAAGGTGGCCGACCTCGAGAAGACCATCAAGGAGCAGGAAGCTCAGCTTGCCACCAAGGAAGAAGAAGATGATGGTGAAGACATCCAGGGAGACATGGATTCTTACCTCAGCAATGATGATGACTTTCTGGAGGAGGATGTTGTGGACTTCTACACTGACGATGAGGACTCCGACTTCATTGACGATGAGTAGATGCACTAGAGCACTGTCGTAGCATGAGATGTATCGGTCCCACTGTATCGTAGCTTGTAGAATGGTTCTTCAAACCATCTATTTTCCTTTGTTTGTCATGGTGTGTGTTGTATCGTGTGTTTGTTTGCATGAATGAAATGGAGTTAGTTGAAAAACTTGAGTGTAACTCAAAGTTTAGCTTGAAACCAAAACTATGAACCTTAGAATTTCACACTTACCCCTTTATCTACCTCAATCTTCAGATGACTCGTAGAAACCAAGGAGGAAGCAGCTCGTCGCAGGACCCAATGCTGCAGATCTTGTAGAATCTCATCGTAGACAAAGAAGCAAGCAGGGCAGAACGTCAAGCTAACTTAGCAACATTGCAGTAGATCGCCCAGATGGCTCTCAACAACCAAGGGCATGGAAATCAGGATCACCATGGGTCCAAACTCAAAAAATTTCAGAATACCAATCCCCCAATCTTCAACCAATCAGAAAACCCATTAGATGCTGATGACTGGTTACAAACGATGGAAAACAACCTAGAGGTTGCAGGAGTTGATGAAAACGAGAAAGTTCTCTTCGCCACCCACTATCTGGCGGGAGATGCAAGAGCTTGGTGGAATAGTATCCGCAATATGAACCATGGTCAGGTTATGACATGGGAAGCATTCAAAGTCAAGTTCAGCCACACCCACGTGCCACAGGGTCTAGTCAACCGAATGAGAGATGAGTTTCGCGAATTGAAGCAAGGAAGGATGACTGTGGTGGAGTACCGTGACAGATTCCTGTCACTTGCCAGATATGCACCTGATGAGATCAACACGGAGGCCAAGAAGAAGGAGAGATTCTTGAACGGACTGCATGATGAGATGTAGACTGTCCTTGTCAACATCCGTTTTCAGCATCTCGAAGAGCTAGTCGACTCTGCCATTCAGATGGAAGGGAAGATTAATCAGGCAAACGACAACTGCAAACATCGTATGATGCAGCAATCAGGATCCAGTAGTCACCGGAAGTACCGTCCCAACCCCTCACTAGAATATGCACCAAGGAACAACCGACCCCCAATGTCTCGCCCAAGCTACCCCAACCGTAGCGGAGGCAATGTGAAGTCCGGAGGAAACCATCACAACTCCGGCAACGCCAACAATTTCAACCATGCACCTCCCAAGAGCAACAACAACAACACTGCGCCGAGAACTGGCAGCAATGTTGTGCCTGTCGTAGAAAAGGACAAGTCCCAGATCACTTGTTTTGAGTGTGGAGTGAAGGGTCATTACTCCAATGAGTGTCCCAAGAATACTGCCGCCAATGCCACTGTGAATGCCCCAGCTCAACAGCAGCGTCGTGTTCAACCAGGAAGAAGGTTTGCCCCAGGGAACCCTCACAACCGCAACGGTCGTCTCTTCCACATGAACGCAGAAGAAGCCCAAGAAGCGCCAGATGTAGTGCTGGATATGTTTTCTGTCAACTCAGTTTTAGCAAGAGTATTGTTTGATTCGGGAGCATCGCATTCACTCGTCACCGAAGAATTTGCATGCACTAGTAAGATTCACCCAACCAACCTGAAGCATGTCATGATAGTTCAAATCCCCGGTTCAACTACAAAAGCTAGAAAAATTTGCAAAGTTGTGCCTATCAGAATACATGGGATAGATTTTTATGCCAACCTAATAGTACTTGGAACCAAAGGATTGGAAGTAGTACTAGGTATGGACTGGATGTCAAGGCATAAAGGACTGACAGACTGTGCTAAGAAAGCCATCACCATGACCAGTAGTTCTGGAGTAACAGTAGAACACATCTCTGAAACCTTACCCCGTCAATTCAAGAGCAACAAGAGTCTAGCCCTACCCACCATAGACCAGGTCAGAGTAGTCTGTGAATACCCTGACGTATTCCCAGATGAATTTCCAGGTATGCCCCCGGATAGGGATATTGAGTTCATTATCAAACTAATCCCCGAAACCGGACCCATAGCCCAGAGACCCTATAGCATGAACCCCTCAGAGTTAGTTGAGTTAAAGAAGCAGTTAGATGCCATGTTAGCGACAGGCTTGATTCAGCCAAGCACATCACCATGGAGATCACCAGTGTTATTCATCGACAAGAAAGATGGAGGCAATCGTTTGTGTACAGATTACAGAAAGTTGAATGACGTCATCATCAAGAACATGTACCCCTTGCCAAAGATAGAGGATCTATTTGATCAGTTGACTGGAGCCCATGTATTCTCAAAGATTGATCTTAGGACTGGTTATCACCAACTTAAGATTCACGCAACGGATATTCCGAAGACCACCTTTACTACTCGCTATGGTTTATATGAGTATACGGTTGTGTCTTTTGGATTAACCAATGCCCCTGCTTATTTCATGAATCTCATGAATAAGATCTTTATGAATTTCCTAGATAAGTTTGTAGTTGTATTTATCGACGACATCCTTATCTACTCCAAGTCAGAAGAAGAGCATGAGAAACATCTGAGAATCATCCTAGAAACCCTGAGAGAGCATCAGTTATATGCCAAGTTCAGCAAGTGTGAGTTTTGGATAAAAGAAGTAGGATTCCTAGGACATATTGTGTCTGCTGGAGGAGTCTCTGTTGATCCCGCCAAGATCAAAGATGTCGAAGAATGGGAAGCCCCAACAACTCAAACCCAAGTCTGTGCATTTCTCGGAATAGCGGGATACTACCGCAAGTTCGTAGAAGGATTCTCGAGCATCGCCAGACCCATGACCCAATTGTTGAAGAAGGACAAGAAGTTTGAATGGACTGACAAGTGTGAAGCCAGTTTCTAGGAGTTGAAGAAGAGATTGATATCAGCCCCAATTTTGATCATGCCAGACATCATGAAGCCATTTGATGTATATTGTGATGCATCCAAGATTGGTCTCGGATGTGTATTGATGCAAGAAGGCAAAGTCATCGCATATATGTCTCGACAACTGAAGCAGCATGAGCAGAACTATCCAACCCATGATCTTGAATTATCCGCCGTAGTGCTGGCATTGAAGACATGGCGTCATTATCTGATGGGTAATCGCTGTGAGATTTACTCGGATCATAAGAGCTTGAAGTATATTTTCACTCAGAAGGAGCTGAATATGAGGAAAAGGAGATGGATAGAGTTAATCAAGGATTATGACCTTGACATTCACTATCACCCCGGCAAAGTCAATGTGGTAGCGGATGCTCTTAGCAGATTACCATGTAGGCTAAACACCATGATCAAGGAGAAGCAACCAAGTTTGTATGAGGAGTTGGAGCAGTTCAGGACTGAATTGGTTAGCAAAGGATTCTTAGCTAGCATTAAACTTCAACCCACTTTGATTAGCCAAATCAAGGAAGCCCAGAAGGGGAATGAAAGTATCGATGGAATCAAACATCGTATTGGTACAGGAAAGGTACCTGGATTCACGGAAGACGAAGAAGGAGTACTGTGTTACAAAGGACGTATCTGTGTGCTAGCAGATTCGGAGCTGAAGCAAGTTATCATGAAGGAAGCTCATGATACTCTTTATTCTATCCACCCCGGAGGAACGAAGATGTATCAGGATTTGAAAGAGCAATTTTGGTGGCAGAAGATGAAGAGAGAAATCGGAAGCTACATCACCAAGTGTGACATCTGTCAAAGAGTCAAAGCAGAACATCAGAGACCTGCAGGACTGTTGCAACCATTGTAGATTCCGGAATGGAAATGGGATTCCGTCGGAACGGACTTTATCACCGGTTTGCCTACTTCTAGTAGGGGAAATGACTCAATCCGGGTCATAGTTGATAGACTGTCCAAGGTAGCCCACTTCATACCTGTCAAGACTACCTACCAGAGTGTGAAACAAGCAGAACTATACATTGCTAGGATTGTTAGTCTGCATGGAACCCCCAAGACCATAGTATCAGATCGAGGAACCCAGTTTACCTCGAGATTTTGGCAGAAAGTTCAGGAAGGATTGGGAACCAAGTTGAATTTCAGCACCGCGTATCACCCGCAAACAGATGGACGGACTGAGAGAGTCAACCAGATCTTAGAGGATATGCTTACAGCTTGTGTGTTGGAATACGGATCAAAATGGGAAGACTGTCTACCTTTCGCAGAATTCTCATATAACAACAGTTATCAAGCTAGTTTGCAGATGGCACCATTTGAGTTCCTATATGGAAGAAAGTGCCGTACCCCTTTGAATTGGTCGCAAGTAGGAGAGAGTCAGATCTTTGGACCCGACATTCTCCGAGAAGCCGAAGAGAAGGTTCACAAAGTCCGTGAGCACCTCAAGACCGCCCAATCCAGACAGAAGAGCTATGTCGACAAGAGAAGCAGAGACCTAACTTTCAATGTCGGAGAATTTGTATATCTCAAGGTTTCACCATTGAAAGGAACCCAACGCTTTAGTCTGAAAGGAAAGTTAGCCCCTAGATATATCGGGCCATTCAAAATTCTGAACCATCGAGGAGAAGTATCTTATCAACTGGAACTACCTGAAGAGATGTCAGCCATCCATAATGTGTTCCATATCTTGTTACTTCGCAAATGCCTAGAAGTGCCAGAGAAGACTGAAGTTTTCAAGAACATCGATCACAAAGCTGTGGATATCAACAAGGACCTGACATATCGTGAAGTGCCTATCCGTATATTGGAAGAAGCTTACCGAACCACCAGGACCAGGAGTATCAAATTTCTCAAGATTCAATGGAGCAACCATAACGATGAGGAAGCCACTTGGGAGCGCGAAGATTACATTTTGACAGAGTTCCCAGATCTCTTTAGTTCCTAGTTTTCTTTGTAAATCTCGGGACGAGATTTTTTTTAAGGGGGGAAGGTTTGTAACATCCCAAAACTTTAATCCAAGTGATCAAGATCCAAATCATCAAAATTAGGGTTAACAAAAACTTTTCCAATCAAAAATAGGAAAGCATTCATATGTGTGTGCATGTAAATTAGGAGTTGATTTGAATTGCCATGATTAAGTGATCCATTGCTTGTAAAATGATCTTTAGGTGAAATAAACATCATCTAAATCATTCCCAAACTTTTCCCAAAGAAAAACAACTCAAAATGAATAATTGAAGTGAATGGTCATTTTGGCCAAATTAACTATCATGCCTACTTTGGCTATTCCTAGTACTCAAAACCTAATAGAAACATTTGTGGATCTTTACACCCCTTGATAGTACACATAATGAGGTACCAAAGCCCACCTTGTGATCTGCTAAAAACAATCAAATACTAATTTTAATTGACAGTTTAAAATTGAATCTATTTCATATGGGAAGATCCCACTATTTCAAAAACCACTCAAAAAGGTTCAGTTTTCAAAACCCTTGCAACCAGAGACTACCTAGTACTAGTGGAGCTCACTCAAAAATTTTGAACCCAAAATTCAAAAGGAAAGTTCATGCGGCCATTTCATCAAATACTTGGCAGGCAGAATTCAAACAAAACAAAATTCACTATTTTAAATAGTGTTCTGGCCAAACTTGTCTCCCATTTGACCCCCATTTGCTCCCATTGTCTCCTAATGATCTAACCATGCAATTACACCCCACTCCCTACCCCCTAGTGACCTTGCCATGCCATGTCGAGCCCCACCTTGCCGGCCAACTTGGTCGCCGTTGCAGCAGACCACCTCCCCCTCTCTCTCCATGTCTAGCAGCTAGCCAGCACCTCACCACCGCCCACTGTCCCCTCCCCGGGCCAGGCCCAACCGTGGACCACCGAGAAAACCCCGCGATTAGTGCCACTGCGCCATGCCGAGCACGCGCCAGAGCGGCGCACCCGGCACGTGTGCACAAGCCGTCGCTCGACCGCAGCCCGTGCCCACCGCGTCGCCACAACCCAGGGAGCATGCCAGACACCCCCATTCGCCGTCCAACGCCTCACAGCCACCGCTCGCCGTTGAAGCCGCTGCCTCTGCCGCTCAGAGCGCCAGCTCCGCCCGACCGCTTACCACCGCCCCTAAGCCTGCATTAAAGTCCTAGAGCACCGCCAGGAGACCGCGTGTTGATCGCCACCCTCAGCCATACCGCTAGCAGCCCGTAGCCATGTCGCCACCATCGCCTACCCATTCCTCTCGGTCTCGCCGTCGAGCCTACAAAAGGAGAGCACCCCCAGCCATTTGCAGCACACCACTCCACTCTCCTCACCTCACTGATCGTCCCACACCTCTAGCCGGAGCACGGGGAGCAGCAGCTCGCCGGAATTGTACCGGAGCAGGCCGCCTCTAGAGGAGAAGGGAGCCGCTGATTGCGACCACCCCCGGAGCTGCCTCGACCGTCCTTGAGCTCATCGTCGACCACCAGTCTGTTTGCCCGCCTCGTCGTCATCGCTGGAGCCCTGGTACGCCCCCTATGCACCCCCACTAAGCCGCTAGGGTTAGAGCTCGCCAGCGACAGGTCCGTCATCAACGACGATCCCCAGACATTGATCCCCACTCTAATTCAACGTCCCACGTTGCCCTGCATCTGCTGCGTTATGAGTCACTGTTGGTGGACCCCGCCGCTTGAGCCTCGCTGTGGAGTGACACTGGCCGCCCACATGCTTCCAGGTGACCCGCTTAGTTTGAATTAGGATTTTTTTCTTTTTAGTTTAAACTTAGTTTTGTCCCTTAATTCAAAATTCAATTAAGAGAGATTTACAAATCCAAATGAAGTGATTCCAATTTTGTTAGAAAGCTAGTGAAAAGATATATCCAAGACCATTGGATTTAATTCATTTAGAGTTATAGATCTCTCCTAGTAAAAATAATAAAACAGAAGCATTTGTACCTTGCAACATTTTTATAAAATCAACCAAGTTAGCTTTTGAGTTGATTCCAACTCTCAAAAATCACATTTCATCATACCTATCTGAATATGTAATAATATTAGGATTTACATGCAGTGACTTTGGACTAGTACCAAAATAATGCTATATAGGCATTTCTAGTCACTTTAAATCATTAAATAATGAACTTAAACCAAAATAGTTATGATCCAACCCTTAAATTACATTCCCACATGTTAGAATATGTGGTGATGACATGTGTCCACATGATCCCATATTTTAAGTGGTGAACATTAAATCTTAGTTAAGTTTTCAATGAGTAGAAATTACTTTTCTAAAATAAAAAGGAGGAAACTATGGAATAAAACTTGTGATGCTTGTGATGATAATAGATCATCAATTGTGTTTCTTAGAGTACTAATTAGACTAGTTAAGTATTGTTTGGTGATTGTGTACTCCGTATGTATTTATAGAAGATAGTACCGACCAAGCTTACGAGGAGGAGGAGTGCTACCAAGAAGAAGAAGAAGAAGAAGAAGAAGAAGAAGAAGAAAACTTCAACCACTACACCAACCAAGGCAAGCTATTGTTAGCAAGCTAGAATTAAGATAGATGAATGAGCAAAGATGCCTTAGGCATGCTTTGGTCACACCACTTTCACTATTACTACCCCAAGTATTACCTTACAAGCTTTACTTCCTTTACTTTACACAAAGCCCCTTACTTGTTTTGAAGGTAGCATAAAGAGTATAAAACTTGACCTATTTAGATAAGCTTTAGATGTCATTCTATGGCATGAGATTGAACCCATCATCTTCCCACCTTAGTGAACACTCTTAACTTAGTAGTTTAGAGTAGATCAAAACTTGAGTCACTTTAGATGGGAACAATTGGTGAAAATGAAGTATGAAAACCTTGGAATGATGAGTCATTCTATTGAGATGTTCTGACATGTGTTGAGAAACACAAATGGTTTATGATGATGAAAATGTTGAGGCATGAGCCTTAGCCCTTTTATAAAACTAATGGTTGGATTCGGATGTGATACCATTCCAAATTTACCATACAACCACTCTACCTAAATTGGGTAAGGCTTAGCCGGAAATTTATATGCATTAGTATTAGTTCCCTCGCGAGAGAGGTTTGAGATGAGGCTACCTCTCAATGTTGTCCACCTATGAAGTGCCCAAGATGACTGATGGTCATGGTTGGGAGGCCATGCTCATAGGAGAGGTGCTTATACTAGGGTGTGTAAAACGAAAGGTTATGTTTGATTATCTGCATACTAAGTATGATGATTCGGGGTTATCCCTGACAGATGTATCGAATCTTGTGGTGAAAGTGTACCACCTCTGCAGAGTGTCAAACTATTCAAATAGCCGCGTCCGTGGTTATGGACAGTTGGAATGGCCATACTGTTTCGTTGTCAGATGTTTTCAAAACAACTTATGCATGAATGATGAATCTTTACTTGACCACAACAGGGTTGTGTTTATGATAATAGCTTCCCAACTTAAGTGATTCTAGAACTTTGTTTTATCTTTCTTTGCTTCTGAACTCAGCTTAGGTTTCAAAGTTAACATTATAGTTAAACTTAGATTTAGCACTTTAACTTAGAATTATACTACTTGTTAGTGGTGGTTTGCGAGTACTTAAAGAGTACTCATGGCTTTTGTCCCTGGATATTCTCATGGCCAAACTATGAAGGAGACTACCAAGATGATGGCCAGTAGGACGGCTATGATAACTAGGACTATCTGCCTTCGTCAGCATTGCCTGTGCCCCTAAAGATGGACCCCACCGCTATGCTTATCTTTTATTTCCGCTGCTTGTTGTATTAAGACTGGATCATGAGATCCTTATTTGTGTAAGACCTTATGTATGGTTTGTAATGGATGATGTACTGTGATATCCAATCCGTTATGTCTCGCAAAAATGTTAATCCTGGGATTGCGAGGTATGGCATGATACATTGCAAATGTATCTATAATTTTTGATGTTCCATGCTTGGTTTTATCCACTTTCTTGTGTTTTGTTCCAACTTTGGAGTACTTTTCATATGATTTCTTGGACTAACCTATTAACAAGAGCCACACTGCCAGCTGCCTGTTTTCTGCTGTTTTTGGTTCCAGGAAGTCAGAAAATGAATATTCTCGGAATTGGACGGGACAAAAGCCAAAGTGCCTATTTTTCCGGAAGGGATCAAGTGCCAGAATACGAGACGGAGAAGGTCCAGGGGCCGGCCACACCACCTGGCCACGCGGCTAGGCCTGGCCCACACCAGGGGGTGGTGTGGCCGCTCCCGGCACCCCCCCTGGCCTCTCCTTCCACCTATATATTGCCCTTGGGATGAAAACCCTAATTACCCGATCAAAAATCCGTGAAAGAGTCTGTAGCCGTTGTCATCTCCATCCCTAGATCGGGAGGGATCTGAAGCTCTTCCCGGCACCCTGCTAGAGAGGGGAATTCACCCTAGAGGCCTTCTTCATCACCATGCAAGCCTCCGGTGTGATGCATGAGTAGTTCATCCTTGGACTACGGATCCATGTAGTAGCTAGATGGATGGTTCTCCTCCTTTGTGCTTTCATGTTTAGATCTTGTGAGCTCCGTTCATGATCAAGATGATCTATTTGTAATCATACATGTTGTGTTTGCGGGGATCCGATGGATATTGAGATGCTATTTCAGATTGATTATTGATTCTATCATGTCTTTGTTATTTGTGATCTTGCATGCTTTCCATTGTTAGTAGCTATCTTGGCCAAGTAGATTCTAGCAACTCCAAGAGTTAGTATTTATGCTCGATAGTGGGTTCATGCCTCCGTAATCTGGGAAGTGACAGAAATCTCTAAGGTACTACATGTGCTGTTGCTACTAGGGAGAAAACAACAATCCTTTGTTCATAGAACATTCGTATTGTTTACTTTACACGCAGTTTGTAAAGCAATAATCTGTTGCTTGCAACTTAATACTGGAGGGGGTTCGGATGATGACCTGAAGGTGGATTATTAGTCATAGATGCAGTTGGATGGCGGTCTATGTATTATGTTGTAATGCCCAATCAAGTCTCAAAGGAGTCAAGATGATTAGTATATGCATGTATTGCTTTCTCGGTGTTTGTCAATTGCACCGCTGTAATTTGTTCACCCAGCATGTTATCTATCTTAAGGAGAGCCACCTCTAGTGAACTATGGATCTCGGTCCTTGTCTTTTACATACATTCTACAATCTTTTACTGCTTTGTGTTTACTTTCTGCAAACTTTTACTTCTTTCCATTCGATACGTTTAATCCTTTGTTTTCAGCAAAACACGGTGAGATTGACAACCTCATCGCAAGTTGGGGACAAAGTTCTGTGGTTGTGTTGTGCAGGTCTCCACGTTGCTACTAGCACCGGTAGTGCACCCTCCCAAAGCTCAGCTAGTAACACCTTTGGGGTGTTTCCTTGCTCCTACTGGTTCGATTAAACCTTGGTTTCGTAACCGAGGGAAAACTTGCTGCTGTGCTCATCATACCTTCCTCTTGGGGTTCCCAACAAGCTCTACGTTGAACGACAAGCACATCATGGCATAATGGGCATCTGGGATTAAATATCCGGGTGTTGACAAAGATCAGGACACCATCAGATAAAAATTAAACCTGAAGATGTTCCTAAAACAGCATTTGTGTTAAGGTATGGACATCATGAGTATCTTGTCGTACCTTTTGGTCTGACTAATGCACCAGAAATATTCATGAATTTGATGAACAAAATCTTCATGCCTTACCTAGACAAGTTTGTCATAGTATTCATTAACGATATTTTGATATACTCTAAAGATAAAGAAGAGCATGCAGAGCATTTGAGAATAGCATTGCAAACCTTAAGGGAACATAAGCTTTATGCTAAGTTCAGCAAGTGTGAATTCTGGTTGGACGAAGTAGAGTTTCTTGGTCATGTGATCAGTAAGGATAGAATTGTTGTAAATCCATCCAAAGTTCAATCAGTGCTGGAATGGAAGGCACCAACCAATGTGAAGCAGATCCTAGGTTTCTTAGGCATGGCCGGTTATTATCGGAGATTCATTGAAGGTTTTTCCAAGATAGCTGGACCAATGACCAAATTGTTAACAAGGAATACACCATTCATGTGGGATGAGAAGTGCGAAGCGAGTTTTCAGGAGTTCAAAACTAGATTAACTACAACACCAATCCTAGCACTTCTGAAATTAGGAAAAGATTATACAGTATATTGTGACGCATCGAAGGAAGGATTAGGTTGTGCGCTTATGCAAAATCGTAAGGTAATTTCTTATGGATCTAGACAGCTGAAACCACATGAAGTGAATTATCCAACACATGATTTAGAGTTAGCAGCAGTAGTCTTTGCTTTAAAAGGATGGAGGCATTTTCTCTATGGGGCAAGGTGTGAGTTATACAATGACCACAAAAGTCTCAAATATTTCTTTACTCAAAAGGAATTGAATATGAGACAGAAGCATTGGCTGGAGTTAATCAAAGATTATGATCTAGCAATCAATTATACCCCTGGAAAAGAAAATGTTGTGGCAGATGCTTTAAATCGAAAAGCACAGATACGCAACCTATTAATAGAGAATTGCTAAAAGAATTGCAGATAGATTTGGAAAGGTTGGAAATACAATTCATAAGTACAGCAGTTCTTGGAGGACTAGCTACCATGAGAGTAGTTGAAGAGCAGAGTAGTGATCTTCGGCATGAAATTTTTAGACATCAATGTGAAGACCCTTTCATTGCTGAAGAAGTACGAAGAACCTCTCAAGGTTAAACATCAGTTTTTCACTTAGGAGATTATGGATCTTTATGGTTTCAAAACCGTCTTTGTGTACCAGATGTGCCAGAAATTCGAGAGGTGATACTTAGGGAAGCACATGAAACACCATATTCTATATGTCCTAGAAGTACAAAGATGTACATGGATTTAAAATAATTATTTTGGTGGAACAATATGAAAAGAGATATTGCAAAGTATGTATCTGAATGCCATACTTGCCTAAGGGTAAAAGCCGAACATCAAAGTCCAGCGGGACCATTACAACCTTTGGAAATTCCAGAATGGAAGTGGGAAGAAATTGGTATGGATTTTATCACAGGATTACCCATGACACCAAAGCGGAAGGATATGATATGGGTGCTTGTGGACAGATTCACAAAAAGTGCACATTTTATTCCAGTAAACCAAAAGGATAATGCTGAAAAATTAGTGGATATCTATGTCAAAGAGATTGTGAGTAAGCACGGGGTACCCAAGAAAATTGTATCGGAAGAGGATCTGTGTTTACATCAGCATTTTGGAAACAACTACATGAAGCACTTGGCTCAAAATTAGATTTCAGCACAGCCTATCATCCAGAAACTGGAGGCCAGACAGAGAGAACCAATTTAAGTCTTTCGGGAGGTTACTTTGAATTCAAATTTGAAATTAAAATCAATTTGAAAATATTTTAAATTTAGAAGTTAGTAATATTGAATTGTTTTCCAGAATACCTTATTAACATTGTATGATTATATTAGAGATATAGTAAACAACAATAAGGATTAAAGACAAGGAAAATTAAATAAGAAATGAATTCTTATTTCTTTATTCCATAATAAGATTACAACTAGTGATAAATACATCAAAAGCAGAAGATTACAAAGAACAGAAACCAAACTTTATTAACTTATAATAATATCATTACAAGATCCTTTACAAAAAGAATAAAAAGAAGGTTACAATTAAAACCTATACTACCTATCTACTCCCATACTAAATCTTGTATGTCTAGATCTTGTTCCTGCAAATAAGAGAAACAACTAAAAGGAAAATAAAGGGTTAGTTAGTTAATTTTACTCTCAGTGGTGAACAAGTGAAATGCACTGTTCATGTTACATCACAGAGTAATAAAAGAGGGGCAAGTTTCACCAGGACAGTAACTAGTAAAAGGGTAACAGGTGAAGATATTTTCACTTGAACTGATCCACACAACCAGACCACACAGCCATACAGCTTAGTCACCAAAATGCATGGAGTGTGCTGTCAAGCCCTCACACAGAGCACCAGTCGAAGCATAGTACAGGAACTCATTTCTCCTTCTCAAGCACACACTCAAAACTTATTGAGCTTTCCAAAACCATAACCAAACCACCAGCCAGATTACCAAATCAACCACCAGTTCACCACAAGATGGTAACATAAGGAGGGGGTGGAGCAGGTGGATAGCAAGGCCAAGCACAAGATCACAGGAGCAGCACTAGGAGGTGCAGAGCTAGATAACAAGATCAACCTAGCAAGCAACACCACAACCTCATCATCCATCAAGTAGTGTGGTGACTACACATAAAACCATCACATGATCAAATCATCATAGATTAATTAGAGCATGTGTTGTTTTATATGATCTTCTCAAAAAACACCCAAGTGAGGTGTATATCCATCCTAGAAGAAAGATAAAAAGCCAATGATAAACTTTACAAGCTACTACGAAGATCTCAGCCTTTGCATCGCTGATCTTGGACAGAAATCTCTAGTTTCATAACTAGATACATAGGCATCCTTGAATAAACATTTCTGGGCACATCTTATGGATGGTAGCACCTCAGAAATGACACATCTTAAAACTTTATATTAAACAGTAAGAATTCACCTTATTATTCTTACAACAGCCTATCAAATCATTTTCCTAAGCACTGTAGGACTGATACTTAGAGGTATCCATCACAGATCATCAAAGAGGTAAAGCAGGAGGTGAAAATAGCTACTTTTTGGTAGCTTCTCCTCAGACCAGCATCACAGGATAATCTATTCAATAGAAGTATCTGCAACTCTCAGGTACAATAGAACATAAATAAAAACAGCCAAGTATTGAGATAAAGCCTGTGTGCCACTCAATTGAGGGTGTCACAAGAGCCTATCTTAACCAAGTAGTTTCTACCAGGGATTCCATATTCCAATGTTGCAACAGAACATCTAATCATTTTCCTAATATAACAATTAGGAATCATATTTGATATATCTAAATCTTATCATAGGCAAGTATCAGAGAGTAATTGGATTAAATATCCAACTACAATTCTTTCATACCAAAGTATATCAACAAGAACTAGAGAGCTAATCTCAACCAGATCTTAGCCATAATACAGGACAGTAAGTAAAGTTCAGTTAACAGACTACTGACGGAAACAACTGTCAATAATAAAAATCATAGTATAATAGTGAGTCATACACAGCTAGATTTAGTAAGAAACCGCCTTAGATAAACATGACATCAAGGGATGAACCCTAACACGGAGGGATGAACCCTAGTGCCATGAACAGATGTAATTAGGGTTCAAACATGGCCATCACTCAGAGAGTAGCAAGGTAACCAAAGAATCAAAGAGGGAGAGAAGTGGAACTCACCCGTGGTCCTCGCTGAAGTTAGAAGAGGAAGCAAAAGCACCGGCGAGAGCACACGGCGGCACGGGGAGCACCTGAGGGCGCTGCAACCCGCGCCAAGCCATGGCACGGCGGCCACAGCCACACAGGTAGCAGCGGAGGCGCCATAGTACCGCTAGGAGCCTAGCATAGCACCACCAGGACGGCGAGACTCCACATCACCGGTAACCCCAAACCCTAGGGTTTGGGGTGGAGTCAACCTGGGCAAGAGAGAGACCTACAGGCGAATCAAGTAGGACCAGAAGGTGGAGCAGTGTCGGCTACCTTGCCACACACCACGGTGATGGCTGGAGTAGCCCAGGGCGGCCGGAATTGAGCGGTGACAGCGTCGGCATCGCGACGGCTCTACGAGGACGAGCTAGGGGTGAATGAGGGAGAGAGAAGGGGAAAATCGAGTGGTACTGGGCCGCTCGTGACAGAGGGGTTTGACCAACCAGGTGGGCCAGGTCAGGGCCGAGCCAGCCCAATGGGCTAGGTCTAGTTTAAAAGGAAAAAAACTCAATTCAATTATCAAATGACCAAAATACCCCTAGGACTTAAATAGTTCTAAGAAATAAAATAAAAATCCTAAAAATATAAACAAAATGTTAATGGACTCATAAAAATGTCCTCTATTTAAGAAAAATAACAAATGGAATTTTAGGTAATTAAATTTAAAATTATTATTATTAAGGTATATATTCTTTTGGAATTTTATAAAAATATACCAAACACATAAAAATTAAATAAATTCCTTTTTACAAATCTAAAAGGGAATGTTATTATAGAAAAATGCTAGTTTGTATTTTTGAAAAGTAAATTAAGTGTGATAAAAATAAAGTCTTATTTCCTTAAAGGAATTTTAGTGAAATATTTTAAAGAGTTAAAAATTAAATAAACCCAATTTTCAACTCTTAAAATAATACTAATCATTAAAAAAATACTAAATATAATATTTATGAAGGTTTTAAAGACTTCAAGTAATAATTTTCTTTAATTAAAGAAAATAGCAAACCTTTACCAAAAAGGTAAAACACCCAAATAAGCAAATAATCAACCATTGCATGACATTATTATGCATTGCATATTGCTTCTTTAAATATTGTCCTTACCGGGCAATAATGGTTCTCTGTAGAAACCGGAGCTCAAGGTCAGGTGGAAGCATCCGACTTCACTACCTTGTAGTCACAAGGCAAGTTCACAACTTGCTCATGTCCTTTGAAGAGTCTTTATGAAAATATTTGAAAATTGTGTGTTATCACCTATGTTCTAAAGGAAACAGAAAATAAGTATTTTCTCAAACAAATGAAATGCTATTATCATCCTAAGTGATGATAAATACTAAGAATTGCAGGGGAATCTAAGATTCCAATTGCAAAACATCTAGGATTTAATAACCCATGACAACAGTGATTCTAGCACCATATATTACGCGTTAACCATAAGATTTGGAATGGGACGGAGAAGTCAGCTGTATCTTCTTCCTCTCGCATGCATCTGGATGGCCAGGTCGTGGTTGTTATCCTCGTAGCATGCATTTATTGGTAATTCGTAGAGGATATGCAGCATATGGGTGGGAGCCCTCAACATCCCACGATAGTTCTGGCATCTGACGGTCTGTACTAACCATTGCTGTAATTCAAGATGTGGGCATGGCGTACACCAAGGGGACATGCGGGGTCGCAAAGGGGCAGTGATTGGCTTGGATCATCTACTGGGCCCCACATCATGGAATTGTGGATGGGAAAGTACGCCCGGTTCTGCAACAAGGAGTTGGTCTCTTAAAGCAACGCACCTCTATAGAGTGTAAGAATTGTGACATGTGACTCCCTGTTCCGGGAAGGAGCTACGAATGCGGCAGGAAAGGAACTCCATGATGTTCTGGTCAACCTGTGAAGGCTGATGGGCATAGTTTTGATAATTAAAATTAACTTTTGAAGAAATGTTTACCAAAACTGCATAGTACCAAGGACGTATCGTTCGAGGTGGTAGATAGAGAATCAAACTTCCCACCTTGCATATAGTGAACTTGCTGGGTAACACTATTACTCACCCTTTCCTTTGAACCCCTTGCTAGACTTTGAGGGACAGAAGGATGACCAGGTGTATGCTACGGAGGTCCAGAACGACGTCTACTATGAAGAGCCGGACTTATCCGGTGGAATCGAAGGGGTGGACTACGGGATACAATGTGGAGCTGAAGACAACGAGTCAGAGTAGTTATCAGGCCGTACTCTAGTTACCTAGGTTGAGCCGAGCAGCCCGAACTCTATAGAATAAGCTGTTGAGCTCACGTCTTATCTATTGTTGTGTTTTTCGTTCTTCCGCTAAACTTATGAGATAAGTTATTTGGTTTGTAAGTTTGAACCTTTTGAAGTCTCGAACTTCTAGTATTGTAATAATAATGAAGTGTGTATGTTTGTAATTTGGACCCGCAATGTTTCTGTTGTACCGCTCTGAGGGATGTGATATTTATGGAACGGTGTTCTGTGGGTGTCATGTCAACGACTATAGTGTACTACATATGCAGTGGTATGCTGGGTCACCGCAACTAGAGCTGAAGAAAGTTAAGGCACCACTCGCGAGATATCCTTCGCCATCTTCCAGCGAGGAGGAACACGACCTATCGCGGCGACGTCATAGCCCATGGCAACATAGCCGCAAATACGATGCACGTGAAAAATCGTGCAGCGCAAGGTCAAAAAGATGCACGCCAGCTGCTTTAGCAGAGCCATATAGAACACTTGGATGCTGAAGGGCGAAGAGATAGAGCTCTATGGTGCCAGCTGCTTCGGCAGAGTCAAAAAGATGCGCGCCAGCAAGAAGGACGAAGAGATAGAGCTCTATGGTGCCAGCTGCTTCAGCAGAGCCATATAGCAAACTCGGATGCTGAAGGGCTTCAAACTCCCTTCGGATAACCCGAAATTCGACGGACTCCAGGAGCCGAAAAAATGGCTAGATGACCACATCCCCTCAGTCAAGCTACACGGTGGCAGCAAGAACACAACCATGCTTCGCTTATAGCTGTAGCTGTAGGGCGCCTCCTGGGCCTGGCTCAATAATCTGCCCCACGGCTCGATCTGCAGTTGGGAGGAGCTGGTCTACAGTTTCGTCCGAAACTTCAAGGGCACCTATAAGTGCCCCACATCAATCGAAGAGCTCAAGGCCTGCTACCAAAAGCCGAGTGAATCCCTTCGCTCCTACATACAAAGGTGGTCCATCATCAAGAATTCCGCAGAGGACATCTCCGAGATTCGTGCAATCGACGCATTCAACGGTGGTGTATGTCGTAGAGAGCTCAGTTAGAAGTTGGGTCGCACGAATCCCAAAACCATTGACCACTTGATGGATATTGTGAATCAGTGGGCGGACGGAGAAGACTCGATCAACAATAACCACATTCACTCTGATGACGAAGATGACCTCGGTCGCAGACGCGGCCGCCGAGGAAAGCTTCAGATGCGCGGTTATGAAGACCGCGAGGAGGTTGATATGGTCATAGCCGGCTACATCGATAAACACAACAAGGGTAACCGCAACAGCGGGTACCACAGCAGCAGCTACCATGACAGCGGAAAAACCGTGCAAGTGTGGCAACGCTGCATCCGAGACGACACACCTAGCGCACCCAGTGTCTTGGAGAAGCTGTCTGGACCCTGCAATGTCCACTTCTACATCGACAAACATTATGTCATGAAGAATCCAGTCACCTCCTCAAAGACTGGCACGACTTCTAGAAGCTCCATGAAGGGTACATCCAACTGCATCGCGACGTGACGAACCAGGGGTACGGAGCCACGCCAGGCGCCATAGCTTACGGCGCACCACCACCACCACACACGCAGCATGTTACTGCGCCAGCGCCGAACAATGGAGGAGAGCAATACCCACGCCCACTCAGGAACATGGGTATGATCCAAATGGGATGTCCCTCCAACAGGATGCAGAAAAGAATCACTCGTCAAGTCAACCCAGTAGTCAACGCTCCACCCTCAACCCCTGAGTACCTCAGCCGGTCAGAGTGCTGCATCACCTTTGATAGGAGCGACCACCCGCACCAGGTCCCTCGACCATACCATTCTCCGCTGGTGCTCGAGGCGCAAATCGGCGGATTCGAGATGAGTAGAGTTTTCATGGACAGGGGCAGCGACATCAACCACATGTTCGCCAGCACCATGCGAGCCATGCGGATCCCCCTCTCCAGCCTAGAAGCATCTGAAACAACCTTCCACGGCATCGTGCCAGGGAAAGGAGTATATCCCCTGGGGAAAATCTGGTTGGACGTCATCTTTAGCACGCCCAAAAACTTCCACGTGAGCGCCTTGAGTTCGAGGTGGTCGACTAGCCATCCCAATATCAAACTATCCTTGGGCGTGTAGCATTCACAAGGTTCATGGCGGTCCCGCACTATGCGTACCTCTAGATTAAGATGTCAGGACCTAATGGCATTATCACCATTAACGGAAGCTTCACCAAGTTCGACAGATGCGACAAGGAATTCAATAGAATCTCCTAGTCCTTCGATATGCAAGAGGAGATGGCAAGGCTCAAGGAGTTGATGGACAACAGGCTTCCTCCTGTGAGAAAGCAGAACGCATCGGACCAATCCTTTGACTCCACGGTGAACACCAAGGCAGTCCAGGTCCACCCGATGGACCTGACCAAGATGACCCTCATCGCCAACAACCTGAGTTCTGCATAGGAACTTGCGCTCGTCGAATTTCACCGTGAGCGTTGGGAGATATTCTCCTAGTTTCCTGTGGACATGCCATGATTCCCTAGGGAATTCGTCAAGCACGCACTCAACGTGTCTCTAGACGCAAGACAATCAAGCAGTCGATGCGTCGATTGTCAGAACCAAGGGCAAAAGCAGTTGGCATGGAAGTCAACAGACTCCTCGATGCCAACTTTATACACGAAATCAAGGAAAGCACCTGGGTGGCTAACCCCATGCTCATTCCTAAAAAGGACACATACATTCTACAGATGTGCATGGACTTCACCTCCCTCAACAAGCACTTCCCAAAGGACCACTTCCCATTACCGCGGACCGACCAAATAATTGACTCTACCACGGGATGTGAATGCCTATGTTTCCTTGATGCCTACTCAGGCTATCATCATATTTGAATGAAGGAAGATGATCAAGAGAAAACGTCCTTCATCATGCCTTTCGGCGTCTACTTCTACACTACGATGCCCTTCGGGTTGAAGAACGTAGGAGCCACCTACCAACGGTGCATGCAAGCCTGCCTCAAGAGCCAGCTTGGCCGCAATGTTCAGGTCTACATCGATGATATAGTGGTCAAGACCAAGGAGGAAACTACACTCATCAATGATCTCCGTGCGACCTTTGACAACCTTGACCTCTACAAGATCAAGCTGAACCCAGAAAAGTGCGCCTTCGGCATCCCATCTAGGCAACTACTCGGGTACCTCATCTCCGCTAGGGGAATAGAGGCTAATCTGAAAAAGATAAAGGCCATACTGTCCATGGAGAAGCCGAAGAACGTCAAGGGCATCCAACATCTCGCCGGATGAATGACGTTGCTCAGCCGATTCATCAGTCGGATGGGTGAAAAGTCACTACTGTTCTACCAACTCCTCTGCAAGATGGACAAGTTCGAGTGGACGGACGAGGTGCAAGAAGAATTCGAAGATATCAAGCACCTTCTCTCCACCTCGCCTGCTCTGGTGACCCCTAGGGAGAAGGAACCAATGCTTATATACATATCAGCCACCAACCAGGTGGTTAGTACTGTGGTGGTGGTCGAACGGGCCGAAGAGAACAAGATCCACAGAGTGCAACGTCCGGTGTACTACCTTAGTGAGGTACTAACACCCACTAAGCAGTGGTACCCGCATTACCAGAAGTTGTCATACGGTGTCTTCATGATAGCATGGCGACTGTGTCACTACTTCTAGGAGCACCCGATAGTTGTGGTAAACGATGCCCCACTGAACCACATCCTCAACAACCCCCTCTAGGGCATAGAACTATCCCCACGGGACATCACCTATGAGCGGCGGACAGTGATCAAGTCACAAGTACTACCGAACTTCCTTGTCCACTGGACGAAGAACCAGCTCCCAGGTACATCAGACATGTACAATCTATGGACTATGAACTTTGACGGATCCAAACATAAAGAAGGAGTTGGTGCTGGCGTCATCCTGACATCTCCTCAGGCCGACAAGATATGGTATATCCTGTGAATGAAGTTTCACGTATCCAACAATGAGGCAGAGTATGAGGCGCTGATCCGCGGGATGTGGATGGCCAAATCTTGCGGTGACACACGGCTCGTCATCTACGGCGACTCCAACCTCGTGGTCGAACAAACCATGAATAGGTGTGATGCATTGAGCGACAACATGATCGCATACCGCGAACTCTACAACACACTTGAAGGGGACTTCGATGGTTGCGAACTATGACACATCAGCCGCGAAAGTAATGAGGAGGCCGACAACCTCGCCAACATAGGATCCACCTGCGCCCCGGTGCCATCAGGCGTATTCTTGGAGCAAATCTATGAGCATCAAGCTAAAGGCTACTGCAGGGCCATCAGAAGCGGCAACACACTTAGGGGCTACGCCACCCGAACAGTCCGAAGGATCCAGCAAAAACAAACAAGGATCTGCACCTGAAGGCCCCATGGAGGTGATGCTCATTGATCCATCCTGGACACAGTCGTACATCACGTACCTGCTCTCCAAGAAGCTGCCAGATGACCTAACATATGGGCGACATATCGCTCAACGCTCCAAGGCCTTCACAATAATCAACGGCTAGCTGTAAAAGTGAAGCATCACGGACCTTCTCCAACGATGCGTCACCAACGGTGACGGTAGAGAAATCCTCCTTGAAATACACGAGGGCACCTGCGAACATCACGCTAGCAGTCACGCCCTCATCGCTAAATCTCTACGAGCTAGCTTCTATTGGCCCACCGCAATGCGCGACACCAAGGACATCATCGAGAGATGCAATGTCTGCCAGAGATTCGCGGATAAGCCACACGCACCAGGCGTGGAACTAAAGCCAATACCGCCGCTTGGCCCTTCGTGCTGTGGGTTCTTGACATGGTAGGAAAGCTGTAGAAATTGTCACCTGGAGAATACGTCCTCCTCCTTGTCGCAGTCGACAAGTTCACCAAGTGAATCGAGGCCATGCCGGTCAACCAAATTGGGGCCACCGCTGTCAAGTTCTTCGAATCCATCATCTTCAGGTTCGGGGTGCCGCACAACATCATCACCGACAACAGGACGAACTTCACCTCGAACGAGTTCTAGGACTTCTGCAAAAACCTAGGCATCAACATCAGCTATGCTTATGTGGCACATTCTCAGACCAACAGTCAAGTCGAGAAGGACAACATCCTAGTTTGCAATGGCATCAAGAAGCGACTCCTTCGGCCTCTCAAACAAGCGGCATGATGTTGGGCCGAAGAGTTGCCCTCTATGTTATGGAGCCTACGCACAACCCTGAACAGTGCCACTGGTTACATGCCTTTCTTCATGGTGCACGGTGCTGAGGCGATACTACCAGCTAAAGTGCGCTACAAGGCCCCACGGGTCATCGCCTACAGCGAGGCCGAACCGACAATAGCACTCAAAGACTTCGTCGACCTTCTCGATGAAGCACACGAAATCGCCGTGGAATGGTCAACTGTGTACCAATAGAGCCTCCGCAACTACCACAGTCAATGGCTATGTTCAAGGTCCTTCGTCGAAGGTGGCCTCGTCCTGCGACTGAAATAGATAGGGCACCACAAGCTTGAATCTCCATGGGAAGGACCATACATGGTCACCGAAGTGATCCCAGGTGGCGCATATCACCTCAAAGACTTAGAAACTGGATTCGCATACTCCAACCCGTGGAACGTCGCATAGCTGCGATGTTTCTACCCTTAGATGTCTTTCCTTTACAATAAGGCTACTTAGCTAGGCTACTTAGCCAAACAATGTACCTCCTACTATTTCTCCAATAAATAAAGCTCAGTGCCTCAACTATGTGCCTTGTTATGTTTTACTCTCCATACATTTTTCACTCAGGGGTTGCACCTCCCTGATGACCTCGTCACACATAAAACTCACCATGGTGATTGCCCGAGTAGCTGATTCAACTTACAACCGAACCATTGAAAACTCCATCCCAACTGCAGCCCAACTGACAGGTTGGCAAGGTGCAGAGATTTAAAAGCATCAGGCTAATGAAAAGGAATCGCATAATCACACTCAAACATATACAAGCTATAAAGTTTGCAATAATTACAAGGGCCAGAAAACACCCACTCGAAACTATATGAACTTATACAACACCCATATGTTTTGTGCAGGCTAGAAACTACTCTACCATCACTGAAGGAGGACATTGGTGCGCTCATCAAATAAATTCACGATGTCCTCTGTTGGCTGGACAACTGCCCGATAGTGGGGAACCATGTTCTTCGCCATACCATCCAGAGGGGCTAGCGGTCCTATCGCGATAGCATCTAGGTCCACATCCGGATGTTGCATATGCACCAATGACAACGCGGCCTTGGCACCCGCGACAAGTTGCTGTTGCACACACTCGCGCACAGCACCAACATTATGGAACTTCTGTAGCAATTCTAGCAGGCTTGCAGGGACTACGTCCAGTGGGAACACCGCCCTAAAAATATGCTTAAAGGACGACTATGCTTTTTTCAAGAAGTGTAGCACCTGCGAAACGCGGTCCTTCAAGATCGCCAGCACAGTCGCCCGATTTCGATCGGACCAGAAGAATCCTCTAGCTTCCAGCTCCACTTGAGTCAGGCAGTTCAGTCAGATGCTGACGTGATCTCTCTCTTCCTATAGAATGAGATTCACAACTGGACAAACGAGGCAAGACACGTCAGTCGAGCTCACAGCAAGCCAACGGGAAAAAGACAAAGCAGTTGAGGAGCACCCACATTGCAGCTGCTCGTTAACCCAGGCCACCTCACCAAGGAGATATGTTTCTTGCTCAAACGCTTTCTCTGCCTTCGACTTCCACACATCAGCACTTCCCCGGATGATCAACACGTTTCTCTCCAACTCTTTCACATGGTCACGTAGGCAAGAAAGTAGGGATAGTTTGCCCACCCTTAAGCGTGGAGGAGCCAAGGACACAGCAGACAACGACACATCCTTCGTGGCACTCGCAGAGCCCTAACCAAGCAAGTAATTGAAGGATAAGCGACAACACTCAATGAATGCAAGTCTAAAGGAAGATAGGAAGCAACAAAACAACCAGCATATATACATGGGACTTAAATGTTTTCTTCATGGGTCACGTCCACAAAAGTACTTGATATACCACGAAGTCCTAGCATGATTCCACAACAAAAGAACAAGCAAGAGCACAGCCAGGCCTATGAAGAAGCATCTGCGAGCTTCACGGATTCTACAGTAGCCTCTGATGTCTACGCACTTCTATTCTTATAGATAGTTGTTGGGCCTCCAAGTGCAGAGGTTTGTAGAACAACAACAAGTTTCCCTTAAGTGGATTACCCAAGGTTTATCGAACTCAGGGAGGAAGTGGTCAAAGGTATCCCTCTCAAGCAACCCTGCAATCAAGATACAAGAAGTCTCTTATGTCCCCAACACACCCAATACACTTGTCAGGTGTATAGGTGCACTAGTTCGGAGAAGAGATAGTGAAATATAAGTGGTATAGATATAATATAATGGTGCCAGAAAATAGCTTGACGGGTAGGAAAAGACTAAAGGCAATCTGAAATAAAGATGAAAGAAAGCAAACATGTAACAGATCTAGTTGCAAACGGTGTTTCAATGCTTAGAAATAAGGCCTAGGGATCATACTTTCACTAGTGAACACTCTCATATAAATATCTTCTCTTTATGATACTACTCTTAACTACTCTCCGGTTGGACACTCTAATCCATGGTAGGGCTATAACAGCACTCCTCAAAGTTTGTTTTTCCCATCTAGATAACCCCACACTGTCACCTTGAGCGCTGGATGGTTCCAACAAACACCACAATTTCATAAAGACAACCAACTCCAAATATAACTTATAACAAGTAATTGTAATCTCTAGCCTAAGTGCCACCATGGTGTGCACGCTATCACTTTCACACACATGGGGAGAGCAAAGATTTATTAAAGCACTTGAGTAACAAGGTAGATCTACTTGATTACAAAGCTCATGATCACAATATGATCACGCATAGAGAGAGATGAACACATAGCTACCGGTAGAACCCTTAGCCTCGAGAGAGAACTACTCCCTCCTCATCATGGGAATTAGCAACGGCGATGGAGATGGTGGTGGAGATCGATGGAGATGGCTTCGGGGGCACTTCCCCGTCCCGACAGGGTGCCAGAACAGAGACTTTCTGTCCCTCGAATCTCCCCTTCGGTGGTGCTTGTTGGCCCAAATATATCGAGCTCGTTGGGGAACCCCAAGAGGAAGGAATGATGAGCACAACAGCAAGTTTTCCCTCAGTTATGAAACCAAGGTTATCAATCCAGTAGGAGCAAGGAAACACCCCAAAGGTATTGCTAGCTGGACTTTGTCACGGCGCACTATCGGTGTCAGCAGCAACGTGGAGACCTGCATAACACAACCACAGAACTCTGTCCCCAACTTACAGTGAGGTTGCCAATCTCACCGGTTTTGCTAAAAACAAAGGATTAAACGTATTGTGTGGAAGAAAGTAGTAGTTTGCAGAAAGTAAACAGAAAAAAGTAAACAGTTGATTGTAGATTAATGATAAAAGAAAGGACCGGGTTCCATAGTTCACTAGTGGTGGCTCTCCTTAAGATAGATGACATGTTGGGTGAACAAATTACAGCGGGGCAATTGACAAACATCGAGAAAGCAATCATGCATATACTACTCATCTTGACTCCTTTGAGACTTGATTGGGCATTACAACATTATACATAGACCGTAATCCAACTGCATCTACGACTAATAATCCACCTTCAGGTTATCATCCGAACCCCCTCCAGTATTAAGTTTTGCTTTATGAACTGCGTGTAAAGTAAACAATACGATTGTTCTATGAACAAAGGATTGTTGTTTTCTCCCTAGTAGCAACAGCACATCTAGTACCTTAGAGATTTCTGTCACTTCCCCAGATTACCAGAGGCATGAACCCACTATCGAGCGTAAATACTAACTCTTGGAGTTGCTAGCATCTACTTGGCCAAGATAGCTACTAACAATGGAAAGCATGCAAGATCACAAATAACAAAGACATGATAGAATCAATAATCAATCTAAAATAGCATCTCAATATCCATCGGATCCCCGCAAACACAACATGTAGGAATTACAAATAGATGATCTTGATCATGAATGGAGCTCACTAGATCTAAACATGATAGCAAAAAGGAGAAGAACCAGCCATCTAGCTACTACATGGACCCGTAGTCCAGAGATGAACTACTCACGCATCACACCGAAGGCTTGCATGATGATGAAGAAGGCCTCCAGGGTGAATTCCCCTCTTCAGCAGGGTGCCGGGAAGAGCTTCAGATCCCTCCCAATGTAGGGATGGAGATGACGGCGGCTACTGACTCTTTCGTGGAATTTTGATCAGGTACTTAGGGTTTCTGTATCGGAGGCATCTTATAGGCGAAAGGGGAGGCCGAGGGGGTGCCGGAGGCGGCCAGACCACCCCTGGCATGGGCTAGGCTGGGCCGCGCGGCCAGGTGGTGTGGCGGCCCCCTGGCCCCTCTCCATCTCGTATTTTGGCTCCTTGTGTACCTTGGTGAAAAACTAACTTTGGCTTTTGTCCCGTCCAATTCCGAGAATATTCATTTTCTGACTTTCCTGGAACCAAAAACAGCAGAAAACATGCAGATGGCACTATGGCTCTTGTTAATAGGTTAGTCCAAGAAAGTGTATAGAAAGTACTCCAAAGTTGGAACAAAACATAAGAAAGTAGATAAAACCAAGCATGGAACATCAAAAATTATGGATACGTTAGCAACGTATCAGGTGGCGGCGGCGCTGCGGAACTTTTCGTGGCTGGAGGCTCGTCGATTTAGGGTTTTCGTCCCAGGGGCTTCTTATAGGCGAAGGGGCGAGGTCGGTGGCCGGCCAGGAGGGCCACACCATGCCCTGGTGCGGCCTAGGGTTGCCTGCGCCAAGGGGTGGTGTGGCCGCCCTGTGGCCCCCTTCGTCTCTCCTTCGGACTCCATGTGTCTTTCGGTAAAATATTGACTTTGGCTTTTGTCCCATCCAATTCTGAGAATATTTATTTTCTGACTTTCCTGGAACCAAAAACAGCAGAAAACAGGCAGCTTGCACTATGGCATCTTGTTAATAGGTTAGTCCAAGAAAGTGTATAAAAATACTCCAAAGTGTGGACAAAACATAAGAAAGTAGATATAAAACAAGCATGGAACATCAAAAATTATAGATACGTTTGCAACGTATCAACATCCGCAAGCTTAACTCCTGCTCGTCCTCGAGTAGGTAAGTGATAAAAAGAATAATTTTTGAGGTGACATGCACCATCACAATCAAGATCAAACCATTTGCAAGCATTGAATGATGGGATCAAAGTACTCTAAACATGAGGATGAAAGATGAAGTTCTAACAATAAGGCAAAGTAGCTATGCTGCAACATGAAAGGATACAAACAAAGATCATGAATAACAATTCATTGAAAGACGTTTGTTTGTTTCACATATAGAAAACATAGCATAGTGGCATTCAGCTTGTCCCTCATGGAGTAGCAAAACATAAATGCATAGGACACCTTCAAAGTTCATAAGGGTGACTAGATACAAATAGTTTAAGAACAAGCAATATCAAAGTTATGCATCAATCAACAAGTCTTGGGACAATGCACATTAAACTAAGAATGGCCATTATGCTCTCTCAATAGGTGCATAAAGATAGAAGATGGAGACTCAACATAAAAGTAAAAGAAAGGCCTTCATAGAACGAAGCAGGGATTCAAGTCTCATAAAGAGCTTCCAAAAATTATGGTACTTATTAGCTTTCAGCTCTCATTGCTCCTATCATAAGCATCTTGAAGTGATTAAGGTTAAAGTGAACAAACCATGGAGTATATGCTTGACAAAGTATAAGTTGGAAATCTCATGTCCCTTGAATACGAGGGCCGCTCCTCATGCTACTCAAGTTTATTTACTGGTAAGTTCTTATCATAGTAAGTACATGTATATCATAGAGAACTGCCAACGGGGTACCCCTTGCCCGATGATACGGAAGAATCCCCATATCAAAATGACAAGGCAAGCAGACAACGAGCATCTCAGCAATCTTCTTATTTACCATGGGAAAATGGTGCTTTTTTCTCTCTTTCCTCTTTTCTCATCTCTTTTTCTCTTTTTCTCAATCTCTATCTCTTTTTTTATAAGAAGAATGCTTCATAGATTGCTCATTATGGTTATGCTGCAGGTTTCCACCATGATTAGGCATGGATTAGACCAGCGGCCTAGGCGTTTCTCTAACACACATACATAACTCCATGGACTTATAAGCTCCCCTTTCATTTCACACCGATGACATCCATAAACAAAAGAGCATGACATCAACTGGGTACAATGTACAAGTGCAATGTTGAAAGTGTTCCCCATGACAGCATGGTTCTGCTAATCCCCAACATATAAGTGCAAGCATATACAACATAGATGACACAATGTTTCAAGTTTATTAGGGGCAAGAAAAGTAGAGTGTGTCATCAAGTTCATGAGAGCTTTAATCACTAATTTTCTCATAACAAGTTTAATTCGGAAGGTAGATAAAAACATGAATATACTTGGAATAGCAAATGCTAATAGGTAGGTATGGTGGACTCTTTGGAATAACTTGGTTTTAGTTGGAGTTGGATGCATAAGTGGAACTCATACTTGGTTATGGAGGCTAGCAAAAGACTGGGAGCGACCAACTAAGAGAGCAATAATGGCCATAATCATGCAAAGCGACAAAACATCATTAATTAAAGCATAAAGTGACATTACAAGATGAAAACTAAAGGATCATATAGTCTATGGTGACTTGGGATAGTCATAACATGGTTTGAGCATGCGCCAAGTTAACCCAAATAAAGCATCAAAGGAGAATACCACAATACTATGATTTAATATGTTAAAACAACGCATGATTCTTTCAAGGCACATTAAGCAATCTCAATTGTTTATAACATGTCATGCTCCAACAAAAATCACTAAGCATAAAGCCAAAACAATATCAAGCATGACATGACAAAGCATAGGCCACAGTCAAAAACAAACTCCTTTTTACCACTTAAGCATGAACTTTTCCTACTCTTTTCCAATCCAAACCAACCTATTTGAAAACTAATATATGAAAGAGGGGGTCCAACAAATTTATTCAAGCAAACTAAGAAAATGAAAACCAAAAACAAAAATGAAGACGCTCCAAGAACAACACAACTGTGCATGAAATAATAAAAATGAAGTGTTTGGAAGAAACCTGAGGTTTTTATTGAAGAAGAAGGGGATGCGTTGGGCATATCCAAGCTTTGACGCTTGTACTTCTTGGATATTTCTTGGGGTGACACGGGGTGGCATCCCCAAGCTTCAGCTTTAGTCCATTCTTCATCTCATTACATCATTCTTTCCTTACACCTGAAATTTTTCCTTCATACAAAACTTCACACAATCTTTATTAGCAACATTACTGTACTCAAGATAATAAGTCTTTGGGTTCAGTTCCAACACAAGTAAAACTTCCATTAAAACACAAGATACTGTAGCACTTCCCTCAAAAATCTCAATTCCCCCAAGAGAACCCAAAAATGAATCAACAAGAAGCAAATGCAAATAATGGCAGAAATCTGTCAAAATAGACCAGCAGATAGAAACCGATTTTTTCGAAGATCTTCTGTTGCTCCAATCGAAAAGTGTTGAACTAACGAAAGTTGGATAACAACCTGGGGAAGAAGCATAAACAATTACATCTCAAACCGACATACAGAGATTTTTCACGAATTTTTACAGTGAAGCACAGAAATCTGTTTCGGGACAGCAACTTTCCCAAGCATTACTTCTCTCTCATTAGAGGTTACTCTTGGCACAAAAATCACACAAAAATGATAAGGAGAGGTTATTACTGAAGCAATAACTTCCAATACTTAAGAAAACTACTGGGTTATCTCCCAAGAAGTACTTTTCTTTAACGCCTTTACGTTAGGCATGATAGTTTGAGAAGATGCTCACATAAGAAATATGAATTGAAGTAAAAGAGAGCATCAAGAACCAAATTCAAAGCACATTTAAGTCTAACCCACTTCGTATGCATAGGAATCTTGTAAAGAAACAAGTCATGAAAGCACAAAGCAACAAGCATAGGAAAGTAAAACAAGTGCAACTTCAAGACTTTCAACATAAAGAGGGGAAACTTAATATTATTGAGATGCATAAAACCATGTTTCCCTCTCTCATAATAACTTTCAGTAGAATCATGAATAAAATTAACAATATAACTATCGCATAAAACATTCTTATCATGAGCCACATGCATAAAATGATTATTAATCTCCATATAAGCATAGTCATTCTTATTAATTATGGTGGGAGCAAATTCAACAAAATAGCTATCATTATTATTCTCATCACCATAATCATCAAATATAGGAGACATATTGTAATCATAATTAATTTCCTCCTCAATAGTAGGTGGACTGAAAATACCATATTCATCATTGTAATCATCATATATTGTAGGTTTGGTATCATCATAAGCAATAGAATAGCTATCTTCGAAAGCTGGGGAACTAAAAAGATCATTTTCATAAAAACTAGCTTCCCCAAGCTTAGACTTTTCCATAGCATTAGCAATAATGGTGTCCAAAGAATTCATACTAACAACATTGGTATCAGCATGCAAATAAAGTTCCATAGGTTTTTTAATTTTCTCTTCAAAGACTTCATGTCCTAACTCAAGATAAATACTATAAAGCTCTCTAATTTTGTTGTCGTTTTCCATTAAGCCTAACTAGTGAAAAGAAGAAACAAAAAGACAAAATTGCAGAATCTAAAGGAAATAACTTCGAGCACTCACACCGGAGGATGTGAGTACCTTTTACCTTACCTCCCCGGCAACGGCGCTAGAAAATAGCTTGATGTCTACGCACTTCTATACTTGTAGACGGTTGTTGGCCCTCCAAGTGCAGAGGTTTGTAGAACAGCAGCAAGTTTCCCTTAAGTGGATTACCCAAGGTTTATCGAACTCAGGGAGGAAGTGGTCAAAGGTATCCCTCTCAAGCAACCCTGCAATCAAGATACAAGAAGTCTCTTGTGCCCCAACAAATCCAATACACTTGTCAGGTGTATAGGTGCACTAGTTCGGCGAAGATATAGCGAAATATAAGTGGTATAGATATAAGACAACGGTGCCAGAAAATAGCTTGACGGGCAGGAAGAGACTAAAGGCGATCTGAAATAAAGATGAAAGCAAGCAAACATGTAGAATATCTAGTTGCAAACGGTGTTTCAATGCTTAGAAACAAGTCCTAAGGATCATACTTTCACTAGTGAACACTCTCATATAAATATATTATCTTTATGATACTACTCTTAACTACTCTCCGATTGGACACTCTAATCCATGGTAGGGCTATAACAGCACTCCTCAAAGTTCGCTTTTCCCATCTAGATAACCCCACACTGTCACCTTGAGAACTAGATGGTTCCAACAAACACAACAATTTCATAAAGAAATCCAACTCCAAATATAACTTATAACAAGTAATTGTTATCTCTAGCCTAAGTGCCACCATGGTGTGCACGCTGTCACTTTCACACACATGGGGAGAGCAGAGATCTATTAAAGCACTTGAGTAGCAAGGTAGATCTACTTGATTACAAAGCTCATGATCACAATATGATCATGCATAGAGAGAGAGATGAACACATAGCTACCGGTAGAACCCTTAGCCTCGAGAGAGAACTACTCCCTCCTCATCATGGGAATCAGCAATGGTGATGGAGATCGATGGAGATGGCTCCGGGGGCACTTCCCCATCCCGGCAGGGTGCCGGAACAGAGACTTTCTATCCTCCGAATCTCCCCTTCGGTGGCGGCGGCACTGCGGAACTTTTCCTGGCTGGAGGCTCGTTGATTTAGGGTTTTCATGCCAGGGTCTTCTAATAGGCGAAGGGGCGAGGTCGGTGGCCGGCCAGGGGGCCCACACCATGCCCTGGCGCGGCCTAGGGCTGCCCGCGCCAAGGGGTGGTGTGGCCGCCCTATGTCCCCCCTCGTCTCTCCTTTGGACTCAATGTGTCTTCCGGTAAAATATTGACTTTGGCTTTTGTCCCGTCCAATTCCGAGAATATTTATTTTCTGACTTCCTTGGAACCAAAAACAGCAGAAAACAAGCAGTTGGCATTGTGGCATCTTGTTAATAGGTTAGTCCAATAAAGTGTATAAAAATACTCCAAAGTGTGGACAAAACTTAAGAAAGTAGATATAAAACAAGCAAGGAACATCAAAAATTATAGATATGTTTGCAACGTATCAGCCTCTAACATCGTGGCCTTGGTGGCAGCAGCTGATACGTCCATTTTGCATCACTATTCTATATCATAATTCACTGTTATTCATTGATATATTTCATATTAAGAGATGATACTTATGTTATTTCATCTATTTTTGCATGGTTGATGACTTTTGGAGCATGGACCGCTGCAGTCAGGATTCTGATGGAAAAGGTGTTATTTGGAGGCAAAATTCATGAAGATCAGAAAATTCGGGAAAATATACGAAAAATCCTATTTTTCCAGAAGACGAAGGAAGCCAGAAGGAGGAGTGGAGATGGGCCACAGGGGGCCCACACCACCCCCTGGCGCGAGCCACCCTAGGCCGCGCCACCGGGTGGTGTGGCCGCCCTGCCCACCTCTGACTCTCCCCTCTAGCGTATATATTCCTCCCGAAACCCTAAGACTCGGGGAGCGACCACAGAAAGATTCCGCCGCCTCTACAGGGCGGAAAACACCAAGAGAGAAAGATCTCTCCGATAGACAGATTTCTGTTGGGGAATTCCTTCCCGGAGAGGGGAGATCGTCGCCATCAACACCACCATCAAGCTGGACTTCATCGGGATCATCATCATCATCACCACCATCATAACCATCAGAACCCTCATCACCATCTCCATATTGCTGTAACAATTGGGTTGAATCTTGCATAGTTCTTAGGGGAAACTTTCCCGGTGTTGATTACTCTTTGTAGTTGATGCTATTAAGTGAACCATTGAATTATTATTTATGTTCAGATTGTTATACATCATTATTCCATCTCTGATCAGGATCCATATGATGTCTTGTGAGTAGTTCGTTTTGTTCTTGAGGACATGGGAGAAGTCATGTTGTTAGTAGTGGAGTTGTGTTGAGAAAGATTCAATAGTTTGATATTTAAGTTGCGGTGTACTTCTTCTAGTGGTGTCATGTGAACATCGACTACATGACACTTCACCTATATGGGCCTAGGGGAATGCTTTGTGTATTTGGCTACTAATCGTAGGGGTTGCCGGAGTGACAGAAACCTGAACCCCCGTTAGGAAACCATTGCACAAGGGACGTAAGGGTCTTAGAGTTTAAAGATGTGGTTAGGTTTCTACCTTAATTACTTTCTTGTACTTATGGATATTGGCAAGGGGTATAATCACAAGTATGTATTAGTCCTAGGAAGGTCGGTACATTAGCACAGGTTCACCCACACAACACTTAGCAAGCTAAAGAAGATTAATCAACTATATGAAGAGAAAGCACTTGACAGAATTCCCGTGTGTCCTCGAGAACGTTTGGTCATCTTAAGTAATACAACCGGCTTGTCCTTTGCTGCATAAAGGATTGGGCCACTTGCTTCATTTATTCCTACTGTCTTTTATTTACTCGTACTTTATTTACTTGCATTATCAAAAACCCCTAAAAATCCATTTGCTAAGTATTTGCAGAGAATTCCTGATCCATACCACTAGCCAGCACCTTCTGCTCCTCGTTGGGTTCAACACTCTTACTTATCGAAAATACTGCGATACACCCCCTATACTTGTGGGTCATCAAGACTATTTTCGGGCGCCGTTGCCGGGGAGTGAAGCGTTATTGGAGAGTGGAACTGGTAAAGGAAACTTCTACTTTGAGTATTGTTTACTTCTGCTAGTTGCTTTATTTTCGTTATGGATAATTCGCTGAGTTTCTTATTTGGTAATGCTACTACCACTGCTAAGGTAGTAGATGAACCACCACCTGCTGAGAATGATGCTTTTAAAATACCTACAAGAATTATTGATCGTGTTATGGATAACTACTATCTTGGGGATGGAACTGTCCATCCCGGTGACCATTTGCTTTTTATACACGAATTATGCAGTTTGTTCAAGTGTGCAGGTATTACTACAGATCAAGTTAAGAAGAAGTTATTCTCATTATCACTGAAAGGAAGAGTTGAGGAATGGTATAAGCTGCTGAAGAATGGTCAAGCTCTTGAATGGGAGGAAATAGTGCCTCTCCTTTATTCAAAGTTTTATCCTCCTAGTGAGATTCATAAAGATCGGAATCAAATATACAACTTTTGGCCTCTTGATGGAGAGAGTACAGCTCAAGCTTGGGGAGATTGAAGTTACTAATGCTCAAATGTCCCATTCATGAGCACCCCAACAATATTATTATCAATAACTTTTATGCAAGGCTTTATCTTCATGATAAGGATTTATTGGATGCTTCTTGTGCTGGATCATTCACTCGCATGGAAGAAGAAGCTAAATGGGATCTTCTGGACCGTATTCAAGACAATGCTGAAGCTTGGGAGAATAACAAAGGTAGAAAGTCAGGTATAAATTATGATTATGAATGCATTGAATCTTTTATGGAAACTGATGACTTTCAAAATATTAATAATACTTATGGTCTTGATTTACAAGTTATTACAAATTGCTTTAAGGCTTTTGCTTCTTATATTGAAATCCCAAAAAGGGGATGGAGCACGTACCATGCGCCTTATAAGGATATTGCTGACTGTGTACCTATTGGGAGTACTGAGTTTTACACTTTTGATCACATCTTACCTGAACTTTATATCGAGAAACCCTTCCCTGATAAGGTAAAGGACCATCCTATGATAACTAGTGTAATCACTAAAAGTGCAAAGAGAACTATAAAACCTGATGAACAAATAAACATTGAACCTGTTGTAGCAATTGTGAAAGACCTTGTCACTAAAAGCGTAGAAGATGCACACATAGTCTTTTGTGAGGATGCTTCTAATATTGTTTCACACCCTAATAGAACTAAAAAAGTCTAGTGTCCCTGTGCTTTCCGTTAGAATTGGTGATCATTGCTATTATGGTTTATGTGATATTGGTGCAAGTTCTAGTGCTATTCCTTATGAGCTTTATAGGGAAATTATGCATGAAATCAGGCCCTGTGAATTGGAAGAGATTGATGTGGTTATTCACCTTGCTAATAGAGGGACCATCTCTCCAATTGGTATTGTGCGAGACGTGGAAGTTCTTTACGGTAAGATTAAG
Organism: Avena insularis; assembly: GCA_023614405.1. NCBI lineage: Eukaryota > Viridiplantae > Streptophyta > Magnoliopsida > Poales > Poaceae > Avena > Avena insularis. Next base: position 371,178,400 of record CM042689.1, read on the forward strand.
TATCCTGCTGATTTTCTAGTACTTGGTTCAGCTGCTAGTAAAACTTATCCTATCATTTTTGGTAGACCTTTCTTGAGTACTTGTGGGGCTATTATAGATTGCAAAAGGGAGAAAATCTTGACTAAGTTTGATGGGGAATCTTATGAGTTTAATTTTTCGAAATTTACTAAAGAACCTTGTGAAGAGGAAACCCATAATGAGGATTTTAGAGTCGAACAACTTGCTTCTATTTCTCTTGCTCCTAACAATGCTTTGCAGCAATTTATGGAAGATCATGAAAGTGAAATCTTCATGGAAGAAAGGAACGAGATTGATGAGATTCTCCATAATCAGCCTAAGATGCTTAAGCATAACTTGCCTGTAGAAGACTTGGGTACTACGTTGCCACCTAAAAAGGATCCGGTCTTCGATCTAAAACCTCTCCCTGATGATCTTAAATATGCTTACATTGATGATAAAAAGATATATCCTGTTATTATTAGGTCTAAACTTTCAGGGAAGGAGGAAGAAAGGTTATTGGAGGTTTTGAAAAAACACTGAGGGGCTATGGGCTATACTCTGGATGATTTAAAAGGGATTTCACCTACTATATGTCAGCATGATATCAATATCGAACCAGATGCAAAGCCAGTAGTAGAGCACCAACAACGTTTAAATCCTAAGATGAAGGAAGTGGTAATAAATGAGGTATTGAAACTCCTTGATGCTGGTATTATTTACCCTATTGCTGATAGTGAATGGGTTAGTCTTGTTCATTATGTCCCTAAAAAGGGAGGTATTACTGTTGTGCCTAATGATAATGATGAGCTTATTCCCCAAAGAATAGTAGTAGGCTATAGGATGTGCATTGACTTTAGGAAAGTCAATAAAGTTACTAAGAAAGATCATTACCCGCTTCCTTTTATTGATCAAATGTTGGAAAGGTTGTCTAAAAAGACCCATTTTTGTTTTCTTGATGGTTATTCTGGTTTCTCTCAAATTGTTGTTAAACAACAAGATCAGGAAAAAAATACTTTTGCTTGCCCTTACGGAACTTATGCTTATAGACGTATGCCTTTTGGTTTATGTAATGCTCCTGCTACTTTTCAAAGATGCATGTCTGCTATCTTTCATGGTTTTTGTGAGGAAATTGTGGAAGTGTTCATGGATGACTTCTCTGTCTATGGAACTTCTTTTGATAATTGTCTACACAACCTTAATAAAGTTTTGCAGAGGTGTGAAGAAACTAATCTTGTTCTTAATTGGGAGAAATGCCACTTCATGGTTAATGAAGGGATTGTCCTTGGGCATAAGGTCTCCGAAAGAGGCATAGAGGTGGATAGAGCTAAAGTTGAGGCAATTGAGAAAATGCCCTGCCCAAGAGACATCAAAGGTATTCGTAGTATCCTTGGTCATGTTGGTTTCTATAGAAGGTTTATTAAAGATTTTTCTAGAATATCAAAACCCCTCACTAATCTTCTTCAAAAAGATGTACCCTTTGTTTTTGATGATGATTATAAGGAAGCTTTTGAAACACTTAAGAAGGCTTTAACTACAGCTCCTATTGTTCAACCACCTGATTGGAGCTTACCCTTTGAAATAATGTGTGATGCTAGTGATTTTGCTATAGGTGATGTCCTTGGGCAACGAATTGATAAAAAGCTAAACGTTATTCATTATGCTAGTAAGACTCTAGACGCTGCTCAAAGGAATTATGCTACTACTGAAAAATAATTTCTAGCTGTCATCTTCGCTTGTGATAAGTTTAGACCCTATATTGTAGACTCAAAAGTCACCATTCATACTGATCATGTTGCTATTAAGTACCTTATGACGAAGAAGGACGCTAAGCCTAGGCTTATTAGATGGGTGATGCTTTTACAAGAGTTTGATCTACATATTGTAGATAGGAAAGGTGCTGAAAACCCTGTAGCTGGTAATTTATCTCGATTGGAAAATATCTCCTTTGACCCTATGCCTGTTAATGAAAGTTTTCCAAATGAACAGTTGGCTGCGGTAGGGGTAAGCTCGCGAGGGAGCCCTTGGTACGCTGATTATGCTAACTTTATTGTCTCCAAGTATTTGCCTCCAACTTTTACAGCTCAGCAAAGAAGAAAGTTCTTTTATGATTTGAGGCATTATTTTTGGGATGACCCACACTTTTATAAAGAAGGAGTGGATGGTATTATGCGAAGATGTGTTCCAGAATATGAACAAAAGGAGATATTGCGTAAATGTCATGGTAGTGCTTATGGAGGACATCATGCAGGAGATAGAACTGCGCAGAAGGTGCTGCAATCAGGTTTCTACTAGCCTACCCTTTTTAAAGATGCAAGAAAATTTGTTTTATCTTGTGATGAGTGTCAGCGTGTTGGTAATATTTCTAGATGCAATGAAATGCCTATGAACTACTCTCTAGTTATTGAACCCTTTGATTGCTGGGGATTTAACTTTATGGGTCCTTTTCGTCCCTCGAAAGGTTATACTCATATTCTTGTTGCCATTGATTATGTTACTAAGTGGGTAGAAGTCATTCCTACGAAGAGTGCTGGCGGGGAGACTTCTTTAAAAATGCTTAAGGATGTTATCTTTCCTAGGTTTGGAGTGCCTAGGTATCTCATGACTGATGGAGGTTCCCATTTCATTCATGGTGGTTTCAGAAAGACCCTTGCTAAATATGATGTTAATCATAGAATTGCTTCAGCTTATCACCCTCAAACTAGTGGGCAAGTAGAGTTATCAAATAGAGAAATTAAATCCATCTTGCAAAAGACTGTTAATAGATCTAGAAAAAACTAGGCTAAAAAGTTGAATGATGCTTTATGGGCATATAGGTCTGCCTACAAAAACCCTATGGGGATGTCTCCTTATAAAATGGTTTATGGGAAAGCTTTTCACCTACCTTTAGAATTAGAACACAAAGCTTACTGGGCAGTTAAAGAACTAAATAGATATTGTAAGCTCGCTGGCGAGAAAAGATTATTTGACTTAAGTTCTTTAGATGAATGGAGGAGTGAAGCCTATGAAAATGCTAGGCTCTTTAAGGAAAAAGTTAAAAGATGGCATGACAAGCGAATACTTAAGAGAGAATTTCATGTTGGTGAGAGAGTTCTATTGTATAGGTCCCGTCTTAGATTTTTGCGGAAAACCATCACAAAATGGGAAGGACCTTTCATTATTGAAGAAGTGTACCGTTCAGGAGCAATAAAAATTTCTTCTTTAAAAGATAATACTACACAAGTAGTGAATGGACAGCGACTCAAGCACTATATTGCTGGAGATTCTTACAATGAAGATGTGGATGCCTTTCAAGTTATAACTCCAGAAAAATTTATCAAAGACAAAATTCAGAGACCTGCAGAGTCCGTTTTCAAATAGGTAACAGTTCTGGTAAGAAAAGTTCCACGAAAATACTATCCAACTATATTTTTGTAGTTTTTAGACAATAAGGAAAGCTACGAAGCGAAGAGGGACGGAAACGGAGCCATGGTGGCTCACACCACCCTGTGGCGCGGGCCCACCCCTGGTCGCGCCACTAGGTGGTGTGGCCACTCCGGACTCCGTCTTCGACCCGTTTTTCTCCCAGTGCCTTCCTTTTGTTATGAAACTTCGTAATATATAACCCCCCCGATCTCCCGGGGTTCATATATCGTGTTTTCGTCGTGTTTTTGTTTCGATCTATTTCTGACAGGTAGAGTCCCAGATTTGGAGCCACAATGACTTCCTCTGGATCAGCCAAGGAAGAATCTTTAGAGGATATCATCAACCCATACATGAGAGAGTTGAAGATTCATCCCAAGGAGTTGTTGCTTGAAGATGGGGAGGTCCGGATAAAAGAGGTTCAAGGCCCTAAAGGTGAAGGAAGTCTGGAGGACAAGATGGAAGCACTGGAGCAAGAAGTCTTTAGGTACAAGAAGATGGCGGAACGCGAAAGTGGATATCATCCATAAGAGTTGTTCCGAACTCATCGCCGAGCACCAAAAGGATACTGCTGAGCTCAAGGATGAAGTCCTCTCACTCCGCCAAACAACCAACGAACTGCAAGCATAGCTCTACGACGTTCAAAATCAAAACTGTGAGTATGAGGTTAGGTTTAAACGCATAGGTGCTGCTACAAGCTTCAGGATGCTGGAGACCACGATATCCTTTGTTGATGGGGAGCCCTTACCCTGGAAGTCATACGATGATGAGAGGATACCACCACCACCGAAGGAGTAACACGTCATCAGGTTTAGCATCCCCTTGGTTTGTTCCAAGCTTGGGGGAGTGTCACGGTATCACATCATTATCTTCTATCATTTTACCTTTTTAGTAGAGTCATATCATGAATAGAGAAGTTATCGTGTAGGATGGTTTGCATTATGGAAGTGTCCCCTCTCTCGTTAGATATGTATCCCTTGGTGTGAGTTGCCGTTATGGATTATTAATGAGAATTTCTATCATTTACTCTTTTGCATAGCTTATATTAGTTTTCAATTCGTGGTTATATGATTGATCTTGTTGTTAGTATTGGTATCACTTTGGGATCATTGAGTTAATTTAGTTGGTTTTGGCAAACCTGGCTCGGTCAGTAGCAACACAGTTTTTGAGAGTTGAATGAAAAAGAAAAAAGTACTCTAAAGAAATATAATTTCATCATCTTTCTTTCTTGATTTGCTCATAAGTCTAGTATTCTCTAGTTAAGATCTTTTGTGCTTCCAAGAAAGAATGCATGTTTGTCTTTATCACTTGTATGTTTGTTTGTTTCCTTCAACTCTTATACTTGCTACCTAGCCTTGCTAGCCAAAAACCTGTACTGAGAGGGAATTCTTCTCGTGCATCCAATCCTCAAAAACCAAAACCTTTGCCATTTGTGTCCACCATACCTACCTATTAGCATTATTGCTATTCCAAGTAAATTCATGTTTTTATCTACCTTCCAAATTAAACTTGTTCCGTGGAAATTAGTGATTAAAGCTCTCACGAACTTGATGGCACACTTTACTTTCTTGCACTTAATAAACTTGAACCATTGTGCCCATCTATGTTGCGTATATGCTTGAGCTTTGTAAGTTGTGAATTAGCAGAACCATGCTGTCATGGGGAACACTTTCAACATTGCACGGGTACTTTGTACCTAGTTGATATCATGTTCTTTTGTCTATGGATGTCGTCGGTGTGAAATGAAAGGGGAGCTTGTAAGTCCATTGAGTTATGCATGTGTGTTAGAGAAAGCGCTGTCATTGGTCTAATCCATGCTGACATGGTGGAAACCTGCAGCGTAACCATAACGAGTATCTATGAAGCATTCTTCTTATAAAAAAAGAGTTGGATATTGAGAAAAAGAGAAAAATAAAAAAAGAGATATTATGAAAAGAGGAAAGAGAGAGAAAAGCACCATATTCCCATGGTAAATAAGAAGATTGCTGAGATACTTGTTGTCTGCTTGCCTTGTCATTTTGTATGGGGATTCTTCTGTATCATCGAGAAAGGGGTACCCCGTTGGCGATTCTCTATGATACACATGTGCTTACAATGATAAGAACTTACCGGTGACTAAACTTGAGTAGCATGAGGAGCGGCCCTCGTATTCAAGGGACATGAGATTCTCAATTTACAACTTGTCAATGCATATCCTCATATTTGATCACTTTAACCTTAATCACCTAAAGATTCCTATGATAGGGGCAATGAGAGCTGAAAGCTAATAAGTATCATAATTTTTGGGAGCTCTTTATGAAATTTGCAATCCCTGCTTCCCTCTGTGAAGGGCCTTTCTTTTACTTTTAGTTTGAGTCAGTAAACTTATCCCCTTCTATCTCAGCAAGTATTTTGAGTTGTTGTGTTTCATTCATTCATATGATGATTTATTCAATCATGTTTCTTATGTTCTTTGTTTTGCACATTGCTCTTATTTTGGTGATTACTACTTTGAAAGCTATCATTGAAAACCAGTTATTCGTGAACTCCAGCAAATTATCAACTATTCTTTGACCAAGAGCTAAGTTTTCCATTACCAATTATGATTTACTTTATGTATATTTATTGTGTTTCCTTTACTTATTACAAGCAAGTTATATAATAGTGAGTTGTATTCTGTTATGATCTATGTATTGATGAATGTGATGCTTCTTGTCTGTATTCTTTTATCGACTCTTCACTCCATAAACCTGAGGTCATGTTTATTGAGCTCAGTTTCGCTTGGGGACAAGCGAAGTCTAAGCTTGGGGGAGTTGATACGTCCATTTTGCATCACTATTCTATATCATAATTCATTGTTATTCATTGATATATTTCATATTAAGAGATGATACTTATGTTATTTCATCTATTTTTGCATGGTTGATGTGTCAACACCCGGATTTTTAATCCCAGATGCCCGTTATGCCATACCTCGCAATCCCAGGATTACCATTTTTGAGAGACATAACGGATTGGATATCACAGTACATCATCCATTACAAACCATACATAAGGTTTTTACACAAATAAGGATCTCATGACCCAGTCTTTAATACAACAAGCAGCGGAAATAAACGATAGCGTAGCGGTGGGGTCCATCTTCAGGGGGCATAGGCAATGCTAACGAAGGCAGATAGTCCTAGTTATCATAGCCGTCCTGCTGACCATCATCTTGATAGTCTCCTTCATAGTCTGGCCATGATAATAGCCAGGGACAAAAGCCATGAGTACTCTTTAAGTACTCGCAAACTACTACTAACAAGGGGTATAATTCTAAGTTAAAGTACTGAATCTAAGTTAACCATCAAATTAAGTTTGAAACCTAAGTTGAGTTCAGAAGCAAAGAAAGATAAAGTAAGTGCTAGAATCACTTAAGTTGGGAAGCTATTATCATCAACACCACCCTGTTGTGGTCAAGTCAAGGTTCATCATTCATTTCAAGTTATTTAGAAAACATCTGACAACGAAACAGTATGGCCATTCCAACTGTCCATAACCGCAGACGCGACTATTCGAATAGTTTGACACTCTGCAGAGGTGGTACACTTTCACCACAAGATTCGATACATCTGTCAGGGATAACCCTGAATCATCATACTTAGTATGCAGATAATCAAACATAACCTTCCCTTTACACACCCTAGTACAAGCACCTCTCCTATGAGCATGGCCTCCCAACCATGACCATCAGTCATCTTGGGCACTGCATAGGTGGACATCATTGAGAGGTAGCCTCAGCTCAAACCTCTCCTGTGAGGGAACTAATACTAATGCATATAAATTTCCAGCTAAGCCTTACCCAATTCAGGTAATGTGGTTGTACGGTAAATTTGGAATCGTATCGCATCCGAATCCAACCATCAGTTTTATAAAAGGGTTAAGGCTCATGCCTCATCATTTTCATCATTATCAACCAGTTGTGTTTCTCAACACATGTCAAAACATCTCAATAGAATGACGCATCATTCCAAGGTTTTCATAATTCATTTTCACCAAGTGTTCCCATCTAGAGTGATTCAAGTTTTTGATCTATACTAAGGTACTAAGTTAAGAGTGTTCACTAAGGTGGGAAAGATGGGATCAATCTCATGCCATAGAATGACATCTAAAGGTTTCTAAGTAGGTCAAGTTTTATACTCTTTATGCTACCTTCAAAATTAAGTAAAGAACTTTGGGTAAACTAAGGGGGGGGGGTAAACTTATCAATAAGACTTGGGGTGCTAATAGTTAAAGGGGTGTGATCAAAGCATGCTTAAGGCATCTTTGCTAAACCATCTAGTTTTATTCTAGCTTGCTAACAATAGCTTGCTAAAGTATGTTTTGCAAGGGTTAGCTTGCCACTAATAGCTTGCTAAAGTATGTTCTGCAAGGGTTAGCTTGCCACTAATAGCTTGCTAAAGTATGTTTTGCAAGGGTTAGCTTGCCACTAATAGCTTGCTAAAGTATGTTTTGCAAGGGTTAGCTTGCCACTAATAGCTTGCTAAAGTATGTTTTGCAAGGGTTAGCTTGCCACTAATAGCTTGCTAAAGTATGTTTTGCAAGGGTTAGCTTGCCACTAATAGCTTGCTAAAGTATGTTTTGCAAGGGTTAGCTTGCCACTAATAGCTTGCTAAAGTATGTTTTGCAAGGGTTAGCTTGCCACTAATAGCTTGCCTTGCTTGGTGCAGTGGTTGAAGTTTTCTTCTTCTTCTTGGTAGAACTCCTCCTCCTCGAAGGCTTGGTCGGTACTAGCGTCTATAAATACATAGGGAGTAGACAATCACCAAACAATACTTAACTAGGCTAAGTAGCATTCTAAAACACACAATTGATGATCTATTATCATCACAAGCATCACAAGTTTAATTCAATAGTTTCAACCTTTTTATTTTGGAAAAGTAATTTCTACTCATTGAAATATTAACTAAAATTTAATATTCACCACCAAAATATGGGATCATGTGGACCCATGTCCTCACCACATATTCTAACTTGTGGGAATGAGATTTAAAGGTTGGATCAATATTACTTTGGTTTAAGTTTATTATTTAATGATTTAAAGTGACTAGAAATGCCTATATAGCATTATTTTGGTACTAGTCCAAAGTCACTGCATGTAAACCTTAATATTATTACATATTTAGATAGATATGATGAAATGTGATTTTTGAGAGTTGGAATCAACTCAAAAGCTAACTTGGTTGATTTTATAAAAATGTTTCAAGTTGCAAAAGCTTCTGTCTTCTTATTTTTATTAGGAGAGATCTATAACTCTAAATGAATTAAATCCAACGGGCTTGGATAGATCATTTTAATACCTTTCAGAAAAAATTGGTTTTATGCCATTTGGATTTCTCAAACTCTCTGAATTGATTTTCAAACTAGTGAACAGAAACTAGATTCAAACTAAAAGAAAAATCCAGATTTGAATCTGTGGACTAACGCGGGAAAAGAAATGGGCCGGCCCAGTGGCGCTCATGGGCTCACTGATAGGGGGTCCCGCTTGTCGTGCACTTAACACGCTAAGCAGTACAGCTGTGGGCGTGCGATTAGAGGCTAGATCTACGGTGAGAGGGTCGCCGACGTGACAAGCAGTCGTCATGCAGCTCGAACCCTAGCGGCTCGGTGGGGGTCTACTGGGGGCGCCCCCCCGCTCCAGCGGGGTTGGCGATGCGGGCGAACAAAGTGGAAGACGATGGCGAGGTGAGGCGTGGTTGCGGTGGAGCTTGGGGTGGTCGGAATCAACGTCACCCTTCTCCTCCAGAGGCGGCATCTCCGGCTCCAATTCCGGCGAGCTGCTGCTCCACTTGCTCCGGTGAGAGGTGGGTGATGTTCAGAGAGGTGAGGGGAGTGGAATGGTGTGGAGAGTAATGGCTGGGGAGGGCTCCTTTTATAGGCTCGACGGTGAGACCGAGCGGGATGGGCGGTCGACGGTGGCGACATGGCTATGGCGAGCTAGCGGCATGGCTGGGGATGGCGATCAATGGGCGGTCTCCTGGCGGTGCTCTAGGAATTAAATGCGGCCGTAGGGGCGGTGGTATGCGGTCTGGGCGAGGTGGCGCTCTGAGAGGCAAAGGCGGCGGTGTCCACGGCGAGCGGTGCCTGTGGGGCTTTGGGCGACGAACGGGGCTGTCCGGGGTGTTCTCCAGGTTGAGGCGGAGCGGTGGGCGCGGGCTGCGGTCGAGCGGCGGCTTGTGCATGCGGGGGCAGTGCGTCCTCTGGGGGCAGCATCGGCATGCTCGACAAGCTCCGGGCGCGGCGATTCCTGGCCTCTAGGCCCTCTGTCTCTGGCCTGGGGATGGTTGGGCGGTGGAGGTGGACCACTGGCAAGGTACTAGACATGGCGAGAGGGGCTGGAGAGGGTTGCTGCTGCAGGTGCACGGTCGGCCGGCGAGATGGTGCTCGGCATGGCTATGCAAAGGCTAGGGGTAGAGAAGAGGCTGGTTTGGGTTTGGTCTGGCTTGAGGGGGGACAAGATGATCAAAGCACTACAGAATTGCTAGACAAAATCAGCCCAAAACAGTAATAGTTAGGCCTTAATGATCTTGCTAACAAGGTGTTTGACAAAATGGCCGCAAGAGAAAAAGTTTTGAATTTTGAGTGATCTCCACTAGTGATAGGTAGTCTCTGGTTGCAAGGGTTTTGAAAATGGAGCTCAAATAGAGGGTTTTTGAAATAGGGGTGATCTATGCATATGCATTAGATTCAATTTTAAACTGTCACTTCAAATAGTTAACAGAATGTTTTTAGTGGATCCAAAGGTGGGTCTTGGTACCTCATTATGTGTACTAGCAAGGGGTGCAAAGATCAAGAATTATTTCTGTTAAGTTTTGAGTACTAGGAATAGCCAAAGTAGGCATGAGAGTTAAATTTGCCAAAATAACCATTCCTCCCCTTTAATTCTTTTTGATTTGATTTTCTTTAGGAAAAGTTTGGGAATGATGTAGATGATGTTTAAATCACCTAAGAAACATTTTACAAGCATTGGATCATTCCATCATGGCAATTCAAACAACTCCTATTTTAAATGCACACACATATGAATGCTTTCATTTTAAATTTGGAAAAGTTTTTGTTAACCCTATTTTTTTGGATGATTTGATCTTGATGAGCTTGGATTAAAGTTTTGGGATGTTACATGATGACTTTTGGAGCATGGACCGCTGCAGTCAGGATTCTGATGGAAAAGGTGTTGTTTGGAGGCAAAATTCGCGAAGATCAAAAAATTTGGGAAAATATATGAAAAATACTATTTTTCCAGAAGACGAAGGAAGCCAGAAGGAGGAGTGGAGATGGGCCACAGGGGCCCACCACCTGGCTGAGCCACCTAGGTCGTGCCACCGGTGGTGTGGCCGCCCACCCTGCTCCCCTGGCGTATATAGTCCTCCCGAAACCCTAAGACTCGGGGAGCGACCACAGAAAGATTTTGCCGCCTCTGCGGGGCGGAAAACACCGAGAAAGAAAGATCTCTCCGGCAGACAGATTTCTGCCGGGGGAATTCCTTCCCGGAGAGGGGAGATCGTCGCCATCAACACCACCATCAAGCTGGACAACATCGGGATCATCATCATCACCACCACCACCATCATCACCATCAGCACCCTCATCACCATCTCCATATTGTTGTAACAATTGGGTTGAATCTTGCATAGTTCTTAGGGGAAACTTTCCCGGTGTTGATTACTCTTTGTAGTTGATGCTATTGAGTGAACCATTGAATTATTGTTTATGTTCAGATTGTTATACATCATTATTCCATCTCTGATCATCATCCATATGATGTCTTGTGAGTAGTTCGTTTTGTTCTTGAGGACATGGGAGAAGTCATGTTGTTAGTAGTAGAGTTGTGTTGAGAAAGATTCAATAGTTTGATATTTAAGTTGTGGTGTACTTCTTCTAGTGGTGTCATGTGAACGTCGATTACATGACACTTCACCTATATGGGCCTAGGGGAATGCATTGTGTATTTGGCTACTAATCGTAGGGGTTGCCAGAGTGACAGAAACCTGAACTCCCGTTAGGAAACCATTGCACAAGGGACGTAAGGGTCTTAGAGTTTAAAGTTGTGGTTAGGTTTCTACCTTAATTACTTTCTTGTACTTACAGATGTTTGTAAGGGGTATAATCACAAGTATGTATTAGTCCTAGGAAGGTCGGTACATTAGCACAGGTTCACCCACACAACACTTAGCAAGCTAAAGAAGATTAATCAACTATATAAAGCGAAAGCACTTGACAGAATTCCCGTGTGTCCTCGAGAACGTTTGGTCATCTTAAGTAATACAACCGGCTTGTCCTTTGCTGCATAAAGGATTGGGCCACTTGCTGCATTTATTCCTACTGTCTTTTATTTACTCGTACTTTATTTACTTGCATTATCAAAAACCCCTAAAAATCCGTTTGCTAAGTATTTGCAAAGAATTCCTGCATACCACTAGCCAGCACCTTCTGCTCCTCGTTGGGTTTGACACTCTTACTTATCAAAAATACTGCGATACACCCCCTATACTTGTGGGTCATCAGCAGCCCCCAACACCATGGCCTTCGCCATGTTCAGCCGTTTCTGCTCCACGGAATACTTCGTGAGCGTTTCTATCAAGCGAGGCCCATATTTCTGATAGTGAGCAGCAAAAGGTACAAAAGCTACCTCTTTGCCTTCTGAGGTCATCGGCATTCTAGACGTAATCTTGCTAACGTTCAGCTCAGCGCCATAGGCCTGCTCCATGGCTAGTCCGAGGTAAGCACCCGCTCCTTTTTGTGGCTTCTTGTAGCCCACAGGCATGCCACTGGCAAAAGCCTCAGCAAGACCATCAACATCGTCAATGGTTTTGGCCTTCGGCATCATCTCCTCTCGGAGACGCACAAGCATGCCCTTGGCCTTCTAGAGCGCGTCCTTGGCGGAAACACTGTGGTCTTTGATCATAGCCACATTGCCAACCAAGAGATCCTCGCGGGTCAGCACTTGACGATCAAAGTCAATACTGGTCGCATCTGCAAAACCACAGCAGTTCACGATCAAGGAGAAGAAGTAGTCAAAGAAATCAATGCATTAAAAGGCAAAGTTGAACCAGAAAACCAACTGAATATAGCTTGGGGAGCAGCCAGGAGTTGTTCTGTGAACCCTCGCTCCCTTTCAGTCGTAGCTACCGCCTGTTCTTCCTCGCACCTTTGTGACTCCTCCTTGTAGCGCTCGAGGGCATCGACCGCGTAGCGAAATGGTTGAACCTTAGTGAAGTATTTTTGGTTCATTACAACCTAGTCGCTCACCCTCAACTCCAAGGAATGGGAGTGAAATTCATTCCATTTCGTATAAGTCTTTTCTATTCGTCTCCGTCGCGCTGAGACTCTTTTCAAGAGAGCTCAGTCGATGAAGACTCATTGTTTTCCTCTAGCAATAGAAGGCACATTAGTCAGAAATTGCTCCCATCTTCATGTGGACCAATCAAACAACAAAGGATCTTACTCTGAAGCTCCCGATGGTTAGCTTCCAGCCACACATGCTCCTAGCCAAGGTGAATCATGCTTTGAAGAAAGGACTGCAGTAAAACTTCATGTCAGACGACAAAGACAGGTCTCAGGGGCTCCCTCCTATGACTACACATGCACTTACGTGATCACCCGAAGATTCTGAAGGTTCTTTTCTAGTCATCTAGGTAAGCACCCTGTGTTCCCCCAGCTTGGAGGAACTTGAGGAGTTCGCACTAGAGGTGGCCAGGACTCGGGCTACTCCGGAGCTTTTCCCCTGGAGTCCACGACTCCCTCATCCTCCAGGTCCCGGACGGTGTCGGATGAACATGACGCAGGAACACTTCAATAGATACAAAGAAGCTAAGTGCAAGGAATGCAATGAGAAGCACAATCTAAAAACATCACGAAAGGAGCAATGCTCACCTGTCAAATCTATCGAGGTCAAAAACCTTATCCTGCTTCTGCTTCTTTAGAGGCGGGGGACTCATGCTGCGTATGGGTACCACCAGAATCAGATTTGTGGCACCCTCTTCGGGAGTAAGGTTTTTCGGCGTCTCTGGCGTAGAGGCATCTGAATCCTTGCTCCTCTCTCGCTTGCGAGACCCAGGCTCGCTAGACTGGGGGTCCCCCACAACACCTCATTAACAGGCACAGTCGAGTCTGACTCGTCTTCTTCTCTAGCCTCAGGAGGGATTACCCCTCCAGCTAAGGAGTCTTTTATCTTGCAACCTTCCATTCTTGCAACAAAGGAGATAATTCCATTAGTTCACCACTAAAATTATCTTACGGACAAAAGGAAACATTCAATAGAAGATTATCTCTAGAGGAGGAAAAGTAGCACAGAAAGGTTCAGTGTTCGACTCCGTGGGAAGAGTCTCCTTCAAGGTGATCTTGGTCAATGACCTGATCTTCTCCTCAGGATCCACCGAGGACATGTCCTCCGACCAGATGCGTGTTAGATCCATCACACTAGTCCAGAGATACATTGGATAAGCCCTGGCTTGCAGTGGCTGCACCCGACGTCACAACCATGTTCGGATGAGGTGCCCGCTAGTGACCTCCTTGCCTCAAACAAGTTGAAGGTCCAACACCCACTTGTACAAGACCTCTACGTCATCCTCCTCGCCTGGCATCACAGTGTTCTTCTAGGACCTTTTCCTCTTTAGCTCTGCCTTTGGGTCAAAGGGAGCGAGGCCGAACCTATGCTCGGTTGCCTTTTGGTCCCGAATATAGAACCACTTGTCCCTCCACCCTTTGGTAGAGTTGACCATGTTTAGGCTAAATGACGGAACATGGGAATCTACAGATATCCCGTACCTGCCAATGTCGTACACTACAGATCCCACCCCTGAATTCCTCTTCAAACTAAAAAGCTTCTTGAAGAGACCGAAGTGCGGCTCGATGCCGAGCCATCATTCGCAAAGGGTGACGAAGCACGCGATGTGTAGAACAGAATTGGAAGTCAGCTGGTGAAGCTGAATCCCATAGAAACAAAGTAATCCACGAACAAAGTCGTGGAGGGGAAGAGAGAGACCTCGAAGAAGGAAGGCAAGGAACGTAATGCAGAATCCGACGGGAGGATCCGGAATTACCACCGAATCGGGCATTCGGCAGTCATCCTCCTCGGCCAAAATGACGCCGGACTAACGCAGAGGATGGAGCTCATGGGCCCTAAGTGTAGAGCGCCACCAGGACCCGTTGCTCACACGGGATCTAGTCCCCTTCTTCTTCGCAGAAGTGGTGGCGGTGCCAGACCCAGCGGCAATGGCGGACTTATTCTTTGGAGTGGCGGTGATAGCGCTAGATCCAATAGCAGCAGCGGACTTCTTTTTTCCCATCTTTCTCTAGTGGAGAGATCGAAGGAAATAACTAGGGAATGCCATAAGCATGTCCAGTGCAGCAATGGGTGAAGAGAAGTGCAGAGAAGACGTGTGACAATGGTAGCAACGCTAGGAGGAAGAAGAAGCAAAGTATCAAAATTACTTAAGCAGTGACAAGATACCATCTAACGGTCAGCAATTTTCTACTTCGACACATGGCATACATCGGTGATGACGTGTGGCTGCGTGTGCAATGAACCGTCGCTGCATGATCCCCACTCAACGCGAAAATCGAGGAGACGCAGTTAAAACCCCAAATTACGCGTGACTTTTCAAATTCCAATCAGACATTAGGGCCCACATCCATCATGTCCCATCAGCACCACTCATGCCTGCGGCTAAGCTCATCAAATCATAAGCAAGGACATCATCAGCATTTGCACCATCAGCAGTTCGAGAAAGAAGTGCGCAATGGTAAAAAAAATTCGACTGACCTAGTTTTTGCTCAAGTGTATGACTCAAGCAAACACTCGGAGGCTACTCCTAACAGGAGCGCTAGTCGTGCACCCGAAGATCTTCCGGGGCAAGTGTCATGCCATCCAAATATAAATCTAGGATCATTACGCCTCGATCCCTTCTTCGAATCAACGATTCGATTATGGACTCGGGGGTTACTCCCATAGATAGCACAGTAAGCTCAATCGACAAACTATGGCTAACAACAACAGTCACAAAAAAATTTAAAGTCCCCACTCAAGTCTACGACTCGAATATGCACTCGAGTGCTACTCCCATAGGGAGTGATGGCCGCGCACCCTATGAAAAGACAAAATAAACTACTCATGACAAAGCGCGTTGACTACTTCCGCATTATAAGCATTCAAAACATTTGGCGACTTCACCCCTTACCAACTGCAAATTGATTGGCAAAGAGAATACGTCTCCTGGGCCACCTAAAACACCTCTGCGGTGATAAAAATTCGGATGCCGCATTTACGACATGAAGATAAGACCCGCAGACACAATCCAATGGCCTAGCAACGCACTTGTTGTGCTCTACTAGAAACATATTGTGCCTACATGCACGATGAAAAAGCCTCGATGGACACATCGAGTGCACATCTTAAACACTGGAATTCGACTCTTTAAGGCCTCTATAGGCATGAGTCGAATTACGCCAGCAATTTTCCGAATTTGAGTCCGGGGACTCGAGTTTGAGTAGATAGCATTGTTTTGCCCTAAGGTAGTTAACTGATCCCGATCCGTCGGATGAATCAGGCACGCATATCAGCTATCCCTATGATATAAGCAGACACTCGATAAAACATTTGGATGAGAACTCGAAGACTCTAGAGTCTCCCTTTGAATCTACAGTTCGGAGGGACACTCGGGGGCTACTGACATGGGTATGCCTATCAAGCACCCAGGTTTGGCCTATACGTTGTAGCCCAAGAGAAGCCCAGGGCAAGGACCAAGAAGATTCAGGTGGCCCAAGTCCAAGAAGACGTGAATCCTTGGGAAGCACGACAATGTGTAGATAGGAAACTTAAAGGGAAAAACCCTAATCTCTAACCGACTCGGCCTGCTATCTCGAGACCTAGCCCCTATATAAAGGATATGAGGGGGTTTCAAGAAGGACACTTGGCAACCCTAGTTCACATACCTCCAGATTGCATCAGCGCACCCCTGTAATCTTTGATTCCTTCAATAAAAAAGAGCAGACAAGCAGGAGTGGGATCCCTTCCAAGAGCCTGAACCTAGGTAAACCGTGTGTCTCCTATGTGCTTGTTTGCTAGTTGATCGATGCCTCCAGCGCTCCCTACTTCCTCTAACCCAAGTCCATCAACCATGGGCATTGATGAGTTAACCCCTCGTCACGTTCCTTCAAGAAACTGTGAAGCTTCGATATCTAGCTCTATCACGTTGCAATGTGCAGACATGGTTAGGATATCTTCTTTTGTTGGTTCCCTGGTTTCCTGCATACTTACTTTGTTAGTTTTTCTTGCTTGTGCCTCCTCTTCTATCATCTTGAGGAACAATCTTTCTTCTTCACGTTGATCTTCGAGCTACTGAGCCATCATATGCTTTCTCGCGGTCCTTGGAAAAGGAAGGGGTTCAACATATGGGGTATCTCCCTTAATGGCCCTATATGAGCTGCAATTATTGAATCAACATCTTAAACTAGCTCAGGTGGGGGCATATATTGAAACTAATATTTTTTAGGAGCTTCAATGTGTTCTATAAAAGACTAAAGGATTTGCAAAATGATATCATCATCAAGTTGAACTTCATTAGCAGTTTCTCTTACCTTACTAGATTCCTTATAAGTATTGATATTCAATTTCTATACCTTCTTCGCCGCCTAAATCAAAACCCCACATTTCTCTATTGCGATGAATGCGTTCTAGGATTTCCCAAGCTTTAGTTATAGTTAGCTCCATAAAAGAGCCTCTAGAATTTGTGTCTAGCTCATGTTTAATTTCTTGATTAAGTCCCCCATAGAAAATATGTAAAACATACCATTCGGGTAAATCATGGTGACGGCATTTATTAAGTATGGACTTATACCTTTTCAAACCCCTTACCAAGCCTTCACCTGGGCGGTTTTTGAAGTTTGTGATCGCCCTTCTCACCTAGGCCATCTTTACCTTGGGAAAGAATCTCCTTTGAGTTTTTCCCAAGTATCAGTTTTCTCTGTAGGGCAAATCCTATACCAAGTTAAAGCGGTGTTGGTTAGAGATTGGCTAAAAAAATTAAGTTTCAATTCTTCATCATAATAGCCTCTCAATTTAAGTGTCCAACATAACTCGGTTAAATGCATTAAATGAGTTTAAGGATCCTCATCTAGATCATCTCCTGCAAATTTTTTCTCTTTAATAATAGCAATAAAGCGAGGGTTAACCTCGTATTCTGGTTCGCTCCCACTCGGGAATTCTTTGACAAGTCCTCTATTGAACTTCTCGAGGTGTTTAGCTACATCGAGATGATTCATCTATCCCAGTGCAGTCATGGTGCATACCTGAAACTAGTAAACAACTTTGCTAAAACAATTAGTAGAATAAGAAACTAAGAACAAAAACAAAAGTGCTTAGCTCCCCAGCAACAATGCCATAAAATAGCTTGATGACTGCAAGTGCACAGATTGATTGTAGCTAGTTTCGAAACAAGAGTATCAAACCCACAAAGAGCTATTTGGTTAAGGTCTTTATGCCCCTCGTCACTATCTACCAAATGATACTTGTAAGCTGACTTTGATTTCAAGTAAAGGGTGTTTGAAAGGATTTAGGCTGAATGCAGAAAAGTAACTAAACAAGTAAAAGGAAACAAGTAACAAAAGCGTTTGGAATGGTGGTTGAACTCAATGAGGCTAAAAGTGTTCTCGGGGATGTAGGATACACCACTAACATGTTGTAATTAATCATAATTAGGATAACCTATTTCTTATATCATGACATATGTGGAGATAGCTCCATAATAAGATGTTCACTACAAGGCTCGTAGGCAGTCACTTTGTTGAGCCAAGAATGAGGTAATCTCTAAATAACCACCATGATGTATGAGATTAGTCAACCATATAGGCTACCGCAATTAGGGGTCTCCCCGTGGATATCATAATTAGCTTAGTGAATCTTTCTTTATTCCTGCTTCGACCGTGCAGATTGCTAGCTGGTGCTTCTAGTCACAATAGCTCTAGGAACACTTCCAAACACGCCCAAAGGATTTCACCCTTTTCCTTAGACCCGAAGGTAAATGATATGTGGCCGACTACACATACCATCTAAGGAGAGAGATCAAACACACATCATAGATCAATAGATCATAGACACAAGTAATAGATCATATCTATTTCATTTCATAATAGTGCTAGGGTTTCTCCATCTCCCCAAGAACGAAGGAAACTACTCACACATGGAAGCAATCAACAACAACATCATAATGAAATGAATGGATAAAAGCACAGGGATGAATCTAGTACAAACCACAATTAAATATGGAATTACAACAAGATATAATGAATGGAAGATGGGGATAGTAGTGGTGATGGTGATGCAGGGGTTGATGATGAAGGGGATGATGCGATGTCCTCCAATGATCCGTGAAGTAGCAAGGATTTTCCCTTCTCCAAGTTCCTCCGCTAGATCACTTTCTGGTGTGTTTTTCATGGATGGAAGTTTCTATGAATGTCGGATCTTTGATCCATCTTCGCGAGGTGAAAGTATTTGACAAGGCGGTCCACATAGTATGGGTGGATGGTACGGGCGCGCTCCACCTGTACCAGTGGTCGTTAAGACCTCTGTGTCTTCCAATGCGTGTGCAAATCTCCCAGGTGCAAAGATAAATCAATTAAATGACTTTTATCACTAAAAAATATCATATTACAACATAATATGATAGTTTGAATTGATATGTTCATAAGAGACTTAGTAATTCGGAATCCTGTTGAAACGAGGACAAAAGGTGCGTGCAAACATAGTAAAATACCAAAAATCCTACTCTATTTATGCAAAAACAAAAGGTAAATATTCTTCAATTTTGGACTCATCAAGTTCCTTATAGATATATTTTCTTGTGAAACAAAATTGAAGAAAAACCAAATTTTAAAGAAATCACCTAAGTTCAATTCACTTGTAATCTTGGGGATTCACTTCGAGAGTTTTATAAAATGCATAGCATTACTTATGCATAATAGCATATTGCTTCTTTAAACATTAGTCCTTATCGGACCAATGATGTTGTTTTCATATATTGGATATTATATCATCTTGAAGACCATGATTGCATAATCTTGTAATCACAAAAGGCCAACACTTGCGCATGTACTTTGGTTATTTTCTATCAAGTATTTGCAAATCCAATCTTGTCACCCACATTTCAAAAAGGTCAGAAAATGTTATTTTCATAATGATATGATTATGGATTATTTACCAAGTGGTAATAACCTACTATGGATATTCTGGTGGTAAAGGAACATATTATCTAGGATTTAACAACCAATATCGCTAGTGATTCTTGCGTTGTATATTACGTGTTAACCATGAGATTTGGAATGGGATAAAAAAGTCAACTGGATATTCTTCCTTTCACATGTCAGTGGATGACCGGGCCGTGACTGTAATTCCTTGGAGAGAATTGGCAGCATATGGGTGGGATCCCTCAATGTCTCACGACATCTGGTATCTACAAGGGTTGTATGCCTTAGGCTATCATTGGAAACAATTTTTATCCTAGGTCTGACATGCAATCCGATGGGCATGCGGGGTCGCGGAGAAGGAAAGTGATTGGCTTAGATCATCTACTAGTCCCCACACCAAAGGAAGTGTGGACGGGAATAAGCTATCTGGTTGTGCAACAAGGATTTTATCTCTTATGGGTAAAGTAATGTACCTCTACAGAGTGTAGGACTTGTGACATGTTACTCCCTGTTCCGGGAGGGGGCTACGAACAGGGCAGGAAAGGAACTCTACAAAGTTTTGGTAAACCTGTGAAGGCTGACAGACATAGTTTTTCAGAATAAAAGCAATCTTTAAAGAAATGTTTACGAAAACCTGTATAGCCTATGACCTATGGTCTATGGCTATAGATAATGCATCAAATACTCCTTTAGTGAACTTGCTGAGTATGCTAGTACTCAACATATCTTCTTAACCCTTGCTAGATTTTGGAGCCAATAAAAATGACGTCTACATCAACTTATGCTAAAAGGAATCGTTACAAAACTTCAAGATCTCCAATGAAGTCAGAGGAGTCATCGAACACCTCAATTGAAGTGAAGACGAAGTTCATGATTAGATAGGAGAACAATCTCTAGCCCTAGAATCTACTTCTGTAGAGCATTGCAATAGCAGCGATTGTAAGAAAAAAAGTTTAGATACTAGTCTATTAGTATGACATTTTTAGTTGTTATTTCTGGTTCTTCTTTGTAAAAAGTTGCTTTCTCTCTCTATAACCTAGAGTATTCTTTGGATATTTTGTAAAGAGTCGAGTTATAATATATAGTCATGTCTTGGACCTGCTATGTTTTTGTTGTACCACTCTGAGAGATGTAATACTAGTGGAACGGTGTTTCATTGGTGTTATGTCAACGACTATAATACACTACA
This sequence comes from Avena insularis, assembly GCA_023614405.1. Classification (NCBI taxonomy): domain Eukaryota; kingdom Viridiplantae; phylum Streptophyta; class Magnoliopsida; order Poales; family Poaceae; genus Avena; species Avena insularis. Next base: position 371,199,188 of record CM042689.1, read on the forward strand.
TCATGCAGTGGTATGCTGGATCACCTCATATGTTCTTCCTCATGAGAAGGGATTTGGCTTCCTCGTTCGACTCTTAACAATGTAATCCTATCATTTAAAATTCTAATCTCCCATTGGACATTTCCATAAGTATTTTTCCCCAATGCTCAAGGGAGCCGGACAGTCTGGTAAGCTTGTCTTGTAGTTGCGCCATCGTGACAGCTTTGCCACCCGCATGCCACTCATCCCACAAATGTGGTTTAAACTTATTATGCGACTCCCATATTATTTCATACCGGAAGATCTTCTCCTTCATAACTCGCCTTTGACGCGCTGTCTCTCGCCATCACAAGAAAATCGGACAGTGGTTAGACGTCACACCCGTTAAGTGTCGCAACGTAGTCAATGGGAAATGCTCACTCCATGGCACCGTCACTAGGGCCCTATCCAATAACCTAGATTGTCCAACTCACACACATCGGTTGCCTCCTGAAATCTAGTGATTTGGGCAAGGATGCGATCCCCCACACCATCATGCTCATGCTGATATAAAAGTTCATTGAAGTCACCGATACAACAGCAAGGAAACGAGCTCGATGATTTGATGAATTTTAACATGTCCCAAGTTTTAAACATCTCTGCCACTTGGGCCTCCCCATAAACACACGTCAACCTCCACAAATCAGCATCCCCTTCGATGACAATGGCATCTATATGATATTGAGAATAAGGCAAAATATGTAGCTTTATTTCATTATTCCAGAGTACACCAATTCTTGCACTACGCCTTGAACTTCTTACAGCCAAGCAATTTTCATACCCACCCTCCTGGCTAGTCCCTCAACCCGAGCTCTGTGCAACTAAGCTTCCATTACACAAAGAATTTTAGGTCGGAAGCGCTTAACGAGCTCATGGAACTCACGAACTATCGGTAACTAATACAACTCATTGATCCTAGTGGCGCTCTGACATGGAGCCCGCCTCAACTCAGTTGGATGTGTCCTTTCTCGGCCTCTTTGGATCTGGTTTCACGGGTGATTGAGCCAGCCCCTCCTTGTTCTTCCCTTCTTCCGCCGCTAGCGCGACATCTAGGTTTCTTCTAGCACCAGGGTTATGCCCCGTCTCCATCAATTCTAAACCATCAGTGATATCTAGATCTGTTTCCCTGCCCCGCTTTCGCATAAGCAGCCAGTGGTGATTTCCTTGAGGGCGCTCGCACGAGTCCGCAGACCCACCACGGCCTCCTCAGCCACTCTGGCCACCATCACATACAAGAACCCCATTACGCACCCATATGTTTGTGGGTGCCAATCCTCCATAGGGGCTAGCATCTAGGTCCCAGACTATTTGCCACCATCATCGTGTACCCATCTCCGCGTTCTAGATCACCATGTCCAAAGTTCGCAGACCTCACAGAACTTTGGCAGCTTTTCATACATGACTTGGAAGGCCATTCTTTCGCTTCCCTCCGAATGCAAACCTACCACCCCCGTGAGTGGTATGTTGACGTCGAGCTTCACTCTCGCCCTCACAAAGCTAGTACCACTCGTCCCCAACATGTACAGATCGATGCTAAGCAGCTCCCCATGCGCGCTACCATGTCTCGCACGATCCCTTCCTTCTAAAAAAGCGGGGAGGGGGGGATACCCCGCACATGGACCTATGCGTGAATTCGACTAAGGACTACTGACTTAGGATCAGTAATCCCATCATAGGGCTCCAACATCATCCCTTGTTGTCTAAAGATATAGGGCCCCTCTTGCATGGCCCTGTTCTAGTCACCGAGGCAAGATACCTGGAGGATGAACAGGTTCTCTTCCACGAGACAGACCGTCCAGTGCCTCGCGAAACCCCAAGCACTGTCCATCTTTTGAAAAAACGTCTGATTCCCAAAGTGTTTGGTCGTGTGAACTTTCACCACCGCCATCCATCGAGTCCTCTCCCAAAGATTCACAAAGTTCTCTCGTGGAAGGATCACGTCATCAAGTTCCTCATCTTTGAGTACCAGCTTCTTCAGCAGTTCCTGTAGATCCGGCGAGGGCTTCGGGCTCGAAGAGTCGTCCTCTTTCGAAAACTTGGCCGCCAACCGTAGGGTTCATCCCAAGATCAGGACCGATCACTCCTCCCATGGCCTCCTCAACACCTCGCTAATGTACAAGACACCCCCTGAGTCAGCCCGAACAAAGGACAGATTAGAGAGTGTAGTGGAGGTTGATCGGAGACCCGTTATCGCCTTCCTCCGTCGTGGTCGCGAGCGAAAGTGAGAAACCCTAAATTGGACAGAGAGAGAGAGGCTCTCTAGGCGGCGGCGGCGACAAAACCCATCTAAGGTTCCTTCCCTCCGCCGGTGACGCGACCGGTCCGTCCCGTCTCCGCCGGCCTTAGGACCTTGGAGGCGTGGGGGACCACGGTCTCTCGTCGGCGGGAGGTGTTTAGACTATTTTCAGTGTCTTTTTTAGGATGTTGAGGCGGCGGCTACGTCCTGAAGTCAGAATAAGGTACTCCTCGTCCTATCCTTGCTCCGGTGGTGCGTCTAGCATCGACGGAGGGCGTGTGGAGTCGTGTGTCCGACGGATCTCTTGGAATCTGATCGTTTTTAGTTGGTGTATTTTGGGGTCAGTCTCTTCCGATCTATGTTGGTCATCTTCGGCAATGGTTGCTGCTCTAATGCGTTGGTCCTTTGGAACCTTAGCACGACGACTTCCCGTCTGTCTACTATAACAAGCTCTACTAGGACAAGCTTTGCCCGGCTCCGATGATGGAGGGACGAGGACATCGACGCGCCTTCGGGTCGTGCCAGTGTTTATAGTCGTCGCTAGGTGGTCCATTGTCTTATTTATAATTTCTATTAATTTTAGAACTCTTTATACTACTGTTGATGATTATTAATAGATCGGTGGAATTTCAGGAAAAAAAAGTGCCTACGAAGATGGAGGGCCGATCCTGCCCACATTGCTACGTTGCAATGGAATACATGAGACTAGTTTCATTTCCTTTTAATGGCTCTCGCGAGCAGCGGCGGCGGCGGCCAAAAAAAGACCTATTGATCTCATCCGACCAGGGCGTTGGCCTTGGTCCCCTCTCCCTCCGCTTGCCACTCCGGCGGCGGCGGCAAGGAGGGAGGGGGGCCTCGTTCCTTCGTTCTGGCCTAATAGTTAGGATTAGGTTTTGTCTTCTTTGGTGCGCCGTTGGGGTGATGGGAGCGGCGCCCAGACGAATAAATCTGTCTCAACTCTACTCCCACACCGGCGACGACCTTCGAGGAGGCGCCTCGGAGTTGATGGCAACGTGTGCTGATCGGTCCTTTAGATCGACAGCTTGGTCTTCTCGCCGTTTTTCAGATCTAGCGAGAACAGTTTCTCGGTGTGTCGCCGGCGTTTCCTGTTATCCGCGACGGTGCTGGCGGTCGGGGCGAGGTGGTTCTTCTGGAGCGAGGATGTTGGTCCGGAGGTGGTGGATTTGTCGTTCTTCTCCGACTTCGTCGATGGGAGGCGGCGGGTCTTGGTCCAAGACAGCACGGGGACGTCCCCCGGTCAACGTGCCACAGCGACATGTGCCTCGCTGCGTGCAGCAGGCCTGTTCATCGACTCACAAAGGCTCGTTGGCGATGGTGCGATTTTGGACCTTGCAATGGTGGAGGTTCGACGTCTCTCCCGGCGTCCGTCCTGGCGACGCTGGAGTTGGGCGGCGACCGCTGGCTATGGTGGTTGCGGAAAATTCTAGAGATCGTTTTGTATTTCTCGATTTCTTAGTATTTTATCTGCATATTCTGGATAATCAGTTTATCCCGGTCTGTTTTTTAGTTTTCACGTATGTTGCGGTATGTAACTTTGCTTTTCTATTAATGAAATACGTGTGTTCTCTTTAAAAAAAAAGAGACTAGTTTCATTTGCTCGTGACCTAGAGACTCAACCTCGCGTACACGCAAGGCCCTCGCGCCGTTCGAAGCCCGCCTGCCACGTCACTCCGATGAGGCATTTAGTTGCGACCGTGACTTGTGGGCCTTGGTAGCTCGGTTGGCGTACCGTTTATTAACTCTCGAAATGGCTGGATAGCTAGAAAGCTTTTCATCTCTCCGTGTTGGTCCGTCTCCTACTTCTCCACTGCTCCCTCCCCCACCTCCATCAGAAGAAGCAGCTCGGATCCTCGGACGAGCAGACCGTGAGCCCTAGGTTGCGCCGGCGCTATGGGTAGCTTGGGAGGTGAGTGGTTGACTGAGCTCCGGGAAGTGCGGGTTTGGCTCGTGGATTGTGCGGCCTATTTTTTTTTGGGGGGTTAGGGGAGATTTGATTTTGTTATATCGTGCAGGCGGCGGCGGCGGCGGACAGGGAAGGAGCCAGGACGGAGGGAAGGTCGGACTACCGGCTTTGGAAGTCTCGCTCGCGTTCCCGCAGGCCACGCCGGCGTCCCTGTTCCCTCCCTCCGGTGAGATCTCCGGCTCTGTTTCCTTTGACTTTCTCTGTTAACACTTCTTTGCGGTTTAGTTACAGTCTTAGTTGCACATACTGGTAACTTTATCTTTTTTTATGGTCATTATAAAAATTGTTAGATGAGCTGTATTATTGTAGTTATCATCACACTGGAAGTGATACAATTATTCATGACAAAACGAGGGTTTATATTGGTGGAACTGTTTTTATGATATAATCATGTTCTTATGGTTAAACTTACTGAAACTTGGTTGGTTCTGGACCCTTCGATAATAATAACAAGATTCTGTTAGTGTCATTTTCAATTTAAATTTGGGGCCAATTTTCCATTTGCACCCTGCAAGAGATTAATAAACAAAACGATCCGGATTTCAATTAAAGTAAGTGTGATATGCTTTGTGCATAGTATTGTCTTGGACTTATTGAGCATTGGGTTGGTCGCTTTCACAATTAATTCGCAACTTTGCCTCCACGGCCGAGCTGAAATGGACATACTATTTTCTTAAATTGGTGTCACAAAAAGTAGTTGGATTTTGACCACTCGCCAAAATTAAAGAGAAAATGAAAGAAGCTGATCTACACCTGCTTATAAGCCTAATACACCTGCTTATAAGCCTAGTACATAAATTAATTGACAGTTATATTATTCAACATTGTATAGATTCTTGCAGAATTTGATACTACATATTAATCTACAGCATACGAATTATGCGCTGTGCTGAGCATTACTTTTTTATAAGTTCATCAAATTGTCGATTGCAGTGTCGGACTACTACCAGCTTGATGATTTACTGACCGATGAAGAGAAGGCGCTTAGGAAGAAAGTCCGTGCTATTTCGGAGAAAGAAATTGCACCCATTATGACCGAGGTATGTTTATGCTACTGACATTTCCCGACCCGTTTGATGTTCTCAGATAAATAACATATATAATCTTAAATAGTTTTACGATGCAGCATGTCTTCTTACTGAAACCTTGTAGTACATACTGTTGCTACCTCTCTCTTGTCATATTTGGATGTCTATTCTTCTTTTTACTAGTTATTCTGCTAAACTAATGCCTGATGTGTCATAAACATTGTCAATTTGCTTTTGCAGTTCTGGGAGAAGGCAGAATTCCCATTTCATGCCATTCCCAAACTTGCAACTCTTGGCTTAGCCGGAAGCACAACGAAGGTACAAACCACTCATTCTTCTATTCATGATACTTTGTAGTTTAGATTTGACCTACATGTAGAGTATTAGAATTTGTATTCATTCACAAATTGTGTGATGTTACAGGGATACGGGTGCCCAGGACTCTCAATTACAGCTAGTGCTATCTCTATGGCTGAAGTTGCACGGGTGGATGCAAGCTGCTCCACATTTATTCTAGTGCACTCCTCTTTGGCAATGTCCACAATTGGTAAAGCTAGCAATTTTTTCAACATATTATGTTTTATATTCTATTAGGCTTTGACCAAGAACTCCAATACTTGAGCTCGTGTTTTAATTCTGGATTTTGTGTGAAGAACAGCCCTTTGTGGATCAGAGGCTCAAAAGCAGAAGTACTTACCATCTTTAGCTCAGCTTAAAACTGTTGGTTGCTGGGTGAGTCACATTATGCAGTAGCTTATATATACAATATTCAGCGTGCTATAATTATTAAATTCTCTTCCTAAGAGTGTTTATTTTCTGTAGGCTTTAACAGAGCCAGATTACGGAAGTGACGCAAGCTCCTTGAAAACTTCAGCAACAAAGGTTCAATATTATCACTGTATTTGAGAAAAATTTAAGGTTTTTCTTCACTAACTTATCATGTTATGTTATGTTTTTAAGGTACCCGGCGGTTGGCATTTAGATGGCCAAAAGCGCTGGATAGGTAACAGCACGTTTGCAGATGTGCTCATAATTTTAGCTAGGAATGCTGACACAAAGCAACTAAATGGGTAATAATATTTTTTTAACTAATTTTGTAGCATTGATTTTGATATCATGTGCATTTCAGTATGAAGTTTTTTCTCTGCTGATTAATGCAAAACTACCCTTCCTTTTGGATGATGAATCTGATATTCTCCAGATTCATTGTGAAGAAGGGAGCTCCTGGTTTGAAAGCCACAAAAATTCAAAACAAAATTGGACTTAGAATGGTTCAGAATGGCGATATTCTGATGAATAAAGTATTTGTCCCAGAAGAAGACAGATTAACAGGCATAAATTCATTTCAGGATATAAGCAAGGTACCCCTCAACTTCTGTGCTCTCAATTAGCCTATGCTGCTTGCTCATGTAATCCTAGTTCTTATTTACTTTTGGACGGCTGAAATAGGTCCTCGCAATGTCACGTATTATGGTGGCATGGCAGCCAATTGGCATATCAATGGGCGTCTATGACATGTGCCATCGGTCTGAACCTCATCTCTCCTTGAGTGCATACAGTTACCTTTGTACGGTATACACGTATTTGACTTGTTCATTTGCCACTGAAAAGGTATTTGCAAGAAAGGAAGCAGTTTGGAGCTCCACTGGCAGCCTTCCAGCTCAACCAAGAAAAGCTTGTTCGGATGCTTGGTAACATCCAGGCCATGGTTCTTGTCGGCTGGCGTCTGTGCAAGCTCTATGAGTCTGGCAAAATGACACCAGGTCATGCTAGTCTAGGCAAGGTTTGTGAATTGCAGTGTGGCTAGTAAATGGTGTCCTTATTTCAATTGCATTGTGTTGTTACTTGTAGATTATGGTACTGATTAAAAATTGAATCCAGGCATGGATATCGAGCAAGTCAAGGGAGGTAGTTTCTCTAGGTCGGGAGCTATTGGGAGGCAATGGAATATTGGCTGATTTTCTGGTAGCAAAGGTAAAACGACCTAACATCTTTAATTCTCTTCTATCATGGTAGATTGCATTAGAGAAGCACTCCTAGGATTTTCGATGGATAATTATTAGCCATGGTAGCTTGTGTACTCACTGTTTCCTTTTTTGTTTGTTCACGTGTAAAGATCATGCTCATAACAAACTCAACCGTCGCAGGCATTCTGTGATCTAGAACCAATTTTCACGTACGAGGGTACCTACGACATCAACGCCCTGGTGACTGGTAGAGAAATCACCGGGATCGCGAGCTTCAAGCCTGCAGCGTTGGCGAAAGCTCGGCTTTAATACTTCATCTTCTTCCAGCTACAATGAACAATAAATGTAACCTCCACCCTGTGTTCTGGTGGGTATGAGTAAGATCAGAATAAGTGCAGATTAGATTGGAGCTGGTTTTTTCTGTAATGGGTACAGATATAGGGTCACTCTCATGACCAGTTCTTGTGTTGTTGGATCGTATCAGTTTATAAATAATGGACTGATACAATTTAGTGCTCCCTCCGTTCCAATGAGTAAGTCCTATAAATTTAGTCAAAGTCAACTGTCTTCTAAGTTTGACCTATGTTTTTGACAAAAATATGAACAATTATAATACCAAAACGATGTCAATAGATTGAGCATACAATATATTTTCATAATGTAGTATTTGTTTTATATTGTAGGTGTTAATATTTTTTCTATATGTTTTGTCAAACTTATAAAGATTAGATTGGAGCTGGATTTTTTCTTTAAGTTTGACCAATGTTTTTGATGCGGATAAGATTGGAGCTGGATTTGTATGTACTAGGTATAGATATAGTCACTCTCATGACCAGTTCTTGCGTTATTGGATCGTATCAGCTTTTAAATAATGGACTGATACAATTTAGTTGTTGGATCGTATCAGCTTATAAATAATGGACTGATACAATTTAGTACTCCCTCCGTTCCAATGATAAGGCCTGTATAAATTTAGTAAAAGTTAACTGTCTTGACCAATATTTTTGACAAAAATATGAACAATTATAAAACAAAAAAATGTCAATAGATTGAGCATACAATATATATTCATAATGTATTTGTTTTATATCGTAGATGTTAATATTTTAATATTTTTCTACTTCCTTTGATTCAAATTAGTGCACTCAGATTTATCTAAATTCGAATGTATGTAGTCATGTTTTAATGCTAGATGCATCGATTCTAGACAAATCCGTGTCTATTATATGTTTTGTCAAAGTTATAAAGATTTGACTTTTGACCAAACTTATAAGCCTTCCTATTCATTTTAATGGAAGAAGTATAATTTCATGTGTTGACTTGCGTATGAGGTGACTGCAGATCATGTGCCATTTTAGCTGTGAAAATATTCCTTCTGTTTGCTAGTGAACATCAGATTCCCTCTTCATACAAGTCTGCAAGGGTTTGTTAGAGGGTTTTGAAAAATGCACAAAAGAAAAAAAAACCGTAGGAATATGGTACCACGATAAGTTGAATCCTACCATGAATCATGTCAAATCTACAGTGCTGCAAGCACGCGAACGTTTTCTTTTCTTCCCAAAGCGCCGGATTAGTAGTTTGGGGGACCCGTCCTCTTTATTTTTATTTTTTAGTCTGTTTTACTTCGTTTTGTCTTCCTAGCGGCATCGGCGAGGTGGAAGCGGCAATGACGTGTTGGAATAAGGTCTCTCCGGTCTCTTCCTACACCGTGGGCGTTCGATTCGGAGTAAACGAAAGGGCACTGAGGGTTAGTGTCGCCGGATCTCTTTGGATCTTGCAATTGTGTGTCTATTAAGAGGACTTCTTTTGGCTGTGGGATCTACGGAGCTTCATCTACAATTATTTCTTCCTCTTCGTTTGTGGTCTTCTAGACCCGTTTGTCGACTTCCCCTCTGTAAAACAAGCGTGTCCCAAATGTGGCCCGGCGCGGCGGCGTCCCCCAAACTACTAATCCGGCGCTTCTGCCCAGACGTCGTTTGGAGGACAGTGGAGATGCTCTAATGTATTAATCCTCGGCATGTCAGATATCAATCGTGTTCTCAACTTTCTGGTGTACTTGTCAGCCACATTTGTTGCTTCTTGGTAGATAATACTCCATAAACTACTACTACTACCAATAATATTTTTTTAGTTCTTTTGGATTTATCTATCATGGAGCACTAGAAGATATCATTGAGGTTTTGGTGTTTTTAAGTGCTTAAATTTGGACCGGGGTTTATATAGGTTCACACAAGTTGGATGAGGATTGCAGATGGCGCGTACTTCCACATGGATAGTGTTGGAGACTGTCGAGCCTAGAATATTTCAGGGAGTGTTAGTATATTAGTGCTGTCCTAGGAGTGCCTGGAACATTCCAGTATGTTGTAGTCTAAGTTAGTGTCCTACCTAATTCTAGAGTATTCTATAGTGTACTAGTTAAGATATACCTAAGTTCAGCTATATATATATATATATATATATATATATATATATATATATATATATATATATATATAAGAGGGTGTGGAGGTCCAAGGGACTGGCCCATCCTAGATTTTTTCCCCTAAAGACTACATGGTATCAGAGCAAGGTTCTCCTGAGAAGTGGCAATGGTGATGAAGCAGGGCTGCTCTGCTATGGCATAAGCTGAGGAAGGGGGCACTTGGTCCTGGTGGTGGCCGGTAGTGAAACAGCAGCCTATGGAGGAGCTCCAGGCGTTCAGGTGTGAGTGCAGACAGGGGTAGCTAGCTCAAGTGGAAAAGTGTTGGCCAGGTTGACTCGTAGGAAAGAAGGAGAAGCAAGAGAGTTGCAGCTGCTCAAAGCAGAGGTGGTTGTTGTTTGCGGTGTGTGCTAGGAGAGGACAGAAGAGAGAGCTTCGTGAGCTCGTGTCTCTTAGCAAAAGCAACATGGACCGGACGTTGTGCTGCTCCACTTTGAGGTTTCTGTGGTGGCGGACAGCGGTGTGTGTGTAGTGCAGCCAGGAGAAGTGGTCAGACAGTGCAGCTAGGAGTGGGCTGTACTTTGCAGGAGGAGCGGTTTGGGTTGTGCTATAGCTACGGAGAAGAGTGTGTGCAGGCTGGACTTGTAGAACAGCTGAACAGCGTTGTGGATTCAGTCTCAACAACACTGATCAATGGCGGAAAATCAAAGAATTGAGAAGCTACTTCAGAAAATGACTCAATTGATAAAGGAGATAGAAGAATTGAAAGAGTCGAAGAAGATTGCAGAAGTTCCAAAATAAGGTGAAAAAACAACAACCCTACGAAATTATGTAAATCTCGCACAAGCGGAAGAAGGTATGTCAAATCAAGCTCCTACATTAAACGGAACTTGTTCAAATTGGATACTAGATTCGGGAGTATCTGCACATGTCACGGGAAGGTGGAGTGAGTTCGCATCATATGCGCCAAATCCACCCATGCATAAAGAGACCATCCAAACTGCTGATGGAACTTATCAGCCCGTCAAAGGAGTCGGCACGGTGAAATGCACTCCATCAATTACATTGTCTTCGGTCTTGTATGCTCCATCATTTCCAGTGAGTTTGGTGTCTATGAGTGCCTTGGTTGACGACATTGATTGTCGAATTATTGTTGACCGATACAAGTGTATAATTGAGGAGAGGACAACTGGAAGGAGACTTGGGGTTGGCATCAGGCATAAGGGACTATGGTACTTGGATAGACATGAAACAGATGATGCATTATGCACCGCTTTGACAATTGTTGCTGGTGACGATGAAGCAAAGGTGATACTCTTACATTGTCGAATGGGCCATATGTCCTTTGATACTATGAGTAAGATATTTCCCGAGGAAATGAAGAAGGTGGATAAAGAAAAACTTGTGTGTGATGCTTGTGAATATGGAAAACACACAAGGACATCATATGTGAGTCGTGGACTCCGAAGCACATCGCCTTTCGTGTTGATTCACTCTGATGTCTGGACTTCTCCTATGGTCTCTATTAGTGGAATGAAGTACTTTGTCACCTTCATTGACTGTTACTCGCGGATGACTTGGATATATCTCATGAAACAAAAAAGTGAGGTGCTTAGTTGTTTCAGGGACTTCTATGCATATATCCAAAATCGTTTCAACATTGGTATTCAAATTATCAGGACTGATAATGGGACAGAGTATGTGAACCATGAATTTGGCAACTTTCTTTCAGAAAAAGGAATACTTCATCAAACTTCATGCCCTGATACTTCTCCACAGAATGGAGTAGCTGAGAGGAAGAATCGACATCTGCTAGAGGTAGCTCGATCGCTTATGTTTACTATGAATGTGCCAAAATTCTTATGGAGTGAAGCAGTTATGACTGCTACTTATCTCATCAACCGAATGCCATCAAGAATTCTTGGGATGAAGACCCCATATGAAATGATCTTTGGTAAAAATGAGTTCATTGTTCCACCAAAGGTGTTTGGGTGTACATGCTTTGTCAGAGACCATAGACCTTCGGTAGGAAAATTGGACCCACGTGCTGTGAAGTGCATCTTCATTGGATACCCATCTGGACAAAAGGGCTACAAGTGTTGGAGCCCTAGTGAGCGGAGAACATTTGTTAGCATGGATATGACATTTAGAGAGTCCGAGCCGTTCTACGGAGAGAAGACGGACCTCAGCTCGTTGTTTGACTTTGACTCTCCTAGCACAATTGATGCTAGTCGAGAGGGGGAGACTGAACTGTTGAGGACAAAGGAAGATGAACAATCGAGAGTTGTTGTTGGTTCAATTCCATCTCCTGCAAGTGAAGATAGATGGAGAAAGCCAAATGAGGAAGAAAACTTAAAAGTGTATACACGGAGAAAACCACAACATGAGCAACAACAACAGGCTCCTACAGCAGGTGACACACAGGTGCAGGGGGAGCAACATGCTCCAACAAGTGGTGGAATTGTTGAATCGACTGAGGGCGCAACTCCTACAGAAGGTGACACACAGGTGCCGGGGGAGCGACATGCTCCAACAAGTGTTGAAATTGTTGAATTGACTGAGGGCGCATGTCCACCTAATACGAGAGATTCAATAGACTTGCCCATTGCCTTAAGAAAAGGAATCCGAGTTGGAGCTAGAAAACCTCCAAATTGGTACCGAGATGAGCATGCCATAGCTAATTATGTATCATATACATCTCTATCAACAAACTACTTGGCCTTCATTGCATCATTGCAACCCGTGGTGATCCCAAGAGACTGGAAAGTAGCAAAGCAAGACCCGAAGTGGGGAGAGGCCATGATAGAGGAGTTAAATGCTCTCGAAAAGAATAAAACTTGGGAACTTGTACATCTTCCAGCAGGAAAGAGAGCTACTGGGTGTAAATGGATTTACACTGTGAAACAAAATCCAGAAGGGAAAATTGAAAGGTACAAGGCAAGACTAGTTGCTAGAGGATATAGTCAAACATATGGGATTGACTATGATGAGACATTTGTGCCGGTGGCAAAGATGAACACAGTGAGGATCCTAATATCTTGTGCAACTAACTTTGGGTGTCCTTTGCATCAGTTGGATGTCAAGAATGCATTCTTGCATGGAGATTTACAGGAGGAGGTATACATGGAGATCCCACCTGGTTTCTCCACTCCTAGAACATCAGGAAAGGTATGCAGGTTGAGAAAATCTCTATACGGCCTCAAGCAATCTCCACGGGCATGGTTTGATAGATTTAGACGAGTGATATGTGGTATGGGATATAAGCAGTGTAATGGGGATCATACGATGTTCTATCGGCACTCAAATAGCCAGATTACAATCCTTGCTGTATATGTTGATGATATCATAATCACGGGAGATGATGCGATGGAGATATCACGGCTGAAAGACAACCTACGCAAGGAATTTGAGGTAAAGGATCTTGGTCAACTCAAGTACTTTCTTGGCATAGAAATTGCTAGATCTCCCGAAGGGATTGTGCTCTCCCAGCGGAAGTATGTTTTGGACTTGCTTAGTGACACAGGCATGCTTGGGTGTCGGGTTGCATCAACACCTATCGACCAAAACCACAAATTATGTGCCGAATCTGGTGATCCAGTGGATAAGGAGAAGTACCAGAAGCTTGTTGGAAGACTCATCTATCTATGTCACACAAGACCTGATATTTCATATGCAGTGAGTGTAGTGAGTAGATACATGCATGATCCTAGGAGCGGACACTTGGATGCGGTCAATCAAATCCTCCGGTACTTGAAGGGTAGGAAAGGGACTATGGTTCAAAAGAAATGGTCATCTAAATGTGGATGGGTATTGTGATGCTGACTGGGCAAGTTGCTTGGATGATAGGAGATCAACTTCTGGTTATTGTGTGTTTGTGGGGGGCAATTTGGTGTCATGGCGAAGTAAGAAGCAGCAGGTGGTTTCAAAGTCAACAGCTGGAGCTGAATATAGAGCTATGTCGCAAGGTTTGAGTGAGATGTTATGGGTGAGAAATCTTCTTTCAGAACTGAAAGTGTTGAGGAAAGGCCCTTTAAATTTGTGGTGTGACAACAAGTCAGCGATCAACATCGCAAACAACCCCGTTCAACATGATAGAACCAAGCATGTGGAGATTGGATGACGGTATAATTAAGATAAATCATGTAACCTCTAGCGAGCAAATTACAGACTGTTTAACTAAAGGATTAGGAAATAAAGAGTGTAGTTCAACTTGTAACAAGATGAGAATGATAGATATCTATCACCCATCTTGAGGGGGAGTGTTGGAGACTGTCGAGCCTAGAATATTCCAGGGAGTGTTAGTATATTAGTGCTGTCCTAGGAGTGCCTAGAACATTCCAGTATGTTGTAGTCTAAGTTAGTGTCCTACCTAATTCTAGAGTATTCTATAGTGTATTAGTTAAGATGTACCTAAGTTCAGCTATATATATATAAGAGGGTGTGGAGGTCCAAGGGACTGGCTCATCCCAGATTTTTTCCCCTAAAGACTACAGATAGTATTCTCATGATCATGCATGCACAAAATCCGAACTTAATTGATCTTCTACGCGGAACAGATCTATGGAGTATCACAACTCACAATTCAAACCGAATAGACTCTATTCGATCTTAACACTTGTCAACATGCATGTCAGGATGGGTGATCTATACAAGCATATTCCCTGTGTTTGTTACCTCAATTACCAGCTTAATTTCTATCCAAATACACTGGTAAGAAATATGGCCATGTGCACCGCCATACACACCTCCAATGCCATAACTGTAGTGTCCAAAAAGAATTTTAGTTGGATGAATTTTGAGGGAAGACGGTGTGAATGAATTTGAGGAAGCGCTCCGAGTAGAATCGAGGTTCAACAACAGATATTGATAAGGGGTTGTACTTGATGGACTTGTATGCATGTTCAATCTTCTTCCTCATGCTGTATTCCTGCAGAATATCGATGATTCCTATATACAGCACCACATCATACACCCGACGGAATGATTTGTCGCCATCTTCTTGTTTTTCTTCTCTCTCCGCTCTTGCGGGCATGTTCACCCCTAGCTGGATCTGAAGCCTATCCAATTTGACAGCAAATTCAGTCATCTCAGACATAAGATCAGCATTGAAAGAGCATGAGAACTGACTAAATAGAAATCCATCACTGACCTTGCCGTGCCTGGAAGCAAGAGATCTACTTCCTCGAAACAAGCAGACGACGATCGCAGGCGGCTTCCCCTTATGTGAGAGCCAACATCAACTTTGCACTTTTGGTCGCTACCCCGCTGCACCAAAACCAGCCCTTCTCGGTAGTTATAAGCGGAATCCTCCTCCACGGCATCTACATTACCGGTGCCAGCAAGCACAAAAATAGCAAACAGATTATTTGGAGACAACTTACTCAGAGAAATGAAGATGTACAAATTGCATGCTTACCTTCTTCTGAAAGGACAGTTAGTTTATCTGGCAAAATGTTGTCATGAAATGATGCTTGTCTTTGTAGGTTTTGACTTGCCCGGTGATGGAAACCAAGAAGTAAACTGTAATCCATTATACCCTGATTCCTTAGAAATTCGCTGTCGGTCTCAATCTGCCTACACAGAATAAGAACAGAAACATGGTTGTTACACAGGAAACAGCTGGTCACGAGAATAAGCTGATTTTTTCAAAGAGGACACGCTTACTTGAGCAAAGCATCCCGCCAAGAAGGCTCCAGATAAAATGAATAGTCCAGATCCAAGTCTTTTAATGTCGTGTTCTCATCAATTTTAATTTTGTCAGTAGAACGGCCCAAAAATGAACCTTTCAAATCAAATCTTCGATGAATTCTAAGTTCCGTGCAGAACATGTTTCCCATAACTACAAATCGGAACTGCAGATACAAATAAATCATCATCAACGGTTCAATACCAACCATCATTTCAAAAGTAACTAGAATATGTCAGATGTGAAAACTAATATCCTTTGAGGACTGAATGAAAAATACGACCCATGTTCATAAACATATGAAGCTTTGGACAATATATGTAACTCTGACCATCCATTGCAACCTTAACATGTCGTGGAGAATGTAGATAATTTTTATATTATTCTCTTGAAAATCGAACAGAATTATTTTGACATGTACGGACTACTAGTCGAAGTTATCAAAAGTATCAATTTTTCCCCATATTTTTGTAATGTGAGAGTAGAAAGGAAGCACAAACGACAGTTATAATGCCATTACCTTTTGACCGCTGGAAGGTTTCACTCTGTGGAGGCCAAAAAATTTAGTTACAAGTGTGTTCTCATAAGTATGGACATGGCGATAATAGTCTGGAAGCATACGCAAAAGAACCTACATGAAAATATCAGGCTATGAAAAATCAGTTGCACATGTAAACAAATCAACTAAAGGATATGTCTAATTAATAAATATAATTTCCTTATGAGAATGTTCAACGCATTATAGTCAGATAAGCTAGCAGCTCTGGATCATTGAACGTATCCATTTCTGATCATGTGTTGAGCCAGATAAGCAATCACCAGACCATTCACACCAGCCTATTCTTACCAAGAGCTGGGATTGGGTAGACACGGAGGTCAGAATCTCGTTTCTCGAAGTAAAAGAAACGAGACCTAGATGACAGGATCCAGTTGCCTGGTCTATGTCAGTTTACCAGATCATACCAAGTTACTGACATATACAGTCAGCTAACATGGATGGTATTGTGATTATCATCAAAGTAATAGATAGAAACAAGAACCTGCACTTCCGATTTCCGAAGAGTCTTGATCATAAACCGGTCATCTTGCGACAAGAGAAAGATACTTCCACTCTTTCCAGGAGAAGATAGCTCCCTAAGAGCATCACTTCCACAAATGGAGATCATATAATCGGCTGTATCAATCTTGAACATCTCCCTCAAATTTCTGTAATCAAACACTAACAAGAAATTAGTCTTGTTATTAGGTCCTGAAACAGGCAAAAAAATTGCGAGGGTGTCTGACTAGCTACTAAAACAAGGAAACTTCAAATTTTATGAGTTCATAACCAATCAATAGCACTGTAAAATAATATTCCGGGAGATCGCAACAGAATAATAATTAAGCCATTAAACTTGTCAAGTACTTCATGACATCCTCACATTTTACTTTTACTTGTAAAGCTAGGTTATAAGACTGCACTATGAACAGAAAAACATAGCTGACCAACAACATACTCTTAATAAACGAAAACTGAGGCACGAAAGCTACAAACCTGAAAACCATTGGACAGTAGTCCTTCCACTTGAAGTCTACAGCACGATGTGAAGGAGTAAGCCGTGATCCTTTTTTGGGGAAGTTCATCCAGAAACTAGCTTTGGGGCCATAATCGGAAGCTCGCACTTCACGCCTCTGAATTGGCGTAATCTTTCCAACCGTGTACCTGAGTAGTATATAATCACATTTAAGCTTTGACTGATCACAAGAAAATGAATTGGTTGGGTACTTAACGAGACAACAAGACTACTCTCATGTTGATAAAAGAGAAAAGAAAGAACACACTGCTAGTTTCTCTAGCAAGTAGGAGAAACCTTCAATTCCCCTTCTCTACCATAATGGCACCTTAAGCTTCAGGATGTTAAAAGCAGTGATCTTTCAAAGAATTGGAAAATTCAGAAATAGTTTGGTCAATGAAAAAAGATGCACAGTTCTTGATCTTCGAGGCTATGTTGATAACTTGGTACATGTCACAATCCTGTTCCACGTATGGTTCAAAAGGCAATGAACAATACATGTACTAGTATCAGAACATTCCGTATAAGTACAATGGGATAGCTAGGTACAACTTAACAATGCAGATAAGGAAGTCGTTGAAATCTCAAATCAGGAAGCCTTGTATATTACTATGCATTACCTGATTCCAAGCTGTAGACAGAGCATCAGATCATAACTCCTGTGTCCTTTAATGATTGCCTCTCCGGGCCTTTTGATATCCTTCACCATCTTGCTCTGGCGACGTTTTAGTTTCTTGGACGAATCCGAGAAGGTTTGATTCAGCACAACCTCGCTGATAAGAACGCCCTGCGCGTACTCCCTTTCGAGTATAGGGAACTCAGAACCAGCCATTTCTTCACAGCTCTGTGTCTCACAACCTGCACTTGATTCACGGCCAATGATTTTCTCAATAGCAACTCCGATACTCCAGCGTCTCTGTAAAGACGGCTTCTTCGAAGGCAGCCGCCCGAAACTCAAGTTTCTACTTGACAAACCAGCACCCACAGACACTTGATCCGCGCCGGCCTTCGTGTCGAAGGAAGGAGATTCCTGAAGGATAGTTGAGACGTCAGGTAGCACACCTCTCTTCCTCAAATCATCAATGTAGAGCTGGTGAGCCGTGGGAACTCTGCAATGTTTAGGATAGAATGTGCCGTTTCCATCCTTGAATCCCTTGGTCCAGGTTCCAAGATAGTATCCACTGTCCTCCCACGTATACAGCCCGTGTCCGTGCATCATGCCGTCGAGCCAGTTCCCCTGAAATGAGTCCCCTGTGTTCCATGTAAGGACCCCCATGCCGGACATGAGCCCGTTTCTCATGGTGCCAACATAACTGTTGCCGTTTGCCCATGTATACCTGCCATGGCCTTCCATCTGGCCCTGAATCCAGGAACCTTGGTACATGTCCCCATTGGGGTACGTCTGAAGACCGAGGCCGTGCTTGCGGTTCAGCTTCCATTGCCCCTTGTAAGCAGAGGAGCTGTTGGGGCCGACGTATGTACCTTCACCATCCATGTATCCGGCAGAGTGTTCGCCTTCGTAGACAGCTCCCGATGGCCACAGGGTTCTTCCTTGGCCGTGCCTCATCCCTCTCCTCCACTCGCCCTCGTACACGCATCTTCTGCTGAACCAGATGTACCGCCCTGTGCCCTCGGGTATCTGCATTTCCCCCGATAGCGTGCCGGAATACGTGTCGCCATTCGGCAGCGTGAGCTCTCCAGCTCTGATGCCGGTAGAGTTTGTTCTGGATGCAGCATTTGAATGATTTTCTTGAGTGTGAGACGGGTCAATTCTCCCTTGAAGGTCGTCAGCCACGGGGGATGTCATTCATACTACTGTCTCCCCTGAATAGGAAGATGAAGGAAATGAATATACGCATACATGAGTTTCCTTCAACTTGAGAATCTAAAAACAATAGCATGCAATGCAGAGGACACATGTGATTATAACTTTCATTCAGAACTCTTGCTCTTGGACGATTAGTACTAATTTTGACTTTGGTGAGTCTCACTCTAATAGTAGCGGCAATACACCATAGGTACTTAATCAGTTAACAAACCACAAGTTACCGCACGAGCTACAATCTTTGGGGGCGTGAGGAAGCTTCTTTCTGGGCCCGATGACGACGAGGCGGAGGCGGCGGAGGAGGTGCTCCGGCCCGCCGTTAATCACCCTTGAGGGGTTTATCGACCGGGCTCTGGGAGACGTCAACGCGCTGCCGAGATGTGAAAAATCGCACCCCTCCGGTGCCGGGTGGTGCCGGCGTAGAGGAAATCTGTTAGCGTCCACTTGGCCTAGCCCAGCACTCAGTCTACGTTCTGGACGTTCATGTGCTCACAGCCCAACTATAAGAAGAGAGCCCACTCCATCCCAAAAGCCCGGACTGAAAGGAGGAAGAAATCTCTCCCTTATAAGGTGGGTGTTGCCTCCTTCCGTAGACGAGGTGGGACTAAACTCAAGTAGATTCACCAGTCAACAGGCCCCTAACATCCCATCCCCCTGAGAAGCCCCTCAGGAAGGCATGGCGACCGCTAGCTCTGATACCAGATGTTAGCGTCCACTTGGCCCAGCCTCAAAGACTCAGCCACGTTACGCCGTTCATGCGCTCACAGCCCAACTATAAGAAGAGAGCCCACTCCATCCCAAAAGTCCGGACTGAAAGGAGGAAAGAATCTCTCCCTTATAAGATGGGTGTGGCCTCCTTCCGTAGGCGAGGTGGGACTAAACTCAAGCAGCTTCACCAGTCAACAGGCCCCTAACATCCCATCCCCCTGAGAAGCCCCTCAGGAAGGCATGGCGACCGCTAGCTCTGATACCAGATGTTAGCGTCCACTTGGCCCAGCCCAGCACTCAGCCTACGTTCTGGACGTTCATGCGCTCATAACCCAACTATAAGAAGAGAGCTCACTCCATCCCAAAAGCCCGGACTGAAAGGAGGAAGGAATATCTCCCTTATAAGGTGGGTGTGGCCTCCTTCCGTAGGCGAGGTGGGACTAACCTCAAGCAGCTTCACCAGTCAACAGGCCCCTAACAAAATCGCCGCCGAGGACGCCTTTCCAGATCTGCGCGGTTTATCATAGCGATAGGGCTCGCCAGTCGCCACAGCGCCCCCTCCCGTCTAAAGCTACAAATCTACCGAACTGAACCTACTGCAGGTGTCATTCTTCTTCAGTTAACCAACGGCTCCAGATGACACGCTTCAACGGCCGAGATCTCTACATTCCATTTTTTTTAGGGATCTCTAAATACCATTTAACCACGTGGCTGTTGTTAATTAGCTCGTGCCGTTGTCAGTGTCCTCTATTCGAAAATATAAGATGTTTAACCTACACACTAACTACATACATACTCTTATAATTTAGAATGGAGAGGGGTACTTTGCAGTACCCTAGCATCATTATTGTTATCATTTTATCGAATTCCTCTTTGCTCAAAATACAACCCTAAGCAATATATCATGGCTCCTCCTACGATCTAACTCCATGAATTATATGTGGTCGTGTGATTCTTGTCGATCTTTTGTTGGATTTGACCCTATCTGGATCTTAACGTGAAAAGGAACCCGCCGGTGTTCGTCTTCAGTCCGACTGCGAGCAGAAGCTAGTACTTTGTCTACTCATCTGGTCGCCCCATCCCACCCACAAACCTGGATGGATGCATCGAGCTTTACCGAGACCTTATTCACTCATGGCCAGGTAATGGTTGGCATCTTCTCCGATCGGCGGTGGTCACCGGCAACAAACCTTTTTTCTCTTCTTATCAGTGTTGTTTCATGCATCCACCTCCCAATCCTCCGATGATTGTTGTATGTAACTCCAAACCTTTGAACTTGTAGATTAGATCTGCAAGGATGTGCTAGATGTGATGCTTGTTAGATGTGCACGTGTATTTTGATGATGTTCTTGCAGCTTGTGCACTAGATCCGTGAGGGATGTGTTATGTCTGATGTTGTTAGTATGGTAGATCAGATGTTATTAGTATGCTAGATCAGTGCAACATATGCATCATGGTGATTGCTGGTAATATGATTGGTTCTACACATGATAGCTCTCCTCCTTGTACCATCATTCTTCTTATGCATGCCAACATGCAACTAAGATTACTAGTTTATTCATATTAAGACATGCTTAACACTATTGTCCTGATGCATGCCTAAGCCGAGATTTGTTGTAGGGCATGAGTGTGCTTTGGTCCATATATAGTTCTATGAAATTCAAGTGGTTCCTAAGAATGCAATGGTGTCGGAGACACATGAGATTTTTATAGTGCTACCGGAGAAGTCTAATCGAGGATTTAGTAGAGAAGAGGGTGGGATATGTGAATACAACTACCGTGCAATGGACACATCTCATGTCCACCTCTGTTGTGAATAGGATGTTTGATCTCATCGCTAGTGGGGTTAGAGTTGATAAAGGGTTTATAGAGGTGCACCTAAATGTTTTTTCCAAGGCTCTTTTTGAGTTCAATGGCCTTAACGCTATTCTCAAGTTAGTTGTGCAACCACTCGAGGGAGTGGAAATTGAAGTGGACCAGGTTGTCAAAGCTTAGTGTCCCTTATGTTTGACGATGGACACTACTTAATTAAGTTAGATGACCTACCATAGTTTCATTTGTTTGACTAGGTCATGACCTAACATATCATGCACAATCGGCGCATTATCTTGTTAACGTTAGGATCACACGAGGACACTGTCTTTCTCAACAACCATGTACATAACTATGATCAAATGCATCCTATCTTTTCCCATAGTGTAAAAACTAGTGAGCACGTCTTTAGTGTGGAGGCACCGATGGTGGCTTTGAACCACCTCCCGGACAACAAAGCATAAGTTATGTTCAATGATAGCTACTCATAGCTTAGGACCTCTATTCTATGAGTAAGTTGTGAGGTGTTTCTGATATATTGATGATGGTCATGTATTTTTATAAGGTGGAGATGTATATCAGCTTAGTTCGTCAGGACTTGATGAAAGATGATGCTACATATGTATATTCTATGAGATGGAATATACTAACCTCTCAGGTGGTGAACATGGGGTGCATCACGAGCCGCTGTTGGTGAAATGTGGTGCATCACTACTATTATTGGTGAACTATTAGCTTGTGTGGTAGTACTTAGTTATCTTGTAACCCTGAACTGCTTATCTACATACATGTTAATGCCATTTGTTGTCGGTTGAGGACCTCACCAATCCAAGTAGAGGTTACAACTGTCCCTATTGCACACATAACCGAACACCCAACATTTGCATGAGCCCATCCCAAGAACCCTAACACCCAGCATTTGCACGATCCTAGCCAGAAAACCCGAAATACATCCAACCAAATCGTAGGCTTCAATTCCACTCTCATGTAAGACAATGCAATATGGACAACTAAATAAGTTGCAGAACATGACTTTGAGCCTGCATATGTCAAACTAGGCTACCACATAGCCCATTGCCGAAATGTGCAAATTGATGCAAGCAACTAAATCATGGGAGCATTTGAGACGACTCGCTCGCATCGTCCCCACGCATGGGCCGGTCCGTTAACATTGTTTTTTCTTTCCCTTGTTTTTTCTTTCTTCTTTTCACTTTATTTTTGTTTCTTTTTTTTATGTTTTTGGGGAATACATGAACACTTTGAGATACATGAATTGTTTTAATATCTAAACATTATTTTTGCAGAATATAAATAATTTTTTGAGATGTATGAACATTTTTCGAATAGAGGAATACTTTTTAAAATACATAAATACTTTCTTGAAAATACATTTTTATGTTTTGTCGTGGATGTTTCTCAATCCTTAAGTTGATTGTATAAAAATAACTTACTAAATATATTTTGTGAGATCAATAAAAAATATACTACTTGAAGCATTGGTGTCTAGACAATGGTGTGCAGCATCACCTCTTAAAATGAAAATCGCTTGCAAAGAGGACATAAACCACAATTTGGCCATCCTCTCTTCTCCAATCGGTCGGCCATCCATTGTCGTTTCACCATTCGGTCAATCATCTCTTCATCAATTGTCGTTACACTATTCGTCTTTGGGGCTCCATGAAGGATTGGATGTGTCTCCATTCTCTCCCCCCAATGGACGGATCTAACGATTTCAAGGTGGTGGTCTATGATGGCGGATGATTCAACCCGCCTATGCCGCAAAGTTGTAACTGGGTCTTCCGCAACAAGCACACTTCTCGTCTAGTCTTATTAGATAGAATTAAGAAGGGAGCCCTTTTATTGGGTCGCTGCGGGTGCTAAGTGATTGGGCGAAATGGTGTTGGACAGCATCACTTTTGTAGCATGATAGTTCTGTTGGTGTTGGACAGTTTGCTGGAATTGCTCAAGTTATTTTGATTACGTATCAAAATGGTTTAGTAATGTTAAAGCCATGCACCTAGTGTCTTTCGTCTAAAGACACTTATACCATATACTATATAGTAGGACTATGAAACTACAAGATGACCATATATATCCCAATAGTTAACTGCATTCACCAATAACAAATAGGCATATAAATTAGGGAAGGAACATTAATAGTATGGGAAGGTTAAACACGGTAGGTAATCTGTTGAGTGACGAAATGAATGAAGAGAGGTACGTAAAATCTTGTTAGGTGGGATTCGTGGGAACCTGAAAGACCAAGAAAGCAGGTGGAGGTGGGACGGAACTGGAATGGAATTTGGGGTCCCAAACTCCCAATGAATCCGGTGAGGTCCCATAGTATGCCGGGAAGGAATGGAGTTGAATACGATGGAAGTGGATGCCTACAGTACACTTGTCGGCTGTGGCCGGAGTCAGCGACGAAACGCCGTCCGGCTGGTCGGCGCATCGTCCTCCTCCGCCGTCCAGGGTCGCAGAGGTTGGCAAGGACCAAGAAAAGGTGGTGGTGGTGGTTCCCGTATATACGATAGCATGAGCTCGTAAATTCGTTTGGAAAAAAGAATACTTACTCAATCAGTCAGCTGAGCTCCAGAGAGAGAGTCGCCTGCTTGCTTGCCTAGGCCTAGGTCAGGTGAGGACAGGCGCCGCCACCAGCCTCTGCGCTCCGGTCTCTCTGTTTTGGTATGTTCTGCTCTCTCTTTCCCTCGAACAGCGATGGAAGATCGCCCTCCAGGGGGCTATATCAGGTGGCAAACGTACTCTCGTCTCGGGGAAGTTAAAAAAGCCACTGATTGTACGTGCATGCCCACGTGGCGCCATGTGACCACCCAAATCAGTCAGCCTCTTCTTTAGCTTAGCTTGTGCAGATGCAGATTATGCATGCAGTGCCGATTATACTGTACTAGCTACTGTTCGAACACTCGCACACAATGTACTGTGTGGTACGTATTTTTCGTATATACTCCCTCCGATTCAGAAATATAAAACGTTTTAGCTTTGTGAATCAAATGTATCTATACATCTCTTAGTGAATAGATTCGTAGAGGTTTGAAGTAAACCTATACACTAAAAAGAGTCTAGATACATCTATTTCACAAAGCTAAAATATTTTATATTTCTAAACGGAGCCGAGTATACTATAGCTTGCTGAATGAAAGGGGATTAGGTAAACGAAAGTGGAAATTGCATTGTACCAGTAAATCTTGGGGCAAATATTGCACAAACCAGTGACTTCAAAGTTTGGTTGCACAAACCAGCAACTCCACAAGTAATTGTTTGCAGAGAGCTCTAATGACTTGATTAAGGTGTAAGAGCATCTCTAACCATGACTGTAAATATAAAAACTGTGTTTACGGTCCACAGAAAACCTATTATACTGTTCGAAACTTAGCTGAAATGAATAAACCGTGTAAATCGGAACTGTATTCGTGGGGTCCACCTCTTTTTTACTTTTGCTTCGTGTCCCCCCTCCTCTTTAAACTTTGATAACCAAAAACTTGATACCGACTCGTTTCGAAGACCGTACGGATCCATCTGAAGGCCGTATGGTCCTCTTAGACGTATACTTATTGTACACGTATACTCACGTGCCTACGGGAGGCGGATATCGGGAGGTATATAGCAGTAGCAACAAAAATTCAAAATGTGGCATTCAAAGACGTAGATCGCGATAACGGAAGATGGGATCAGCCGGTAGGAATATGAAATATACCCAGCTCGACCGAATACACCTATACGGAGATATACATGGCCTGGATATGAGTTTCGATGGGCTAAAAAAAAACTAGCTCATGCAAACTTAAGTTTAGGGGGCGACACCGAAGCACATCTCTTTTTCGTATCTTTTTCTCTTCAACCTCCCGACCACGGCTGCCATTCACAGCGGAGCTCGTTCCCGCCGCCCACGTCGCTGCCCAGCCTCGCCCCGCGCGCCGCCCATTGCCTGGCCGTGATACGCTGCTCGGCCATGCCCCGCACCCATGCCGTCCACCGTCTGTTCACCCCTGGCCGGGCTGCCCCCGTGCAGTCCGCTTGCCGTTGGCCTAGACGCGCCCGAGCCGTCCCCGCGGTTCGCTCCGTCCATGACGCGGGATCCGGTTCTCAGGCCACCGTAAAAAGATATACAAGTCGGGTCGTTTTACAGGCTCGGCTAGCTCGACCATCCTCTCGCGAAACTGTATTATCGCCAGAATTTTACGGTTTTAGCCCATTTACAGTCAAGGTTAGAGATACGATCTAAAATTTGTAGATTTTAAATCTTAACCATGAGATTTATTTAACAAATATTAGATCTAATGGCTAAAAAAACTCCTAACTGGGACACACTTTTCATATTTGTTAAAAAAAATTCATGATTAAGATTTAAAATCTATAAATTTTAGATTTAATGGCTAAAAAAATTCTGCACGTTGTTACACCTTAATCAAGTCATTAGAGCTCTCTGCAAACGTTTACTCGTGGAGTCACTGGTCCGTGCAACAAAAATTTAAAGTCAATGGTTTGTGCAACTTTGGCCCCAAGATTCACTAGTACGTGCAATTTCCTCTCTAAACGAAAGGAACCGACAACAGGCAAAGCAAAGCTGCTGGCGCTGGGCCGATCAGCTTGGCTTTGGTGCGTACGTAGATGCACAAAAGCAACATAGTACGTTGCTAAGTACAGATATAAAGTCTCTTCTCCGATCGATCGCTGCAAAGCAAGTGAAGTTCCTTGGCATCAAGCTAGTACGCAAGCTAAGCTAACTACCACGAGTACGTAGAATATATTCCATCCACCTGTAACATAACAAAAGTACCTTTGATCGACCGGCCGCTGGGCTGGTAGTGGTGGTAGGTATATTTCTCCTCAACCTCCCCTTTTGCATGCCATTGCACCCTGCTCAACACCACTTCACTTTACTTTTCTGCCAGCTAGCAGCATATACTACTACTGTAGGTTGTTACATAATATAATGATGACTTTCTTTCTTATTTTTTAGGGAGTTCTTTCTTATTTTTGTTAACAACAAGGATTACAAGACTGATTGACAGATAGTGGTATGACGTCTTTTTCAGGCGCGCTAGCTAAAGCCACCCAACTAGGCAGCGAAAATACGTGGCTATATCTATCTTGATGATCTTTTGTCTTTCTTCTTTCCAGACCTTGCACCTAGCTCGACCGATCACGTGCTTCTATCTCACACAAAAGAAAACGATCGATCACATGCATACTGTGCTCGAATGTATTCAGGTGCGCGTCTGCAGGCGTGTGTGTACGCACAGTGGCTAGTTAATTGGGTACAGTACACACTTAAGTGTTGATCGAACCCTGCTTCATTTAGGTTATTGTACTCCCTCCGTTCCCTAATATAAAATGTTTTGACAAACTATTTTAGTTTACAAAAACGTCTTTAATTTGCCAAAAAATATATATTAGAAAACAGAGAAAGTAGCTATACTCAATATTCTAGCTAGCCCTAGAGCTAGGCTATAATACTGTATGCTTCAGACCGGGAGCAACGAAATCGAGTCGTTGCGTTCACAACGTTTGAACTTTGAATATCAAAAGTCCGATATCTGCTATATACTTCCTCCGTCTAAAATAAGTGACTTGAGTTTGTCTAGATTTGCATTTACCTATATATTAAAACGTGTTTAGATACATCCGAATCTAGACAAACTCACGTCACTTATTTTGGGGTCACTTATTTTAGAACACTTATTTTGGGACGGAGGGAGTACTTAATTTGTGAGCTACCTCGTGCCGACATGTATTGCCGTATTGGTTGGAAAAGATGTGGCCGGGGGTGGTGACTTTTTTGCTTTTTTCTTCAAACAGACAGAGGATGTGGAATTACGTACTGTCTCTCGAAAGTGCCTTGTGAAATAGATATTTATTTTCTTCAAAATGTGGTTAATAAAGCAGTGTGTCAGAGTTGTTTCTAGGGAAAACAGAACAGCAACGAAGTAGCTATGTTACCAAGTCTCAAGGCAGTGCTTCGACTCAAAATGACCGGCGGCTGGGAGCCTGGGAGAAAGGATTTGTACGGTCAATCACCTATATTAACTAAAATAACACTAATTGTATGCGTTATGCAACACATCCAGCATAGAATGCACAATGACAGGGATTCCAGAATGCTAGTCCTAATATAAAATACCCAAGTGCTAAAAAGCACACGGATGCTCCTTCGCTCGTTCCGGCATCCGTTTCCTGGCCGTCCGATCGATTCTATCAACCCATCGTGGCCACGTCCTGACAAAAATGGAGACATCGTTTCGCCCTCAACCTTCCTGTCGTATTCCCTACCTCCACCCAAGGATCCCAACCGACCGCCGCTTCCGATACTGCCGGCCGCTCCCTCGCCACCCCCAGGAACCGATTCCAGCACAATCGTTCGCCCTTGCTTCCCCCTACCGCCGGCGTACTCCCCATAGCCAGCGCCAGTTCCTGGACGACCGCCGATCCGGAGGTCCTGTGCACCAGAGGGCGCCCCGCCCTTCCACATCCCGCCTGGCACCGCTCCTTATCTTCTCACCGCATTGGCCTCCACCTCCCACCCTGCGCGCCCCCTCCTCCTCCCACCCGCCGCCGGCATTTCCTCTGCGGCCTTCCCCCACTATCTGCCATTTCACCCCTGCCCGACGAGCAACCCGACTGTTGTGCGTCGTCCCCTGATATCTACATGATGAGGGTGCTGCTTGGTCGAGGAGGACCCCCTCCAGGCCGCGTGCAGTGGGACGACGGGCCAGCCGCCGCCCGCTGCGCATCCCATCCCACCACACACCCTCATGCGCAAATGCCGGCGACGCAACCCCATCCTCCACTAATTCCCTTCGCGCGCGCCCTTGTCCTCGAGCCCGGTGGTCTTTGTTCTTCTAGGGGGCGGACGACATCAAGCTCCAGTCCATGGAGGATTGCACTGAGAGCCACAAATCCATGACCACAACAATCGGGGATTGCCATTGTTACTTGGGAGATATTGAGAAGAAAGATGATAAATTTGGATGCGGATTTTGGGGAGAAAGAGAGAGACTCGGGAAGAGGATATTGGGGAAGAAGATGGGTACGGAGAGTTTGTGTTGGAAAAAACTGGGGAGAGAGAGAGAGTGGGTGGGACCATTAACTTGTTGCCCCATTTTAATGCGTTGGATGAATAAAATTAGACGACCTCCCTCGGTACCTCATTAGAGCATATACAATACAAGGTGCTTAGTACAATGCTTAGGAAAATAAATCGGTTTTTGTTAAGCACCGGTGCTTATTTATACTAGGAAAATGCCTAACTAAGCATCTCTTCTATACAAATAAGTACCAATGCTTAGCAAAATGGTTGGTTTATTTTTATAAGCACTCCTCTAAGCACCTCCCATTATACATGCTCTTAGGTTGTATTTTGGTGTGGAATTATTGTTTTCACGCCAGGATTAAGTTGCATTTTGTTCATATAACTTCCATTTCACATTTTTGCTAAGTTATTTCTTCAGACATTAAATTGTTGATCCACCCATGTGTTAAGTTGTATTATGCAGAGTGCATTACTATTTGGAAGGCGATAATATTATTTTCTCACCTATATCTCAACACTAGATTATGGGAAATGAAAATCAAGTTGACGATCCTCGACCTCGCTCGACTAATCTCGGGTGAAAATTAGCTCGCGCGAGCCACAATTATGCGGAGGGTTGGGCATCGATGGTTTCAAAGCGACATCCTCTTCGGCCTTTTGCAGCTCGTGTTGTGCCTCATATCGTGGATCACGACACTGGCTACATCCGTGTTGATCAAGGTGGAGTTGTAGCATGCAGCGCAGCCATGAAGATAACAATTTTTCCACACATGTACTAAGTTGTATTTTTGCCACTGGTATTATTGGTTCCACATATGAGCTAAATTGTATTTTGCACACAATATCTTGTTCACTCACATATTTGTAAAGCATGTTCGTAGATAGTAAATTGTTGCTTCACACATGTTCTAAGTTGCATATTCATTATTGCAAGTTGTATATCAACTATTGCTAAGTTGTATACCAACTATTTCTTAGTTCTATACCCACCAGTTGTAAGTTGCATACCCCATTCCGAAGTTATCTTGCCCTACACCAGAGTAGCAGCAATTTATTTCAAGAAGTGGCAACAACAGCTTGCACCAAATACAACTTTGTGGGGATATGGTTGTAACTAAAACGGCACATGTAGCAAGTTCTTTTAATCCAAAATTGCATCCATTTACAAACTGGGTTGTACTTAGAAAAAGCAAAGTTGTATGTTGGAAATGATAAGCTATGTTTGCTGACAGTAAATTTTCGCTTCACAAATGTCCTAAGTTATGTTACAGCTATGGAGTTCGGATGGACCATGGCCCGTTTTATAGTGTCGGTCTCCTTTGTTCTCCCGATGGTGGTCGCCTTATCGAGCTACTGTTGTCGGCGGCGGTAGGGTGGAGGCTACCATAATGGGCGGCATTAGGGTAGTGGTCACCGTAGTTGGGCGGTAGTGGCTTCACGATTACACCTGTAGTACTAAGTTGGCTAGCATCACATTTGTGAACTTGTGCACCATTGTGCGTGAAGTTGTGTACCACTGTGCGTAAGTTGCGCACATTTTGTTATAAAGTTGTATTTTCATTGCTACTAAGTTGTCTACCTAAAAAACCAAGTTATAACAATACCCAAAAGTATGATAGGCAACTAGTATTACAAAGTTGTAGGTGTAGTATGAAGTTGATATCCGCTATTACTAAGTTGCTATTACTAAGTGAGTATCTCAGGAACTAAGTTGGCTACAAAATATTAAAAAAAAGTAGTGTAAGCAAGTCTTTATATAAAAATGCTATGTTATAACACTAAGTTGATTTAAAAAAGGTTTGTAGTTTTGAAGGTCTCATCGTGAGACATCCAACGGTGAAAACATATCAAATTCGGCCACATGGTTTAAGAGTTATGGATTTTTAAATTTTCCACGTATGAAAATAAATACACTGTCTGCTTTTTTTTGGGTGAGTGCTGGAAAGAACGAACAAGCATCCGGCTATGTAGCCACGCAAAATATGACCCACTATCTTGGCACTCTATTCCCGTGTTGCTCTAGCGTGACACCGGGATGAAATCCTAGCCCGCGGCGATGACCCTTCCCACGCGCCTCCTCTTCTGGTCGCCGCCGTTGGTGGCTGCGGCCAGCCAGCGGCAGCGACACTGATCTCCTGCCGTTTTCCTCTCCCCTCCTACCAAACGCACGACGTCGGGTTTGGCCCATCCTTCCGCCATGGATAACCTCGTCCCCCTCTCCCTAGTTGGCTCCTTATAACATCCCAAATCTTTAATCAAAGTTAATCAAGATCCAAATCACCCCATTTAGGGTTAATAAAAAACCTTTTCTATTTAAGATATTTAAGCATGCATATGAGTGTTGCATTTAAATAGGAGTTGTTTGAAATGCCATGATTGTTTGTTCTAATGGTTGTAACATGGTTTATGATGAATGTCACACCATCTAGATCATTCCCAAGCAAAAACCAAAGAAAAAGAAATTAAAAAGAATTAAATAAAGGAAATGGCCACTTTTGCCATTTTAATCACCTAGCCCACTTTGGGTGTTTCTAGCACTCAATTTCTAACAGAGACAATTGTGAATCTTTGCACCCCATGCTAGTACAAGTAGTGATGTGCCAAGGCCCACTTTGTGATCTCCCGAAAACATTCAAACTCTAATTTTAAATGACATTTGAAAATGGAATCTAGTTCATATGTCTAGATCACCCTATTTCAAAAACCACTCAAATGAATTCCATTTAACAAATCCTAGCAACCACAGATGCTTAAGCATGTGATAAACCACTCCACCAAAATTCAGTTCAAAATTCCAAATTTGAATTCTTGCGGTCATTTGATCAAACACATGGCATGCACTGATCACACTCTAGTTTAGGTTCACTGTTTTTACAGGGTTTTGTCACCCATTTGCACCCCATTTAATCCCTTTGTCCCTCTTTGATCTAACCAAGCAGCAACCAGCCCATCCCCGAGTCTCTAGCGCCAGTGCCACGCCGCCCCGAGGACATGAACGCCGGCCAACCTTGCTAACGCCACAGCAGACCGCCAGCCCCTCTCCGCCGCTCCAGGAAGAAAGGCGCCACCTCACCGCCAACCACGGTCCACCCCATGACCACTGCCACGCCCTGGACCACCCTAGACAAGCCTCGCATTATCCTCTCTCCGCCGCTCAAGGAAGAAAGGCGCCACCATCACCGCCAGCACGCCACACGCCGCGCCTCGACACCAGACCGCGCGTGCCGCTCCTCCTTGACCCTCTCACCCCGCCAGACACGGTCGTAACCCGCTGCACGACCCACACTCGCCGGGAACCGCGTCGAGCACCGCCCCTTTCTCCCAGAGTGCACGACGCTCTCGACCGTTAGCCACCGCCCCTAGCATCGCCTTAAAGCCGTAGAGGACCGCCAGGAGGCAAGCCACCATCCGCCTATGCCGCCCATGCCGATAGCACCCTGTATCGTCGTCACCGACGAGCTCATCGTCGCCCCTTCGGTCCCCTCCTCGAGCATATATAAGGAGGCCTTCCCCAGCCTCAATCGCCACACCATTCAACTCCTCTCTCTCCACCAGTCCTTTCCCACCTCTCACCGGAGAAGTTCGAGCAGCCTCTCGCTGGAATTGAGCCGGAGACCACCGCAACAGATGAGGAGACACTGCCGTTGATTTCGTCCACCTCAGCCTCTGTCGCGACTTCGCCTGAGCTCGCCGTTGTCTACTCGTTCGTTTGCCCGCCTCTCCGCACTAGCTGGAGCCCCGGTACGTCCCCACTGCACCCCCACCGAGCCGCTAGGGTTCAGTCTCGCCGGCGACGTGTTCCTCATCGACGACGACCGTGAGCCGTTGATCTAGTTCTAGTCCTGTGGTCCGTATCGCCTCGTACCGCTTCGCGTGTAATGAGCCACTAACAGACGGACCCCCCTATCAGCAGTCCTCAGCGCCGCGGAGTGAATCTGGGCCGGCCCAATTAGTTTCCCGTGCGACCCAGTTAATTCAAATTAGGATTTTTCTTTTTAGACTTAGACTTAATTCTGTCCACTAGTTTAAAAATCAATCCAGAGAGTTATACAAATCCAAATTGAGTGATTCCAATTTTGTTGGAAAGCTACTAAAAATCTCTATCCAAGACCGTTGGATTTAAATCATTTTGAGTTATAGATCTCTCCTAGTAAAAATGACAAGACAAAAGCTTTTTCACATTCAAACATTTTTTATAAAATCAACCATAATAGCTTTTGAGTTGATTCCAACTCTCAAAAATCACATTTAACCATACCTATCTGAATATATAATAAAATTAAGGTTTACATGCAGTGACTTTGGACTAGTACCAAAATAATGCTATATAGGCATTTCTAGTCACTTTAAATCATTAATTATTAAACTTAAACTTTTTAAAATATGATCCAACCTTTAAAATCATACAACAAATGAAGGTGGTTAGAAAGATGGCACATCGATCTTCTGTACACCCTGTTCGTGCTGCGGAACGAAGAAAATCCGCCTTCCTTGGAAAACGAATTCCTGACTCCGAAGTATCAAAGGAGACTTGGGTGGCGCCTTCTGAAGAGCCGGCAATTCCAGCTCGCACCCACTCTAGCCCACCCAGCGAGGCCTGAGTGAGCTCAGTGGTCAGCCCCTGACGTTAGGGGTCTTTCGCTTTTGCCAGATCTATAGAGATATTACGAGTCCTCCGTCCCAGATTCCCTCGGTCAGCGTACCGTTCACAGACATCATGCTTGCTATCGCCTAGAATGGGCCTACCCCTTGCATTGCAATCAAAACTATTTGGCAAAGCCTTTGGTTATGATTTGGGTTGACCTGATCCTTGACTCGACCTTGTCCTGGAGCACCACCTTATTTGTTTGTTTACGCTATGTCATCTATTACTAGAATACTAGAGCTAGTGGATATCCACTATCAACAGAGAAGTGTACGGCCCGTGGATCCACCAAAAGAGAGAAATGAAAGCTGTTCCTCCCGCAAGTGAGCTATTTATACCGAAGCTTACAAGAAGCAAAGTGGAAACGGGAGCTTTCCCACCAAGTACCGGCATCAATTTTCTTTAATGAGTTGATATTATATTAATTGAATATCCTTTTTGTTTTACGGAATTTTTGCTAAAGTTGCATTGACGTCTAATTCACATTGAGTAGACCCGTATAGCCCTAATATGTCTTTTAAAAAAAATTGGATAGATATCCTAGGTTTTCTTTAGTACATTTTTCTTTTTCTCATTAGTGCTTGTTTTTAGACTGGATGGGCGCCTGCGACATAGAATAGAGGTAAAAGAATTACCACAGGCTCATTCATCGAACATCAAAATCATATTCCCATATGTTAGAATATGTGGTGATGACATGTGTCCACATGATCCCATATTTTAATGGAGAATATTAAATCTTAGTTAATTTCAATGAGTAGAAATTACTTTTCTCAAATAAAAAGAATGAAGCTAGTTCATTAAACCTTGTGATGTTTGTGATGATACTAGATCCTCAAATGTGTGTTTTAGTGTGCTAAGTAGACTAGTTAAGTATTGTTTGGTGATTGTGCATTCCGTATGTATTTATAGACGATAGTACCGAACAAGTCTACGAGGAGGAGGATTTCTACCAAGAGGAGGAGGAAGATAATTTCAACCACTACACCAACCAAGGCAAGCTATTGTTAGCA
Organism: Avena insularis; assembly: GCA_023614405.1. Taxonomy (NCBI): domain Eukaryota; kingdom Viridiplantae; phylum Streptophyta; class Magnoliopsida; order Poales; family Poaceae; genus Avena; species Avena insularis. Next base: position 371,233,133 of record CM042689.1, read on the forward strand.
AGCTAGAATTAAGCTAGAAAACCTAAGCAAAGGCCTTAGGCCTGCTTTGGTTATGCCTTTTGACTTATACTTACCCCAAGTTTTATTTACAAGTTTTACCTTATTTACTTTACCAAAGTTCTTTACTTTGTTTGAAGGTAGCATAAAGAGTATAAAACTTGACCTATCTAGTTAGACTTAGATGTCATTCTATGGCATGAGATTGACATTAGCATCCCACATTAGTGAACACTCTTAACTTAGTAGCTTAGAGTTATACCAAAAACTTGATCACTTTAGATGGGAATACTTGGTGAAAATGACTTGTGAAAACCTTGGAATGATGAGTCATTCTATTGAGATGTTTTGACAAGTGTTGAGAAACACAAATGGTTTATGATGATGAAAATGTTGAGGCATGAGCCTTAGCCCTTTTATAAAAACTGATGGTTGGGTTTGGATGCGATACCATTCCAATTTTACCGTACAACCACAATACCTGAATTGGGCAAGGCTTAGCTGGAAGTTTATTTGCATTAGTATTAGTTCCCTCGCGGGAGAGGTTTGAGCTGAGGCTACCTCTCAATGTTGTCCACCTATGTAGTGCCCAGGATGACAGATGGTCATGGCTGGGAGGCCATACTCATAGGAGAGGTGCTTATACTAGAGTGTGTAAAGGAAAGGTTATGTTTGATTATCTGCATACTAAGTATGATGATTCAGGGTTATCCCTGACAGGTGTATCTAATCTTGTGGTGAAAGTGTACCACGTCTGCAGAGTGTCAAACTATTCGAATAGCCGCGTCTGCGGTTATGGACAGTTGGAGTGGCCATACTGTTCCATTGTCATATGTTTTCAAAATGACTTATGAAATGAATTGTGACATGACTTGACCACAACCGAGTTGTGACTATGACAATTAAGTTCCCACTTAGGTGTTTTCAAACTTTATTTTATCTTTTTTTGTTTCTGAACTCAGCTTAGGTTTCAAACTAAACTTTACAAATAAACTTAGAGTTAGCATTCCTACTAGAACTATCTTACTTGTTAGTGGTAGTTTGCGAGTACTTAAAGAGTACTCATGGCTTTGTCCCTGGCTATTCCTATGGCCAGACTATGTGGAGGACTACCCTGAAGGAGGATAGCAGGACGGCTACGACAACTAGGATCGTCTCCCATCGTTAGCATTGCCTTTGACACTGAAGATGTACCCCACCGCTATGCTATTTATTCTGCTACTTGATTGTACTAAGACTGGATCATGAGATTCTTTTTTTGTGTAAGACCTTACTATGGTTTGTAATGGATGATGTACTGTGATATCCAATCTGTTATGTCTTGCAAAAATGGTAATCCTAGGATTGTGATGTATGGCATAATAGGCATCTGGGATTAAAAATCCGGGTGTTGACAAGTTGGTATCAGAGCCATCTTGACCATAGGAGACCCTAGTTAGAATGGACGTCCGAACAAAAACTTAGTTTCAAAAACCAAAGTGAGTATTTGTGAAAACCTATTTCCTCTCTTACCCTTGGGGATTCTTTCTCTCAAAAAAATTCATGTTCCTCCAAATTCTTACATTACTACATAAAACTTTGACACACTTGATCACTTCACTAACTTTCTCATCCTAAATTCTTATAGATGGAAACTCAATACAGCAAGTTCTACCAGTTGGGCAACGGAGGCCAACTGATCTTCTAGAGAGATCTGGATTCACTGTTTGAGTACTTGGAGCGTCCTCATCCGGAATTTCTTGGAGCTCAACTCCCCGGGGTCTACCAGGAGGAGATTTACAATGGCTAGTAACTTCTGATCTTCAAGGCAAGATAGAAGCACCAATGTCTGAGAGGATTCAGTTCTCCATGAGAGAGAACAACTGGCTAGATGGATTAGCCAGGGCAATGCATGAAGCTCTTGCTCGTCTGTGTGCCCAGAGTGTCAACCTAATCCAAGGAACCCGCTTTGTTCACTATGCAAGGTGTGATTCAATGGGAATGCCTCTAGAGATGCCAAGTCACCCAATATTGAAGCGCCAAGTGGAGAACCTCGACTTCCTACTGTACGACCGACAGAAGGAATTAGACAATGCTAGAGAGTTCGCCAACCACAACCTCACCATTGCCTCCCAGAAGGCCCAGACTTTCTCACTGCTGGTCAAGGATCGTCAGTTTCTTTGCTGTCAACATGCAAAGAAGGATTGCACCATCGACCGTCTCCGCAAGAAGGTAGCCGAGCTCGAGAAGACCATCAAGGAGTAAGAAGCTCAACTTGCAACAAAGGAAGAAGAAGAAGAAGGTGAAGATATCCATGGGGACATTGACTCCTACCTCAGCAATGATGATGACTATCTGGAGGATGATGCCATGGACTTCTACACCGACGATGATGACTCCGACTTCATCGATGATGAGTAGATGCACTAGAGAACTATCGTAGGAGTGATGTGTATCGACCCATTGTATCGTAGCTTACAGAATGGTTCTTAAAACCATCTGTTTTCCTTTTGATGTTGTGGTGTGTGTGTGCGTTTGTATCGTGTGCTTTGCTTGAATGAATGAAAAGAAGTTAGTTGCAAAACCTGAGTCAAACTCAAAGTTTTAGCTTTGGAACCAAAACCATGAACCTTAGAACTTTCCCTCTTACCCCATTATCTATCTCAATCTTTAGATGACTCGTGGAAACCAAGGAGGGAGCAGCTCATCGCAAGACCCAATGCTGCAGATTCTGCAGACTCTCATTGCAGACCTTGAAGCTAGTAGGGCAGAGCGCCAAGCAAATCTAGCAACACTGCAACAGATTTCCTAGATGGCCCATAACAATCAGAACCATAGAAATCAGGATCATCATAGATCCAAACTCAAAAACTTCCAGAATACCAATCCCCCAATCTTTAGCACTTCGGAGAACCCACTGGATGCTGATGACTGGTTGGAGACAATGGAGAACAACTTAGAAGTAGCAGGAGTGGATGCCAACGAGAAAGTTCTTTTCGCCACCCACTACTTGGCAGGAGATGTAAGAGCATGGTGGAACAGCACCCGCACAATGAACCATGGGCAAGTGATGACATGGGAAGTCTTCAAGATCAAGTTCAGCCGCACCCACGTGCCGCATGGTTTAGTCACCAGAATGAGGGATGAATTCAGAGAGTTGAAACAAGGCAGAATGACTGTAGTGGAGTACTGTGATAGATTCTTGTCCCTCGCCAGGTATGCACCTGATGAGATCAACACGGAGGCCAAGAAGAAGGAGAGATTCCTAAACGGACTGCATGGTGAGATGCAGACGGTTCTCGTCAACATCCGTTTCGAAGATCTCGAAGAGCTAGTCGACTCTGCCATTCAGATGGAAGGGAAGATTAACCAAGCAAACGACAACTGCAAACGTCGTATGATGCATCAAGCTAGATCTATCAGCCACCCGAAGTACCGTCCCAACCCTTCTGCAGGATATGCACCGCGGAACAATCGACCCCCAATGTCTCGCCCAAGCTACCCCAACCATAACGGAGGAAATGTGAAGTCCGGAGGAAACAACAATCACCCAGCAACTCCAGCAATTTCAACCGTGCCCCTCCCAAGAACAACAACAACAACAATAACAACAACACTGCACCCAGAACTGGAAGCAATGATGTGCCCGTGGCAGCAAAGGACAAGTCTCAGATTACTTGTTTCGAGTGTGGAGTGAAGGGTCACTACTCAAATGAGTGTCCCAAGAATATTGCCGCCACTGCCAATGTGAATGCCCCAGCTCAACAGCAGCGTCGTGTTCAACCAGGAAGAAGATTCGCCCCAGGGAACCCTCACAACCGCAACGGCCGTCTCTTCCACATGAACGTCGAAGAAGCCCAAGAAGCGCCAGATGTAGTGTTGGGTATGTTTTCTGTCAACTCAGTTTTAGCAAGAGTGTTGTTTGATTCTGGAGCATCGCACTCATTTGTCACCGAAGAATTTGCATGCACTAGTAAAATTCACCCAACCAACTGATACATTGCAAATGTATCTATAATTTTTGATGCTCCATGCTTGGTTTTATCCACTTTCTTGTGTTTTGTTGACACTTTGGAGTACTTTTCATATGATTTCTTGGACTAACCTATTAACAAGAACCACAGTGCCAGCTGCCTATTTTCTGCTGTTTTTGGTTCCAGGAAAGTCAGAAAATGAATATTCTCGGAATTGGACGGGACAAAAGCCAAAGTGCCTATTTTTCCAGAAGACTCACGGAGCCAGAATACGAGACGGAGGAGGGCCAGGGCCTGGCCACACCACCCCCAGGCGCAGGCTGGGCCTGGCCACGCTAGGGCATGGTGTGGTGGCCCCAGGCACCCCCCTCGGTCTCCCTCTTCACCTATAAGGAGCCTTCTGACCTAAAAACTTCGGGGGGTTCGATGTTTTTCCACGAAAAGTTCCGCTACGCCGCCGCCACCGAAGGGGAGATTCGGGGGACAGAAAGTCTCTGTTCCGGCACCCTGCCGGGATGGGGAAGTGCCCCCGGAGCAATCTCCATCGATCTCCACCATCATCTTCATCGACCATCCAGGTTTCTCCCATCTATGAGTGAGTAATCCCCCGCTGTAGGCTATGGGGATGGTAGGGATTGGATGACATTGTTCATGTAATGGCATCAGATTGTTAGGGCATAGTGCCTAGTATCTTATTAGTGCTTTATGACTTTGTTGCAACTTTGTTGTGCTTAATGCTTGTCATTAGGGCCCGAGTGCCATGATTTCAGATCTGAACTTATTATTGATTCATTATGATAGTATTGTTTCTGGTCTTATCTACAAGTTGTATACACACGTCGTTGTCCGGAACCTATGGTCCCGAAGTGACAGAAATCGGGGTAGCCGGAAGGGAAAGGCTTTGATGTGAGGATCACATGTGTTCACGGAGTGTTAATGCTTTGCTCCGGTGCTTTATTAAAAGGAGCACCTTAATTGCCAGTAGTTCCCTAGAGGCCCCACTGCAAACGGGCTGGCAGGACAAAAGATGTTGTACAAGTTCTCATTGCGAGCACGTATGACTATATATGGAACACATGCCTAGGATTGTCTAGTACTTGGATGCTTTATCTTATTTATCTACAATTGCCCTATGTTCTGATTGCTATGTGAATTGTCTTGTCCATGCAACGCCCGTCCATCCATCCCTATGCCTACCGCACTCGAATCCCACTATTATTGCTTTTGTTACTACTGTCTTTGCTTTGCTACTGCTGTTACTTTACTATTCCTGCTACAAAACTGTTGCTACTGATAAACTGTTGTGAGCAAGATTGTTTCCAGGTGCAGCTGAATTGACAACTCAGTTGTTAAGGCTTATAAATATTCTTTGGATCCCCTTGTGTCGAATCAATAAATTGGGTTTCACTTCCCTCGAAAATACTGCGATACACCCCCTATACTTGTGGGTCATCACCAACTTGAAGCATGTCATGATAGTTCAAATCCCTGGTTCAACTACAAAAGATAGAAAAATTTGCAAAGTTGTGCCTATCAGAATACATGGGATAGATTTTTATGCCAACCTAATAGTACTTGGAACCAAAGGCTTGGAAGTAGTACTAGGAATGGATTGGATGTCAAAGCATAAATGATTGATAGACTGTGCCAAGAAAGCCATCACCATGACCAGTAGCTTTGGAGTATTAGTAGAGCATATATCTGAAACCTTGCCCCGTCAATTCAAGTGCAACAAGAGTCTAGCCCTACCCACCATAGACCAAGTCAGAGTAGTCTATGAATACCCCGACGTATTCCCAAATGAATTTCCCGGTATGCCCCCGGATAGGGATATTGAGTTCATTATTGAACTAATCCCTGGAACCGGACCCATAGCCCAGAGACCCTATAGTATGAATCCCTTAGAGTTAGTGGAATTGAAGAAGCAACTGGATGCTATATTGGGAACATGCTTGATTCAACCAAGCGCATCGCCATGGAGATCGCATGTTTTGTTCGTCGACAAGAAAGATGGAGGCAACCGTTTGTGCACAGATTACAGGAAGCTGAATGACGTCACAATCAAGAACAAGTACCCATTGCCAAAGATAGAGGATCTATTTGATCAGTTGAATGGAGCAAATGTGTTCTCTAAAATCGATCTTAGGACTGGTTATCACCAACTTAAGATTCGTGCAATGGATATTCTGAAGACCGCCTTTACTACTCGTTATGGATTATACGAGTATACGGTTATGTCTTTTAGATTAACCAATGCCCCTGCTTATTTCATGAACCTCATGAATAAGATCTTTATGAATTTTCTAGATAAGTTTGTCGTTGTGTTTATCGACGATGTCCTTATCTACTCCAAGTCAGAAGAAGAGCATGAGCAACATCTGAGAATCATTCTTGAAACCCTTAGAGAGCATTGGTTGTATGCGAAGTTCAGCAAATGTGAGTTTTGGCTGAAAGAAGTAGGATTCCTAGGACATATTATGTCTGCCGGAGGAGTCACTGTTGATCCCGCCAAAATCAAAGATGTTGAAGAATGGGAAGCCCCAACCACTCAAACCCAAGTCCGTGCATTTCTCGGATTAGCGGGATATTACCGCAAGTTCGTTGAAGGATTTTCGAGCATCGCAAGACCCATGACTCAATTGTTGAAGAAGGGCAAGAAGTTTGAATGGACCGACAAATGTGAAGCAAGTTTCCAAGAGCTGAAGAAGAGATTGATTTCAGCCCCAATATTAATCATGCCAGATATTAAGAAGCCGTTTGATGTGTATTGTGATGCATCCAAGATTGGTCTCGGATGTGTGTTGATGCAAGAAGGCAAAGTTATCGCATATCTGTCTTGACAACTGAAGCAGCATGAGCAGAACTATCCTACTCATGATCTTGAGTTAGCAATCGTAGTTTTGGCAATGAAGACATGGCATCATTACCTTATGGGTAATCGCTGTGGGATTTACTCAGATCACAAGAGCTTGAAGTATATTTTCACTCAGAAGGAGCTGAATATGAGGCAAAGGAGATGGATAGAGTTAATCAAGGATTATGACCTTGACATTCACTATCACCTCGTCAAAGCCAATGTGGTAGCGGATGCTCTTAGTAGATTACTGTGTAGACTAAACACTATGATCAAGGAGAAGCAACCAAGTTTGTACGAGGAGTTGGAGCAGTTTAGAACTGATCTAGTTAGCAAAGGATTTTTAGCTAGCATTGAACTTCAACCCACTTTGATTAGCCAAATCAAGGAAGCCCAGAAGGGAAATGAAAGTATCGACAGAATCAAACATCGTATTGGTAGAGTAAAGGTACCTGGATTCACCGAAGACGAAGAAGGAGTTCTGTGGTACAAAGGACGTATCTGTGTGCCAGCAGATTCGGAGCTGAAGCAAGTTATCATGAAAGAAGCTCATGATACTCTTTATTCTATCCACCCCGGAGGAACGAAGATGTATCAGGATTTGAAAGAGCAATTTTGGTGGTACAAGATGAAGAGAGAAATCGGAAGCTACATCGCCAAGTGTGATATCTGTCAAAGAGTCAAAGCGGAACATCAGAGGCCCGCTGGACTATTGCAACCATTGCAGATTCCTGAATGGAAATGGGATTCAATCGGAATGGACTTTATCACCGGTTTGCCTACTTCGAGTAGAGGAAATGACTCAATATGGGTCATCGTTGATAGACTGTCCAAGATAGCTCATTTTCTACCTGTCAAGACAACCTACCAAAGTTAAAAGCTAGCAGAGTTGTACATTGCTAGAATCGTCAGTTTACATGGAACCCCCAAGACCATAGTATCGGATCGAGGAACCCAATTTACCTCGAGATTTTGGCAGAAAGTCCAAGAAGGATTAGGAACCAAGTTGAATTTCAGCACAACTTATCACCTACAAACCGATGGACAGACTGAAAGAGTCAACCAAATCTTAGAGGATATGTTGAGAGCTTGTGTGTTAGAGTATGGATCAAAATGGGAAGATTGTCTGCCTTTCGTAGAATTCTCATACAACAACAGTTATCAGGCCAGTTTGCAAATGGCCCCATTTGAGTTCCTATATGGAAGAAAGTGTCGTACCCCTTTGAATTGGTCGCAAGTAGGAGAGAGTCAGATTTTTGGACCCGACATCCTACGAGAAGCCGAAGAGAAGGTTCACAAAGTCCGTGAGCACCTCAAGACCGCCCAATCCCGACAGAAAAGTTATGCTGACAGGAGAAGGAGAGACCTGACTTTCAATGTCAGAGATTTTGTGTATCTTAAGGTTTCGCCATTGACGGGAACCCAACGCTTTAGTCTGAAAGGAAAGTTAGCCCCCAGATATATCGGACCCTTCAAGATTCTGAATCGTCGAGGAGAAGTATCTTATCAACTGGAACTGCCAGAGGAGATGTCAGCCATCCACAATGTGTTCCATATATCGTTACTTCGCAAATGCCTAGAAGTGCCAGAGAAGACCGAAGTTTTCAAGAACATTGATCACCGAGCTATTGATATCAACAAGGATCTGACGTACCGTGAAGTGGCCATTCGTATCTTGGAGGAAGCTTACAGAACCACTAGGACCCGGAGTATCAAATTTCTCAAGATTCAATGGAGCAACCATACCGAAGAAGAAGCCACTTGGGAGCGAGAAGATTACATTAGGACTGAGTTCCCAGATCTTTTTAGTTCCTAGTTTTCTTTCTTAAATCTCGGGACGAGATTTTGTTTAAGGGGGGAAGGTTTGTAACATCCCAAATCATTAATCAAGGTTAATCAAGATCCAAATCACCCCATTTAGGGTTAATAAAAACCTTTTTATATTTAAGATATTTAAGCATGCATATGAGTGTTGCATTTAAATAGGAGTTGTTTGAAATGCCATGATTGTTTGTGCTAATGGTTGTAAAATGGTTCTATGATGAATGTCACACCATCTAGATCATTCCCAAGCAAAAACCTAAGAAAAAGAAATCAAAAAGAATTAAATAAAGGAAATGGCCACTTTTGCCATTTTAATCACCTAGCCCACTTTAGGTGTTCCTAGCACTCAATTTGCAACAAAGACAATTGTGGATCTTTGCACCCCTTGCTAGTACAAGTAGTGATGTGCCAAGGCCCACTCTGTGATCTCCCAAAAATATTCAAACTCTAATTTTAAATAATATTTGAAAATGGAATCTAGTTCATATGTCTAGATCACCCTATTTCAAAAACCACTCAAATGAATTCCATTTAACAAATCCTAGCAACCACAGATGCTTAAGCATGTGATAAACCACTCCACCAAAATTCAGTTCAAAATTCCAAATTTGAATTCTTGCGGCCATTTAATCAAACACTTGGCATGCACTGATCACACTCTAGTTTAGGTTCACTGTTTCTACAGGGTTTTGTCACCCATTTGCACCCCATTTAATCCCTTTGTCCCTCTTTGATCTAACCAAGCAGCAACCAACCGATCCCCTAGTCTCTGGCGCCAGTGTCACGCCGCCCCGAGGACATGAACATCGGCCAACCTTGCCAACGCCACAGCGGACCGCCAGCCCCTCTCCACCGCTCCAGGAAACAAGGCGCCACCTCACCGCCGTCCACGGTCCACCCCACGACCACTGCCACGCCCTGGACCACCCCAGACAAGCCCCGCACTATCCTCTCTGCGACGCGCTAGAGCACGCCAGAGCGCCATCACCGCCAGCACGCCACACGCCGCGCCTCGACACCAGACCGTGCGCGCCGCTCCGCCTTGACCCCCTCACCCCACCAGACATGGCCGTAACCCGCCGCGCGACCCACATTCACCGGGAACCGCGTCGAGCACCGCCCCTGTCTCCCAGAGCGCACGACGCTCCGGACCGTTAGCCACCGCCCCTAGAATCACCATAAAGCCATAGAGGACCGCCAGGAGGCAAGCCACCGTCCGCCTATGCCGCCCATGCCAATAGCACCCTGTATCGTCGTCACCAACGAGCTCGACGTCGCCCCTTCGGTCCCCTCCTCGAGCCTATATAAGGAGGCCTTCCCGAGCCTCAATCGCCACACCATTCAACTCCCTTCTCTCCACCAGTCCTTCCCCACCTCTCGCCGGAGCAGTTCGAGCAGCCTCTCGCTGGAATTGAGCCGGAGACCGCCGCAGCAGAGGAGGAGACGCTGCCGTTGATTTCGTCCACCTCAGCCTCTGCCACGACTTCGCCTGAGCTCGCCGTCATCTACTTGTTCGTTTTCCCGCCTCGCCGCACTAGCTGGAGCCCCGGTACATCCCCACTGCACCCCCACCGAGCTGCTAGGGTTCAGTCTCGCCGGTGACGTGTTCATCATCAACGACGACCGTGAGCCGTTGATCTAGTTCTAATTCTGCGGTCCGTATCGCCCCGTACCGCTTCACGTATAATGAGCCACTGACAGGCGGACCCCCCTGTCAACAGTCCTCAGCGCCACGGAGTGCATCTGGGCCAGCCCAATTAGTTTCTCACGTGACCCAGTTAATTCAAATTAGGATTTTTCTTTTTAGACTTAGACTTAATTCTGTCCACTAGTTTAAAAATCAATTCAGAGAGTTATATAAATCCAAATTGAGTGATTCCAATTTTGTTGGAAAGATAATGAAAATCTCTATCCAAGCCCGTTGGATTTAAATCATTTAGAGTTAAAGATCTCTCCTAGTAAAAATGACAAGACAGAAGCTTTTATACATTCAAACATTTTTATAAAATCAACCATAATAGATTTTGAGTTGATTCCAACACTCAAAAAATCACATTTAATCATACCTATCTGAATATATAATAAAATTAAGGTTTGCATACAGTGACTTTGTACTAGTACCAAAATAATGCTATATAGACATTTCTAGTCACTTTAAATCATTAATTATTAAACTTAAACTTATTAAAATATGATCCAACCTTTAAATCACATTCCCATATGTTAGAATATGTGGTGATGACATGTGTCCACATGATCCCATATTTTAATGGAGAATATTAAATCTTAGTTAATTTCAATGAGTAGAAATTACTTTTTTCAAATAAAAAGAATAAAGCTAGTTCATTAAACCTTGTGATGTTTTGTGATGATACTAGATCCTCAAATGTGTGTCTTAGTATGCTAAGTAGACTAGTTAAGTATTATTTGGTGATTGTGTATCCGTATGTATTTATAGACGATAGTACCGAACAAGTCTACGAGGAGGAGGAGTTCTATCAAGAGAAGGAGGAAGAGAATTTTAACCACTGCACCAACCAAGACAAGCTATTGTTAGCAAACTAGAATTAAGGTAGAAAACCTAAGCAAAGGCCTTAGGCCTGCTTTGATTATGCCTTTTGACTTACTAGGAAACGTAACCATAATCGTAGTATATCACTTAATAATCATGGATGCGTCAGTTCTTGAGCCTCCAGTCTACCCATGGCCGCAGCACCGCCTGGTGCCTTTTGCCGTCACGGCCTCCGCTCAAACAATATAATTTAACTTCTTGGAATCACAAGAACCAACATCGGAATCACGTACAAAACGGCATGTGTGCGTGTGCATATCGCTCACCTGAACTAAGAACTAATTATACAAAGTGTCTGTCGAGCGGAGCTTAACACGATTACAATGCCGGAGCAAGCGGGTCTTTATTTTTTCCTTTTCCAGAACTCAAAGCAATGGATGGTTATAGGAAAATCCAATAAAAGCAAGTAGCAAGTTCTAAAGTTGTACAGTATATCCCAAAGGCATAGGTAAAGGAGAGGCCACTGATTATATGCTAGTGCTACATTTTCCATTCCAAAAGGTTCTCCAAAATCAAGAACACAAAGGTGGTAAAATAAGATGAGGAATCGCACTCACATATTAACATTTTGTTTAGCCGTATAGATCAGAACTCCAGGAAATCTTGTGATTAACCCTGGGAAATCAACAACAATATGTCATCAAACATCAAGATGTGGCTAAAAATACTGAACGTAAGAGATAGTAGCCATTGCTCTATTATGTTAAAAATCGGCTAGCATTACTTCACTATTCATTGGATTAAGAATTAATAAGAACAGTTTGATCGATCAAAATAAATCCATTAGCAAGTTAACATATATATCCTCAAGGCATGCATTTGCTGACCTACACATGGATCTGGAGTTGCTTCAGATACTCAATTAGCGAGACAACAACAACTAACAATAGCAGTAGCTAGCAGGCAACACACTTAAAACCACAGTCCAGAATCATCGCGAGCTTCATGGCTATAATCTAGTCATCAAACAGGCCCAAAATATTAGGACCAAGCCATGCAGCTGATCTGGAACATGTAATCTAGAGCTCGCCGACCGGTAAGCACCGCGGTGGTGGAACTCTAACTGGACTTGGGCAGGTTCAGGACGACTCTCTGCGCGGAGCTTCCTAGCGACGACATGAGTCTGGCGACTCTAGCCTACTCCAGCGCCGAACTTGCCCTATAAGATGAAGCAGAAGGGCCACGCACGCATGCACCGGCCAGGGCGACCACCAACGAATCAACCGCCACTGGGGAGGTCGAGCGCCTTTTCCGTGCTGGGTGTATTCGTCGATCAGCGAGTTAGCAAATTCTTTCTCCTCCCTCCTTTCCTTGTCAGCAGTAGCTTCTCCTCCTCGGCCCGACGGGCGGTCCGGTCGATCTCTGACGGAGGGAGTTGGACGGCGCAACCGGACGCCGGGATTGATCTCGGACAGTGGGTATCGGGTGTCAAGGTCGACTTGGGCTGTCAGCGACGGCCCATGGACGGTGTGGCGGCGGCACACTTTTTTTTTGAAGGAAGGAACACGATGGGAAAGCAGTCTCAGGAACCCTTTTTCTGTTGGATCGATGGATGCAGGGGTGAGGCAGAAGGGAACGGTTATTTGGCTGTTGCGTCGCCACACCTCGTCTCTGACCGACTCTACACCCGTGACGCCCGACCTGCACGGGTTCTTTTCTTTTCCAAACCATTATTTGTACTTACAGGTGGTATGGTGGATAATTCCGTGTTTCATGAGAGGGCAAAACCGTCCAGAAAAAAGCGGAACCCGTAAGAAACACTCCGTACTTTATTATTAGGTATAGATAATAGATACTTACCCCAAGTTTTATTTACAAGTTTTACCTTCTTTACTTTACCAAAGTTCTTTACTTTGTTTGAAGGTAGCATAAAGAGTATAAAACTTGACCAATCTAGTTAGACTTATATGTCATTTTATGGCATGAGATTGACATTAGCATCCCACATTAGTGAACGCTCTTAACTTAGTAGCTTAGAGTTATACCAAAAACTTAATCACTTTAGAAGGGAATACTTGGTGAAAATGACTTGTGAAAACCTTAGAATGATGAGTCATTCTATTGAGATGTTTTAACAAGTGTTAAGAAACACAAATGATTTATGATGATGAAAATGTTGAGGCATGAGTCTTAGCCCTTTTATAAAAACTGATGGTTGGGTTCGGATGCGATATCATTCTAATTTTACCGTACAATCACAATACCTGAATTGGGCAAGGCTTAGCTGGAAGTTTATTTGCATTAGTATTAGTTCCCTCGCGGGAGAGGTTTGAGCCGAGGCTACCTCTCAATGTTGTCCACCTATGCAGTGTCCAAGATGACAAATGGTCATGGCTGGGAGGCCATACTCATAGGAGAGGTGCTTATACTAGAGTGTGTTAAAAAAGGTTATGTTTGATTATCTGCATACTAAGTATGATGATTCAGGGTTATCCCTGACAGATGTATCGAATCTTGTGGTGAAAGTGTACCACCTCTGCAGAGTGTCAAACTATTCGAATAGCCGCGTCCGCGGTTATGAACAGTTGGAGTGGCCATACTGTTCCGTTGTCAGATGTTTTCAGAATGACTTATGAAATGAATTGTGATATGACTTGACCACAACAGAGTTGTGACTATGACAATTAAGTTCCCACTTAGGTGTTTTCAAACTTTATTTTATATTTTTTTGTTTCTAAACTCAGCTTAGGTTTCAAACTTAACTTTACAAATAAACTTAGAGTTAGCATTCCTACTAGAACTATCTTACTTGTTAGTGGTAGTTTGCGAGTACTTAAAGAGTGCTCATGGCTTTGTCCCTGGCTATTCCTATGGCCAGACTATGAGGAGGACTACCCCGAAGGAGGACAGCAGGACGGCTACGACAACTAGGATCGTCTCCCATAGTCATCATTGCCTATGACACTGAAGATGGACCCCACCGCTACGCTATTTATTCCGTTACTTGATTGTACTAAGACTGGATCATGAGATCCTTCGTCTGTGTAAGACCTTACTATGGTTTGTAATGGATGATGTACTGTGTTATCCAATCTGTTATGTCTCGCAAAAATGGTAATCCTGGGATTGCGATGTATGGCATAACCGGCATCTGGGATTAAAAATCCGGGTGTTTACACTCCTCTAGATGAGGGTGCGTCCCTTCGCTATCGATTCCTCCTCCATCGGCTTGCCTCTATGCTAGTGAGACAACCTTACTTGGTGTGAGGCACTACCATATCCAAGGTGCATTGACTTGTTTTCACAGGAGTTGGTCCTTGCCGGATCTTTCGGGCATGTCATCATTGTGCCTGATAGGGGGAGGGCCACCGTGTTTGCTTGGGAAGGTAGGTTGGCAACGCATGGGTAGGTTACTAGAGGTGGTCACAACACATGTTTCTTATCCGTGTCCTCGTGGCGGTGGCCAACTATTGGATATGGATGTGACATTGGTGAAAGTTGTGCATGGTTCAAACCATGGCTCGCAATGGTGACACCCGTGGGCATCGTATTCCTTCATGATGGCGTCGCAATGAAGTCCATCTCCTATGAACTACTTGATCACATCTCGTGTGCCCAATTGTTTCCCTTGGGCCTTTGCTTGATTTTTGCTACTCATTGGCTTTGGAGTCTCCCCCATGGTCTATTCCTCACTGGCCACCTACTTTCCTAGTGATTTTATTAGGCGCATTCTGTTTCGACGACCTTCCAGACGAATGCTATTGTGTTTTACCTGGATGTTAATATTAGAATTGTTCTGTGCATCAAAGGGATGTCGACTCACCTCTTTATATATCCAAACACATGGATGTTAAGATCACAGGAGCTAACGGTGCATCCACAACAACCTGGATTGCTATCCGATAGAGATCAGTAGGATTACAATATAATTTTGTTAGTCTGGTACTAATCTATCTTGATTTATAAGAAACCATCACGGTCGTTAGTTATCCATGATTCCCAACACTCCTCAATCAGAACCTGTAAGGTTGAGATTGCAACACAACCTCTGAAGTTGAGGTGCTCCGATTGGTTTTGTCAGTCCGTCAGCTACCTGGTCTTCAGTTGATACTGTTAGAATACATATCCTACATGTGTTTGTATAGATGTAGGATACATATGCGTGTTTATTCCTTGTATATATGTCCGTGTTGTATGCAACCGAGACTCCTTGTAATCATCTTATATAATGAGCAATACAAGGCCACCTAACGTGTGGTTTCCACTATCTTACATGGTATCAGACGCAAAACCCTAACTGGACCTGCGCTTCCTCCCGCTTCCGCCGCCGTAGCAGCCGATCTCGGCGCCACCGCCGCCGCAGCCAATCTCAACGCCCGACCTCTGCAAACCACCACCCTCTCCCCTTCTAGCCTCGCTGCCCCTCTGCAATGGGTGACGACGCTGCATAGATCGCACAAGCCGCAAAGGAAAAAGAAGATCACGAGGCCCGAGAAGCTGCTGACGCGCAGTCGAAGCTTGCCCTCGCCACCGCCCCCTCCTCCAGCGTGGGAGCCTCCTCGCTCACCTTGTTGCATGCCCAAGCCGTCGACCTCCACTCCATCAAGGGGTACGTCCCTGATACGTTGCTAACGTATCCATAATTTTTGATGTTCCATGCTTGGTTTTATCTACTTTCTTATATTTTGTCCACACTTTGGGGTACTTTCTATACACTTTCTTGGACTAACCTATTAACAAGATGCCACAGTGCCAGTTGCTTGTTTTCTACTGTTTTTGGTTCCAGGAAAGTCAGAAAATCAATATTCTCGGAATTGGACCGGACAAACGCCAAAGTGGATATTTTACCGGAAGACTCACGGAGCCAGAAGACGAGACGGAGAGGGGCCACAGGGTGGCCACACCATGTGGTGGCGCGGGCTAGCCCTGGCCGCGACACCAGGTGGTGGGCCCCCTGGCCGCCCATCGACCTTGCCTCTTCGCCTATAAGAAGCCTCCCGATGCATTAACCCTAAATCGTCAAGCCTCTAGCCACGAAAAGTTCCACAGCGCCGCCGCCACCGAAGGGGAGATTCGGGGGACAGAAAGTCTCTGTTCCAGCACCCTGCCGGGACGGGGAAGTGCCCCCAGAGCCATCTCCATCGATCTCCACCACCATTTCCATCGCCGTTGCTGATTCCCATGATGAGGAGGGAGTAGTTCTCTCTCGAGGCTAAGGGTTCTACCGGTAGCTATGTGTTCATCTCTCTCTATGCATGATCTTATTGAGATCATGAGCTTGTAATCTAGATCTACCTTGCTACTCAAGTGCTTTAATAGATCTCTGCTCTCCCCATGTGTGTGAAGTTGACAGTGTGCACACCATGGTGGCACTTAGGCTAGAGATTACAAATACTTGTTATGAGTTATATTTAGAGTTGGATGTCTTTATGAAATTGTGGTGTTTGTTTGAACCATCTAGTGCTCAAGGTGACAGTGTGGGGTTATCTAGATGGGAAAAGCGAACTTTGAGGTGTGCTGTTATAGCCCTACCATGGATTAGAGTGTCCAACCGAAGAGTAGTTCAGAATAGTATCATAAAGAGAAGATATTTATATGAGAGTGTTCACTAGTGAAAGTATGATCCCTAGGCCTTGTTTCTAAGCATTGAAACACCGTTTGCTATTAGATCTATTACATGTTTGGTTTCTTCTATCTTTATTTCAGTTTTACTTTAATCTTTTCCACGCCATCAATCTATTTTCTATCACCGTTACCACTTATAATTATCTATACCACTTGTATTTCACTATCTCTTCGCCGAACTAGTGCACCTATACACCTGATAAGTGTATTGGGTGTGTTGGGGACACAAGAGACTTCTTGTATCTTGATTGCAGGGTTGCTTGAGAGGGGATACCTTTGACCACTTCCTGCCTGAGTTCGATAAACCTTGGGTGATCCACTTAAGGGAAAACTTGCTGCTGTTCTACAAACCTCTGCACTTGGAGGCCCAACAACTGTCTACAAGAATAGAAATACGTAGACATCAAGCTATTTTCTAGCGCCGTTGCCGGGGAACGAAGAAGAAGAAACTCCCACTTCAACACCGCACCAGAAAAGCTATTTTCTAGCGCCGTTGCCGGGGAGGTAAGGTAAAAGGTACTCATATCCTCCGGTGTGAGTGCTCGAAGTTATTTCCTTTAGATTCTACAATTTTGTCTTTTTGTTTCTTGTTTTCACTAGTGAGGCTTAATGGAAAACAACAACAAAATTAGAGAGCTTTATAGTATTTATCTTGAGTTAGGACATGAAGTGTTTGAAGAGAAAATTAAAAAACCTATGGAACATTATTTGCATGCTAATAGCAATGTTGTTAGTATGAATTCTTTGGACACCATTATTGCAAATGCTATGGAAAAGTCTAAGCTTGGGTAAGCTAGTTTTTATGAAAATGATCTTTTTAGTCCCCCAGCTTTAGAGGAGAAAGTTTTCTTTGATGATACTATAACTCCAATATATGATGATTGCAATGATGAATACGATATTTTTAGTCCACCTACTATTGAGGAGGAAATTAATTATGATTACAATATGCCTCCTATATTTGATGATTATGGTGATGAGAATAATAATGATAGCTATTTTGTTGAATTTGCTCCCACTACAATTAATAAGAATGACTATGCTTATGTGGAGAGTAATAATTATTATATGCATGTGCCTCATGATAAGAATGTTTCTTATGATAGTTATATTGTTAATTTTATTCATGATGCTAATGAAAGTTATTATGAGATAGGGAAACATGGTTTTATGTACTCAACAATATTAAGTTTCCCCTCTTTATGTTGAAAATTTTGAAGTTGCACTTGTTTTGCTTTACTATGCTTGTTGCTTTGTGCTTTCACGACTTGTTTCTTTACAAGATTCCTATGCATAGGAAGTGGGTTACACTTAAATGTGCTTTGAATTTGCTTCTTGATGCTCTCTTTTACTTCAATTTATATTTCTTATGTGAGCATCTTCTCAAACTATCATGCCTAACTTGCGTTAAAGAAAAGTACTTATTGGGAGATAACCCAAAAGTTTTAGATGAGTCTTGGAAGTTATTACTTCAGTAATAACCGCTCATTATCCTTTTTATTTGCTTTTTGTGCCAAGAGTAACCTCTAATGAGAGAAAAGTAATGATTGGGAAAGTTGTTGTCGTGAAACAGATTTCTGTGCTTCACCATAAAAATTCGTGTAAAATCTCTGTACGTCCTTTTGAGGCTTGAATTTTTCTGCTTCTGACCCAGGTTTTTATCTAACTTTCGTTAGTTCAACACTTTTCGATTTGAGCAACAGAAGGTCTTCGAAACAATTCGTCTTTACCTGCTGGTCTGTTTTCACAGATTTCTGCCATTATTTGCATTTGCTTCTTCTTGGTTCCTTTTTGAGTTCTTTTGGGGAATTGAGCTTTTTGAGGGTAGTGCTACAGTAGCTAGTGTTTTAATGGAAGTTTTATTGGTGTTAGAACTGAACCTAAAGACTTATTATCTTAAGTGCACTAATGTTGCTAATAAAGATTGTGTGAAGTTTTGTATGAAGGAAAAATTTCAGGTGTATGGAAGGAATGAGTAATGAGATGAAGGATGGACTAAAGCTCAAGCTTGGGGACGCCATGCGTGTCACCCCAAGAAATATCCAAGAAGTACAAGCGTCAAATCTTGGGGATTGGGCATCCCCTTCTTCATCGATAAAAATCTCAGGTTTCTTCCAAATGCTTTACTTTTATTGTTTCATGCACAGTTGTGTTGTTCTTGGAGCGTCCTCTTTTTCGTTTTCGTTTGGTTTTTCATTTGCTTTGTTTGCTTAGTTTGCTGAATAAATTGGTTGGACCCCCTCTTTCATACATTGGTTTTCAAATAGTTTGGTTTGGTTTGGAGAAGAGTAGGAAAGTTCATGCTTAAGTGTTAAAGAGAGCTTGTTTTTGACTGTGGCCTATGCTTCTTCATGCCATGCTTGATATTGTTTTGGATTTATGCTTAGTATTCTTTTCTGTAGCATGACTTGTTATAAACAATTGAGATTGCTTAATGTGCCTTGGATGAATCATGCGTTGTTTTAGCATATTAAAGCATAGTATAGTGGTATTCTCCTTTGATGCTTTATTTGGGCTGACTTGGCGCATGCTCACACCATGTTATGACTATCTCAAGTCACCTAAGCCTTTATAATCCTTTAGTTTTCAACTTGTAGTATCACTTTATGCTTTGATCAATGATGTTTTGTCGCTCTGCATGATTATGGCTATTATTGCTCTCTTAGTTTATCGCTCCCAGTCTTTTGCTAGCCTCCACAACCAAGTATGAGTTCCACTCATGCATCCAACTGCCTAAACCAAGTTATTCCAAAGAGTCCACCATACCTACCTACTAGCTTAAGCTATTCCAAGTATATTCATGTTTTTGTTTACCTTCCAAATTAAACTTGTTATGAGAAAACTAGTGATTAAAGCTCTCACGAACTTGATAGCACACTTTACTTTTATTGCCCTTAATAAACTTGAACCATTGTGTCGTCTATGTTGTATATGCTTGCACTTATTTGTTGGGGATTAGCAGAACCATGCTGTCATGGGGAACGCTTTCAACATTACACTTGTACTTTGTACCTAGTTGATATCATGCTCTTTTGTCTATGGATGTCGTCAGTGTGAAATGAAAGGGGAGCTTGTAAGTCCATGGAGTTATGTATATGTGTTAGAGAAACGCCAGGGCCGCTGGTCTAATCCATGTTGACATGGTAGGAACCTGCAGCGTAACCAGAATGAGCTGTCTATGAAGCATTCTTCTTGTAAAAAAAAGAGTCCTATATTGAGAAAAAAAGAGAAAAAGAAAAAAAGGGATTATGAAAAGAGGAAAGAGAGAAAAAAGCACCATATTTCCATGGTAAATAAGAAGATTGCTGAGATGCTCGTTGTCTGCTTGCCTTGTCATTTTGATATGGGGATTCTTCTGTATCATCGGGCAAGGGGTACCCGTTCTCGATTCTCTATGATACACATGTACGTACGATAACAAGAACTTACCGGTGACTAAACTTGAGT
Organism: Avena insularis; assembly: GCA_023614405.1. Lineage (NCBI taxonomy): Eukaryota > Viridiplantae > Streptophyta > Magnoliopsida > Poales > Poaceae > Avena > Avena insularis. The sequence goes on from CM042689.1 coordinate 371,253,345, forward strand.
AGCATGAGGATCGGCCCTCTTATTCAAGGGACATGAGATTTCCAACTTATACTTCGTCAAGCATATACACCATAGTTTGTTCACTTTAACCTTAATCACTTCAAGATGCTTATGATAGGGGCAATGAGAGATGAAAGCTATTAAGTACCATAATTTTTGGAAGCTCTTTATGAAACTTGAATCCCTGCTTCCTTCTACGAAGGCCTTTCTTTTACTTTTTTGTTGAGTCTCCACCTTCTACCTTTATGCACCTACTTTAGAGCATAGTGGCCATTCTTAGTTCTATGTGCATTGTCCCAAGACTTGTTGATTGATGCATAATTTGATATTGCTTGTTCTTAAACTATTTGTATCTAGTCACTCTAATGAACTTTGAAGGTGTCCTATCCATTTATGTTTGCTACTCTATGAGGGACAAGCTGAATGCCACTATGCTATGTTTTCTTTATATGAAACAAACAATCATCTTGCAAAGCATTGTTATTCATGAATCTTTTGTTTGTGCCTTTTCATGTTGCAACAAAGTTGCTTTCTCTTATTGTTAGAATTTTGTCTTTCAAGTTATGATTGAAGTACTATGATCCCAGCTATCAATATTTTACAAATACTTTGATCAAGTTTATGATGGTGCATGCCACCTCAAAAATTATTTTTTCTTTTTATCACTTACCTACTCGAGGATGAGCAGGAGTTAAGCTTGGGGATGTTGATACATTGCTAACATATCCATAATTTTTGATGTTTCATGCTTGGTTTTATCTACTTTCTTATGTTTTGTCCACACTTTGGAGTACTTTCTATACACTTTCTTGGACTAACCTATTAACAAGATGCCACAGTGTCAGTTGCCTGTTTTCTGCTGTTTTTGGTTCTAGGAAAGTCAGAAAATCAATATTCTCGGAATTGGACCGGACAAAAGCCAAAGTAGATATTTTGCCGGAAGACTCACGGAGCCAGAAGACGAGACGGAGAGGGGCCATAGGGTGGCCACACCATGTGGTGGCACGGGCTAGACCTGGCCGCGCCACCAGGTGGTGTGGGCCCCCTGGCCGCCCACCGACCTTGCCTCTTTGCCTATAAGAAGCCTCCCGATGCATAAACCCTAAATCGTTAAGCCTCCATCCACGAAAAGTTCCGCAGCATCGCCGCCACCGAAGGGGAGATTCGGGGGACACAAAGTCTTTGTTCCGGCACCCTGCCGGGATGGGGAAGTGCCCCCGGAGCCATCTCCATCGATCTCCACCACCATCTCCATCGCCGTTGCTAATTCCCATGATGAGGAGGGAGTAGTTCTCTCTCGAGGCTAAGGGTTCTACTGGTAGCTATGTGTTCATCTCTCTCTCTATGCATGATCTTATTAAGATCATGAGCTTGTAATCTATAGATCTACCTTGCTACTCAAGTGCTTTAATAGATCTCTGCTCTCCCCATGTGTGTGAAGTTGACAGTGTGCACACCATGGTGGCACTTAGGCTAGAGATTACAAATACTTGTTATGAGTTATATTTGGAGTTGGATGTCTTTATGAAATTGTGGTGTTTGTTTGAACCATCTCGTGCTCAAGGTGACAGTATGGGGTTATCTAGATGGGAAAAGCGAACTTTGAGGTGTGTTGTTATAGCCCTACCATGGATTAGAGTGTCCAACCGGAGAGTAGTCCAGAGTAGTATCATAAAGAGAAGATATTTATATGAGAGTGTTCACTAGTGAAAGTATGATCCCTAGGCCTTGTTTCTAAGCATTGAAACACCGTTTGCTATTAGATCTATTACATGTTTGCTTGCTTCTATCTTTATTTCAGTTTTACTTTAGTCTTTTCCACGCCATCAAGCTATTTTCTATCACCGTTACCACTTATAATTATATATACCACTTGTATTTCACTATCTGTTCACCGAACTAGTGCACCTATACACCTGATAAGTGTATTGGGTGTGTTGGGAACACAAGAGACTTCTTGTATCTTGATTACATGGTTGCTTGAGAGGGGATACCTTTGACCACTTCCTCCCTGAGTTGGATAAACCTTGGGTGATCCACTTAAGGGAAAACTTGCTGCTATTCTACAAACCTCTGCACTTGGAGATCCAACAACTGTCTTCTGGCTCCGTGAGTCTTCCGATAAAATATCGACTTCCGTTAAGATGTTTGTTTGTTTCACATAAAGAAAACATAGCATAGTGGCATTCAGCTTGTCCCTCATAGAGTTGCAAACATAAATGCATAGGACACCTTCAAAGTTCATAAGAGTGACTAGATACAAATAGTTTAAAACAAGCAATATCAAAGTTATGCATAAATCAACAAGTCTTGGGACAATGCACATAGAACTAATAATGACCACTATGCTCTCAAAGTAGGTGTATAAAGTTAGAAGGTGGAGATTCAACATAAAAGTAAAAGAAAGGCCTTCATAGAAGGAAGTAGAGATTCAAGTCTCATAAAGATCTTCCAAAAATTATGGTACTTGTTAGCTTTCAGCTCTCATTGCCCCTATCATAAGCATCTTGAAGGTGATTAAGGTTAAAGTGACACAACTAAGAGGATATGCTTGACAAGTTATAAGCTGAAATCTCATGCCCGTTTGTTGGGGGAATACCCCCGGGTAGGGTCACTCCGGGGTATAAGGGCTGAGTTAGCCGAGGGTCGGCAAGGTCAAAGCGGATGCTAGCCGAATCACCTCAAGGCAGGCCGGATCACGGAGTAACCCGGGCCAGGGGGGACGCCTAACATTGTCTCATCCGACTTAAGGAGTAAGTCGGAAATGCTTGTCTAACTTATATGCAGGAACAGGTGTGGCCGGATCTACTATGATCCGGATCCTCGCTTGGCTTCCAGGAGAAGGAAGGAATCTCTCTGGTCAAAAAAGAAGGTCCGGTGCGTACTGGATGAGCGAATAAAGCAAGGGCAGGACCACCGGATCGTGGCCGACAAGGGTGACAACGCTCGCGTCGGCTGACGCAGGCGCCGCAGAGGCTACGTCGCTAAAGCAAGTGTGACGCGGGGGAAAAGCACCCCTGTCGGGTTACTACTTTGGGAGGGGGCATATTCTTAGGAATATGCCTCCACGTATGCCCTAGGCCAGGACCGAACCACCACTATATAAGGGGGGTTAGGGTTCTAGGAGAAGGGGTTGGGAGAATTCTAGTTGGTTGAGCACTAGTAGATCTAGGGTTCTTGGGCTAGATAGGAGGCAAGAGTAAGAGAGTTTCTTCTTCCTCCTCTTGTCAATACAGCTCGAGGAGCACTTGTAATCTTTGAGATAGAACATCAATACAAAGCTTCTGTGTGGAGAATCACTCCACTATCCCTCCCTGGATTCCCCTAGCGTGTATTAGTCCCCACCTTTAGCCTATCCATGGCATCTACCGTGACACCACCACGACACTATTACTTACGAAGACCGAACCTCATGCTACTCACCTTTAGTCACAAGTAACTCCTTGTCATTGTAAGTACATATGTATCATAGAGAACCGCCAACGGGTACCCCTTGCACATGATACAGGAGTTATCCCATAATCAAAATGACAAGGCAAGCAGACAATGAGCATCTCAGCGATCTTTTTATTTGCTATTTGCATAGGTTTTTATTGAGGATGCTTCATAGAGTGCTCATTATGGTTATGCTGCAAGTTTCCACCATGATTAGGCATGGATTAGGCTAGCGGCCCAGGCGTCTCTCTAACACACATACAAACTCCATAATCTTACAAGTTCCACTTTTATTTCACAGCGCCGGTACCCATAAGCAAAAGAACATGATATCAACGGGTTACAAAGTACAAGTGCAATGTTGAAAGCATTCCCCATGATACATGGTTCTGCTAATTTCAACTTATAAAGTGCAAGCATATATGCAACAAAGATGGACACAATGGGTCAAGTTTATTAATTGCAAGAAAGTAAAGTGTGCCATCAAGTTCGTGAGAGCTTTAATCACTAATTTTGACATAACAAGTTTAATTCGGAAGGTAGATAAAAATAGGAATATACTTGGAATAGCAAATGCTAATAGGTAGGTATGGTGGACTCTTTGGAATAACTTGGTTTAAGGAGTTGGATGCATGAGTGGAACTCATACTTGGTTATGGAGGCTAGCAAAAGACTGGGAGCGACCAACTAAGAGAGCAATAATGACAATAATCATGCAAAGCGGCAAAACATTATTAATTAAATCATAAAGTGATATTACAAGTCAAAAACTAAAGGATCATAGAGGCTATGGGGACTTGGGATAGTCTTAACATGGTGTGAGCATGTGCCAAGTCAACCCAAATAAAGCATTAAAGGAGAATACCACAATATTATGCTTTTATATGCTAAAACAACGCATGATTATTTCAAGGCACATTAAGCAATCTCAATTGTTTATAACATGTCATGCTACAGCAATAATCACTAAGCATAAAGCCAAAACAATATCAAGCATGACATGATAAAGCCTAAGTCACAGTCAAAAACAAGCTCCTTTTATACCACTTAAGCATGAAGTTTCCTACTCTTTCCCAACACCAATCGACTTATTTGAAACAACTCACAAAGATAATAATCAATAAAGATCAGTGATATTGTCTCACAAATCCACAAAGAAGAACTAAAAAGTTCTAATCTGAAAGCACAAGAAAACTAAGGCTAAACACAGTGCTAGCAAAAGAGAACACTCACAGAACAATAAGAATGAAAATTAGAGTGTTCTAGGCAATGAAAATGGAGCGTGTCTCTCTCCAAAACAAGTGTGTTGGGATCCAACCAACTTATTTAAGCAAACCAAACAAAAGAAAACTAAAAACAAAAACAAAGACGCTCCAAGAAAACACAATTGTGCATGAAACAATAAAAACGAAGTGTCTAGAAAGACCTGAGATTTTTATTGATGAAGAAGGGGATGCCTTGGGCATCCCCAAGCTTTGACGCTTGTACCTCTTGGATATTTCTTGGGGTGACACGCGTGGCATCCCCAAGCTTGAGATTTAGTCCATTCTTCATCTCATTACTCATTCCTTCCATTCACCTGGAATTTTTCCTTCATACAAAACTTCACACAATCTTTATTAACAACATTAGTGTACTCAAGATAATAAGTCTTTAGGTTTAGTTTCAACACAAGTAAAACTTCCATTAAAACACAAGATACTATAGCACTTCATTTAAAAAGTTCAAGTGATCAAAGAGAACTCAAAGAGAAAGAGATTAAGAAGCAAATGCAAATAATGGCAGAAATCTGTCAAAATAGACCAGCAGGTAAACACCAATTTTTTCGAAGACCTTCTGTTGCTCAAATCGAAAACTGTTGAACTAACGAAAGTTAGATACCAACCTGGGGCAGAAGCTCAAAATTTCACGCCTCAAAACGACGTACAGAGATTTTACACGAATTTTTCAGTGAAGCACACAAATCTGTTTCGGGATAGCAACTTTTTTAAGCATTACTTCTCTCTCATTAGAGGTTACTCTTGACACAAAAAGCAAATAAAAAGGATAAGGAGCGGTTATTACAGAGGTAATAACTTCCAAGACTCATCTAAAACTTTTGGGTTATCTCCCAATAAGTACTTTTCTTTAACGCCTTTAAGTTAGGCATGATAGTTTGAGAAGATGCTCACATAAGAAATATGAATTGAAGTAAAAGAGAGCATCAAGAAGCAAATTCAAAGCACATTTAAGTCTAACCCGTTTCCTATGCATAGGAATCTTGTAAAGAAACAAGTCATGAAAGCACAAAGCAACAAGCATAGTAAAGCAAAACAAGTGTAACTTCAAAATTTTCAACATAAAGAGGGGAAACTTAATATTGTTGAGATACATAAAACCATGTTTCCCTCTCTCATAATAACTTTCAGTAGCATCATGAATAAAATTAATAATATAACAATCACATGAAACATTCTTATCATGATCCACATGCATAAAACAATTATTACTCTCCCTATAAGAATAGTAATTCTTATTAATCATAGTGGGAGCAAATTCAACAAAATAGCTATCATTATTATTCTCATCACCATAATCATCAAATATAGGAGGCATATTGTAATCATAATTAATTTTCTGCTCAATAGTTGGTGGACTGAAAATATGATATTCATCATTGTAATCATCATATATTTGAGGTTTTGTATCATCATAAGCAATAGAATAGCTATCTTCTAAAGCCGGGGAACTAAAAAAGATCATTTTCATAAAAACTAGCTTCCCCAAGCTTAAACTTTTCCATAGCATTATCAATAATGGTGTCCAAAGAATTCATACTAATAACATTGCTATTAGCATGCAAATAAAGTTCTATAGGTTTTTTAATTATCTCTTCAAACACTACATATCCTAACTCAAGATAAATACTATAAAGCTCTCTAATTTTGTTGTTGTTTTCCATTAAGCCTAACTAGTGAAAACAAGAAACAAAATGGCAAAATTGCAGAATCTAAAGGAAATAACTTCGAGCACTCACACCGGAGGATGTGAGTACCTTTTACCTTACCTCCCCGGCAACGGCGCCAGAAATTAGCTTGATGTCAACGCCACTTCTATTCTTGTAGACATTTGTTGGGCCTCCAAGTGCAGAGGTTTGTAGAATAGCAGCAAGTTTTCAGTTTTCCCTTAAGTGGATCACCCAAGGTTTATCAAACTTAGGGAGGAAGTGGTCAAAGGTATCCCCTCTCAAGCAACCCTGCAATCAAGATACAAGAAGTCTCTTGTGTTCCCAACACACCCAATACACTTATCAGCTGTATAGGTGCACTAGTTCGGTGAAGAGATAGTGAAATACAAGTGGTATGGATATAAGACAACAGTTCTAGAAAATAGCTTAATGGCGTGGAAGAGACTAAAGACAAACTGAAATAAAGATGGAAGCAAGCAAACATGTAACAGATCTAATTGCAAACGGTGTTTCAATGTTTAGAAACAAGGCCTAGGGATCATACTTTCACTAGTGAACACTCTCATATAAATATATTCTCTTTATGATACTACTCTTAACTACTCTCCGGTTGAACACTCTAATCATTGGTAGGGCTATAACAACACACCTCAAAGTTCGCTTTCCGCATCTACATAACCCCACACTATTACCTTGAGCACTAGATGGTTCCAACAAACACCACAATTTCATAAAGACATCTAACTCTAAATATAACTCATAACGAGTATTTGTAATCTCTAGCCTAAGTGCCACCATGGTGTGCACACTGTCAACTTCACACACACATGGGGAGAGCAGAGATCTATTAAAGCACTTGAGTAGCAAGGTAGATCTACTTGATTACATAGCTCATGATCACAATATGATCATGTATAGAGAGAGAGAGATGAACACATAACTACCGGTAGAACCCTTAGCCTCGAGAAAGAACTACTCCCTCCTCATCATGGGAATCAGCAATGGTGATGGAGATGGTGCTGGAGATCGATGGAGATGGCTCCGGGGGTACTTCCCCGTCCCGGCAGGGTGCCGGAACAGAGACTTTCTGTCCCCCGAATCTCCCCTTCGGTGGTGGCGGCGCTGCGGAACTTTTCGTGGCCGGAGGCTTGATGACTTAGGGTTTTTGCATCGGGAGGCATCTTATAGGTGAAGAGGCAAGGTCGATGGGCGGCCAGGGGGCCCACACCACCTGGTGGCGCGGCCAGGGCTAGCCCACGCCACCACATGGTGTGGCCCCTCTCCGTCTCGTCTTCTAACTCTGTGAGTCTTCCGGTAAAATATCGACTTTGGATTTTGTTCGGTTCAATTCCGAGAATATTGATTTTCTGACTTTCCTGGAACCAAAAACACAGAAAACAGGCAACTGTCACTGTGGCATCTTGTTAATAGGTTTGTCCCAGAAAGTGTATAAAAAGTACTCCAAAGTGTGTACGAAACATAAGAAAGTAGATAAACCAAGCATGGAACATCAAAAATTATAGATACGTTTACAGCGTATGAAAGTGTTGTCCTTTTCTCGCGCTCCAAGACATGAAGCGCAAGAATTGTCGCTCACGCAATGGCAACGGCGACATGGCCCTCTACTCCAACGCCGCCACTGCCCCCAACTCCAGACGGGGCAACAGTGGCAAGGGCAAGAAAAAGAAGAAGGTCACAACAGACACTGCGAAGGACACCGCCATCATCCAAGCCGGCCCCATCGTCACACCTCCAGCAGCCGCTCCTCCAACCTGGCCCATGCCGCTCCTGCCCTGGAACAGCGCGATCCATATTTGGCCATACGGCCATGGTATGCAGGCTCGACCCCCCAGCTACATGCACCGCCCTTGCCCCCGCAGCATGCCTTCTACGCGCAAGGGCCCTACACCGTGCCGCACGCCTATGGCTACGGCTACGGTGGCTATGCTCCTTAGGCTCCTGCATATGGGCTCGGTGCTGCAACCCCGTCATCACCGGCTTCATCGACTGCCTCATGGGACCAGTCCGCGCTGATGAATCAGTTCCAGACGATGGGCCTTCAAGCGCCCACCACCGATTGGGTCATGGACACTGGCGCCACCTCCCACTTCGCATCGAACCCCAGTATGCTCACCTCCGTGTCTCCTCCTTCTTCTTCCTCTCGTGCTATCGTTGTCGGTAACGGTTCCACCCTTCCGATCACCGCTACTGGGCATGCATGTTTTCCTATTTCCACTCCCTCGCGTCCTCTGCATCTTCACAATGTCTTAGTAGCTCCCGATATAGTCAATAACCTCCTGTCCGTTCGTCAATTCACCATTGATAATCGTGTTTCTGTCGAATTGACCCTGTTGGTTTTTTCTGTGAAGGACCTTCTAACCAGGACCGAGATTCTCAGATGCAATAGTCCCGGAGCCCTCTACCCTATCAGCACCTCCTCCCCCAGCCGCCCACACGCCTTCCTCGTTGTCGATCCTGCTATGTGGCATCGGCGCCTTGGACACCCTGGACGGCCGGTCATGGAGTCATTAGCTTGCTCCTGCATTATTCCTAGGGATAAAAATAAATCTAGTTTGTGTCATGCTTATCAATTAGGTCGCCATATTCGTCTACCTTTTTCTTCTACCAATCGTGTAACACATTCTCCGTTTCAACTTATATATTGTGATTTGTGGATATCTCCTGTTGAGAGTATTTTTGGCTTTAAGTATTATCTCGTTTGTCTTGATGATTTCACTCAATACGCTTGGGTTTATCCTTTACGTCCCAAGTCAGAAGCCTTCTCACACTTGTCATCCCTCCACGCCTTAGCCCAAACTCAGTTTCATGCACCCTTGAAAGCCATCCAGTGTGAGAATGGTCGTGAGTTCGATAATTCCTCCCTATAATCGTTTGCCCAACGCCATGGGATAGCACTCCGCTTCTCATGTCCCAAGCCGAGAGAATTATTCGCACCCTTCTAATTCAATCTAGCATGCCACCTCGCTTCTGGGCCGAGGCTCTCCATAAAGCCGTGTTGTTGCACAATCGGCTGCCTTCCAAGGCCATCGCGGATCGCGTGCCTTTTCGAGCCCTTCATGGTGTCGAACCTGCATATGCCGGTCTTAGGGTCTTCGGATGCTTATGCTACCCCAACACCACCACCGTTGCCCCGCATAAACTTGCGCCTCGCTCCGTGTCGTGTGTGTTCCTTGGGTATCCATCTCAACATCATGGTTATCGCTGCCTTGATCGTTCCACCCAAAAGATCATCATCTCTCGCCATGTTGTGTTTAACGAGTTTGTCTTTCCCTTTGCCTCTAACGCATCACCACCATCCTATACTCCTACTTTGCAAAATTATGACTTTCTGCAGGTTGAGTAGCCGATGTTGCCGATGCCATTCAGACCGTGGAACTTCGGCTCTACTTGGGCACTTTTCTCGCGGCAGGCCAGCGCGCTCGTGACTGTCGTGGGCACTTCTCCTGCCGCGGCAGGATCTCCCGCCCCGCGCACGCCGCCTTAGGCCACCTCGCCTGGCCCGTCCTCGGCCGGATCGTCGCCCTCAGGATCGCCCTCGTCCGCTCCCTCGCCCGCCGCGTCTACGGATGATGGTGCCCCGGAGCCTTCTACGAGCTCGCCATCCACGTCTTCTACCCCGCCTCCCACCACGGATGCTCCTCGGGCTCATCGTCCTCGAGCACCACCGTCGCCACCATCTCACACCATGCTCACGCGTGCCAAGCACGGCATTGTGCAGCCCAAGACGATTTTTGATCTTCATGTTGAAGGATTGTCTCCAATACCGAAGACTTATCGTGGTGCTCTCAAAGACCCCAACTGGCATGCTACAATGGTTGAAGAGTACAGTGCGCTCCTCTCCAACAACACTGGGGACTTGGTTGATCCTCCTCACCGTGCCAATATTGTCACTGGCAAGTGGATCTTTCGTCACAAGATGAAGTCTGATGGTTTGTTGGAACAATACAAAGCTCGTTGGGTCCTCCGGGGTTTTACTCAGCACGAAGGTATTGATTTTGATGAGACCTTCAGCCCTGTGGTCAAGCCAGCCACCATACGCACGGTGTTATCACTTGCGCTCTCTAGTAACTGGCCGATTCATCAGCTTGATGTCAAGAACGCCTTCCTCAATGGCACACTCATCGAGATCGTGTATGCTCGATAGCCTTCCGGTTTTACTGATCCCAGATTTCTTGACAAGGTGTGTCGCCTCAACAAATCTCTCTACGGTTTGAAGCAGGTGCCTCGAGCATGGTTTCAGCGGTTTGCTTCGTTCATTGCTACTGTTGGTTTTGTTGGCTCCAAGTCCGATAGCTCCCTATTTGTCTACCGGCGTGGCACTGACATGGCCTATATCCTACTCTATGTGGATGACATTATCCTGACAGCGTCTTCTCCGACTTTGTTGCACAGTTTAATTGCTTCTCTTTTGTAAAGTGTTCATCATGACAGATATGGGCGAGCTTCACTATTTTCTGGGCATCTCAGTCAGACGCACTAAGGACAGTTTGTTCCTCTCACAGGAGAAGTATGCATTAGAGCTTCTTGACAAAGATGGTATGTTACAGTGTAAATCTATATCCACTCCAGTTGATACAGCTTTTAAGCTTGCAGCTCAGTCTAGTGATCCCGTGGCTGATCCTACAGAATATCGCTGTATTGCAGGAGGTCTCCAATATCTCACTTTCACTCGGCCAGATATCTCCTATGCAGTACAACAGATATGTCTTCATATGCATGATCCACGGGCTAATCACTTTCTCCTTGTGAAGCATGTTCTACGCTACATCCGTGGCACCACCGACTATGGTCTCACTTTGTATCGACACACATCGAACAAATTGCTGGCCTACTCTGACGCTGACTGGGCAGGTTGTCCGGACACTCGACGGTCTACTTCAGCCTATTGTGTGTTCCTTAGCGCAAATTTGGTGTCTTGGTCGGCTAAGCCGCAGCACACTGTTTCCCGATCGAGTGCGAAGGCTGAGTATCGGGCGGTAGCAAATGTGGTGGCTGAATCTTGTTGGCTTCGACAACTACTTTTGGAGCTTCATCGACCGGTGCATGATGCTTCAGTGGTTTTCTGTGACAATGTGAGCTCCGTTTATATGACACAGAATTCAGTGCATCACCAGCGTACCAAGCATGTGGAGATTGATCTACACTTCACCAGAGATCGCGTGACCACTGGCGAGGTTCAGGTGCTACACGTTCCTAGTTCATCACAGTTCGTGGACATCTTTACAAAAGGATTACCATCGCCTCTCTTCTTGGACTTTCGGGACAGTCTCAACATTCGTCGATTGCCCAGTTTTGACTGAGGGAGGGTGTTAGAATACATATCCTACACGTGTTTGTATAGATGTAGGATACGTATGCGTGTGTATTCCTTGTATATATGTCCGTTTTGTATGCAACCAGAACTCCTTATAATCCTCTTATATAATGAGCAATACAAGGCCACCTAATGTGTGGTTTCCCCTATCTTACAGATACAAACCTGATGTCCAACACCTTTTGGCAACCCGTTCTTTGACAAAGTGGAAGTCTACTTCTATATGTTTTGTTCTCGCATGGAAGACCGGGTTCAAGGACAAGTAGGTTTTTCCTAGGTTATCGCACCACAACACATGGGCTCTAGGTTGCAAGATGCCAAGTTCTCTCAATAAGGACAGAAACCAGATGATCCCTGCAGTAGCTTTTGCCAATGCCTTGTACTCCGCTTATGTAGATGAGCGTGAGACCGTCGCCTGCTTCCGTGCGCTCTAGGACACAAGATTAGGGCCAAAGTATTCCACGAAGACACTTGTGGACCGTTGATTGTCGACTGAACTGGCCCAGTCTGCGTCCGAAAACGCGCTCAACAAAATAGATGCAGACTTTGTAATGGTGAGTACTCCCTCTGGTGTACCTTTAATGTATCGAAGGATATGTTTTACTATAATCCAATGCTGATCGGTGGGATTCTGAAGGAATTGACACACCTTATTTACCGTATATACGATATTTGGCCTCGTAAGCGTGAGGTACTACAATGCCCCATCCACGCTACGGTATCTGGTGGCTTCTGCCAGTGACAAAGCTTCTCCTTCAGACCGAGACAGTTTTTCAGAAGTGCACATCGGAGCAGACGCATGTTTGCAATTTGTCATGCCTTCTTTCCTAAAGCTGCATACTTTGTCTGACGAAGTGTCAGATCATCCCCATGGCGAGAGATGTAAATTCCCAAGAAATAATGTAGATTATCGAGGTCTTCTATAGCAAAGGAGTCACAAAGACGGTTAACAAGCTTCTGTGCATGTGCCATGGATGAGTTGACCACGATGATATCGTCGACATATATCAGCAGAAACATAGTGACTCCCCCTTGCTGATATATAAAAAGAGAGGTGTCCGCTTAAGATGAGTGAAAACCCAAATCCTGAAGTGCGGAGCTCAGACGTGCATATCATGCAATTGGTGACTATTTAAACCCGTATAGGGATTTATCCAGCTTGCAGACGTGTTGGGGAAATTTGGAGTGAACAAATCCGGGTGGCTGCTGCATGAACACGTCGTCTTCCAGGACTCCGTGAAGAAAGGCGTTTTGGACATCCAGTTGGCAAAGACACCATCCCTTCGAGATAGCCAGGGCAAGGAGAAGGCGAATAGTGACATGCTTGACGACGGGGCTGAAAGTTTCAGCATAGTCAATACCATAGCGTTGTTTGAATCCCTTGACAACCAAACGTGCTTTGTATCTCCCGACGGAGCTATCAACATGATTCTTGAGTTTGAAGACCCATTTGCATCCAATGAAATTGTATTTAGGTGGATGTGGAACTAGGTGCCACGTCTCGTTCTTGAGGAGTGCTTGAAACTCTTCGTTCATGGCACAATTCCAATTGTCATCCATGGCTGCCTCAACATGATCAGCTGGCTCAAGAGTGGCAAGATTCGCGCGTTGTTGCCGAGTACCATACGGGACAGTCCATCGGTGAATTGTTTGGCCTTCCAGGTCTTGTCTTGTAGACGCGTGACCATGCGTTGTGGCACAGGCGGAGCCACAAGGCTGGTTGATGTAGAGCGATCGGGTGTACTAGAGCCGGAGGGCGCGGTGGGCAAGCCAGACTCCAGCGGTGAGTCGAGTGCAGGAAACGGTGGTTTGTCTTGGGATGGTACGAAGTGAGCCGCTCCGCGAGATGAAGATGATGCCGATGTATGATCCATGCACAGCTCGTCGGGAGCGTCGGTCGCTGGATTTTCCTGCACACGAGAGAAAACAGGATCAAAGCGCACATGTTCATGGCCATCTGATGTGGGATCAAAGCGCACATGTTCATGGCCATCTGATGTGTTACTCCCCATGTTAGTTTCTCCTTTATTATCCGCACGAGGTGGAGAGTATGATGTAAATAGGAAGGTGGTTGGTGGAACGAGGATTTGATCATGTAATGTTTTTGGGGCTCGTGGGTGGTAACACATCAGAATATGGAAACACTTGTTCATCAAATACTACATCTCGAAAGATGTAAATGTGGCCAGAGAAAATGTGCAAGCATTTGTATCCCTTATGGTGGCTACTGTATCATATGAACACACATCTTTTTAAGCAGAATTGGAATTTGCGATCATTGTATGGTCTTAGGCATGGCCAGCATGCGCACCCGTAGGTTTTTAGGAAAGTATAGTCTAGTTTAGCACCAAAAAGACACTCAATCGGTGTTGCCACAAAAATAGTTTTTGAACGCATCCGATTTATAAGGAAACAAACAGTTTGGAACGCCTCATCCCAAAAGCGAAGTGGCATGGAGGCTTGCGCTAGGGGGTTGAGGCCGGTTTCAACAATATGCACGTGCTTTCGCTCGGCGGAATGGGGATCCATTCTGGTGATGCGTGTGTGGGCAGAAAACTCGGTAGTTAATGCCAGTTATTTTAAGAAAAAGAGTGGAGTTTGAGGAATTCACCTCCTCCATCATATTGTACGCACAAAAGTTTCTTGTTCAAGAGATGTTCAACGTGAGATTGAAATTGAAGAAGGACATGTTCAACATCTGATTTATTCCGAATGCGAAACAACCACGAGAATTTGCTAAAATCGTCTATGAAATAACATAATACTTAAACCCACCGGATGAAAGGCACGCGGACCCCATATATCGGTAAAAACTAACTCGAGCGGACCGGAAGAAACTCGAGATGAACGAGGGAATGGGAGTTAATGACTCTTTCCCTGTTGGCATGCATCACATACATTATTTGACCTATTACTGGAAGGAAGACCAAACTGACTAACTACGTGATCAATGATCGCAAAGGAGGGATGCCCCAGTCTGCGATGCCACTGCTGAAAGAACATTTCATGGTTCCCTGTATTTTGAGTGTTAGATAACAATACCGTGCAGTTTTCTCATGGGTGCTAAGTGTGCAGGGAATGTTTTTGTGTTTGGGGGGCCGGATTATCCGCCCCCATCAAGGGCCGGATTATCCGGCCTAACTCATTTGGCAAAGGCAGACATGGCACGTCACTCTGTCTAGGGTCGGATTTTCTCCCGGAAAATCCGAACAGGGGCGGATTTTCTTCCCCTGACCGGATAATCCGGCCCTCGCCTTGGGCCGGATAATCTGGCCCCCAGAAGACGATCAAAGGCAGCCAAGGCACGACGCTCTGAGTTGGTTCGGATTTTCTCCCGGAAAATCCGAACAGGGGCGGATTTTCCTTCCCTGGCCGGATAATCCGGCCCTCGCAAGGGGCCGGATAATCCGGCCCCCAGGAGACGATCAAGGTCAGGCGGATTATTTGTCGGATAATCCGAGTCTGGGGCAGAGTTTTCCCCAGGCCGGATAATCCGGCCCTCACTTGGGCCGGACAATCTGGCCCCAAATGGCTCCAACGGCTCAGTGGGTGCAGGGGGTATAAAAGCCCCTTCATCCCCTCCATTCAGTCTTCTTGATTCACTCGACAATTGTCAGACCTGTTGCAAGTGCTCTATCTCTAGATCTCCCACTTCAACCACCCGAAGGCTTCGATCTTTGGGGGAATTGAAGGAGGAGACAATCTACATCGTCATCACGAATCAAACGCATCAACTCCTCTCCATTCACTTGGAGAAATCCCCGATCTAGTATTCTCGTTAATATCTAGATCTTATGTTTTGTTATTGATAACTTGTTCTTGTGGCAGCTTGTTGTCATTACGGGAGCCTCCAATCTGATTGTGAAGTTATGCCCCGCTAGTTGTGTAAAGGCACCGGTTCCCGCCTCGAAGGGTACCTATAGTGGAAAGGTGGATCAGGCCTTTGGTGGCGGGATCCATCGGAGAACAGGGTGAGGTCTATTGTGGTGTGGTGGTCTTAGTACCTCCCACCCCTCTAACGCAGATGTACTTCCCTTAACAAGGAAGGAACTGCGGTAAAATAAATCCTCTGTCTCTGCGTGCTCCACTATGGTTTACTCGTTCCTCTTTCTCACTCGCCTTTACTCGCTAGTAGTTAGGCTTGCATATAGGGAAATTCTATATAATAGCTATCTAGAGAATTTACCTTTTGTGTCAAGCCTAAAATTGAAAAAGCATTAAAATTTGAAGTAGCACCTATTCACCCCCCCCCTCTAGGTGCCCATACGATCCATTTCAATTGCTATCAGAGCCCTGGCTCTTTATTGGGCTTAACCGCCTAAGAGAAGTATAGTTACCAAGGAGAATGGGAATGAGGTTGTGGACAAGGTCACAATGGATGATCTCAAGACGTTGGAAACAACCCTGTTGAAATCCTTTGAGACCAAGATGGAGGAGATGCAACAAATGATTGCTCGCCTCACATCATCCGCAACCCCATCTCCATCTTCCTCTGAGGCTAACACCAGATCTAAGGAATATGAAGTGGTAGGTGAAAAACATAATGGTTCCACCTCCAAGAAGGGAAGTGGTAAAGAGGACTATAGTGAGGTCCATCACCTATATTCTCCTGACCCACCTATCCCACATCCTCATATAAACAATAGGGGTGATCCACCCAAACTTACTGCATCTTCATTTAATCTATGGCAATTCTTAATGAAGTCTCATGTATGTAGTTCGTCAATTGAACTTTGGAGGATTATCAAAGAGGGTCTTCATATTGGAGATCACACCGACTTGACAAGGAGAGAAGTTGTGGATAGCCAATTGAATGCAACGGCTCTCCACATGATACAGCTCGGAGTGGGTCCCAAGGACATGCCCCACATTGAGCATTTCAACATAGATAAAGAAGCTTGGGATGCTCTCACCGACCTCTTTATTGGAAATGAAAGCATGAGGAGGAATAGGTATGATGCCCTTAGTAATGAAGCTAAAGGATTCTACATGTTGGATGGTGAAAACCATGAAGATATGTATAGAAGACTCAAGGGCATCGCAACAACTTTTAGAAAGCATGGAACCACTCACATTGATGATTCTTGGATAAAAAGGAAATACGTGAGTGCTCTAATGCCTTTTGAGCCAATGGACTTGAAGAGCTTGCAAGGTAGACACCACTACCATCAAATGACTTCCAATGAAGTCATGCAAGAAATGGCATCATTCAAGGTTGCAGCTAAGAACACAGAAGATGCCCATGCCCGAGCCATTGGAATGCAAAAAGGGGCCAATATTGCTCTAAAGGCAAATGTTGTTGAGCAATATGAGGATGAAAGAGGTTTCGAGGGTGTCTCCATGGACTGCCCCGAGGAAGTCAAGCATGCTCATGGTGAGTACATGGCGTTCTATGCAAGGAACTTTTGGAAGGATCCAGCCAAGGCCAAGTCGGAACTCGAGCGCAAGAATGGGTCAAGTGGAAGAAGAGAGAATGGCCCAAAACTGAGAACATGCTACAATTGTGGAGATAGGCTACACTTTGTGGCTGAGTGTCCATATCAAAATAGAGAAGACAATGGTGGCAGGCTCATCCTTAAAGAAAAATCCAAGGCACCTCGAAAGAAGCCATTTATCAAAAAGAATGGCCCTTACAAGAAGCAACCCAAGATTGTCTTGGTGGAACAAGAAGAGTATTTCTCTGCAAGTGAAGATTAAGAGGATGAAGATAGTACTCGTGAGGTGGCTGCTATAGCCACCACATCTACTCCATCATCACTCTTCGACTCTCCAAACGAAAACGCCATCAACAACAATGCCACCTGCCTTATGGCGAGAGGGTCCGAGGTATCATCTTCTATTTCTTCATTTCCTAAGACTAACATAAATATGGATGATCATACTAGTCTTAAGATAAAATAAGAAGTTATTGCTTTGGACACCTTTTTCACTAACTTACAAGGTGAGCACAAACTTCATTTTGATGCTCTTATGAGTCAACTTTCCCAATCCAAAGATCTTCTAGAAGAAAAGGGCGGAATTGAAAGAGAAGATGCCTTGGAGATAGCCTCCTTGAAGAATGCTTTGGAGGAAGAAGAGGAAGCTCGAGCATCCTTGGAAGAGAGACTTGAGTCAATTGAGGAGTCCCATGAAGAGGTTGTTGCTCAGCTCATCAAAGAACATGACAACGCTCTTGCTAAGGTAAAGAAACTAAAAAAGGAAAAGATTGAATTTGGGGCTGCTCATGCTAGACTCTTGGAGAAGTTTGAGAAACTTGACATTGCTCACAAGGCTTTGGAGAGTGAACATTCTACTCTAAATGAGTCTCGTGACCAGCTCCAAACTCAATTGGAGAAGTATGATATGCCCAGCACCTCCACACCATCTTGTGGACAAGAAGAACTCGCAAAGGGATCTCAACACAAAGGTAAAGAAGTTCTAGATGAGGTACTTAGCAAGCAAAGGACAAACAATGGAAAAGAGGGTCTTGGTTATTGATACGTTGCAAACGTATCCATAATTTTTGATGTTCCATGCTTGGTTTTATCTACTTTCTTATGTTTTGTCCACACTTTGGAGTGCTTTTCATATGATTTCTTAGACTGACCTATTAACAAGAGTCACAGTGCCAGCTGCCTATTTTCTGCTATTTTTGGTTCCAGGAAAGTCAGAAAATGAATATTCTCAAAATTGGACGGGACAAAAGCCAAAGTCAGTTTTTCACCGAGGGACACCTGGAGCCAGAATACGAGACAGAGAGGGGCTAGGGCCCGGCCACACCACTGGCTGCCAGGCCGCCTGCGATGCGGGGTAGGCACCCCCTCGGCCTCTCCTTCTGCCTATCAGTTGCCTCGGATACGGAAACCCTAAGTACCCGATCAAAATCCACGAAAAGAGTGCATTACCGTCATCTCCATCCCTAGATCGAGAGGGATCTGAAGCTCTTCCGGCACCTGCCGAAGAGAATTCACCACAGGCCTTCTTCATCATCATGCAAGCCTCCGGTGATGCGTGAGTAGTTCATCTACGGACTACGGGTCCATGTAGTAGCTAGATGGCTGGTTCTCCTCCTTTGTGCTATCATGTTTATATCTTGTGAGCTCCGTTCATGATCAAGATCATCTATTTTTAATTATGCATGTTGTGTTTTCGGGGTTCCGATGGATATTGAGATGATATTTAAGATTGATTATTGATTCTATCATGTCTTTGTTATTTGTGATCTTGCATGCTTTCCGTTGTTAGTAGCAATCTTGGCCAAGTAGATGCTAGCAACTCCAAGAGTTAGTATTTATGCTCGATAGTGGGTTGATGCCTCTGGTAATCTGGGGAAGTGAAAGAAATCTCTAAGGTACTAGATGTGTTGTTGCTACTAGGGAGAAAACAACAATCCTTTGTTCATAGAACAATCATATTGTTTACTTTACACGCAATTCGTAATGCAATTATCCGTTGCTTGCAACTTAATACTAGAGGGGGTTCGGATGATAACCTGAAGGTGGATTATTAGTCATAGATGCGATTGGATGGCGGTCTATGTATAATGTTGTAATGCCCAATCGAATCTCAAAGGAGTCAAGATGATTAGTATATGCTTGTATGCTTTCTCGATGTTTGTCAATTGCTCCGCTGTAATTTCTTCACCCAACATGTTATCTATCTTAAGGAGAGCCACCTCTAGTGAACTATAGACCCCGGTCCTTTCTTTTAATATCAATCTACAATCAACTTTTTACTGCTTTGTGTTAATTTCTTTAAACTATTACTTTTCCACTCGATACATTTAGTCCTTTGTTTTCAGCAAAACCGGTGAGATTGACAACCTCATCGCAAGTTGGGGACAGAGTTATGTGGTTGTGTTGTGCAGGTTCCACGTTGTTGCTGGCACCGTAGGCGCATGCCAAAGTTCAGCTAGCTACACATTTGGGGTGTTTCCTTGCTCCTACTGGATTGATAACCTTGGTTTCATAACTGAGGGAAACTTACTGCTATGCTCATCATACCTTCCTCTTGGGGTTTCCCAACGAGCTCGTTAGTATACGAGTTAGCAAGTATTTTTCTGGCACCGTTGCCAGGGAGTCAAGGACATCTTCACAAGGGAGTCCCTCATAACCAATCTCTTTACTTTGTTATTTTTGTTTTGCTTAGTTTACTTTTGCTTTGTTTGCTTCTTTCTTTATCAAAAACACAAAAAAATTAGTTCCTACTATAGTTGGTATTTTCGTTGGTCTGTTATTATCTTGCTTTATCATGCTTACTATCAATGGTTGGTTTCTTTGAAACTGAATCTAATTGGCAAGGTGGGTTCACGGAAGAACAAAAATATTATTATAAGTAACACCGCTTGTCACAAAAAGGGAAAGTCTTATGGGAACAAATTGATAAATTGAATACCATTGCTAGAAACATGTGCTCTACTTATAATGTTGCTTTTTGCGTTGATAAATCTTGTTGCTGTAGGTATAAACACCTCCCTTTTCAATGTGAGTATAATGATAATGTTACCATATCTACTTATGTTAAAGGAAATTATGACTTTTATGATGTGGAACAAATTGAAGAATTTATTGCTTGGAAGGGTGCATTTGAACTTGCTAGTTTGCTTGAAAATACTGATGATGCACCTTATAAATATGAGGTTTATGATATACTTCAGTTTTTCTTTGATAATTACAAGGAAGAAAATGGCTATATTCTTGAATATCTTAATAGATGCTCTCTACCAGCGGAAGAGATTAATGCCTTGCAGGAGCCTATGGAAGAAGAAATAGCTGAAACTGGAAGCTCATTGGATGAAAAAGAGGAGGAGAGTGATGATCCAGAGGAGGAAAAATGGATCTACCCATTCCTAACTTCTAATGAGAGTAACTCTTTACCCCTTACAATATTTGATTGTCCCACATGCTTACTAAAGGAGGATGAATGTTATGTTCCTGATGATTCTTTTGAAAATGTTTATAATAAAGCTCTAGTGTTTGTAGATCATGAAAAGCATACTTTATGTGATAGTTATATTGTTGAGTTTATTCATGATGCTACTGGAAATTATTATGAGAGAGAAAAATATGGTTGTAAAAGCTTTCATGATACTGAAACACCTCTCTATTTGCAGAAAGTTTTGAAGTTACTCTCGTTTTATCGTCCTATGCATGTCGCTTTGTTCTTTGTGAATTTATTTGCGTATAACATTCCTATGCGTAGGAAGAGGGTTAGACTTAAATGTGTTTTGAAGTTGCTTCTTGATGCTCTCTTTTACTTCAATTCATATTTCCTATGTGAGCATCTTCTCAAACTATCATGCCTAACTTAAAGGCGTTAAAGAAAAGTACTTATTTAGAGATAACCCAAAAGTTTTAGATGAGTCTTGGAAGTTATTACCTCAGTAATAACCTCTACTTATCCTTTTTATTTGCTTTTTGTGCCAAGAGTAACCTCTAATGAGAGAGCAGTAATGATTGGGAAAGTTGCTGTCCCGAAATAGATTTCTGTGCTTCACCATAAAATTCGTGTAAAATCTCTATACGTCCTTTTGAGGCGTGAAGTTTTGTGCTTCTTCCCTAGGTTGTTATGTAACTTTCGTTAGTTCAACACTTTTTGATTTGAGCAACACAAGGTCTTCGAAAAAATCCGTCTTTACCTACTGGTCTGTTTTGACAGATTTCTGCCATTTTCTGCATTTGCTTCTTGTTGATTCCTTTTTGAGTTCTTTTGGGGAATTGAGCTTTTTGAGGGAAGTGATACAGTAGCTAGTGTTATAATGGATGTTTTCTTGGTGTTAGAACTGAACCTAAAATACCTGTTATCTTGAGTGCACTAATGTTGCTAATAAAGATTGTGTGAAGTTTTGTATGAAGGAAAATTTTCAGGTGTATGAAAGGAATGTGGAAACACTTGTTCATCAAATACTACATCTCGAAAGATGTAAATGTGGCCAGAGAAAATGTGCAAGCATTTGTATCCCTTATGGTGGCTACTGTATCATATGAACACACATCTTTTTAAGCAGAATTGGAATTTGCGATCATTGTATGGTCTTAGGCATGGCCAGCGCTTGCCGTAGGTTTTTAGGAAAGTATAGTCTAGTTTAGCACCAAAAAGACACTCAATCGGTGTTGCCACAAAAATAGTTTTTGAACGCATCCGATTTATAAGGAAACAAACAGTTTGGAACGCCTCATCCCAAAAGCGAAGTGGCATGGAGGCTTGCGCTAGGGGGTTGAGGCCGGTTTCAACAATATGCACGTGCTTTCGCTCGGCGGAATGGGGATCCATTCTGGTGATGCGTGGTAAAACTTCATAGTTAATGCCAGTTATTTTAAGAAAAAGAGTGGAGTTTGAGGAATTCACCTCCTCCATCATATTGTACGCACAAAAGTTTCTTGTTCAAGAGATGTTCAACGTGAGATTGAAATTGAAGAAGGACATGTTCAACATCTGATTTATTCCGAATGCGAAACAACCACGAGAATTTGCTAAAATCGTCTATGAAATAACATAATACTTAAACCCACCGGATGAAAGGCACGCGGACCCCATATATCGGTAAAACTAACTAACGGCGGACGGAAGAAACTCGAGATGAACGAGGAATGGGAGTTAATGACTCTTTCCCTGTTGGCATGCATCACATACATTATTTGACCTATTCGGAAGGAAGACCAAACTGACTAACTACGTGATCAATGATCGCAAAGGAGGGATGCCCCAGTCTGCGATGCCACTGCTGAAAGAACATTTCATGGTTCCCTGTATTTTGAGTGTTAGATAACAATACCGTGCAGTTTTCTCATGGGTGCTAAGTGTGCAGGGAATGTTTTTGTGTTTGGGGGGCCGGATTATCCGCCCCCATCAAGGGCCGGATTATCCGGCCTAACTCATTTGGCAAAGCGCGCATGGCACGCCACTGTCTAGGGTCGGATTTTCTCCCGGAAAATCCGAACAGGGGCGGATTTTCTTCCCCTGACCGGATAATCCGGCCCTCGCCTTGGGCCGGATAATCTGGCCCCCAGAAGACGATCAAAGGCAGCCAAGGCACGACGCTCTGAGTTGGTTCGGATTTTCTCCCGGAAAATCCGAACAGGGGCGGATTTTCCTTCCCTGGCCGGATAATCCGGCCCTCGCAAGGGGCCGGATAATCCGGCCCCCAGGAGACGATCAAGGTCAGGCGGATTATTTGTCGGATAATCCGAGTCTGGGGCAGAGTTTTCCCCAGGCCGGATAATCCGGCCCTCACTTGGGCCGGACAATCTGGCCCCAAATGGCTCCAACGGCTCAGTGGGTGCAGGGGGTATAAAAGCCCCTTCATCCCCTCCATTCAGTCTTCTTGATTCACTCGACAATTGTCAGACCTGTTGCAAGTGCTCTATCTCTAGATCTCCCACTTCAACCACCCGAAGGCTTCGATCTTTGGGGGAATTGAAGGAGGAGACAATCTACATCGTCATCACGAATCAAACGCATCAACTCCTCTCCATTCACTTGGAGAAATCCCCGATCTAGTATTCTCGTTAATATCTAGATCTTATGTTTTGTTATTGATAACTTGTTCTTGTGGCAGCTTGTTGTCATTACGGGAGCCTCCAATCTGATTGTGAAGTTATGCCCCGCTAGTTGTGTAAAGGCACCGGTTCCCGCCTCGAAGGGTACCTATAGTGGAAAGGTGGATCAGGCCTTTGGTGGCGGGATCCATCGGAGAACAGGGTGAGGTCTATTGTGGTGTGGTGGTCTTAGTACCTCCCACCCCTCTAACGCAGATGTACTTCCCTTAACAAGGAAGGAACTGCGGTAAAATAAATCCTCTGTCTCTGCGTGCTCCACTATGGTTTACTCGTTCCTCTTTCTCACTCGCCTTTACTCGCTAGTAGTTAGGCTTGCATATAGGGAAATTCTATATAATAGCTATCTAGAGAATTTACCTTTTGTGTCAAGCCTAAAATTGAAAAAGCATTAAAATTTGAAGTAGCACCTATTCACCCCCCCCCTCTAGGTGCCCATACGATCCATTTCAATTGCTATCAGAGCCCTGGCTCTTTATTGGGCTTAACCGCCTAAGAGAAGTATAGTTACCAAGGAGAATGGGAATGAGGTTGTGGACAAGGTCACAATGGATGATCTCAAGACGTTGGAAACAACCCTGTTGAAATCCTTTGAGACCAAGATGGAGGAGATGCAACAAATGATTGCTCGCCTCACATCATCCGCAACCCCATCTCCATCTTCCTCTGAGGCTAACACCAGATCTAAGGAATATGAAGTGGTAGGTGAAAAACATAATGGTTCCACCTCCAAGAAGGGAAGTGGTAAAGAGGACTATAGTGAGGTCCATCACCTATATTCTCCTGACCCACCTATCCCACATCCTCATATAAACAATAGGGGTGATCCACCCAAACTTACTGCATCTTCATTTAATCTATGGCAATTCTTAATGAAGTCTCATGTATGTAGTTCGTCAATTGAACTTTGGAGGATTATCAAAGAGGGTCTTCATATTGGAGATCACACCGACTTGACAAGGAGAGAAGTTGTGGATAGCCAATTGAATGCAACGGCTCTCCACATGATACAGCTCGGAGTGGGTCCCAAGGACATGCCCCACATTGAGCATTTCAACATAGATAAAGAAGCTTGGGATGCTCTCACCGACCTCTTTATTGGAAATGAAAGCATGAGGAGGAATAGGTATGATGCCCTTAGTAATGAAGCTAAAGGATTCTACATGTTGGATGGTGAAAACCATGAAGATATGTATAGAAGACTCAAGGGCATCGCAACAACTTTTAGAAAGCATGGAACCACTCACATTGATGATTCTTGGATAAAAAGGAAATACGTGAGTGCTCTAATGCCTTTTGAGCCAATGGACTTGAAGAGCTTGCAAGGTAGACACCACTACCATCAAATGACTTCCAATGAAGTCATGCAAGAAATGGCATCATTCAAGGTTGCAGCTAAGAACACAGAAGATGCCCATGCCCGAGCCATTGGAATGCAAAAAGGGGCCAATATTGCTCTAAAGGCAAATGTTGTTGAGCAATATGAGGATGAAAGAGGTTTCGAGGGTGTCTCCATGGACTGCCCCGAGGAAGTCAAGCATGCTCATGGTGAGTACATGGCGTTCTATGCAAGGAACTTTTGGAAGGATCCAGCCAAGGCCAAGTCGGAACTCGAGCGCAAGAATGGGTCAAGTGGAAGAAGAGAGAATGGCCCAAAACTGAGAACATGCTACAATTGTGGAGATAGGCTACACTTTGTGGCTGAGTGTCCATATCAAAATAGAGAAGACAATGGTGGCAGGCTCATCCTTAAAGAAAAATCCAAGGCACCTCGAAAGAAGCCATTTATCAAAAAGAATGGCCCTTACAAGAAGCAACCCAAGATTGTCTTGGTGGAACAAGAAGAGTATTTCTCTGCAAGTGAAGATTAAGAGGATGAAGATAGTACTCGTGAGGTGGCTGCTATAGCCACCACATCTACTCCATCATCACTCTTCGACTCTCCAAACAGCAACGCCATCAACAACAATGCCACCTGCCTTATGGCGAGAGGGTCCGAGGTATCATCTTCTATTTCTTCATTTCCTAAGACTAACATAAATATGGATGATCATACTAGTCTTAAGATAAAATAAGAAGTTATTGCTTTGGACACCTTTTTCACTAACTTACAAGGTGAGCACAAACTTCATTTTGATGCTCTTATGAGTCAACTTTCCCAATCCAAAGATCTTCTAGAAGAAAAGGGCGGAATTGAAAGAGAAGATGCCTTGGAGATAGCCTCCTTGAAGAATGCTTTGGAGGAAGAAGAGGAAGCTCGAGCATCCTTGGAAGAGAGACTTGAGTCAATTGAGGAGTCCCATGAAGAGGTTGTTGCTCAACTCATCAAAGAACATGACAACGCTCTTGCTAAGGTAAAGAAACTAAAAAAGGAAAAGATTGAATTTGGGGCTGCTCATGCTAGACTCTTGGAGAAGTTTGAGAAACTTGACATTGCTCACAAGGCTTTGGAGAGTGAACATTCTACTCTAAATGAGTCTCGTGACCAGCTCCAAACTCAATTGGAGAAGTATGATATGCCCAGCACCTCCACACCATCTTGTGGACAAGAAGAACTCGCAAAGGGATCTCAACACAAAGGTAAAGAAGTTCTAGATGAGGTACTTAGCAAGCAAAGGACAAACAATGGAAAAGAGGGTCTTGGTTATTGATACGTTGCAAACGTATCCATAATTTTTGATGTTCCATGCTTGGTTTTATCTACTTTCTTATGTTTTGTCCACACTTTGGAGTGCTTTTCATATGATTTCTTAGACTGACCTATTAACAAGAGTCACAGTGCCAGCTGCCTATTTTCTGCTATTTTTGGTTCCAGGAAAGTCAGAAAATGAATATTCTCAAAATTGGACGGGACAAAAGCCAAAGTCAGTTTTTCACCGAGGGACACCTGGAGCCAGAATACGAGACAGAGAGGGGCTAGGGCCCGGCCACACCACCTGGCCGCGCGGCCAGGCCTGGCCCGTGCCAGGGGGTAGGCACCCCCTCGGCCTCTCCTTCTGCCTATAAGTTGCCTCTGATACGGAAACCCTAAGTACCCGATCAAAAATCCACGAAAGAGTCTGTAGCCGCCGTCATCTCCATCCCTAGATCGAGAGGGATCTGAAGCTCTTCCCGGCACCCTGCCGAAGAGGGGAATTCACCCTGGAGGCCTTCTTCATCATCATGCAAGCCTCCAGTGTGATGCGTGAGTAGTTCATCTCTGGACTACGGGTCCATGTAGTAGCTAGATGGCTGGTTCTCCTCCTTTGTGCTATCATGTTTATATCTTGTGAGCTCCGTTCATGATCAAGATCATCTATTTGTAATTATGCATGTTGTGTTTGCGGGGATCCGATGGATATTGAGATGATATTTAAGATTGATTATTGATTCTATCATGTCTTTGTTATTTGTGATCTTGCATGCTTTCCGTTGTTAGTAGCAATCTTGGCCAAGTAGATGCTAGCAACTCCAAGAGTTAGTATTTATGCTCGATAGTGGGTTGATGCCTCTGGTAATCTGGGGAAGTGAAAGAAATCTCTAAGGTACTAGATGTGTTGTTGCTACTAGGGAGAAAACAACAATCCTTTGTTCATAGAACAATCATATTGTTTACTTTACACGCAATTCGTAATGCAATTATCCGTTGCTTGCAACTTAATACTAGAGGGGGTTCGGATGATAACCTGAAGGTGGATTATTAGTCATAGATGCAGTTGGATGGCGGTCTATGTATAATGTTGTAATGCCCAATCGAATCTCAAAGGAGTCAAGATGATTAGTATATGCTTGTATGCTTTCTCGATGTTTGTCAATTGCTCCGCTGTAATTTCTTCACCCAACATGTTATCTATCTTAAGGAGAGCCACCTCTAGTGAACTATAGACCCCGGTCCTTTCTTTTAATATCAATCTACAATCAACTTTTTACTGCTTTGTGTTAATTTCTTTAAACTATTACTTTTCCACTCGATACATTTAGTCCTTTGTTTTCAGCAAAACCGGTGAGATTGACAACCTCATCGCAAGTTGGGGACAGAGTTCTGTGGTTGTGTTGTGCAGGTTCCACGTTGTTGCTGGCACCGGTAGTGCGCCCTGCCAAAGTTCAGCTAGCTACACATTTGGGGTGTTTCCTTGCTCCTACTGGATTGATAACCTTGGTTTCATAACTGAGGGAAACTTACTGCTATGCTCATCATACCTTCCTCTTGGGGTTTCCCAACGAGCTCGTTAGTATACGAGTTAGCAAGTATTTTTCTGGCACCGTTGCCAGGGAGTCAAGGACATCTTCACAAGGGAGTCCCTCATAACCAATCTCTTTACTTTGTTATTTTTGTTTTGCTTAGTTTACTTTTGCTTTGTTTGCTTCTTTCTTTATCAAAAACACAAAAAAATTAGTTCCTACTATAGTTGGTATTTTCGTTGGTCTGTTATTATCTTGCTTTATCATGCTTACTATCAATGGTTGGTTTCTTTGAAACTGAATCTAATTGGCAAGGTGGGTTCACGGAAGAACAAAAATATTATTATAAGTAACACCGCTTGTCACAAAAAGGGAAAGTCTTATGGGAACAAATTGATAAATTGAATACCATTGCTAGAAACATGTGCTCTACTTATAATGTTGCTTTTTGCGTTGATAAATCTTGTTGCTGTAGGAGGTATAAACACCTCCCTTTTCAATGTGAGTATAATGATAATGTTACCATATCTACTTATGTTAAAGGAAATTATGACTTTTATGATGTGGAACAAATTGAAGAATTTATTGCTTGGAAGGGTGCATTTGAACTTGCTAGTTTGCTTGAAAATACTGATGATGCACCTTATAAATATGAGGTTTATGATATACTTCAGTTTTTCTTTGATAATTACAAGGAAGAAAATGGCTATATTCTTGAATATCTTAATAGATGCTCTCTACCAGCGGAAGAGATTAATGCCTTGCAGGAGCCTATGGAAGAAGAAATAGCTGAAACTGGAAGCTCATTGGATGAAAAAGAGGAGGAGAGTGATGATCCAGAGGAGGAAAAATGGATCTACCCATTCCTAACTTCTAATGAGAGTAACTCTTTACCCCTTACAATATTTGATTGTCCCACATGCTTACTAAAGGAGGATGAATGTTATGTTCCTGATGATTCTTTTGAAAATGTTTATAATAAAGCTCTAGTGTTTGTAGATCATGAAAAGCATACTTTATGTGATAGTTATATTGTTGAGTTTATTCATGATGCTACTGGAAATTATTATGAGAGAGAAAAATATGGTTGTAAAAGCTTTCATGATACTGAAACACCTCTCTATTTGCAGAAAGTTTTGAAGTTACTCTCGTTTTATCGTCCTATGCATGTCGCTTTGTTCTTTGTGAATTTATTTGCGTATAACATTCCTATGCGTAGGAAGAGGGTTAGACTTAAATGTGTTTTGAAGTTGCTTCTTGATGCTCTCTTTTACTTCAATTCATATTTCCTATGTGAGCATCTTCTCAAACTATCATGCCTAACTTAAAGGCGTTAAAGAAAAGTACTTATTTAGAGATAACCCAAAAGTTTTAGATGAGTCTTGGAAGTTATTACCTCAGTAATAACCTCTACTTATCCTTTTTATTTGCTTTTTGTGCCAAGAGTAACCTCTAATGAGAGAGCAGTAATGATTGGGAAAGTTGCTGTCCCGAAATAGATTTCTGTGCTTCACCATAAAATTCGTGTAAAATCTCTATACGTCCTTTTGAGGCGTGAAGTTTTGTGCTTCTTCCCTAGGTTGTTATGTAACTTTCGTTAGTTCAACACTTTTTGATTTGAGCAACACAAGGTCTTCGAAAAAATCCGTCTTTACCTACTGGTCTGTTTTGACAGATTTCTGCCATTTTCTGCATTTGCTTCTTGTTGATTCCTTTTTGAGTTCTTTTGGGGAATTGAGCTTTTTGAGGGAAGTGATACAGTAGCTAGTGTTATAATGGATGTTTTCTTGGTGTTAGAACTGAACCTAAAATACATGTTATCTTGAGTGCACTAATGTTGCTAATAAAGATTGTGTGAAGTTTTGTATGAAGGAAAATTTTCAGGTGTATGAAAGGAATGAGTAATGAGATGAAGAATGGACTAAAGCTCAAGCTTGGGGATACCACGCGTGTCACACCAAGAAATATCCAATAAGTACAAGTGTCAAAGCTATGGGATGCCCAAGGCATCCCCCTCTTCATCAATAAAAATCCCAGGTTTCTTCCAAACGCTTCATTTTTATTGTTTCATGCACAGTTGTGTTGTTCTTGGAGCGTTTTCTTTTTCATTTTCGTTTTCGTTTTTCGTTTTCTTGGTTTGCTTAGTTTGATGAATAAATTGGTTGGACCCCCTCTTTCATACATTCGTTTTCAAATAGTTTGGTTTGGATTGGAAAAGAGTAGGAAAGTTCATGCTTAAGTGGTAAAGAGAGCTTGTTTTTGACTGTGGCCTATGCTTTGTCATCCCATGCTTGATATTGTTTTGGCTTTATGCTTAGTATTATTTGCTGTAGCATGACTTGTTATAAACAATTGAGATTTTTTAATGTGCCTTGGAAGAATTATGCGTTATTTTAGCATATTAAAGCATAGTATTGTGGTATTCTCCTTTGATGCTTTATTTGGGTTGACTTGGCACATGCTCACACCATGTTATGACTATCCCAAGTCACCATAGCCTTTATGATCCTTTAGTTTTAAACTTGTAGTATCACTTTATGCTTTGATCAATGATGTTTTGTCGCTCTATATGATTATGGCTATTATTGCTCTCTTAGTTTGTCGCTCCAAGTCTTTTGCTAGCCTCCACAAACAAGTATGAGTTCCACTCATGCATCCAACTCCTAAAACCAAGTTATTCCAAAGAGTCCACCATACCTACCTACTAGCATATGCTATTTCAAGTATATTCATGTTTTTGTCTACCTTCCAAATTAAACTTGTTATGAGAAAACTAGTGATTAAAGCTCTCAGGAACTTGATGGCACACTTTACTTTCTTACATTTAATAAACTTGAACCATTGCGTCCTTCTTTGTTGCGTATATGCTTGCGCTTTATAAGTTGAAATTAGCAGAACCATGTATCATGGGGAACGCTTTCAACATTGCACCTGTACTTTGTACCCCGTTGATATCATGTTCTTTTGCTTATGGATCCCGGCGGTGTGAAATAAAAGGGAAACTTCTAAGATCATGGAGTTTGTATTTGTATTAGACAAACGCTTGGGCCGCTAGCCTAAGACATGCCTAATCATGGCGGAAACTTGCAGCATAACCATAATGAGCACTCTATGAAGCATCCTCAATAAAAACCTATGCAAATAGAAAATAAAAAGATCACTGAGATGCTCATTGTCTGCTTGCCTTGTCATTTTGATTATGGGATAGCTCCTGTATCATGTGCAAAGGGTACCCCGTTGGTGGTTCTCTATGATACATATGTACTTACAATGACAAGAGCTTACTTGTGACTAAAGTTGAGTAGCATGAGGTTCGGTCTTCGTAAGTAAGGGGCATGAGATTTCGGTTTATAACTTGTCAAGCATATCCTCTTAGTTGTGTCACTTTAACCTTAATCACCTTCAAGATGCTTATGATAGGGGAAATGAGAGCTGAAAGCTATTAAGTACCATAATTTTTGGAAGCTCTTTATGAGACTTGAATCCCTACTTCCTTCTATGAAGGCCTTTCTTTTCCTTTTATGTTGAGTCTCCACCTTCTACCTTTATGCACCTACTTTGAGAGCATAGTGGCCATTCTTAGTTCTATGTGCATTGTCCCAAGACTTGTCGATTGATGCATACCTTGATATTGCTTGTTTTAAACTATTTGTATCTAGTCACTCTTATCAACTTTGAAGGTGTCCTATGCATTTATGTTTGCTAGTCTATGAGGGACAAGCTGAATGCCACTATGCTATGTTTTCTTTATGTGAAACAAACAAACGTCTTGCAAAACATTGTTATTCATGAATCTTTTGTTTATACCCTTTCATGTTGCAACATAGTTTCTTTGTCTTATTGCTAGAACTTTGTCTTTCATGCTATGTTGAAGTACTATGATCCCAGCTTTGAATGTTTTACAAATACTTTGATCAAGTTTATGATGGTGCATGTCACCTCAAAAATTATTCTTTCTTTTTATCACTTACCTACTCGAGGACGAGCAGGAGTTAAGCTTGGGGATGTTGATACGTTGCAAACGTATCCATAATTTTTGATGTTCCATGCTTGGTTTTATCTACTTTCTTATGTTTTGTCCACAGTTTGGAGTGCTTTTCATATGATTTCTTGGACTAACCTATTAAAAAAGAGCCAAAGTGCCAGCTGCCTGTTTTCTGCTGTTTTTGGTTCCAGGAAAGTCAGAAAATGAATATTCTCGGAATTGGACGGGACAAAAGCCAAAGTCAGTTTTTCACCGAGGGACACCTGGAGCCAGAATACGAGACGGAGAGGGGCTAGGGCCCGGCCACACCACCTGGCCGTGCGGCCAGGCCTGGCCCGCACCAGGGGGTGGTCTGGCCGCCCCAGGCACCCCCTCGGCCTCTCCTTCTGCCTATAAGTTGCCTCTGATACGGCAACCCTAAGTAACCAATCAAAAATCCACGAAAGAGTCTGTAGCCGCCGTCATCTCCATCCCTAGATCGGGAGGGATCTGAAGCTCTTCCCGGCACCCTGCCGGAGAGGGGAATTCACCCTGGAGGCCTTCTTCATCATCATGCAAGCCTCCGGTGTGATGCGTGAGTAGTTCATCTCTAGACTACGGGTCCATGTAGTAGCTAGATGGCTGGTTCTCCTCCTTTGTGCTATCATGTTTAGATCTTGTGAGCTCCGTTCATGATCAAGATCATCTATTTGTAATTCTGCATGTTGTG
Organism: Avena insularis; assembly: GCA_023614405.1. Taxonomy (NCBI): domain Eukaryota; kingdom Viridiplantae; phylum Streptophyta; class Magnoliopsida; order Poales; family Poaceae; genus Avena; species Avena insularis. The sequence continues at coordinate 371,285,451 of CM042689.1, forward strand.
TTTGCAGGGATCCGATGGATATTGAGATGCTATTTCAGACTGATTATTGATTCTATCATGTCTTTGTTATTTGTGATCTTGCATGCTTTTCGTTGTTAGTAGCTATCTTGGCCAAGTAGATGCTAGCAACTCCAAGAGTTAGTATTTATGCTCGATAGTGGGTTCATGCCTCCGTAACTGGGAAGTGACAGAAATCTCTAAGGTACTAGATGTGCTATTGCTACTAGGGAGAAAACAACAATCATTTGTTCATAGAACAATCGTATTGTTTACTTTACAGGCAATTCGTAATGCAATTATCCGTTGCTTGCAACTTAATACTGGAGGGGGTTCGGATGATAACCTGAAGGTGGATTATTAGTCATAGATGCAGGTGGATGGCGGTCTATGTATAATGTTCTAATGCCCAATCGAATCTCAAAGGAGTCAAGATGATTAGTATATGCTTGTATTCTTTCTCGATGTTTGTCAATTGCCCCGCTGTAATTTGTTCACCCAACATGTTATCTATCTTAAGGAGAGCCACCTCTAGTGAACTATGGACCCCGGTCCTTTCTTTTACTATCAATCTACAATCAACTGTTTACTGCTTTGTGTTTACTTTCTGCAAACTATTACTTTCTTCCAGTCGATACGTTTAATCCTTTGTTTTCAGCAAAACCGGTGAGATTGACAACCTCATCGCAAGTTGGGGACAGAGTTCTGTGGTTGTGTTGTGCAGGTCTCCATGTTACTGCTGGCACCGGTAGTGCACCTTGCCAAAGTTCAGCTAGCTACACCTTTGGGGTGTTTCCTTGCTCCTACTGGATTGATAACCTTGGTTTCATAACTGAGGGAAACTTACTGCTGTGCTCATCATACCTTCCTCTTGGGGTTCCCCAACGAGCTCGTTACACACGAGTCAGCAGTTATATTCCCAAGACAAAGAACAAGAAGAACAAGAAGAACAAGAAGAAGATGAAGAAGAAGAAGAAGAGCAAGACTGCTCAACCAAAGACTAGCACCACCACTAATGACAAGTCTAATTATGATGGTTTTGCAGGGCTAACAATCCTAACTATGAGTTATATTGTGATTTTTATGGTGATGTTTGTGCTAGTTATGTAGGTCCTTATGATTGTTACATTCCTTGGTCTATTTGGGTCCCCAAGACCCTTGTCACTAACATGAGAGGACCCATTGAAAAATGGGTACCTAAAACTAAGAAGTAACTTTCTTGCAGGGCTATGCTTCCGGTGGGTCTAAATGGGTACTCGATAGCGGGTGCACAAGTCACATGACCGGAAGTAAGGAGATCATCACGGAGATGCGGCCAAATCATGATCATATAACCGTCTCCTATGGTGGCAAGTCAAAATCTGAGGTATTGGGTCTCGGCAAAGTTGTGGTTGCTCACGATATCTCTCTCGTGGACGTCATGCTTGTTGAGACCCTCGGTTATAATTTACTTTCAGTTCGCGCCCTTGGTAAGATGGGCTTTGCAGTTTTTATTGATGCTGATTTGGTGGTACTCTTGTGGAGCAAGTCTCTAAAAGTCGCTTTCGTGGGATATGTCGAAAATGACCTCTACGTGGTGGACTTCTTAGGGAAAACCACTACAGGCCCGATGTGTCTTTTCGAAAAGGCTGACGCGGGTTGGTTATGGCATCGCCGACTAGCCCACATCAATATGAGAACTTTGCAAAGTCTCCACAAGGGTGGCCACATCCTTGGACTAAAAGAAAATGTTTTCTTTGCCAAAGATCGTGTTTACAGGGCTTGTGTTGAAGGGAAAATGCATGACTCTCCTCATCGAAGGAAGACTATTATTTTGTCAAAGAGGATCTTGGAGCTCCTTCATGTGGACCTCTTTGGACCTCCATCGCATGCAAGCCTCGGTGGGAAGAAGTACTGCCTTGTGATTGTTGATGATTACTCAAGATACACTTGGGTCTATTTCTTCAAGTTAAAGAGCGAGACTCAACAAACTGTCATCGACTTCGCCAACGAGGTTCAAAGTCAACACAATGTCCCTATATTGGCAATAAGAAGTGATAATGGCTCCGAGTTCAAGAACTACACCTTAAATGAATTCCTAAGTGAAGAGGGGATAAGACATCAATATTCCGCTGCGTACACCCCTCAACAAAATGGTGTTGCCGAGAGGAGGAACCGGACCCTAATGGATATGGCGAGGTCTATGCTAGCTGAATTCAAGTCTCCATATAACTTTTGGGCTGAAGCAATCTCTACCGCTTTTCATTCATCCAACCGGCTATACCTCCGTAAAATCTTGGACAAGACTCCATATGAAATACTTACCGGTAACAAGCCAAACATCTCATACTTTCGGGTATTTGGGTGTAAGTGTTTCTTTCTCATCAAAGGAGTTCGTTTATCTAAATTTGAGTCTAAGGCTTTAGAAGGTATTTTTGTTGGTTATGGTGCCGAATCCCACACTTATAAAGTCTACAATAAGCTCTTTGGAACTATTGTAGAATCTTGTAGTGTGGTGTTCGAGGAAAATGATCGCTCCCGTGCGGGGCAAGTTGATGTTTGTGATGCAGATGTTGAAATACCCCAAGATGCCATAAGAAGAATGGGCGTGGGATTTTTCTGCCCCATTGAGGAATCCCTTGTGGTGGATCGGGAAGGATAATGCTCTACTCATGTAGAGCCCTCATATACACAGACTCAACATGCTCCAACCACGGGAGAAACTTCTACACCAACTCCTCCAAATGCTGAAGGTCAACATGCTCCTGAATGCTCCAGGCCGGATTATCCGTTTGACACCGGATTATCCGGCCCTCACTCCACTGGCGACCAAACTGATCATCATGTCGAAGAAACAACTGCATGTCCCAGGTCAGATTTTCCGGCTGCCCCCGGATTATCCGGCCACTCGCCAATTCAAGCAAGTTCTAGTCAAGCTAGTGAAGATGCTTCAGGATCTTCCAGGCCGGATTATCCGGCCCCACCCACTACCGGATTATCTGGCCCTGAAACTCCTGATGATCATCAGCCTCCTGTTACGGCTGTTGATCCACTTCAAGGGCAAGGTTCATCATCTCCTACTACTGCTAATCAAGCTACTGATCAAGGCCAAGCGAATGATTCCAATGAAGACTCAAATGATGAAGCTATTCCACCAAGAGACAATAAGCTTATTGAACTTCGTCGCAAGGCTCGTGCCGATAGGAACCTTGAGTTAAGGGGTCATACTCTTGACAAAGTTGTAGGTGATCTTTGGCGAAGGTTTTCCACAAGAAGGGAGTTGGCAAGTTTTGGTGAGCATCAAGCCCACATCTCAATGGTGGAACCCAAGAAAGTGTTTGAATCTCTTGAAGATCCGGACTGGGTTGTTGCTATGCATGAAGAGTTGAATAACTTTGAATGCAACAAGGTTTGGAAACTAGTGAAGAAGCCCAAGGATTGCCGCAATGTTATCGGCACTAAATGGATATTTAAAAACAAGCAAGATGAGCATGGCTTTGTTGTGAGGAACAAAGCAAGACTCGTGGCACAAGGCTACTCCCAAGTTGAGGGCATTGACTTCGGCGAGACCTATGCTCATGTGGCTCGTCTTGAGTACATACGTATCCTTCTTGCTTATGCTGCTCATAATAATTTTAAATTATAGCAAATGGACGTTAAGAGTGCTTTTCTTAATGATCCTCTACATGAGTTGGTATATGTAAAGAAACCCCCAGGATTTGAGGATCCTAACTTCCCGAACCATGTCTATAAACTCGATAAGGCACTCTATGGCCTTAAACAAGCCCCACGTGCGTGGTATGATCATCTTAAAGAGCTTTTGTTAGATCGTGGCTTCGAAGTTGGGCAAATCGATCCCACTCTTTTTACTAAGAAGGTTAAGGGGGAGCTCTTCATATGCTAACTATATGTAGACGACATCATCTTCGGCTCTACTAATAAAGCTTTTAATGATGAATTTTCAAAGCTTATGACTGAGAGGTTTGAGATGTCTATGATGGGGGAGTTACGGTTCTTTCTTGGATTCGAAATCAAGCAACTTAGAGAAGGAACCTTCATCAATCAAGGAAAATACATCCAAGACATGCTCAAGAGATTCAAGATGACGGATCTTAAGGGCGTCGCCACTCCGATGCAAACAAAATGTCACCTTGAACTCAATCCTCACGGTAAAGATGTGGACCAAAAGGTATACCGGTCCATGATCGGCTCTCTTCTTTACCTCTGCGCATATAGACCCGATATTGTGTTGAGTGTGGGGGTGTGTGCAAGGTATCAAGCAGCTCCTAAAGAAAGCCACTTAGTGGCGGTCAAGAGGATCTTCCGATATTTGGTTCATTCCCCTAACTTTGGTCTATGGTATCCCAAGGGCTCCAATTTCTCTCTATGTGGTTATACTGATTCAGATTGGGCTCGTGATAAGGATGATCAGAAATCAACTTCTGGAGCTTGTCAGTTCTTGGGAAGGTCTCTAGTCTGTTGGCCTTCTAAAAAGCAGAATTGTATATCTCTCTCCACCACCGAAGCTGAACATGTTGCTGCTGCTAGTGCCTGCACTCAGTTATTATGGATGAGGCAAACTTTAAAGGAATACGGTGTCAATTGTGACAAAGTGCCTCTTTTATGCGATAATGAAAGTGCAACCAAAATTGCATACAATCCGGTATAGCACACAAGGACGAAGCATATTGAGATTCGGAATCATTTTATTCGGGACCATGTTGCTCGAGGAGATATTGATCTATCCTTTGTGAGCACGAAGAACCAACTTGCTGATAGTTTCACTAAGCCACTTGACGAAGCAAGGTTTTGTTACTTGAGGAATGAGCTAAATATCGTTGATTCAAGGAGCTTGTCTTGATTACCCATGCACTCACTCTTACATCTCAGTCTTATTTGGTATAGATGTGAGTATGGACATAGGGGGAGTGTGGTCCTAATTGATTGGGCTAACCCTCCCCCCGTAATGCCGAAAGCAAGTCAGATCATTTCTCTTAATATCATTTTGTGATATGTGAACTTATTGATGAGTATTGGTCATGAACCCAAGATATATCTTCGTGGTGTCATACCATACACTCCAACAAGGTGGCTTCCGCCACCGCCCTCTTCCATGAGAAGAGTTGAGTTTATTTGGATCTTTTTGGTTGTTCTTGCTCATCTTATGTTCTTATGGGAATCACACTTAATTTTGGCCTTTAGTTGATTTGATTCTTGCAACTTTGAGTGTGTAGTACCATCTCAGTTTGGTTCTCTTAATCCTAAGCCTTTCCCTACCCCTAAGCAATCTTTACTTGCACACAAGTCCCTTGTACACCTTGTGGGGGTGTTGTTTGGGGACGCGCGGGCCTAAATCTGTGTATAACAGAATTTCAGATTTTAGGCCGGAAAATCCGGCCCAAGTGTAGGCCGGATAATCCGGCCCTGGCGAATGCAATCTTTAAGGGCTGGGGTCGGGGGAAGGACTCATAACGATTAGCACTTCTCCCCCGACCCTCTCCCTCTCCCCAGCCGCCGCCGCCTGCCGTCCCCCACCCTCCCCGGAGCCTCTCCGGCCACTAGATTCTCCGGGCCTCCCCGGATCTTCTTCTCCACGCCTCTGGGTACCTTCTCCTCCGCGTTCTTCCTCCAATGAGTGAGGGTAACTCCCTCTCTCCCCATCTTTGGCTAGATGTGTTACTTGTTGGGTGGAACGTTGTCTAGAAGGATGTTGTTTCGCGTAGAAATTATAGTCTTGCAGTATCTAGGCCCGATCTAATCTAGGCGATTCTGAAAATTTCTGCCAGGGCCGGATTATCCACCCCTGGCCAGGCCGGATAATCCGGCCTGACAGACTCAAAACTGGTTCAGTTTCGTATAGATTTGTGCATTGAGTACGCTTGGACTTTGAACTATTTGCCTACTTTTTCTACATTCTCTCTTGGACTTGTGTGTATGCTTATCCCCTTGCTATCCACCTTGTTCGCTTCACAGGTGGTTCCAGCACTCCCAAGACCTACAAGCGCCGTCCTCGTGCTAAATACTTTCGAGATGACAGAAAGGGTAACTTAGTGGACGAGGTTGAGCTGAGGAGAAGGAAGAACAAGGAGAAGCGCATGGCTGAACATGCAAAGAGGGATAGGAGGGGTGTGTCCAAGAGGAAGGGCAAAGAGCGCAAGATTGACTATAAAAAGATGGATCCTGTTACTTTCTCCGCCATTCGTCATCGTGATCTGTTTGATGAACTGCCACGTGATACTGAGCTGGGTGACTCTCGTTTTTGGTGTGCTGAACAAAAGGGTATCTATGAAGATGTGTATGCACGGCAGGGGATTCGGCCTATGCATCCTCTGATTCTTGCTGAGGCCATGGAGAAGCCGCACCTTGTTGATGCCATGTATGTGACTGAGAGGATGGGGCTGCACTATCTCATGGCCCTCCAATGCTCTTATGATTCTGAGATTGTTAAGAAGTTCTTCTCCACCTTGGTTATTTGCGGTGATGAGTACCGCACCATGAAGTGGATGACTCGTGACAGGCCTATGCAAGCTGATTTCCATGTGTTTGCTAAAGTTCTTGGCTATCCCTTCCGCAATAGGGACCGTGCTAGTGGTTACTGTATCATCACCCAACTCAAGCCCAATAAAGACGCAGTCCTCTCTCTGTGCACTGATTACAAAGGTATTATGGGCACCCTTGTTGGTCTTTCTCCCATATATGCTTGCTTGGTGGGACTTTTCCGTGATTCTATCACCCCAAGTGGAGGAAACAATGATAGTATCCATGGTCACCTGGTTCAGCTCCTTGCCTTCTCATGAGGTGGCATCCTGTGAGGATGAGTATGTGCCATACAAGCTGGATGTGATGGATTTTATTTACCATGAGTTGATCGATGCTATGTTCAATAGGCTATCCATCCCATATGCTCCATACATCATGATGTTGATCAAGCACCTACTGCCCGCTGAAGAGTTCAACATTGATGTGGATCACAAGGCGAAGAAGATCTACAACAAGGTGAGGAAGACCTCACACCCATCGTCTGCTCCTGAGGGGTTCATGAGGGATGCTCGTGCCAGTGCTCGTAGGCCTCCAGTGCCTCCTATTGCTCGTGAGATCAAGTAGCTGAATTGGTTCTAGCAGAACATTCTTTGTATGGGCGTTGACACTCGCAAGGGACAGTATGAGGCGTACAAGCAGCGCCATGAGATGGCTCACACTCAGCAGGTCATTCTTCACCATGTGTCCGGTGCTTCGGGCGATCCCCCTGCTCCTACTACTCCCACACCATATGCTTAGTGGAACTCTTCCTCTGGGCTTAACTATGGAGAGCTAGAGCGTCACCTTTTTCCTTCCGCGGCCACTGCTGATGATGAGGAGGATGACACCGAGGAGCTTGAGGATGAGGATGAGGACGGGGACGGGGACGAGGACAAGGATGAGGACTACGAGTGATTCCTTGGGGCGTTAGCATTGCTCTTCTTCCTTTTTGGCGTTTTGATGCCAAAGGGGGAGAAGTAGTTCTATTAGGTCTTCGCGGATTTGCATGGGTCGAGCACACGCATTTGCCTTTTAGCTTTTCGGTCTTTCTTTTGCTTGTGCCCATTTAGCGTTAAACTCTTTTTGTGATTTGTGTTGTTTGAGACTATGTTGGTGTGGCTTTGGATTTATCATGTGGATTACTCTTATGGAGTCATCTATCATATTGGCTATATTGGTTATCTATATCGAGGGAGGTGCTCACTATGGCTACCATTGGATATTCCTATAATGTTTGAGGACGCATCTATCTCCTACCAGTGGTATGAGCTTTTCTCATATGTTCCAATGAAATAGACGTATACCCTCTTGTGTGTATTTGTAATCAAATGCAATTTTTAGTATGCACACATTGAGGGGGATTTTTTTGCATTCATTAAATTTTGTTGTCTTGAGAACTATCCTGCAAATCCTAGTATTGTTATCTAACACCAAAAAGGGGGAGATTGAAAGAACATTTCATGGTTCCCTGTATTTTGAGTGTTAGATAACAATACCGTGGAGTTTTCTCATGGGTGCTAAGTGTGCAGGGAATGTTTTTGTGTTCCGAGGCCGGATAATCCGTCCTAACTCATTTGGCAAAGGCAGACATGGCGCGTCACTCTGTTTGGGGTCGGATTTTCTCCCGGAAAATCCGAACAGGGGCGGATTTTCTTCCCCTGACCGGATAATCCGGCCCTCGCCTTGGGCCGGATAATCCGTCCCCCAGAAGACGATCAAAGGCAGCCAAGGCGCGATGCTCTGACCTGGAAAATCCGAACAGGGGCGGATTTTCCTTCCCTGGCCGGATAATCCGGCCCTCGCAAGTGGCCGGATAATCCGGCCCCCAGGAGACGATCAAGGGAAGGCTCGGCGCGTCGCTCTGAGTGGGAGCGGATTATTTACCGGATAATCTGAGTCTAGGGCGGCGTTTTCCCCAGGCCGGATAATCCGGCCCTCACTTGGGTCGGATAATTCGGTCCCAAATGGCTCCAACGGCTCAGTGGGTGCAGTGGGTATAAAATCCCCTTCATCCCCTCCATTCAGTCTTCTTGGTTCACTCGAAAATTGTCAGACCTGTTGCAAGTGCTCTCTCTCTAGATCTCCCACTTCAACCACCCGAAGGCTTCAATCCTTGGGGGAATTGAAGGAGGAGACAATCTACATCGTCATCATGAATCAAGCGCATCAACTCATCTCCATTCACTTGGAGAAATCCCCGATCTACTATTCTCGTTAATATCTAGATCTTATGTTTTGTTATTGATAACTTGTTCTTGTGGCAGCTTGTTGTCATTACGGGAGCCTCCAATCTGATTGTGGAGTTGTGCCCCGCTAGTTGTGTAAAGGTGCTGGTTCCCGCCTCGAAGGGTACCTATAGTGGAAAGGTGGATCAGGCCTTTGGTGGCGGGATCCATCGGGGAACAGGGTGAGGCCTATTGTGGCATGGTGGTCTTAGTACCGCCGACCCCTACAACACAGATGTACTTCCCTTAACAAGGAAGGAACTGCGGTAAAACAAATCATGTGTCTCTGCGTGCTCCACTACGGTTTACTCGTTCCTCTTTCTCACTCGCCTTTACTCGCTAGTAGTTAGGCTTGCATATAGAGAAATTCTATATAATAGCTATCTAGAGAATTTACCTTTTGTGTCAAGCCTAAAATTGAAAAAGCATTAAAATTTGAAGTAGCACCTATTCACCCCCCTCTAGGTGCCCATACGATCCATTTCAACTGCTCATAGCTAGGCTTGACAATGGACAAGAGGGTTGTCCTATGTTGACTCAGACAACCCGGAGTGATAGGATAGAGACCTCCTTCACTGGGTCCGCGCACTAGCACCCTCCGCGTAGCTCGTTCCTTAACAAGAAAGTAATCAGGGTGAATTTCAAGATACACGTTGTTGTCTTGGGTAAGACGATGGACAAAAAGAAGGTCTTTTGTGCTCTAGGGACACGTAGAACATTTTTTAAGTGTAAGGATTTGTGCGGAGTATGAAGAAAAGATTGACCAATATGGGTTATACACATACCAGCACCATTTGCTGTGTGCACCTGGTCCTTGCCATTATGCTGCTCCCTCATGTGGAGTTTGTCCGGTTCGACGGTGATGCGGTTGGAGGCGCCGGAGCCGGTGTACCAGGTTGGATCAACGGGAGCTTGATGTCCTGCATGGGCGTTGTAGGCATGTGGCTCCTCCGGCGGCAGGTAGTTCTGGTTGTAGTGATTGCAGCATTTGAATGCCACATGCCCAACCTTGCCGCAGATTTGACACATAGTGTTCTTCTTGTTGCTTCCGGAGCTTCCCTGGCCCTGGTTGGGGCCTCCTCCACCTCCCTTGTTGTTGCCACTGCTACCCCCGATCTGGTGACCATAGTCACCAGGGTTGTTGCCGAAGCCACGCCCGAAGCCTCCACAACCTCATGCACCTCCTTGGTTACCACGGCCTGCCAGATTGGCCGTGACCTGGTAGTTGTTGGTGTCGACGGAGTCACGGAGCAGCTCGTATTCGAGCATGTAGGCGTAGAACTCGTCGAGGGTGAGGTTGTCGCTCTTAATGTTGATGGAGGTGGTGAAGCCCTCGTTGGTGTGGTCGAGGCCAGCGATGATGTAGGTCATGAGTTCTCCATCACTGATCGGCTATCATGTAGCTGCAAGTTGATCACCGAGTGATTTTACCTTGGCAAAATAGTCGGTCATGCTCAGATCCCTCTTCTTGGCAAAAACCAGCTGCTTCTGGATCCCAGTGACCCTGATGCGTGAAGTCGAGGCAAATATCCGTTCGAGCGTGGTCAAGCCGCGTTGGAGGAGGTGATGCCGAGCAGACGCGCCTGCACCTCAGGCGCTAGAGAGGAGATGAGCGAGGCGAGGATGAGCTGGTCATGGGACCGCCAGGACGTGTGCGCGGCTTTGGGGACGAGTGTTGCACCTTCCTCCTGCGTCGCTCGGACTAGTTCTAGTGGTGCTGCGTTGGTGTCTTCGACGAAGCCGAGCAGCTGGTGCCCCCTTAGGATGGGGACAGTCTATGCCTTCCACATCAGGTAGTTATCGCGAGACAACTTCACAGAGAACATCTGCCCCCAAGTTAGGGACAGAGAGATATCCGGTAGCCATCAATCCTATGGAGGTCGAGATGCTGGAGTTGGTGACGAGAGTTGGCTCTGATACCATATGAAAGTTTGAGACTAGATTGGAATTATTCCGTGCATCAAAGGGATGCCGACTCACCTCTTTATATAGTCAAACACATGGCTGCTAAGATGACCGTGCGTCCACAACAACCTGGATCGCTATCTGATAGAGTTCAGTAGGATTACAATACAATTCTGTTAGTTAGGTACTAATCTATCTTGATTTACAAGAAACCATCACGGTCGTCAGTTATCCATGATTTCCAACAAGTCAGTCATCCAAGCAGCTTCGGGCTTGTATCCTCCGCGTAGTGTTGCCAAGGAAACTGATTACATGTTATTGATCACAAGTATAGAATTTTTCTTAGGGTGAAAGCGATTGCCACTGTTTGATCGCTATGGTTATGTAAAAATGATAAAATCTTTAATGATAAATTATCTTCTCTCTTGCAGGTTATCTACCGGTGGGAGATTGGCGTCGGTGGTGACCGGTGGTGGAGGGCATTGGTTGCAGTTGCGAAGTGAGGAAGAAGAAGGAAAAAATAAGAACAGTGGGTCCTTGCGCATTTACGGGTGAGTTTTATCGTTTCTATTCTGTTCGTACCGGGTTTAGCCCATAAAAGTAGTTTTCGGTGCCCTGTATACGTACCGTGTCTATTAAAGATGCTCTCACGGCGGGATGATGGTCATCAGTTGCAAGGAGAAGGAAGGCAGTTGCGAAAGCGGGGCAGCGTGGAGCGCGAGGGAGGCGGCAGGTCGTGCTGATTACCAGCGTTTTAGGTGTCAACCGGTCGAGATGCCAAGACTAGAAAAGCTATCTTGGCCAAGTATCTCGTGAGAAACGGGTTCTCTTCTTGGATAAATAGTACTAGAGGAATGAACCCACTATCGAGCATAAATACTAACTCTTGGAGTTGCTAGCATCTACTTGGCCAAGATAGCTACTAACAACGGAAAGCATGCAAGATCACAAATAACAAACACATGATAGAATCAATAATCAATCTGAAATAGCATCTCAATATCCATCGGATCCCCGCAAACACAACATGTAGGAATTACAAATAGATGATCTTGATCATGAACAAAGCTCACAAGAACTAAACATGGTAGCACAAAGGAGAAGAACCAACCATCTAGCTACTACATGGACCCGTAGTCCAGAGATGAACTACTCATGCATCACACTGGAGGCTTGCATGATGATGAAGAAGGCCTCCAAGGTGAATTCCCCTCTCCGGCAGGGTGCCGGGAAGAGCTTCAGATCCCTCCCGATCTAGGGATGGAGATGACGGCGGCTACAGACTTTTTCGTGGAATTTTGATCGGGTACTTAGAATTTCTGTATCGTAGGCAATATATAGGCGAAAGGAGAGGCCGAGGGGGTGCCTGGGGCGTCCACACCACCCCCTGTCGTGGGCCAGGCCTGGCCGCGCGGCCAGGTGGTGTGGCCGGGCCCCAGCCCCTCTCCGTCTTGTATTCTGGCTCCTGGTGTCTCTCGGTGAAAAATTGACTTTGGCTTTTGTCCCGTCCAATTCCGAAAATATTCATTTCCTGACTTTCCTGGAACCAAAAACAGCAGAAAACAGGCAGTTGGCACTGTGGCTCTTGTTAATAGGTTAGTAGATAAAACCAAGCATGGACCATCAAAAATTATGGATACATTAGCAACGTATCATATATATATATATATATATATGACAAAAACTCACTACTAAATTCACTACTTGATATTACAATTAATGAGTATTCACTTACTACCATTGTGGTTCAAGTAAAGCATAGTAGGTGCAGAAATTGCAATATATGAGTTACCATGACCTACAATTATATAAAGAAAGGGAAGTGTGGAGGAAAATTGCGAGTAATTTCATAACCAATATTTTAGATAGCTTGAAAGTCTCTTCTGGTCCATCCACCAGATGGATTCAACAAAGGGAACCTCTACCCGCAAAAAAAGGGAACCTCGACTGGAGTTGTATTGCAATCACAAGATGAAATAGATATGGAAGATGGGAGCTACTGAGATAAAGGTAGGGCAGGTATCCAATGGCAACTTCAACAATGCATCGTTTCCCATTACAGATCCTTTGTCTTGCAAGCAAGGGATACCTCCGTGAGAAATCTCCTTCGATCAAGCTTACATCTTTGCCCCTATAGAAAACTAATTAGAAATACGACCCCAGGGTTCGGCGGCACAGAGCACCTTGGAGCTGCACTCTTTGAGTTGAACTCTTGGCCTAGGTGGCACATGAAACACTGACTAACAACATGATTGTCCACGTATAATTTGGTACTATTGTGACTTGAATAAGTTTACGGATCATATACTACTGGAAAAATATTTATAAGGATAACATGTTGCACTATTTTTGTAGATCAGGAAATCATGTACTCCCTCCGTTTCAAACGAAGGTATCCAGACATCTTTTATGTGTAGATTCACTCCAAACCTGCACACCAAAAGGCGTCTAGATACATTCGCTTCACAAAATCTAAAACATCTTATATTTTGGAATGGAGAGAGTATAGCATAGCGTGCATATTCTCACCATTCAGATTGCACTCCTAATTCCAACAAATAAATGTTATTCAGGTAAATGCAAACATAAAAAATCTGACAACCCTAGCATTTGATTAAATCTAAGGAGAAATATATAAATGTGCAAGATGATAATAATGAGGGCACAAAACCAATAATCCTGAATGTCCTACAGTAGCATAGATCAAACATTAGCAAATTTTTCATTCCATTAGGCATAGAAATGACAGCAACCAAATTCAACCTAGTTTATAGGCCAAAACACCATGTAATACACATAAGTATTACAATGTGATGAGCGGTTGAGTGCGAACAAAATTTTCAACGTAAGAATCCAATGAAGGTCACTTGTAGTGCACCAATGCCTGCACTCAACGTTAGGTAATCCTGGCTTTGCCCTCGTCATGTGTTGTCGGCCGCTAGAATTCTACTATTATTTTGCTATAATGCATAGTACTATGCCGATGGGTGGAGGGCCAGAGGGATTCAGATTCCATATTCTGAGATATCTATAGTAGCATTCTAAAAGTTATTATAGACCAAAGATAGAGGGATGGGATGAGCGAAGATGCCATTTCAGAGTGTTGGCCCAGGAGCAATGATAATATTAATATAAATTGAATCAAACTCCATTGTTTCAACCAAAAGAACATGCAAACATAAGTTTGCAACAACTAACCTTCTTAAACAAAGTTCACAAAGACTCGCCGGTATCTAATGTGCAATAAAATAATTGCATGTGCCACATCAATCGAGTAGAAAAAACTATGAGCTAAACACCATACTGGAATAACACACCAGAGCATACAAAAGTGACACCAATTACTGCAGAATGTCAGCAGTCGACAGAGACCAACTAATTCCATCATAATATGTACTGCAAGTTATAACTACGAAACACCAACTCCAGAATGGGAACTGAACAAGTCCTTACTCTACATATGGATGGCCGTCGGATCTTATTTACTTGATGGATGGGTGGAAAAGATCAAAGGAGACCTCAGTGGTAGGTGCCATTGAAAAACTTGTTGTACAACATGTCGGACAGCTGAAGTGGCTGCGCACACAGTAGTAGATGTGCATCTACGGTACCTGGCTAATCGATGTTGTCCATGACAGGCAGCCTGACCACCAGATGTAATCGGCGGCCACCAGCACTGCCGTTGTGATCATGGCGATCGTCTTTGGGTAGTGCCTGCAAGGCATCTGTAACCATTCTTGTTTACCTTTCTACAATGATCTAATCATTAAATGGATATTAAGTCTTCATCATAGATGGTAATTGATTGTTTCTTACTTGCATTTACTTCCCTATCAAGAGCGAAAATATGGGTTGAGAACTCTGGGATCCATGCGAAGACATTTATCTTCCTTAGTGGTATTCAATAAATGATACCAAAACTGAACAAAAATCATTTTGTAGAGAAGTACTTAAGCGGAACTTTGGATTCCACAATGGTTCATATACTGTAGTATGTAACTAAACTATTTTGCATTGAATTCGTAAGGTCATGACTATAACATCTGATGGTACTATAAGTTGCTGATTATGCACGACTAATCATCTATGCATAAATCAGTTAATGGAGGTTTTGAACCCCTGGCAAGAAACAAGTTTTCAATTAATCAGTCAGCAAGCGAAACCGAATAAGCTATATTCTAAACATTGTTCACCTAACATTATTTCATCAACCTTTTGTAGAACAATAATCGTTCCTAGCAGGACTTATAAATTAAGGATGCAATAGAAAAGGGTTTATCATGAGGTCCTCAGGGTTGTGACATAAATTTGGAAGAATAGTAGGGATGTGATGGGAAAGAAAGATGTCGAGATTCAGCGCTGCAATCGCCCACTTCATCACCAAAGCATCTTGTGCCGAAAACCAAATTTGGGGAAAACACTCCTACAATGACCTAGTACTATTAGGCAATGATGTCTGTCGTTGAACCAAATTGGGGGAAACGCGATGAGAAGTAAGAGTTTATGGTGAACACAAGGAAGTGAGAGACTGGGCAACATCAAGCTTACCATGATTTGGAACAGGTAATGGTTGTGACGGGCGTGACCAACTCCTTCACTGTGATGTAGCCAAAGGAGGGACGTTTATGTATAGCACATCAGCATCCTAGCGACCTGGAAACACAACTGATGTTAAATATTTCAAACAACAACCGATGGTAATAATATAGAGAGAGATAACTAATATCCTTTTCAGTTAATTGTCTGGTAGTCCTCTTTCGGTACCTAAAGATCATACCTAAAAAATAAACCAGTGTAACTACTGTCAAACCTATCCTAATGAACAACTAAATACTTAAAAAGATACCAATAAGAAGTAGCATGAATAATTAAAAATTGAAGAAATTTTTATTTGATCCTTCGTACTGCATGCAATCAATCATAAAGCAAGGGAAAACCATAATATTTATGTTTTGTTAGTCAATTGAAGTACTGGACCAAAGAAAGATACTTTGCATCAGCAAAGAATAAGAAATTTTTAAATTTCTTGGAGAAGACTGAGTTGCAAATTATGAAAAGACATCTGGACTAAAGAAAAAAATGTTTTACATTAGCAAGAGTAACTTCGTTAGCACGTTATGTTTAAACAGCTGGCAGAAGAGCAAATTAACACATATACTTATCTATTAGTGCACATAAATATGTATTTTTCTTTACAACCGTTTTTTATTGACAGAAGTGCACATGAGTATGTCCATTTTAGATGAACGAACTAAACATATAAACCAACAACCCATAGTATCACCCGTAAATGCAAAATAGCATTCCAAGACATTTTGGTAGAAGCAAGCTTTGACCCTCATGTACCTCAAAACAAATACCCCCTACACAAACTTCTGCATATGATCTTTCTTACAAAACGAAGCAGATCAAACATATACTTCTGCTTATTAGACTACTGGGTAGTTTTAGAACATATTCCGTCAACTCACAAACAAGTGATATTTTCTAAGTCAATGGTCTCCAAACATGTATTTGACTGTTGATCCCTATTTCTATATGTGTACTTGATCTATCAATCAATATAAGGAACAGAAGGTAGCAACGTATCAAAAATATTGAGCTATGATGTTAACTAAGAATGTGGTTAAGTTTATATTTGCAAGCTCTTCACCGCAAATTATAAAATTAAATTCAACTCTGCATTTAGGTTAGAAGACTCATGTATAGGTTCTAGCCTTCATTTCCAATAGATTAAGCTAAAGTAAATCTAAATTAATTTGTAAGTTGTGATTAGTTTTAGTCTTCAGCCTAGGATGTCATGATTTCAATATGAATATATACACATAAATATCTTAGGTGGTCTTCAACCCTGAACAACAAAGCAAGAAATAAACTCAAATGGTTTGTCAAATAATTTAAGGTTCCAACTTTATGGACTAAATGTGCATGTTCGATTTATCTTCGCATTCATGCACTGGGCTTGCCAATAGTAGGCGAAGCTAATGTTGCATGCCTGAAAAGCATAGGAGCAACAGTTGAGGGGTGGAGTGGGCACCTGTTATTGCATAGAATTGTTACAGCCAGATCTTAAGATGCAAGTGGACGGCGACGACCTATGAAACAGAGCATCCAGGAGGCTCGCAGAAGAGGAGGAAGACTACATCCTTGAATCCTACTGTTTGTGTTGAACTGGTAGAGCAATGTGTCGAGGATAATTTGCATGGGATGGTCCACGGCATGGAGGAGCGCCTTCTGCGACCTGCGCCCAAGGCCAGCTCTGGCCCAGGACAAGAGGGGCGACGGCCTGGGCCCCGGTCAATACGGTACATATAGGCAGAGTAGAAGAAAAGAAAAATAGGCCCATTTTTGATCCACCGTATAGCAAGGTCAGGCCACTAGCAACAGGAGGCACGCTTTGAAGAGTCCTAAAAAACCCCTCAAAAAAATGAAGAGTCCTAAAAAAAGCACCCATGGAGGAACTTGCCGTTAGTTTTCTCTCGATAAATTCACGAATTCACACACGGGGCGTCAGCTGTCGCCTCACCCAGTCGCCCTGAATCCCTATAATTCCCTAATCCCACGGTTATAGAGATTTTGCAAGATTTGAGGAGAGATGAAGATAGATTTTGCAAGATTTGAGGAGAGATGAAGATATGTAATTCTAACAGACTCGTCTAGCTAACTCTGTTTTTTCTTGTTCTCAATCTAAAATTCTCGATGTGGTCAATGAGTTCTTTTTCATTTCACAATTGTTAAGGCTGCTTCTGTTTGTTAGCATGTCAGTTTGATCAGTTTGTTCGTGGAGAAGGTATTCAGTCTCGGTCATTCAGATAGCATGATCTTGGAGGCTTTGAGTTTTGCTAATTTGTTAGAGCGCGTGTGTGCTCTCTCCTTTTCTTGTAAACATGTTGCCTAAAAAGCATTTAGTTATTTGGTTGTGAGAAAATTTACTTGTGTTTATGAATTTTCAATTTTATTGCATGTAATAAAGAAAAATTCTAGGGCTAATTGATGGAGTTGCCCTAGGGCCTTCGAAATCCTTAAGCCGTCCCTGTCTGCGCCTTGCACCTCACAGATATGCCTCATCCGAGGAGAGAAAGAAAAACATGGGAAGGGCACCGAAGGGGTTGACCTCAGGGGAAGAAGAACAAATGACGGTGGCGAAGATGTTGACCATTGGATCTAGCGCCCCCATGAGCCGTGCGTCGCTGCGCCGCTTCTCATGCGCTCCCTCTTGCTGCCTTCGATGGCGACTCGACGGCGACATCAATGGTTCCGGGGACGGCGGCGCTGAGCTTGATCTGCTTGTCGCGCGAGGTAGATTACCGTATTTTTGCCAGCAGTCGCTCATCTCACAGTATTTCCGCTGGCCGTCGCTTCCCACACGAGATTGAGGAGAGGAATAAGAGGAGTTGAATTCATGGCTAGTCACTGAACTTGCTTAGCAAAGTCAATACGGTTATTGTACAACGAAAATACAAGTTTACGGTCACTGAAGACGCGTTGGAGCGTCACTCGCGGTCACCGCAGGCTTCGTAGAGATGTATCTGATGACGTGGCAATCTGGGACCCACTGTCAACCTCTAGTTGTGATTCATTTGCAAAAACATCCCTAAATTCACTTACAGAACATGTTACGGCTCTTTACAGATAGATTGGTCTGTCCCCTTCTTCCGTATACGGCGGGGGTGTGGATACCTAGGCTGCTGGGCGGCACGGGCCTGAGCGGCAATCGACGTCGGCCGAGGACGGCTACTACAGCACCGGCACAGACTGGCCTAGGACGGACTCCGTCGAGTTTGTATTTCTTGCGAATGCAGCCGGAGATCTGTGGAGAAGAGGGTGGTGTCGGTGCCGATTTCCGAGTGCGGCGAGCAGGCCAGGATCAATGGGGAGGGCCCACAGCCACCGGACTCCTGGGTGTGGCGCAAGTATGGCCAGAAGCCCATCAAGGGAGATGACAGGGTCAGCGATGGATTTTTGAGGTCTAGGTCGGAGCTGGATTTTTGAGGTCCGGTCACACCAGTCAGATCAAAGCCGCGCCCCAGTCTGCCACGACCTTGGAGGAATCGCCGCGGGGCGCATGCAGTAGAGAGACATGGAGGATGGGAGCTCACGCTGGCGTGGAGATGGGGGTGCGCGGCGGTGTGGGTAGGCGGGGGAGCGCGCAGCGCACGGCGGGGTGGAGATGGGGGTGCACGGCGGCGTGGGTAGGTGGAGGAGCGCACGACAACGTGAGAGCTAGGGGAGCGCTTGCTGGCATGCTCCATCGTCATCGGCAGTCGCGTCCTAGCGCCTTTCCTCCATGGCCGAGCTCGCCGCGGGGTGCCAGAGATCGTGGTGGGGTGCACCGGGTTTCTGTCGGGTTCAGGGACATGTTGGGGTGGGGAATGAGCAGATGGAGCCGACATGGGGAGGTGGGGGACGACTTGCATGCGTGGGAGGTGGGCCACACGCCGGCGTGTTCCATCGGAGGCGGCGGCGCTACATGTTTTTGGGACCGAGACATGTCGTGGGGTGGAGAGACAGGACCTAGGAAAGGGACGACAATTTTGCAAAAAGACCCTTGTATAAGTGGTTATTCTTTACCTATTTATTAAGTTACCTGACAGTGGGTCCTCAGCTCGCCACGTCATCAAATATATCTCTACGGTGCGAGTGGTAACCGCGAGTGACGCTCCGACGCGTCTTCAATGACCATAAACTCGTATTTCTATTGTACAATGATCGTATTGACTTTGCTAAGCAAGTTCAATGACTAACGATGAATTTGACTCGAATAAGAGTATATCGATGGGTCGGCGGCGGAACAGTCGGGCGAGTTAGAGCGACTTCCTTCTCAAACAGCAGCCCACGCATGTTCTGTCCTTCTTTTAGAAGGAAATTGTATACGCGCTCAAACGTTGATCCAAAGCCCAAATGAACCGCATGTTGACCCAAAGCCCAAAAGACCCGACTCTCAAAATCAAAACTGAAGGTTAGATCGGCAGCCCTGTTTCGTGGCACCACCCTATCCGAGGAGCGAAAATCAAAACGGAAGCATGAAAGAGGCTTCAATCCTAGGGAGCTTAGTTCTCTTTAGAGATACGGAGTACTCACACACGGTAATAATACAATCGGCCACCTACGATACGAACACTGGCTAGATAGATAAAGAACGAGATATCAGAAATACAACTCTTCCTTAGCTAGTGTTTTGAGATTGATACTGACACGAACACGATAATCAGCCCACAGTGATCTATTCGAGTAACAACAAGTCAAGTGGTGCTACCAAACACATTGACATCAAGTATCATGTTGTGAAAGATAGAATCCAGAATCAGACAATAAGTATTAAGCATATAAGGACTAACGCAATGTTAGCGGATCCACTTACGAAAGGTCTGCCACCCAGTGTGTTCAAAGAACATGTTGCTAGCATGGGATTGGCAGAAGGCTTTTGATCCTGGAATTGGGACCGTTATGACACCATCTCCCCATAGTCTAAGAAGGGTTCTTCTTTTCGATGGAACAATGTACTGTAGTCAATTAGTTCAATGGTACTTAACTGACCATTGCAATTTATTGTCTCTGTATAAGTTTCAACAAAGAGTTGCGCTCATAAGTTTGTAATAAGTATAAGTTTATGGAGCTCTTAAGTTAAAGGAGTTCTGTTTTGAAATAAAGTGGTATATTGTAGTAACTGGGTTCTGCGGCACTTTATGACCGTTGTAATTCTGTTGTCTCATATGTTGTTTTGTTGAAAAATGGGCTTATAAAGTTTATCCTTACGATCAAGGGGGAGAATATTGGATATATTAGTGATCTGCAGTTTTTTTGTAGTCAAATAAGTCTTTTTAATGGCTTTTAGGGGCTATTTAATAACAATCATTGGATGCTTTGATCAGGGGCATCCTGACCGTCCATCCTTAGGTGTTGGTTCCCCTAGTGCAGGTGTTATATAAAGGGGTCCTAGGGTTTGAGCTGAGATGGGACAACACACACGGCTGTGCTCTCTCTCTCTCTCTCACTCTCCCCTGCTATCTGATCAAAGCCAGCACCCACAGCACTAGGAAGAACTACATCCAGAACTAAATCAAGATCATCAGGTGAAGAAGTATTAAGTGGAGGACATGGCTGGTGCTCCTGATCAAGGTACACACCCTGATCTCTTTTTCTGTGGCCTAATATTGAGCTAGATCATCCTATGGGATTATCGTCGGATTGATGACAAGTACGCCATGAGGGGGTCCTCGAGGTGTGCGGAAGAGAGGAGTGTGAGGCGTACGGTATTCCGGGATGGTGAGCACACAAGTTTACCCAGGTTCGAATCCGCCGGCTTTGGACGGATCCTACTCCTGCTAGCAATCCAGTAATACGGCAGAGCCAAAATATGGGTTACAAGGGTTTCGCCTATGCGAGTTGAGATTGTAGACTATTGAGGTGCCCTAAAGGCTCTCCCTAGGACGGCTTATATAGATATCCGGCCTAGGGCTTACAGGAGAGATCTATCCGGCTACGACTAAGAGTCGGTTACAGAGTACATCTTGAACTACAAGTAACATTATGGGCCTAAGTCGATAAGTCTTCTGGGCCTTCTCGTAGCCGGATTGGATTCCATCTTTCTCCCTGACTGGGCCGCCCGTGAAGCAATGCTCTAACCCGAAGTGGGCCATCCTGGTCAGTGAGGAACTGTGAGGATACCCGGAAAGTATATCCCCAATAGCAGCCCCCGGAGGCCTCCAAGATCCAAAGTCGGATTTATCATCGTCTAGCTTGATCTTTGGCTTGCAAAATCTTGAAGGGTTCCTGAAACTTCACAATAAAATATACGATCCGGGTCTTAAAAAATAAGTCGGACCTATCAACAGGTTACTCGGATTTTCCAGCTTGATTTCAAACTAAGCCGGAACTTGGTCTCCAACGCCACCTGACACAAGCATGGTCAAGTCACGTCATCTGACAGGCGTTCCGTCAGCACGACCGTTGGTGGGTCCGTGGAACCGAGGCGCCGTTTCAATGCGTGTGTGGAGATCGAGGCGACGCAATCATCGCGTGGGTCCTTCCCAGTTCCTTGCACGACGCGTGGCGGTTACACTATAGCATTTGCACGAATCTTGGCGCAGTTAGGTGGATATAAGGGGTTTGGATTTTTCCTTCTCCTTTCCACCAGTCCTTTGTCGTTTCCTTTCCTCCCAATCCTCCTGCACGCACAGAGCTTCCTCGTTCTTCCCCCACAGAACTCCCAGCGCCACCCCTTTTAGGTCATCTTCTCACTGGAGAAATGGCTTCATCTTCTTCCTCTGACTTGGCGGCAGCGGCGATGTGGCGGAAGCAATGGAGAAAGAGAGCTTAAAACAAAAATGGATCCCTCGCTCTCAACGAGGAGGGCCTCAAGAACATGGAGAAGGAGGGGCTTCTCGTCGCCGGCGACTGGCGGAGCGGCTAGGGTGAAACCGTCCCCAACCCGCGCGACGGCGAGCGGGTCCACTTCGGCACCACCTTGATAGATGTGAGACCAGGCACATGGCTTAATAGGATTGATAGGATACCCATATCAACAAGTTGCAACTTCTTTTCCGGAAGCTCATTCGAAAAGAACTCTAAGGTTAAGCGTGCTTGGCCTAGAGCAATTCTAGGATGGGTGACCGACCGGGAAGTGGGTAACCGGGTGCGCATGAGTGAGGACAAAGTGCGCAGAAAAGACTAGTGTTGGTCTGTGGGGCCAGTCTAGATATCCTATTAAGCTGCCAGGAGTGACACCCCCCGGGCCCAGGAGTTGACGGGGTGTTACAAAGTGGTATCAGAGCCGACCTCACGGTTAAACGGGTGTGTGCGGGTTAGTGGCAGGACATGTAGAGCATGGCGCGTGTGGCCCGGAGTGGACATGGCATGGCACATGTGCCGGCACTAGACGCACAGACGCGTGCCAAGAGGGAACGTTCCTGGGGTGTGCTTGATCGATGAGGGCATCGATCTTCTAAAGGGTGGGTGTATGTGAGACCAGGCACATGGCTTAATAGGATTGATATGATACCCATATCAACAAGTTGCAACTTCTTTTCCGGAAGCTCATTCGAAAAGAACTCTAAGGTTAAGTGTGCTTGGCCTAGAGCAATTCTAGGATGGGTGACCGACCGGGAAGTGGGTAACCAAAGCGCATGAGTGAGGACAAAGTGCGCAGAAAAGACTAGTGTTGGTCTGTGGGGCCAGTCTAGATATCCTATTAAGCTGCCAGGAGTGACACCCCCGGGCCCAGGAGTGGACGGGGTGTTACAATAGAGGTCTGTCTTTTCCTCCCTCGGAGTTCTTCTCCGAGGTGATAGATCATTACGGAGTTCAACTCCATAACCTTCCTCCCAACTCTCTCTTAGAGATGAGTGTGTATGCTTCGCTTTGTGAGGGATTTCTCGGCATTAGGCCGAGTTTGACTCTCTTCCGGTATTATTTCCATGTCCGGAGAAATTCCATTACTGCCGGTGTTCCTTACATCACCGGCACTATCAGCTTTTCACTTAGGCGCGACCGGGCTTATCCCAAAATTCTAGCCAGTGACTCGATCAAACAATGGCCAGCCACATTTTTCTATCATAGGGATATTCCGGCTCCCGACAAAGCTACCGCTTTGCCGGCTTTTGTCGACAGAGCCGCCATGGCCTAGCCTTCCTGGGACAAGGCTGCTCCGGCTCTTTTCGACGATCTGATTCTCGCTAAGAGGCGGATCGAATATTTGATTAAGCACAATGGTCTGAAGGGATCCGACTTGGTCCAGTGCTGGGTCTCACGTCGGATTCAGCCACTTCAGTACCACGGAAACCGACTGATGCATTCTATTACGTCGTCTCCAGAAGACTCCCTCCGCATCAGCTCCAAAGCATACACCACTCAAGGCTACATAAGCCAGATCAAGTGGCTGATCAAGGAGAGGATCGAGAGGAGAATTCTGGAGGTTTCTCTGGATATGCACACGGCGGAAAACCCCGTGGTGCCCGTAAGCTTCCATCATCACACCTTTTATGTGTTTCATTCTTTGAGTTATATCGCAATACTGATGTGTTTTCTTCTTTTCAGCTTGCTCACCTCCCCGAGTCGGAACTTTCTCCGCTCGAAGGATATCCTCCGGAGTTCTCTCAGGAGGTAGAAGTGGTCCCATTGCCGGACCTTGCGCTCAAGAAGCGCAAAGCTCCGACAGTGGCTGTTGGCACAAAGGAGGTGCCTGTCGTGAAGAGGTAACTTTCAGTCACAACTTTCCGCCTTTGTACTTTACTCAAATTTCTTTCCGAGATGTAATGTTTCCGACTTTACTACATTCTCAGAGCAAAACCGCTCATCAAGGCCAAGGGGAAAGGGATTTCTTCGAAGCCGCTGCGGCAGACGAAGCTTACCATAGCTTCCCCTACCGTGGCTCCTCTAACTCCTGCCCCTCAACCTTCTGCAAAGCCGGTTATCTCGCCGAACGCTGCAGAAGATCCGGCTCCTTCAACGGGGCCTCACCTTGGATGATTCAGCGTCCTGCAGGTGCAAAGGCCAGATCTAGATAAGGGTGAACCCTCTTTGGGTAATGATCCCTTGGTAGAAACCTTCGCCTAAAACCTCCTAAGCAATCCGGGTCTTGCCAAGTTCGACTTGTCCCGGAAATCTGCTGAAGAAATCCAGCAGCTTGCCAAGCAATGCTTGGAGAAGAGAACTTTATCCGCCAAGGAAGAAGTGCAAGAAGCAGAGGACGTCAAGTTCTCCGACCTTCTCGCTCAAGTGTGCCTCCTCGACAAGAGGATTAGGACTGGTGAGCTTCCAACAGCCCCAGTGATTCCTCTGACTCTCGCCGAGAAGGTGGCTGCTGAAGTTACCGCAGGTTTGGATAAACTCACCCGCGAACAATACGTAAGTCAGAATTCCAACTCCTATTTTTCCTTTATTGTATTTTATATCATATCCTCTAGCCCCCAAGCATGAAGTAGGATAAACAATCTGGGTTTATGCTTCATTAGGATGTCAAAGAACGAACTAGTGTAGCCCCCAAGGCTCGTGCTGATATTTAACAAAAATATTAGCCCGAGTCTTAAGTAGCTTTCTGACTTTGGGAATTCTGACTTACAGAAAGTATGTTCCTATAACCAGGAATTACTGACCAATGTCTGCGATAAGCGGAGAGAGATCAAAGCTCTCCGGCTTAAAAATGCTGAACTCAAAGTTGCCAAGGATGAGGCCGAAGGTAAACTTTCCGAGACTTAAACCTTGTCCTTGTTATTTTCAATGTCGAATTTTTCTGAACTTTTGTTCTTGTTGACTTACAGCGCTGGTGAAACAATCCGTCGCCATGATTGAAGAGGCCGAGAACCTTAAGCCCTGGTGGTGGAGAACAAGGGACTTCGCCAAGAGCTGGATAAGCTTAAGGCGGATCATGAAAGGAGCATAGCTCAAGTCTTTGAATCCTCCTCCATGGCCACTGATGAGAGTGATCGCAAGATCGCCGCTCAAGATAAAATAATCTCGGATCTCAAGAATGAGCTTGGCAGAGAAAAGGATATGTCCCAGGCGCTCCGGGCTGAACTCCAGAGTCTCCGAGAGGAGAAGACCAAAATTGACGACGTCATTTTTGGTACGTTCCATCTATCTGACTTGTCTCTTTCTTCAATGTTTATCAATGTCGGATTTTTCTTAACTTGTTTTGTGTATAGGTCCTCTGAACTTGACGGACACTTCCTCCTCCGAGCCCCGCACCCACCGGCTTACCCAAGTCGGTAACCTGTTTCATGACTTCCGCCAGTCCCTTGAGGACGTCGGCGAAGCTCTCAAGATTCCGGACATACCAAGCATGTCGGATTTTCAGGTGCGGGACAAGGCGAAAGAGATGCCGCAACTTGTTTGGGACTGGAACATGTCCTACGCGCGGACTGCTGCACAGAACGCTCTCACCATGGTCATGAGCCACCATAGAAACATGGAGATATGGCAAGTGACCAGAGGGTACTGCAAGGTAGACGAAGACGGCCAGGAGCAGGACCTTCAAGCCATCATGCACTCCTGTGCCGGATATGGGTGTCACGTGGCTGACCTGACCAGCTACGAGATCCCCTTCTTCACCCGCGTAGATACTCCGCCTCCTCCGTAGAACCAGCGAAGTTTCGACGATGAACGCACCATCTCGGATGCGGACATCTCAAAGCGATATCAAGGCGTAATCTCCGTGAGCTCCTTCATCTCCTCCTGCATCATAGACCAGAAACTTTTGTATTATTCCGAAAAAACATGATGTGTTTTGTAAATGTAAAGTACTATGACTTTGCTAGTGCTAAGATTTTGATCTATTCAGCACTTTTGGTTTTGAAATTTTTTGTGTGCCTGAAATGTTTACATAAGCACTTGTACTTTTTCGTCTCTACTTATCGTTTATCTGGCTTTCCACCTCGTCCCTTTCGTGAGCCGGCTAAACCTTCTACCGGAAACTTTGCCGAGCAACGGAGCTCAATTGCTAAACCAGTTTAAACTCGAAAACAAAGCCGGCTTCCAGTACCAACAATTCACTACTTGGAAAATGCCTGCATCCAGCAATCAGACAAATAACCAAAGTAAAGACTAGAAACTTTAGAGTTATACCCGAGGGTAGCAGTTTTAGAATCGAAAATCTAAACCAGAACGAACATGAGCATAAAGTACTTTCAAGCATTCTGGGATTTTCGACTATGACATGATCATTCGGAAATAAGATGGTAAAAACTTCTCAGAAAAATTTGAGGCAACCAAAACTTTTATTTCTTTCAGAACATGTACATATGTATGATTATAAAGAAGGATAAACTAAGAATAAAAGGGACGTAGCTGAGCAATATTCCATGGTCTGTCTAACTCATCCAGATTTGTACTGCCTCCATCTCTCTTTCTCTTCTTAGTATCAGGTCTTTCTTTGACTGGCCTCATGTCAGTTAAGTAGTACGATCTATTGTACAATACTCGACTAACTAAAAAGGGCCCTTCCCATACTGGGGAAAGTTTGTGCTTTCTTTGTTGCACAAGCTGAAGAACCAAATCACCTTTATTGAAGGATCCATTTCGGACTCTCTGGCTATGATACTTGCGTAACTTCTACTGATAGGCTGTAGATCTCATTTCAGCAACGACGCGAACTTCTTCGACTAAGTCGAGATCATTTTGTCAAGAAATCTCGGCATCCTCTTCGATATACGCAGCCACTCTAGGAGAAGTATGAATCAAATCACTAGGAAGAATTGCTTCTGCGCCATAGACCAAGAAGAAAGGTGTGTATCCTGTTGACCTGTTTGGAGTTGTTCGTAAACTCCAAATTACATAGGGTAATTCCTCTGCCCAAGCCCCCGCAGCACGTCGTAGTGGTGCTTCGAATCTCGGTTTTAGGCCTTGTAGAATTAAACCATTTGCTCTTTTGACTTGTCCATTAGCCTGTGGATGTACGACTGACGCAATGTCAAGCCGGATATTTTGCTCGTTGCAGAATTCAGCCAATTCTCCCATAGAAAAGTTACTCCCGTTGTCCGTGATAATGCTATGCGGATAACCATACCGGATTATAACATTCTCGACAAATCTTTTGGCTGTTGCTCCATCACAACTAGTGACAGGTTTAGCCTCAATCCATTTGGTAACTTTATCCACCATCACTAAGAGGTGAGTAAATCCACTTGGAACTCGTTTAAAAGGTCCTACCATATCAAGCCCCCAGACCGCAAAGGTCCATGTTATATGTATTGTTCACAGCTGACCAGCCGGAACATGAGCTTGCTTGGCGTACTTTTGGCAGCCTTTGCACGTCTTGACTAATCGTTCGGCATCTGCCTGAGCTGTAAGCCAGAAAAATCCGTGTCTAAAAGCTTTTGCCACTAAAGATTTGGCTACAGCGTGGTGACCACACTCGCCTTCGTGGATTTCTCTTAGGATTTCCACTCCTTCTTCTGGAGATACACAGCGCTGAAAAACCCCAGAAACACTCCGTTTATGGAGCTCACCTTTAACAATAGTATAGGCTTTTGCTCGTCGGATAATCTGCCGGCTCAAAGACCTAATCTTCGGGTAATTTGCCATCTACCAAATAATCGAGGTAGGGATGAGTCCAGCTGGGAATCACAGCCAGAACTGCTATCAAAGGTGAGTCGTATTTGGTCGGATATTCCTCATCTACTCCCTTTATTGAGGGAACTTTGAGGTGCTCTAAAAAAGCGCCATCTGGGACCTCTTTCTGCGCAGAACCTATGTGAGATAGTGCATCTGCTTCCTCATTTTCTGCTCGAGGGATGTGTTGAACTTCAAACCCTTCGAACGATTTGGATAGATCATCCACGACAGCTTTATATGCTGCCATGTGTTTATTTGCATTACAAATATCCGACACTTATTGAGCAACAAGATCCGAATCTCCATAACACATCAAACGTCGGATGCCAATATCCTTAGCAATCCGGATTCCATGCAGCAGTGCTTCATACTCGGCAATATTGTTTGTCGTTGTGAAGTGGATCTGCAACACGTATAAAAGTTTATCTCCTTGGGGTGATTTGAGCACCACGCCAGCCCCCGAGCCCCCTCGAGCCTTAGACCCATCGAAAAAGAGGGTCCAATATTCCGACTCAGGGAGGATCATATTCTCCTTCGTCTTTGTCCAATCAGCGACAAAGTCAGCAAGGATCTGGGATTTGATTATTGTCCGAGGTTTGTACTCAATATCGGAAGTTGAGATCTCTATGCCCCATTTGGCGACGCGTCCTGTGGCGTCGCTGTTGTTGATTATATCTCTCATGGGAGCTGTGCTCACCATGGTAATTGGATGCTCTTGAAAATAGTGTCGTAAATTACGAGATGCTAGAAAAACACCGTAAGACAACTTTTGATAGTGCGGATATCGCTGTTTTGATTCTGTCAGAACCTCGCTGACAAAGTAAGTCGGACGCTGCACCAGGTGCTCCTGATTTTCCTCTGGTCTCTCCACCACCATGACGATACTAACGACCTTATTTGTTGCAGCAAGATAGAGCAACATCAGTTCCTTAGGTTTCGGCGCCGCAAGGATAGGAGCAGATGAGAGTACTTTCTTCAGGTCTTGTAGTGCAGCTTCAGCTTCATCAGTCCAAACAAAATCTTTGGTCTTTTTCAGGAGTTTGTATAATGGTGCGGCTCTTTCTCCAAGCCGGCTTACAAATCGACTGACCGCAGCAATGCAACCAGTTATTCTTTGTACGTCCTTCAGGCGGTTTGGCCTAGAAATATTGAGTATAGCCTTGATTTTATCCCGGTTCACCTCTATGCCTCTTTGAGACACGATGAAACCTAACAATTTTCCGGCTGGTATTCCAAAGAAACATTTCTTCGGGTTAAGCATGATGTTGTATTTTCGTAGATTGACAAACGTCTCCTCCAAGTCGGAAATCAGCGTTCCTTCTTTTTGGACATCACCGTGATATCATCCACGTATGCATGTACATTGCATCCGAGTTGGTCGTGGAGGCAACGCTGCATCGTGCGCTGGTACGTAGCCCTGTGTTCTTCAGTCCAAAGGGCATCGTAACAAAACAGAAGGTTCCGAATGGGGTTATGAATGAAGTTTTGACTTTGTCAGATTCCTTCATCCGGATTTGGTGATAATCGGAATATGCGTCGAGAAAACAGAGGAGTTCCGAGCCTACCGTAGAATCGATGACTTGATCAATTCTAGGCAGAGCGAACGGATCTTTTGGACAAGCCTTGTTCAAGGCAGTATAATCAACACACATCCTTAAATCAGTGGTGTCCTTTTTAGAGACCATTACAGGATTGGCCGACCACTCAGTGTGGATGACCTCTTCTATGAATCCAGCTAACTCGAGCCACGCTAGTTCCTTAGCTATTGCCTTACGCTTTTCGTCGCCAACCCGTCGTAAGGACTGTTTGACGGGTTTAGCGTTCGGATTTACATTTAGAGAGTGCTCGGCAAGTTCCCTAGGTACTCCGGTCATGTCAGATGGCTGCCATGCGAAGATATCTTGATTTGCTTGGAGGAACTTGACGAGCGCGCTTTCCTATCTAGGCCTACGCCTATCTGGGTCACCTTGGAGGGGTCATCATCCTTCAACGACGCTTTCTTCGTCTCTTCTGATGCCTTGAACTCCGGGTTTGGCTTTGTCACTTCCTTCTTCGTTGTGGGCATCTCGGACGGATCTATGCTCTTCTTGATCTCCTAGTACTCCTGGGCGGCAAAGACGGCTTGACAAAGGCGGCATTTCCATCCTCGCACTCTCGCGCTTTCTTCGGGTCTCCCCTGATGGTGATCATGCCGTTGGGACCAGGAATTTTCATCATATTGTAAATGTAACACGGACGAGCCATAAAAGCCCAGTAAGCCGGACGTCCGAATATAGCATGGTATGCGCTCTTGAATGGGACCACTTCGAAGGAAAGTGCTTCCGTCCGATAGTTCTTTGGAGTTCCAAAGATAACATCCAAAGTAATCTCTCCTAGGGAATTAGCTTGTCTTCCTGGGACAACTCCGTGAAAAATCACAAAGCTATGGTTCAGCTAGGTTTCCGAGATCTTCATCCAGCATAGCGTTTCGACGTAAAGAATATTGATGCTGCTACCTCCGTCCATGAGGGTCTTGGAGAAACCATAACCATCAATAAGTGGGTTGACGATTAAGGCGTATTTTCCTCACCTATGTAACTTAGGCGGATGATCATCGCGGTCAAATGTGATTGCCACTTCCGACCAGTCAGAATCGGGGACAAATGGAACTATTGCATTGAGCTCGTGTAGAACTGCTTTTTTGACCTTGGTTGGTTGAGATCCGAGGAAAGTGACATAAGTGTCCTTCTTGGTGGGAAAGGTCTTCTTCCCTTCTGACTTGGGATTTGAAGCATCAGCATCCTCCATGTCGGAATCTTCCTTGGTCTCCTTGTCCTTTTCGGGATTTTTCTTTCCCTTCTTCCGCTTAGCTTTGTAGCCCGTAGTGTCATCTCTTTTGATGTCATCATTGAAACAACATTCAGCGTTGGTGTGGGACGAGCCCCCATTGGCGTCTAGGTGATGCACACATGGGTTATTGGCAATGTCGGCCTAAGAGTAGGTTTTTCCTGGTTGCTGTTCTCCTCTACCTTGGACCATTGAAGTCCCATGGCCACGCCCGCGGCCTCCGCCATGTCCTCCTCGTCCTCTAGACCCAGAAACAGTAGTTACCACCGCTGTTTCCACGTTGGGTTTTTCCTCCGAGGTGTTCTTGCGCTTCTGAGCTTGTTGCTTTGTTTTTGCTGACTAGGGTACAGCCAGGATGTTGAGTAATCCCTCTGCATCGTCGTCAACATCCGCATACTTGCTCGTTGTTTCTATCATTTCTCCCAAATCAGTGACCTTATCACACTTCAAGTGGTGACATAATAGACCAATTGGGATCCATGCGATGAAAGCTTCAATCGCGGTTTGGTCGTTTACTCCTTCACAGGAGTTCTTGGTGTCGATCCATCGTCCGAGATAATCTCGGCAAGTTTCTCCGGCTTTCTGGGTGCAACGTTGTAGGTCTCCGACCGAACAGGGCCTCCGATATGTGCCTTCGAAATTACGAAAGAACGCACTTTGCATGTCATACCAGTTATGGATGGTGTTCTCCAGAAGTTCATTGAGCCATGATCGCGCCGTCTTCCGCAACATAAGTGGGAGATATCGGGTTGCGACCAGGCTGTTTCCTCCTTTGGCGATGCAACAAGCTTGGAAAAAATCCTAAAGCCAGGTATCTGGTCAAGCAATGCCGTCGTAGGCTTGGATGTGCCTTGAGATAGCAAATCCTTCCGGGAATCTTGTAGCTCTGATGCGTGGTCCGAAGCACTTTGGGCCCACGTACATGTCATCGTTTTCATAGCGCCGCGCCTCTATGTTGGAATTGATCCTGTGCCTTGCGTCGTTCGGGGATAAAGATCGTCCTGAATGTCGGTTGTGGCTGCGGTGCCTTGGAGCCGGACTTCGGCTTCTGCCACCACCTCCTCCGCCATGTCGTCCTCCTTGTCCTTCTTGGGAGCCGTTGTGATGACTGTGTGGTGGAGAGGGTGGGGCAGCTGGATAATTTCCGGCTGATCGCCGGCCTTCGTCCGGGACATCATTATTCCGATTCCAGGGAGGGTCTTGACTACGACGAGCCCCCTGCCTGCTTGTTCCGGCGTGGTTTCCGTCGTTTCTTCGTCCGTCGTTCCCACCATGGTGGGGCTCAGCCGGACGGCTCGTATGTCTAGGAGGTGGCATTTTTTGACGATCCTCCTCCCAACGTTTCTCTTTATCCTCTCCCCTTCGATCGTTAGATTCTCGTCGGGGAGGATTCCTCGGATTCAGAGCAGCGATGGCCTCTTTCTCGGCCGATGCAGTTCCTCGCGGATGCGATCTGCCCTGACGATCCGGTTCTCGAATAATTGTCCTCCCATCGTTCGGGGCGATAATGCTGCTCCAGAACGCGGTGGGGTCTTACGTCATCCCATGTCGGATCTGTTCAACATTGGTCGGGATCTGAGACCAGTTTTTGGCTTCCGGACAGGGCGACCTTTTGCTTCTCCAGTCCTTTGTTGAGTAGCTTGATACCCAAAAGGATCTCCTCTGATCCTGGATTAGCCGATAGAATTTCTTGGGCCGCCACGGTATTCTGTACTAGGGTTGGGTATACCCAATCTCCTTTGCTATCTTTCCGTGGCTTCCCCATCTCATTTCCGAAAAGGACGGCACTGACAATTGGGAACTGGTCGTCATTGGTGTGATGTTTCCGTGTCTTCTGGTGCAACCGAGACATGTAGTCCTTAGTTGCCATGCGTTTCTTCTCCACCTCGATGTTTTTGGCTTCATCGAGGAGTTGTTGAAGACGCGCTTCTAGGGCTTGGGCCCTTTCATCCAGCTCATATGCAGTAAGTTCTGCAGCTGTAGGGATAGGTGTGGTTAATGCAGCATCGATGAGTTTACGCGCACCTTCGGTGATCACGTGTCCATCCACCGATTCTTCTTTTTTTGGCTCGTCTGGGATAAGTGCTCCATCCGAGTATTCTTCGTATTCCTCAGCAATCACCTCCTCAGCCAGAGGGTCTTTTGTCGGGGTCTTGTTTTTCTTGTTCTTCTTCTTTGCCTTCTTGGCAGCCGAGCAAAGACGGCTTTGGGTCCGCTTCCGAGTCAAGCTCGATCGGTACTTTTCGACATCCGACCTCGGATTATCTCCACGTCCATGTCATCCTCGCTTTGGGAGAGTGTTCCCGGATCCTTCATCCATGGCTTCTCCTTCTTCTCGCAGCCTTGAGTTGTACTCCTCTTCATATTCCATGGAGAACTTTCGAAATCACGACGCCATCGATTCATCCGAGGATGCGGTACGTCGGCGTTTGTTCCAATTGCCTCCAAAGACCGAAGTCGGTGTTTTCTCCAGCATCGGCAGAGCCGGATCCGGATCCCACGATCCGACGGCGCGACGCTGCGTGCTTCGAGAGGTACTGCGGCTTTCGCGATCAGCCATATCGAAACTTTTGATGGTCTCGAGAATTGCATCCGCGCTTTATTTGCAAGATCACACGTCATAATGTGTACCTTAGAAAGGTTTGTCATCCAAGATCATCGAGAGCGAATCGTGTCACCGATATGTTCCTCCGAGATTTCGACTTCGCGGTGGGTCGATCCGGGATCCGCTCCTCGAGGAGATCCACCAGATTCGACTTGGACCGCTAGGTCTTCTTGACTCGATTTCTCCACTATCTCCACAATCGTGCTGGGTGGGATTAGGGTTTTCGAGATCCGAAACTCGCCTCCGCGGACAAAGGGGATCCGTAAGATTCTTCCGCTCTATCATCACCATGGGGTGGGTTGGCAGGTTCAAAAAACCGATGTAAACATCGATCTCGCAAAGGACATGATTGTGTAGGCGCCACGGCCTCCCTAGCCGGAATCCATGTCTCTGCCGAGAATGATGAGAGGGACGTCGCTGGCGTAGAGGATGCGACCGACAGCGATAGTCTCGCCGATTCGATTCTTGCAGATTCCGCCGAACGCGGATCCGAAGCTCTCACTTGCCCCACGGGGCGCCAATCGTTGTCGATTGATGACAAGTACGCCATGAGGGGTCCTCGAGGCGTTAAGAGAGAGGGTGTGAGGCGACGGTATTCCGGGATGGTGAGCACACAAGTTTACCTGTGTTCGAATCACGGCTTTGGACGGATCCTACTCCTGCTAGCAATCCAGTAATATGGCAGAGCCGGAATATGAGTTACAAGGGTTTCGCCTGTGCGAGTTGAGATTGTAGACTATTGAGGTGCCCTAAAGGCTCTCCCTAGGACGGCTTATATAGATATCTGGCCTAGGGTTTACAGGAGAGATCTATCCGGCTACGACTAAGAGTCGGTTACAGAGTACATCTTGAACTACAAGTAACATTATGGGCCTAAGTCGGTAAGTCTTCTGAGCCTTCCTGTAGCCAGATTAGATTCCGTCTTTCTCCCTGACTGGGCTGCCTGTGAAGCAATGCTCTAACCCGAAGTGGGCCACCCTGGTCAGTGAGGAACTGTGAGGATACCCGGAAAGTATATCCCCAACAGGGATCTAATAACACGTTGTTGTCTTGGGTAAGACGATGGACGGAAATAAGGTTCTTTTGTGCTCTACTAGGGACACGCATATCATTTTTAAGAGTAAGGATTTGTGCGGAGTATGAAGAAAAGATTGACCAACATGGGTTATAGACATACCAACACCATTCGCCGCGTGCACCTGGTCCTTGCCATTGTACTGCTCCCTCATGTGGAGTTTCTCCAGTTCGGCGGTGATGTGGTCGAAGGCACCGGAGTCGGTGTACCAGGTTGGATCAACAGGAGCTTGATGTCCTGCATGGGCGTTGTAGGCATGTGGCTCCTCCGGCGGCAGGTAGTTCTGGTTGTAGTGATTGCAGCATTTGAATGCCACATGCCCAACCTTGCCGCAGATTTGACACAGTGTTCTTCTTTGTTGCTGCCGAACTGCCCTGGCCCTGGTTGCGGCCTCCTACACCTTCCTTGTTGCTGCCACTGCTACCCCCGATCTCACCAGGGCTGTTGCCGAAGCCACACCCGAAGCCTCCACGGCCACGACCACGTCCTCATGCGCCTCCTTGGTTGCCACGGCCTTCCAGATTGGCCGTGACCTGGTAGTTGTTGGTGTCAACGGAGTCGTGGAGCAGCTCGTATTCGAGCATGTAGGCGTAGAACTCGTCGAGGGTGAGGTTATCGCTCTTGATGTTGATGGAGGTGGTGAAGCTCTTGTAGGTGTGGTCGAGGCCAGCGATGATGTAGGTCATGAGTTCTCCATCGCTGGTCGGCTGTCCTGTAGCTGCAAGTTGATCACCAAGTGATCTTACCTTGGCAAAATAGTCGGCCATGCTCAGATCCCTCTTCTTGGCAAAAACCAGCTGCTTTCGGATCACAGTGACCCGGGTGCGTGAAGTCGAGGCGAACATCCGTTCGAGCGCGGTCCAAGCCGCGTTGGTGGAGGTGATGCCGAGCAGACGCGCCTGCACCTCAGATGCTAGAGAGGAGATGAGCGAGGCGAGGATGAGCTGGTCATGGGACTACCAGACCGTGTGCGCGGCTTTGGGGGACGAGTGTTGCACCTTCCTCCT
The DNA here is from genome assembly GCA_023614405.1 of Avena insularis. Classification (NCBI taxonomy): domain Eukaryota; kingdom Viridiplantae; phylum Streptophyta; class Magnoliopsida; order Poales; family Poaceae; genus Avena; species Avena insularis. The sequence continues at coordinate 371,320,638 of CM042689.1, forward strand.
GCGTCGCTAGGACTAGTTCCAGTGGTGTTGCGTTGGTGTCTTCGACGAAGCCGAGCAGCTGGTGCCCCCTTAGGATGGGGACAGTCTGTGCCTTCCACATCAGGTAGTTATCGCGGGACAACTTCACAGGGAACATCTGCCCCAAGTTAGGGACATAGAGATATCCGGTAGCCATCGATCCTATGGAGGTCGAGATGTTGGAGTTGGTGACGAGAGTTCCGAGGGTGGAGGAGGTGGAGATTTGCGAAAGTCATGCACGGGAGAAACGAGCGATGGCTCTGATACCATATGAAAGTTTGTGACTAGATTGGAATTGTTCCGTGCATCAAAGGGATATCGACTCACCTCTTTACATAGCCAAACACATGGCTGTTAAGATGACCATGCATCCACAACAACCCGGACCGCTATCTGATAGAGTTTAGTAGGATTACAATGCAATTCTGTTAGTCAGGTACTAATCTATCTTGATTTACAAGAAACCATCACGATCGTCAGTTATCCATGATTTCTAACAAGTCAGTCATCCAAGCAGCTTCGAGCTTGTATCCTGCGCAGTGTTACCAATATTTTTAGAAGCTGATTACATGTTATTGATCACTAAGTATATAATTTTTCTTAGGGTGAAAGCGGTTGCCACTATTTGATCGCTATGGTTATGTAAAAATGATGAAGTCTTTAACGATAAATTATCTTCTCTCTTGTAGATTATCTACGGGTGGGGGAATGCGTCGTGGCGGACGGTGGTGGAGGGCATTGGTTGCAGTTCAGGTGTAGGTGGGAGTGGGATGCCCACGGAGCCCACTATCCACGCCCACATAAAAGACTATGCAGGACATCCGCGGGTAAACAAGAAAAAATGGTGGGTTTCCGTGGAAAGCCCACGATCGAAGGAACATCAAAAAAGCTATTTCAATCCAAATTAATGTTTTCACATTTGTCTAGAATCGAATATATCTAGTCTTATTTAGTACTAGATATATCTGAATCTAGCCAAATATGAGAATATTAAAATGGAGCGGAAGGAGTAGAAATTTCCCAATTAAGAAAATATTATGTCTAGTGGAAAGAATGGCGAGTCACTCAGAAAATGGAAAAGACAACTGATACATTGAAGTACTAAATGTTGATCGTAATATGTACTAAAATATATTTTTATGTACGTTATACAAGCAACAATTGCAGTAACATATTTGCGGGTATATGTGGGTATACGTGGGATAGTGGGCACCCGCATCAGTTTCGCGGGCTCCCATGAAACACCCACTTAAATTGTGCGGACGTATGCGGGCCTCCCGCGGACAGTCCCACCTGCACCTGAGTTGCAGTTGCGAAGGGAGGAAGAAGAAGGAAAAAAATAAGAATAGTGGGTCCTTGCGCATTTACTGGTCAGTTTTATCGTTTCTATTCTGTTCGTACCGGTTTTAGCCCGTAAAAGCAGTTTTCGGTGCCCTGTATACATACAGAGATGCTCTCACGGCGGGATGATGGTCATCAGTTGCAAGGAGAAGGAAGGCAGTTGCGAAAGCGGGGCAGCGTGGAGCGCGAGTGAGGCGGCAGGTCGCGCTGATTACCAGCGTTTTAGGTGTCAACCTGTCGAGATGATGGACTAGCAAAACTAGGAATTAGATCATGCAGCTAAGTGTATCTCGTGAGAAACGGGTTTGCTTCTTGGATAAATAGTATACGGAGTACTCACACACGGTAATACACTCGGCCACCTACGATACGATCACTGGCTAGAAACCCCTAGCTCGTAAGCTGTGATATATAGGAACTTGGTGGAGACGGCCGGGAAGGGATCAGGAAAGAAGGATTGAGAGATCGAGAGCCGGCGGCGAGAACACAACTGGCTAGTTCGATCTGCGAACGGAATAAACTGTCCATGGCGACTGCAGCAGCGCTTCGGCTCGCGGCGAGGAAAATCCAGCCGCGTTTCTCGGCGGCTGCTTCAGCGGTTCTCAAGGAAGAACAGCGGGTGCTACTGCAGCCAAGGATTAGCTCCCGTGGCGGTAGCTCACTTCGTCGGTTCAGCTCCTCCGAAACACCGAACCTCCTTAACAAGGTATTTACTCGGTTCTATTATTGCCCTGTGCAATCTGCATAATCAGATCTAGGAGTAGGAGTAGTATCTTCTTTATCGTTTCTAGTTTATACAAATCGTACCGTAGCCAAATTAACAAACCAGTAGCAGAAAGCAGTCTGATTTAATACTGGTTTAGGCCATCATGCTCCTAATAAAATTTTGCGCTGTTAATCTCCTGATTTGCCATGTTACTTCTTGAAACCTGCTGCCGATCGAAGTGATTTATATCGAAAACAAAATTACCATAATAGGTCCGCCATGATTACTACATCTTATCAGCAATACTCCTCGCAACGTAATTTTATCTGTAATAATAAACATATTTCGTCAGAGTTCTCATATTACTACTACTGTTTTTATTTCGTCAGAATAAACAGGAGCTGCTCGGACCGCTTCGTCAGACGGAAGGTGAATCCTCCACCAGGAACGAGTGTCAGGAGCTGATACGATTGCTTCAGAACCCGGATAACATGACTTTAGTCAAATTTACATGTAGCCTATTGGGGGGGTCGATGTTTTTAGGATCTGCAACATCCTTAGTGGGGATAATGGTGTACCAACATGTGTTTGGGCGGTAAGAGAATAACACTTCATGCTGGAGATTGAAATAATGTATACTGCACTTACTCGTTATGGAAGTTGTTGTTCATCACCTATATTTATTTGTATTGATGGAGGTTGAAATATTGTACTTACTCGTTATGGAAGTTGTTGTTCATCACTTATATTAGTTGTATTGATGGGTGTATAACTCCCTCGTATTTCTTTCCACCCTATATTTATCCAAGAATCTCAAAACATTAATAAGCAGTGACCACTCTCGGAAAAACATTAATAAGCAGATGGGTCGGCGTGGGATGCCCAGGTGATGGCGCGGCCAGTTGCGCGGTGAGAAAGAACACCTATAAGAAAAAGGAGATGATCGGAATATTCGGGTTTTGGGTTTCGATTTATCACTTCTGTTCTGGCCACTTTTTTGAGTAAATCAGAACGAAAACTCGGTCCCAATACGCGTTATAAGGGGCGAACGTATAATGAGTCTTGCTAGAGATGCTCTTGACAGGTTGTCGACCCGCATGCACACAAAAAGAGTGATGTAAAATGGCTATATGCTGCCCCCCTGGCATGATGATGCAGTAAACTTTGTCAAAAGGTTGGATGAACAATCACAAGCCTAGCGCATGGCGCGCATCTCATTCCATTCTTCCCTCACTCGTGGTCCAGGTCCATATCATCCTCGTCATGAACTGCCATGATGCATTGCCCTTGTCACCAACCGGGGATGGGGCCATCTGCTCATGGTACGTGCATCTTGACTTGTGAGGATACGGCCGTAGCAGCGGTGGCCGGTGCAGGTAGGTCCAGCAACGGGTCATTACACTACCCCTCCACCTCGATCCGAAGAACCGAAGAAGCAGCTTGGATCCCTCCCTCGGTTGCGCCGCGGCCATGGGGAGCTTACGAGTAGGAGGTAGGTGGCGGACTGAGATTGAGCCGCATTGTTTTTGCTAGTAGGAGATTTATACTTCTTTTGTGGTCGTGCAGGCAGCGGCGGCGCAGAGGGAAGGAGCGAGGACGGAGGGAAGACCGGGCTGCCGGCTCTGGAAGTCTCGCTCGCGTTCCCGCAGGCCACGCCGGCGTCCCTGTTCCCTCCCGCCGGTGAGATCTCCGCCTCTGTTTCATTTGATTTTCTGCCTTGACCCTTTTGTTTTTCTTCCGCCGGTCAGATTGTTTTATTATTTCTATATAGTCTGCGAGAGACTAATAAAAAAGTTATCCGAATTTCCAGTAGAGTAAACGTGATATGCATTGCGCATTTAAATATGCGTGTCTTGGACTTATGGATCACTGGATTGGTCGCTTTCACAATTATTGTAGCAACTTCGCCTGTACGGCCAAGCTGCTATCCACAATCTGAATTTTGCAACTTAAAATTGGACACGTCGCTTTCTTAAATTGTGCATTTAAAAGTAACATGCTCTTTTACAAAATTGTTGTCACAAAATAACTGGATTTCTATCCACTCACAAAATAGTAGTATTAAAGAGAAAAATAAAAGCAGTTGCTCCTCCCATTCCACAATCTTGTACCTGCTTATAAGCCCACTATATGAATTAGTTTTTTTTGTCAGCTATATCATTTCAACATTGTATAGTGTTTCTTGCAGACTTTGATTACCTCTGTACCTAATACAAAACGTTTTGGCAGTTCAGCTGAGGTGCCAAAACATCTTATATTTATTTAGTAATGGAGGGAGTGAACTATGCACTGCTCTACTACACATTACCTTTTCGTAAGTTCATCGATTTTTTCCTTGCAGTGTCGGATTACTACCAGCTTGATGATTTACTCACCGATGAAGAGAAGGCGCTTAGGAAGAAAGTCCGTGCTATTTCAGAGAAAGAAATCGCGCCCATTATGACCGAAGTATGTTCTTACTACTGACATTTCCCTAGCCGTTTCATGTTCTCAGAGAAATAACATACAATCTAGACTAGTTTTACGAGTGCTACTGTGTTGCAAACAGCAATCTGTCTTAACAGACTGACATGTCTAAACCCTTTTCCTGTTCCCAGAGAAATAACATGCAATCTGGACTAGTTTTATGGTGCAACATGTCTTCTTACTGAAACCTTGCAGTACTTACATACAGTTGCTAGTTTTGTCTTGTCATATATTTTGAGGTCTACTCTTCTTTGTACCAGCTGTTGTGCAAAACTAATGCAGGATGTGTCTTGAGTTTCGCTATTTTGCTTTTGTAGTATTGGGAGAAGGCAGAATTCCCATTTCATGCTATTCCTAAACTTGCAACTCTTGGCTTAGCTGGACTTACAACGAAGGTACAAAACAGTCAATATTTTATTCATGCTATACCATGTAATGTTGGATTTGACCTACATGTAGTACAATGTAAGAGTTTTTCTTCATTTACGAATTTTGTGACGTTACAGGGATATGGGTGCCCAGGACTCTCAGTTACAGCTAGTGCTATTTCTATAGCAGAAGTTTCACGGGTCGACGCAAGCTGCTCCGCATTTATTCTAGTGCATTCCTCTTTGGCAATGTCCACCATTGGTAATGCTAGAAGTGTTTTCAAAAGATTTTTTTATTCTGTTAGACTATGACCAACAACAACTTTTATACTTGAGCTCGTGTATTAATTCTGAATTTTGTGTGAAGAATAGCCCTTTGTGGATCAGAAGCTCAGAAGCACAAGTATTTACCATCATTAGCTCGATTGGAAACTGTTGGTTGCTGGGTGAGTCGAATTATCAAATAACTTATATATACAATACTCAGCATGGTATTACTATTATAGTCTCTTCCTAAGGTGTCTTCGATTTCTATAGGCCTTAACAGAACCAGATTATGGAAGTGATGCAAGCTCCTTGAAAACTTCAGCAACCAAGGTTTAATACTGATCACTGTACTTCAGAAAAATTTAAGCTTTTTTCCTTTTTTCCAGTTACTTTAAGCTTTGTAATTATTGCCTTATCATGTTATATTATGTTTTTAAGGTACCTGGTGGTTGGCAATTAGATGGCCAAAAGCGCTGGATAGGTAACAGCACGTTTGCAGATGTACTCATAATTTTAGCTAGGAATGCAGACACAAAGCAACTAAACGGGTAATCATCTTGTTTTGCGCTATTATTTTTTTAGAATGTTTTGCACTATTGTTGATTGGATTAGTTTTGATATCATGTACATGTCGGTATGAAGTTATTTCTCTGTTGATTAATGCAAAAGTACCCTGCTTGCGGATGATGAATCTGATACATTCCCTCCAGATTCATTGTGAAGAAGGGGGCTCCTGGTTTGAGGGCCACAAAAATTCAAAACAAAATAGGGCTCAGAATGGTTCAGAATGGCGATGTTCTTCTGAACAAAGTATTTGTCCCAGAAGAAGACAGATTAACAGGCATCAACTCATTTCAGGATATAAGCAAGGTACCTGACACCCCCACCTTCCCTGCTCTCTGTTAGCCTATTGCCTATTGGAATGTGTTGCTTGGTCCTCGTTATTATGTACCCTTGGACTGCTGAAACAGGTCCTCTCGATATCACGTATTCTGGTGGCATGGCAGCCAATTGGCATATCGATGGGCGTCTACGACATGTGCCATAGGTGCGTATCACATCTCTCTTTCATTGTATGAAATAATCTTTCTACCGATGAATACCTATTTGACTTGCACATCTGCCTCCGGATAGGTATTTGCAAGAAAGGAAGCAGTTTGGAGCTCCACTGGCAGCCTTTCAGCTCAACCAAGAAAAGCTTGTTCGGATGCTCGGTAACATCCAGGCAATGCTTCTTGTTGGCTGGCGCCTGTGCAAGCTCTATGAGTCTGGCAAAATGACACCCGGCCATGCTAGTCTAGCCAAGGTTCGTAAATCCCAGCATACCTAGCAAATGGTCTCCTTGTTTGTTACTTGTAGATTATACTGATTAACGGTTGAATCCAGGCATGGATATCGAGCAAGTCAAGGGAGGTAGTTTCTCTAGGACGAGAGCTATTGGGCGGCAATGGAATTTTGGTTGATTTTCTGGTGGCAAAGGTAAAATGACTTAACATCTTTAATTCTCTAATCTTGATGTTCGGATGACCTTTTTTATTTTCCTGTTGTTGAAGCTCTACTATGGTTTCATTATTGAAATCGGGAGAAATCCCTTGTCTCAAAAAAATACCTCCAATTTGTAGATTGGGCTCAAGAATTTACGTTCCTCTTAGGATTTCCGATGGATGATAATTAGCCATAGTAGCTTGTGTCCTCTCCATTTCGTTATTTTTTTCCACATAAAGATTGCGCTCACAACAATCTTGACCGTTGCAGGCATTCTGTGATCTGGAACCAATTTTCACGTACGAGGGCACCTATGACATCAACGCCCTGGTGACTGGAAGAGAAATCACTGGGATCGCAAGCTTCAAACGCGTTGCGTTAGCGAAAGCTCGGCTGTAACAGTAATACTCCTTCCATACAGACCCCACCTTGTATTTTTGTGGGTATGAGTAAGATCTGAATAAGTGCAAGAGAAAGATCATGAGGAGTTGCAAGGTGAGTGATATAAGTAGCATGTTGGGTAGGATAAGATTGGAGCTGGATTTATATGTAAAGGTACAGCACGTGGAGTCACCTCTCATGACCAGTGTTTGTGTTGGATCCTGCTAGCTTTATTCATAATGAACCGATACAATTCAGCAGAAATTCCTTGTGCGACATCTGGGACCAATGCAATTCAGGAGATATTCCTTTTGCTTTCCAAGGAACTGCCGATCCCCTGTTCTTACAACCCTAAAATCCTAACTTGCAGCGAGGTTTTTGCTTGGGCGTCACCCTTGTGAGAGAGGGGGAGCAGACTAGCAGCGGAGCGGTGTGAGAAGAGTAAAATAAGCAGAAACAGTTTTCCATCCTACTTACTGTTACGGCAATAAACTGAATACAAGCACAACTAATTAGATCCCACGATATAGCACCGCAATAGCAAACAGCAAACTCACTAGACTCTAGCCAGTGTATTTCATGAGAAATTGATTCGATGCTCAGACAAATACCAACACACATACCTGTCACACCCCGTTGCCGCCGGTGAAGATCGGGGCGTGAGGCCGATACAAACTGGATAAATTGGTTGCTTGTGGTAGCAGCCGGACCTGAGAAGAAGGGGATCCAGAGGAATCAGGGAAGAACACAAGACGAAGGTTCAGTTTCAATTTCGTTCTCTCTCTGATGCCGATCCAGTTGACCTCCTGTCTCTTTATCCTTCCAACTCCCAGGCCTGATGTGTTGGGCCCGTCCAGAGTCAGCAGCCCATTGCCCACGTGCGGTCCAGGGAATATGCCGGGTGTTACGATACCGTGGAATAATCAACCACATCCGAACACACATGACAGGATAGATGAGAAATACAAGTCTTTACTTGATCAGTCTGGTGCATGTACAACAAGGACAACCATTGTTCCCAACAACAGAGGCTACATACGCAGTTAATTAGATCTGACGGCGGCATAGTAGCACAGCAACAGCAAACTTGCTAGTCCATTTCATGAGAAATCGATTCGGCTTAGATAAATATCAACCCATAAGCGGTAATGATCAACTATGGACAAACAATAGGTACACATGACTGAGGGATGAGAAATACAGCTCTGTTGATTTGTTTGGTGCATGTACAGCTTCCCAACAACAGCAACAAAAAAACAATACGTGGATATCCATACAGGCCAGGGGCAGGTAGATGTACAAAATTGCTTCAATATTACAACAGCAATCTTTTGGAGAAAAAATATTACAACAGCGATTATGCTTGTTAGGAAACATATATATTCCTAGTGCAAAATTTCAAATGGCAAAAACAGCAAAATAAGAAGGATAAAGAGACTGATTGCCGCATTTCAACTTACATGCACTATGCCTTGCTCACCAGCTTGCAAAAAAGGAGAGAATATATCCATTGATGTACATCATGTTATTAAGTCTCCTTGAAAAAATAATGGAAATATGATCATTTCGGGAACGATACCAAAAATAGCAACCTTTTCGTGCAAAACAGAGTATATGCTCTTTGATATACAGCATGCTATTAAGGCTCCTTGCAAAAGTTCATGAAAATGATTGAGAACAATACTACCAAAATAACAACCATTAGTCGTGTTGAAGTGGTCAGTTCAGATTCTCTATCTCTTCCTGTCAAAAATGTGAAACGACCACATATTCTGGGAGACTTTTTACCAGTAAGACTATTCTACAGTTCTGTCATGAGGCCCTTGCGTGTCACTCAACCTGAACACAGAGCAGCAGCAGCTTAGAATATTCTAATGGTAGGACCCATGTGGTCGTGCTCTGCCCCTCACCTAGCCGCTCGCCTCTTCAACGCCTTGACGCCGCTGCCATGCCTAGACACCGCCACCGAGCGTATTAAATTGGGTCATACAGGTTTGTACAGGGCTAGATACGATTTAATTATTCGTCAATTATGACTGAATAATTCGTTAAAGACCATCATAACAGCTGTGTGCAGCATGATAAAAAGGTCATGAAAATATGATAATTTGTGAAAAATACCAGAATAACAAATGTGTGCTGTGTGCAGATATAATTGTTATACCAGCCATCATCTCTTGTCTTTTCTGTACAATAATCAAATGGCCAAGATTTTGCCTAACATTTGAAAATAAATATGGCATGCCATGTTTCATATCCATAATGTTTTCAATGTTCATTTCAAATTTTGGGGTGTATGTCCTCAAAGTGCGAGGCATATGCAATTAGTTTCAATAAACTGACATGTCTCTTTCATGGACTATCATTATTCCTGTGGAAGTGGTCAGTTCAAACTTTCCACATTTCTTACTGTCAAAAAGTGGAACCACCTAATATTCTGGAGACTTTTACGAGTAAGACTATTCTACAGTGCAGCTGTACGGCATTTCCGTGGCACCCAAATTTTACAATGGAGCAGCAGCATAGAATATTCTACCTATAGACACATGTGTCTGTGCTCTTCCCGCTCATATTCCATGCATCTCCTTGTCGCCGTCCTCTTCCACAATTTTTTTTGTTTGATACTTGGAAATGGTAGTTGAGATTTGTAGAGTACTTCCAATGAATGTATGTATCTATTGGCAGTTAGTCTACACTCCACAGCCAAGACCACGAGGTAGCACGTCCATGAAAGAAGTATTACTCACCATATCATACAACCATGTCCTCTTCCTCCTCTAGATATTAACACATGACCCGGCAACACATCCAACCTTCAATGCCTATAGTTGCCATCCTATTTGTGTTTCTTCTCTCTATCCTGCGCATCCCATGTTCAGCAGCAAGAAGCACAATTTCAGCTGGTGAGCGCCTCGCCGGCGATGACAAGCTCGTCTCGAGCAATGGGAAGTTCGCGCTTGGCTTCTTCCAACCAGGCAGTGAGTACTCCTCCCCACAGACTCCCAGTCACTGGTACATAGGCATATGGTTCGACAAGGTACATAAGTTAGCCCCACTATGGGTTGCCAACAGGGTGAGCCCAGTTGTAAACCTTGAAATGTCAGAGCTGACTATCTCCAACCAGGGTAACCTTGTCATCTTAAATCAAGCCACCAAATCGACAATTTGGTCGACTCGTGCCAATATCACAGCCAAGAACACTACAGTTGTGCTCCGGGACGATGGGAACCTCATCTTAACAGATGCATCTAACTCATCCAACATCATATGGCAGAGCTTTGACTACCCTACGGATGGTTTGGTCCCCAGTGCAAAGCAAGGCATTGATAAGGTCACCGGTCTGAACCGTCGCCTTGTCTCCAAGAAGAGCTTGATTAATCCAGCTCCTGGTCGTTACTGTGTGGAATTAGACACTACTGGCACTGGTCAATTCCTCTACAAACTATGCAACTCCTCCATAGTATATTGGTCTTCTGGGGAATGGAACGGCCATTATTTCAACTCGATGCCCGTAATGTCTACACCCTCTGTTTTTAAATTTGAATTTGTCAACAACCACAAAGAGGAGTACTTCAGAAAATATTTACTAGATGAGAATCTTATATCTCTTAGCCTTTTGGACATCTCTGGACAAGAAAAGCAACTCATCTGGGTTGAGAGTTCACAAGATTGGGTGACGGTCTATAGCCAGCCTAACGATCAGTGTGATGTCTATGCTACATGTGGACCATTCACAATCTGCAACAGCAACACATCCCAAGTGTGTGATTGCATGAAGGGATTCTCAATAAGGTCACCTAAGGATTGGGAGATAGAGGATCGATCTGGCGGGTGCATAAGGACTATGCCATTGGACTGCTGTACCAGGAATCAAAGGAGAAATACTACAACTGACAAATTCTACTCCTTGACAGGAATTACACTGCCTGCAATGGCCAGAGTTACAGAAGCTATTGGGAGCATAGACCATTGTGCACAAGCTTGCCTGCATGATTGCTCTTGCATTGCATATTCATATGGCAACGGATGCTCTCTGTGGTATGATGACTTGCTTAACATCAAACATGATAAAACTGGAACTAGTAGTGATGGAGAAGTTCTCTACCTTCGCATCTCTGCCAAGGAGGCAGAAAGTTGGAGAGATAAGAAGGGAAGAAAGGATGTTATTTTGGCTGTCACTGCTGCAAGTGTAGTTGCTTTGAGTTTGTTGACAGTTGTCATGTGGTTTCTGCTGATATGGAAGAGCAAGAGGAAGCGAGTTAGGAGCATGTACAATAATGTACAAGGTGGCAATGGAATTGTGGCTTTTAGGTACATTGATCTGCAGCAGGCAACCAAAAATTTCTCACAAAAGTTAGGGGGAGGGAGCTTTGGATCTGTGTTCAAGGGGTTACTAACTGACTCGACAGCTATAGCGGTGAAAAGGCTTGATGGTGTCCATCAGGGAGAAAAGCAATTCAGAGCCGAAGTGAGTTCAATTGGAATCATCCAACACATCAATTTGGTTAAACTTATTGGCTTTTGTTGCCAGGGCACTACGAGACTGCTTGTATATGAGTACATGCCAAATCTTTCCCTTGATGCACATCTCTTACGCAGCAATACAAAGGTACTAAGTTGGAGTGTCCGTTACCGAATAGCACTTGGGATTGCAAGAGGATTGGCATACTTGCATGAGAGTTGCAGGGATCAAATCATACACTGTGATATCAAGCCACAAAACATACTTCTTGACACCTCATTTGTACCTAAGATTGCAGACTTTGGTATGGCCAAATTTCTAGGGAGGGATTTTAGCCGAGTTTTGACTACATTTAGAGGAACTATAGGTTATCTTGCACCCGAATGGATCAGTGGAGTGGCCATTACACCGAAAGTGGATGTCTACAGCTATGGGATGATGTTGCTTGAGATAGTATCGGGTCAGAGTAACAGTACATGTAAAGAATATAGTAGCACTAGTGATCCCTCGGCATATTTCCCAGTCCAAGTCGCAAGCAAACTTCTCGAGGGAGACATTGTGAGCTTGTTGGATGATAAGTTACTTGGTGATGTCAACTTGGACGAGGCTGAGAGGATCTGCAAGGTGGCCTGCTGGTGTATCCAGGACAGCGAATTCAATAGACCGACCATGGGTGAAGTGGTACAAATTCTCGAGGGTTTGTTAGAAGTTGAAGTACCCCCAGTGCCTAGACTGCTGCAAGCTATTGCAGGAAACCCTCCATAAACTTGACTATATCCCAGGTGTGAGGTTAAGATACGGTACACAGTGAGAATAAATTACAGACTTGCTTCCATCGTTCGATGGTCCATAATTATTGTAAGCATATATTCTTCTGTAACTTATCTTTTACACATTCAAGGATGATACTTTGGGAGAGGACCGGTCCCATATAAATATTTTATACTAGGACTTGCCTGCCGGAATCTCCGTTTGTGTGTGTGTGTGTGTGTGTGTGTTCTATTGTGGACATATTGCATAGCGTTAGAGCTACCTAGGCAATTTAGTGATTCACCTTACACCTTACAGATCTTTTCCTTTCAACCACCCTAATTTTGAGTTAAAAAATATATAAGTAGCACTAACCCTATTACGAATCGTTTCCTCTTAACCACCCTCTTTTTTGAGTTATAAAAGTATTATACTGCATAGTTTGTATAGTTAAAATAGATAGTGGTACACTTCAAAATTTCTGCAATACCCCTCATATCATATGGCAAGAGATTTAGTTGAGCTGGAGCTAAAATATAGACATTTAGGACGCGCATCGTCCACCATGACTGCAAAAGTCCTAAATTTGTTAAGAAAAACAACCTAGATTCTCAATATGATTTTCACCCATATTGCTACAGCCAAAGGACAACGAAGTCGAGGGTTCTGCGATTTGGATTTACCGCTGCAGCCGCCCGTCGACGGCCGAGCCCCGCCGCGACTGCTCTCCTCGCCTCCTCGGTCGGCTACGGCCTCAAGCTCGCTCGCTGCCGTCGTGGCGGACGGGGACGCGGCGCTGCCTCGCAGCATGTCCGCCGGAGGACCGGCGCCGGCCGTCAGTCGTGCTGGCCCTGAGGCCCTGACACCGCGTAACCCATCTCGTTTCTTTACTCCCGTTGGGCTCAGCTTTCTGGCCTTTTTACATGGGCCCTAGTTGGAGTAGAGGAGGGGTGGTCGGAGCAGGCTGTATCAGCCGTGGGACGTGGTATGTCGGCCGAACCTGCGAAAATGAGTCAGACGCGCTACAAAATTAACTAGTACTTGACTTAAAAAAACATGGGAGGGTCGGCCAAAGTCAATGTTGATGCTGCAGTTCGGAAACAGGGGAGGGTGGGCACTGTCGCCGCGGTCTGTCGTTCGGAGGCAGGCGTTTTCCTTGGAGCGTCAGCAGCTGTTATATTGGGCATAGATGATCCGGCAATTCTTGAAGCCATAGCATGCCGCGAAGCCCTTGCGCTGGCTACGGATCTCAACTTGTCCAGGATCAAAGTAGCTTCAGACTGCCTTGAGGTGATCAAGAGTATGGAGCTAGCTACAAGGGCAGGTTTAGCGTCATCCTGCATGAGATCAAGGAGAGAGCAGCTGACTTCGCCGTTATGAGCTTTGCTCATGAGCGAAGATCGTCTCGTTCATCGGTGTATATGTTCGTCATGTCTGGTTGGCTGAATCCCCTAACTTTTATTGTAGGACTGTGCTACCTGGCAGTGCCGCACCGGGTAGGCTTCCGTGCGGCGGCTATCGACGATCTAATTAGTACACGGGGGCAGCTGGAAGCAGCGCGTGCGGACCAGCCCATGTGCAGTTTGCCACCTGGTCTCCACTACTTTGCCAGCCCATGTGCGCGCGGATGGCACGTGGTGCCCAATTACTCCAATTGTCCAATTCGCACCAACCGAGGAACATGGTCTAGCCCGAGGGAAAAAGCAAGGCACTTCTTCTTCCTCAAGAAAAAGCAGACATATATCTGACTATAAGAAATCAAGAAAGAAAAGAACACACTCGGAAAAAAGAACAGGGAACAACATTCTTCTATAGTATTGCAGGATTTGAGTATGAGTTCACAACAGTAGATTCAAAAAAAAGAATGACAAGAAGAAAACAACATAAAGCAGGTATGTTCCCAAAAGATCTACCCATCCCCCACGTAATCTTCCTATTTCCTCTCCCATATGGATCTCATCTTCCACCATGAGATCTATATAGAACATCCAACATTAGAAAATCTTGAGGATCTTAGGATAAACTTCAGAAATCTTGCAGATCATCTACATCTTTCCCTTGCTTTTCATCTTCTCATTCCTGCATAAAAAAGAAAATACTTGAAATTTGGGAACTGACATTTGTTCTTACTGCAGGCTACATGATGGATATTGATCAGATTCTAGCCATGAATGGATCTAATGCTTCATTACCAGCTAATGTAGCATCCCATGACATAGGTGAGATAAAAGAACTACCAGATTTCTTCAAAATCACTAATAGATTCTATCCTAGTAGTTACCAGGATGTGTAAAATTTCAAAAAAGGAAAAAGTAATAAGGATATGCCATGTTGTGTAAAACTTACCAGTTCTAATGTTATTTTCCAATTGTTGCCAGGTTATGCACAGAAAAATACAAAATGGAAAATAAAATGCCATGTTATACAAAAATGGTATAGGAAATACTTACCAGTTACTTTCCAAGTAGTTGCCAATTTGTGTAAAATGAAAAATGATAAGGCATAATACATACAAACTACCAGTTTAATACATGATGGCTGCCAGTTTATTTTATCTTACTTGCCAGGTTGTTTAGTTTGCTAACAACACAAAACATCATAGTTCGCTCGTATTTTTAATACTAACGTACACATAGTATCTAAACAAAACTGCAATTATGGTTTCAGAGGGACGCAATGAGGCAATTGCCATGTCTGAACAATTGGACATTGCACATGCAGAGTTGACACTACCGCAGTCAAGTTGTGCTAACACACCTACACTAGGCAGAACAATGACGATGATAGGAATGCAGAGGTTCTTTCCACACCGCAACCGCCTTATGTTGAAATGAGGTTTGACACTTTGGAAGAAGCAGAGAGGCATTACAAAGCGTATGCTCGCAGGAAAGGATTTGGCATAAGGTATAATTACAGGAAAAACTCAGAAGTAACTGGAGCATTTATTAGAGCAGCCATTGACTGCAGAAGGCGGGGCACAATGCTAAGGAGAAGGAATACACTCAGAATATTAAATTAGCGGTGCCAGAGAGGAACAAAAGCACACATGAGAGAACTGACTGCCAAGCGTGCATGGTAGTGAAGTTAAGGGATGGCATCTGGCTTGTAACGGAGTTTGTGGATCAGCACAACCATCCACTTATAAAAAAGTGGACAGTTACAGGTTTCCTACGGTCACACCGGGAAATACCGCAAGATCACCAAGAATTCTTGAAGGTACTACACTTTGTGAATATGGAGAGTAGCAGGATGATGCAGATAATGGCTACACTATACGAGTCGCTTGAAGGTGTGCCTTACACTCCAAAGGATAGAGTTGTGAACTTGTTTTGGGTAGATGGAGCAGCAAGAAGAGCTTATAAGTACTACAATGATTATGTATCGTTCGATGCTACATACATGACAAACATATACAAAATGCCCTTTGCCCCTTTTATTGGCATAAACAACCATGGTCAGTCTATACAGTTTGGTTGCGGGTTTCTTCGCAATGAGTTCTCAACTAGCTATGGTTGGCTATTTGAAACTTTCCTAATTGCTATGGATGGCCTAGCTCCAATGAACATCATAACTGACCAAGATTCGGTAATAAAGTCAGGCATAGATAACAAATTCACAAACTCAAGGCACCGCAACTGCCGTTGGCATATAATTGATAAAGCCAGAGAAGATCTTGGCCCTTTACTGGCTAGAAATGAAGCATTGCGTCTAGAATTCAATCACATTGCCAACAGTAGCTTGACACCAGCTAAGTTTGAGGCAAGGTGGAACGCAATGGTACATAAGTTTGGCGTGCAAAATCATGTGAAGTTCAAAGCATTGTATGATAACAAGGAGCTTTTGGGTTCCTACATACTTCATGCATGAATTCTATCCATTCTTGCAAACAACTCAACAAAGTGAGGGATTTAATGTTGTCCTAAAAAGTATGTAAATCCTTCCAACTCTGTTCTAGAGTTTGTTCACCAATATGCTACTATCCAATCAAAAGTAATGAGGGTGGAACATGAGCAAGAAGCAGGCTTGGCGCTAACTACAACTAGGTCCTGGTGTTGGCATCCAATTGAACAACAAATGAAAAAGGTCTACACACGGAACATTTACCACCATTTCCACCAGGAGATGCAAGCAATAATGTCATATAACATTCGACAGATTTCTCCAAATATATATTTGGTTGATTGCATAGAAAAAATCGTGCCAGACTACCACAATAGAACTTACCAAGTATATGCAGATCCTAACATTGGCCAATACAAATGTGCTTACTGCAAGTTTGAAACGGATGGTATTGTGTGCTGTCACATTCTTAAGGTAAAAAAATTCCTTGATTGATAGATTGTATTTAGTGTTTTTTCCATATTAAATATGTACTGTTGCTAGAATATGTGTTTGCACCTGCCAGGTTTAGTATTTACACTTACCAGATTTAGTGTTCTTGTCATGTTAAATTTGTATTGTTGCCAAAATATCTGTTTGCACCTGCCAGGTTTAGTATTTACACCTACCAGATTTAGTGTTCTTGCCATGTTAAATATGTACTATTGCTAGAATATATGTTTGCACCTACCAGGTTTACTATTTGCACCTACCAGATTTAGTTATTTAGTTACCAAAATAAGTAATGATGTCTTCCTTATTTCTGTTTTGGATGCAGACCATGATCCAATTGGGTGTAATAGAGATGCCTCCTGCATATGTGCTAAGAAGATGGGAATGGAGTGCTAAAGAAAATTTATGTCACGACCCAGGATCAGGGCTAGACAAATACCAGATCTTCATCCGACATAAGCCTAACCTCGAGCTCGAACCGTGCAGGGAATAATTTGGTAACATTACAGAATATACAAACCATACATTATTAAGGTATGCTCTTAGCAGAACTACATACAAGTATTACAAACCAGGGGTCAGAGACCCATCAAACACCAAGCAACAGAAGCAAATAAGTTGTTCTAAACAACAAACTTAGCAAAGGGCCTAAGATGCCTTGAACATAAGAAAATGACCCTTCCATATATCCTAGGTTGCTTCCCGGGAACCCCAACTACTCATCGACATCAACATAGAAACCACCTTTAGTTGGAGTAGCTTCATCTGTAAAAAAACATCAACGAGGTAAGGCTGAGTACAGGATGTACTCCGCAAGACTTAATAACCTACGATACATGCTTGGTTTAGAAAGGCTTTCTATGGTTACTTTGCAAAAGCCAGCTTTGTTTGAAAACAAGGGAGAGAAGAGGATCGTCTAATCAGATCATTTCCATAAGGGGTAAGAAGACTACACTCTAGCTCTTTAAGATTGCCTTTATCATTATCTGAGAACCTTTCAACTTGGAATACCCCCTCAAAGGACCCGGAGGAAGTAATTCCAGAAAACTCATTAGTTTCCAGGTTTTAACATTAGGTTATAGTTCTCTATGATCATCTCGTCCGTTCCCAAGTCGTCCATAACCGTGGACACGGCTTTTCGAAAAGATTATTATCCTGCAGGGGTGCACAACTTTACCCACACGTACTAACTGACTCTTAATGCCAAATTATTAGCCCTCTTCCTTGGAAGGCCAGCAGAGGGTGGTTGACCACGACCTTTACCTTGCTTTCACCGAGACCATGTGTCACGCCCTAAGGAGATGCTATCGTAACGGGTCAAGTCCCGAAGCCGGTCCCTAGAGATGTGCACAGGGTTCAAGATTACGGAGGCCGTGCCTCTCTTGTTCCTGGCCACACTTACCTACCTGTATGAATGCACCTCCTACACCGCCTTCGAGAACAACCAGAATGCATATGTCGAATGGAATGCCCGAACTATGTGACTCATGGAATCTACTAGGCAAGTTAGCGAGTCGAGGGGGTTTCTAGGCCCCCATGTGGTTGTACGCTAGTCTTGGTTCAAGAGACAAGAACTCGGGCTCTAAGGATGGCTAGCATGGGACTACAAAAGCCACACCCAACATGGCCTCCCATACCTGCCTTAGCATGTTTATTAACCATCTCCGATCTTATCTCAACATCCTATCAAACTAGGTTCATCGCATCCCCGATGCATCAACTGGATGGATCGGTCTTGTACCACTAAGCATGGCTAAGCTTGACTGAAATATGTCACTAGCAACTCTCATAAGCTCAACCCTAGTTATGATAGGAGTGGTGGATCGGTATCTCAGTATACAAAGGAAAACATGCATCAGATAGGATACTCTATCTTAAACAAAAGACCATATTGGAATTGTATGCATATAGCGGAAATGAAATACTTTGAAAACATAGGTTTAGAGTGATGGGGCTACGCTTTCCTTGTCCGTCGTTGAAACGGTACTGCTCTTCGGTGGCGTTGACTTCAGGTTCGGGCTCGGTTCCTATTCGCGAAGAACCAACACCGGAAAGAAGAAGCAATAATCAACACATGGCATGTGCATTGCTCATACAATATGGATGATATGATTGATTGCATGTAGTAAAGTAGCCCTAGATGCCACATCGATTTAAATGGGTTCGTAATGCCCTAGGTGGACAAACCATCGAACCCATGATACTTAGGGGGTATCGGTGTTCCTCTATGTAAAATGTAGTTCCAAGTTGTATAAATATTAATTCTTACATTTTTAAATGGTAGAGCTCATTTTTCTGGACATTTTGATATATTATACACATTTTTCTGATTTAAAATGAATTAGTTATGATTTTCCCAATTTTAATCCATTTTTAAATCATTTTTAAATAAATAAACATTTTTGGAATTATTAAAATTATTTTCCATCTGGTCCCACATGTCATACTTTTATTAATTTCAGAAATTATTTCCAAAATGAATAAAACCCTGACATGCTAGATCCACCTATCAGCATTTTCAATTAATAAAACAATTATAGAAAAAAATTAAAAATAAAACCTTTATAACCTCATGATGACGTCACCCTGACATCATCAATGGAGGATCTCCTCTGTTGAACAAGGATCTCTCGATCCTTTGCGCGTGGGGCAGCGAGAGCAAGGGCGCTAGATGCGGGCGCGGCTTAAACCTATTGGTCAAGGCCGCTTGGAATAGGTCACCGGAACCCACCTTGGACAAGCTTGGCAGCGATTTAATGGTGATCGACGCAGAGACGACTGAGAGCGAGAAGAAGCGAGATAGAGGGTCCATGAGGACCGCTGGCTCACCATGAGCATGATGCCGGGGTCAGGGAAGCAAGGGGAGGCCGGACGGAGGCGAATCGACGGTGGCCGGAGCTCAGGAAGGTGATGACTTTGGGCTCGATTTCGGCCAGAGGAGAGAGTTCGGGCTTGCGTGGCTTCACGAGGACGACGAGGGCGATGAGGGGCTTCTCCTAGGCATCTCAGCGGTGCGAGGGGAGGCCGGAGGCAGCGGGGCACCGGATCTCCTGGGAGCTAGGGTTCCAGCGAGGTGAGGAGAAATGGGAAGAAGAGAGCTAGGGTTCGTCCTAGCAGCGTTGAGGGGTCTTGTAGGCGTTGAGCCATCGGTGGCGCGCATCTTGGCGCGGGCGAGCATCCTGGCGCGATGGACGACGGCGGCGGCACGCAACTACTCTGCGTCATCGACGATGGAGACGAAGGGGAGAGAGAGGGCCGAAGTAGTACCAGGCCACAGCTAGGCTAACTTGGGCCCCGGGTGGGCTGTCTCGAGCTGCTACTTGGCTGCAGAAAGGCCTAGGGAAGAGAGAGAGAAACCTAGGCTGGGGTTTTCTTATCTTTTTCTCTAAAAACTTTTTCCATTTAATTTTTCCTATTTAATCTTTTGAATTTCATTTCAAACTGTTTTGTATGCCATTTAAAAAAATACCAGAGGCTTTTATAAAACTATAAAAATATTGCAGAGCCTCTGTAGTCAATTTGAGCTCCATTTGTTTTGGAAAATTTTCAAAATACCAAAGCCATTTGAAGGTATATCAAAGGAAGGGAAAAGTTAGGGTTTTATTTTGTCTCTTGATTAGAACCAAGTGCAAATGTAATGCATGTATGCAATGCTCACAAACATGTTGTTTATTTATTACACATAAAGGTGGTATGTTACAGATCTATCCCACTTACAAGAATCTCGTCCCGAGATTCCTAGGTTTTAGAAAAGAAGGCAGGGTACTCAGATCAAAGACGATCTTCGCGTTTCCAGGTTGCTTCTGACTCAGTGATGAGACCACTAAACTTTCAGGAACTTGATGGTTTGGCGACGAGTCTTGCACTCGGTTTCACCAAGAATACGAACTGGGTATTCTCGGTACGTTAGATCCTCTTAAAGATCTAGGGTTTGATGATTCACACCACGAATAGGATCTTTGAAGCAACGCTTGAGTTGTGACACATGGAAGACGTCATGAACATATAGAAAGGTTGATGGTAGCTCCAACTGGTAGGCAAGATCACCTCGCTTGGAGAGAATGCGAAAGGGACCAACGTAGCGAGGAGCCAATTTGCCTTTGATACCGAATCGGTGGACACCCTTTAGAGGAGTGACCTAGAGGTAAACTTGATCACCAACTTCATAATGAACTTCAAGGTGATGACAGTCATAGTTGGTTTTCTGACGAGATTGAGGAGCCTTTAGACGTTCTCTGATTATGCGAACTTGATCTTCAACTTCTTGGATCATATCCGGACCAAAGAACTGTCTTTTGCCGGTTTCTGTCTAATTTGGCGGTGTTCGACATGTTCTTCCATATAGAAACTAGAAAGGCACCATACCCAAACTGGAATGGAAACTGTTGTTGTAGGAGAACTCAGCAAATGGAAGACATTTCTCCCAGTTCTTGCTGAAGGATATAACACACGCTCTAAGCATGTCTTCAAGGATTTGATTCACCCTTTCGGTTTGGCCACCTGTTTTAGGATGATAAGTTGTGCTGAAGGAGACATGAGTTCCCATTGCTTCTTGGAGACTCTGCCAGAATCTAGAAGTAAACAAGCTTCCGCGATCAGAGATGATCTTCTTGGGAACACCATGGAGGACAACGATCCGGGAGATACACTACTAGGAAACAGGCTGTTAGTGGTGCACCAGGAATGCCCATCCGTGGCGTGACTAAGGCGCCACTGCCATGCCATGGCTATGGCTAGCCGTGGCGCATCGCCTAGTGCGCCACTTGCCATGTGTAGAGATAGGCGTAACGCACCTCCTAGTGCGCCACAAGGTTTGGGATGGTGCGCTACCTCAGGATCTTCGTGGCGACTACCTAGTGCGCCACTAAACTTCCATAGTGCGCTTTAGGTGTAGTGCGCCACGAAGGTAGACCATGTGCGCCACAGATGTATTTTTGTTTTTTAATTTCCGAGCCAGATTATATGCAATACAGATTATATACAATATTACAGCAGATATACACACACAGATACAAGATATACAATTATATATATAAATACTCAATATGAAAAACAAGATTGAAACAAATACATATAGATAAGTCTCATACATGAATACATAGTCTAAGTTAATTACATTGTTTCGATCATGTTACAAAGTAGTAGTTGGTGACATGCGAATACATGTGTCGATCGAACAAGTTAGAGCTCGGAAGCTCGCCTAGACATCTAAACTAGCTAGCTAGACACAAACGCAGGATAAATAACCAAAGAAGATAAGCATGATCACCGCCGCGACGAAGGTGTAGGTCTTCATCCGGTTCCTTGTCCTAACTCCCGCTAGATAGACGTGTATCTAGCTTCCGCCCGCCATAGTGTTGTACCTTTGTAGCTATTGCCGCTGAAACGGTGCACTGTCTCCGGCAGTCTTCCCAATCATCGAGACTCAGGAACCCATCCTTGTACACGACGTACCACGCCATCTATAAGTTGACAATAATAATTAACCGACTATTGAAAAAACATATATAATTAAAGTCATATGAAGATACACTTATAGAAAGTACTCCTAAATCAAAAGACCAAACTCAAAAGCATGCCTCATATATAACTAGGTTGTTCGACACAGAATATGTTACGATGGAACTGTCGCCAAGTAGGATGCACAACACTGGACCTATGCATAGCACAAGGCGGACAATCCCATCGCAGCACATTCACATATAGTGTGCCACGACATTTCAATCATCGGCATTATTCTCGAAAAAGACCAAAGTAACTCAAAAAGCATGCCTCATATATATACATAGGTCGTTCGACATGGGAATATGCTACGACGGAACGGTACACCAAGTAGGATGCACAACACCTGGACTTGTGCATAGCACAAGGCGTACAATCCCATCGTAGCACATTCACATATATAGTGTGCCACGACATTTCAATCATCGGCATTATTCTCGAAAAAGACCAAAGTAACTCAAAAAGCATGCCTCATATATATACATAGGTCGTTCGACACAGGAATATGCTACGATGGAACCATACGCCAAGTAGGATGCACAACACATGGACTTGTGCATAGCACAAGGCGTACAATCCCATCGTAGCACATTCACATATATAGTGTGCCACATTTCAATCATCGGCATTATTCTCAAAAAAGAGTAAGGAAAAAAAGAAGGACCAAATTGAGCAAAGGACCAAAGAGTAAGCAAAAAACCAAGCATTGATTGATATATAATAATAATAAGCAAAATAAGTTCACTTGTCGTCCACACACACACAAAGGTCATCTATAGTTTGTAACTACAACTAGGCCAACATCAAGCCTTCCGCTCGGCTTAGGAACGGAGGACGCCCTGTCTCGTCATGAACTTCCTATAGTCACCCTGCATCTCTAGGCGATCTTCTATGTCACGGTTATTCGGGATATTTCCTCCGTAGAAGATCCCCCCGAAGTCATGACATCACGAAAGATGATTACCCCAAACTGCTGCTGGATGCGATACATATGTTGTCTAATATCCGAATCATTGATCTTGGCCTTTGCTTCGGCCCACTGTTTGAGATGATCTGGCAACAGAGAATTTGCTGGTCAAGTAGGAACGCCTCATGTGATGGAGTGCGTAGTAGGCTTCCTTCTTACTGTTTTCCGCCGCTTCACGCAGGGAACTCCGTTACGTGGTTGAAGACGTGCCTGCCGAACTTGACCTTCTTACGCACGAAGCTGGTGCCTTCCGTCGAGGCAAAGCCAGTGAGAGCATCATCCAGAACTTCCTTGATCTTGTCGTAGTTTTTCTTCTTTTCTAGACTCCCCGAGTCAAAATACGTGGCGTGGGAATGCTTCGGCGATAAGGAGATGAGCGTGTAGTGTTCATCTCTGCGCAAAAAATTCAAATGGAATGTGTTGGAAAAAGAATGATGATGATCTAATAAAGCCAATCGACGGTGGCGAGTGAATAACGACTTACTCGGGAAAGTAAGGCACGAGAATGTATTCCTTTGTCTTGTTCGCCACGAGGATTCTTTTTTTAGAGTGCACGAGGCCACGATACGTCGTTCGGCGGGGGAACCCAAGCAGCCGTCACGTATGTAGTAGGGGTCCACTATAGCGATGCCCGGTGTGTTCTCTCTAATGATCTGCATGGCCAGGCTGAGAGAAAAGAGACGGACCATGGTATAGTGCAGCGGGTATAGGTGGAACATATTGAAGATGTCATCGAACCGCAGGAAGAACAGATCTGCGAGGGCAGTGTCGACGAAGCCCAAGCCTGGTGGCACCTTAACCACGAATACCGGGTGCGAGGGATCTTTCTCCGATAGAAGGCGTCTCTCTATCGTCAGCACGCTGTCATGCACACTCTGCAGTTCGAATGGCGAAGCTTCCGCAAATTCTTAGGTAGCATGGGCTCACCCGCCACATGAATCCTCCACATAATACCCTCGGGTCTTGGTGGCCCGTCCCGAAACCTGATCAGATTCGCAGTTGTTGACGCCACCGGCTGGCTCGAGCTGCTAGATTTTCTTTTCCTGCCCTTTTTTCCTTTTGGAGAGCGGGCATGCACCGCAATCTGAGCACTGGCCGCCCTATGTAGTGTGTCAGGGCTTAGAATAAAGGGCCGGTTGGTTGTATCAGCTGGCTCTGTAAAGGCGCAAGCTGGAGGCGTCTCCTAGAACCAAACAGACGCTTGGTGATAGTGGCTTTCTGTGGGGCCACCAGCTAGGTCTTCGCTGCCAAACCGAGTGCTGAAGAAGTGATCATTCCAGTCTTCGTCGCCCTGGCCGGATCTCGCGCCATGTGCATATCATCAACATGATCATCCGACCCACCGCGTGGAGGTGACGGCGAGGGCGAGGTTTGCCACCGCTTGTCGGCACGACAGCGGTCTTGTTGTCTGTGGCGTGATGGCCCCGCCGTCCCCAAACGGATCATGCTCTTTGGCCATAGCAAGAATAAGCCAAGCAACTTCGAGGACGGCTCTTCTTCATCCGCCTCGGGGTTGAATGGGAGGTTCCGTGTCGTCGCAGCCCTTTAGCACCGACTAATTTTAACCCCTGCACGCTTATCGGCATTGGCTTTGAGTGGAACGTGCGGCGCAAGGGTTGAACGATGGTACCCTTGGCAACATCCCATTTCAGCCCGTTGTTCACGTAGCATAAGAGAGTGCAAGGAACATCCGTCTGCGGAAAACATGTACGACGTCGAGCGAGAGATGCCATAAGAGTAATAGATGGCATGAAAGGCGGTAATTAAAGCAATTTGTTTACCGTGATGGCGTCGAGATCGGCTAATGTCGACGCACCGCATACGCGACGGGCGCAAGAGACGGAAGGGCTGCTTGATGGCGCGGTGCTGGCCGCCGTATTCTCCCTACCGACGGGTGCTTGAGCTCCGTGCCGCTGACGATGGCGAGGGGGCACCAACATGTACTCCGGCGCGGTGATGATGGGGAGTCACCAACACTTGCGGTGCCGTGGTGCTATGGCGGAGTCACAAACACGTAGTTCGCTGATTCGTCGGCGCCGCGTTGTTCGAGTGGTCACGACCATGCTTGAATCGCACGGCCCTACTCGACCACCCGCACTCCAGTTCGCTATTGACTCCACCAAGGTAGGCAGGAAGGACGTGAGGGTGATTGCCACGTTGTCTTGGACGATCTGCGGGATCCGCGCCACTTGTGCCTTAAGTTCTTGAACCTCTCGGTTTTCCTCCTCGCTCCTTCCCGACGGCGCCACATGCGTCCTCGGCGGTGGACCAAAATGATACACCCAATTCTTACCCCGAGGTCGCGGCCGGCCACGACGACGGCTTCTTCAGAATCGCTCTATTTTCTTGGCCCGGTTCATCGCCTGTTAAAAGGGTTATCCCACCGGTGGCCGCCGTCGACCACAGGATGAGGAACCCGGATCCATGACTAGCAACAATTTCCTCCTCGTAGAAGAAGTAATGTGAATCATTTAGATCATCGATTAGATTGCAATCGTGTTGATCCGCGGTAATTAGATTATACTTACCACAATTTCCTCGAATTCCTTCACCGCAGGATCCGCGGTGAGTTGTTTGGTTTTTGGGTCCACATGGTAACGGTCCCTAATGAAGTTTCGAACCTGCCCGGGTTCGAATTTGGCAAAGGGGTTTTCTATCCCCTTGGATCTATACTCTTCGTCCTCCTTATTCCATTTGGCCTCCGCGGTTCTGTATCCACCAGATCTGAGATGGTGATGACCTATATTCATCGTCAGCGCCTTTCCCGATTACTATTGGCGGGCTCTTCGGATTCACACCTCTCCTTGAACTCCGGAACTGATCTTGGTGATCTGCGGGTCAATCTTCCGGATCTCCTCGAGACTTTTGCCTTCTTTATAGATCTTCTTCTTTATCCGGTTCTCCACTGGCAGGCGGTGCTCATCTTTGTGAGGGCGGATTTGTTTACTTCGTTCCCATGATAATTTGTGTTCTGATACTTAGCGGGGAACTTGTATCTTGCGTGCAGCTTCTCGAAGAGGAGTGTGCGCAAGTGGCCATTATCTTTATGCCGGAGATTCTCGGTGTTGATCGAGATGGTTGTCCGGGTGATCGCCGCCACTTGCCCACCGCATGCCTTTGACGACAAGGGTCCAAAGGAACCCCGATGGGCTCACTTGGTAATTTCCTCCCGTGCCGACCGTGTTCGGGCGCCGGTCCTGCGGCTTCTTCTTCTTCTTCTTCGTCTTCTTCTTCTTCTTCGTAGGAGGGTTGCTCCCACTCCCTGTGCCCGCGCCGCCATCAGTGGTGTCATCGTCCGCCGTTCCTTGGCTTCTTCCTCCGCGTCTTCCATCTCATCATCCTCGCTCTCCCGGGATGGTATTCTTCATCGTCTTCTCTAGGGCACGCCTCCCGTAATGTCAATTGTTTATTCGGAGGTCTGAGTTCTCTTTCAGCGCTGATGCGCTTAGAACATCCAGCCTCGTCGTTGTCACACATCTTTGCACTAATAAAAAACAAATAATTGGTTAAATGCACGGAAAAATCCGGCATGACCTTTGCTAATTTTCTTAAACTAGGAGTGCCCGATTTCTGCCGAAACGGAAGTTAATCAACATTCCGGCAAAAATCGGGACTCATTTCATACAAGAACCTGCATACACGACATAATAAAGTGCCTCATACAAGCACAATCACAATTTCAAGTGCTACAATTATATCACCATAGATTATATCACCTATCATTGATGATAGCAAGCAAATACATGCAGATTATATTTTGTCATTATATGACAAGCAAATACAAGTTTATATGACAACAAGTAACTTATATGACAACAAATAACTTATATGACATCAAATATGACAGCAAATATGGTCGATTATATGATGCAAGTTTTCACCATGTATTTTCAAACCAGGAGCATTTTAAACCAGGAGCATTTTAGATCAGCACTAGCAAATATGGTCAGATTATATGGTCACCATTTCAGCACTACTAGACCATCACCAGGAGCATTTTAGATCAGCCACAAACTAGGATCATCATCAGCATAACTAGGATCATATATCTCCTTGCCTCAAACAACACTAAAATCCATGAGTGCAAAACCATATGCTAGGCAACTACTACAGCAACTACAATAAAATTTGCTAACACTAACCTACTACAGCAACTACAAGCTAACTGCAAGCTACTACATCCACTACAATGAATCAAGCTAAACAAATCCAGGAGAACTTGATGCTAGGAAACCAGATGCTAGGAAGAACTTGTATCAGCCACTAAAGAACTTGTTGTGGCTTCTAGGCAGGGGGAAGCTAACAGTATGACATCTGCAGATAAGTCACAATAAAGATAACAGTATGGCCATCTAGTACATTGCTCACTCCCAAACCCTAACCATAATTCACAAGAACATAATTTGCTCACTGTCAAACCCTAACCATCTAGTACATTGCTAAAATGAATCCTTTGTCGGAGGCATAATTTGCTCCTTGTCGGAGGCATAATCACCAGAGTGTCCACCTAGGAGTGCAAAACCAGATGCTTTTTACCAAGCTAAATTTGCTAACCCTAGCTAGCTTCTTGTACATAGACTGTCCATGAGATGATTTTATCTTGTCTAATCATTTATATAAACAATCATTGCAAATAGGATGGGGGTTTCCTTTCCTACAAATAATAATATGGAGTTAATGGAGTTACTTCCTGAGGTGGACACTCTACAAAGTCTGGATTCCCCAATCACCGAAGAGGAAATATATGGATTGGTTAAATTCTTAATACCATATAAATCACCTGGACCAGATGGTTTTAATGGTTTCTTTGTGAAAAATGCCTGCATATCATCAAGGAAGATTTCTTCAAGTTATGCTTTTGAGTGTCAGCTTGGGTCCATGCCTTTTACATTTTGGATTTACCCATGGGCACTACTAAACCCTCTGTCAAGGATTTCTCAACAATTATTAACATAATTGGAAGAAGACTGAATGCCACTATATCTTTTTTGTCTTATGGAGACAGTCTCATTCTAGTTAATTGTCTTGTCTTCATTGGCAATGTACTTCATGTGTCTCTGTGGTTATTCCACAGGGGTTATTGAGATCATTGATAAAGCTAGAAGAAGATGCTTATGGAGGAAGGAAAAAAACAAGGAAAGAGTAAATTCACTGGCTGCTTGGGATATGATTTGCAAGCCAAAAGGGACACTTACTATAATAATGCTGATTCACTGGCTACTTGGATAAATTCACTGGCTACTTGGATAAGCCAAAAGAGTAAATTCACTGGCTACTTGGATAAATTCTATAATAATGCTGATTTTCCCTGAGTCAAATTGATAAGGGACACTTACTATCATGAGTCTGTTCCCCATACAGTTACACAATGTGGATCATTTTGATAGAGAGGGATATTTAGTCTTGATGATGAATGGAGAGCCATGACTATAGGAAAAGTAGGCAATGGTTTCAGTTTTATTTTCTGGAATGATCTATGGCAAAGACATTGCTATCAACCAAGTTTCCCAGGCTTTTATCATATGCTAGAGAAAAATTGGCATTAGTACATGACATATGTTCTATACAGAATTTACATGAGGCTTTTCACTTTCCATTTTCTATCAGTATTAGCTCAGTAATCTCAAAACATTATATACCAAACTTATGTTTTCTGAAAGAAAGAAATTGTAGAGCAACTGAATGTGTACATCAAACATATCTTAAGTACTGACTGCCCAATATGCTTTTTTTCTGGAAGTTGGTTTAGAAGTACTAACTTACCAATATGCATTACACAGCTAGCTACTGTCTTGTTTCAGTTTCAGCTAGCATTTCATCACCAGGAGCATTTCATCACTAAAGCAAATAAGCAAGCAACACCTACTGCCTAAAGATGGTTCAGCACTAAAACTACTAGCTAATCCAGAGCACATGGGCCATTACTGTGAGAGTTGATTACTCTACGCAATTGTAGTATGAGGCTCATGCTTTACTCACAGGAAGTGCATACATATAAAGATCTACAAGAGCAAAGTTTTCCAAATTAGCATTTATTGATTTCAATAGCACTGCAAAAGCTTCACAAACACAGGTAACCACAAGAATGATCACTGAACAATCTATTAACAACACAGGTAATCCTCACTCACGTCTCACATACTGCACCGAGACACCAAGGCCAACACACTAAGCAGGCAAGGCCAGGATTCCTCTCAGCATTCTCATCTTGGCGATAAAGCTCTCATCATCATCACCATGCCCTTCAGGTTCAGAGATGAGGGATTTCTTGGCGGTTTCAGGGCCATCTTCGGTGAAACAGTAGGCAGGTGCCTGCCATTCGACATCCTCCAGCGAGATGAACCATGCTACTGCTGGAGACCATGAACCCTAACCCGTGGAGATAGGGAGAGAAGTGGAGAGGGAGAGAGGAGAGAGGGAGAAGGCTCACCTCTAAGGCGAGACGATGACGGCCTTGGCAGAGGCAGCGGCCTCCTCCTCAGCCTCGGCGGCGCTTCCTCCTCCACGAGCGGTGGTGACCTCCACGGATCAGACGCGGGCCTCCTCCTCCTCGGCGGCGTGGGCAGGGCCTCCTCCACGGATGCTGTGGCCGGATACCGGAGGCGGAGGGGCTCGATCGGGCTGGGATGGGGATGTGCGAGTGTGAGAGAGATGGGGGATTGGAATCGATGACGTGGATAAAACCCAGATAGGCGTAGCGCACTATGCCAGAGTGCGCTACGGATGTCTGTAGCGCACTCGGGCTAGTGCGCTACGCCTATCTGGGATCTAACCACTCTATAACAATAGTCCAGCGCTCCTTCTAGCAACAACTCTTGTCTATCCCACTGGTTCTGCTCCTTAGCTCTATTACTGTGAGCACCCAGGTTCGAATCCTGGAGCCCCATTTTTTTATTTTTATTTTAGAAATACTTTTAAATATTCCAAAAAATACCCAAAAGTGGTGATATATGCCATACAAGTTTTGTTTTGTTTTTAAAATACTTTTAAATATTCCAAAAATTCCCAAAAGTGGTGATATATGTCATAAAAGTGTTATAAATATGATTCAAAGTATCACTAAATTTCATAATAATTTGTCCATGAATATTACAATCTTTTTCGACCACGTGTTTTACAATATTTTTTGAGCTAGCGTTTTACAATCTTTTTTCCCTTCTTTGTCGCGGTTGAATAATTTAGCCCCGGCACTTTAATGTTTCTTCTTTCGAACGGGCTACCTTTTTTGGGTAGGGTTGTCCTTTTTCTTCTTGTGATGTATGTTGCTGCATCGTAGTCGTCGTCATCTTCAATCTTTGGATCGCCGTACTGGTCGAAGTCTTGCTCGTTGGCGACTCCATCCATTCCGATGATGTTTCTTTTTCCTCTCCTCACGACAACACGGCTAGGCTTTGTCGGGTCGGTAATGAAAAAACATTGGTCCACTTTGGTAGCCAGTACCCACGGTTCATTTTTCGTAATGCGTTTGCACCGTGACCTTGGATTTGGCTGCCGGTATAACCATGGTTGTGAAATACCGTCTTCTCTTCGACGCTCTTTGCCCATCCGACACGGAACATCACCTTTTCTCCACGATAGTCGAGCTCCCAGATCTCCTCGATTCTTCTGTAGAATCTTTCCTTCACGTTGTCATCGGTGTAGAATTCCGACGTTACGCCTGAGTTCTGATAATCACACTTGTTGTCCTTTTCCTCCGTGTAGAATGTGTAGCCGTTGATATCATATGCCTGATAGGTCACCAGGTTTTGCATCGGTCCCTGCGACAAGGTGAATATGATCTTTTCCGTGTCAGAAGAATGCGGCGCGGGATTATCAAGGAGCGTGCCTAAACCAACGCGTGAAATCTGAGTTGTGCTCTTTGATTATTTCTCCATGCGTCCTCTGTATGCCCCGGTCACTGTACTTCTTCTCGATTAACCTTTTGTGCTTCTGTACCCAAGGATCGACCAGTTCTAAATGCTGTAGCGCGACGAGGTTTGCTCGATCAAAGTCTGCGCGTCGAAAATCGAAGTCTGCATGCAGTATGCGACGACCCTCTCGGTGACCAGATCCGTCGAGCTTGCCAAGGTGTCTTGTGGGAAGACCGACAGGGTTCTAGATGTCTAGATAATTCGTGCGAAAGAGATGCACTCTTGCCGAAAGCCCTTGGCTATGCTTCCATCTGGAAGGGACCTGCTATGAACGTATCCTTTGATGTGTCCGTTCATCCTTTCGAACGCCATCATGCTGCGGAGGAACATCGCCCGAGTTACGATGTCCTCCACGACATGGACCAGCAGATGCACCATAATGTCGAAGAATGCGGGTGGGAAGTAGACCTCAAGCTCACATAGTATCACCACGATCTCCTCCTGTAGCCTTCCGAGCTGATTCAAGCCAATCGACTTCCTAGAGATGACGTCGAAAAACTTGCATAGGCCAAATAACGTTTCACGGGCGTACTCGTCCATTATCCTCTTAGTGCGACCGGAAGTACTGCGTCATTAGCACGGCACGCCGTGAGAGACTTCATGCCATGAACCTCTGCTTCGCCTCGTCTAGGTATCTCGCTTATCTTGCCAGCGTAGCCGTAAGGAAATTTGACTCCTAGAAGGCACTTGAAAAACTGTTTGATCTCATCACGCTTAGAGTGAAGAAGGAGGGTAGTAATATTCGTTCTTCTTGAACTTTTTACCCTTCCGATGACATTGTGTCGTCTCCGACTCATGATCATCGTCATCTTCCTGATCATCAAGAGTAGTGCGTCCTCCGTGAAGCTCCTTCCAGATACCCAAGCATATCAGGTCGTGCCTTGCTTTCAGACCATCTTTCGTCCTATCTGGCATGTTGATTATGGTGGCGACCAGACTCTCGCACACGTTTTTTCGTGATATGCATGATGTCGAGGCTATGAGGCGTGCAGAGAAACTTCTAGTATGGCAACTCCCGAAAATGACCTTGTTTTCCATACCTTCATCAGCGGCTTGTCTTGTTGCTGCCTCTTTCGCTTCTTTCCAGGCTTAGGACAATCTTTCCAGTTTTTCAGCAACCCTTCCACTTCTTCGCTGCGCCTACGCTTTGGGATTCCTCGGGTCTCTGATTTGCCATCGAATAGGTCTCCACGTTTTCTCCATGGATCATTCTTGCCGAGCCACCTCCGGTGCGCCATGAACACGTTTTTCGATGACCCTGGATCTTTCTCTAGTTGGAGATAGCTTGTGTTATCCAATCACCTAACGCATGCGCAGAATCCTTGGATAACCTACCCCGAGATATACCCGCAACCTGGATAGTCTTGCACCGTAGTGACCAACGCGGCTCCCATAGTGAAATAATCTTGTGCGACGGCGTCGTAAGTATTGGCTCTAGATTCCCATAACGTGGCTAGCTCCTCTTTCAACAGCCCGAGATACAGATTGATGTCGGTACCAGGTTTTTTTCGGCCCTTGAATTAGCATACTCATTTGTATGTACTTCTTCTTCATGCACAACCATGGAGGAAGGTTGTACATCCATACAAACACGGGCCAAGTCTTTGTGCGTGCTGCACAGCTACCGAACGGATTGAGTCCATCGGTGCTCGCACCAAGCTCGATGTTCCTCGAATCTCCACCAATTCAGGAATTCGAGGTCCAATGCTTTCCACAGCTAGCATCCGAAGGGTGCGTCAGCTCATCCTTTTCGGGTCATCATCATCTCGGCTTCTTCCTTTCCGCATGCCATCGCATGAGCTTCCTTAGGGTCCGCGAAATAGCGCTGCAGACGAGGAGTGATAGGAAAGTACCATACCACTTTTCGAGGTGCTTTCTTCCCTTTCTTGTATCGACTCACGCCACACACCGGACATGTGGTTTTCTCCGTGTCCTCGCCCCGATAAATGATGCAATCGTTGATGCATACGTGATATCTAACATGCGGTAGATCGAGAGGACAGACGATTTTCTTGGCATCCTCGATACTAGTTGGACATGTGTTCCCCTCCGGGAGACGATCGTGCCAGAATGCCATCATATCGTCGAAGCTTGCGTCGCTCAATTTGTGCTTTGCCTTCATCTCCATAGCCTTGAGCGTTACATTCAACCGGGTATCATCGGGCCTGCATCCTTCATACAATGGAGTAACCGCGTCTTTCTCAAGTTGCGCAAGCTTGGCTTTCTCTCTAGCGGCAGCCCTGGCGTTACTCGTCTGCTTGAGAAGCAGCTCTTGCACATAAGGGTCCCGCACCCAGCCTGACGTTGTTCCATCGTCGTCTGCTCCTCCGGCATCTAGATCATCATCATCCCGGTCTGCTTCCGCACCTTCACCATCTCCAGGAGACTCTTCATCATCTCGCCCGTTCTCGCCGTGATGATGATCATCGTCATGTTGGCCACCTTCTTCACCGTCTCCATCATCTACGTCATCGCTTATCCAACGAGTGTATCCATCCATGAAACCATGGCGGAGCAGGTGCGCCTGCAGATTCCCGGAATCTGGGTCGATCCCAGTTGAGTTTGCATCTTTTGCACGGACATCTTATATCTGTCTTGTTATTTCGTATCATGTCGTCCGTCGCACATTTCAAAAATCTAGCCACAATGCCTTCGCTCATTATGCAGACCATTTTGCTCGCACGATGTACACGTACAATTTGAAGTCTATTAGAACCACATAATGAATGCATGCATGCAATGGTCGATAGAAAATTCGGCATGACCTATCCTAAAATTAGGACCTTATGAATGCAAAGTCTTGCCAAAATGGAAATGAATCAACATTTTGGCAAAACAAATGGCAACTTGTTCACATACAAACACAAGAGAGAGAGAGAGAGACCGATCCATACACACATGAACATATCATTATCCTCTCCATACACACATGCATGAGCATCATCGATACTCTCCATATACACACACATATGACCATCGATCCTCTCCACATACACACATCATGAGCATCGATCATCTACATACATATGAGCACAGCATCATCCATATACACCTGAAAACATACATACAAGGACAACTTACTGAGATGAGAGACCGATCAGAAAGATGGAAAGGAGAGGTGCTGCTGACCGGAGGAGAAGGATAGATGAGACCGGAGACCTCCTCTATTACTTATGTAACATCCAAAGCAAGTTTTACATGCTAAAATGGTGAATGGGTGGAGAAATTGAGGTGGGAAGGAGAAGATCCCGACTAGATCTAAGGAGGAAGAAGAAGGGGAAAGTGAAGTGTGGGGTGGTGGATGTGGTCACACATGTGCACATAAAGTGCTGTCCTAAAGAAATCGACACATCTGTGGCGCACACGGCCCTAGTGCGCCATAGGGTGTACAAACATCTGTGGCACACTATGCCATGTGCGCCACGGATGCTCCTACTTTGTGGCGCCAGTTAATAACGTTTGAGCGAGGGGCATGCGCTTAGGCGTAGCGCACCAGCCCCATGTGCGCCACAGATGACCCTAACAACCGTGGCGCACATGACTATAGTGCGCTACAGATGTTTGGCGTGCGGCCAACAGGGCCCTGGTCCACACACATCTGTGGCGCACTATAGTCATGTGCGCCACAGTTGTTCTAGTTATTAGTAGGGCACTACCCACAGGTGAGCCACGCCTGTTTTAGCCGTGGGGCACTTCAACCATGTGAGCCACGGATGTGCTGATTACCTATAGCCGTTTTCCTAGTAGTGATATATAAATCGGCCATCTGACTAGCATGAATAGTTCCTGAACCGGAAGGAAGTGAGCAACTTTGGATAACTGATCAACTACTACCCATATAGCATCATTTCCTGCGGATGTTTTTGGAAGTCTAGTAATGAAATCCATACCAATTTCATCCAATTTCCACTCAGGGATACGCAATGGCTGCAGAAGTTGAGCAGGTCTTTGATGTTCAGCCTTCACACGACGACAAACGTTGCATTCTACAACAAAGCGTGCAATCTCTGGTTTCATTCCACTCCACCAGAATCTTTGTCGAAGGTCACAATACATCTTGGTACCAGCAGGATGAATGGACAAAGGTGATTCATGAGCTTCACGAAGGATTAGCTCTTTGATCTTCCGACTATTTGGCACCACTAGCCGGTTACTAAAGTAGAGGGTACCTTGATCATTGATGGAGAAACATTTAGCATCCCCACTTGCAACACGCTCCCTGATCTTGGTAATCTCATCATCTTGCTTCTGGGCTTCCTTGATTTGATCCTCAAGAGAAGATTTCACTTCAAGGTTGGCAAGAAACCCACGAGGAACCACTTCAAGGTTAAGACACTTGATTTCCTCATAGAGAACAGGTTGAGCTTGTGAAATCATCAGGTTATTGCAATTAGACTCCGACTTAGCGCATCAGCAACGACATTGGCTTTGTCGGGTTGGTAGTTGAGACCCAAATCATAATCTTTGATAAGTTCCAACCATCGTCTTTGCCTGAGATTGAGATCTGGCTGGGTGAAAAGATACTTCAGACTTTGATGATCCGAGTAGAGTTCGCAACGATTACTGATAAGGTAATGTCACCATTGCTTAAGAGCATGAACAACAGCAGCTAGCTCGAGATCATGGGTTGGATAATTATTCTCATGTGGCTTTAGCTGCCGGGAGGCATAGGCTACCACATGACCATCTTGCATCAACACACAACCGAGCCCTTGAAGAGATGCATCACAATAGACGACGAAGTCCTTGCTTGTGTCCGGGAGGATAGGCACAGGTGTAGTGGTTAGCTTAGTTTTCAAAAATTGAAAGCTTTCTTCTGCCATTTCAGACCATTCGAACTTATTATCTTTCTTGAGAAGATCAGTCATAGGCTTGGCAATCTTGGAGAAGTTCTCAATGAATCGACGGTAGTATCCAGCTATTCCAAGAAAACTTCGGACCTCCTTAACTGAGGTAGGTGACTTCCATTCAAGAATGGTTTGAACCTTATATGGAATGACAGCAACACCATTGGCTGAGACCACATGACCAAGAAATACGAGCTCTTGCAACCAAAAATCGCACTTGGAGAACTTGGCATAGAGACGATGTTCACGGAGTTTAGTCAATACCAAACATAGATGTTCGGCATGCTCTTCTTCGGTCTTGGAATATATTAGAATATCATCTATGTAGACCATGACGAACTTGTCGAGACACTCCATAAATACAGAGTTCATGAGCCTCATAAAAGTGGCAGGGGCATTGGTTAACCTAAGGACATCACTGTATACTCATAGAGACCATAACGAGTTGTGAATGCTGTTTTTGGGATATCCTCTTTTCTGATTTTGATTTGATGATACCCCGACCTTAAATCCATCTTGGAGAAGACGGTAGCACCACTTAGTTGATCAAAGAGGTCATTGATCTGAGGAAGAGGATACTTATTCTTGATTGTCACCACATTGAGTGGATGGTAATCAACAACCAATCTTGGAATATTTGTATCCCTCTTCTTGACAAAGATGGTAGGATAATCCCAAGAGGAGGTGCTAGGTTGAATATATCTTAGGCCTTCTAGCTCTTCAATTTTCTTATTTAACTCCACCAACTCATGAGGGGGCATACGGTAAGGTATTTTAGAGACAGGAGCAGTTCTAGGAACTAGCTCGATGACAAATTCCACACTTCGATCAGGTGGCATGCCAGGCAATTCTTTAGGAAAGACATCCGAGAAATCATAGACTACCTGGACATCTTGAACTTCTAGAGGGGGTAACTCTTCCATACCATCCATGGCATATAACTCTGAAAACGGAACAGAAACTGCCAATGGTGACTTCGACCCATCAGACCAGTACTTGATTGTTATGCCAGCAGGGGAGGTCACGGTAACAGTCCTAAGTGCACAGTCAATGATGGCTTGATACTTGGATAACCAGTCCATGCCCAGAATGACATCAATGTCAGTTGACTTAAGTGCAATGAGGGAAGTGGGAAACTTCTGGTATCCAATATCTATCTCAACCTCATGAGTAACCCAGATGGTCTGCCAACGAGACCCAGGAGTTCTAATCTCTAGAGGGGAAGGTATTGCTTCAAAAGCTATATCATGCACCCGTGCGAACTCTTGAGATATGAATATATGCGATGCTCCAGAATCAAACAAAACTGTTGCTAGAATTGAATTGACACGAAGCGTACCCAGAATGCCGCGTGGATCTTCCTGAGCTTCTTCAACAGTCACATGAGTTAGGCGACCACGTCCAATACCCTGAGCTTTATCATACTTCTTCGTCGGTTGATCATTGCGACCAACAACTCTTTGTGGACACTCCCTTGAGTAGTGACCAGGCTGAGCACATGAGTAACAGGTATTTCCAGAGAAGGGACCAGCAGGAGGACGATAACTTGCTCCACCAGTATTTGACTGTGGTGGACGAGGAGCATTGCCATTTGACTTGGGTGCATAAGGAGCACGAGGCACAACACTGTATGGAATGAAGACCCGACGCTTCTTATTTCCAGAGGAAGACACACGAGAGTTCCCTTCTTCACGCTTCTGGGAAACCTCCATTTCCTTTCTTCCATGCTCTAGGATAAGAGCCTGGTTATGTAGTTCCTGGAAGGTTCTGAACTTGAAAGGTAGCAATTCATAGCAAACTATAGGACTAAGTCCCTTATGGAACATCTCTTGCTTATGTTCATCATTGGTCACATCCCCAGGTGCATAACGAGCCAGGCGAGTGAACTCATGCCCATATGTTTCAATATCCATACGCCCCTAAGTCAGATCCAAAAACTCCCTCCTTTTGAGATCCATGATGGGCTTGGGAATATAGGAGGCGTGAAATGCTGCAACGAACTCCTCCCAGGTGACTTCATGTCCTTGAGCTTGCATACCTAGATACCCATCCCACCAAACACCAGCCTCACCTTCCAGCTAATAGGTGGCGAAGTTGACACGGTCATTCTGATGGACACGAAGAGCACTGAACTTGCGTTCAATTGTGCGAAGCCAATCATCAGAATCAAGGGGTTCCTTGGGGTGGTTAAAGATTGGAGGAGATGAGTGGATGAAATCCCTAAGTGTGACACAGTCGTTGGGACGATGTTCAGTGTTCTCAGCCACACGCTCGAGAAGGCGTTCATTCCTCAAACGGTTGGTCTCAATATTGTTGAGAACCTCAGCCATTGTGGGAGGTGGCGGAAGTTCCTCATCAGCATTCTTGTGGCCTCGACGACAAACAGAACCATGGGTACCGGAAGACATCCTGAGGAGAAAATAAAACCCGTGAGATTGGATCACCAAGAGAAATACATCAAAAGATGGCATGAACCACATCAAATGGTCACGGTAGAAACAACCATATGAGTTGATGTCACATCATAACACCAAGTATGGCAGTAGAACAACCATACGAAACGTATATGCTACCAACTTAAATACAAAACCATA
The DNA here is from genome assembly GCA_023614405.1 of Avena insularis. Classification (NCBI taxonomy): domain Eukaryota; kingdom Viridiplantae; phylum Streptophyta; class Magnoliopsida; order Poales; family Poaceae; genus Avena; species Avena insularis. The sequence continues at coordinate 371,359,034 of CM042689.1, forward strand.
ACAATGGAATGCAAACATGGTATGATACCAACAAATCATAGGAAAAGAAAGAAGCTGGATTCCAAACACCCTTAGAAAGGTTGAAAACAATGCTTCAGATGCCCGGATATATCTTGGAAACTCTGAGCTTTTCAACCGGATACGAAGTACTAGAAGAACAACCCAACCCCGTAGATCCTAGTAATTTGAAATGATAGACGAGAAGTGAAAACCTTTCAAACCAAACAAGGTAAGATAACTCAACAATAGAACAACCCTGGATAAGGAGTAAAAAGAGTCCTATTTAGAGTTTTGCAAATAATTTTAACTTTCAAATAGTTTTCACAAGTGCTAGACTCGACATCTACTAGTAATGAGGGTAGAACATGAGCAAGAAGCAGACTCGGTGCTAACTACAGCTAGGTCCTGGTGTTGGCATCCAATTGAACAACAAATGAAAAAGGTCTACACACGGAACATTTACCACCATTTCTAGCAGGAGATGCAAGCAATAATGTCATATAACATTCGACAGATTTCTCCAAATATATATTTGGTTGATTGCATAGCAAAATTCATGCCAGACTGCCACAATAGAACTTACCAAGTATATGCAGATCCTAACATTGGCCAATACAAATGTGCTTGCTACAAGTTGAAAGGGATGGTATTGTGTGCTATCATATTCTTAAGGTAAAAAATTCCTTGATTGACAGATTGTATTTAGTGTTTTTTCCATATTAAATATGTACTATTGCTAGAATATGTGTTTGCACCTGCCAGGTTTAGTATTTGCACCTACCAGATTTAGTGTTCTTGTCATGTTAAATTTGTATTGTTGCCAGAATATCTGTTTGCACCTGCCAAGTTTAGTATTTATACCTACCAGATTTAGTGTTCTTGCCATGTTAAATATGTACTGTTGCCAGAATATGTGTTTGCACCTGCTAGGTTTACTATTTGCACCTACCAGATTTAGTTATATAGTTACCAGAATAAGTAATGATGTCTTCCTTATTTCTATTTTGGATGCAGACCATGATCCAATTGGGTGTAATAGAGATGCCTCCTGCATATGTGCTAAGAAGATGTACATGGAGTGCTGAAGAAAATTTATGTCACGACCTGGGATCAGGGCTAGACAAATACCAGATCTTCATCCGACATAAGCCTAACCTCGAGCTCGAACCGTGCAGGGAATAATTTGGTAACATTACAGAACATACAAACCATATATTATTAAGGTACGCTCTTAGTAGAGACCCATCAAACACCAAGCAACGGAAGCAAATAAGTTGTTCTAAACAACAAACTTAGCAAAGGGCCTAAGAGGCCTTGAACATAAGCAAACAACCCTTCCATAGATCTGCGGTGACCCAGCATACCACTGCATGTGTAGTACACTATAGTCGTTGATATGACACTCACAGAACACCGTTCCGTAAATATCACACCCCTCAGAGTGGTACAACAGAAACATTGCGGGTCCATATTACAAACATACACACTTTATTATTACAAACCGAGAGTTCTCACACTTCAAATATTATGAAAGTACAAACCAAACTTAAGTAGTTTCAGTGGAAGATATTAAAAACTAAACTCATACTCCGAATTGAGCTCAACAACTTATTCTATATAGTTCCTACTGCTCGGCTCAATTGGTTTACTAATAACTAAGGCAACTACTCGGACTCGTTGCCCTCCACTCCATAGCGTATCTCGTAGTCCACCCCTTCAACTCCTCTAGACAGGTCAGGTTCTTCGTAGCAGACATCCTCTTGTCCATCAGCTACGTACATCGAAGTGTCTTCTGGATTCTCAGAGTCTAAGCAGGGGTTCAAAGGAAAGAGTGAGTAACAGCGTTACCCAACAAGTTCATTATATGCAATGTGGGAAGTTTGATGCTCTATCTACCACCTCGGACAATACGTCCTTGGTACTATGCATTTTTCGTAAACATTTCTTCAAAGATTGATTTTATTATCAAAAACTATTCCCATCAGCCTTCACAGGTTGACCAGAACTTCATGGAGTTCCTTTCCTGCCGCGTTTGTAGATCCTTCCCGGAACAGGGAGTAACATGTCACAATTCTTACACTCTGCAGAGGTGCGTTGCTTTACCCATGAGAGACCAACTCCTTGTTGCACAATCGGGCGTACTTTCCCGTCCACAATTCCATGATGTGGGGCCCAGTAGGTGATCCAAGCCAATCACTGCCCTCTCCGCGACACCATATGTCTGCACGATCCTCTGGGGATGACTACACCTTTGTTAAGCCTCCAACTAGGTCAAGCTATAACCCTGGTGAGTTCCCGAAGACTCTATGAAGTGGTGATGCCCTTGGTAAGCTCCATAAAAGGCCCGACTATACCTCCAGCAGCCACTCATAAATAATCTAGACACCAAAATCGTGGGGCCTAAGGGTGCCCACCCATATGTTGGATCCATACCAGGAATCCCAACGTCACGATAAGGTCATCTTGCCTCCATATGAAAGGAAGAAGTTACAGCTGACTTCTCTGTCCCATTCCAAATCTCATGGTTAATGCATATTATACGGCGCTAGAATCACTGATGTCATGGGTTGTTAAGCCTATGTGACTTACGCAATTGGAACCCTAAGTTCCATTGCTGATCTTTATCATCACTTAGGATGATACTATATCTTATTTATTAGAGAAGATATCATTTTCTGTTTCCAAATCATAGATGATAACACACAATTTGCAATATCTTTGGTAAAGACTCTTTAAAGGACATGAGCAAGTTATGAACTTGCCTTGTGACTGCAAGGTAGTGAAGTCGGATGCTTCCACCTGACCTTGAGCTCTGGTTTCTACAAAGAACCATTATTGCCCGGTAAGGACAATATTTAAAGAAGCAATATGCCATGCATAGTAATGTCATGCAATGATTTATTATTTGCTTCCCTGCATGTCTTACCCTTTTAGTAAAAGCTTACTATTTTATTTAATCAATAAAAGACAATATCATTCTATGAATTTATTTCCTTTGAATATTTTATGAAATTCCTTTAAGGAAATAGGATTTATTTTTATCACACCAAATTCACTTTGCAAAAATACAAATTAGTATTTTTCTACAATAGTATATTCATTTAGGATCTTAAAAGTGAATTTTATTCAATTTTAGGTGTTTCCCATATTTTTGTAAAATTCAAAAGTAATTAGCATCCTATTATTATTAACCCTAAATTTTAATTGCCAAAAATTCTATTGATTATTTTTATTCAATAGAAAATACTTTTGTGAATTTATAGATATATTATTTGTATTTTTAGGATTTTTATTTATTTATCTAGAGCCATTTTTATCTCAGGGGTATATTTGTAATTATTATGTTTAATAATCCTATTAAGATACGGGCCTGGCCCACTGGGCTGGCCCGGCCCAACTTAACCCGGCCCACCTGGCCTGGTTACACTCACCTGACTGGTACTAGGCTGCCCACAGGCCCAGTACCCCCTTCGCACGCTCACTCTTGTCCCCTCTCTCGCGCACACGACCATCTCCTCCATCTGCCGCCGCCTCCGCGCACGATTCGGGCCGAGTCCGATCACCGTTACCGCCGCCACAGTGCAGGGTGAATTAGTCGATGACGCTGATTCATCTTATCCAAGCAGATCGGTGGTTGATGCCTTCTCCTAGCCGTGCTGACCTCTGCCCTAGGCTAGGGTTAGGGTTTGCCATCCTAGAGCATCGGCGATGGTGTGCCGGTTCTTCACTACGTTCGCCGCTCTTCTCCGGTGGATCTAATCATGCGGTTGGTGCGGGTTGCAGTGCCCCTTCGGGATGCTCCCCGTGCCGCCGTTCCTGCTTCGCCGCTGGTCAACCTCTGCTTCCTCTTCGGTTATTTTTGCGAGGCCCTTGAGTAAGATTGGCTACTCCTCTTCTGTGCTCCACTCTACCTTGCTCAATACCCTCTGTGTGCCTCTAGTGGTAAATCCCTAATTGATTTTATGATTCTTTTAGGGTTCATCCCTCTAGCCTGAGCATGATAATTCTATTAGGACTTATTGTAGTGGTTATATTGTCCTGGATGTTTACCCCCTTATGCTAGTGATGTGAATTTCACTGTGGTTTCATGAGCCTAGTTCTGACAATGGTTCTATCAGTAATGTGCAGTTGATCTTTATACACTGAATTATGTTGATCTCTTACATTGGAGTGAAAATGGTACTCCTATGCTTCCCTGATTATAGAAATGCAACTATGATTATGATTCCTGAATATTTGTTTCAGGAAAATGATTAGTTATGTTTCTGTAAGTTAACTGATCAAATATCAGTAAACATTGGCTTGGTTTTAGATGTGACATTTGTGACACCTTCTTTAGAATGGTACACAAATGCATGTACTTCTATTGCCTAAATCTTCCTATCTTCAAGTTTGGCTGGTTAAGTGACTGAGAAGTTTCTGCTTGCTTTATTATCCTAATATGCTATAGTCTAATAGCCTATGATGTTGGTCTGAGGCATGACTAGGAAGAACTAAGGTGTTTCTAGCTGTTTCTCAAAGATATGCTCTGATGCATGTATTAGCTGATGATTCTTGAATCCTTTTAAGGAATGATTGATCTCTTCACTGTGAAATATTGATCCTTAAGACCCTGAGATTACAGAGGTGCTACACCCTAGGAGATGTGCCCTGAATCTAGGTCTAATACTGTTGTTTATTTATAAATGTGGAGAATTTAATATATATCCAAGATCTATGATGCAAAGGCTGAGATCTTGGATTTGTTTGTAAGGATTTGTCATTGGCTTTCATTTAAATGCTTCTAGGATGAATCTACACCCCACTTGGGTGTTTTTCTGAGAAGTTTAAGTAAAAATTATATGCTCATATGATTCTATGATGATATGATCATGTGGTGATGTGATTTGAACTCACCAAATTGCTTGTTGATTGATGATGTTGTGATGTAGCTTGCTACTTGATCTTGCTCTGCACCACCTGGTGCTGCTCCTGTAACTTGTTGCTTGATCTCTCTTTCCACCTGCTCCACCCCCTCCTTATGTTATCATCAGGTAGAGATTTGATGGTTGATGTGGTTAATTTGGTGGAGAAATGGGCTATGGTTTCAGCAAGTTCTATTAATGTGTGTGTGTGACTGAGAAGAAGAGCTAGACTTCTGTATTTCCCCTTCGACTGGTGCTCTGTGTGGTACCTTGTACTGCTACTGGTAGCTTGACAACACACCCCATGCAGTCAGTCGACTAAGCTGTGTGTGTGTGTGCTATGCATGTGGATCAGCTCAAGTAACTGGGTTATTACTCTTACATGTTTACTAATTGTCAGTCTGGTGAAACCTATTTGTTTATCCACTTGACTTTTACTGTAACTTTTGCTATTAACTGAGAAGAACAGATACTTCACTGTTGGTGAAACTTACCCTTTTATTAACTCAATGATGTACCAGGAATAGTGCACTTCACTATTCAATACTGAGAGTAAAATTACCTTACTAATCCGTAATCTTCCTTTCTAGTTGTTTTTCTTACTTGCAGGAACAAGATCTGGACTTCCAAGATTAGTGTAGGATAGATAGTTAGTATAGGTTCTACTTGTAAACTTCTTTGTAATTCTTTTGTAAAGGATCTTGTAAAGATGTTAATAGAAGTTTAATAAAGTTAAATTTCTATTCTGTGTAATCTTATACCTTTGATGTATTTGTCATCATTGGTGACCTCAATATAAAAAATAAAGAAATAAGCATTATTTCTTATTTAATTCTTTTTCCTTGTCATTAAATCTTATTGTTGATTACTATTCCTTTCTTAAAATCAAATAATGTTAATAAGGTTTTCTTTTGGAAAACCCTTCAATATCAATAACTTCTAATATTTAAATAATTTCAAATTGATTTGAAATTTCAAATTTAAATTCCAAATAACTCCCCAATTTCTTAATATTGCGTAAAGATCATGTCAGAATTCATAGCAATCACTAACAAGAGCTATTCCTACCTCTAGTTAGTGAAAGAAACTCTGGTCCCTTTAGTGTTTTGTTTGGCGAAAAATTTATCCAGATTTTACAGATGCATGTATGCACAAACTTATATTCCTATTTCTATCCTTCGTTGGATCCTAATGCCGGGATGTTACAAGATCCTAGGCTGCTGCCCAGGAACCCCAACTACTCATCGACGTCAATGTAGAAACCACCTTCAGTTGGAGTAGCTTCATCTGTAGAAAAACATCAACGAGGCAAGGCTGAGTACAGGATGTACTCCGCAAGACTTAATAACCTACGATACATGCTTGGTTTAGAAAGTCTTTCTGTGGTTACTTTGCAAAAGCCAGCTTTGTTTGAAAACAAGGGAGAGAAGAGGATCGTCTAATCAGATCATTTCCAAAAGGGGTAAGAAGACTACACTCTAGCTCTTTAAGATCGCCTTCATCATTATCTGAGAACCTTTCAACTTGGAATACCCCCTCAAAGGACCCGGAGGAAGTAATTCCAGAACACTCATTAGTTGCCAGGTTTTAACATTAGGTTATAGTTCTCTATGATCGTCACGTCCGTTCCCAAGTCGTCCATAACCGTGGACATGGCTTTTCAAAAAGATTATTACTCAGCAGGGGTGCACAACTCTACCCACACGTACCAACCGACTCTTAATGCCTAATTATTAGCCATCTTCCTTGGAAGGCTGGCAGAGGGTGGTTGACCATGACATTTACCTTGCTTTCGCCGAGACCATGAGTCACACCCTAAGGAGATGCCGCTATAATGGGTCAAGTCCTGAAGCCGGTCCCTAGAGATGTGCGCAGGGTTCAAGATTACGGAGGCCGTGCCTCTCTTGTTCCCGGACACACTTACCTACCTGTATGAATGCACCTCTTACACTGCCTTCGAGAACAACCAAAATGCATATGTCGAATGGAACCCCCAAACTATGTGACTCATGGAATCTACTAGGCAAGTTAGTGAGTCGAGGGGGTTTCCAGGCCCCCGTGTGGTTTTATGCTAGTCTTGGTTCAAGAGACACGAACTTGGGTCCTAAGGATGGCTAGAATGGGACTACAAAAACCACACCCAACATGGCCTCCCATATCTGCATTAGCATGTTTATTAACCATCTCCGATCTTATCTCAACATCCTATCAAACTAGGTTCATCGCATCCTCGATGCATCAACTGGATGGATAGGTCTTGTACCACTAAGCATGGCTAAGCTTGACTGAAATATGGCACTAGCAACACTCATAAGCTCAACCCTAGTTATGCTAGGAGCAGTGGATCGGTATCTCGGTATACAAAGGAAAACATGCAGCAGTAATGTGCAACGAGTTCAAGGGGCTGGTGAGTCATGCAAATGAAACGGAAGATGGAAAGAATCTAGTTTGCATGCATTTTAAAGCTTTGAAGAGAGACTTGGCAACATTAAAAAGAGAAATAGAGAAAAGAGCGAAAAGATTTGGTGCCACTTCACCTCCTACAGGAGATCCTCCTGCTCCAACTACAACACCTCAACCTGAGGGTGAAACATCAGGTCTGCCTCCGCAATGTGCGGCTTCAGGTATCCAATTCCGTTCAACAAAAAACAAAAAAGTTGCTGAAACTATAAGAGCTCCCACACAAGATCCTACGACAAGCAACGACACTCAAAACACGAGTTCATATCCAGATTTTCCTGCCAATAATGTTGCATCCTCGGAATCCTCCCAATTTCCTAATATACATGACCCACACATGTCAAACACGAAGGGGAGGAAGCAGAAGCATGCGTTTGATAACCCACTAAACCTAAGAAGAAAAGAAACTCGAACTTGCAAGCAATGCGGGTCCATGGAACATGACTTTCAAACATGTCATCAGAGAGGACAACTACATGAATAGACCATATACAAGTGGGAAGACCCTTGTATTATATATTGTTCCAAAAAAATCTTATTATCTGTACAAGAGATAATTGTTGTAATGCATTTTGTTCAGTTTACCTTATTGTGTTATTGGACAGATTGAACCTCCAGTTATCTTTTTCTTCGTTGAAGTCCGTAGTGATCCACTTGTATGGTATCACCCTTCTTAATTTGTAGATATCTTCTTTGGCCAATTGAGGAACATTTTTTCCATCCCGTTATCAACATTGTATAAGGTATGATACCCACAGTTGAATATGCCAAACATGTAAAATTTCAGAGAAAAATAGATAAGCAAAAGACACATGGTAACTAAAACTATATTAAACTGGAGACTTATGCAATTAAACTGGTAATTCCATTGCTATAGGAAAAATAAAGAAGAACAAGAAAGCTAGAAAAAGAAAAGGGACATTTATAATACAGAAATTTAAATAACAATAAGCAAAGATAAATGTTGACATACAAATTATCCTGAATTGGGACATCAATGATTTTGAGTTCCCAATCTTGAATCTGAACTTTTGAGCCATAGTAGTGAACACTCCAAAGAGGCTTGATGCTCTTCACTAGAGCAGATGCATGTTCCAACAGACTTTTATTCCCTTCACTCCACATTGAGTCAAGAGCTTCGAACCTTTCGGCTTGAAAGTTTATAGACAAGCAATACCAATGATTGCCTTCCTTACTACCTTTTCCCAATTCTTCAACAACAGTGAACACAATGTACATAAAACAAAACAAAAATGTGAGGTTCAATTTCTATAAATTTCTAAATATGAGGTTCAATTTTTACTGATACAATTCTAGTAATTCCTATAGGTTAGTTGCCAGATTAATTATTCCTAGCTGCCATGTTTAAATGTGACTAATTGCCATATTAACTAAGTCATACTGCCCAAAATGCCAAAAAACTCCATCGAGTCGCATAATCCTCGACCTGAGTGCATGGAGGTATATGCAAATTGCAACGCCGTGACCAGACACTACGGATTAAAAAATGCTAGGTTGTCCTCACACGCTGCAAAGTAACTAAATATGCAGTAAGCTACAACATACACAAAAGCTGATGGGCTTATCCTAATATGCTGCAAGCTTTCTACCAGGATATTTTATACACAGAGTAACATTTTCTTTCCCATAGATACCACCACATGTCTAGAATCTTGAAGAGAAAGAAAACACGAGAAAAATCATTCACTAAAAAGTGAATAAAAGACACTATCTTTAGATAGTTCATCTCGAGCTGAATGTCAGACAAAAAACACTTGGCCTCCAGATTTAAAATGATGGGTTCGTAGCATGGAAAACAAAAAAATTCTACCCGCAAGAATGAACAAAACCAAGATCTAATCTATGGAAAAGCCAAGATCTAATATATGAGATAAGTGAAGTGAGATAGATCTGTACTAACCCTTGTAGATCCAAAGCCTTGTTCGAGATCGGATCTCGTGGTTGATGTAGACGATCACTTGCCGATCTTAAGATTGAGTAGACGATCCTTCCGGCACCATGTTTTGGCAGTGCTTCCGCACTCGCTCACATGTACGACTCGATGTAGACGATCCTCTCCCTGTTCCAGCGGGCAGCGGAGGTGGTAGATCTCCACGGAATCCCAGCAGCACGACTGCGTGGTGGTGGTGGTGGAGAAGAGATCCTGCAGGGCTTCACCTAAGCCGTGGCAAGAGGAAGGAGGAGGGAGTGGCGGCTAGGGTTTGGGGTGGAGGGGCGAGAGGGGAGGCCCCCCACCCCTCTTTATATAGAGGGGGTGCAGCCTAGGGTTCCCACCCCTTGGCCCACCTCCTAGGGCTGGTGCACAAGGGAGGGGGGAGGTTTCCTTCCCTCCAAGTCTTATCCCTTATAATCTAGGGATTTAAGTTTATCTCTTTGTAGAACCTTCTGGAACATTCTGAAACCTTCTAGAAGCTCCAAACAAAACTTCAAAACATTTTTCGAACCCTAGAAAATGACTTATGTTATATGAATCTTATTCTCCGGACCATTCTGGATCTCCTCGTGATGTCCTGGATCCAATCTGAGACTCCGAACAACATTCGGTCTCCAACTCATATTCCATATCTACCTAAACAACATCGAACCTTAAGTGTGTCACCCTACAATTCACGAATATGTAGACATGATCGAGACACCTCTCCGATCAATAACCATCAGGGGGATCTTGAGATCCATAATGGCTCCCACATACTCAATGATGACTTCATGATCGATAGAACCATTAACATATGAAACCAATTCCCTTTGTCATGCGATACTCTACTTATCCGAGGTTCGATCATCAACATCTCCATACCTAGTTTAACCTCATCACCGATAAGTACTCTTTACTCGTTCCGTGATATGTCATCCCTTGTGACCTAGTCACATGCTTGCAAGCTAATCAGATGCCATTCCACCGAGAGGGCCTAGAGCATATATATCCGTCATATGGATGGACAAATCCTAGTCTTGATCCATGCACTTCAACATATACTTTTAGAATACCTAATGCCACCTTTATAACCACCCAGTTATGAAGCAGCGTCTGATGTCATCAAAGCACTCATCCGGTGATGGTGATTAACACAATCTCATGGTCGAAGGATTAGGTTGCTATGTGTTTGAAAGCTTGTAGCAAAACAAACTTAATGACTTGATCTTATGCTATGCTTACAATGGGTGTGTGTCCATCACATCATTCTCCTAATGATATGATCTTGTTATTAATAACATCCAATGTCCATTATCAGCAAACCATGATCATCTATTAATCAACAAGCTAGTCTTGACAAGAGGCTTACTAGGGACTCTTTTATGTTTACAAAACACACAAGTATTAGTGTTTCCTAATAATACAATTATAGCATGAATGTAAACATTTATCATAAACACAAAGATATAGTAATAACCACTTTATTATTGCCTCTTGGGCATATCTCCAACAGTCTCCCACTTGCACTAGAGTCAATAATCTAGATTACATTGTAATATACCTAATGGCGTTCTGGTGTTGGTCATGTTTTGCTCTAGGGAGAGGTTTACTCAATGGATCTGCCACATTCAGATCAATGTGTAATTTGCAAATCTTTATGTCGCCATCTTGGACATACTCACGAATAGCATGGAAATGTAGCTTGATGTGCTTCATCTTGCTGTGTGACCTTGGCTCATGTGCATTGGCTATGGCACCCGTGTTGTCACAATAGATGGCCATCGGATCCAACGCACTAGGAACCACACCAAGCTCAGTAATGAGCTCCTTCATCCATATCGCTTCTTGTGCAGCCTCCGAAGCAACTATGTATTCCGACACTTTGCTTGGCACTCCTCCAGCTCATTGCAACACCATTCAAAATAAATACGTATCCAGACTATGACTTCGAGTCATCCGGATCGGTGTTCCACCTAGCGTCGGTGCAACTATGTACAACGAGCTACTTAAGGATATTTTTGACCGCTGTCCAGTGTTACATTCCAGGATCACTTTGATATCTGCTAGTCAAACTAACAGCGTGTGCTATATCCGGTCTTGTACACAGCATGGCATACATGATAGAGCCTATGGCCGAGGCATAGGGGATTTTACTCATCTTCTCTCTATCTTCTGCCGTAGCTGGACTTTGCGTCTTACTCAAGGTCTTACCTGGCAACATGGGCAAGAACCCTTTCTTGCTTTCTTCCATTCTAAATCTCTTTAGAACCTTGTCCAGGTATGTACTTTGTGAAAGTGCTATTAATCATCTTGATCTATCTCTATAAATCTTGATGCCTAAAATATATGCCGCTTCGCCAAGATCCTGCATTGAAAAACTATTATTCAAATAGGCCTTGACACTTTCAAGAAGTTCTATATCATTCCCAATAAACAATATATCATCTACATATAGTATTAAGAATTCTACATACCTCCCACTCACTTTCTTGTAGATACAAGCTGATACGTCGTAAACGTATCTATAATTTTTGTTGTTCTATGCTTGTTTTATATCTACTTTCTTATGTTTTGTTCACACATTGAGGTATTTTTATACATTTTCTGGAACTAACATATTAACAAGATGCCACAGTGTCAGTTGCCTATTTTTGCTGTTTTTGGTTTTAGAAAAGCTAGTAAGGAAATATTCTCGGAATTGGATGGGACAAAAGCCAAAGTCAATATTTTACCCAAAGCAACACAGAGTCTAGAGCAGAGACGGAGGTGGGTAGGGGTTGGCCACACTAGGTGGTGGCGTGGGTCACCCCCAAGCGTGCCACCAGGTGGTGTGGGCCCCTCAGGCCTCCACCGACCTTGCCCCTTTGCCTATGTATTCCCCCCGAGATGAAAACCCTAGAAACCAGATCAGAATTCCACGAAAAGTTCCACAGCGCTGCCGCCACCAAAGAGGAGATTCAGGGGATAGAAGTCTCTGTCCTGGCACACTGCCGGGATAGGGAAGTGCCCCCGAAGCCATCTCCATTGACTCCACCGCCAGCTCCATCGCCGTTGCTGACTCCCATGATGAGGAGGGAGTAGTTCTGTCTGGAGGCTAAGGGCTCTACTGGTAACTATGTGTTCATCTCTCTCTCTATGTGTGATCTTGTGAGATCATGAGCTTTGTAATCTATAGATCTATTCTGCTACTCAAGTGCTTTAATTAATCTCTGCTTATCCCCACGTGTGTGAAGTTGAAAGTGTTCACACTGTGTGGCACTTAGGCTAAGGTTACAGAAATAATTATCATGAGTATAATTTGATTTGGATGTCTCTATGAGATTGCGATGTTTGTTGGAACCATCTAGCGCTCAAGGTGATAGTGAGGGGTTATATAGATGGGGAATGCGAACTTTAAGGTGTGCTGTTATAGCCCTACATCGTCCAACCAGAGAGTAGTTTAGGGTAGCATAATGAAGAGAAGATATTTATATGAGAGTGTCCACTAGTGAAAGTATGATCCCTAGGCCTTGTTTCTAAGCATTGAAACACCGTTTACAATCAGTCCTGTTACATGTTTGCTTGCTGCCACTCTTATTTCAGATTGCAATTACCACTTATAATCATCCGTATTACTTGTATTTCACTATATCTTCACCGAACTAGTGCACCTATACACCTGACAAGTGTATTGGGTGTGTTGGGGACACAAGAGACTTATTGTATCTTTTTTTTGACCTGGGACTGTGAGGAAATTGCCCCACAGTAATTTATTAAAAAATGAGAGAACAAATTACAATTTACAAAGAAAAGGATGTACAAACCAAAAAAAGAACTACTACTACTACTCAACACCGAGCCCTTTGCTTGGCAAAATCTAGGCTCAAGGCAAAGCAGTTATCCAAGCTAGAAGTGGAGCTTTATATTTTCTTTTAATCCTATACTGAAGCAAAGAAATATCATTGATGAATCCTGATTTCCAACGTGTAAAAGTTGGTCTTTCCTGGTTAAAGATCTTTCCATTCCTCAATAGCCAAAAGTTCCAGCATGCTAGCATCATTACTTCCATAAAGAAGATGTGACCGAAATCTTTCTTGGCATTCTCCATAATCACCTGTATGTCATCATCTGGTTGCCAGGAAATTTGCAGATAGTTCCAAATCCTCCTACTTATTGTATCTTGATTGCAGGGTTGCTTGAGAGGGATACCTTTGACCACTTCCTCCCTGAGTTCGATAAACCTTGGGTGATCCACTTAAGGGAAACTTGTTGCTGTTCTACAAACCTCTGCACTTGGAGGCCCAACACTGTCTACAAGAATAGAAGCGTGCGTAGACATCAAGCTATTTTACGCGTTGCTGGGAGGTAAGGTAAAAGGTACTCACATCCTCTGGCTACTAAGCTATCTTCTAGTACTGTTGCTGGTGTGTGAGTGCTCAAAGTTATTTCCTTTAGATTCTACAATTATATCTTTTTGTTTCTTGTTTTTATTTTCACTAGTTAGGCTTAATGGAAAACAACAACAAAATTAGAGAGCTTTTTAGTATTTTTCCTGAGTTAGAACATAAATGGTTTGAAAAGAAAATTAAAAAACCCATGGAACTTTATTTGCATGCTAATAGCAATGTTATTAGTATGAATTTTTTGAACACCTTTGTTACTAATGCTATGGAAACGTCTAAGCTTGGGGAAGCTAGTTTTTATGAAAATGATCTTTTTAGTTCCCTAGCTTTAGAGGAGAAAATTTGCTCTGATGATACTTTATCTACCATATGTGGTGATTCTAATGATACTTGTGATATTTTAAATCCACATACTGAAAGCATCCCTTTTAAAATACCTATGGAAATTGTTGAACATGTTATGAATAACTGTTATTTTGGAGATGGAACTGTCCATCCTGGTGATCATTTACTCTTTATACATGAATTATGCGAGTTGTTCAAGTGTGCAGGTATTCCAATGAACCAAGTTAAGAGGAAGCTATTCCCTTTATCACTTAAGGGCAAATCAAGGGAGTGGTATGAGCTACTAGACGATCCTCATCATTCGGAGTGGAAGGAACTTCAATCTCTCTTTTACTCTAAATTTTATCCTCCTCATGAAATTCATAAAGATAGGAATTAAATTTATAATTTTCATCCTCATGATGGAGAAAGTATTGCCCAAGCATGGGGGAGATTGAAGTCACTAATGCTCAAGTGTCCCATTCATGAGCTCCCCAGTAATATTGTTATTAATAATTTTTATGCAAGGCTTTCAGGACATTACAAGGACTACCTAGATACCTGTTTAGAGGGATCCTTCATAAGGAAGGAGGTGAAAGCTAAGTGGGATCTTCTTGAAACAATTCAAAGCAATACCGAAGATTGGGATAACGATAAAGGTAAAGAACCAGGTATAAACTATGAGTATGATTGCATTAAGTCTTTCGCTGAAACTGTTGATTTTCAAGAGCTTAGTGCTAAATATGGTGTTGATCCTCAAATTCTTGTTGATTTTTGTAGAGCCTTTTCTTCTCATATTAATGCTCCTAAAGAAAAATGGGACATGTATCATGAGCCTTTTAAAGACACTTGCATGAAAAATGAAATTGTTATTAATGATAGCAATAAACATGCTCAAACCTCTGAAAGTACTATTTCTTATAAGCATGTTAATTTTTGTGGAGTACATAGACCTTGTGAAAAGAATCAAATTGAAGAAGAATATTGTATCACCCACATGAATGAAAAAACTAGAACATGGTATAGGGCTCTAAATGATCTTGGTAAAAAAGGTTGTGCCCTCTATCCTTTTATTTGTGTACTTTGCTTTGAAGTGGGTCATTTCAATTTTCAATGCTCAGGCCATAATAATATCCCTTCTAATCTAATGAGTACTGCAAGTTTGTATTGTGATAACATGATCACTCCTAATCAGCATGATGAACTTACATTATTTTTGGGGTGTGAAGAGTTATCAAGAAAAACTTCTTTGGTAGATATGAGTGCTTTTGATATGAATAGCGTCCTGCATGGTTGTCATATTTATTGTGTTGATAATTGCCACACAAATACTTACATACAAAATATTATAAAAGATGAGATTTTACCAAAATATGACAAGACTAATATGTGTTTTGTTCTTATTAATGAAAAGGAGGAATCCTCCAAAGTTTCTTCTATTGTCTCTAACAATAAACCAGGGTATATGGAGAAGCTTCCTTTCAAGCCTCTCCCTCCTAAAGAGAAGAAGAAAAAGAAGAAGAGGAGGAGTAAAAGGAGAGAGGAAACGGTATTTTCCCCTAAGCCCGTTGCTCCTATTATAGTTTTTGATGAATCTGAACTCGATGATGTTCTTATGCCTGTTACCTATAGTAGTGATCATGATTGGGAAAAGCACACTACTTTTGATATTGAAAATCTCTTTGGTACTAATTCTAAAAATGATAATATTAATAATTGTTGTACTATTAGTGCTATACATGTTCCTTCCAATGATGATATGTTTACAAACGAACAAACTTTGGAAGATAGCTATTCTATTGCTTATGATGATTACAGTATGTCTCCTATAATTGATGATTATGGTGATGAGAATAATAATGATAGCTATTTTGTTGAATTTGCTCCCACTACAATTAATAAGAATAACTATGCTTATGTGGAGAGTAATAATGATTATATGCATGCAACTCATGATAAGAATGTTTTATGTGATAGTTATATTGTTAATTTTATTCATGATGTTACTGAAAGTTATTATGAGAGTCCCCTTTTTTATTCCCGTGTATCCCTTCCTCCTCTTTATAAATAAAGGAAAATTCACACCGTAGGGATTTTTCCCTACAGTAACCTTGTGAAAAAAAGTACTATGAGAGAGGGAAACATGGTTTTATGTATCTGAACAATATTAAGTTTCCCCTCTTTATGTTGAAATTTTTGAAGTTGCACTTGTTTTGCTTTCCTAGGCTTGTTGCTTTGTGCTTTCATGACTTGTTTATTTACAAGATTATTTTTCATAGGAAGTGGGTTAGACTTAAATTTGTTCCATATTTGCTTCTTGATGCTCTCTTTTACTTCAATTCATATTTCTTATGTGAGCATCATCGAAATTATCATGCATATCTCAATGGCTATAAAGAAAGAGCTTTGGGGAGACAACCCATTATATTTTTACTTTCATTTTATTTTTGTTTTGTTGAGTCTTGGAAGTTATTTCCTCTATAATAACCTCTCCTTATCCTTTTTGTTTGGTTTTTGTGCCAAGAATAACCTCTAATGAGAGGGAAGTAAGATATGGGAAAGTTGCTGCCCCGAAACATATTTCTATGTGTCACTGTAAAAAATCGTGAAAAATCTCAGTGCGTCAGATTGAGCTGTAATGTTTTGTGCTTATGACCAAGGTTATTATCCAACTTTCGTTAGTTTTGTACTTTTAGATTTGAGCAACATAAGGTCTTCAAAAAAATCGTTTTTTACCTGCTGGTCTGTTTTGACAGATTTCTGCCATTATTTGCATTTGCCTCTTAATCGGTTTCTTCTTGAGTTCTCTTGGATCACTTGAGCTTTTAGAAGGAATTGCTACAGTATCTTGTGTTTTAATGGAAGTTTTACTTGTGTTTAAACTAAATCCAAAGGATTATTATTTTGAATACACTAATGTTGCTAATGAAGATTGTGTGAAGTTTTTTATGAAGGAATTTTTCAAGTGTAGGGAAGAATAATGTGATGAGATGTAGAGTGGACAAAAGTACAAGCTTGGGGATGCCACCCGTGTCACCCCAAGAAATATTCAAGAAGTAGAAGCGTCAAAGCTTGGGGATGCCCAAGGCATCCTCTTCTTCATCAATAAAAATCCCAGGTTTTCTTCCAAAACACTTCATTTTTATTGTTTCATGCACAATTGTGTTGTTCTTGGAGCATCTTTATTTTGTCTTTAGTTTGGTTTTCTTAAATAAATGGGTTGGACCCTTGCATTCATACATTGTTTCAAATAAGTTGATTGGTGTTGGAAAAGAGTAGGAAAGTTCATGCTTATAAGTGGTACAAAAGGAGTTTGTTTTGACTGTGGCCTAGACTTTATCATGTCATATTTGATATTGCTTTGACCTTATGCTTAGTGGTTATTTCTGTAGCATGACTTGTTCCAAACAATTGAGATTGCATAATGTGCCTTGAAAGAATCATGCGTTGTTTTAGCATACAAAAAGCATAATATTGTGGTATTCTCCTTCGACGCTTTATTTGGTTCACTTGGCACATGATTACACCATGTCAAGACCATTTACAACGAGCTGTTCATCACCTCCATAAGAAAGAACCATATCCTTAGTCATATTCAGCTACTTAAGGATATTTTTGACCGCTGTCCAGTGTTACATTCCAGGATCACTTTGATATCTGCTAGTCAAACTAACATCGTGTGCTATATCCGGTCTTGTACACAGCATGGCATACATGACAGAGCCTATGGCCGAGGCATAGGGGATTTTACTCATCTTCTCTCTATCTTCTGCCGTAGCTGGACTTTGTGTCTTACTCAAGGTCTTACCTGGCAACATGGGCAAGAACCCTTTCTTGCTTTCTTCCATTCTAAATCTCTTTAGAACCTTGTCCAGGTATGTACTTTGTGAAAGCGCTATTAAGCGTCTTGATCTATCTCTATAAATCTTGATGCCTAAAATGTATATCGCTTTGCCAAGATCCTGCATTGAAAAACTATTATTCAAATAGGCCTTGACACTTTCAAGAAGTTCTATATCATTCCCAATAAACAATATATCATCTACATATAGTATTAAGAATCCTACATACCTCCCACTCACTTTCTTGTAGATACAAGCTGATACGTCGTAAACGTATCTATAATTTTTGTTGTTCTATGCTTGTTTTATTTTACCCAAAGCAACACAGAGTCTAGAGCAGCGGAGGAGGGCAGGGGTTGGCCACACTAGGTGGTGGCGTGGGTCACCCCCAGGTGTGCCACCAGGTGGTGTGGGCCCCTCAGGCCTCCACCGACCTTGCCCCTTTGCCTATGTATTCCCCCCGAGATGAAAACCCTAGAAACCCGATCAGAATTCCACGAAAAGTTCCGTAGCGCTGCCGCCACCGAAGAGGAGATTCGGGGGATAGAAGTCTCTGTCCCGGCACACTGCCGGGATAGGGAAGTGCTCCCGGAGCCATCTCCATTGACTCCACCGCCAGCTCCATCACCGTTGCTGACTCCCATGATGAGGAGGGAGTAGTTCTCTCTGGAGGCTAAGGGCTCTACCGGTAACTATGTGTTCATCTCTCTCTCTATGTGTGATCTTGTGAGATCATGAGCTTTGTAATCTATAGATCTATTCTTCTACTCAAGTGCTTTAATTAATCTCTGTTTATCCCCACATGTGTGAAGTTGACAGTGTGCACACCGTGTGGCACTTAGGCTAAGGTTACAGAAATACTTATCATGATTATAATTTGAGTTGGATGTCTCTATGAGATTGTGATGTTTGTTGGAACCATCTAGCGCTCAAGGTGATAGTGAGGGGTTATATAGATGGGGAATGCGAACTTTAAGGTGTGCTGTTATAGCCCTACATCGTCCAACCGGAGATTAGTTTAGGGTAGCATAATGAAGAGAAGATATTTATATGAGAGTGTCCACTAGTGAAAGTATGATCCCTAGGCCTTGTTTCTAAGCATTGAAACACCGTTTACAATCAGTCCTGTTACATGTTTGCTTGCTGCCACTCTTATTTCAGATTGCAATTACCACTTATAATCATCCGTATTACTTGTATTTCACTATCTCTTCACCGAACTAGTGCACCTATACACTTGACAAGTGTATTGGGTGTGTTGGGGACACAAGAGACTTATTGTATCTTTTTTTTTGACCTGGGACTGTGAGGAAATTGCCCCACAGTAATTTATTAAAAAATGAGAGAACAAATTACAATTTACAAAGAAAAGGATGTACAAACCAAAAAAAGAACTACTACTACTACTCAACACCGAGCCCTTTGCTTGGCAAAATCTAGGCTCAAGGCAAAGCAGTTATCCAAGCTAGAAGTGGAGCTTTATATTTTCTTTTAATCCTATACTGAAGCAAAGAAATATCATTGATGAATCCTGATTTCCAACGTGTAAAAGTTGGTCTTTCCTGGTTAAAGATCTTTCCATTCCTCAATAGCCAAAAGTTCCAGCATGCTAGCATCATTACTTCCATAAAGAAGATGTGACCGAAATCTTTCTTGGCATTCTCCATAATCACCTGTATGTCATCATCTGGTTGCCAGGAAATTTGCAGATAGTTCCAAATCCTCCTACTTATTGTATCTTGATTGCAGGGTTGCTTGAGAGGGATACCTTTGACCACTTCCTCCCTGAGTTCGATAAACCTTGGGTGATCCACTTAAGGGAAACTTGTTGCTGTTCTACAAACCTCTGCACTTGGAGGCCCAACACTGTCTACAAGAATAGAAGCGTGCGTAGACATCAAGCTATTTTCTGGCGCCGTTGCCAGGGAGGTAAGGTAAAAGGTACTCACATCCTCTGGCTACTAAGCTATCTTCTAGTACTGTTGCTGGTGTGTGAGTGCTCAAAGTTATTTCCTTTAGATTCTACAATTATATCTTTTTGTTTCTTGTTTTTATTTTCACTAGTTAGGCTTAATGGAAAACAACAACAAAATTAGAGAGCTTTTTAGTATTTTTCCTGAGTTAGAACATAAATGGTTTGAAAAGAAAATTAAAAAACCCATGGAACTTTATTTGCATGCTAATAGCAATGTTATTAGTATGAATTTTTTGAACACCTTTGTTACTAATGCTATGGAAACGTCTAAGCTTGGGGAAGCTAGTTTTTATGAAAATGATCTTTTTAGTTCCCTAGCTTTAGAGGAGAAAATTTGCTCTGATGATACTTTATCTACCATATGTGGTGATTCTAATGATACTTGTGATATTTTAAATCCACATACTGAAAGCATCCCTTTTAAAATACCTATGGAAATTGTTGAACATGTTATGAATAACTGTTATTTTGGAGATGGAACTGTCCATCCTGGTGATCATTTACTCTTTATACATGAATTATGCGAGTTGTTCAAGTGTGCAGGTATTCCAATGAACCAAGTTAAGAGGAAGCTATTCTCTTTATCACTTAAGGGCAAATCAAGGGAGTGGTATGAGCTACTAGACGATCCTCATCATTCGGAGTGGAAGGAACTTCAATCTCTCTTTTACTCTAAATTTTATCCTCCTCATGAAATTCATAAAGATGGAATTAAATTTATAATTTTCATCCTCATGATGGAGAAAGTATTGCCCAAGCATGGGGGAGATTGAAGTCACTAATGCTCAAGTGTCCCATTCATGAGCTCCCCAGTAATATTGTTATTAATAATTTTTATGCAAGGCTTTCAGGACATTACAAGGACTACCTAGATACCTGTTTAGAGGGATCCTTCATAAGGAAGGAGGTGAAAGCTAAGTGAGATCTTATTTAAACAATTCAAAGCAATACCGAAGATTGGGATAACGATAAAGGTAAAGAACCAGGTATAAACTATGAGTATGATTGCATTAAGTTTCTTCTATTGTCTCTAACAATAAACCAGGGTATATGGAGAAGCTTCCTTTCAAGCCTCTCCCTCCTAAAGAGAAGAAGAAAAAGAAGAAGAGGAGGAGTAAAAGGAGGGAGGAAACGGTATTTTCCCCTAAGCCCGTTGCTCCTATTATAGTTTTTGATGAATCTGAACTCGATGATGTTCTTATGCCTGTTACCTATAGTAGTGATCATGATTGGGAAAAGCACACTACTTTTGATATTGAAAATCTCTTTGGTACTAATTCTAAAAATGATAATATTAATAATTGTTGTACTATTAGTGATATCCATGTTCCTTCCAATGATGATATGTTTACAAACGAACACACTTTGGAAGATAGCTATTCTATTGCTTATGATGATTACAATATGTCTCCTATAATTGATGATTATGGTGATGAGAATAATAATGATAGCTATTTTGTTGAATTTGCTCCCACTACAATTAATAAGAATAACTATGCTTATGTGGAGAGTAATAATGATTATATGCATGCAACTCATGATAAGAATGTTTTATGTGATAGTTATATTGTTAATTTTATTCATGATGTTACTGAAAGTTATTATGAGAGTCCCCTTTGTTATTCCCCGTGTATCCCTTCCTCCTCTTTATAAATAAAGGAAAATTCACACCGTAGGGATTTTTCCCTACGGTAACCTTGTGAAAAAAAGTACTATGAGAGAGGGAAACATGGTTTTATGTATCCGAACAATATTAAGTTTCCCCTCTTTATGTTGAAATTTTTGAAGTTGCACTTGTTTTGCTTTCCTAGGCTTGTTCCTTTGTGCTTTCATGACTTGTTTATTTACAAGATTATTTTTCATAGGAAGTGGGTTAGACTTAAATTTGTTCCATATTTGCTTCTTGATGCTCTCTTTTACTTTAATTCATATTTCTTATGTGAGCATCATCGAAATTATCATGCATATCTCAATGGCTATAAAGAAAGAGCTTTGGGGAGACAACCCATTATATTTTTACTTTCATTTTATTTTTGTTTTGTTGAGTCTTGGAAGTTATTTCCTCTATAATAACCTCTCCTTATCCTTTTTGTTTGGTTTTTGTGCCAAGAATAACCTCTAATGAGAGGGAAGTAAGATATGGGAAGTTGCTTTGAAACATATTTCTATGTGTCACTGTAAAAAATCGTGAAAAATCTCAGTGCGTCAGATTGAGCTGTAATGTTTTGTGCTTATGACCAAGGTTATTATCCAACTTTCGTTAGTTTTGTACTTTTAGATTTGAGCAACATAAGGTCTTCAAAAAAATCGTTTTTTACCTGCTGGTCTGTTTTGACAGATTTCTGCCATTATTTGCATTTGCCTCTTAATCGGTTTCTTCTTGAGTTCTCTTGGATCACTTGAGCTTTTAGAAGGAATTGCTACAGTATCTTGTGTTTTAATGGAAGTTTTACTTGTGTTTAAACTAAATCCAAAGGATTATTATTTTGAATACACTAATGTTGCTAATGAAGATTGTGTGAAGTTTTTTATGAAGGAATTTTTCAAGTGTAGGGAAGAATAATGTGATGAGATGTAGAGTGGACAAAAGTACAAGCTTGGGGATGCCACCCGTGTCACCCCAAGAAATATTCAAGAAGTAGAAGCATCAAAGCTTAGGGATGCCCAAGGCATCCTCTTCTTCATCAATAAAAATCCCAGGTTTTCTTCCAAAACACTTCATTTTTATTGTTTCATGCACAATTGTGTTGTTCTTGGAGCATCTTTATTTTGTCTTTAGTTTTCTTTTGTTTGGTTTGCTTAAATAAATGGGTTGGACCCTTGCATTCATACATTGTTTCAAATAAGTTGATTGGTGTTGGAAAAGAGTAGGAAAGTTCATGCTTATAAGTGGTACAAAAGGAGTTTGTTTTGACTGTGGCCTAGACTTTATCATGTCATATTTGATATTGCTTTGACCTTACGCTTAGTGGTTATTTCTGTAGCATGACTTGTTCCTAACAATTGAGATTGCATAATGTGCCTTGAAAGAATCATGCGTTGTTTTAGCATACAAAAAGCATAATATTGTGGTATTCTCCTTCGACGCTTTATTTGGTTCACTTGGTACATGAGTACACCATGTCAAGACCATGAACAAGTCACCTTAGCCTCTATGATCATTTATTTTTTTGACTTGTAATATCACTTTATGCTTTAATTAATAATGTTTTCTCGCTTTGCAAGATTATGGTCATTAGTGCTCTCTTAGTTGGTCGCTCCCAGTCTTTTGCTAGCCTCCACATGTACCAAGTATGAGTTACACTCGTGCATCCAATCCCCAAGAAAACCAAGTTATTCCATAGAGTCCACTATAAATTCCTATGCATGGTGTTTTACACTATTCCAAGTATATTCATGTTTTTACCTACCTTCCAAATTAAACTTGTTATGTGAAAATTAGTGATTAAAACTCTCACGAACTTGATGTCACACTTTACTTTCTTACACTTAATAAACTTTAACCATTGCATCCATCTATGTTGCGTATATGCTTGCACTTTATAAGTTGAGAATTAGCAGAACCATGTACCATGGGGAACGCTTTCAACATTGCACTTATTATTCAGTTGATATCATGTTCTTTTGTTTATGGATTCCGACGGTGTGAAATAAAAGGGGAGCTTGTAAGATCATGGAGTTTGTATGTGTGTTAGAGAAACACCTGGGCGGCTAGCCTAAGCCATGCCTAATCATGGTGGAAACTTGCAGCATAACCATAGTGAGCATTCTGTGAAGCATCCTCAATAAAAACCTATGCAAATAGCAAATAAAAAGATCGTTGAGATGCTCATTGTCTGTTGCCTTGTCATTTTGATATGGGATAGCTCATATATCACAGGGAAAGGGGTACCCCTTTGGCGATTCTCCATGATACACATGTACTTACAATGACAAGAACTTACTCGTGACTAAAGTTGAGTAGCATGAGGTTCGGTACTCATAGGCAAGGGGCATGAGATTTTCGACTTATAACTTGTCAAGCATATCCTCATATTTGTTCACTTTAACCTTAATCACCTAAAGATGCTTATGATAGGGGCAATGAGAGATGAAAGCTAATAAGTACCATAATTTTTGGAAGCTCTTTATGAAACTTGAAATCCCTGCTTCCTTCTTATGAAGGGCCTTTCTTTTTTACTTTTATGTTGAGTCTCCATCTTCTATATTTATGCACCAATTGAGAGAGCATAGTGATCATTCTTAGTTTAATGTGCATTGTCCTAAAACTTATTGATTGATTCATAATTGTGATATTGCTTGTTCCTAAATTATTTGTATCTAGTCACCCTTATGAACTTTGAAGGTGTCCTATGCATTTATGTTTTGCTATACCATGAGGGACAAGCTGAATACCATTCTTATTATGTTTTCTATATGTGAAACAAACAAATGTCTTTTAATGCATTGTTATTCATGAATATTTTGTTTGTACTTTTTCATGTTGCAACATAGTTGCTATGTCTTATTGTTAGAACTCCATCTTTCATGATTCATGTTAGAGTACTTTGATCCCAGCTATCAATGTTTTACAAATACCTTGATCGAGATTATGATGGTGCATGTCACCTAAAAAATTATTCTTTCAATCACTTACCTACTTGAGGACGGGAAGGAGTTAAGCTTGGGGATGCTTGATACGTTGTAAACGTATCTATAATTTTTGTTGTTCTATGCTTGTTTTATATCTACTTTCTTATGTTTTGTTCACACGTTGAGGTATTTTTATACATTTTCTGGAACTAACCTATTAACAAGATGCCACAGTGCCAGTTGCATTTTTTTGCTGTTTTTGGTTTCAGAAAATCTAGTAAGGAAATATTCTCGGAATTGGACGGGACAAAAGCCAAAGTCAATATTTTACCCAAAGCAACACGGAGTCCGGAGAAGAGACGGAGGAGGGCCAGGGACTGGCCATACTAGGTGGTGGCGTGGGTCACCCCTAGGCACGCCACCAGGTGGTGTGGGACCCTCAGGCCTCCATCGACCTTGCCCTTCGCCTATGTATTCCCCCCGAGATGAAAACCCTAGAAACCAGATCAGAATTCCACGAAAAGTTCCGCAGCGCTGCCGCCACCGAAGAGGAGATTCGGGGGACAGAAGTCTCTGTCCCGGCACCCTGCCGGGATAGGGAAGTGCCCCCGGAGCCATCTCCATTGACTCCACCGCCAACTCCATCGCCGTTGCTGACTCCCATGATGAGGAGGGAGTAGTTCTCTCTGGAGGCTAAGGGCTCTACCGGTAACTATGTGTTCATCTCTCTCTATGTGTGTGATCTTGTGAGATCATGAGGTTTGTAATCTATAGATCTATTCTACTACTCAAGTGCTTTAATTAATCTCTGCTTATCCCCACGTGTGTGAAGTTGACAGTGTGCACACCATGTGGAGAATATCATTTTGCGGCCCGAAAGTTGGGGTGTACAGGCAACGCGGTACCCAAGTTCCCTGAAATCAGCCGGGATGACTATAGTTGCTGTGCCAAATACTTAGAGGGTCTTTTTCGGCACGAATTCAACTTTACATTTCAATACAAAAAATCAGGCTAATGGGCGTCAAGTTGGGCCCCCCTGTCAGTTCTCGCTGTTATGTCGCTCCCGTCGCTTAGGCGGGGTGGCTGTCACGTAGGCTTGCAGCGTTGGCACCGTGGATAGGACAACACCCCTACCTAGTGTATTGACGTGACAAAACAGGGCACATGTATCGGCGTTATAATTATTTTTTGTTTACTCAGAAGCTGGAACGGCCACCACCACGCGTCTCTCCTTGGACTTCCGTCCCAATCGTTAACCCCTACCATAAAAGCGCATTGACGGTTCCACCGTTCCCCTGCCTCACAGAAACCACTCTTCTTCTTCTTCCTGTCATCTACTATCTTCTTCCCGTCTTCTCCTTGCCGCCATGGAAGGTCTATGCACTCTAGAGACAAGCTTCACTACCCATGACAACAAGAAGATAGACGTTGTCTACACCAACGAGGAGGAGACAGTGGTGCATGTCCTGAGGATGTACGACGGTTGGCTTGGGATAGACGAGGACAAGTTTGTGGGATTGGACCTCGAGTACACCCTGGAGCACCCATATGAAGGGAGTGAAGTCGCCGTCGTTCAACTGGCCATGCGGAAACACGTCCTCGTCTACCACCTCTCCCGGTTTGTAGATCTGCTCTCTGTAGCTAACCTCTTTTAGGGTTTTCTCTTGTTCTTTATCCACTTGCTCATCTTGCAACTACTGGATTTTATTTAGGACCAAATAAATTAGGGTTTGCCTATGTCTCAATCGACTGAGATTTTCTTTAGTCTCAATCGCCTAAGAAAAGTGCAACCGTAGTTAAAAGAAATGTGCAACTCGTTCAGTCGACTGAGAAATAGCAAAACCGAATAAATTATGACAATACAATGTTGAGAGTCTTGATCTTGCATTTACTAAACTTCTCAAAATTATATTGAGATGATGATCTTGCATTGACAAAATATTTGTAGTTACAAATTTTGGTGATGACAAACTACATACTTTCAGGACTGACAGGAAATATCCGGCGCTGCGCCAGTTCCTTGTAGAAAAGGGAATTGTTTTCTGCACTATCGATAAAAGAACTGATTTTTCGAAATTGTATCAAGAGGAAATTATAATTCCTGCGCACAAGTGGATCGATATTCAGAGTCTTGTCAAGATCCTAGGGGGCTCGAGGAAGGATGGAATGGCATCACTCGCAACTAGAATCCTCGATGAGTCGTACGACAAAATGAAGGAAGATTTCCCTACGGATAGGCATGATTTCTGGGACGAGTGGCTGTTGTCTGATATAAACCTGAAGTATGCAGCCATAGATGCTTACGTGACCTACCAGCTGTACAAGAAGATCCATTTTTTTCTACGTTACCTCGTGTTTTGCCCTATTTGCAAGAGGGAAGACGAGCTTAGGGGAGCCCTTTGTAGAAAATGCGGAATAGCTGAGTTTGAAGCTGAATATGCAAAGAAATTGGCTGCATATGAAGCAGCTGACAGAGAGGCTGTATAGGTGAAGAGCTTGCAGCTGAAGCTGAAGCAGCTGACAGAGAGGTTGTAGCTGAAGCAGCAAACAGAGAGGCTGCATCTTCTAGCGGCAACAATCAGGCATGTGATGCACCGCTAATTGTGCCGCAGGATGCTGAAGATAGGGAAGCCAAGTCAGATCCCAGGTGGGACGAACTTGCATTTCATGAGCTGTGGAGGGACAATAATGTAAGATCCACCTGGAATGATCACAGTTGGTCACCTAGGAATGATGGCAAGTGCCTCAAGTGGTCTAATGAGAAGTGAATTAAATTTTACTTCTTAGTGTTATGTTTCTGTTTTGTGGAACTCAGTTAGCTTGTCAAGATGGCTAGCGCCTCAAGTGAGAGTAGTAAAATAAATTTAACCCTCTTTGTGTTATGTTTATGTATGTGTCTTGTATCTTGTCAAGATGGTAGCTCGTTAACTGGCAGTTTGAAAGAGTACCCTTTTCCTCTCTCGCTAAACAGATATGTTTCATTTTTCCCAAATTGGTAGCAAATCTAGAGAAGATTCTCACTTTGATATTTCGTTCCCTTTTGGACCTCTTTTTGCCTCCGATCAGGTAGCAAATCTAGAGCAACAAATCACACCAGGCAGAATACATTCATTCAGAAAACAAAACAAATGTAGATATAGCTGTGCGCAGCTAAATAGGATATAGCGATAGAAAGTAGGTTGCTTAACGAGGTTCGATCCATTCAGCCAAAAATAGGATATATCCAGGAGACGGGGGCCTCCTCACCGGCGGCCACGGAGGCGACGATGGCCACCTTATCCTCCTCAGCCATCGCCGGCACGGACGGGGTATTCTCGGGAGTTTGCGGATGCTGGTGGGACAGTGGAGAGGGTTGCGTGGGGTCAGTGAGCTCAATAGTTAAGGTGGATAGAAGCAAGGCACGTTTCGTTGCACCACCGTGCAACGCGCCGTGCAGTCTACTGCACCGTGCACCACGACACGCGCACGGTACATCACGTTTTTTCCCAGGCCATGCATGACAGTTCTGTATTGAGCCGCATGCAAAGGGCGCACACCCAATTTCTATGTACGAAGTTTGACACGACCCTAAAATTGGCGATAGTTAAAAGTAGAAATGTAGAGCGGGAGGTAGGTGGCTGTATGGCGAGATTTGTGGGGTTGTGCTAGATTCGCTAGAGGGATGTGTTGATGACTGCGAGTGACTCGATGAACCGGAGACGTTAGGTCTCGTCGAGCTCAGCTGTTCAGCCTCCGGCTAGCGCTTGCAAGCTTCTTACGGTGGGCCCCAGTTGGAAGTGAGATTGAAAGCCGCTGCGTAAAAAAGGGATGTGTCTTATTAAAATCAAGTGGCAATAAATTGCAGTTGTCCATCAATGACCGTGCACTCGATGGCGCATGTGTTGTGGTGTAGTAGTAGCAGTAGTAGGCTTTTCAGACTTGATTAAACGTGACATGACCGCTCGACGACTTTTTCCATAGACGGCATCGTGTTCCTTCTTGTAGAGGGAGACGTCAAGATGGTAGCTCGTTAACTGGCAGTTTGAAAGAGTACCCTTTTCCTCTCTCGCTAAACAGATATGTTCATATTTGCCCAAATTGGTAGCAAATCTAGAGAAGATTCTCTCTTCGATAATTCGTTCTCTTTTGGACCTCTTTTTGCCTCCGATTAGGTAGCAAATCTAAAGCAGCAAATCACACCAGGCAGAATACATTCATTCAGAAAACAAAACAAATGTAGATATAGCTGTGCGCAGCTAAATAGGATATAGCGATAGAAAGTAGGTTGCTTAACGAGGTTCGATGCATTCAGCCAGAAATAGGATATAGCTAGAAAGAAGCTGCTTAGCAGCAGCAGCCGCCGCAGCTGCAGGCACATCCTGCAAGCGCCCGCGCCTCCGCCTCCTCCCTTCGGCGCTTCCTCCACTTCTTGCTGCCCAGTTTCTTGGACTTGCGGGCCTTGGGCCTGATTGGAGGCATGCGACCCTCTTTGATGGCCACCTGCTGGAGGTTTCGGAGGTGAATGCAGAGAGCCCAGTGTTCAGCGTTGTAGGCGTTGATGTTCACGGTCTCGCGCTTGCCGCTTTTGTGGATGCCGGAGCCCACGGCCTCTGCATGCTTCAGTAAGGTGTTGAAGTCGGTGCCGCCGGTGGCGCGACTCGTCAAGCAGTAGGCGCCCCCCTTGCGGAAGGGGCAGCTGTAGTAGGGGCCCTGAGGAAGCCGTCGTACTTGCCGGCCCGCAGCCTCCTTAGCACCTGACGAGCCTTGTTATGAATGGACTCGTCATCGCTGCAGACGTCGCTGCCGGAAACCTACTAGAAGAAAGGGAAAATGGGGGAGTAGATGGTGTAAGAAGATCGAGCAATCGAAATGCGAACAAGCGAATCCTAATAAACCAAGATCTAGCATCCAACAATGGGAACGGTGTTGGATAATTAGGCACAAATTCCATGATTAATTCCAGAATATAAAACATGACAATACCAGCTAAATTTTAAATAGATTAGCCCATTATTTCTAACAAACGGTAGAAGAACCAGGGGAGGGGAGCAAACCCTAGTTACCTCCGACCATAGGTTGTCGATGCCGGTGTGGTAGGGGTTCAGTGGAGCGATGTACTTATCTGGATCGTAGGTGCCCAAGAAGTGCGTGATCTGCTTGTGACCGGCGGGGGCCTCCTCGCCGGCGGGGGGCTCTTTTCGCGGCTCACAGCGGGAGGGCTCGACGGAATGGCGGCTGCCATCGATGCCTCGACTGGGGCCTGGACAGGGATAGCGGCTGCTTTCAACGCGTCGAGGGAGGCCGGCGAGGAGATGGGGGCCTCCTCGCTGGCGGCCACGGAGGCGACGATGGCCACCTTATCCTCCTCGGCCATCGCCGACGCGGACGGGGTATTCTCGGGAGTTTGTGGATGCTGGTGGGACAGTGGAGAGAGTTGCGTGGGGACAGTGAGCGAGAGTGGGAGTGGGTGTGCGGAGAGGGGCTCTATAGTTAAGGTGGATAGAAGCAAGGCACGTTTTGTTGTACCACCGTGCAACACGCCGCGCAGTCAACTGCACCGTGCACCGCGACACGCGCACGATACGTCATGTTTTTTCCCGGGCCATGCATGGTAGTTCTGTATTGAGCCGCATGCAAAGGGCGCACACACAATTTCTATGTACGAAGTTCGACACGGCCCTAAATTGGCGATTGAGAGCCGCTGCGTAAAAAATGGGATATGTCTTATTAAAATCAAGTGGCAATAAATTGCAGTTGTCCATCGACGACCGTGCACTCGATGACGCATGCGTTGTGGCGTAGTAGTAGCAGTAGTAGGCTTTTTAGACTTGATTAAACATGACATGACCGCTCGACGACTTTTTCCATGGACGGCATCGTGTTCCTTCTTGTAGAAGTCTCGCTGAGGGAGACGTCCGTGCTGTCTCACGCTGTACTGTGAAGGGCACGACGTGTGCAACGATCATCGTTGGATCGCACAGAATCAACGGTTGGTGCGCACGATCCGCGTGACAACTGTGATAACCAATCAGGGAGTAGCAGACAGGGTGAGCACATGTTTGTGCTTCTACGAAAGATAGAGAGAGGAGGGGGGCAAAACTGAGTAGTACCACATAAAACCAAGGGCGATACTGAGTAGTATAAAAATGGAAAGTGAGTGTCTTGTACAATGAAATAAATCATGGCATACATCAAATTATGCCAAGATAGATCCACTAGAGTTCATTGGATGTGTGTTCTTCTCATAAACCACGTAAGGATCCACTAGAGTTCATTGGCTGTGTGTTCTTCTCACAAACCACATATCACTAGTGTCGTTGCATGTGTGTTCTTCCCACAGACCACACATGGATCCACCAGTATCATTGCATGTGTGTTCTTCCCATGAACCACACATGGATCCACCAGTGTCATTGCATGTGTGTTCTTTTCACAGACCACATATGGATCCACCAGTGTCATTGCATGTGTGTTATTCTCACAAACCACGTAAGGATCCACCGGTGTCATTGCATGTGTGTTCCTCTCATAGACCACACATGGATCCACCGGTGGCATCACATGTCTGCTCTTTTCATGAACCACAGTTAGAGTCATCGCATGTCTCCTCTTTTCATGAACCACAACTAGAGTCATTGCATGTGTGTTCTTCCCACAAACCATATCATGAACCACACCCAGTGTCATTGCATGTGTATTCTTCTCATTAACCACACATGGATCCACCGGTGTCATTGCATGTCTGCTCTTTGCATGAACCACAGCTAGAGTCATTGCATGTGTGTTCTTCCCACAGACCACACATGGTTCCACCAGTGTCATTGCATGTGTCTTCTTCCCATGAACCACACATGGATCCACCGGTGTCATTGCATGTGTGTTCTTCCCATGAACCACACATGGATCCACCAGTGTCATTGCATGTCTGCTCTTTTCATGAACCACAGCTAGAGTCATTGCATGTGTGTTCTTCTCACAAACAACATATCAACAGTGTCATTGCATGTTTGCTCTTTTCATGAACCACACATGGATCCACCAGTGTCATTGCATGTGTGTTATTCTCACAAACCACGTAAGGATCCACCGGTGTCATTGCATGTGTGTTCCTCTCATAGACCACACATGGAACCACCGGTAGCATCGCATGTCTGCTCTTTTCATGAACCACAGTTAGAGTCATCGCATGTCTGCTATTTTTATGAACCACAGCTAGAGTCATTGCATGTGTGTTCTTCTCACAAACCATATGATAAACCACACCCAGTGTCATTACATGTGTGTTCTTCTCATTAACCACACATGGATCCACCAGTGTCATTGCATGTCTGCTCTTCTCATTAACAACAGCTAGAGTCATTGCATGTGTGTTCTTCTCACAAACCACACATGGATCCACCAGTGTCATTGCATGTGTGTTCTTCCCATGAACCGCACATGGATCCACCGGTGTCATTGCATGTGTGTTCTTCCCATGAACCACACATGGATCCAGCAGTGTCATTGCATGTCTGCTCTTTTCATGAACCACAGCTAGAGTCATTGCATGTGTGTTCTTCTCACAAACAACATAAAACCAGTGGCATTGCATGTCTGCTCTTTTCATGAACCACACATCGATCAACCAGTGTCATTGCATGTGTGTTATTCTCACAAACCACGTAAGGATCCACCGGTGTCATTGAATGTGTGTACCTCTCATAGACCACACATGGATCCACCGGTGGCATCGCATGTCTCCTCTTTTCATGACCCACAGTTAGAGTAATCGCATGTCTACTATTTTCATGAACCACGGCTAGAGTCATTGCATGTGTGTTCTTCTCATTAACCACACATGGATCCACTGGTGTCATTGCATGTCTTCTATTTTTATGAACCACATCTAGAGTCATTGCATGTGTGTTCTTCTCACAAACCATATCATGAACCACACCCAGTGTCATTGCATGTGTGTTCTTCTCATTAACCACACATGGATCCACCGGTGTCATTGCATGTCTGCTCTTTTCATTAACCACAGCCAGAGTCATAGCATGTGTGTTCTTCTCACAAACAACATATCACCAGTGTCATTGCATGTGTGTTCTTTCCATGAACCACACATGGATCCACCAGTGCCATTGCATGTGTGTTATTCTCAAAAACGACGTAAGGATCCACCGGTGTCATTGCATGTGTGTTCCTCTCATAGACCACACATGGATCCACCGGTGGCATCGCATGTCTCCTCTTTTCATGAACCACAGTTAGAGTAATCGCATGTCTACTATTTTCATGAACCACGGCTAGAGTCATTGCATGTGTGTTCTTCTCATTAACCACACATGGATCCACTGGTGTCATTGCATGTCTGCTATTTTCATGAACCACATCTAGAGTCATTGCATGTGTGTTCTTCTCACAAACCATATCATGAACCACACCCAGTGTCATTGCATGTGTGTTCTTCTCATTAACCACACATGGATCCACCGGTGTCATTGCATGTCTGCTCTTTTCATTAACCACAGCCAGAGTCATAGCATGTGTGTTCTTCTCACAAACAACATATCACCAGTGTCATTGCATGTGTGTTCTTTCCATGAACCACACATGGATCCACCAGTGCCATTGCATGTGTGTTATTCTCAAAAACGACGTAAGGATCCACCGGTGTCATTGCATGTGTGTTCCTCTCATAGACCACACATGGATCAACCGGTGCCATTGCATGTGTGCTCTTTTCATAAACCATAGTTAGATTCATTGCATGTGTGTTATTCTCACAAACCACATATCACCAGTGTCATTGCATGTGTGTTCTTCCGACAGACCACACATGGATCCACCAGTGTCATTGCATGTGTGTTCTTCCCATGAACCACACATGGATCCACCAGTGTCATTGCATGTGTGTTATTCTCATATACCACGTAAGGATCCACCGGTGTAATTGCATGTGTGTTCCTCTCATAGACCACACATGGATCCACCGGTGGCATCGCATGTCTTCTCTATTCATGAACCACAGTTAGAGTCATCGCATGTCTGCTCTTTTCATGAACCACAGCTAGAGTCATTGCATGTGTGTTCTTCCCACAAACCATATCATGAACCACACCCAGTGTCATTGCATGTGTGTTCTTCTCATTAACCACACATGGATCCACCGGTGTCATTGCATGTCTGCTCTTCTCATTAACCACAGCTAGAGTCATTGCATGTCTGTTCTTCTCACAAACCACATATCATCAGTGTCATTGCATGTGTGTGTTCTTCCCATAGACCACACATGGATCCACTGGTGTCATTGCATGTCCGCTCTTTTCATGAACCACAGCTAGAGTCATTGCATGTGTGTTCTTCTCACAAACAACATATCACCAGTGTCATTGCATGTGTGTTCTTTTCACAGACCACATATGGATCCACCAGTGTCATTGCATGTGTGGTATTCTCACAAACCACGTAAGGATCCACCGGTGTCATTGCATGTGTGTTCCTCTCATTAACCACACATGGATCCACCGGTGTCATTGCATGTCTGCTCTTCTCATTAACCATAGCTAGAGTCATTGCATGTCTGTTCTTCCCACAAACCACATATCATCAGTGTCATTGCATGTGTGTTCTTCCCATAGACCACACATGGATCCACCAGTGTCATTGCATGTGTGTTCTTCTCATTAACCACACATGGATCCACCAGTGTCATTGCATGTCTGCTCTTTTCATGAACCACAGCTAGAGTCATTGCATGTGTGTTCTTCTCACAGACCACATATCACCAGTGTCATTGCATGTGTGTTCTTCCCATGAACCACACATGGATCCACCGGTGTCATTGCATGTCTGCTCTTTTCATGAACCACAGCTAGAGTCATTGCATGTGTGTTCTTCTCACAAACATCATATCACCAGTGTCATTGCATGTCTGCTCTTTTCATGAACCACACATGGATCCACCAGTGTCATTGCATGTGTGTTATTCTCACAAACCACGTAAGGATCCACCGGTGTCATTGCATGTGTATTCCCCTCATAGACCACACATGGATCCACCAGTGGCATCGCATGTCTGCTCTTTTCATGAACCATAGTTAGAGTCATCGCATGTCTACTATTTTCATGAACCACAGCTAGAGTCATTGCATGTGTGTTCTTCTCACAAACCATATCATGAACCACACCCAATGTCATTGCATGTGTGTTCTTCTCATTAACCACACATGGATCCACCAGTGTCATTGCATGTGTGTTCGTCCCATGAACCACACATGGATCCACCAGTGTCATTGTATGTCTGCTATTTTCATGAACCACAGCTAGAGTTATTGCATGTGTGTTCTTCCCACAGACCACACATGGATCCACCAGTGTCATTGCATGTGTGTTCTTCCCATGAACCACGCAAGGATCCACCAGTGTCATTGCATGTCTGCTCTTTTCATGAACCACAACTAGAGTCATTGCATGTGTGTTCTTCTCACAAACAACATATCGCCAGTGTTATTGTATGTGTGTTCTTTCCATGAACCACACATGGATCCACCAGTGTCATTGCATGTGTGTTATTCTCACAAACCACGTAAGGATCCACCGGTGTCATTGCATGTGTGTTCCTCTCATAGACCACACATGGATCCACCGGTGGCATCGCATGTCTGCTCTTTTCATGAATCACAATTAGAGTCATCGCATGTCTGCTCTTTTCATGAACCACAGCTAGTCATTGCATGTGTGTTCTTCCCACAAACCATATCATGAACCACAACCAGTGTCAATGCATGTGTGTTCTTCTCATTAACCACACATGGATCCACCAGTGTCATTGCATGTCTGCTCTTTTCATGAACCACAGCTAGAGTCATTGCATGTGTGTTCTTCTCACAGACCACATATCACCAGTGTCATTGCATGTGTGTTCTTCCCACAGACCACACATGGATCCACCAGTGTCATTGCATGTGTGTTCTTCCCACAGACCACACATGGATCCACCCGTGTCATTGCATGTGTGTTCTTCCCATGAACCTAACATGGATCCACCAGTGTCATTGCATGTCTGCTCTTTTCATGAACCACAGCTAGAGTCATTGCATGTGTGTTCTTCTCACAAACAACATATCACCAGTGTCATTGCATGTGTGTTCTTTCCATGAACCAGACATGGATCCACCAGTGTCATTGCATGTGTGTTATTCTCACAAACCACGTAAGGATCCACCGGTTTCATTGCATGTGTGTTCCTCACATAGACCACACATGGATCCACCGGTGGCATCGCATGTATACTCTTTTCATGAACCACAGTTAGAGTCATCGCATGTCTGCCCTTTTCATGAACCACAGCTAGAGTAATTGCATGTGTGTTCTTCTCACAAACCATATCATGAACCACACCCAGTGTCATTGCATGTGTGTTGTTCTCATTAACTACACATGGATCCACCGGTGTCATTGCATGTCCGCTCTTCGCATGAACCACAGCTAGAGTCATTGCATGTGTGTTCTTCTCACAGACCATATATCAGCAATGTCATTGCATGTGTGTTCTTCGCATAGACCACACATGGATCCACCAGTGTCATTGCATGTGTGTTCTTCCCATGAACCACACATGGATCCACCAGTGTCATTGCATGTCTGCTCTTTTCATGGATCACAGTTAGAGTCATTACATGTGTGTTCTTCTCACAAACAACATATCACCAGTGTCATTGCATGCGTGTTCTTTCCATGAACCACACATGGATCCACCAGTGTCATTGCATGTGTGTTATTCTCACAAACCACGTAAGGATCCACCAGTGTCATTGCATGTGTGTTCCTCTCAGAGACCACACATGGATCCACCGGTGGCATCGCATGTCTGCTCTTTTCAGGAACCACCATTAGAGTCATCGCATGTCTGCTCTTTTCATGAACCACAACTAGAGTCATTGCATGTGTATTCTTCCCGCAAACCATATCATGAACCACACCCAGTGTCATTGCATGTGTGTTCTTCTCATTAACCACACATGGATCCACCGGTGTCATTGAATGTCTGCTCTTTTCATGAACCACAGCTAGAGTCATTGCATGTGTGTTCTTCTCACAGACCACATATCACCAGTGTCATTGCATGTGTGTTCTTCCCACAGACCACCCATGGATCCACCAGTGTCATTGCATGTGTGTTCTTCCCATGAACCACACATGGATCCACCAGTGTCATTGCATGTCTGCTCTTTTCATGAACCACAGCTAGAGTCATTGCATGTGTTTTCTTCTCACAAACAACATATCACCAGTGTCATTGCATGTGTGTTCTTTCCATGAACCACACAGGGATCCACCAGTGTCATTGCATGTGTGTTATTCTCACAAACCACACATGGATCCACCAGCGTCATTGCATTTCTACTCTTTTCATGAACCACAACTAAAGTCATTGCATGTGTGTTCTTCTGACAAACAACATATCGCCAGTGTCATTGCATGTGTGTTCTTTCCATGAACCACACTTGGATCCACCAGTGTCATTGCATGTGTGTTAGTCTCACAAACCACGTAAGGATCCACCGGTGTCATTGCATGTGTGTTCCTCTCATAGACCACATATGGATCCACCGGTGGCATCGCATGTCTGCTCTTTTCATGAACCACAGTTAGAGTCATCGCATGTCTGCTGTTTTCGTGAACCACAGCTAGAGTCATTGCATGTGTGTTATTCCCGCAAACCTTATCATGAACCACAGCCAGTGGCATTGCATGTGTGTTCTTCTCATTAACCACACATGGATCCACCGGTGTCATTGAATGTCTGCTCTTTTCATGAACCACAGCTAGAGTCATTGCATGTGTGTTCTTCTCACAAACAACATATCACCAGTGTCATTGCATGTGTGTTCTTTCCATGAACCACACATCGATCCACCAGTGTCATTGCATGTGTGTTATTCTCACAAACCACACATGGATCCACCAGTCTCATTGCATGTGTGTTATTTCCATGAACCACACATGGATCCACCAAAGGTCATTGCATGTGAGCTCTTTCATGAACCACATGGATCCACAGAGTCATTGCATGTGTGTTCTTTTAGCTACAGAGATATATATGTGTGTTATTCTCACAAACCACATATCACCAGTGTCATTGCATGTGTGTTATTCCCACGCCACACATGGATCCACCGTGTCATTGCATGTGTGTTCTTCCCATGAACCACACATCGATCCACCAGTGTTATTGCATGTGTGTTATTCTCACAAACCACAAGGATCCACGGTATCATTGCATGTGTGGTCCTCTCAGAGACCACACATGGATCCACCGTGGCATCGCATGTCTGCTCTTTTCATGAAACACAGTTAGAGTCATCGCATGTCCGCTTCTTTTCATGAACCACCTAGAGTCATTGCATGTGTGTTCTTCCATAAACCATATCATGAACCACACCTAGTGTCATTGCATGTGTGTTCTTCTCATTAACCACACATGGATCCACCGTGTCATTGAATGTCCGCTTTTTCATGAACCATAGCTAGAGTCATTGCATGTGTGTTCTTCTCACAGACCACATATCACCAGTGTCATTGCATGTGTGTTCTTCCCACAGACCACACATGGATCCACCAGTGTCATTGCATGTGTGTTCTTCCCATGAACCACACATGGATCCACCGATGTCATTGCATGTGTGTTCTTCCCATGAACCACACATGGATCCACCAGTGTCATTGCATGTGAGCTCTTTTCATGAACCATAGCTAGAGTCATTGCATGTGTGTTATTCTCACAAACCACATATCACCAGTGTCATTGCATGTGTGTTCTTCCGACAGACCACACATGGATCCACCAGTGTCATTGCATGTGTGTTCTTCCCATGAACCACACATGGATACACCAGTGTCATTGCATGTGTGTTAT
This sequence comes from Avena insularis, assembly GCA_023614405.1. Taxonomy (NCBI): domain Eukaryota; kingdom Viridiplantae; phylum Streptophyta; class Magnoliopsida; order Poales; family Poaceae; genus Avena; species Avena insularis. Next base: position 371,397,311 of record CM042689.1, read on the forward strand.
TTTCATATACCACGTAAGGATCCACCGGTGTAATTGCATTTGTGTTCCTCTCATAGACCACACATGGATCCACTGGTGGCATCGCATGTCTGCTCTTTTCATGAACCACAGTTAGAGTCATCGCATGTCTGCTCTTTTCTTGAACCATAGCTAGAGTCATTGCATGTGTGTTCTTCCCACAAACCATATCATGAACCACACCCAGTGTCATTGCATGTGTGTTCTTCTCATTAACCACACATGGATCCACCGGTGTCATTGCATGTCTGCTCTTCTCATTAACCACATCTAGAGTCATTGCATGTCTGTTCTTCTCACAAACCACATATCACCAGTGTCATTGCATGTCTTTTCTTCCCACAGACCACACATGGATCCACCAGTGTCATTGCATGTGTGTTCTTCCCATGAACCACACATGGATCCACCAGTGTCATTGCATGTCTGCTCTTTTCATGAACCACAGCTAGAGTCATTGCATGTGTGTTCTTCTCACAAACAACATATCACCAGTGTCATTGCATGTGTGTTCTTTCCATGAACCACACAGGGATCCACCAGTGTCATTGCATGTGTGTTATTCTCACAAACCACACATGGATCCACCAGCGTCAGTGCATTTCTGCTCTTTTCATGAACCACAACTAAAGTCATTGCATGTGTGTTCTTCTGACAAACAACATATCGCCAGTGTCATTGCATGTGTGTTCTTTCCATGAACCACACTTGGATCCACCAGTGTCATTGCATGTGTGTTAGTCTCACAAACCACGTAAGGATCCACCGGTGTCATTGCATGTGTGTTCCTCTCATAGACCACATATGGATCCACCGGTGGCATCGCATGTCTGCTCTTTTCATGAACCACAGTTAGAGTCATCGCATGTCTGCTGTTTTCGTGAACCACAGCTAGAGTCATTGCATGTGTGTTCTTCCCGCAAACCTTATCATGAACCACAGCCAGTGGCATTGCATGTGTGTTCTTCTCATTAACCACACATGGATCCACCGGTGTCATTGAATGTCTGCTCTTTTCATGAACCACAGCTAGAGTCATTGCATGTGTGTTCTTCTCACAAACAACATATCACCAGTGTCATTGCATGTGTGTTCTTTCCATGAACCACACATCGATCCACCAGTGTCATTGCATGTGTGTTATTCTCACAAACCACACATGGATCCACCAGTCTCATTGCATGTGTGTTATTTCCATGAACCACACATGGATCCACCAGTGTCATTGCATGTGAGCTCTTTTCATGAACCACAGCTAGAGTCATTGGATGTGTGTTCTTTTCACAGACCACATATGGATCCACCAGTGTCATTGCATGTCTGCTCTTTTCACGAACCATAGCTAGAGTCATATATGTGTGTTATTCTCACAAACCACATATCACCAGTGTCATTGCATGTGTGTTATTCCCACAGACCACACATGGATCCACCAGTGTCATTGCATGTGTGTTCTTCCCCTGAACCACACATGGATCCACCAGTGTCATTGCATGTGTGTTATTCTCACAAACCACGTAAGGATCCACCGGTATCATTGCATGTGTGGTCCTCTCAGAGACCACACATGGATCCACCGGTGGCATCGCATGTCTGCTCTTTTCATGAAACACAGTTAGAGTCATCGCATGTCTGCTCTTTTCATGAACCACAGCTAGAGTCATTGCATGTGTGTTCTTCCCGCAAACCATATCATGAACCACACCTAGTGTCATTGCATGTGTGTTCTTCTCATTAACCACACATGGATCCACCGGTGTCATTGAATGTCTGCTCTTTTCATGAACCATAGCTAGAGTCATTGCATGTGTGTTCTTCTCACAGACCACATATCACCAGTGTCATTGCATGTGTGTTCTTCCCACAGACCACACATGGATCCACCAGTGTCATTGCATGTGTGTTCTTCCCATGAACCACACATGGATCCACCGATGTCATTGCATGTGTGTTCTTCCCATGAACCACACATGGATCCACCAGTGTCATTGCATGTGAGCTCTTTTCATGAACCATAGCTAGAGTCATTGCATGTGTGTTATTCTCACAAACCACATATCACCAGTGTCATTGCATGTGTGTTCTTCCGACAGACCACACATGGATCCACCAGTGTCATTGCATGTGTGTTCTTCCCATGAACCACACATGGATACACCAGTGGCATTGCATGTGTGTTATTTTCATATACCACGTAAGGATCCACCGGTGTAATTGCATGTGTGTTCCTCTCATAGACCACACATGGATCCACTGGTGGCATCGCATGTCTGCTCTTTTCATGAACCACAGTTAGAGTCATCGCATGTCTGCTCTTTTCTTGAACCATAGCTAGAGTCATTGCATGTGTGTTCTTCCCACAAACCATATCATGAACCACACCCAGTGTCATTGCATGTGTGTTCTTCTCATTAACCACACATGGATCCACCGGTGTCATTGCATGTCTGCTCTTCTCATTAACCACATCTAGAGTCATTGCATGTCTGTCCTTCTCACAAACCACATATCACCAGTGTCATTGCATGTCTGTTCTTCCCACAGACCACACATGGATCCACCAGTGTCATTGCATGTGTGTTCTTCCCATGAACCACACATGGATCCACCAGTGTCATTGCATGTCTGCTCTTTTCATGAACCACAGCTAGAGTCATTGCATGTGTGTTCTTTTCACAAACAACATATCACCAGTGTCATTGCATGTGTGTTCTTTCCATGAACCACACAGGGATCCACCAGTGTCATTGCATGTGTGTTATTCTCACAAACCACACATGGATCCACCAGTGTCATTGCAGGTCTGCTCTTTTCATGAACCACAACTAGAGTCATTGCATGTGTGTTCTTCTCACAAACAACATATCGCCAGTGTCATTGCATGTGTGTTCTTTCCATGAACCACACATGGATCCACCAGTGTCATTGCATGTGTGTTAGTCTCACAAACCACGTAAGGATCCACCGGTGTCATTGCATGTGTGTTCCTCTCATAGACCACATATGGATCCACCGGTGGCATCGCATGTCTGCTCTTTTCATGAACCACAGTTAGAGTCATCGCATGTCTGCTCTTTTCATGAACCACAGCTAGAGTCATTGCATGTGTGTTCTTCCCGCAAACCTTATCATGAACCACACCCAGTGGCATTGCATGTGTGTTCTTCTCATTAACCACACATGGATCCACCGGTATCATTGAATGTCTGCTCTTTTCATGAACCACAGCTAGAGTCATTGCATGTGTGTTCTTCTCACAAACAACATATCACCAGTGTCATTGCATGTGTGTTCTTTCCATGAACCACACATCGATCCACCAGTGTCATTGCATGTGTGTTATTCTCACAAACCACACATGGATCCACCAGTCTCATTGCATGTGTGTTATTTCCATGAACCACACATGGATCCACCAGTGTCATTGCATGTCTGCTCTTTTCATGAACCACAGCTAGGGTCATTGCATGTGTGTTCTTTTCACAGACCACATATGGATCCACCAATGTCATTGCATGTCTGCTCTTTTCACGAACCACAGCTAGAGTCATATATGTGTGTTATTCTCACAAACCACATATCACCAGTGTCATTGCATGTGTGTTCTTCCCACAGACCACACATGGATCCACAAGTGTCATTGCATGTGTGTTCTTCCCATGAACCACACATGGATCCACCAGTGTCATTGCATGTGTGTTATTCTCACAAACCACGTAAGGATCCACAGGTGTCATTGCATGTGTGTTTCTCTCAGAGACCACACATGGATCCACCGGTGGCATCGCATGTCTGCTCTTTTCATGAAACACAGTTAGAGTCATCGCATGTCTGCTCTTTTCATGAACCACAACTAGAGTCATTGCATGTGTGTTCTTCCCGCAAACCATATCATGAACCACACCTAGTGTCATTGCATGTGTGTTCTTCTCATTAACCACACATGGATCCACCGGTGTCATTGAATGTCTGCTCTTTTCATGAACCACAGCTAGAGTCATTGCATGTGTGTTCTTCTCACAGACCACATATCACCAGTGTCATTGCATGTGTGTTCTTCCCACAGACCACACATGGATCCACCAGTGTCATTGCATGTGTGTTCTTCCCATGAACCACACATGGATCCACCGATGTCATTGCATGTGTGTTCTTCCCATGAACCACACATGGATCCACCAGTGTCATTGCATGTGAGCTCTTTTCATGAACCACAGCTAGAGTCATTGCATGTATGTTATTCTCACAAACAACATATCACCAGTGTCATTGCATGTGTGTTCTTCCGACAGACCACACATGGATCCACCAGTGTCATTGCATGTGTGTTCTTCCCATGAACCACACATGGATCCACCAGTGTCATTGCATGTGTGTTATTCTCATAAACCACGTAAGGATCCACCGGTGTAATTGCATGTGTGTTCCTCTCATAGCCCACACATGGATCCACTGGTGGCATCGCATGTCTGCTCTTTTCATGAACCACAGTTAGAGTCATCGCATGTCTGCTCTTTTCATGAACCATAGCTAGAGTCATTGCATGTGTGTTCTTCCCACAAACCATATCATGAACCACACCCAGTGTCATTGCATGTGTGTTCTTCTCATTAACCACACATGGAACCACCGGTGTCATTGCATGTCTGCTCTTCTCATTAACCACATCTAGAGTCATTGCATGTCTGTTCTTCTCAGAAACCACATATCACCAGTGTCATTGCATGTCTGTTCTTCCCACAGACCACACATGGATCCACCAGTGTCATTGCATGTGTGTTCTTCCCATGAACCACACATGGATCCACCAGTGTCATTGCATGTCTGCTCTTTTCATGAACCACAGCTAGAGTCATTGCATGTGTTTTCTTCTCACAAACAACATATCACCAGTGTCATTGCATGTGTGTTCTTTCCATGAACCACACAGGGATCCACCAGTGTCATTGCATGTGTGTTATTCTGACAAACCACACATGGATCCACCAGTGTCATTGCATGTCTTCTCTTTTCATGAACCACAACTAGAGTCATTGCATTTGTGTTCTTCTCATAATCAACATATCGCCAGTGTCATTGCATGTGTGTTCTTTCCATGAACCACACATGGATCCACCAGTGTCATTGCATGTGTGTTATTCTCACAAACCACGTAAGGATCCACCGGTTTCATTGCATGTGTGTTCCTCTCATAGACCACACATGGATCCACCGGTGGCATCGCATGTCTGCTCTTTTCATGAACCACAGTTAGAGTCATCGCATGTCTGCTCTTTTCATGAACCACAGCTAGAGTCATTGCATGTGTGTTCTTCCCGCAAACCACAACATGAACCACACCCAGTGGCATTACATGTGTGTTCTTCTCATTAACCACACATGGATCCACCGGTGTCATTGAATGTCTGCTCTTTTCATGAACCACAGCTAGAGTCATTGCATGTGTGTTCTTCTCACAAACAACATATCACCAGTGTCATGCATGTGTGTTCTTTCCATGAACCACACATGGATCCACCAGTGTCATTGCATGTGTGTTATTCTCACAAACCACACATGGATCCACCAGTCTCATTGCATGTGTGTTATTTCCATGAACCACACATGGATCCACCAGTGTCATTGCATGTCTGCTCTTTTCATGAACCACAGCTAGAGTCATTGCATGTGTGTTCTTTTCACAGACCACATATGGATCCACCAGTGTCATTGCATGTATGCTCTTTTCACGAATCACAACTATAGTCAGATATGTGTGTTATTCTCACAAACCACATATCACCAGTGTTATTGCATGTGTGTTCTTCCCACAGACCACACATGGATCCACCAGTGTCATTGCATGTGTGTTCTTCCCATGAACCACACATGGATCCACCAGTGTCATTGCATGTGTGTTATTCTCACAAACCACGTAAGGATCCACCGGTGTAATTGCATGTGTGGTCCTCTCATATACCACACATGGATCCACCGATCGCATCCCATGTCTGCTCTTTTCATGAACCACAGTTAGAGTCATCGCATGTCTGCTCTTTTCATGAACCACAACTAGAGTCATTGCATGTGTGTTCTTTGCACAAACCATATCATGAACCACACCCAGTGTCATTGCATGTGTGTTCTTCTCATTAACCACACATGGATCCACCGGTGTCATTGCATGTCTTCTCTTCTCATTAACCACAGTTAGAGTCATTGCATGTGTGTTCTTCTCACAAACCACATATCACCAGTGTCATTGCATGTGTGTTGTTCCCACAGAACACACATGGATCCACCAGTGTCATTGCATGTGTGTTCTTCCCATGAACCACACATGGATCCACCAGTGTCATTGCATGTCTTCTCTTTTCATGAACCACAGCTAGAGTCATTGCATGTGTGTTCTTCCCATGAACCACACATGGATCCACCCAGTGTTATTGCATGTGTGTTCTTCCCATGAACCACACATGGATCCACCAGTGTCATTGCATGTGTGTTATTCTCACAAACCACGTAAGGATCCACCGGTGTCATTGCATGTGTGTTCTTCTCATTAACAACACATGGATCCACCAGTGTCATTGCATGTCTGCTCTTCTCATTAACCACAGCTAGATCCACCAGTGTCATTGGATGCATGTTCTTTTCATAAACCGCATATGGATACTAATTAACCTTAGGAGAGCCCTAACCTTAGCGTTAGACCGAGTCTTCTAGAAGGCACGCCCTAACACAGTTGTTCTGCTTGACGATTGTTACATACCGTTCGATCGGGGCGCTTGGACGATTGGGATGGTTTTCGTGAGATCGATCCGCGAGTAGTCTGTTCTGTGGCATGATTGGCCACGCTTTCTCTGGACAAACTGGCAACACCGGGGGCTCCCCTGTTGCGAGTGTCATGACTCACGAGTTGAGCGGGCCATATCCCAGTGTCACGTCCCCATTACTTCTCTTCCTCCCCGTACTTCTCTTCCTTCCCCTCGAAGCCACATTCCCCACTTCACTCCCATCCTACCGTAGCCGCAAGCCGACGGCGCCTCCATCCCAATCCCCTCTCCGGCAGCCACCCCCCTCCCCTCTCGCCATGGGTTCAAGGGGAGACGGCGAGGAAGCGCGTCATGACGACAGGGACGATGATTTCAATGTGAGTCATCTCATCTCTATCTCTATCATCCGTGGCCAGTTATCTATTTTTTGAGCCAAATCTACTCCGTTTACTCATGCGCTTATGATGTGTTAGGCCAACCAGACGATGTATGACGCCGACTATCACGGTTTAGCGGATGAAGACAGTCCTCTGCTATGTAAACATGGATATGTGCCTGCTAAATTTGTAGCGTTCGAAGGACGAAACGCAGGCATGAGGTTTCTACAGTGTCAAGGAAATCATGCAATGATGCGAGGCGGAAGTTGCGGTGTTGTCAAATGGGTAGATCCAGAGTGGCCCAAATCAATGCAGAAAGCACTGGACAAACTATGGGAAATGACTATTGAGTTGAAAGAATCCGCATTCATCTCACTTCTTGACAGTGTTGAGATGAAGCTATGGGAACCAGTTGACACGACCAAGCATAAGCGAGATCTCATGGGGGTGGAAGACAAGGTTAGCAAAGTCGAGAAGGAGAGAGACGCGGCGTTGGCCCTGAAGGCTAAAGCAGAGCAAGAACTGACTCAAGCAAGGAAGGATCTTCACCAGGCCAAAGTCCTGCAGTTCACAACTACGAGTATTGACAAGTGCATTAGGAAAGATGCAGAGAAACAATTGAAGCTGTGCAAGGAAGATGTTAAAAGGAAGGAGCAGACGATTCGACCCTTGCTCTCGCAGGAAGATGCGCATAGGGCTAATATTAGGAAGATCAAGGAGATGTGTGATAACTAGTTCTATTTAGCTTAAGCTCCGTGCCTTTTTTAAGTTGTAATAGTTGTACTTGTTGACCTAGCGGTCTGAACTATTGGCCCCAGAGTCCTGGGAGTAAAAAAATTGGTCGCCTGTTAATCTGTCTTAACCCTGCATTACTTCCTTTTGTCTGACCAATGCCCCTTGGATATTCCGCCCGTCGCTTCGTCGTCCTCGTGTACAAATAGGAGGCGCCACAGCTCGTCGCTTCGTCGCCCATCCCCTAGCCCTCTCCAATCTCCACCGTGTCGTCCACCCCCCTCGCTCCCTCTCCAATCTCCACTGTGCCGCCATGGAGATACCCTCGCTAAACTTCTATGAGGCGGTGATGTTCACGCACTTCGACATCCTCCTGCCGCCGGCCGCAACGGTGCCCCACGGATGGCGCATCAGCTATGCGGGGGTGCTGGTGGCTCCGCAACCTTGTCCCCGACGGAGCCGTGATGGAGAGCGAAATCGCGGCGCGCCGCCGCCAGATGCCCGCGTGGAAGAGGGCGATGCCCCGCTACGCAGCGGCCAACCTGTACTGGCCGTCTCTGTTCAAGAAGGAGCGGAAGGCCAAGATTGGCAACCGCATCGTTTACGGGCGCGTGGTGCACCGGGATCTCCACAACCGAGAAGGGCGGGAGAGGTTCTGGTCCGTCCCTGGACGGACCAAGTTCACCGTCGCCGCCGCTCGTCGCGAAGAGGTGCTCCGTCTCGCGTACAATGCGGTAATCGTGGAGGTTCCGTCCGACGAAGACGAGGAAGCCGGCGGCTCGGAGGACAGCGGCAGTGGAAGTGAAATTGTTGACTAGTGGTTGAATTAATGTAGGATGTGAAATCGCACCTTTGTTTAGAAGAATTTGTGGTTGAATTAATGAAATGCCTCAATTTAGATCTCTGTCTCGATTAATTTGTGGAAGAATTTGTGATTTAGATCAATTTCTGCTTCGATTTAGATCTCTATCCCGGATTGGGAACGTGACCGTGGACCAAAGACCCATTTTATACTAGTGTATTCTGACATTGGTGGTTTGTTTAAACGTAATCTACGTGGATTTGGCCACATGCAAATGGCACAACCACAATTTATAAAGTGGAAGCACGTACACCCAGTTACTGGAGATCCGGGGGCTTCACCAGATGCAAGGGATGCAGGAGCAGAGAGACGGTGAGATAGACGGGCTCAAGATTAGGCTAGAAATTGGTACCCATTTCCTCCTCATCTAGGCATTATCGGTGAGAACATTGTTGTTTATGTTGCCACTTGCCACATCGTTGTGCAGCATCTGAAATAAGTTGCTGCTTCGTGGAGTGTGGCAGCTTAAATAATTTATTTATGTGCCACTACATTCCGTCGTATTTGGAGACCTCCTGCCCCTCAGCAATCGTGGAACCGGTGCTGCGTGTTTTCAGATAGCAGTGGCACAATCAAAATCTCAGATTCAACTACTGACTCGGGCGTTTCCAAACCCTAAGTCGCGGTACATTTTACTCAGAGAACGTGGGTAGATTGTTTTGCCCAGCAACGTGCCACACACAGAGCTCCAGAATTTAACAGAATTACATATATAGGTTCAAGTTCAACACATTACTATGCATCTTCATTGCCAGCAGCCTTCTTCCACAGCCTAGGTGCCAAGCCTTCATGTCCACTGGCTTCTTCATTTCCTGCCTTCTTCCTCTTCTTCGATGCCAATTTTCTTAGCTTCACGTACTCTGCATCGCCGGGACAATGGGCACCAGAATCGTGTCCAGCATCATCTTTCCACTCGTTTTTAATTTCTTCGGGTAGCAAAATGACTGACCCGGCAGTAATGTTTCTAACCTTGTGGCACTTCCTGTCAAAGAAACAAGACTGTTGCATAACTGCCCAATATCTACAGAGTAAATAAAAGAAAAATTACAATTCAGCACAAACATGCGAACCCCAAGCGACCTTTGCTTACCAGGAGCTAATTGGGTTTGAGCAACCACCCTGTCCAAGAATAGAAGGGCGACTCCCAGTTGTAGGAGCTTCCACATCCAGTACATCATAATTCAGCTCAAACATGCAATCTGAAGCATACCTTTTCATCAACCCAATTAGCTGGCTATCATACGTTATAGGAACCATGATGCCACGTTCATCCATGAAGCTGAACTTTGCAGTCTGCTTCGGCCATACTTCAACATGATTACGTAGAGCAGCAACCATACCAGATATAGTGTAGATCTACGCAGGCGCTTCTTCCATCGTGAAACAATGGCTTCCATACCACTTTCCCTTGGAGTCGTACCTGTAGAGGACTACCGTAACCAGGTAAGGGGGGTCCGCGCGGATCCCACTTGATAGAAAACTGTGGACAAAATATGTTTGTCAGCGTTGGTCTAACTCACAATTTGAGGTTCAGTAGCCAGCTAGCAGTTGTAATTAGTGCGAATAGCAAAGAGAAGGGTATCTCACCTACTTGTAGGCAGAACTTCTTCTTCCTTGATAGTAGGATCTGCCATCCTTCGAACTGCTCGGCTCGTCGACGGCGGAGGCGGGCTAGAGCCTCGCAACGGCGGCTACGGCATGTGCCATTGGAGATGGTATCAGGGACTAGGTGCAGCAACTAGGCCCAACAACTTGGCCTCGGAAGTCAAATGTCCGAAGGGATCGTCCTGCCTGGAGGGTGGATTCCGACGCCGCCGGTGCTAGGGGAAAGTTGGGAATGGATTTGTGAAATTGGTCAATGCATCCAATCCACTTAGCTGCTCGATTTGCCTAAGAGGTTGCCGCGTTGGCGTCCGCGTCACGGACAGATAACCGACATGTGGGTCCCGACCGTCTACTTCACAGGGCGGTTTAACGGAATGTTTGTATTTGGCAGGGGTGAGATGATTTTGCCTCGAAATGGCCCCTCTCAGTAGTTGGCGGCCCAAATTTTCGAAACACGGTAATTTCAGGCAACTTAGGTACCGCCATGCGCTGGCCTGCCAACTTTGGTACCGCAGACGAACAAGCCCCACCGTGTGGCACTTAGGCTAAGGTTACAGAAATACTTATCATGAGTATAATTTGAGTTGGATGTCTCTATGAGATTGTGGTGTTTGTTGGAACCATCTAGCGCTCAAGGTGACAGTGAGGGGTTATCTAGATGGGGAATGCGAACTTTAAGGTGTGCTGTTATAGCCCTACATCATCCAACCGGAGAGTAGTTTAGGGTAGCATAATGAAGAGAAGATATTTATATGAGAGTGTCCACTAGTGAAAGTATGATCCCTAGGCCTTGTTTCTAAGCATTGAAACACTGTTTACAATCAGTCCTGTTACATGTTTGCTTGCTGCCACTCTTATTTCAGATTGCAATTACCACTTATAATCATCCATATTACTTGTATTTCACTATCTCTTCGCCGAACTAGTGCACCTATACACCTGACAAGTGTATTGGGTGTGTTGGGGACACAAGAGTCTTATTGTATCTTGATTGCAGGGTTGCTTGAGAGGGATACCTTTGACCACTTCCTCCCTGAGTTCGATAAACCTTGGGTGATCCACTTAAGGGAAACTTGTTGCTGTTCTACAAACCTGTGCACTTGGAGGCCCAACACTGTCTACAAGAATAGAAGTGTGCTTAGACATCACAAGCTTCTCCATAAGTTTGTATAAATCCAAAGTTTTTGATCACCTTATCAAAACATTGATTCCAACTCCGGGATGCTTGCTTCAGTCCATAAATGGAGCACTAAAGCTTGCACACCTTATCAGCATCTTTAGGATCGACAAAACCTTTGGGTTGTACCATATACAACTCTTCCTCAATGTCACCATTAAGGAACGCCGTTTTGACATCCATCTGCCAAATCTCATAATCGAAATATGCAACAATTGCTAACAAAATCCTCACAGACTTTAGCTTTGCTACCGGTGAGAAGGTCTCATCATAGTCAACTCCTTGAATTTGTCGGAACCCTTTCATAACAAGTCGAGATTTATAGATAGTAACATTACCATCAACATCTGTTTTACTTTTAAAGATCTATTTGTTCTCGACTGCCTTGCGGCCATCCGGTAACTCCACCAAAGTCCATACATGGTTTTCATACATGAATCCCATTTCAGATTTCATGGCTTCTTGCCATTTGTTGGAATCTAGGCTCATCATAGTTCCTCATACGTCGCAGGGTTGTCAATGTTGTCCACCAACATGACATTCAACGCAGGGTCATACCAATCAGGAGTGGCACGAACCCTCATCGACCTGCGAGGTTCAGCAGCAACTTCGTTTGAAGTTCCATGATCATCATCATTAGCTTCCTCTCTTATTTGTGCAGGCGGCACAGGAACATCTTCCGGCGTTGTGCTACTCCCAAATCTGAGAGAAGGTTCAACAACCTCGTCGAGTTCTACTTTCCTTCCAGTCACTTCTTTCGAGAGAAACTTCTTCTCAAGAAAGGATCGACTCTTAGCAACAAAAACTTTGCCTTCGGATCTATGATAGAAGGTATACCCAATTGTTTCTTTAGGGTATCCTATGAAGACGCATTTTTATGCTTTGGGTTCAAGCTTGTCGGGTTGTAACTTCTTTACATACGCTTCACAGCCCCAAACTTTAAGGAACGATAACTTAGGTTTCTTACCAAACCACAATTCATACGGTGTCGTTTCAACGGATTTAGATGGTGCCCTATTTAAAGTTAATATGTCTGTCTCTAATGCATAACCCCAAAACGATAACGGTAAATCTGTAAGAGACATCATAGACCGAACCATATCTAAGAGAGTTCGATTACGATGTTCAGACACACCATTACGCTGTGGTGTTCCCGGTGGTGTCAACTGCGGAAGTATTCCACATTTCTTTAAATGCATGCCAAACTCGTAACTTAGATATTCACCTCCATGGTCAGAACGCAGAAACTTAATCTTCTTGTTATGATGATTTTCTACCTCACTTTGAATTCCTTAAACTTCTCAAAAGTTTTGGACTTATGTTTCATAAAGTAGACATACCCATATCTACTCAAGTCATCCGTGAAGGTAAGAACATAACGATATCCACCGCACGATGCTATGCTCATTGGGCTGCACACATCAGTATGTATTATTTCCAATAAGTCCATAGCTCGCTCCATTATACCAGAAAATGGAGTCTTAGTCATTTTTCCCATTAGGCATGATTCACATCTTTCAAGTGATTCAGGAAGTCCATTGAAATGGAGTTTCTTCATGCGCTTCACTCCAATGTGACCAAGACGACAGTGACACATGTATCTAGTATTATCATTCATTTTTATTCATTTAGCATCTATGTTGTGAACATGTGTATCACTATTATCGAGATTCAATAAGAATAAACCATTTATCTCAGGTGCATTACCATAATAAATATTACTCATATAAATCAACAACCATTATTCTCAGACTTAAATAAGTAACCGTCTCGCAATAAACAAGATCCAGAAATAATGTTCATGCTTAACACAGACACCAAATAACAATTATTCAAGTTCAAAACTAATCCCGAAGGTAGATGAAGAGGGAGCATGCCGACGGCGATCACATCAACCTTGGAGCCATTTCCAACACGCATCAACACCTCGTCTCTCGCCATTCTTTGTTTATTCCGCAGCTCCTGTTTCGAGTTACAAATATGAGCAACCGATCCAGTATCAAATACCCAGGCACTACTACGATTACTAGTAAGATACACATCAATAACATGTATATCAAATATACCTTTCTTCTTGATGTTGCCGTTCTTCAGATCTACCAGGTACTTGGGGTAGTTGCACTTCTAGTGACCTTCACCCTTGCAGTAGAAGCACTCAGTATCAGGCTTAGGACCAGCCTTGGGCTTCTTAGCAGGTGCAGAAGCTTTCTTGCCGTCCTTCTTGAAGTTGAAATTCTTCATAGGCTTGCCATGTTTCTTATTGACCATCAACACTTGGTGCTCCTTCTTAATCTCCACTTCAGCAGTTTTCAGCATGGAGAAGAGTTCAGGCAACGTCTTGTTCATGCAGTGCATATTGTAGTTCATCACAAAGTTATTGTAACTAGGTGGCAGTGATTGGAGGACACGATGAATCCCCAACGCATTAGGAATCATTATTCCCAATTCTTGGAGCATGTTCGCGTGCCCAGACATTTTGAGCACGTGCTCGCTAATGGAGCTGCCCTCTTCCATCTTACAGTTAAAGAACTTCTCGGAGGCCTCAGAGCTCTCCATGGCCGCATGAGTCTCAAAGATCAGCTTGAGCTCATTGATAATCTCAAAAGGATCATAGTGCTCAAAGCGCTTCTGAAGCTCCGATTCTAAACCGTACAGGATGGCACACTGAACTATGGAGTAGTGATTTTTCTGAGTGACGAAAACATTCTTAACATCATCGGAGGCATCCTCTGCAGGTGGGTCACCTAGCGGTGCATCGAGCACATAGGTCAACTGACCAGCGCTGAGGACAATCCTCAATCCATAGAACCAGTCCGTGAAGTTGCTTCTATTGTTTTTCAGCTTTTCTTTCTCTAGGAACGCATTAAAGTTGATGGAGGGGGTCGCCATGATCTACAACATATTTGCAAAGAGTTTAGACTAAGTTTATGACAAATTGAGTTCAAATTTAATTCTTAAATTAACTAGGTGAACTCCCACTCAAAACAACATCCCTCTAGTTGCCTTAGTGATTACACGAACCAAATCCACTACACCAAGTTCGATCTTCACGAGAGAAAATGTAGTTTCAATAGCGAACAATCAACATGTTCATCATATCATTCATATGACTCAATCTCTACCTTTCGGTATTCCGTGTTCCGATACCATGTCTGTACATGCTAGGCTCGTCAAGGTTAACCTTAGTATCTACATGTGCAAATCTGGCTTGCACCCGTTGTATGCACACGTAGAATCTATCACACCCGATCATCACGAGATGCTTCGAAACAACGAGTCTTAGCAACGGTGCCTACTAAGGACGAACACTTTATTACTTGATATTTTAGTGAGAGGGATCATCTTATAATGCTACTGTCACGATCTAAGCAATACAAGATGCAAAAAGGATTAACATCACATGCAATTCATAATATGTGACATGATATGGCCTTTCTTCTTGTGCCTTTGATCTCCATCTCCAAAGTACGAACATGATCTCCATCATCACCAGCATAGCGTCAAGGTTAGTGGCGCCGCTTCATGGTTGTCCATCACTAATAGCAACTATAACAACTACTTGGAATAAAGCTATTACATGATGAATAGACACGCAGGTCTTAACAGAATTTAAAGACATCCATTAGGCTCCTGCCGGTTGCCATATTACAATAAGGATCATTGCATACACCAAATATATTCACAATCACATCGTGGCCATATGACATCACATGCCCCTACAAAAACAAGTTAGACGGCCTCTAATTTTCTTTGCATGTTTTACGTGGTTTGGGGCTTTCGTATAAGAACTGATCTTACCTACGAACAAGAACCACAACACTGATACAAGTGTTGTGAGATGCTAATTGTAAATTGAATCTTAACTATGGTGGGAGAGACTGACACCCGCAAGCCACTTGTGCAATACAAGTTGCACATCAAGCGTGGAGCAAGTCTCATGTGCGAGGACATGTAAGCTTAGCCCGAGCCGCTTCATCCCACCATCCCGCAAGATTCAAAGTACACGTGAAGACAACAACAACAAAAGCATTAAAGCCCACAAAACCATTGTGTTCGACTCGTGCAACATATCTACACCTAGACACGGCTCTGATACCACTGATGGGTTCATAGCATGGAAAACAAAAAAATTCTACCTCAAGAACGAACAAAACCAAGATCTAATCTATGGAAAAGCCAAGATCTAATCTATGAGATAAGTGTAACGAGATAGATCTATACTAACCCTTGTAGATCCAAAGCCTTGTTCGAGAATCGTATCTCATGGTTTATGTAGACGATCACTTGTTGATCTCAAGATTGAGTAGACAATCCTTCCGGTGCCGCGTTCTGGCAGCGCTTCCGCACTCGGTCACATGTACGACTTGATGTAGACGATCCTCTCCCTGTTCCAGCGGGCAGAGGAGGTGGTAGATATCCATGAAATCCCAGTAGCACGATGGCGTGGTGGTGCTGGTGGAGAAGAGATCTTGCAGGGCTTCGCCTAAGCCGCAGCAGGAGGAAGGAGGAGGGAGTGGCGGCTAGGGTTTGGGGTGGAGAGGCGAGGGGGGAGGCGCCCCCACCCCTCTTTATATAGAGGGGGTGTGGCCTAGGGTTCCCACCCCTTGGCCCACCTCCTAGGGCCAGCGCACAAGGGAGGGGGGAGGTTTCCTTCCCCCCAAGTCTTATCCCATATAATCTAGGGATTTATGTTTATCTCTTCGTAGAACCTTCTGGAACATCCTGAAACCTTCTAGAAGCTCCAAACAAAACTCCGGAACATTTTCCAAACCCTAGAAAATGACTTGTGTTATATGAATCTTATTCTCCGGATCTCCTCGTGATGTCCTGGATCCAATCTGAGACTCCGAACAACATTCGGTCTCCAACTCATATTCCATATCTACCTAAACAACATCGAACCTTAAGTGTGTCACCCTATGGTTCACGAATATGTAGACATGATCGAGACACCTCTCCGATCAATAACCATCAGCGGGATCTGGAGATCCATAATGGCTCCCACATACTCAATGATGACTTCATGATCAATAGAACCATTAACATACGAAACCAATCCCCTTTGTCACACAATACTCTACTTATCCGAGGTTCGATCATCGGCATCTCCATACCTAGTTCAACCTCGTCACCTATAAGTACTCTTTAGTCGTTCCGTGATATGTTATCCCTTGTGACCTAGTCACATGCTTGCAAGCTAATTAGATGACATTCCACCGAGAGGGCCTGGAGCATATATATATGTCATATGGATGGACAAATCCCAGTCTTGATCCATGCGCTTCAACACATACTTTCAGAATAACTAATGCCACCTTTATATCCACCTAGTTACGAAGCGACGTTTGATGTCATCAAAGCACTCATCCGGTGATGGTGATTAACACAATCTCATGGTCGAAGGATTAGGTTGCTATGTGTTTAAAAGCTTGTAGCAAAACAGACTTAATGACTTGATCTTATGCTATGCTTACTATGGGTGTGTGTCCATCACATCATTCTCCTAATGATATGATCTTGTTATTAATTACATCCAATGTCCATGATTAGCAAACCATGATCATCTATTAATCAACAAGCTAGTCTTGACAAGAGGCTTACTAGGGACTCTTTTACGTTTACAAAACACACAAGTATTAGTGTTTCCTAATAATATAATTATAGTATGAATGTAAACATTTATCATAAACACAAAGATATAATAATAACCACTTTATTATTGCCTCTTGGGCATTCTCCAACATAAAACAGGTAAAATCTATCAAAAATAATTTAAAGATATATTTGCCTGATTAACTAGGAATAACCACTAGATAAATTGCATATTGCTGTCAGGTTTTAACCAATGTGAAGTCATTAAGAAAATGTCAAAACATTTACTTGCCATATTAACTATTAACGAATGCCGGATAAACTATATTTGGTTCCCAGGTTCATAACCCATATGAAGTTGTTAAAAATGTCAAAATATATTGCCTAATTAACTAGGAATCACTTCTACATAAATTATACTTGGTTGTGAGATTTTAAGCAAGATAAAGCCATCAAACAAAAAGTAAAAGAATGTACTTGCCAGATTAACAGGAATGACTTCCAGATAATTGCACTTTATTGCTTGGTTTAAAAACCAAAGGTGAAATCATCAACAAAATCTCTAAAAAATACTTGCCAAGTTACCTAGCCATGATTGCCCAATAAATTGCAATACATAAATTTAAAATGTGAGTATGTTTGTGAAACAAAATCTTACCTGTTTCATCACGCTAAGCGAATAAATAGGATTCCTTCTAAAAAGTGAAAGAACAGATTTTTTTTTGTGAATATATTTTCCAACAAGAAACCAGAGATTTGAAACGGCACTATCAACTTCCCATCAACTTTATTTGTCTGCTATAAGTACACAAGGCCAACGTCCATACGATGGTTCGATAGTTCACCTCTAACATGTATAGAATCAGCCAGATTACTTGTGATAGCCCAACTATCTTTGTACTTTATGATTTGGTACCTATTTAAACCCAAAAAGATACACACAAGAAACAAAAAAGAACATCATGTAAGCAAAAGAAACAAAAAGTAGGTAGATATGTTCAACAAAAGTAAAAATGCTTATAGAAAATTGCTTCTTCAAGTTTGAATTAGATGGCCTCATGTGTTTACTGCTCAACGTAATATTTTGGTACACTTGTTCTTGATTAGAATAACTTTAATCAAGCTCTCAAAAGGTGACTGCATAAACTGTGAAGGCTACTTCACTCTAACTTTGTGCGGTTGAACTTTTGGAATAATGCTTTGAATAGCAGTTCCATCCTGAGATTTTGTAGGTGCAACAGCTACTACTAGCAGTGCTCGTTCCCTAGCTATAAAGGCTTTGGAGAACTCCTCATACATATTCAGTTCAGCTTCACCCTCTTTGCTAAGATGGTCAATTTTATCTGTAATGAAGTCCTACACTTCTTTAGATAAAGTGAACATTTCCATGTCATCTATGCTGGCTGCATTGGCATCAACTTTAGTTGGCTCTGCAAATTGTACATGGACACTGTTAGGGGAATTATACTTATGGCATAAAAAACTTAATATACCTTACAATAGTAATAGATGAACAAACAAAAGTACAGTATCGGGGAATTATACAACTGCCACACAGCTCCCCACTAGAAAAATATTTGTTGGATAGAGTACAGTTAGTTATCATATTTTAACATTATTACTATAGTGTTTTCTAATTGCCAGGTTAATTATACCTGCTTGCCAAGTTCATAGAGCCTGATTTCCTAATTAGTTACCAGATAAAACTACACTTAGCATAATTAACATTATACAAAGTTTAGTGTTGGCTTATTACCAAGTTAATCTTAACTACTTGTCAATACAATACTGCCTGCTTGGCATGTAGAAAAATCTTGGACTATGATTACGTACCTTGCGATGGTGCCCAAGAGATTGGTGCAATATCAATTGCAAAACTGGGACATGCATCTTCATGTGTAAGAGTGGCTTCCATTGGAGAATCACAACCTGAACTTTGTTGGGTCCGCAGCATAGAAAACAAAAAATTTCCTACGGTGTGAACTACACGCCAAGATCTATCTACTAGGTACAAAGGAAACGGGTGGACATACATCCATAGAGAACTTACCCTCGTAGACAAGGAGCTTTGTTAACGAGTAGGAACTCGTGGTTGATGTAGTCATACACTTTCCGATCTCAAGATCGTGAGAAAGTCCGAGCACCGCAACTCAGCAGCGCAACCGCACTCGCACACACGTTCAAGCCATCGGACAACCTCCACCTCCTCGCTCCAGCGATCCAGCGGAAGCATCAACTCCTTCCAGACGAAATGCCACTGGGAACATGTATCTCTCTAATCCGAGACCATGGGGGAATAATTCTAGAGGGGGAGAGAGATCCTTCACAAGGAGGTGTGAGGATGAAGGAGGGAATGGGTGGCCTTTTATAGGAGGAGGGGGGTGCCCCCTCTCTCTATGGCCGGCGCATGGGGGGGTGACCCCTCACCTCCCCCATTCATGTGGTGGTAACTCCTCCACATTAAAATGCCTCTTCACATTCCCTTTTAAAGTCTCCACTTTAAATGCATTAAGTTTCTCCAAATTTAATGCTCTCTCATTTAATAAAACCCTTTTATTAAATTTATTCAGAATTTTGTTAATTACTTTAATTAACAAACATTCACATATAGACCCTTGCAATATTTCAATATCACATGCAGAACCACCTTCTGCAATTTCACCCGAAACAATTTCCGGTTTCTATAGAAACAATTCTTGCGCTTTGCAATTCTTTTCATTCAAACATATGTGCTCCAAAATGGTGTCCGTAACTCTTAAGTGTGCCACCCCTAGTTGAATAATGCGAGACATGATCGAGACCCTTCTCCGATCAATAATCAGCAGCGGACCGAGATCCGCATCGACTCCTACACATTCAACGATGACTCGTGATCATGAGAACCTTTAACGCTTGTAACTAAATCCTTTGTCTCTCTATATATTACATTTCGAGATTCGATCATCGGTATCTCCATACCTAGTTTGATCTCACATCGACATGCACTCTTTCTTGTTCCCGTGATATAACATTCTAGTGATCACATCACTTGCTTGCAAGCTATCCTAATGTGATATCACCGAGAGGGCCTAGAGTATATCTATCCGTCATCTGGATTGACAAATTCCACTCTTTATCCATGAGCCTCAACATAACACCTTCGTTAATCGAACCCATCTTTATAGTCACCCCGTTACGGTGTGACGTTTGATGTTATCAAGATACTCTTCCGGTGTTAGCAATTAACATGATCTCATGGTCTAAGGATAAAGATTACTTCGTATGATGTTATAGTAATATAAACACAATGACTTGATCGTAATGCTATACTTCGGATGAATGTTCATCACATCATTCCACCAATGGTGTGACCTTGTTATTAACAACATCCAATGTCCATGATCAGGAAACCTTGATCATCTCGTTAATCAACAAGCTAGTCTATAAGAGAGGCATGACTAGGAACCCTTTTTGTTTATTAAACACACATGTATTGATGTTTCCTATCAATACATTTCTAGCATGTAAAATAAACATCTATCATGTATAAGGAATATATAATAACAACTTTATTATTGCCTCTCAGGGCATATTTCCTTCAGTCTCCCACTTGCACTAGAGACAATAATCTAGTTCACATAGTGATAAATCTAACACCCATGGAGTTACGTGTTGATCATGTTTTGCCCTAGGAGTACTTTAGTCAACGGATCTGCTACATTCAGGTCCGTGTGCACTTTACAATCTTTATATCTCCATCCTTGACATGCTCATGGATGGAGTGAAACCGCGCTTAATATGCTTGGAATTCTTGTGAGACCTTGGTTCCTTTATGTTGGCTATGGCTCCATTGTTGTCACAATAGATCACCATCGGGTCCAACGACCGGGAACCACACCCGGCCCGTTATGAACTCCTTCATCCACGCTTCCCGTGGCTCTTCAAGCAAAGAACATATTCCGCCTCCGTTGTTGATCTAGCCACCACAGGTTGTTTGGAGCTCCTCCAACTAACCGCTGCTCCGTTCAAGAGAAATACGTATCCGGATTGAGACTTAGAGTCATCCGGATCAGTGTCAAAGCTAGCATCGACATAACACTTAGCGACTAGCTCTTCTTCACCTCCGTATATAAGAAACATTTCCTTAGTTCTTCTCAAGTACTTAAGGATATTCTTGACCGCTATCTAGTGTTCCAAACCTGGATCAGATTGGTACCTACTAGTCAAACTAATAGCATGTGCCACATCCGGTCTTGTACATAGCATGGCATACATTATAGAGCCTATGGCTGGGGCATAGGGGATCTTATCCATTATCTCTCTTTCTTCCGTCGTAGCCGGACTTTGAGTCTTACTCAATGTCTTGCCTTGCAACATAGGTAAGAACCCCTTCTTACTTCCGTCCATATTAAACTTCTTTAATATCTTATCAAGGTATGTACTCTGCGATAGCCCAATTAGGCGTCTTGATCTATCTCTATAGATTTCAATGCCTAATATATATGAAGCTTCACCAAGATCCTTCATCGAAAATTTGCTGTTTAGATAACTTTTAACACTGTTTAAAAGATCTAAATCATTTCCAATCAAAAATATGTCATCCACATATAATATCAGAAATGCCACATTGCTCCCACTCACTTTCTTGTAAATACAAGCCTCTCCATAAGTTTGGACAAATCCAAACTCTTTGATCACCTCATCAAAGCGGAGATTCCAACTTCGTGATGCTTGCTTTAGTCCATAGATGGATCGCTGAAGTTTGCACATCTTATTAGCATCCTTAGGATCAACAAAACCCTTAGGTTGTATCATATACAACTCTTCTTCAATCTTACCATTGAGGAACGCAATTTTGACATCCATCTGCCATATTTCATAATCGAAATATGCAGCAATTGCTAACATAATCCTAACCGACTTAAGCATCGCTATGGGAGAGAATGTCTCATCGTAGTCAACTCCTTGAATTTGTCGAAACCCCTTTGCGACAAGTCGAGCCTTATAGATGGTCACATTACCATCAGCAGTTTTCCTTTGAAAATCCATTTATTCTCAACGGCCTTCGGTCGTGAGGTAAGTCCACCAAGTTCCAAACTTGGTTCTCGACATGGATTCCATCTCGATTTCATGGCTTCTAGCCATTTGTTGGAATCCGCTCATCATCGCTTCTTCATACATCGCAGGTCATCCATTTCATCAACCATGAAATTCACAACAGGATTGCCGCACAGTTCAGAGCCGCACGTGTCACGCTTGACTGCGAGGTTCGGTAGTGTCCTCTTTAGAGTTTCATGATCATTATCATTAGCTCTCTCTTCATTAGGTGAAGTCAACTCAAACAACTTCCGTGCGCCACTCGCCATTCCATGAAGAGAAGGTTCAATAACCTCTTCGAGTTCTACCTTCCGACTACTCACACCTTTCGCGAGAAACTCCTTCTCAAGAAAGGATCCATTCTTGGCAACAAAAACCTTGCCCTCGGATCTGTGATAGAAGGTATACCCAATTGTTTCCTTAGGGTATCCTATGAAGACGCATTTTTCTGCTTTGGGTTCGAGTTTATCCAGTTGAAGTTTCTTCACATAAACATCGCATCCCCAAACCTTAAGAAATGACAGCTTAGGTTTGTTTCCAAACCATAATTCATACGGTGTCGTTTCAACGGATTTAGATGGTGCCCGATTTAAAGTGAATGCAGCTGTTTCCAGTGCATAACCCCAAAATGACAGAGGTAAGTCAGTCAGAGACATCATAGATCGAACCATATCCAATAAGGTACGATTACGACGCTCCGACACACCATTACGTTGTGGTGTTCCGGTAGGCATGAGTTGTGAAACTATTCCACACTCTTTCATGTGTGTGCTAAACTCGTAACTTAGATACTCTCCTCCACGATCAGACCGTAGAAATTTGATCTTTTTATTATGATGATTTTCCACTTCATTCTGAAGTTCCTTGAACTTTTCAAACGTTTCAGACTTATGTTTCATCAAATAGATATACCCATATCTACTCAAATCATCCATGAAAGTAACAAAATAACGATATCCACCTCGCGCCGACACACTCATTGGTCCACACACATCAGTATGTATGATTTCCAATAGATCCGCCTGTTCCATTGAACCGGAAAACGGCGTTCTAGTCATCTTGCCCATAAGGCATGGCTCACATGTATCAAATGATTCAAAATCAAGTGATTCCAAAAGTCCATCAGAATGGAGTTTCTTCATGCATTTAACGCCAATATGACCTAGACAGCAGTGCCACATATATGTAGATATATCATTATCAAGTTTAATCCTTTTAGCCTCAACATTATGAATATGCGTAATACTACTATCGAGATCCAACAGAAATAAACCATTCAACATAGGTGCATGACCATAAAAGATATTATTCATATAAATCGAACAACCATTGTTTTCAGACTTAAATGAATAACCACTTTGCATCAAACACAATCCGGATACAATGTTCATGCTCAGTGCAGGCACCAAATAACAATTATTTAGGTTTATAACTAATCCTGATGGCATATGGAGAGGCAGCGTTCCGACGGCGATCACATCAACTCTTGATCCATTCCCGACCCGCATCGTGACCTTATCCCTTGCTAGTTGTCACTTGTTCTGCAGCCCCTGAACCGAGTTACATATATTAGCAACTGATCCGGTATCAAATACCCAGGTGCTACTGCGAGTACCAGTCAAGTACACATCAATAACATGTATATCACATATACCTTTGTTTGCCTTGCCGGACTTCTTGTCCGCCAAATACTTGGGGCGCTTGGCCAATGGCGACCCCTTGCAATAGTAGCACTTTTGTCGGACTTAGGGCCAGCTCGGGTTTTTTTCAGCGTGGCAACAGACTTGCCACCCTTCTTTCCCTTGTGCTTGCCTTTTCTTGTCTTTCTTGAAACCGGTGGTCCTATTGATCATCAACACTTGATGTTCTTTCCTAATCTCCACTTCGCAGTCTTAAGCATGTAAGCTCGAAGAGACTTCTTCATGCCCCGCATATTATAGTTCATCACGAAGCTCTTGTAGCTAGGTGGCGTAGATTGGAGAACACTATGTATGCCTAAGTCAATGGGAATCGTTATTCCCAAGGACACAAGCTTATCGCATCTGACATTTTGAGTACGTGCTCACTAACGGAGCTGTTTTCCTCCATCATGCAGCTAAAGAACTTTTCTGTAGCATTATAACTCTCTACGGCATCATGGGTATCGAAAATCATTTTCAATTCTCCCATGGTATCAAAGGCATTGCCATTTTCGAAACGCTTTCGAAGTTCTGGCTCTAGCCCATACAAGATGCCGCAATGAACTAAGTTGTGGTCCTCTGACGAGTTATATAGAAGTTCTTTCCTCGTCAGGCATCAGAGCTGGGGGCCTAGCGGCATCTAGCACATATTGCTTTTGTGCAGAAAGGAGGAGAATCCTCAAATTCATAGCCCAGTTGGTGAAGTTGCTACCATTCGCAGCAAGTTTCTCTTTCTCCATGAACACATTGAAATTAAAAGCAGGTGGTGCCATCTACAACAGAATTTTTAAATTATATTTAGACTAATTTTATGATAGATTGAGTTCAACTAATCCAAATTACTAATGAACTCCCACTCAAAAACGACATCCCTCGTGTCCTTTTGGTGATTACATGTACCAAATCCACTACACCAAGTCCGATCATCACGTGAGTCGGTGTAGCTTCAAAGGCGAGCATCTATATGGGCATCATATCAACTATATGACTCATGCTTAACCTTTCGGTCCGTGTTCCGAGGCCATGTCTGTACATGCTAGGCTCGTCAAGTAAGAACCTTAGTATTTGCATGTGTAAAACTGTCTTACACCCGTTGTATGAAAGCGTAGAGTTGAAAACACCCGATCATCACGTGATGCCTCAAAACACGATCCACAAAACGGTGCATACTTAAGGAAGAACACATTTTATCTTGATATCTAAATGAGGGATCATCTTATAATGCTATCAAACGCGCCAAACTAGCAGTATAAGATGCTAACATCTAATGTGTGAAGTGAGATGATATGGTCCATGCATTTGATCTCTATCATTAGCATCATGGTATGATCTCTATCATTCCTTTGTGTGTAAGGCCAAGGTCTATGAAACTTACACGTTAAGTGAGTTGTAAGAGTATCTATCATACATCTACTTACAACAATACCATATCAAAACACTAGCCCAGCAACGATCTAAACTAGACGCCTCTAATTTATCAATTGCAAGTTTTACGTGGCTTAGGGCTTTGGGAGATAGAACATGTCTAACCTACGAACATGAACCACAACGAGGATAACCAGGTTATTAGCAACTCGTTGTAAATCAGATATTGACTATAGTAGGAGAGACAGACACCCGCCAGCCACTTATGCAAAACAACTTGCATGTCAGTCGTGGAACCGGTCTCATGTACGATGACATGTAAGGTTGGTACGGGCCGCTTCATCCCACAATGCCACCATTATCCAAAATACATAGAAGATGTAATAACATGATCATCATCGCCCACATATCAACCATATGTGTACTACCCGTGCAAAGCACCTACGCATAGATCAGGCTCTGATACCACTGTTGGGTCCGCAGCATAGAAAACAAAAAAAATTCCTACGGTGTGAACTACACGCCAAGATCTATCTACTAGGTACAAAGCAAACGGGTGGACATACATCCATAGAGAACTTACCCTCGTAGACAACGAGCTTTGTTAACGAGTAGGAACTTGTGGTTGATGTAGTCGTACACTTGCTGATCTCAAGATCGTGAGGAAGTCCGAGCGCCGCAACTCAGCAGCGCATCCGATCAAGACACACGTTCAAGCCACTGGACAACCTCCACCTCCTCGCCCAGCGATCCAGGAAGCATCAACTCCTTCCGCATTTAAATGCCACCGGTAACATGTATCTCTCTAATCCGAGACCATGGGGGAATAATTCTAGAGGGGGAGAGAGATCCTTCACAAGGAGGTGTGAGGATGAAGGAGGGAATGGGTGGCCTTTTATAGGAGGAGGGGGGTGCCTCCTCTCTCCATGGCCGGCGCATGGGGGGTGACCCCTCACCTCCCCCATTCATGTGGTGGTAACTCTCCACATTAAAATTCCTCTCACATTCCCTTTTAAAGTCTCCACTTTAAATGCATTAAGTTTCTCCAAATATAATGCTCTCTCATTTAATAAAACCCTTTTATTAAATTTATTCAGAATTTTGTTAATTACTTTAATTAACAAACATTCACATATAGCCCCTTGCAATATTTCAATATCACATGCAGAACCACCTTCTGCAATTTCACCCGAAACAATTTCCGGTTTCTATTGAAACAATTCCTGCGCTTTGCAATTCTTTCGTCTGAAACATATGTGCTCCAAAATGGTGTCCGTAACTCTTAAGTGTGCCACCCACGGTTCACGAATAATGCGTACATGATCGAGACCCTTCTCCGATCAATAATCAGTAGCGGACACGGAGATCCGATCGACTCCTACACATTCAACGATGACTCGTGATCATGAGAACCTTTAACGCTTGTAACTAAATCCCTTTGTCTCTCGATATATTACATGTCCGAGATTCGATCATCGGTATTCCATACCTAGTTTGATCTCGCATCGACATGCACTCTTTTCTTGTTCCTGATATAACATTCTAGTGATCACATCACTTGCTTGCAAGCTATCCTAATGTGATATCACCGAGAGGGCCCAGAGTATATCTATCCGTCATCTGGATTGACAAATTCCACTCTTGATCCATGAGCCTCAACATAACACCTTTGTAGCACTGAACCCATCTTTATAGTCACCATGTTATGGTGTGACGTTTGATGTTATCAAGATACTCTTCCGGTGTTAGCAATTAACATGATCTCATGGTCTAAGGATAAAGATTACTTCGTATGATGTTATAGCAATATAAACACAATGACTTGATCATAATGCTATACTTCGGATGAATGTTCATCACATCATTCCACCAATGGTGTGACCTTGTTATTAACAACATCCAATGTCCATGATCAGGAAACCTTGATCATCCTGTTAATCAACAAGCTAGTCTATAAGAGAGGCATGACTAGGAACCCTTTTTGTTTATTAAACACACATGTATTGATGTTTCCTATCAATACATTTCTAGCATGTAAAATAAACATCTATCATGTATAAGGAATATATAATAACAACTTTATTATTGCCTCTTAGGGCATATTTCCTTCAAACTTCCGCGAGAACTAATGCCAAGGTCAAATGGTGGCGGTGTAAACATACCCATGTGAGTATCTCGTTATGTACTACTTGATGACCCTCCTATATCAGAATGTTTCCTTTTTAGTGATCTCGCACCCGTTGTGTTTTGTTCTAGGTTATCAGATACTGCTACCACTCCTTGCTTCTTCGCAGAATCGGATAAGCTCCTCACAAGCTTTACAACTTCTGGAGGGACAAAAACTGGGCTTCCATGCTGTAATCCAAGTGTCCCAAGATGTGCACCAACAAGGGGGACATCCTCCATGGACGGTTGTGTGGACCAATGCTACCAGCAATTATACCTTGTGGTTTTGGTGATACCACCAAGGTTCTACACATGTTCTTGCCCGTTGTAGTTACTTCCAATGGAACCTTGCTAGCTATAGGAGTAATTGGGATTGTTGTGTTCTTTGATTTTCCATCTGAATATACAACATTTTGTTTCCTTTGTTTAGGCTTCTGATATTACTTGACAAAGGAATTTTGCTACCTGTAGGAGAAATTTGGATTGCTATGTTCTTGCTTTTGCCATCTGAAAATTCACCATTGTTGATTCCTTCGCTAAGTCCCGCGATGTTACTTGCCAAAGGCACCTTGCTAGTTGTGGGAGAAATGGCAATTACATTGCTCTTTGATTTTCCATCAACGAATGATGCACTTTTTGAGTTTCCACTAGTGCTCTGATCTTTGGTTGCTGATGGTGACTTGCTACTAATTGGTGACACCGCAAATGCCATACTTGAACTCTTTCCATCTTCAAATGCCTTCTAATTTATACTTGCAGAACTGCTACTTGCGAAACGAGGAGACTTCCTAGATGGTGTAGAGCTTAATAAACTATGACATTTCCTGCATATAAAAGGTAGAAAGTATGTTAACAACATGAGACATATTTTAGATGCAAAAAATGGTACATATGCTGTATATGTTAAATTGCAAAACCTGCCAGATCCTAACTACAAAAATATCAGAACATGTGCTTGCCATATAAACAAAAAGACAGGAAAAAATCAGAAACATATGCTTGCCAGATTATCTAGTCATGGCTTCCGTAAAAACTATGAAAAATGACCATATAAACTAGGCATGTGCTTGTCATATAAAACAAAAGACAGGAAAAAACTCACAACATATGCTTGCCAGATTATCTAGTCATTGCTGCAATACAAACTATGCATACTTTCTAGATAAACTAGGCATGTATGTCAGGTACATCATAAAGTATGCATGTAAACAAGAAAACCATTATTACTTACCTCCTCTTTGCGTTATCAAAAATATTGTCTTCTAAATTTGCTGCTTCAATGTTCATCTCTACTGCATCACACTGTCTAGTTTGAAGCCCAAGCTCTTCTATGACTATTAGCTTTATCTTGTGGTGCATCTCCAATTCACTTGCTCTTGGTTTTCCTTGATGCTGTTTTTTATTACTTAAACTTGCTGCAAGACAAGCTGTGCTCCCCTTTATTTGCACTTCAGTTTGCTGGGTGCACTCTATTAGTGAATTGGAGGCAACATCAACTAAAGTTTCATTCAGATCAGATGGTTCGCTGTCGCTGAAAGACGGTACCGCAATTTGGGAGTGCATAGCAGGAGGAGATACACTTGTGCTTGCTTCAGCTCATCCTTTGGATGATGTTCCATCTGCATGGTTATTAATTTATTTGTTTGTGATGTTCCTTGTTGGTCCACCTCCATCATGCTTATTGCATGGTGTTCCAACTACAGTGTTGTCAAGCTCATCCTTTGATTCCGATGAAGAAGATTCCATGCCTTCATTTGCATTTCCTCCTTGATCAGCATCATCTTCAACTTTTTCATATCCTTATTGATTTGCTTCTTCATTTTCTTCCATTCCAACTGATTCAGTCATGCCTTGAACAAAGTTGCTCAACAAGGTATTAAGACCAGATGAAAAGGTATGCATGAGGTTGAAAGATTTTATCCTTTGGTATAGAAAAGGGTTTTGGTTGAACAAAAAGTTAGTTAACATGGAACTCCTTGTATAGTATGAATAAAAGTTAAAAAAAGGTAAAAAAGGAAAATAATAATACCTTATCACTACATGTAGGATGAGTGTTGAGCTTCATCCAGGCCTCAAAACCATCTGCTCCACCAAAAAGACCAAATTCCCTACCAAATCATCCTTGAACTCGTCCCTGAGCTGCATTTTGTGTGTAAAGGAAATACATAAAAAACAAGTGTGAGATTCTATAAAAACACACAAAAAAAGAGAAGGATGCAAAAAAGGGGAGCATATATAAAGCATTTTTTAAAAAGTACGGGTGTACAGAAAAATTGCAAACCTTCATGGAACCAAAGATGGTCGAATCAAACTCCTGCGCATCCAAGTCACCAAGGACGTCGATGGCATCCTTACTCCAACAATTAATAGCGAATTGCGTATTCTCAAAACCAAGATCCATGTGATTGGTACCAAGAGTAGAAAAGTACCACAACTGCCAGGATAAACAAACTTAGTTACCAGATATGGTCCACAACAAAAACATAAGAAAACTTAGTTACCATGTACTTTAAACTTGGTTACCAGGTTTAATAGCATACAATTACCAGTTTCATGTACAGGGAAAAGTTCAGAATTAGAAAATAAGACTACACAGGTTCATTTTAATAATAAAGATGTACCTGCCGGGATATATATAGGTAATTACCAAGTAACTTGCATACATCTACCAGTTTCTACAATTATTAAATGCACAAGTTTGAAAAACACAAAACTCACAATGCAATACAGCAGGAACCCCTTTGTATACTTACCTGCTAAAAGGTACTTGTGAAGTTCATCCACAATAAACTTGCACATATTAGCTCATGTGCTTCTTCAATATCTACCTAATATTGCCAAAAATCATGAAAAGGAACATATTAGCTAATATGTAAAAAACAAGAACACACAAAAACTTAACCAAAAATAAGATGAGTTGAAATGTATCAAGAAAGGGCATACCAGCATAGGATAACACTTATTGCTCATTCTAGTGTCGGTCGTGGGGGCAACAACTATAGAGGTTATGAACAATAACCAAAGCTGTCGGAATGTCAAATTTGCAGTTCTGTTCTTAGCTATCTTCAAACCAATTTCAGATATCTTTGGCCTACCATTTTCACCAGGAAAAAGCTTTCCTACAATCTCATCCTCCAAATCGTAATCTACATAGTACTTCACATCCTTCGGTCCTTGTGGTATCCCTATAATAACATGAACAGATTCTTCAGTCAAAGGGATAGCCCCACGATCTGGGATTACAAAAGCATGCCTTGCTGGATCATAACACTTTGCAAACCAGTAAATAACTGGATTGTGAAGATTCTCACACTTGATATCAAGAAGGCTACCATGACCCATAGATACTATGAGATTGCGTTGTTCATTAGATAGAGACGTGTACAACTTTATTATTGGTGCTGGTGACGCCCTGTTCCGATCTCCACTAAAAACCTGGTTTGAAAAATTAAACATTGTCATGATAATTCCCTAATGAGTGGAACATAACATTTCAAAAAGAGAAAAATTATTGCTAGCAAAAAGTGTACCACTGTTTCACACCAACAAAAAAGCATGGTTGCCATATAAAGTAAGCACAATTGCCAGATAAACTAGGCATGATTGCCAAATTTAGAGACAAAACAAGATGCATGGCTACCATGTAAACTAGACATGCTTGCCAGGTAAACTACTCAGATGGCTGCCAGATTTTGACCACAAACAGAATGCATGGTTGCCATATAAACTAGCCACGGTTTCCAGATAAACTAGCATCGCTACCAGATATAAAGCACGATGAAATGTGTGGCTGCCACATAAACTAGACAGGGTTGGAAGATAAACTACACATAGCTGCCCGATTTAGACCATAACTGAATTGCTGTAGAAATGAACAAAATTAATAAGGTAGAATTTACATTGCAAGATACTAGGATAATTGCAGGAAAACTATGTACAACAAGGGGGGAAATATGTTTATCTATAATATTCAAACTTACATTGCGCTCCTTCCATGCACCTTTTCCTCTATGTTCAATAACTTCTTGATGAGCCTTCCTCTGAGCCATTGCATAAAGAATAACCTTGCCATTGTAATCAAATAAAAAACATTTAAAAGGTGATCAAATAAATAAGCATCATTAAACAAAGCATCATCAAAAATGCATAGTTACAAAAAAAAACACCATAGTATATTGCTTGCCATCTAGAGTAAACAAGAACGATATAAAAAATGCCATATTATAAATGCATGGCTGCCATGTAAACTATACATGCTTGCTATATAAAAATATGTAACAACCAAATTTAGACCAACTATGTTACTCCCAGAACTAAAAATATATGGTTATAACATAAAACTAGACAAAAGGTGTTCTGATAAAACTAGTGCTGCCAAATTGAAAAATGCAGCTGCATAAAAACTAACATGTATGCAATACAAAAAGGTGTTTCATATAAACTAAACAATGCTTCTAATTTGAAAACCCACAAGCAGATAACGTGCAACTGCCATGTAAACTTGACAGGGCTGCTAGAAAAAGTACATTTACTTGCCACATTTTAACCAATCATATGAAGCACAACGAAAAACAAAAAAAACATAAACATTGTATCCATATTTTCCCCAACAACAACACATATGACACAAATGAACTAGTCTCAAACATATGAAAGCACATGAAACTAGTTAGGTGTTCATCCCCTGACGAAAACACCCAACGCAAGTGCTTGAACATATGAGAAACACGCATATGGTCTGGTAAAAAATACAGCCACCACAACACCAGTAACTAAAATCATATAAACAAAAATCAACTAAATACACAATGCGCACCAAAATCAATACAAAAAAATTATAAAAGCTTATTAAAAGGGAAAAAAAAGGAAAAAGGGCAACTAGGTGAACTACCAAAGCTCTGGCCTCATCGTGCAGTTCTGGACCTATCGCTCGACCTCGTGAGGCCACCGGCCCACCTAGGTTTGTGTCACGCTGCGGGGCCTGTGGTGCTAAAGAGGTGGTGTGCAGTTGATTTAACCAGAGAGAGAGCCAAAAAAACTGAACTACCTTACAGAAGATTGTGGGACAATAGCTGGGGCATGTCGTGCAGATCTCGGCCTCACAGGTGGGGCTCGCCGTGTAGGGAAAAACTACAGGTGGAACTCCTGGGTAGACACCATGCGTGACTAATTTGTCGACAATCCGTGTGCTAGAGACCGTGCAGTTCGTGAAATCTCCGACCACAAACTAGGGAGTTGCACGGAGTGGATAGGCATGGCACTGCCACCAGAGGCCAGGGAGGACAGGGTGGTGACCCGGGACGACGAATGAAAGGTCGCCGCCCATTGGAGAAATGCACACAACTACCGCAAAATCGATGGGCTGGGAGGGAAACTCACCTGAGGATGCAATGACGACGGGATATGGCGGCCGACAACGAGGAAGAAGCGAAACCATGGTGGCGCGGCGCCTCTGCCTCAGAACCGCCTCCGGTCTCCGTCGAGCAGCAGGACAGAGACAGATGAGGCGATAATGAGCGGTTTCCGGCAAAAAAACTAAAATTATTTTCAGGTAGCACGACTCCCAAATTCAAAACATGTGAGACCGACAAGTTGGTCCCACCGAGTGTACACATAGGAAGCGAGTGGGTGCGTGGGCGGCAGTTAAGGCGCAACGTGCGGACCCATCCGTACTGTCCAGACACGGCGCACGAATCCCCGCGAGCCTCCACACGCGTGCACTATGGTGCGACACTTCCTCTTATCTTTTCCCTTTATTGTATCCATATGAACATTTCAGATGAATAAAGCAGCGGCTTTTCCTAAAAAAACTGACTTAGTTTTGTCTAGATATAAGAGCATCTCCAACATTAGCTAAAACCCCGCCAAAATAGTACGCGCGCAGCTCCAGCGGATGTGGAAAAAAGTCGTGCGCTATAAATTTTGCCGTGTGCGGGCTTATGCGCTATCGCATGCACCAAATATGTTGCGCCGCTTGCAGCGCGCACAGCCAACCACCCGTGAACTTTCAGCGCTATCCACATCCCTACCTACCAATAGCCCTGCGCCACGTCCCCGCCTCGTCGCCCTCCCCCCCCTTCGTCGCCCCTTCACCTCCCTCCCCTTCCCCTTATGTCCCCGCGCTGCAGCCCGCCGTCTGCCACCGGCATGCCGCAGTTCGTCGGGGTTCCAGGGAATGCGCACGCAACCGAATGACACGTTCTATGTCGAGGTATGTGTCGTCGGGTTTTGCCTCATGCTCGGCACCTACGAGAGCGTGCATGAGGCCACGCGCGCCTACGACGCTACGGCGTGGCGCCTCAGCTGCCCGCGGCGAGCTATGAACTTCCAAGACATTAACTCGCTGGAGGAATTGGAGTTCGTCGCTCGCGCACCGCTCGTCGTCACCGAGAAGGACCCCCATCACAGCCAGGCGCAGCAGCAGCTTGCCATCGTCGAGCATGACGAGCGCACCATTGCGGCCTGGAAGCACGAGTTCCCATAGGACGTCCAAGCAGAGGTTGAATTCTATGCCGCAAAGATGTCCAAGAGGAGGGCGAATAGGGTGGAACGGCGTCACCGGAAGGCCTTCGTCAACGCCCAATTGGTGGGCCCATGCACCATCTCTGACGATGATCCGAGGTGGGGCGACCTCTAGACTGAGTCCAACGACACCACCTCGGAGGAGGAAGAGGATGAAGAGTATATAAGTTTATTTTTGTTTGTTTGCACTAGCACTATGTTTCTGTAGAACCTACTATGTTTAGAACTACGTTTCTGTTCTATGTAAAATATATCTCTATCTTATTTCTAGATCTATTTCATTGTGTGCTTATGTAAAACTCGTTTCTGGCGTTGCAAAATGGTGCGCCTGCTGGGGCGATTTTCGCTACATTTGGCATGTTGTAAGATACCGCCTCCGGTGGAGGCCACGCTGGCTCCGTGCGCTGTAGCCGGTTGCAGCTCACTGCAAAGCGCATATACAGCGCTAGATTTTAGAGCGGCTACTGGAGATGCTCTAAGTGTGTATTTAAAGGTCAGTTAATTTGGGATATATGGAGTAGTAGCTTTCTTTTTAAAAAGTCAAAGCTACATTTTATTGCATTATAAGAGTAAAAAAACCATCACTTTTGGTCGGAGTGGTGGCTCTTTTGCCACGGTGGTGGCTCTTTTGCCACTGCGTGGTAGCAGGGAATTCACGGGTCTAATCTAGGGCCCATCTAGGATAGAGGGCCTGGTGTGCCCCTATTGTTGTGTATGGTCGAACACTTCCTACGATGGTGGAGGACGACCTCCTCCTCGTAGTTTTCCTCTATTGTGGTCTTCTTGATTTAGGATAACACGAACTACTTACCATGGTCTAGCAATGGATAATAAGATAGATTGAGTACGGCGTACTCAGTAAGTTCTAAATATATAGGTGTCTGATGAATAGCCATGGATCATACATCTTAGGCTTGTACAGTTTTTGAAAACCGGTTTTTAGAAAAAGTAAGTTTTAGTTTATAAGATTCTATGTATGTCAGTCTTTACGGGTTGTACAAGACTTCACGGAGTCCCTTTCCATGTTACATTCATAGTTCTTTCTCAGAACAGGGAGTAACATGTCATGTTTATATACTCTCGAGCGGTGCGCTACTTTACTCACTAACGTATTTAGCCTTGTTACACAGCTAGAAAATGTATGTATAGAAATTCTCGTCCAGAGTTTCATGGTCTGAGGCTCAGTCTAAAGACTAGCAAATCACTATCCCTCCTCATGACCCTGTTGTCCACCCTTTGTAATGAGTTTCGGTCCTAAAAACATGCGCTCAATTACCATCCATTCAAATATACTAAGTCGTTATCCTATAGCGCAAGATAGGTACGTTGCAAGCTCCCAACCATTGTAATCACGTGGGATCACAACCCGACTTAATATACAAGGACAACAAAAGGAAGAAGATCTAGCTGACTTGTCCATTCCATAACAGGATCTGTGGTTAGCATGGTTTATACGACGCTAAGAGTCACCGAATATAGTTGTTGTTAAGTCCTAGTTTCCCAATACTATAGAATCTCCTCCACATGGCTTTCCAACCATGATTCCATTGCCCACCAATGCACATTTTATTTCATTCATAAAAGTGTATATTTTGCTTTGAATGCAGGTAATAAAGTTTTCGAAAAGGTTTTTGTAAAATAATTTAAATGACATGTGATATTGCACTTGCAAATGGTATGCAAGCTTGGTCACACAAGATATATACAAGAGTGAAATTTTCTTGATATAAATATGCCCTAGAGGCAATAATAAATGGATTATTATTATATTTCTATTTCATAATTAGGTTTATTGTTCCGTGCTACAATTGTATTACTTCCGGATAATTAGTATTTGGAGGAAAACCCTAATACATACGTGGAATTATAAACATCTTTGATATCCCTAGTCTCGCCTCTAAGACTAGTTTCTGTACCATTGATAGTCTCGGTTTCCTGACTATGGGCAAAGTACAAAGTGTTGTAGAGATGCCGATGATATATGAGATTGAAATTGTTGATATTACAACGATGGATAAACCCAACGTGATATACCGTGAAACGTATCATCAATATTGTTATCGGTAAACTATACTTCGATTCTCTTTTTTGAAAAAATGATAATCACGAGTGACGAGGGGTAACCTGGGCAATGCCCATGGTTATGGATTTGTGTTTCGTGAAAAGGGATAGCATTGGGGATTTCGTCGGATATCAGACAAATAACAGAGTCAAAGTCATTTGATTATCGATGGACAATGCTATTATAGATTGCTTGGGTGTTTCTCGGTACCTCTCCGCTGGCTCCTCCCAGCCTATATATAATAGGCTGGGTCCTAAAGCCGTATATGGATAGGTCACATATCTATGACTACAACACTAATACAATGTCGGTTTCTATTTCCTTATCTAGCAAAACTATGACTTCTAGCGGATGCTTCATGGGCCTTCTTCTTTGGTCTTCATGGCCTGTGAGCCTTCATGCAGCTAGGGTAGCCAAACATAAGCACCTGAGTAATCATACCCATGTCAATAGCCCCCGAGACTCCATCCGAACCATAGATTCAGATTGAGTCTCAAAGATATTTTTAGTATTTATGATCAAAGTTTTACGAGATATTTTTATTTTTCTATTTTGTAGGGATTTCGTACAACAGGCCTGATGCATCCGACGGATTGGGAATCAGTTAATTGCTCCTGGGCAAAAACACTAGAAACCTACATCAAATTCAAGTCCCCAGGCTTGAACTCGGAATTTTGCTGACGTAATCTAGTTCGATCCTTTGAGGTCTTATCGAATACTGAATTCTAGTTCTATTATATCGGGTACCCAACGTGTCCGTCGGGATTTTTCATCATATCATTGACACGGATATTTTGCTGGCAGAGCGCATTCTTGTGCGATTCCAGGCCACACAAGACGAATCCCGGAGTCTTACCTTTGCGTCATGGACACAACATTTGGAGTTTTTATCGTGCCATGCACGTTCCGAGATTTTTGTATGATTTTATTGACTGCCTTGTTTGGCTGCTAGAATTGCTGAAGTTTATCAGCTTCATATTTTCTCGGATGATGTTTTGTAGAAGCTCTCGATGGGAGTAACCTTTTGAGGATACACTGATGTAATACTCATAGGCCAGGATGGTGTTTCTTTGAGTCAATTTTTTTACCTTATATGCACAATATAGTTTTTTATCGGGTGTGCGACAGTGCTCACGATGGGAGTAGCCCCGGGGCTATGTTTGGATGCCTGCATCGGTACATAGACTCATAACTTCTTGTTAGTTTTATTAGAGCGATATTCTCAAATTTTCTGAATGTTTTATCTGTGATAAAAAATTTAACAATAAAGTCCCCGATTGTGGGTGAAGAAACAATGTAGAAAAAGGAAATCTAAGTTTGGGGAACTTATATTTTATTTAAAACATGATGACGAAGATATATGGTTTGGCGTGCTCGCCTGGCTGTTGGCCTTATTGAATATTATTATGGCTAAGAAGCTGGGACGTAGGCCTAATTGTAATTTAAAGTGCGAGAAAAATAAATTCTAAGTGTAGAAACATCGTAGTTGTGCGACGTTCCATGGATTGGAGTATTTGACTCCTATCTTCTTATCTTGAAGCTGATATGCTCCTCCGGGGATAACCTCTATAACGATGTAAGGACCTTCCCAAGGTGAATCCAGTTTATGAGTTTATGGTCACCATCTTGATTGATGCGAAGAACTAGGTCCCCTACGACGAAGGACCTAGGACGCAATCATCGGATGTGATATACAGTGGCCCTTTGTAAGGCAACATCGCGAGCTTCATCAAGTGTGTCGATGTCGTCTTCAAGTGCTTCCCTAGATGCTTCCTCTTCATATTCAGTGACCCGTGGAGATTCGTGAGTTACTTCGACTAGAAGGACAGCTTCAGTGTCGCGGACCAGAAAGAAAGGTGTTTCTTGCGTCGAATTATTTGGAGTGGTAGGCAGGCTCCACAAAATAGACGGTAACTCATCAACCCATGCTCCTTTTGCTCTGTCAACTGGTGGAAGCAATGTTTTCTTAAGACCAGCAGTTACGAGGCCATTGGCTTTTTCCACTTTCCCATTGGTTTGCGGGTGAGCAACTGATGCATAGCTTACTTTTATACCCATATCCTCGCAGTACTCCTTGAATTCATTCGAGGTTAAGTTGGTTCCATTGTCGGTGATGATGTTGTTTGGTATGCAAAATCGGGCACTCTTGATTTGATGAAATTCACAACCGAAGTTCCATCCTGGCTGGTAACAGGCATTACTTCAATCCATTTGGTAAATTTGTCGACTGCTACTAGCAGAACGACGTGTCCTCCTAGGGATGACTTGTGAACTTTACCCACCATATCAAGTCCATATTGAGTGAAAGGCCAAGCGAGAGGTATGGGGTTTAATTCGACGGTAGGTGCACCGGGTTTTGTTGTTAATCGCTGACATGCTTCACACGTTCTAACGATATCTTTTGCATCTTGTACTGTTGTGAGCCAATAGAATCCTATCCTGAATGCTTTGGCAACAATTGCTCGGCTGCTGGCGTGATTACCAAATACCCCTTCATGTATGTCCTTGAGTATAATCTTTCCTTCATCGGGTGTAACACATCGCTGTAATACACCCGAAATACTTCTTTTGTACAGTTCTCCCTTGATGATCCTGAAGGCTTTTGATCGTAGGGTGATTCGTCAAGCTTCTATCGCATCCTCATCGAGTTCTCCCCTTATCATGTATGCTATGTACGGTTGCATCCATGTAGGCTCCAATATCATGACTTCACTGACTTCTGGCTCTTCCTCAAGGACTTCTTCTATGTTTTCATGTGCTGGCATAGCCCCCAAGTCTTTTTGCGGCTTGATCTTTTTATATGCATTGGGCACTATAACCTCAGAAACCCTCTTGGCTATGATGGAGCGCTCAGTTATTTCCTCCCAGAAAACTCTGGGTAGTACTGGCAGGCATAAGGATCCGATGTTTGCCAAATTATCGGCCTCTTTGTTGCTTGCTCTTCCTATGTGTGAAACTTTGCACCCGTCAAATTGATCTTCAATGATGTTGTACAGATCATGATAGGCGATCATGTTGTCGCTGACAGTGTCGCACTTATTCATTGCCCGTTGTGCCACAAGGTTGGAATCACCAAATATTTTTAGGCGAGTTTCACCACAAGCTTTAGCCATACACATACCGTGCAACAGGGCCTCGTACTTAGCTTCATTATTGGGCGCATTTGCGAAACTCATCCAAAGTACGTACCATATTTTATCGCCTTGAAGTGACACTAATATGACTCCTGCTTCTGCTCCTTCCATTCTTTTTGACCGTCAAAATGCATTGTCCATGCACTAGAGAGGTCCTGTGGGCCCGCGCACTATAGTTCTGTCCATTCAGTAACAAAGTCAGGCAAAACCTATTATTTAATTTCTTTGCATTTCTCATACGTGATATCTCAAGGGGACAGCTCAATGTCCCATAGAGATACGCATCGGGTAGCTTCTGGATTATTGAGAATATTGGAAAGAGGCACTTAATTGACCAGTATGATCGGGTGTTCTAAAAAATAGTGGCACAAATTCCGTGTTGTCATGAATACTCCATAAGCTAGTTTTTGATATTTCGGATATCTTTTCTTGGATGGAGAAAGGATCTCACTTAGAAAATAGACTAGTCTCTGAACATCGTGGGTTTTCCCTTCTTCGGGTCGCTCTACGATCAAAACTGTGCTGACCACCTGATTAGTAGCGGCAATATAGAGAAGTAGGGGCTGTTTTTCTCGTGGAGACACGACGATGGGAGATGTAGAAAGTGTTTTCTTGAGTTCTTCGAAAGCATGTTGAGCCTCCTCTGTCCATTCGAATTTATCCGATTTCCTCATAAGGGTGTATAATGGTAGTGCCTTTTCTCCTAGACGGGCGATAAAACGACTGAGTGCTACGACTCTTCCAGCCAACTGTTGTATGCCCCGAAGAATTTTTGGCTTTCTCATTGTTAAGATTGCCTGTTGACATGGTTATACCCTACGGGTACGTAACTTCAGCATACCTGGTCCAGCCCAAGGAAGGCCCACAGCAGACATACGCTGGCCCATGAAGATTTTCGGGTGGCCAAGGCCCATGACGCCTTCAGATCCTTGGAGAGCAAGACTAGAGTTTGAATACAACTTGTAACCTACTCGTATTGGCACCCGAGACCTAGCCTCCCCATATATAAAGGCTAGGAGGGTCCAACGAGGAGAAGAACGATTACGACATACACACCTCCACGCCAGATCGAATCTGCGCACCTGAATCTTCGGTTCACCGTAATCAAAGAGCGCAAGCGAGTAGGGTTTTCTCCAAGGCCTGAACCTGGGTAAATCTCGTGTCACCTGGTTGCTTGTCTGTTAACCGTGCCACGATCTCCAGCATCCCCATCTTCTCCAAAACCCAAGTCCATAACAATGGGCATTGACGAGATCAAACCTCGTCAATTGGCGCCGTCTGTGGGAACTGGGGTTGCTGATTGTGCGGTCGTGACGGTTCCGAACCGATCGATCTACAACTCCGCGGCAACGGAGAATCACCTCCTCTTCGGCGCTTTCGACTTCACCGCCCACTCGCCGGATACCATGAAGGATTTCGAGCCTGTAGGCGACGGACTCGAAATCTTGTTCGGGAGCTTCTGCTTCCAGGTGGGACAAACTGGTACCCTCTGCCTCCCCGAGCGGGTGCCCGTGCCGCCAATCAGGCCCGCTTCATGGGCTCCACACCCCGTGCTACGCACGTCACCATCAACAGATGAGTTCTACAGCAGCAGCAGCTACAACTCCGATCTGTGTGATCCACCTTCGGAGGAAGGGACCTACGGTTCCGGATCCGAAAGCTGCGGCAGCAATAACCAATCTGGTAGCGCCATGTCATGCGCCGCAATCATCCAAACCGACAAGGAAACGCCTAACCCGCCGCCCAACCCCAACCCGCAGGACGGAAACGGCACAAACGGGGAAAACAGGGCCACCTCATCCAACTTAGCAAAGAAGGATGGGCCGAAGCACGCCGCGCCGTCGCAGGTGAAATAGTCCTACCTCTGGACTCCCCATGTGATCTACTGATGGCATACCACTACCTCCTCATCGAGGAGCACAAGAAGCAAGTCAAGATGCAGGAGACGCTCGATAAACGCAAGAAAGCAGCCCTCGAGTCCGGTCTTGTGACGAGCTGCGCTCTCCGCCATGGGACCCGGCTCTAGCACAAACGGAAACCAGGGAGACAAGCACCGCTCTCGGGTGGAAAACATGGACCCGAAGGAGCGGCGCGACGTGACCCGAACTCTCCACACATCTTTCATGGATATGGACGCCGACGGCAACATCACCCCGAAGACGCCACAAGCTGCGATCATGGCAGCCATCGCAGATCTCGCGCTCACCCACCTCCGGAGGGGGACCGAAAAGGGCCATGCATAGGTCCGCACTCACCGGCTAGGACTAATCAGAGCTGCGCTCCACGAAGACGCCCCACGGAGCCGAAGAAGAAAGCTCCGTCGGCGCGGCCGAGCCCTCCCTCATCCGGTCTGAAGAGGAACACGACCTTCCTCGAAGGAAGAAGAGCTCGCACTGCCATAAACGCGACTACGACGCCAGAGACAAGCTTACACAGCGTAAGATCGACAAAGCACGCGCCAAACGCGCATGCTCGTCTGAATCGGAGATGGATGAAGACGAAGGAGAACTCTGCGGGGCTCGATGCTTCAGCAGATCCGTCCGGCGAACACAAATGCCACGCAACTTCAAGCTTCCTTCGGATACTCCGAAGTTCAACGGCACGCAAGATCCAAAGTCCTGGCTCAGTGACCATCTGTCATCCGTCAAGCTTCACGGAGGCAACAAAGAAACCGCCATGCAATGCCTTCATTGCCGACAAAGCGGCGCGGGTCTGGCTTAGCAGCCTATCATCAGGATCCATCCGAAGCTGGGAGGAGCTCGCTTACAGCTTCATCCGAAACTACAAAGGCACCAGCAAGAGGCCCGCCTCAATCGAAGAGTTGCGAGCCTGCACTCAGAGAACGGGTGAATCTATTCGCTCGTACATACTATGATGGTCTACGACCAAGAACTCCGCAGCACACATCTCCGAAGAGCGGGCCATCGACGCCTTCAGGGACGGCGTCAAACGCCCAGACTTCAAGGAGAAACTTGGACGTGTAAAGCCGAAGACACTCGACCAGCTCATGGAAATCGCCAACAGCTGGGCAGACGGCGAAGCTTGCATCCAGCGGGCGCAATCAGACGAAGAGGACGACTACGGCCGAAGACGCGAACGCCGCAGCAAGAGGAGATCGCGCGTCTACGAGGACCGCGACGGACCCGACATGGTCGCAGCCGGCTACGCCGACCGCCGTAACAACAGCAGCCGCAACAGCGGAGGATACCGCGGCGGAAACTTCCGCGACAACGGACAACCAACGCAGTCGTGGCAACGCCGCGACCGCGACAACGGACCCTCAGCATTCGACAAACTTTCGGGTCCAGGCACCATCCACTTCTACATCAACAAACAAGATGGCAAAAAGAAAGCTAGCCACATGCTCAAGGATTGCCGCGAGTTCCAGAAACTCAGCGAAGGCATGATGCGGATGAGGCAACAAGCTCCAATCCCTGCGTTCGGAAACGCACCTGCGCCAGGTGAAATAGCACACGGAGCTCCTCCACCGCCGCCTATTGGAGGCCCACATCAACCAGTCGCAGTATCAAAACAACGCCGGGGTCGCATACCCCCCACCAAAAGGAGCACTCAATATGATACAGAAGGGACACCCCACAAATAGGGTGCAGAAGAAAATCACCCGACAAATCAACATGGCCGTGGCAACTCCGCCTGCAATCCCTGAGTACCTCAGTGGATCGGAGTCCTGCATCACATTCACTCGCGCAGATCACCCTTGCCAGATCCCTCGCCCAGGTCATGCTGCCCTGGTGCTGGAGGCGCAGATCGGAGGCTTCGAGATGAGTCGCGTCTTCATGGACGGCGGCAGCGGCATCAACCTAATGTTCGCAAGCACTCTAGCAACTATGCGGATCCCGCAATGCAGCCTGGAACAATCAGACACAACGTTCGACGGCATTGTCCCAGGGAAGGGCATCTTCCCCCTGGGAAAAATAGGACTCGACGTCATCTTCGGGAAGCCAGACAACTTTCGGTAGGAGCGCCTAGAATTCGAAGTGGTGGACTGGCCGTCGCAATACCACGCCATCCTGGGACGTGTAGCATTCGCAAGGTTCCTGGCCGTCCCACACTACGCATACCTACTACTCAAGATGCCAGGACCAAGGGGCGTCATCACAGTCCACGGGAGCTTCACCCGATCAGACCAATGCGACAGGGATTTCAACAAAATCTCCCAGTCATTCGGCATGCAAGAGGAGCTTGTAAGGCTCCGCGAGGTGACGGACAATGGGCTACCCCCAGTCACAAAGCAGAACGCACCTGACATGTCTTTCGACTCCACCATCAACACCAAGAAAGTGCAGGTCCATCCAACGGATGCCTCCAAGACGGCGCTGATCGCCAACGACCTCAGATCAAGATAGAAGGCGCTCGTCGAATTCCTCCGTGAGCTGGAAATCTTACCGGTGTCCTGCGGACATGCCAGGAGTTCCCAGGGAATTCGCCGAGCACGCACTCAATGTATTCCCAGACACCAAGCCAGTCAAGCAGTCCATCCGACGACTGTCGGAGCCACGAGCCGAAGCTATCGGCAAGGAGATAAACAGATTACTCGCAGCAGACTTCATCCGGGAAATCAAGGAAAGCGAGTGGCTAGCAAACACGGTGATGGTCCCGAAGAAGGACACAGACATCCTGCGGATGTGCGTGGACTTCATGTCACTAAATAAACACTGCCCTAAGGACCACTTCCCTCTTCCTCGGATCGACCAGATCATCGATTCGACTGCAGGTTGTGAGAAACTCTCCTTCCTCGACGCCTACTCAGGCTATAACCAGATTCGACTCAAGGTCGAAGATCAAGAGAAAACGGCGTTCATCACACCGTTCGGAGTATACTGCTACAACACAATGCCTTTCGTGCTAAAGAACGCGGGTGCCACGTACCAGCGATGCATGCAGGCCTGCCTCAAGGACCAGATCGGTCGCAACGT
This sequence comes from Avena insularis, assembly GCA_023614405.1. Taxonomy (NCBI): domain Eukaryota; kingdom Viridiplantae; phylum Streptophyta; class Magnoliopsida; order Poales; family Poaceae; genus Avena; species Avena insularis. The sequence goes on from CM042689.1 coordinate 371,441,370, forward strand.
CCAAGTCTATGTCGACAACATAGTCATAAAAACCAAGGAGGCAAGAACACTCATCGACGATCTCCGCGAGACGTTCGACAACCTTGATCGCTACAGGATCAAGCTCAATCCAGAAAAGTGCGCCTTGGCCCCCTCGGTCACCGCTCGGCTACTTCATCTCTCAACGAGGATCAAGCGAACCGAAGAAAATCAAAGCTATCATGACAATGGAGAAGCGAAAAACCTCAAGAGCGTTCAAGGCTTCGGCGGAAGTAGCGGCACTAAGCAGGTTCATCACCGCATGGGCGAGAAGGCCCTACCATTTTACAATTTGCTGCGCCGGCGGACAAGTTCGAATGGACACGAAGCCAACGGCGATTCGAAAACCTCGCGCTCCTCTCCACCTCGCCCGTTTTGGTCACGCCAAAAGAGCGCGAGCCCCTGCTGCTGTACATAGCGGCCACACACCAGGTGATCAGCACAGTACTCGTGGTCGAACGACCTGAAGAAGGCAAGACCCACGGGGTACAACGCCCAATTTACTACCTCAGCGAGGTACTCACTCCAACAAAACAGCGGTACCCGCACTACCAGAAGCTGGCTTATGGCGTGTTCATGACAGCTCGACGACTGAGCCACTACTTCCAGGAGCATCAGGTGATGGTCGTCAACGAGGCACCCCTGAACAGCATCCTAAATAACCCAGAGGCCACAGGAATGGCGTGGCCTGTGGGGCATTGAACTATCACCCTGGACATCATCTACGAAGCGACACGCAATCAAATCTCAAGTCCTTCCGGACTTCCTGGTGCCTTTGGATGGAGCTGCAGCCGACACCCGGACATGTCGCAATCTGGACAATGCATTTGACGGCTCCAAACGAAGCGGAGCAGGGGCAGGAGTCATCTTGACCTCCCGCAAGGTGACAAAATGAAGTACGTCCCGGATGAAATTCGAGCCTCCAACAACGAGGCCGAATACGAAGCCCTCATCCACGGCATGAAGATGGCAAAAATATGTGGTGCAACGCGCCTGGTCATCTACGGTGACTCCAACCTTGTCGTACAACAGACGATGAATGAGTGCGACGCACACGCCGAAAACATGATCGCGTATCTTGCGCTATACAACACACTCGAAGGAGAATTCGACGGCTGCGAACTTCGGCACGTTGGAAGAGAGAGCAACGAGGAGGCCGATCGACTCGCCAACATCGGCTCCACTTGTGCAAAGGTACCACCAGGTGTGTTTCTCGAACAGATCTGCGTGCCATCCATCAAGCGGAAATACCCCAAGGGATCACCCGAAGAAGCAGAACACTCGGGGGCTACGCTACCCGAAGGTCATGAAGGACCCGAAAAATTGGATACCGACGTCGCCATGGTCAACCTGATGCAGGTCATGGCAGTCGAAGAAACTTGGACACGTCCATACCTCCAGTTCCTGATAAACGGAGAATTGCCGGCGCATATCTCGTCGGTCAAAAGCCTTCACCATCATCAGTGGCGAGCTGTACAAACGCAGCATTACGGGCGTACTACAACGGTGCGTCACCATCAACGACGGCAAGGCCATACTCCAAGATATCCACGAGGGCATCTGTGGCCACCACGCAGGGAGCCGCTCCCTTGTCGCCAAAGCTCTACGAGCAGGATTCTACTGGCCAACGGCCATGAGCGACGCAAAAGACATCGTCCGAAGATGCAACGGGTGCCAACGGTTCGCCGACAAACCGCACGCGCCTGGGTCCGAACTGCGACCCATACCCATAGCCTGGCCTTTCGCCCAATGGGGCCTTGACATGATCGGCAAAATGCCAAAATCCTCGAAGGGAGGGCACGTCTTCCTCCTGGTCGTAGTCGACAAATTCACCAAGTGGATCGAAGCCATGCCAGTCACCAACCAGAAGGGCAAAACCGCCGTCAAATTCTTCGAATCCATCGTCTATAGATTTGGCGTACCGCACAGCATCATCACCGACAACGGATCGAACTTCATCTCCGAAGAATTCCAGGACTTCTGCGAAGACCTCAGGATCAACATTATGTATGCCTCAGTGGCACACCTGCAAACAAACGGGCAAGTGGAAAAGGCCAACGGCCTAATCGGCGCCGGCATCAAGAAGCGCCTCATGAGCTCACTCGAGCACAAAGCTGGAACCGGAAAAGAGCTACCGTCGTCTGTGGAGCTTACGAACTATGCCAAACAGCTCCACCAGCTACACACGTTCTTCATGGTGCATGGAGCCGAGGCCGTGCTACCGGCATCGCCACCAGGCTCCACAGTCGTCGCTTACAATGACGAATCCACGACTGCACTGAAGATGCCGTCGACACACTCGACGGCACGGATATAGCAGCTAGATCCGCGGTGTACCAGCAAAGTCTCCGCAACTACCACAGCCGCCGGCTGCGCCCAAGGTCCTTCGTCGAAGGAGACCTCGTCTTGCGACTCAAGCAAAAGCGACCGAATAAACTCGAGTCACCATGGGAAGGACCCTATGCCATCACCGAAGTCATCCCAGGTGGCGCCTATCGCCTCAAGCACGTGGAGTCTGGAGTCGCATACTCCAACCCATGGAACATCTCGCACCTGCGACGATTCTACCATAACAATGGGCAATGTACCCCCTTTACTTTCCATAAGGCTTACAGCCAAGGCTACTCAGTCGAACCATGTACCTCCTCCATTACGATACAAATCAAGCTAAGTGTCTCGCCCCCAACTTTCGGTTGACTATTTCTCTGCAACTTTACTACATGCTACATACGCACTCGGGGGCTCCCCCACCTCACGATTTCATCGGCTGAGGACAAAACGTGTACACCTGAGTAGCTGACCACGTTAGGCAAACGAAAAGGACACGTACTACATCAAAGCACTCGGGGGCTCCCCCCACCTCACGATTTCATCGACAGAGGACAAAACGTGTACACCTGAGTAGCTGACCACGTCAGGCAAACGAAAAGGGCACGTACTCAATCAAAGCACTGCGTGCTCGCAAACAAGCAAACCTTTACAACAAGGGGCACATACACGCCCAGTCGCAATATACAAATTTTACATCTATCTGTTTATTTTTAGGTCCTACCTATTCTGAAGAATAACCTGAGCACGCTGCTCAAACAAATCTACAATCTGTTCGGCATACTGCCTTACAGCCACGTAATGCGGAAGCATATTCCACTCGCCACCATCTGGTCGAGGAGGTGGCCCAGCCGCCACAGCAGCCAAATCTACATCAGGGCGGTGCACCCTCATAAGAGACAAGGCAGCCTTCACCCATGCGATGAGCTGCTGCCGCACCAGCTCCTTGACATTGCTGGCACTCCGAAACTTCGTCAGAAGACCTGTAAGGGTCGTTGGCACAGCATCCAACGGAAACATGACGTGCAGCACCGAGGAAAGCGACGTCTGCACCTGGCGGAGCACCCGCGAAACTTGGTAGACACGATCCTGCACCGTCGCCAGAACTATGGCGCGATCACGATCCATCCAGAAGAAGCCGCCGGCCTCCATGTCCTGTTGAGTCAAGCAATTATTTCGACAGCAATCCGCTCCTTTTCTTCCCTCGGAGCAAGATTGGCACCTGCGACAACCGCACAAAACAAGAGTGAGGCCAGCAGGCTCACCCGAAGAACTGGGCTACAGCCCGAAAGAAGGATCAACTTACATTGCAGCTGCTCGGACAGACGACCCAGCTCCGCCATCAAATACTCCTCTCTGGCTGCACCGCGGTCTGCTTTGGATTTCCAAACGTCAGCGACCGTAGAACCCAAGCAAGTCTCTCTCCAAGCTGCGCACGCGATCTCGAAGAAAAGCGAGCTGCGAGGAATCATCCAACGATGCTCGCAAGGGCCTTTCGGATGAAGTGTCAACCGGGTCAGCACCCGAATGAACCTATAGCAGCAGAAAAAAGAAGGCACATAGACATTCAGCCAAGGATAGAGCACAACTCGGAGGAATTCATTAAATAAGGCCACTGCGTGGCACAAGAATGGTGCTACAAAAGATATTTACAGCAAAAGTAAACTACATACTACCCTACATCTCCTACGCCTCGGCGAGGGAATCGAGTCCTTCCAGAACCGCGCTAGCTTTAGCCTCGCTGTCGCCAGGCGTATTTCGCACAACAAGTCAATGAGCTTGGACCCATATCGTCTGCATCGAGCGGAGTAGGCGGCGAAGGCTACCTCGGATCCATCTGCAGTCGTCGGCATCCGAGAAGTAATCTGGGGCAGGTCCAGCTCCGCCCCAGCCGCCATGGCCATCGCCAGCCCGACGGACGCGTCGATGCCCTTCTGCTTGCGCTTATACGCTGCAGGCGCTTCGGCTGACAGAGCCTCTGCCAGGGCACCCACGTCTTCAATGGATGCGCCCTTCGGGAAGAGCTCCTGGTAGAAGCGACCAAGGACCTCTTTCGCCTTGGCGAGGGAGTTGACGACGGTGCTGCAGTGGTCTTCGACCGCTACAGTGGCATCATCTAGAGCACTCCCGTGCTCCAGAGCACCGCGATCGAACTCGATGCCCGCGGCATCTGAGACAAAATAAAAGAAGAAAACATGAAGAAAGGCAAAATAGAAGAAGATCCGCAGAAAAAGGAGCAAGCACAAAAGCTAACGAATAGCCTTGGCGCAACCATGAGCTTCTCCGCCACCCTTTTTTCACGGCAGCCGCAATGGTGGCCAGCTGCTCCTCACGATCTACGGCCTTGGCAGACGCTCGCCCGCTTTGGCGCCTTAAGCTCCAGCTCAAGCGCTCTCGCCTTCGCCTCGGCAGCAAAGCTGCTCCGATTAAGGCTCTTCTTCAGAGCATCGACCTCACGGAGAGAGTCGTTATGCTCCTCTGCATTTCCAACAAGCAAGCGTCAAAGAACAGGACCCGGATAAAACAACATTAGTATGACAAAGGCGAATACCTTCGCGGTTGCCTCCAGCGTCAGGCGCTCCTCCACCAGTCGCTTGGCCTCTTGGACAAAAGGCTGCAGAAAAAGGCAATAGCAGTAAGCACCGGACTTGGGGGCTACGCCCAAAACACAGAAGCACACACAACATCAGCACATGAAGACGCGGGGCTCCCGTGACAGAAGCGAAAAACTTACGTTCGGCGAACCCGAGCCCGCCGAAATTCGAGGCGCAACCACCAGCCTCTCCTCCGCAGGGAGGGTCGGCGCCACCCGAAGTCGCCACTGTCTGAGGAGGAGGCGACGCAATGTTCGACTCCCCCATCATCTCGCGCGCTCCATCACTAGAGCCGTCGGAGGATTGCCTGCATACGAATCAATCAACACAGGCGCAAAATAACAAGGGCACAAAGGACAACAGTGGCAACAAGAAAAATTACAAGCCCAACGCGCTCAGGTCGAAGATAGGAGAAGCCCTTCGGGCCCTCTTCTCCTCCTTCTTTTCTTCCTTCTTCTCCTCCTTCTTTTCTTCCATCTTCCGCTTTGCTGGTGGGTGCGGAGCAACAGCCCACACAGGAATGGCAGGAATGGGAGAGGAAGAACCCCCCTGAACATCATCATGACGCTCAAGGCCCAGAGGATTTCTGGGAGTCGGAGGAGTTGAAGCATCCGAAGACTCGCTCAAGCTCCGTGATCGCTCGTGCGAATGGTCCTCACTCGACTCGTCGGCATCCTCCACCGGAGATCGCGCCGACGGAAGCTCGGACACGGAATCCACCACTTCATTATCCGGGGCATTCGGATACCTTTCGGGCAATGGTGGTGCCATGCCCGGCACTTTGAAGCTCTACAAGATGAGAAGCAACTTTGTTAGCAAACAAAGGACACAAGTACACAACTGACAAAAACAAAGGGGAAGCACTACGTGCGCAAATCTACACCTTCGGCACGGCCAACGTCGAAGAAAAGGGAGGAGTCAGCGACTTCCCCGGGATTTTTTCGTCGGCCTTGAACTTCAACAGCGTGCGAAGATCCTTGTCAAGGTCCACCTCGGAGATCTTCTCACTCGAAACCCTCGTCGGATCACGGCGCCAGAGTAAAGGAATATCGGATGCGCCCTCGCTTGGAGAGGCTGCACCCGACGGTCAAGAAACGTCCGGATGATGTCGACACCGTTCACCTCCTTCTCAGGAATCAATTGGAGCTCCTCCACCCGACGGTACAGGGCCTCTATCTTCGCCACCTCACCGTCTAAGATTTGATTTTTCCAGGATCTTTTCTTTTCAATCAATTGGGAGGGGTCAAAAGGAACGAGACCAAAATCTTGCCCAGGCAGTACGGAGTCACGGATGTAAAACCATTTCCTCCGCCAGTACGGGACAGATTCGGACATGGAAAAGGAAAAGAATTGCACATTGGGACTGAGGGAGATGATGAAACCCCCAATGGGATACACACCATCCGAACCAGACTACCTCTTCACGGAATACAGCTTCCGGAAGAGGCCAAAGTGCGGCTCAATGCCAAGCCAACACTCGCAAAGCGTGATAAAACACGCAATGTGGAGAAGAGAATTGGGAGACAGATGATGCAGCTGAACCCCATAGAAAAAGAGCAGTCCACGAAGGAAGTCATGGACTGGATACGAAAACCCACGCAAAACAAAGGCGAGGAACATAACCCGGTACCCAGATGGGGGACGGGGGATTACCTCATTACCAGGGAATCTCACGGCCGTCGGGTCTTGCGGAATCAGGCTCCGCTCGCGCAGTTTGCGGAGATCGCTCTCCCGCGTTTCTGATCGCCGCCAGCCACCATCGGTGACGCGAGCAGTGGCGGCGCCCTTCTTGCCTCCGGCGGCGCTGGTCCCAACTACAGATGGGGATTTCTTTTTCCCCATGGTGCTACGACGGTGGTGGCGTTGCCAACAAAGACAAAGGAAATGTGGAGAAACTCTCAGCGCGCAGCAAGAATCGCTCGAGCGCAAGGAGGCAGTGAAACGCAAGAACTGGTGTAGTGAAAACAAACCACGAATTTACCAGGGATTATAACAGCGAAGACGACGCACGCTGGCCGTCCATCGAGAAGACCTAACGCCAATGGTATATCTGGTCGTACACGTGTCAGCATCACAACGAACCGTCGTTACCACGCCGTCCACTACGCGCGGAAATCGAGGAGACGCCGTAATCATCTCCACGCCGCGCATGACCGGTCAATTCAACGTCAGGAAGTGGGACCCACGCTTCGTCCAGTCAAGTCACCTCTGGCGTAGCAGACGCTTGAGGTCATCGATCGTCAGCACTAACGTCATCAAAAGCTATACTAGCGCCACTTCGGCTACACAGCTAAAAGTACTCACTCGAATCTAAGATTCGACTAAATACTTGGGGGCTACTCCTATCAGGAGCGCTGGTCGCGCACCCGATGTACTTCTGGGTCAGCGGTACGCCCACGAGATTTCCAACTACAGTTGCAGGATACAAGACTCGAGTCTCTGCCCGAGTCTACGACTCCGCCAGACACTCGGGGGCTACTCCCATAGGGAGGATGGATTCAAGCATCCGAAAATTTTCGAGTCCTACGTACTTAATGATTGAAACAATGCCTGAACTAAAAGTCTCCGTTTGAGTCTACGACTCGAACAGACACTTGGGGGCTACTCCCATAGGGAGCGCTGGTCGCGCACCCTATGAACTCTTCGACTGCGATCTTTCGGATCAGCATGCAAAACTTTTTCAGCAACTCGCCTACGATTAACGCTAAGTGAGCAATGACCTCCTTGGACACGAAACACCTCCGCGGTGATAAACATTCGATGCTGCGTCTGACGCAAAGATAAGACCTACAGATATCATCGATGGCACGGCAACGCTTTGATTGCGCTCTGCTAGTATGAACTACCAGCAATGCGATGAAAATCCCGACGGACGCGTTGGGTACATCAATTAAATTCACTGGAATTCCACTCCTGTAAGTCCTCCGCGGCCTGAGTTGAATTACGCCAGCATATATTCCGGGTTCGAGTCGAGGGACTCGCACCTGAAGAAGATCGTGTTGTTTTGTCCTAAGACGATTAACTGACCCTAATCCGTCGGGTGAGTCAGGCACACGCATCAACAATCCCTACATATTCTCTTGAAAGACAGAGCTGCACCCAAAAGATTGAAGAGTCCTCAGCCGAATCTACGATTCCCGATCACCGGGGCCATCGACATGGTTATACCCTACTGCACGTAACTTCAGCATACCTGGTCCAGCCAAGGAAGGCCCACAGCGTATACATCTGGCCCATGAAGATTTTCGGGTGGCCAAGGCCCATGACGCCTTCGGATCCTTGGAGAGCAAGACTAGAGTTTGAATACAACTTGTAACCTACTCGTATTGGCACCCGAGACCTAGCCTCCCCATATATAAAGGCTAGGAGGGTCCAACAAGGAGAAGAACGATTACGACATACACACCTCCACGCCAGATCGAATCTGCGCACCCCTGTAACTTTCGGTTCCACCGTAATCAAAGAGCAGACAAGCAGGAGTAGGGTTTTCCCTCCGGGGGCCTGAACCTGGGTAAATCTCGTGTCCCCTGGTTGCTTGTCTGTTAACCGTGCCACGATCTCCAGCATCCCCATCTTCTCCAAAACCCAAGTCCATAACAATGGGCATTAACGAGATCAAACCTCGTCACCTGTATTTCTTCGAGATTGTCCTCTATTCCCCTTGCTGATACGAGATATCCGAGGAGTTGCCCTGTAGGGACTCCAAAGGAACACTTCGTCGGGTTGAGCTTGATGCAATACTTGTCGAGGTTCTCGAATGTTTATCAGAGGTCATTGATAAAGGTTGACCCTTTTTTTGTTGTAACTATGACATCATCGATATAATCGTGTACGTTTGTTCTAATTTGACTTCCTAAGCATTTTTGCATCATCTGTTGATATGTTGCACCCGCATTTTTAGTCCAAATGGCATTGTTGTGTAGCAGAATACACCATAGGGTGTGATAAATGTTGTTTTATCCTGGTCTTCCTCCTTCATACGAATTTGATGGTACCCTAAATATGCGTCTAAGAAGGAAAGATGTTCGCACTCCGCAGTTGCATCGATTATTTTATCGATTCATGGTAGTGGGAAGTGATCCTTTGGATAGTGTTTGTTCAACGCAGTGAAGTTAATGCACATACATATTTGTTTTGTATTTTTCTTTGGGACACATACTAGGTTTGCGATCCACTCTGCCCTCTTCAATTCCTTGATAAATTTGGCATCGGTTAGGCGATGGAGCTCCTTTCCAATGGCCTTTCGTTTTGGTTCTGCGAAGCGGCGAAGTGTCCGTTTTACTGGTTTTGCCTTCGGATCCAAGTATAATGCATGCTCAGCGAGTTCCCTGTGAATTCCCGACATGTTGGTTGGTAACCATGCGAAAATCTCTCAGTGCTCACGGAGGAACTCGATGAGCGTGCTTTCCTATGCGGGACCAAGATTGGAAGCCACAAAGGTTGTCTTCTTTGGGTTGGTAGGGTGGATCTAGACTTCCTTTGTATCTTTTATGGTGTCAAAAGCCTGATTAGGATTGACATGTGCTACTACTAGAGGTTCTGTATTTGCTGACATTTTTAGTTGCTCAAACTCGGTTGCCATCCTGAAGGATTCGGAGATTTTGTTGAATTCTCGACCGCAATTGTCAGAACGTGTAAAAATGCCCTTCCCTGTTATGACCCCTTTGGGGGCTGGCATTTTCATAGCCAGGTACGCATAATGTGGTACTGTCATGAATCGTGCAAAGGCTAGGCGATCCAGGATCGCATGATACTGTGACAGCCAGTCCATGACTTCGAACTCGAGCTTTTCATGCCTAAAATATTTTTTGGATCCGAAAACAACGCCAAGAGATAGTTTACCTAAGGGAATTTCGGCTTTACCTGGTACTATGTCGTGGAAGGATGTTTCTGTTGGTGCTAGATTTGTTAAAGAACAATTCATCGCCTTGAGTGTCTTGGCATAAATTAGGTTGATGCTGCTCCTTGCATCCATGAAAACTTTACTCATATCAAATCCACCCACTTGCGCTTCTACTATTAGGGCCAAGTGGCCCGGTTGTGGGACTCGAAGTGGATGATCAGCTCTGCTAAATGTGATTTCCTATTCTGACTAATGGAGATATTCGAGTGTGGCTGGTGGCGTCATTTCTGCCATGTTTACTTGCCGTGTAATCCGTTTCTAGATCCTATTGAATGGGTGCCCTTTTTGAATCATCGACATTGCACCCTTAGACCTAGGGTATTCGTTTTCTTGATTTGTTGTGTTTCGTGGCTGCCATGCTGGCGGATGTACTTGTGGTAGTGGTGGTGCGCCAATGGCTAAAGCGCCAGGTGTAGTGGCGTATCCTTGGCTTGCCGCTTCAGTTGCCTTTGTGTTGCATACCTCCTGCATCTTTAAAAACGTTCGACAATGCTTCATGAGATGGTTGGATCGCCTTTTGCCTATTGAGTCGACATAAAAGTGTATATTGCAGGGTCCTTCCAACATTTGCATTGCGGATACTGGTGGGTCTCGAGCTCTTAGATGGTATCGCTGTGTTTATTGGATTCCTCCAATTTCGTCTCTATTATTGCAGTGCCTGCTGTTGTAATCGTTGTTTCCTCGGTTATCCTCTCCCAAGAAACCAGCTGCAACATAGCTTGGTCCCCCATGTCCGCCGTTGCTCCTTCGTCTCCTGTCATTGCTGCGACTGTCCCTATCTTCTTTGGGTGAACATGCTCGCTTGTTGTATACTGCGTCTTCTCCTCCAGCCCAGCGATTTGCCATATCCACTGGTAGTGAAATTGTTTTGGGCTTGATCCGTCCCATCTCTTCTATGAATTCTCGTCGGCAAAGGGCATTATTGAAGGTGTCAATTGCCCTTTCATCGAATATAGCCTTAGCCAAGTTTTTGATGATGTTCTACCACTGGATGAAGGCTCGTATTGATTCTTCGTTTTTTTGCTTGCACGCTCGCAATTGCTCCAAATATGCGGGTCTCTTGAACATGGAGTGGAAATCTTGGATGAACTTGTCCTCGAGATCGCTCTAGCTGCTAATGGAATCTTCAGGTAACCGCCTTAGCCAAGACAGGGCAGCACCGGTTAGGTGCAGCTGCAGGCTCTGCATTGCGGTGGCTTTGGAGCCACCTTGTAATTTGATGGTAGCCAGGTAATCTGCTAACCAAGCTTCGGGTTCCTGGAGGCCGTCATACTTCTGGTGGTCATGAGGGAGTTTAAAATCCTTGGGTACTAGAGTCTTGCGAACCCATAGGGTAAAGCAACTAGCTCTATATAATTCATAATCATCCTTGTTGTCACCATCCTAGTATCTTCGGCTGCCACGCTCCTCCCTAGATCTGTCGATCCTGTGCTGTGTGAGATCGTCTCTTGTGTTGTTTCATGGCTCGAAGCCCCAAAAGTGCACCCGATGTGGCGACCGCGATAGTCGGGTGTGCCCCACCTTCCAAGGGCTGCTGTGACTGTGTGGGGATCTATCAGGTTGTTGTGTGATTCCTTGTTCCGCTTGTGCAAGAGATGTGCCCACCATACCGAGGTTCATGATAGCGGAGCGATGGAGATCTGCACGGGGATCGTCGGGTGCGGGTTGAGTTGTGATCATATATGTTTGTGCAGCTATAATTGCGGCTTGAGCTGTTTTTGCTTTGATGTGCCTTGTTGGATCTACTGAGATGAACGATAGATCGAGGTCTTATGTCAGTTTGTTTCTTTCAGCTTCTAGGATATTTTGTAGTCGTGAGGCTCATCTTGTTGGTTGTGCTCCTCCAGTTACATTGCCTGATCCTCGGATAGAACTTAGTTGAGCCTGCCGAAGACTGGACTCATCGGCTAGCCTTTTCTCTTGTCGAGTTGCCTCTGCATCCTTAGTAGATCCCTTTTCTTGTGATGGAGTAGGTATTGGTAGGCTAGTAGATCTTCGTGCGTGGCCTCGGCTGTCATTGGGACCACACCTGAAATTGCTTCCCTTGCTTTTTGCCATGCTTTGTCTGGTAGCCGAAGAGTTTGTCGCTCCCTCTACGTGGTTCTACTCCTCCTGGGATTATGCGATTGTTTGTCGGATCTCCTTTGTTTTCATGGTATCCTTCATTTCCATCCGAAAAAATATCATTGGGGTCAAGGATAGGGTTACCGTTGGAGTCGTGCTGAGTTGCGGCGTCATCGATGATCACGCACACTTGATGCTGAGTTATGTACGAACTAGTGGCGTCATTGTCGGATCCGAGGGAGACACTGTTTTAGGGATCAATGAAGTCCAACAGTTTTTGTTCTAGGTAGATTTCGGCCATCCTGATTCTGAAGTCTATACTTTCACCGCTTTGCTCGGGTTCAGTGCTTGCTAGGCTTAATCTACGTGGTGGTGTTAGTTGGGAGTCTGATCCGAGAGATATCATTGTAGAGACCATCAAAATCCCTCAGATCTACTACATTTTCAGAGTTTTCTTCATCTTTTTTTGGCTAGGGTGTGACCTCTATGGATGATCCGACGGAATATGTGGGTATCGCCATAGGCGCACCTTTTTTGACTGACGGTCCCGACGAAATCGGAGCCGAGAGGCGTGGTTTTTCGGGTTCCTCCACCTGAAAGTGGAAACTTCCGATGATGAGATCGGATCTGCCGTTGAAATCGATGGAAACCGATACAAGGGTGGGTGGGCGTGGTGCCACTTCCGATGGATTGTTGCTTGATGGAGAGAGGTCCGCCGAATCCATGACTCCAGCGTTCTAGTTTCCCAAAGACGGCGCCCATTAACGAGAGGTAACCTCGGCAATGCCCATGGTTATGAACTTGTGTTTCGTGGAAAAGTAGAGCGTTTGGGATTTTGTGAGATATCAGACAAACAAGGGCGTCGAAGTCGTCTGATTATCGATGGACAATTCTATTATATATTTCTTCGGTGTTTCTCGGTACCTCTCCGCTGGCTCCTCCTAGCCTATATATAATAGGCTGGGTCCCAAAGCCGTATACGGATAAGTTACATATCTATGATTACAACACCAATACAGCGTCGATTTCTATTTCCTTATCTAGCAAAACTATGACTTCCGTCGGATGCTTCCTGGGCCTTCTTCTTTGGTCTTCATAGGCCGTGAGCCTTCATGCAGCTAGGGTAACCAAACATAAGCACCCGAGTAATCATACCCATGTCAACGAGCGTTCACTACTTTTGAAAAGACAAACTGTTTCAGAATATGGCGTGCCATGTATGAACATTCTTAGGCTTCAGGACGAACGATAAGGGTAAATGGCCGTACTTTATGGTAATGTTTCCACATTTGGTAGATGGGTGCATCTTACATTGTAAAAAATGATATCAACCAGAGTTTCCAACTTATAGGAACAAAAAACTTTTTAATTTTCAAAGTGACAAGAATGTTTTTCTATAAAGCAAGCATGGAAAAATGGCTCAGAGTGCCACAACAACCCCAGTTTTCAGACAAAAGCATGGAAAAATGATTTACTTACGATTAATTACCAAATTTTATGAGTTCTCAAAAGCTTCGTAGTTAACTTCCCCTCTTAAACTAATTTAAGTCGATTTGTCAATATTAGGTAACAGTTGAACCACGAGTAAGTGGTAGCAAGATTGATTTTAAAGTTCTACAAGTATATTTCGAAGGTACCCACCAGGCTATCAATATATCAAAAACCAATGAATTTGTTGAAAGATTCAGCTTCTTGCGCTAAGAATTTCACATGTAGAGAAATTTTACCTTGATTTGAAAATAATAAAATAAAAAACATCACATGACGTCCTCTGAATTGTACTACTTACCATGAAATATAATAATCACGAGCATTCACAACTTTCGAAAAAACAAACTGTTTCAGAATATAGCGTGCCATATATGAACATTTTTAGGCTTCAGGCTGAACGACAAGTGTAAATGGCCATACTTTATGGTAATGTTCCCATATTTGGTACTAGATGGGTGCATCTTGGCATGGTGAATATTAATGTTGCCAATAATGGGCATTTATAAATTTTAGGAACAAAAAAACATTTTGAATTTTTGAAGTGAAAAGAATGGTTTCCTTTAAATTAAAGCAAGCACGAATAATATGGCTCGGAATACCATAAGCCCAGTTCCTAGAAAAACTTTGGACCATGTTTCACTTATGATTACTAGGTTTTATGAGTTATTATAGCTAACTTTGACCATTTCAACGAATTTAAGCTGATTTGTGAATGTTAGATAAAATTTGAATCTAAAAGTAAGTGGTAGATTGCTCTCAAAGTTCTACAAATATATTTTGAAGGTAACCCACCAGGCAATCAATATATCAAAAACCACCGAGTTTTTAAAAAAAATTCAACTTCTTGTTAATAATCTGCATGTACAAAAATTTGACCTTATTTTGAAAAGAATCGAACACAAATAATATTGATAATAAAAGAATCTGCACGACGTTCTCTTGCGTGCACTGCTTTCCATGAAGAAATAAACATGAGTTTTGACAAAATTTTGAAAATAAACACGAGTATGAATATTTTTAGATTTCAAGCCGAACAACCAATGTCATGGGCATATCTACATCATACTTCATACTGATGTTCCCTATCGAAGAATTTGTATACCAACAAATTTGACCATGTTTTGAAAAAAGAGAGTTGTGTGTGGCGTCCTTTTGCGTGTATTGCTTGCCATGAAAAATGATAAACATGAGTTCTGACAACTTTTGAACATTCTTGGGTTTCAAGCCGGATGATCAAGGTCATGGCCATATCCACATCATAGTTTACGGTGATTCTCCTATATTTGGGAGTAGATGGGTGAATCTTGGCATGGTAAACAATGTTGCCACTATGAGTTTTAACCATTAGGAAAATAAAAAATTAATTTTTAGGAGAGCTACGAACATGAGGAGTTGAAGACGGTACGATATTAGAGTAAAGCTATGATGGATTCCTGACACGAGGTACAAGGTACAACCAACATGCACAACATATGAGAATAGAGGTGCCTAAGGGAGTCTTTCTATTTTTTTGGCTGGAGACTAACCGGTGGAGTACCTGTTTCTAGCAGAAAATTCCTTAGGCATGTGTCTAGTACTAGTCCCAGCGTCTAAGGATACAAAAGGTAGAAAAGGCCCACCGTCAGCCTCATAGTATCCTGACGCGAATGGCAAGGATGTGGGCAGAAAAGGCAACTTTTTCTAGGGTTGTGGGTCCTACCAAGGTGGCTAACCAGTGCAGCCATTTTTGATCTGCTAAGCTTAGTGTTGCGTTGGCAAGCTTTATTATTAGACCCTATCAAATGGTGTACATGCACATGTAGTAAACTTCTGGACCTTTACCATATTAAGCACACAAAACAAATTGTGTTTCTCTATCTTTCGCTCCCTCATCACCATCCTCACCATGGTCGGCTGATCTCTCCCTCATCCACAACATGGCGTTGCGCACGTGTGTAGACCTCCCTTGATTGTGTCAGCGGCTCCGTGTTAGTATCTGGCATGTTCGTCAGCTACATTGGTGTGCATAAGAAGGAATCATTTTGGGCCTTGGTGGCAAAAGGCATGTAGAGTAGCAATTCAAAATTTTCATTTCCTTTGAAATATCCAGATGGAAGGATATTCAAAAGATCGCCATTCGCAGGAGTACTTAAGTGGTGGACAAGGGATTTTTGATATACGTCACATCGCACTGGATGCGCATCGTTATGATCTGGCCAGTTTTCTTATTCCATACTACTCCATTCTCGTTCCATTTCACACCCTGCGAAGAGGAAGTGTCAAGAACTCCCGCAACACGGTGGTTTGAAAGTTGTTCAAAAAAGCTTGCTCAAAAGTGAGGATCATTATTTGTGTGTGGATAAAGTACAATAGTGCAAAGAGTATGGCTAAGATGGTCGTTGCAGAAGGAGCCAAAACCTTGCTTAATTTTACGGTCCTTTGTGCTAAATATATGGACCTCTCTGTATTTTTCTCTATTTTGAGATCTTCGATGTAATCTATACTCCCACCGACCTTGTCAATTTTTAACTACAATTAAGCACGATAGATTGCTCTTAAAATTTTCCAAATTTTTTTTGAAGTGAACCAGGAATTCAGTACATCAAAACCCATCGAAGGTTCTGAAAATTCAAGTTCTTGCTATGCATCCGCATCCCAACAAAATTCACACCATTTTGGAAACATTTAAATAAAGAATAAAAAGTATAATATTTTTGTGTGGCATCATGTGTATTGAGAAACATGTGTTTTCCAACTTTTTGGAAAAAGCACTGATTGGACACTTTCCAATATTGGCTACGATGCATGAACATTATTAATTATTCTTTGGTTTCAACTCAAATAATGAAGGACATGCCCTTATCGATATCATATGTTTATTTTTGATACATTTCCCGCAACTGGTGGATAAGGGCATATTTTTGTACTAATCTGTTTTGCTAGGGGGAGTTTACAACAATTAGGAAAGAGTTTATGATAATTTTCCGTGTGACACGAGTGTTTTTTATAAATAATGTACGAAGAGTATGACTCAAAATGACATAACCCTGATCTCTCCCTCGTCCACAACATGGCACTGCGCACGTGTGTTGACCTACCTTGTGTCGGCGGCTCCGTGTTAGTATCTGGCGTGTTGATCAGCTACGATGGTGTGCATAAGAAGGGACCATTTTGGGCCTTGGCGGCAAAAAGCATTAGAGTAGAAATTCAAACTTTCCCGGTTTCTAATTTTTTATTTCGTTCCGAAACATGTGGAGGGAAGGATATTCAAAATATCACCATTCTTAGGAGTACTTCTACTGTAACCTGTACTCCGATTCTCTTTTTTGAGGTCTTTGATGTAAACTATGTTGCTACTACTACTGCTACCTGTTGCTGCTACTGCTGCTACTGCTGCTACTAATACTTCTACTACTACTGCTCCTACTAATGCTTCTACTGCTACCACAATCAAGCTACCACAATCAAGCGATAGATTTCGGTGAGTCAACATTGCGCGAGGAACCGAAAATCTTACTTCTGCCATGCGTCGGTCGAGCTTCATCCATATTTTTAGCGGTTTTGTCATAGTAGAGGGTTGCGAAAATGGAAAAAAAGTTTTTCATTGGCCATGGTCGAGCGAAAGAAATCATCACAGAAGACGCGCCTTCTATGACCAATAGGCCAAACCATTGCAGATGGAAACATTTCTTGTACTGAGGGTGGGCATACATGGTTGTGGAGAAGGGCAGCGATCAGCTTGGGTCCTTATACCGGTCCCCATACCAAGGAAGTATGGACAAGTTCACGACTTGGATGTACAACATGGATAAGGATATCTCATGGGTAAAGCAACGCACCAATGCAGAGTGTAAAAAAGTATGACATGTTACTCCCTGTTCTAGGAAGGAGGTGCGAACGCTATAGGAAAGGAGCTCCACGAAGTTCTAAACAACCTATAAAGGCCGATGAGCATAGTTTTTCGGAATAAAAGTAACATTTGAAGAAATGTTTATGAAAACCTACATAGCCTATGGCATATGGTCTGTGTCTGTATATAGTGCATCAAACAATACTCTTTAATGAACTTGCTAAGTATGCTCGTACTCAACCAAACCTTCTTAAACCTTGCTAGATTCTAAAGCCATTGAAGACATTGTTAACCTCAAATGATGCACACAAGGATCACCACAAGAAGCTTAAGTTCTTAGGTGGAGCTAATGGAGTCAACAACTACACTAGCTGAAGTGAAGATGAAGTTCTAAAAGAAATAGGAACACAAATTTCTAGCCCATAGAACCTCTTTCTATAGAGCATTGCAGTAGCAGCAATGGAAAGCCAAATAGTATTAGAAATAGCCTTATTCATAGATTGGTTGTTCAGATGTTATTTCTGATTTCCTTTGTAAGTTTATTCTTTCTCTATGTACTCAAGAGTTCCTATAGATCTTTTGTAAATATTTGAGTTGTAATCTATAGTCATGTCTTAGACCCGCGATGTTTCTGTTGTACCACTCTGAGGGATGTAACACTAGTGGAACGGTGTTTCATTGGTGTTATGTAAACGACTATAGTATACTACATCATGCAGTGGTATGCCGGGTCAGTACACTGGCAAAGATTTTGATAAGCCTAGGTGAATAAGGAGTTTCCTTTGTTTTCTCAAACATTTCCGAAGAGATACTACAATTTTGGTAATCAAAAGTTTCTTTTGTTACATGTTTCTTGTGTGACTCTTTTGAGTCCTCTCCACAAAACAATCTTCTGTCTTGGCCTTCTATTGAATGAAAGAGTGACCCTTCTCTATCAAAAATAGTTCAACAGCTTGGTATTGTGGATCTATATCTTTGTATCCATGAAATATCTACTTAAGCCGTTTAGTAGAGGTTCACCTCTCGAAGTCTGTGGTCATGTTCTTTCTGCTATAAACCTTCCTCATCAGAAGTTTAAACTCTTCTACAAGCTCCATGGTCTCAATCCTTATGAAGACCAGTTATCTAAGACCTTGAAACCTTCTCCTCTTGCTACCTCCGTTACCTTGACGTGTTTCATAGCGTTACCTCAAGAGTTGTTTTGAACATTTCAATCATGAGTTGACCATGAGATACGTGATGTGTTGTTTAGAATGTTCCCTCTTATCCTTAGTGTAACCCTGTTTTCTTATCCCTTCCTACCTTAGGAGTCTTGGGTCGAGATTCTCGTAAGGGGGATAGAGATGTAACACCCCTAGTTTTATTATTCTCTAATTAGGCTTTGTTTGTGCATTCATGAGCATCATTTATTTGGTAAGGAAAATACAAGAAAAGAAAGAAAAAGAAAAACCCTAATCCCTCTCTCTCTCTCTCTCTTGCACTCTATTTCAAATGTTTTGAAGTTTGAAAACTACCAAAAAGTATAGAGCCCAAACAGTGTCAACAATCCCTATAGTGTTTTAAACATATTTACCAAAACCTAGTATTTTGAAATTGTTCAAAACAGTAATTAAATGGTTTCGAAAGAGATAAATGTGAGAAAAGGAAAAGGAAAAGGTTTTTTGTAAATAAAATGGATCTAATCTCTAGACCGAGTAGCCCAGCAACCTTTCCCTCTTCCTTGCTTTCCTGTGGCCCAACCTAGCCCATTCCAGCCCAATAGGAGCCCGTACCGGTTCAGCCTTCTCCTCCCTGCCATCTTCCTCTCAACACCAAGCAGCTCGGCGGATCTTCTGCGGTTGCCCGATGTCGCCATGATGACCGTCGATGCCTGCCACCCCCTAGATGAGGATAAGACGTCTAGACATGCCTCTCTCTCCCTCTGGTCCTCTCTCCCTCCTATGCCAGCTTCCTCCCTCATTTCCCAGTGCAAGCTCGAAACCCTAGCCACCGTGTCCTCGGGTCACCATCATTCTGGACCACCTCAAGCCCTGTTGAGTGCACCGACGTGATCTCCTTGCTCCCCTCAGGCGATTGCCCCTGCTAGATCGTGCTAGAGAAGCCCTAGTAGCTCCAAGCACCACATGTCATCGTACCTGACCACCTTCGGCTCCGCTGTCAAGATCATCATGCTCGCGGTGAGATTTTGGTCGGCCTAGACCTATTCAATTCCTCGCTTCCTTCCCGTGTCACCACCATGCTTGCTTGGAAGTGCCACCGCTCGGCCTCGTCATCGATCGTGCTCCGTTGACCAAATCCTAGTGGTTCTACCACCCGCATGCTCGCCTCGTTGTGCTTGTTCCAATGCACACCCGCACGCAACCGCACGAGTTCTCTAGCGCATGCCCGTCGTTCACTGGGAGGTGGCCGTCACCAGAACATCACACTGACATCTGCATGATGTCAGTGAGCGCGGGTTAGCCTGGTCAAATAGGCCACGAGTCCCACTTGCCCGCATGGCAGTTGATGCGGCACCAGGGCCCTCTGTCAGTCTAACTGGCTAGGGGTGCCCTCGGCACAAAAGTATTTTCCTATTTTCTAAATAATTTTAGAAAGTGACTTAATATTGTAAAATTAATATCTTATTATCTGTTTATCAGAAAAATGTGTATAATATATAAAAATGTTCATAGAAATAAGATCTACATCTTAGCATCAAAATCATGCATTGTTAAACAACTTCAATTAACAAGTTTGTTAGAAGAACAAGATTATCCCCATAGGTGCATTTGGGGTCCTTCTAGAAATGTCGTCTTTAGGGCGTTTTGACCCTACTTAAACTAATGATCATGTTTAGGGTTATATTTCAGTTCCCTTTAACTTGTCATATCATCATTCTTGATTGAGCATTATATCAATGCCATGTGTTGATTGTTTCCTTTTTCTGATGTTTCTACTTCTTCCCGGTAGAATACGAGATCAATTCTAAGATTGAAGCCAGAGATCAACACTGTCGAAGATCGAAGATAAATACTTGACCAACTATGATCAAGTAAAGTACAAGGTCTCCGAAGATCTGCTTTTGGTTATCAACGGGAAAAGGCAAGCATAGCCCTTGCATTATACAATCCCATGCTTTCAAAGTATTTCAATTATTTCCATGATGCATATGATTCTACTATGGTCTTTTATCGATAGACAAAGTATCCTATTTATTGCTTTACTCCCTATTGAAGCTTAGATTACCTAATCCACCGCTCCTAGTATAACTAGGTATGGCTTGTGTGCACTGCTAGAGCTTATATATGTGTCCTGTTTAGCCATGATTAGACGTTGGTGTTGGTTCATCTTAATGATATATCAGATGCAAAATAATCTAGTATGATAGGAGAACATTATATGTTGAGATCAGAGGTGAAGAGTAAACATGCTAAAGGCTTGTATGGGAGGCCACGATGGGATGTGGTTTCTGTAGTCCTATGCTCGCCACCCATAGGACCCGGGAGTTCTTGCCTTCAGAACCAAGAGGAGCATACAGCCACACGGGGCCTGGAAAACCCCTCAACTCACTAACTTGCCTAGTTTGATCCATGAGTCTGTAGTTTGAGTTTTGGCATCTGCATTTTTGGATGGGTTAAAGATGGTGCATCATATAGGGCGCGCCCAAGGAGGAAGGAGGCTCTGGGTAGCTAAACTTTCGATTCTTGGACATAGAGATTTGGGCTGAGCTGAGAGTACGGCCTACTATAGCAGACAGAATAAGCCTTTCTTGGTGACTCATGGATTAGGAGAAAGCAATGTAAAGGTTGTGTCCAACCACCCTCTATTGACACCCCCGGAAGCGTGCTAATCTATAGTGGCACTAAGAGTCAGTTGGTATGTGTGGATAAAGTTGTACACCCTGCAAGGTTTAATCTTTTCGAAAAGCCGTGTCCACGGTTATGGATGACTTGAGAATGAACATGAAGATCATAGAGAACATTAACCTAATCATAAAACTTGGCAACTAAGGTTTGTTAAGGATGCTTCCTGATACGTTGCAAACGTATCCATAATTTTTGATGTTCCATGCTTGGTTTTATCTACTTTCTTATGTTTTGTCCACACTTTGGAGTACTTTTCATATGATTTCTTGGACTAACCTATTAATAAGAGCTGCCTGTTTTCTGCTGTTTTTGGTTCCAGGAAAGTCAGAAAATGAATATTTTCAGAATTGGACGGGAGAAAAGCCAAAGTCAGTTTTTCACCGAGGGACACCAGGAGCCAGAATACGAGACGGAGAGGGGCTGGGGCCCGGCCACACCATCTAGACGTGTGGGCTAGGCCTGGCCACGCCAGGGGGTGGTCTGGCCGCCCCAGGCACCCCCTCGGCCTCCCCCTTCACCTATAAGTTTCCTTCTGACCTAAAAACTCAGGGGGTCGACGTTTTTTCCAGAAAGAGTTCTGCTCCGCCGCCACCACCAGATTTCGTGATTCGGAACCAGAAACTCCGTTCTGGCACCCTGCCGGGACGGGGAATTAGAGGAGATCATCGCCATCATCATCACCATCGCTTCTCCATCGACCATCCATGTTTCCCCCATCTATGAGTGAGTAATCCCCCGTTGTAGGCTATGGGGATGGTAGGGATTGGATGAGATCGTTCATGTAATGGCATCGGATTGTTAGGCATGGTGCCTAGTATCTACTATTAGTGCTTTTTGACTTTGTTGCGACTTGTTATGCTTAATGCTTGTCACTAGGGCCCGAGTGCCATGATTTTAGATCTGAACATGTTATTCATTCATTATGATAGTATTGTTTATGGTCTTACCTGCAAGTTGTATACACACGTTATTATCCGGAACCAATGGCCCCAAAGTGACAAAAATGGGATAACCGGAGGGAATGGCTTTGATGTGAGGATCACATGTGTTCATGGAGTGTTAATGCTTTGCTCCGGTGCTCTATTAAAAGGAGCACCTTAATTGCCAGTAGTTCCCTTGAGGCCCCGCTGCAAACGGACTGGCAGGACAAAATATGTTCTGCAAGTTCTCATTGCGAGCACATATGACTATATATGGAACACATGCCTATGATTATTTAGTAATTAGATGCTTTATCTTATTTATCTACAAATGCCCTATGTCTTGATTGCCATGTGAATTGTCTTGTCCATGCAACACCCATCCATCCATCTCTATGCCTACCGCGTTTTAATCCTATTGTTTACTGCAATTCTTACTATTGTCTTTACTTTTACTACTGCTATTACTTTGCTATTGCTACTACAAAACTGTTGCTACTGATAAAATGTTGTGAGCAAGATTGTTTCCAGGTGCAGCTGAATTAACAACTTAGTTGTTAAGGTTTATAAATATTCTTTGGCTCCCCTTGTGTCGAATCAATAAATTGGGTTTCACTTCCCTCGAAAATACTACGATACACCCCCTATACTTGTGGGTCATCAAGACTATTTTCTGGCGCCGTTGCCGGGGAGCATAGCTTTATTTATCAAGTCCACTTGGAATCACTATTGTTCAAGCATAATCATAACCAATCTCTTTACTTTGTTATTTTTGTTTTGCTTAGTTTATTTCCGCCTTGTTTGCTTGTTTTTTATCAAAAATACAAAAAAAATTAGTTCCTACTCTAGTTGTTATTTCGTTGGTCTGTTATTGTCTTGCTTTATCATGCTTTCTATCAATGGTTGGTTTCTTTGAAACTGAATCTTATTGGCAAGGTGGGTTCACGGAAGAAAAAAAATATTATTATAAGGAACACCGCTTGTCACAAAAAGAGAAACACTTATGGGAACAAATTGATAAATTGTATACCATTGTTATAAACGTGTGCTCTACTTATAATGTTACTTATTGCTTTGATAAATCTTGTTGCTGTAGGAGGTACAAACACCTCCCTTTTCAATGTGAGTATAATGATGATGTTACCATATCTTCTTATGTTAAAGAAAATTATGACTTTTATGATGTGGAACAAATTGAGGAATTTATTGCTTGGAAGGGTGCATTTGAACTTGCTAGTTTGCTTGAAAATATTGATGATTCACCTTATAAATATGAGGTTTATGATATACTTAAATTTTGCTTTGATAATTACAAGGAAGAAAATGGCTATATTCTTGAATATATTAATAGATGCTTTCCACAAATGGAAGAGACTAATGCCTTGCAGGATCTTATGGAAGAAGAAATTGATGAACTTGAAAGCTCATTAGATGAAAAAGAGGAGGAGAGTGATGAACAAAAGGAGGAATAATGGATTAGCTACCCATGCCTACCTTCTAATGAGAGTAACTCTTTATCCCTTACATTATTTGATTGTCCCCCATGCTTACCAAAGGAGGATGAATGTTATGCTTATGTTATCTGTGCTAATCCTTTATTTGTCCCTAACTTCGAGATGCATGGTACTAAAGAGTTTTGCTTAGAAATTGTTTATGATAAAGCTCTAGACGATGGTACTATATTGAATGATCAGCCATCTTGTTATAGAATTGTTAAAAGTGGGTTTGAAGGTTTTAATCCCACTATTTTTGAGCTTGATAAAAATTATGTTTTGTAGAACATGAAAAGCATGCTTTATGTGATAGTTATATTGTTGAGTTTATTCATGAGGCTACTGAAAATTATTATGAGAGAGGAAAATATGGTTGTAGAACTTTTCATGGTATTGAAACACCTCTTTGTGTGCTGAAAGTTTTGAAGTTACTCTTGTTTTATCTTACTATGCCTGACACTTTGTTCTTTGCGAATTTATTTGCATACAAGATTCCTATGCATAGGAAGTGGGTTAGACTTAAATGTGTTTTGAATTTGCTTCTTGATGCTCTCTTTTACTTCAATTCATATTTCTTATGTGAGCATCCTCTCAAACTATCATGCCTAACTTAAAGGCGTTAAAGAAAAGTACTTATTGGGAGATAACCCAAAAGTTTTAGACGAGTCTTGGAAGTTATTACTTCAGTAGTAACCGCTTCTTATCCTTTTTATTTGCTTTTTTGTGCCAAGAGTTACCTCTAATGAGAGAGAAGTAATGGTTGGGAAAGTTGCTGCCCCGAAACAGATTTTTGTGCTTCACCGTAAAAGTTCGTGTAAAATCTCTATACGTCCTTTTGAGGCGTGAATTTTTATGATTCTGCCCCAGGTTGTTATCTAACTTTCGTTAGTTCAACACTTTTCGATTTGAGCAATAGAAGGTCTTTGAAAAAATTAGTCTTTACCTGCTGGTCTGTTTTGATAGATTTCTGCCTTTATTTGCATTTGCTTCTTGTTGGTTCCTTTTTTAGTTCTTTTGGGGAATTGAGCTTTTTGAGGGAAGTGCTACAGTAGCTTGTGTTTTAATGGAAGTTTTATTGGTGTTGGAACTGAACCCAAAGACCTATTATCTTGAGTGCACTAATGTTGCTAATAAAGATTGTGTGAAGTTTTGTATGAAGGAAAAAATTTAGGTGTATGGAAGGAACAAGTAGTAAGATGAAGGATGGACTAAAGCTCAAGCTTGGGGATGCCACGCGTGTCACCCCAAGAAATATCCAAGAAGTACAAGCGTCAAAGCTTGGGGATACCCAAAGCATCCCCTTCTTCATCAATAAAAATCTCAGGTTTCTTCCAAACGCTTCATTTTTATTGTTTCATGCACAGTTGTGTTGTTCTTCGAGCGTCTTCTTTTTCGTTTTCGTTTTGGTTTTTCATTTGCTTTGTTTTCTTAGTTTGCTGAATAAATTGGTTGTACCCCCTCTTTCATACATTGGTTTTCAAATAGTTTGGTTTGGATTGGAAAAGAGTAGGAAAGTTCATGCTTAAGTGGTAAAGAGAGTTTGTTTTTGACTGTGGCCCATGCTTTGTCATGCCATGCTTGATATTGTTTTGGCTTTAGGCTTAGTATTCTTTGTTGTAGCATGACTTGTTATAAACAATTGAGATTTCTTAATGTGCCTTGGAAGAATCATGCGTTGTTTTAGCATATTAAAGCATAGTATTATGGTATTCTCCTTTGATGCTTTATTTGGGTTGACTTGGCGCATGCTCACACCATGTTATGACTATCCCAAGTCACCATAGCCTTTATGGTCCTTTAGTTTTCAATTTGTAATATCACTTTATGCTTTGATTAATGATGTTTTGTCGGTCTGCATGATTATGGCCATTATTGCTCTCTTAGTTGGTCGCTCTCAGTCTTTTGCTAGCCTCCATAACCAAGTGTGAGTTTCACTCATGCATCCAACTCATAAAACCAAGTTATTCCAAAGAGTCCACCATACCTACCTATTAGCATATGCTATTCCAAGTATGTTCATGTTTTTTTCTACCTTCCGAATTAAACTTGTTATGAGAAAACTAGTGATTAAAGCTCTCACGAACTTGATAACACACTTTACTTTCTTGCACTTAATAAACTTGAACCATTGCGTCCATCTTTGTTGCGTAAATGCTTGCGCTTTATAAGTTGAAGTTAGCAGAACCATGTATCATGGGAAACGCTTTCAACATTTCACCTGTACTTTGTACCCCGTTGATATCATGTTCTTTTGCTTATGGATCCCGGTGGTGTGAAATAAAAGGGGAACTTGTAAGATCATGGAGTTTGTATTTGTGTTCGAGAAACATCTGGGCCTCTAGCCTAAGCCATTCCTAATCATGGTGGAAACTTGCAGCATAACCATAATGAGCACTCTATGAAGCATCCTTAGTAAAAACCTATGCAAATAGCAAATAAAAGATCATTTGAGATGCTCATTATGCCTTGCCTTGTCATTTTGATTATGGGATAGCTCCTGTATCATGTGCAAGGGGTACCCCGTTGGCGGTTCTCTATGATACATATGTACTTACAATGACAAGAGCTTACTTGTGACTGAAGTTGAGTAGCATGAGGTTCGGTCTTCGTAAGTAAGGGGCATAAGACTTCGGCTTATAACTTGTCAAGCATATCCTCTTAGTTGTGTCACTTTAACCTTAATCACCCTCAAGATGCTTATGATAGGGGCAATGAGAGCTGAAAGCTAACAAGTACCATAATTTTTGGAAGCTCTTTATGAAACTTGAATCCCTACTTCCTTCTATGAAGGCTTTTCTTTTACTTTTATGTTGAGTCTCCACCTTCTATCTTTATGCACCTACTTTGAGAGCATAGTGGCCATTCTTAGTTCTATGTGCATTGTCCCAAGACTTGTTGATTGATGCATAGCTTTGATATTGCTTGTTTTAAACTATTTGTATCTAGTCACTCTTATGAACTTTGAAGGTCTCCTATGCATCTATTTGCTACTCTATGAGGGACAAGCTGAATGCCACTATGCTATGTTTTCTTTATGTGAAACAAACAAACGTCTTGCAAAGCATTGTTATTCATAAATCTTTTGTTTGTGCCTTTTCATGTTGCAACATTGTTGCTTTGTCTTATTGTTAGAACTTTATCTTTCATGTTATGTTGAAGTACTATGATCCCAGCTATGAATGTTTTACGAATACTTTGATCAAGTTTATGATGGTGCATGTCACCTCAAAAATTATTCTTTCTTTTTATCACTTACCTACTCGAGGACGAGAAGGAGTTAAGCTTGGGGATGTTGATACGTTGCAAACGTATCCATAATTTTTTATGTTCCATGCTTGGTTTTATCTACTTTCTTGTGTTTTGTCCACACTTTAGAGTACTTTTCATATGATTTCTTGGACTAACCTATTAACAAGAGCCACAGTGCCAGCTGTTTGTTTTCTGCTATTTTTGGTTCTAGGAAAGTCAGAAAATGGATATTCTCGGAATTGGACGGGACAATAGCCAAAGTCAGTTTTTCACCGAGGGACACCAGGAGCCAGAATACGAGACGGAGAGGGGCTGGGGCTCGGCCACACCAACTGGTCACGCGGGCTAGGTCTGGCCGTGCCAGGAGGTGGTCTGGCCGCCCCAGGCACCTCCTCGGCCTCCCCCTTCGCCTATAAGTTGCCTTCTGACCTAAAAACTCAGGGGGGGTCGACGTTTTTTCCAGAAAGAGTTCTGCTCCGTCGCCACCACCAGATTTCGTGATTCGGAACCAGAAACTCCGTTCTGGCCCCCTACCGGGACGAGGAATTGGAGGATATCATCGCCATCATCATCACCATCGCTTCTCCATCGACCATCCATGTTTCCCCCATCTATGAGTGAGTAATCCCCCGTTGTAGGCTATGGGGATGGTAGGGATTGGATGAGATTGTTCATGTAATGGCATCGGATTGTTAGGGCATGGTGCCTAGTATCTACTATTAGTGCTTTTTGACTTTGTTGCGACTTGTTATGCTTAATGCTTGTCACTAGGGCCCGAGTGCCATGATTTCAGATCTGAACATGTTATTGATTCATTATGATAGTATTATTTATGGTCTTACCTGCAAGTTGTATACACATGTTATTATCCGGAACCAATGGCCCCGAAGTGACAGAAATCGGGATAACCGGAGAGAATGGCTTTGATGTGAGGATCACATGTGTTCATGGAGTGTTAATGCTTTGCTCCGGTGCTCTATTAAAAGGAGCACCTTAATTGCCAGTAGTTCCCTTGAGTCCCCGCTGCAAACGAGTTGGCACGACAAAAGATGTTGTGCAAGTTCTCATTGCGAGCACGTATCACTATATATGGAACACATGCCTATGATTATTTAGTACTTGGATGCTTTATCTTATTTATCTACAAATGCCCTATGTCTTGATTGCCATGTGAATTGTCTTGTCCATGCAACACCCGTACATCCATCTCTATGCCTACCCTGCTTTAATCCTATTGTTTACTGTAATTCTTACTACTGTCTTTACTTTTACTACTTCTATTACTTTGCTATTGCTACTACAAAACTGTTGCTACTGATAAACTGCTGTGAGCAAGATTGTTTCCAGGTGCAGCTGAATGGACAACTCAGTTGTTAAGGCTTATAAATATTCTTTGGCTCCCCTTGTGTCGAATCAATAAATTGGGTTTCACTTCCCTCGAAAATACTGCGGTACACCCGTATACTTGTGGGTCATCACTTCCTCAGGGTACGAGGAGGTGATCCTAGTTGAGGTGAGGACGATGATGATGATTTGGGGGATATCAAAAGAGTATGCTGATCATTATAGTTGGAGATGTCGCTCTCTTATCCCTTTTTAAAATTTCTGATTAGACGAGCTTCTGTTGGAAATATGCCCTAGAGACAAATAGTAATAAGGACTATTATCATATTTCATAAAGTTTATGATTAAGTTTTATATCATGCTATGATTGTAGAAAGGAAATGTCAATGCACGTGTGATATATAAACAACCAGGGGTTCCCGGTGAAACTCTAGTCACTCGTTCATTGGTCAACATATGATCAAGGTTTCCTGATCATGTGGCATTTATGCCAGTTAGAAATGGAGTCATCTCATTGAGATGATGAACTAATACCCAACATAAACATCGTGACCCGATCATGTCACAAAGTTCAAGTTACGATGATTAGAATAGACCTAGTAGACTATTACTTAGACCGTGAGGCTATATCAATCACTGTCTCTTGCGGGTGCTTTGATAGCATCAAACGTCACTTGGTAATACAGTGTGAAGGAAATATGCCCTGAGAGGCAATAATAAAGTTGTTATTATGTATTCCTTGTATGTGATAGATGTTTATTTTGCATTCTATAATTGTATTGATAGGAAACGTCAATACATGTGTGTTTAATAAACAATTAAAAGGTTCCTAGTTATGCCTCTCTTATAGACTAGCTCGTTGATTAACAAGATGATCAAAGTTTCCTGATCATGGACATTGGATGTTGTTAATAACGAGGTCACAGCATTTGTGAAATGATGTGATGAACATTCATCCGAAGTATAGCATTACGATCAAAGTCATTATGTTTATATTTCTATAACATCATACGAAGTAATCTTTATCCTTAGACCATGAGATCATGTTAATTGCTAACATCAGAAGAGTAACTTGATAACATCAAACGCCACACCGTAAAAGGGTGACTATAAAGGTGGGTTCAGATACTCCGAAGATGTTATGTTGAGGCTCATGGATCAAGAGTGGAATTTTTCAATCCCGATGACGGATAGATATACTCTGGTCCCTCTCGGTGATATCACATTAAGATAGCTTGCAAGCAAGTGATGTGATCACTAGAATATTATATCACGGGAACGAGAAAAGAGTGCATGTCGATAACGAGATCAAACTAGGTATTTGGATACCGATGATCGAATCTCGGACATGTAATATATCACGAGACAAAGGGATTAAGTTACTAACGTTAAAGGTTCTCACGATCACAGAAGTCCTTGTTGAATGTGCAGGAGTCAGTATGGATCTCTAGGTCCCGCTTCTGATTATTGATTTGAGAGGAGTCTCAATCATGTCTGCATTATTCACGAACCGTAGGGTGACACACTTAAGGGTTGCCAAACACCATTTTGGAGCACATATTGTTTTAGATGAAAGAATTGCAAAGCGCTAGAATTATTTCAATGGAAACCGGAATTGTTTTGGGTGAAATTGCAGAAACTGGTTTTGCATGTGATATTGAAATGTTACAAGGGGTTTTATGTGAATGTTTGTTAATTAAAGTAATTAGCAAAATTCTGAATAAAATAAATAAAATAGTTTTATTAAATGAGAGTTGCATTAAATTTGGTGGAAATTTAATACATGTGAGTGGAACTTTGGGTGGAGGCTAAATTAATGTGAGTGGAGCTTCTACCACATGAATGAGGAAGAGGTGGGGGCACCCCCCATGGGCGCCGGCCATGGGAAAGGGAGGAGCCCCCTCTCCTATAAAAGTCCCCCTCTCCTCCCTCACAAAGCACACCTCCTCATGAAGGATCTCTCTCCCCCTCTAGATATATTCCCCCATGGTCTCAGATTAGCGAGATACATGTTACCGGTGGCATTGCGTCTGGAAGGAGTTGCTGCTTCCGCTGATTCGCTAGAGCGAGGAGGTGGAGGTTGTTCGGTGGCCTGAATGTGTGTGCGAGGACGGATGCGCTGCTGATTTGCGGCGCTAGGACTTCCACATGATCTTGAGATCGGCAAGCGTACGACTACATCATCCACGAGTTCCAAATCGTTAACAAAGCCTTGTTGTCTTCGAGGCTAAGTTCTCTATGGATGTATATCCACCCGTTGCTTGTATCTAGTAGATAGATCTTGGCGTATAGTTCCCATCATAGGAAATTTTTTGTCCTCTATGCTGCAAACCCAATAGTGGTATCAGAGCCTGATCTATGCGTAGGTGCTTTGCACGGGTAGTACACATATGTTTATATGTGGGCGATGATGATCATGTTATTGCTTCTTTCATGTATTTTGGATATTGGTGGCATAGTGGGATGAAGCGGCCCGTACCAACCTTACATGTCATCACACATGAGACCGGTTCCACGACTGACATGCAACTAGTTTTGCATAAGTGGTTGGCGGGTGTCTGTCTCTCCTACTATAGTCAATATATGATTTAAAACGAGTTGCTAATAACTTGGTTATCCTCGTTGTGGTTCCATGTTCGTAGGTAAGACCAGTTCTATCTCCGAAAGCCCTAAGCCACGTAAAACTTGCAATGGATAAATTAGAGGCATCTAGTTTAGATCGTTGCTGGGCTAGTGTCATGATATGGTAATGTTGTAAGTAGATGTATGATAGATACTCTTACAACACACCTAAGATGTAAGTTCCATAGACCTTGGCCTTACACACAAAGGAATGATAGAGATCATACTATGATGCATATGATAGAGATCAAATGCATGGACCATATCATCCCACTTTACACATTAGATGTTTGCATCTTATATTGCTAGTTTGGCGCTTTTAGTAAGATGATCCCTCATTTAAATATCAAGATAAAATGTGTTCTTCCTTAAGTATGTTATGATTGAAGTACTATGATCCCAGCTTTGAATGTTTTACAAATACTTTGATCAAGTCTTTGATGGTGCATGTCACCTCAAAAATTATTCTTTCTTTTTATCACTTACCTACTCGATGTGGCGGAGTTAAGCTTGGGGATGTTGATACATTGCAAATGTATCTATAATTTTTTATGTTCCATGCTTGGTTTTATCCACTTTCTTGTGTTTTGTCCACACTTTGGAGTACTTTTCATATGATTTCTTGGACTAACCTATTAACAAGAGCCATAGTGTCAGTTGCCTGTTTTCTGCTGTTTTTGGTTCCAGGAAAGTCAGAAAATGAATATTCTCGGAATTGGACGGGACGAAAGCCAAAGTGCCAATTTTTCCGGAAGTCATCAGATGCCAGAATACGAGACAGAGAAGGGCTGGGAGCCGGCCACACCACACAGTAGCCTGGCCAGCGCCATGAGGTGGTCCGCAAACCCTAGCACCCTCAACCTCTCCTTTCGCCTATAAGATGCCCTTGGGACGAAAACCCTAAGTGCAGATCAAAATCCACGAAAAGTGCATGGCAGCCGTCATCTCCATCCCTAGATCGAGAGGATCTGAAGCTCTTCTCGGCACCACTGTCGGAGAGAATTCACCACAGAGGCCTTCTTCATCACCATGCAAGCCTCCGGTGTGATGCGTGAGTAGTTCATCCTTGGACTACGGATCCATGTAGTAGCTAGATGGCTGGTTCTCCTCCTTTGTGCTTTCATGATTAGATCTTGTGAGCTCCGTTCATGATCAAGATCATCTATTTGTAATTTTGCATGTTGTGTTTGCGGGGATCCGATGGATATTGAGATGCTATTTCAGATTGATTATTGATTCTATCATGTCTTTGTTATTTGTGATCTTGCATGCTTTCCGTTGTTAGTAGCTATCTTGGCCAAGTAGATGCTAGCAACTCCAAGAGTTAGTATTTATGCTCGATAGTGGGTTCATGCCTCACGGTAATCTAGGGAAGTGACAGAAATCTCTAAGGTACTAGATGTGCTGTTGCTACTAGGGAGAAAACAACAATCCTTTGTTCATAGAACAATCATATTGTTTACTTTACACGCACTTCGTAAAGCAATAATCTGTTGCTTGCAACTTAATATTGGAGGGGGTTCGGATGATAACCTGAAGGTGGATTATTAGTCATAGATGCAGTTGGATGGCGGTCTGTGTATAATGTTGTAATGCCCAATCAAGTTTCAAAGGAGTCAAGATGATTAGTATATGCATGTATTGCTTTCTTGATGTTTGTCAATTGCCCCGCTGTAATTTGTTCACCCAGCATGTTATCTATCTTAAGGAGAGCCACCTCTAGTGAACTATGGATCCCGGTCCTTTTCTTTTACATACAATCTATAAATTGTTTACTGCTTTGTGTTTACTTTCTGTAAACTATTACTTCCTTCCATTCGATATGTTTAATCCTTTGTTTTCAGCAAAACCGGTGAGATTGACAACCTCATCGCAAGTTGGGGACAAAGTTCTGTGGTTGTGTTGTGCAGGTCTCCACGTTGCTACTACCACCGGTAGTGCGCCCTGCCAAGGCTCAGCTAGCAACACCTTTGGGGTGTTTCCTTGCTCCTACTGGTTCGATTAAACCTTGGTTTCATAACTAAGGGAAACTGGTTGTTGTGCTCATCATACCTTCCTCTTGGGGTTCCCCAACGAGCTTGTTAATACACGAGCCATCAAGCACTTTTACGGTGCGTTGCTTGAGTCAAGGACATCTTCACAAGGGGAGTCCCTCATAACCAATCTCTTTACTTTGTTATTTTTGTTTTGCTTAGTTTCTTTTTGCTTTGTTTGCTTGCTTCTTTATCAAAAACACAAAAAAATTAGTTTTACAAGTTTGCTTTCTTATTCAAAAACACAAAAAAATGACTACTCTTGAAAACACTAAGTTGTGTGACTTCACTAGCACCAACAACAATGATTTTATGAGCACACCTATTGCTCCACCTGTGCCTGAAGATACTTTCTTTGAGATAAAACCTGCTTTCCTCAATCTTGTTATGAGAGAACAATTTTCTGGTATTGGTAATGAAGATGCTGCTGCCCATCTAAATAATTTTGTTGAACTTTGTGAGATGCAAAAGCATAGGGATATATATGGTGATATTATTAAGCTGAAATTGTTTCCTTTCTCTTTGAGAGGAAAAGCTAAAGAATGGTTGAATTTCGTAACTAGGAATAGTATTGATTCTTGGACTAAGTGCAAAGATGCTTTTATTGGAAAATACTATCCTCCTGCTAAGATTATATCTATGAGAAGTGAAATAATGAAGTTTAAACAATTTGATAATGAACATGTTGCTCAAGCTTGGGAAAGAATGAAATCTTTGGTAAAGAATTGTCCCACTCATGGATCGTACTGCTTGGATGATCATCCAAACTTTTATGCAAGATTGAACTATTCTTCAAGGAACCTATTGGACTTTCTTGCTAGAGGTACCTTTATGACCATTACTTTGGGTGCTGCAACAAAACTTGGACAATATGATGGTTAATTATTCTGAATGGCATCTTGAGAGCTCCACAAGGTAGGAAGGTAAATTCTGTTGAGGAAACTTCCTCCTTGAGTGATAAGATTGATATTATTATGTATATGCTTGTGAATGGGAAAGCCCATATTGATCCAAATAATGTTCCTTTAGCCTCTTTGGTTGCTCAAGAAGAGCAAGTTGATGTGAACTTCATAAGAAATAACAATTTTGGTAATAATGCTTATAGGAATAATTTTGGTAACAACAATTATAATCCATATCCTCCCAACGACGGTAATACTTATGGAAATTCCTACAACAATAATAGGAGTGCTCCCTCTGAACTTGAAGTTATGCTTAAAGACTTTATTAGTAAGCAAACTGCTTTCAATAAAACTATTGAGGAAAAACTCTCTAATGCTGAAAGAAATATAGCATCTTTGGCTGAAGCTCAATCTTCTTTGAATAAAATGGTTGCTAAACCTGAAACTAATGATAATCCCTTTGCAACTACTAATGCTATACAAGTAAGAATTGATGAAAATGTTAGACTATTAGCTGAATTACATGCTAAGTGGGAAAGAGAAGATGAAATTGCTAGAAACATTAGTGTTTCTACTATTACCACCACTAGTGTTGAGGCTAGTAATAGTTCTACTACTTTAGATGATAAATTTGATTTTGATCTTGATGGTTGCAATATCTCTGAAGTTATTAAGTTCCTACAAAAGCTTGCTAAAAGTCCTAATGCTAGTGCTATGAACATGGCCTTTACAAAATACATTACTGATGCTCTCATAAAGATTAAAGAAGAAAAGGTGAAACATAAAGTTTCTATTCCTATAAAACAAGAAGATGGTTGGGAACCCATCATTAATGTGAAAGTGAAATGACTTTGATTTCAAAGCTTTTATGTGATCTTGATAGTAGTGTTTCTATTATGCGTAGAAGGATTTATGATATGCTTGATTTGCCTCCACTTGAAGATTGTTATTTGAATGTCCCACTTGATGATAATGCTAAAAAGAAACTCATGGGGAGTATTAATGATGTTCTTATTATGGTTAACAATGCCTATGTCCCCGTTGATTTCTATGTCTTGGATGTTGAATGCAATGCTTGTTGTCCTATTACTTTGGGAAGACCTTTTCTTAGAACTGTTGGTGCCATTATTGATATGAAAGAAGGCACCATTAAATATCAACTCCCACTCAAGAAAGGTATAGAACACTTCCCTAAGAAGAGAGAGAAGATTTCTTTTGCTTCTCCTATGAAAACAAAATTTGGTCTTAATGCTTCTTCATTTGAGAACACTTGATTCTTTCTTGCTTCTTATGCCTAACTTAAAGGCGTTAAAGAAAAGTACTTATTGGGAGATAACCCAAAAGTTTTAGATGAGTCTTGGAAGTTATTACTTCAGTAAAAACCGCTCCTTATCCTTTTTATTTGCTTTTTGTGCCAAGAGTAACCTCTAATGTGAGAGAAGTAATGATTGGGAAAGTTGCTGTCCCGAAATAGATTTCTGTGTTTCACCGTAAACATTGGTGTAAAATCTCTGAACGTCTTTTTGAGGCGTGAATTTTTGTGCTTCTGCCCCAGGTTGTCATCTAACTTTCATTAGTTCGACACTTTTCAATTTGAGCAACAGAAGGTCTTCGAAAAAATTCGTCTTTACCTGCTGGTCTGTTTTGACAGATTTCTGCCATTTTCTATATTTGCTTCTTGTTGGTTCCTTTTTGAGTTCTTTTGGGGAATTGAGATTTTTGAGGGAAGTGCTACAGTAGCTAGTGTTCTAATGGAAGTTTATTTGGTGTTGGAACTGAACCTTAAGACTTATTATCTTGAGTGCACTAATGTTGCTAATAAAGATTGTGTGAAGTTTTGTATGAAGGAAAAATTTCAGGTGTATGGAAGAAATGAGTAATCAGATGAAGTATGGACTAAAGCTCAAGCTTGGGGATGCCACGCGTGTCACCCCAAGAAATATCCAAGAAGTACAAGCATCAAAGCTTGGGTATGCCCAAGGCATCCCCTCTTCATCAATAAAAATCCCAGGTTTCTTCCAAACGCTTCATTTTTATTGTTTCATGCACAGTTGTGTGTTCTTGGAGCGTCTTCTTTTTTGTTTTCATTTTGGTTTTTCGTTTGCTTAGTTTGCTTAGTTTTCTGAATAAATTGGTTGGACCCCCTCTTTCATACATTGGTTTTCAAATAGTTTGGTTTCGATTGGAAAAGAGTAGGAAAGTTCATGCTTATGTGGTAAAAAGAGTTCGTTTTTGACTGTGGCCTATGCTTTGTCATGCCATGCTTGATATTGTTTTGGCTTTATGCTTAGTATTCTTTGCTGTAGCATGACTTGTTATAAAAAATTGAGATTGCTTAATGTGCCTTGGATGAATCATGCGTTGTTTTAGCATATTAAAGCATAGTATAGTGGTATTCTCCTTTGATGCTTTATTTGGGTTGACTTGGCGCATGCTCACACCATGTTATGACTATCTCCAGTCACCATAAGCCTTTATGATCATTTAGTTTTCAACTTGTAGTATCACTTTATGCTTTGATCAATGATGTTTTGTCGCTCTACATGATTATGGCCATTATTGCTCTCTTAGTTTGTCGCTCCCAGTCTTTTGCTAGCCTCCGCAACCAAGTATGAGTTCCACTCATGCATCCAACTCCTTAAACCAAGTTATTCCAAAGAGTCCACCATACCTACCTACTAGCTTATGATATTCCAAGTATATTCATGCTTTTGTTTACCTTCCAAATTAAACTTGTTATGAGAAAACTAGTGATTAAAGCTCTCACGAACTTGATGGCACACTTTACTTTTCTTGCCCTTAATAAACTTGAACCATTGTGTCGTCTATTGTAACACCCTCAATCGGCCCTATGCAAGTTTTAGCGCTTCCCGCCAAACCCGCATAGAAACGATTCAAGGATGCCCACCAGGCACTTTCGTGCGGGTGGAAAACGAAGTAATAACATTACACAACAGTCCTCGATGGGACCCAGAGAACTGATATATATACAACAGTGACTCAACGAGTCAAGAATACAGATATAATATCCAAAGATCCAAATCACCTTGAAAATGATAGAGCGTCCGACTACGGACAAGATGCAAATGGGGCTAAGAGCCTTGAAGAATAACCAATGGCGTCCATAACCCTGAGCCAAGCGGAAGGGTAACCACCTTAACGACGCCGATCTCAAACCTGCTAAAACAAAAGGGTGCCGACAAAGGGCAAAGGAAAAGAGGAGCGTCGATCGAGGCCGAACACGGCGAGGCTAGAATTCGGCGGCTCTCGCCTACATAGGTATGGTGGGCTGAAGCGGCAGCGCAGCGGCACTAAACAACCTATAGAGACTCGATACAACTGGCGCTTATCAGAGAGGGATAAGAAAGACCTATTCGGATCCAACCTGAAGCTAACACCAAACAAACCCATCCTGGTAGTTCCCCCTCGAGACCAAACGAGGAAGTCGGACCAAGGAACTCACACAGTTGGCAATTTTACTCATTCCGTCATCGTTGCAGCAATTACTAATCAGATATAGGTAGCATGAGTCATCCTGATAGCATAAGTAGTGGGCAGTTTTAATCACCATTCCGTTGTAGTTGGAACATTTACTAGTCAGATATAATAGTCCTGAGGAATCCCAAAACCCAGCAATTGTTGGCACTTTTATCACATTCCATTGGAGTTGCAATACTTACTAAGCAGGTATAGTATGACACAGATCACCATAGATCCACCAGTTGTTGGCATTTTTAATATCCATTCCGTTATACTTGAACTGATTACTAGTCACATATTAAGTCAAATTTATAGCACTACTTTAGTTATGCTTGTCTATGACCGAGAATCGTGCTCCAAGTCGTCCATAATCATGACACGGCTTTCAGAAAGTTTTACCCTGTAGGGGTGCACAAATAGCAACACACACTCGATCAACCTCGGAAAAAACAACTCAAAACCCAACGAGGCTTTCACGACAAAGCAATCACAGGATTCAGAAATATTTCGTGGGGCCACCCCACTAAGCTACCCGCAACGAAGTTGGCTGGCTCCGGAACGGACCTAGGGTTTGCGCGTCAATGGCTGTACGATCGGGAACCCGAAAGTGTGGTGGGCTTGTCGATACCGAAAACACTCCACAATCCTAAGCGATCATGTGCTCCACGACAATCTTAAATAAAGCATGGCATAAGTACAGGATAGTAATAAAGCCCCAAACTACTTTGTGGCCCCAAGAAATAGAAATGAATCAAGCTCTGGCTCAGGGGGGTCCACAGCCTCCCGGATGTGGATAGTGTGAAAAATCAAGGAACTGGTATCAAGTACTCGGGGTCCTACGGGACACAAGTGAGCGTGGAAGAATCAAATAACATCTATTGCCCACCGATGCCTCTGCATTAGTTATATCTAGCAATTTAATAGTTGTATTGAAAGTCATGATCATCTCCACCAATAAGCATCTCCACCATTAAGCATCTGCCAACCTTCCAACAACTGTGGTACTTGACAACACGAGATCGCACCTCAGCAAGCAACTACGACTCGCAAGGCCAGCTATCTACCAAACACCGGTAATAGGAGGTGTCCATGGCAATATAGAGGCTGCACCGGATAGAACTGGGGTGCGGAAACTAAAGCATCGCGACACGGATAGCAATAGATCAACAGGAGGAAATAAAGACTATAAATGCAAAATAGGTAGAAGGGGAAGAGATGCTCGCCTGGGAAAACACTGCCGACGGATCATATTCGGAGAACTTGTCGATACTCGCATCAACTCATCGGCCTAATCCGCGAAGAAGCAACCACTAGAAGAAACACCGGATGCAATATTTAATACTAGGGCAGAAGATCCGGCATGATTATGATATGCATGCGAGATGAACAATTATTATGCAACAGGTTTTATATGTAGCATTTATAAAATAGGGGCTCGGAAAAAGGTTCACACATCTGGGGTCGAAGGTCTTGGGTTCCGGGGGTTCGGGGTTCGACAT
Source organism: Avena insularis (assembly GCA_023614405.1). Taxonomy (NCBI): domain Eukaryota; kingdom Viridiplantae; phylum Streptophyta; class Magnoliopsida; order Poales; family Poaceae; genus Avena; species Avena insularis. Next base: position 371,479,984 of record CM042689.1, read on the forward strand.
GGATCGGCGGGGATCGCTCTTCGGTCCACGGTAAGAAGATCTTGTCACATATGCGGTCTTCTGATCGGGCCGGACTTGGCGTTAGGGAAGAAGAACTTGGCGTGCCAGGTTCAGTCTTGGCGGGACCCGTCTTTAGGGTCGGACTCCGGGATTGGGCTTTGGATCCATGAGGTAGACCTCGGCATGGCGTCAGGTTCCGGATCGGTCTCCAGTGTCAGCGAGGATCCTCCTCCGGATGTCGGTGATGAACTTGAAATGGCGCCGACGGTCTTTGAGTGGCATCACGGCTGGGGGTTGATCTTGCCGAGATACCATGGGGTTGTCAAGTGCTCTGGTTTGGACTTAAGCAGCTCCAAAACATACCACAACATCACTGTGGCACACAACAACCGGGAGAAGAGCCACACATGCACGTATAGGAACCAAGGCATCTTGACGAGCCGAAGCAGTCTTCACGGGAACATCAGTGACGGCAGTAGACTACCTGCGTGTTAGTGGCGAGGCCGACACGGAAGCACACGCACGGGAAGAAGGTCGTGGACAGAGAGCAGCGGCCACGGGGCGGAGAAGTCACGGCAGAGGCGGCGGCCACGCGCAGACGTCGCGCTGCAGGGGCTCGCCGGCCATGAGGAATACGGTGGCAGGCGGCCTCGGGGAAGGAGCCGCGTGGAGGAGGAGAGACGGGGCGGCCGGAGTCGCGCCCTGCAGAGAGGAGTGGGAGGCGGGGGTGTAACACCCTCAGAATCGGCCCTATGCAAGTTTCAGCGATCTCCGCCAAACCCGCATAGAAACGATTCAAAGGTGCCCACCAGGCACTTTCGTGCGGGTGGAAAACAAAGTAATATCATTACACAATAGTCCGCGATGGAACCCACAGAACAGATATATACAATAGCGACTCAAAGAGTCAAGAATACAGATATACAAAACAAAGATCCAAATCACCTTCAAAACGATACAGCGTCCGAGTACGGACAAGATGCAAATTGAGCTAAGAGCCCTGAAGAATAACCAATGGCGTCCATAACCCTGCCCAGGCCAAGCCGGAAGGGTAACCCTGCTAACGACGTCGATCTCAAAACCTGCATAAACAAAAGGGGTGCCGACAAAGGGCAAAGGAAAAAGAGAGCGGTCGATCGAGGCGATACACGGCGAGACTAGAATTCGGTCCTCGCCTACATAGGTATTGTTAATTTGCAGCGGCGCAGCATGCACTAAACAACCTATAGAGACTCGATATAGCTCGGCTATCGAGAGGGATAAGAAGGACCTATTCGAACCAATCGATACTACCACCAAACATACCCATCTGGTATGTCCCCTCGAGACCAGACGAGGAAGTCAACCGAGGAACTCACACAGTTGGCAGTTGTATTTATTTGGTTATCGTTGCAGCAATTACTAGTCAGGTATAGATAGTCATCCTGATATAATAAGCAGTGGGCACTTTTAGTTAACCATTCCGTTGTAGTTGCAACACTTACTAGTCAGATACAATTAGCATGAGATATCCCAAACCCAGCAGTTGTTGGTACTTTTATTTAGCCATTCCGTTGTAGTGAAGCTGATTACTAGTCATATCGGATACAAGTCAAATTATAACAGTAGACTTTAGTTATAGTTGTCTATGATCGAGAACTGTGCTCCAAGTCATCCATAACCGCGGACACGGCTTCTCGAAAAGATTTAACCCTGCAGGGGTGCACCAAAGTTTCCACACGCACCTACACCCTTGTTGTCAGATCAGGTAGGTACAAGATCACAAAACATACACCCAACGGTATGTCGACGGGGTTTCGGACACGACGTTTCCCAGACCCAAAGCAAGCACGGGGGGGCCACCCCACTAAGCTACCATGTGAAGTCGGCGGTCTCGAGACGGACCGAGGTTTGTGTCGACGGTATTATGTAGGAACCGAAAGTGTGACTGGGCTTGTCGATACTAAAACGTGTCACGGTCCTAAGCGAGACAGTGCTCCACACACAATCTTAAATAAGCGATAAAAGCACGGCATAAGTGCAGGATAGTAATAAAGCCCCAAACTACTTTGTGGCCCCGAAGACAAGATGGAATCAGGTACTAAATCGATGGGGTGCCCACACACCCCACCTGTGGTTAGCGCGCTCGATCTCGGAACAGGTGTCAAGAACTCGGGGTCCTACGGGACACCAGTGAGCGGTTAAAAACCAAATATTGTCTATTACCCACCGGTGCCTCTGCATTGACCTACTTTCAATTTTAGTTATTAAACAATAATTAAAGTCTTGATCATCTCCAACATAAAGCATAAGGCATTTCTCCAACAACTGCGGCACTGGACGACACGCAACAGCACTTAAGCCAGCGACTACGACGCGCAAGTCCAACTATCTACCAAACAACGGGTAATAGGATGTGTCCAAGGCAATATAAGGCTGCAAGGGATATCACGGGCATGAAAACTAGAGCATCGCAACACAGATAGCAATAGATCAACAGGAGGGAATAAAGACTATAAAAGTAAGATAGGTAGAAAGGGGGAGAATGCTCGCCTGAAAACATTGCCGAAGGTTCAACCGAAGATCGGATCGACACTCGCATCAACTCGTCGGCCTAATCCGTGAAGAAGCAAAGCACTAGAAGAAACACCGGATACACTATTTATTACTACGGCAAAAGAGCGGCATGATGCATGTATGATGTATGACATGGCAATGGTGCAATGCAATTTGGCCATATTAAGCGGAACCGGGGTCCCGACATTTATTGGATGGTTCATGTTGTTTAGATACCCCGCAATTTAAATGTTGTCTTAACAAGGCAAAATATAACACCGGTTCCCTACACAAATTTAAATGGGACCAATATTGGACTAGAATCGCCCGCACATGGTCTCTATATTTAATTTAGGTGAATCATCTAGATACCTCCAAACACCCACAATATGTATGCAAACATGTTCATTTAATATGCAACAAGATCAATATCATATATTATAAAAATACGGGGCTTGGAAAGGGCATCACACATTGGTTCGAAGATCCTGGGTTCCAAGGTTCAACGGGGTTCGGGTTCGGGCGCCGGGATCGGTCTTCGGATCGGGGCATCGGGGTACTCGAGTCCGTGTGGGTGATCTTGTCGTTCCGTGTAGACGACCTTGACATCGTGGTGGCCGATGGAGAACTTAACGAATGTCGTAAATTCTTCTGGTTCCGTGATGTAGTTCTTACCGGGCTTCTCGGAATCACTTGGGTTCATCTTCATGTGTCGTTCTTCGAAATAGGAGACGATCTTGGATTTACAAGCCTCGGGAGTACTTGTCGGATTCCTGGACTCGACATTGGATCGGTCATCTGAATCAACTAGCACCACACAACCAATCCCACACACCATTATAGGCATACCACAACGCTGTGTCAACCACCTCGTTACCACTTCAACATCACCAACTCACCACATCCTTGAGGCAGAACAGAAAACAACAGGGGCAGAACTGAAAACAACAGGGGCAGAACGAGGCGACAGAGGCAACGAGAGCACAGAACAGCGTCAAAGTTGAGGCCTTCGCCAATGGTACTCAACAGCAGGAAACATAGGGAATCAGGGCAGAGAGGTGGCAGCGTTCCTGGGTGAGCCGCTGGCGAGGTCGGGGTGGAAAGGCTCGAAGCAGGGGGTCGTCACAACGCTGGCGGGAGGGAGAGGCGCAGTGGACCTGAAGGGCGACAGCGAGGTGCAGATGATGCTAGGGCGGCGCCACGCGGAGGTCGAGGCTGGGGCGCGGCCAAGGCGGGCGACTGGGGCTCACGAGGCGCCGACGAGGAGCCGGCTAGAGACAAAGGGAAGGGGCGCCCAGAAGCACAACGAGGAGCCCGACGGCGGCGGGTCGCGGACGAGCGGCCGGGCGGAAGGAGACAGGCCGCAGGGAGCCCGAGGTGACGCAGGTGGCGACGGAGCGGCTCGGCAGCTGTGGGAGGCTAGGAGGACGGCCCTGGTCGGGAGGAGAGGGTCATTGGCGGCGGTTTCCTGCAGGGTCTGGGGCGAGCAAGGAAGGAGGAGGTGGGACGGAGCTCTGCAGGCGGCGGCGGGGTCAGGGGTTGCAGGGAGGAGCGGGGTTGGGGAAGATCGAGCGGAAGGGGCGTCTCGCGGGGTGGGGCCAGGAGCGAGATGAGTGGGGGTCGTGTGCGTCGTTGGGTTCCTGGCGGCGGGGTGTGGGGTGAAGAGGGATGGGGTATCTAGGGTTTGGGTGGTTGGGGTCGGTTTAGGTTTAGGGTTTATTTGCTGGGTTGTAGGTGGACTCCGGTCGGTCCATTGGGCCTGGCCGGTTGTCTGCCTCCCCTTTTTTTTAAACAATATGTTTTATTTATTTAGTTTGTTTTAAATAGCATTTGATAAATAGTTTAGATAAAATAAAAGATCTAGGCAGACCGATGGTTTCGGTTTGAACAAAGGGAGAATATCTAGAAGACAACATACACTTTTAGCAAGATAGTTTTTAAACAAATAATATGCATGCAGATGTCATGATGATGCATAAGCAAATATACTGCGATTTTCTAGTAGTGGTTTTACCCAGGGTGCTACAATTCGACACCACTAACAATGGATCTCGCCCTCGACCCGGGTTTTAATTTGTAAAGACGGGGCGTTTAGAAAACAAAGCCAGACTTTTTGAAGATAGTTTTTAAACCAACCATGCATGATGATGACGATGCTCAAATGCAATGTGGCATGATGACATGAGCATGCGGTCATCACGATGCAATGCACAAAAACAACGCGATTTTCTAGTAGTGATTTTTGCGGGGCGCCACATCTATGTTGTATATGCTTGCACTTATTTGTTGGGAATTAGCAGAACCATGTTGTCATGGGGAATGCTTTCAACATTGCACTTGGTACTTGTACCTAGTTGATATCATGCTCTTTTGTATATGGATGTCGTCGGTGTGAAATGAAAGGGGAGCTTGTAAGTCCATGGAGTTATGTATATGTGTTAGAGAAACGCTCGGTCTGGTTCAATCCATGCTGACATGGTGGAAACCTGCAGCGTAACCATAATGAGTTGTCTATGAAGCATTCTTCTTATAAAAAAAAGAGTCCTATATTGAGAAAAAAGAGAAAAAGAAAAAAAGAGATTATGAAAAGAGGAAAGAGAGAAAAAAACACCATATTCCCATGGTAAATAAGAAGATTGCTGAGATGCTTGTTGTCTGCTTGCCTTGTCATTTTGATATGGGGATTCTTCCGTATCATCGGGCAAGGGGTACCCCGTTGGTAGTTCTCTATGATACACATGTACTTACGATGACAAGAACTTACCGGTGACTAAACTTGAGTAGCATGAGGAGCGTCCCTCATATCCAAGGGACATGAGATTTCTAACTTATACCTCGTCAAGCATGTACACCATAGTTTGTTCATTTTAACCTTAATCACTTCAAGATGCTTATGATAGGGGCAATGAGAGCTGAAAGCTATAAATACCATAATTTTTGGAAGCTCTTTATGAAACTTGAATCTCTGCTTCCTTTTATAAAGGCCTTTCTTCCACCATTATATTGAGTCTCCACCTTCTATGTTTATGCACTTACTTTGAGAGCATAGTGGCCATTCTTAGTTCTATGTGCATTGTCCCAAGACTAGTTGATTGATGCATATCTTGATATTGCTTGTTTAAACTATTTGTATCTAGTCACTCTTATGAACTTTGAAGGTGTCCTATGCATTTATATTTGCTACTCTATGAGGGACAAGCTGAATGCTATTATGCTATGTTTTCTTTATGTGAAACAAACAAACGTCTTGCAAAGCATTGTTATTCATGAATCTTTTGTTTGTTCCTTTTCATGTTGCATCGTAGTTTCTTTGTCTTATTGCTAGAACTTTGTCTTTCATGTTATGATTGAAGTACTATGATCCCAGCTTTGAATGTTTTACAAATACTTTGATCAAGTCTTTGATGGTGCATGTCACCTCAAAAATTATTCTTTCTTTTTATCACTTACCTACTCGATGACGAGCAGGAGTTAAGCTTGGGGATGTTGATACATTGCAAATGTATCTATAATTTTTTATGTTCCATGCTTGGTTTTATCCACTTTCTTGTGTTTTGTCCACACTTTGGAGTACTTTTCATATGATTTCTTGGACTAACCTATTAACAAGAGCCATAGTGTTACTTTTTTTTCGCTGTTTTTGGTTCGGAAAGTCGAAAATGAATATTCTCGAATTGACGGAAAAGCCAAAGTGCCAATTTTTCAAGTCATCGATGCCGAATCACGAGACAGAGAAGGCTGGAGCCGGCCACACACCAGCCGCTGGCCAGGCTGCCCGCCAGAGGTGGTCTGGCCGACCCTAGCACCCCCTCAACCTCTCCTTTCGCCTATAAGATGCCCTTGGGACGAAAACCCTAAGTACCCGATCAAAAATCCACGAAAGAGTCTGTAGCCGCCGTCATCTCCATCCCTAGATCGAGAGGGATCTGAAGCTCTTCTCGGCACCCTGTCGGAGAGGGGAATTCACCCTGGAGGCCTTCTTCATCACCATGCAAGCCTCCGGTGTGATGCGTGAGTAGTTCATCCTTGGACTACGGATCCATGTAGTAGCTAGATGGCTGGTTCTCCTCCTTTGTGCTTTCATGATTAGATCTTGTGAGCTCCGTTCATGATCAAGATCATCTATTTGTAATTTTGCATGTTGTGTTTGCGGGGATCCGATGGATATTGAGATGCTATTTCAGATTGATTATTGATTCTATCATGTCTTTGTTATTTGTGATCTTGCATGCTTTCCGTTGTTAGTAGCTATCTTGGCCAAGTAGATGCTAGCAACTCCAAGAGTTAGTATTTATGCTCGATAGTGGGTTCATGCCTCTGGTAATCTAGGGAAGTGACAGAAATCTCTAAGGTACTAGATGTGCTGTTGCTACTAGGGAGAAAACAACAATCCTTTGTTCATAGAACAATCATATTGTTTACTTTACACGACTTCAGAAGCAATAACTGCTTGCTTGCAACTTAATATTGGAGGGGGTTCGGATGATAACCTGAAGGTGGATTATTAGTCATAGATGCAGTTGGATGGCGGTCTGTGTATAATGTTGTAATGCCCAATCAAGTTTCAAAGGAGTCAAGATGATTAGTATATGCATGTATTGCTTTCTTGATGTTTGTCAATTGCCTCGCTGTAATTTGTTCACCCAGCATGTTATCTATCTTAAGGAGAGCCACCTCTAGTGAACTATGGATCCCGATCCTTTTCTTTTACATACAATCTATAAACTGTTTACTGCTTTGTGTTTACTTTCTGCAAACTATTACTTCCTTCCATTCGATACGTTTAATCCTTTGTTTTCAGCAAAACAGGTGAGATTGACAACCTCATCGCAAGCTGGGGACAAAGTTATGTGGTTGTGTTGTGCAGGTCTCCACGTTGCTACTAGCACCGGTAGTGCGCCCTGCCAAGGCTCAGCTAGCAACACCTTTGGGGTGTTTCCTTGCTCCTACTGGTTCGATTAAACCTTGGTTTCATAACTGAGGGAAACTTGTTGTTGTGCTCATCATACCTTCCTCTTGGGGTTCCCCAACGAGCTTGTTAATACACGAGCCATCAGTATGCACTGTTCTATGGATCGTGTTTCGAGACATCACGTGATGATCGGGTGTACTCGACTCTACGCTTTCATACAACGGGTGTAAGACAGTTTTACACACGCAAATACTAAGGTTCTTACTTGGCGAGCCTAGCATGTACAGACATGGCCTCGGAAAACGGACCGAAAGGTTAAGCATGAGTCATATAGTTGATATGATGCCCATATAGATGCTCGCCTTGGAAGATACACCGACTCACGTGATGATCGGACTTGGTGTAGTGGATTTGGTTCATGTAATCACCAAAAAGACACGAGGGATGTCGTTTTTGAGTGGGAGTTCATTAGTAATTTGGATTAGTTGAACTCAATCTATCATAAACTTAGTCTAAATAAACTTTACAAATTTTGTTGTAGATGGCACCACCTGCTTTTAATTTCAATTGTTCATGGAGAAAGAGAAACTTGCTGCGAATGGTAGCAACTTCACCAACTTGGCTATGAATTTGAGGATTCTCCTCACTGCTGCACAAAAGCAATATGTGCTAGAGGCGCCGCTAGGCCCCCTACCAGCTCCTGATGCCCCCGACGAGGAAAAGAATGTCTATATAACTCGTTAGAAGGACCACAACTTAGTTCATTGCGGCATACTATATGGGCTAGAGCCAGAACTTCGAAAGCATTTCGAAAATGGCAATGCTTTTGATACCATGGGAGAACTGAAAATGATTTTCGATACCCATGCTGCCATAGAGAGTTATAATGCTTCTAAAAAGTTCTTTAGCTGCATGATGGAGGAGAACATCTCCGTTAGTGAGCACGTACTCAAAATGTCTAGGTACGCCGATAAGCTTGTGTCCTTGGTAATAACGATTCCCATTGACCTAGGCATACATTGTGTTCTCCAATCTCTGCCACCTAGCTACAAGAGCTTCGTGATGAACTATAACATGCAGGGCATGAAGAAGTCTCTTCCCGAGCTTCTGCCAATGCTTAAAACTCCAGAAGTGGAGATTAGGAAAGAACATCAAGTGTTGATGATCAATAAGACCACCGGTTTCAAGAAAGACAAGAAAGGCAAGCAGAAGGGAAAGAAGGGCGGCAAATCTATTGCCGCACCTGAAAAGAAATCCCGAGCTGGCCCTAAGTTTGATACCGAGTGCTACTATTGCAAGGGGACTGGCCAATGGAAGAACAACTGCCCCAAGTATTTGGCGGACAAGAAGGCCGGCAAGGCAAACAAAGGTATATGTGATATACATGTTATTGATGTGTACTTGACTAGTACTCGCAGTAGCACCTAGGTATTTGATACGGGATCGGTTGCTAATATATGTAACTCGATTCAGGGGCTGCGGAACAAGCGACAGCTAGCAAGGGATGAGGTCACGATGCGGGTCAGCAATGGATCAAGAGTTGATGTGATCGCCGTCGGAACGCTGCCTCTCCATATGTCGTCGGGATTAGTGATAAATCTAAATAATTATTATTTGGTGCCTGCACTGAGCATAAACATTGTATCCGGATCGTGTTTGATGCAAAGTGGTTATTCCTTTAAATCTGAAAACAATGGTTGTTCGATTTACATGAATGATATCTTTTATGGTCATGTGTGATGGATGGTTTATTTCTATTGGATCTCGATAGTAGTATTACGCATATTCATAATGTTGATACTAAAAGGATTAAGCTTGATAATGATATATCTGCATATATGTGGCACTGCCGTCTAGGTCATATTAGCGTTAAACGCATGAAGAAACTCCATTCTGATGGAATTTTGGAATCACTTGATTTTGAATCATTTGATACATGTGAGCCATGCCTTATAGGCAAGATGACTAGAACGCTGTTTTCTGGTTCAATGGAACGGGCGATAGATTTATTGGAAATCATACATACTGATGTGTGTGGACCAATGAGTGTGTCGGCGTGAGGTGGATATCGTTATTTTATTACTTTCATAGATGATTTGAGTAGATATGGGTATATCTATTTGATGAAACATAAGTCTAAAACCTTTGAAAAGTTCAAGGAATTTCAGAATGAAGTGGAAAATCATCGTAACAAAAAGATCAAATTTCTGCGGTCCGACCGTGGAGGAGAGTATCTTAGTTACGAGTTTAGCACACATATGAAAGACTGTGGAATAGTTTCACAACTCACGCCTGCCGGAATACCACAACGTAATGGTGTGTCAGAACGTCGTAATCGTACTTTATTGGATATGGTTCGATCTATGATGTCTCTGACTCACTTGCCACTATCATTTTGGGGTTATGCACTGGAAACTGTTGGGTTCGCAGCATAGAAAAAAAATTCCTACGATGAGAACTATACGCCAAGATCTATCTACTAGATACAAAGCAACGGGTGGATATACATCCATAGAGAACTTACCCTCAAAGACAACAGAGTTTTGTTAATGAGTTGGAACTCGTGGATGATGTAGTCGTACGCTTGCTGATCTCAAGATCATGTGGAAGTCCTAGTGCCGCAAATCAGCAGCGCATCCGTCCTTGCACACACGATCAAGCCACCGGACAACCTCCACCTCCTTTCTCCAACGAATCAGCGGAAGCAGCAACTCCTTCTAGACGCAAGGCCACCGGGAACATGTATCTCTCTAATCTGAGACCATGGGGGAATATATCTAGAGGGGGAGAGAGATCCTTCACAAGGAGGTGTACTTTGTGAGGGAGGAGAGGGGGGCCTTTTATAGGAGAGGGGGGCTCCTCCCCTCCCATGGCTGGTGGACAAGGGGGGTGCCCCCACCTCTTCCTCATTCATGTGGTGGAAGCTCCACTCACATCAATTCAAGCTCCACCCAAAGTTCCACTCACATGCATTAAATTTCCACCAAATTTAATGCAACTCTCATTTAATAAAACTCTTTTATTTGTTTTATTCAGAATTTATTCAATTACTTTAATTAACAAACATTCACATAAAACCCCTTGCAACATTTCAATATCACATGCAGAGCCAGTTTCTGCAATTTCACCCGAAACAATTCCAGTTTCCATCAAAATAATTCCAGCGCTTTGCAATTCTTTCGTCTGAAACATATGTGCTCCAAAATGGTGTTCTACAACCCTTAAGTGTGTCACCCTATGGTTCGCGAATAATGCAGACATGATTGAGACCCCTCTCAAATCAATAATCAGAAGCGGGACCTGGAGATCCATACTGACTCCAGCACATTCAACAATGACTTCTATGATCGTGAGAACCTTTAACGCTAGTAACTTAATCCCTTTGTCTCATGATATAATACATGTCCGAGATTCGATCATCGCTATCCAAATACCTAGTTTGATCTTGTTACCGACATGCACTCTTTTCTCGTTCCTGTGATATAACATTCTAGTGATCACATCACTTGCTTGCAAGCTATCTTAATGTGATATCACCGAGAGGGCCCAGAGTATATCTATCCATCATCGGGATTGACAAATTCCACTCCTGGTCCATGAGCCTCAACATAACACCTTCGTAGCACTGAACCCACCTTTATAGTCACCCTGTTACGGTGTGACGTTTGATGTTATCAAGATACTCTTCCGGTGTTAGCAATTAACATGATCTCATGGTCTAAGGATAAATATTACTTCGTATGATGTTATATCAATATAAACATAATGACTTTGATCGTAATGTTATACTTTGGATGAATGTTTATCACATCATTTTACAAATGTTGTGACCTCGTTATTAACAACATCCAATGTCCATGATTAGGAAACTTTGATCATCTTGTTAATCAACGAGCTAGTCTATAAGAGAGGCATAACTAGGAACCTTTTTGTTTATTAAACACATATGTATTAATGTTTCCTATCAATACAATTATAACATGCAAAATAAACATCTATCATATACAAGGAATACATAATAACAACTTTATTATTGCCTCTCAGGGCATATTTCCTTTAGTCTCCCACTTGTACTAGAGACAATAGTCTAGTTTACATAGTGATAAATCTAACACCCATGGAGTTCTGGTGTTGATCATGTTTTGCCCTAGGGAGAATTGTAGTCAACGGATCTGCTACATTTAGGTCCGTGTGTACTTTACAAATCTTTATATCTCCATCCTTGACATGCTCGCAGATGGAGTGAAACCGGCGCTTAATATGCTTGGAATTCTTGTGAGACCTTGGTTCCTTGGCATTGGTTATGGCTCCATTGTTGTCACAATTGATCACCATTGGGTCCAATGCACTAGGAACCACACCTAGTTCCGTTATGAACTCCTTCATCCAAACCGCTTCCTGCGCCGCTTCTGAAGCAGCAACATATTCCGCCTCTGTCGTTGATCCAGCCACCACGGGTTGTTTGGAACTCCTCCAACTAATTGCTGCTCCATTCAAGAGAAATACATATCCGGATTGAGACTTAGAGTCATCCGGATCGGTGTCAAATCTAGCATCGACATAACACTTAGCGACTAGATCTTCTTCACCTCCATATACAAGAAACATATCCTTAGTTATTCTTAAGTACTTAAGGATATTCTTGACCGCTATCCAGTGTTCCGAACCTGGATCAGATTGGTACCTACTAGTCAAACTAATAGCATGTGCCACATCCGGTCTTGTACATAGCATGGCGTACATTATAGAGCCTATGGCTGAGGCATAGGGGATCTTATCCATTATCTCTCTTTCTTCCGCCGTAGCCGGACTTTGAGTCTTACTCAATGTTTTGCCTTGCAACATAGGTAAGAACCCCTTCTTACTTCCGTCCATATTAAACTTCTTTAATATCTTATCAAGGTATGTACTTTGCGATAGCCCAATTAGGCGCCTTAATCTATCTCTATAGATTTTAATGCCTAATATATATGAAGCTTCACCAAGGTTCATCGAAAATTTGCTGTTTAGATAACTTTTAACACTATTTAGAAGATCTATATCATTTCCAATCAATAATATGTCATCCACATATAATATCAGAAATGCCACATTGCTCCCACTCACTTTCTTGTAAATACAAACCTCTCCATAAGTTTGGATAAATCCAAACTCTTTGATCACCTCATCAAAGCGGAGATTCCAACTCCGGGATGCTTGCTTCAGTCCATAGATGGATCGCTGAAGCTTGCATACCTTATCAGCATCCTTAGGATTGACAAAACCCTTAGGTTGTATCATATACAACTCTTCTTCAACATTACCATTGAGAAACGCGGTTTTGACATCCATCTGCCATATTTCATAATCGAAATATGCAGCAATTGCTAACATAATCCTAACTGACTTTAGCATCGCTACGGGAGAGAATGTCTCATCATAGTCAACTCCTTGAATTTGTCGAAACCCTTTTGCGACAAGTCGAGCTTTATAGATGGTCACATTACCATCAGCATCAGTTTTTCTTTTGAAAATCCATTTATTCTCAACGGCTTTTCGATCGTGAGGTAAGTCCACTAAGGTCCAAACCTGGTTTTCGTACATCGATTCCATCCCGGATTTCATGGCTTCTAGCCATTTGTTGGAATCCGGGCTCATCATCGCTTCTTCATACGTCGCAGGGTCATCTATTTCATCAATCATGAAATTCATAATAGGATTGTCGTACAGTTCAGGAGGCTGACGTGTCCTGCTTGACCTGCGAGGTTCGGCAGTGTCCTCTTTCGGAGTTTCATGATCAATATCATTAGCTCTCTCTTCATTAGGTGAAGTCAACTCCAAAACAACTTCCGGTGCTGCGCTACTCGCCATTTCATGAAGAGAAGGTTCAATAACCTCTTCGAGTTCTACCTTCCGACTACTCACACCTTTCACGAGAAACTCCTTCTCAAGAAAGGATCCATTCTTGGCAACAAAGACCTTGCCCTCGGATCTGTGATAGAAGGTATACCCAATCGTTTCCTTAGGGTATCCTATGAAGACGCATTTTTTCGCTTTGGGTTCGAGTTTATCCGGCTGAAGTTTCTTCACATAAACATCGCATCCCCAAACTTTAAGAAATGACAGCTTAGGTTTGTTTCCAAACCATAATTCATACAGTGTCGTTTCAACGGATTTAGATGGTGCCTGATTTAAAGTGAATGCAGCGGTTTCTGAAGGAAATATGCCCTGAGAGGCAATAATAAAGTTGTTATTATGTATTCCTTGTATATGATAGATGTTTGATTTAAAGTGAATGTTTGTTAATTAAAGTAATTAAGAAAATTCTGAATAAAATAAATAAAAGAGTTTTATTAAATGAGAGTTGCATTAAATTTGGTGGAAATTTAATGCATGTGAGTGGAACTTTGGGTGGAGGCTAAATTGATGTGAGTGGAGCTTCCACCACATGAATGAGGAAGAGGTGGGGGCACCCCCATGGGCGCCGGCCATGGGAAGGGGAGGAGCCCCCTCTCCTATAAAAGGCCCCCCTCTCCTCCCTCACAAAGCACACCTCCTCGTGAAGGATCTCTCTCCCCCTCTAGATATACTCCCCCATGGTCTCAGATTAGCGAGATACATGTTCCCGGTGGCATTTCATCTGGAAGGAGTTGCTACTTCCGCTGGTTCGCTGGAGCGAGGAGGTGGAGGTTGTTCGGTGGCCTGAACGTGTGTGCGAGGACAGATGCGTTGTTGATTTGCGGCGCTAGGACTTCCACACGATATTGAGATCGGCAAGCGTAAGACTACATCATCCACGAGTTCCAACTCGTTAACAAAGCCTTGTTGTCTTCGAGGGTAAGTTCTCTATGGATGTAGATCCACCCTTTGCTTGTATCTAGTAGATAGATCTTGGCGTATAGTTCCCATCGTAAGAATTTTTTGTTTTCTATGCTGCAAACCCAACACAGTGATCATAAAGGTTTGTTTAGGTATTCGGAGGAACTTTTGAGGCAATATATGTCAAGAGAGGGATTTGTCCATCCACGTGATGGAAAGATATTCGAGGGTCCACTCGAAGAAGTTATATCCAATAGTTGCGCAACATGAGATTTGATCACCGGGATATCACTTGTCAAAATGAGTCAAGTAGCATTTGTCGGTAACGATATTGAACACGACATAGTGATGTCATTGATCAGATCTCGGATAATGCAAGTATCGAGAGACAAAAGGAATAAGACGCGACAGTCATGGTTCAAACAACGGAAAATCTTCGTGGAATGCATAGGGGTCACATGGCCATCGAGGTCCCTCTGTTGATCATTGGTCTGGGAGAGTCCCGACCATGTCTGGAGTGTTCCTGAACTGTGGGGTATCACGCTTAAGGGCTCGATGATGCTTAGAGAGTGTTTACAGGATCGGTAGAATCACCGAAGAAGAGAAGAGAGAAAACTGGAAGGGTTTTGGTAAGTCCGGAGTGGAGGTGGAAGGTGTTCCATAGCCATGGAGATTGAATAATATGTGAATGAATGTTAAATATTGATTTAATCATTTATTCATAATTATTTAATAAAAGAGAAAATCAATTAAATGGTTAAAAGCCTTAATGGGCCAAATTCCGGAGGGAGAAGGGCCCATGAGGGAAAGGCAAGAGGAGAAAGGAGGAAGGGGGTGGTCGGCTGGGCCTTGGCCACACGCGTGGGGCCCACTTGAGCCGTCCAGAGGCTGCCCCCTCTCCCCTCCTTCAGTCCCACCTCGGAACTTTGAGGGAGGGTGTACCTCCCCTTCCCCCTATATATAGTGGGGTATTTTGACCAGAAAATACACACAATATTTAATAAAGGTTTCCTCACTTTTGGGAAGACCTCCAATTAATATTCTCTCTCTCTCTCCCTCTCCCGTGATCATGGTCCCAAGTTCGGACTGCGCGAACGAGAGACATCTTCACCGTAGAGCGTCATCGCGCTCCAGGATTTGGATCCAAGAGCTCTACTTCCACAACTACTTCTGGATCGAGGAAGCGGGAGTCATCGCCATGCGCCGGATGCATGTAACTCCCTGCGAGGTGTCACACTTGAGGCACTAGAAGTCGTTGGAGCCGCAGGAGGGCGAGGACTTCAACACGACCTTGAGGTCGGCTTCGGCTCGTCTACATCAACCACGCCCTCCTAAGCGTTGACAACGCTTTTTGGTCTTCAAGGGTAAGTTCGCGAAAAGCCCTCTTGTTACTACATTACTAATAGATAGGTCCTGGCAGGGTTCAGGGGCGTAGGGTAAAATTTTATTGTTTTCATATGTTAACCCCTACAACTTCTACTCCCTCTTGTTTTACAAACAAAGATATCTTTATGAAAATAGCTCCACCAGCCATAAGTCTTGCAGACTACACCATGTACTCACCTATAATACCCCGGACTCTCCGTGCCTGGGCTGTCACCCCTGGCATCTTACTAGGATATCTAGACTGGCCCCACAGACCATCACTAGTCTTTTTATACGCACTTTGTCCTCACTCGTGCACACCCGGGACCCACTCCCCGGTCGGTCACCCATCCTCAAATTTCTCTAGGCGAAGCACACTTAACCTTAGAGTTCTTCTTAGATGAGCTTCTGGAAAAGAAGTTACAACTTATTGATATGGGTATCCTATTAATCCTATTAAGCCATGCACTAGGGTCTCACATCACCCTTGCTTTGTTGATACTTTTGTAGTAGAGTAAGTGTTCCCTGAAAATGAGTTTGGTATGACATCGACGCCACGAGTAGCTTGGGGTTCCCATCCGACAACCTGGAATCTATGGGCTAGGACGTCATCGTTATGCTTCAGGCCTCGTAGGCCATTTGTTAAGTTTTCTATACTTAATAACATAAATTTTCTTTCATTGTTTGATGTTTGTGGACAGTGACCTCTGCTTGTAATATTTTGGTTCTCTGCTCAGCTATGACCTTGCTATAATAAACTTTTGTGTCATAGAGTCACTGTTGTGTTGCCGATTCTCTCACTGTATATTCTTGAGCTCTAGGTTAGGCTTATGTCAGACTAAGGTCTAAGATTTGTCTAACCCTAATCTTGGGGGTGTCACACTGGTGTTCTCTACTGCGTGTGCGACGATAACGTGCACAACGCAAACTCTGTCACGACCCGCAACCGCCACAATCACATCTCGGCTCCGGTTACACCACACGGCGATGGGGAGTTCCTACGCATATCAGCGTGGGTGAACTCTATGACTCCAGGTCATGGCCATGTCGCTCTGCATGCCTGTGCACCTCAGAAGGTGGCAGCTCACTACACCCACATCCACCAGGTCAGCGATAAGCTCTAGCGGCTTGATTCATGCGCAGGTGCCAGCGAGGTTAGTCATGGCAGCGTCAATGGGAAGAGCATGTGCGAGTAAGATACTAAGATGATAGCTGACGTGGACTATCATTGAGGGCTAGGGCAAGTGCTTAAATATGACATCACAAAAAGGATCGAGTGTCGCCACAACATCACCGGCAGTATGTGGCCGCAACCATAGTTATCAGAATCATGATTCTACCATATCGAGTCTATGACTTTATGAACCAAATTGAGTGGATCGATTCTACGATTCTACTAAGTAGAATCTATGATTCACAATTCTAAAAGTTACGATCCTACAGGTTCCGATCCGATTCAGAATCACGATTCTGATAACTTTGCCTGCAACGTCACCAATGTGCACCTCGTGCTCCGTATGCAGCAGTGGAGGGTCTCCAGCTGGTGCTGAAGCAGGGAGGATGCTGACGACACATGCTAGACATACGTGGGACTCAAAATAGGGACCGGATTTTAAAAGAAAACACAACCTAGGGGTCTATTCATAAATATACATGGTGTGTAATACGTCTCCCACACCCCAACATCTACGTGACACCGGTTAATGAGGGTCAGACTGATTTAGGAGCTCACGTCACACACTTATGAATAATTAGAATCTCGATATGCAATTTTAAAGAATACTCCCTCCGTCCCCAAATAAATATACTTCTAATATTATCTAAATCAAACCTAGTAAATTTGACTAACTTTATAGGAAAATGTAGCAAACATTTACATCACTAAATTGGTGCCACTAGATTTATTTTCAAATTTAGTTATGATCTTACAGTCTACGATCCTATCCTACCACAGAGGTTTCGATGTGATTTACAATCACGATTCTGATAACTTTGCCTTCAACTTCACCACGTGCACCTCGTGCTGCCTATGCAGCAGTGGAGGGTCTCCAGTTGGTAGTTGGTGCTGATCATAATGTTGGTCAAATTTAATAACGTTTGATTTAGACAGAAAATAGAAGTAAAATCATTTAGGTATGGAGAGAGCAGAGTAAAGTAAAGGCATATAGAGTTTATTATACGAGTATTGGACGGACGGAGACGGTAATTCGTCTCATAGGTGCAAATACACCCATTGTGAGAAAACATACTTAAAAATGTTAAAAAAATTTAAAAAATTTACGTATACATTCGAACATTTTATGTTGGTTCACAAGTTTTTGGCATAAAAAACATTTTATGAGTTGTGTATAAAAAGACAAAAAAAGTTAGTGAATAGTCCTATTGACATATTTTATCTTTTTTATACATGACACATAAAATATACTTTCATCCCAAAAACTTATGAACCAATATAAAATATTCTAATGTACATAGGGATTTTATTTTAATTTTTTTTAAGATTTCGAAATATATTTTCTCACAATATTGGACTCAAAACTGACTTCCCAAACAGGGACTGAAAAACAAACCTATCAGTAAGCACCCCCTCCCTTCATTCATACCGCAGCAGGCACAAAGCCGACGAAAGAGGCAGCCAGCCGCAGGCCGAGATCTGATCCCGACCATTCCGAATCCGCCCGGAGGGAAGCGGAGATGAACCTTTTCCGGCTTGCCGGGGACATGACCCACCTCGTCAGCGTGGTGGTGCTACTCCTCAAGATCCACACCATCAAGTCATGCGCAGGTAACTCGCGCACACATCCCTTGGAACCGGAAATACAAGTATTGTTAAATCGGTGACGAAAATTTCGGTGCGCTTCTTTCAATTTTATCTGTTGCTAGATGCTTGAGAGATGCGATGCACTTTAGTTAGATTGTGCCAGGAATTTGTTAATGGAAGCAAGGGAATGTCGATTTCATCTCTGAATGGGCAAGATTCGACGCCTAAGCTCGTCCGGGAAGGAGGCGCCAATTGAGTATTGCCATTGTTTTGGTCGAATTCGGCATAATCTCTACTAGTGGGGGACGATTGGCGCGCTCCACCACGGACCCGCGCACAATATTATCCAGCATAATACTTACCGAGTTTGTGCTGTTTATCTACGCTACAGTGGGGTATATATGCCTAATGCGCTGGCTTTGTGTAGAAAATGTACAACAATCCAGATAATTTCTTGACAATATTTGTAAGCAATTGAGATTGTTCTACATGTGAATCAATTCATCAAAAATAGTTGTTTTCTTTCTTCATAAAATTGTGTCAAAGCACCATAATAACTTAAACTACAGATGACACCATTGTCTGTCTTCTGATGGAACATCGGAACCTCGATGTCTACTTCCAGCAACTAATTTCTCAGTCAATAATAATTACAAATATATTTAGGAGCATAAGTTGTAATACTGGTGGATACTCCAAACCAAGGAATTATTTTTATAGAGTTAAGTACATAAGAGCACGTTAATTCTTCAGTACAATAAGGGCGGAACAGTAAGCTTCCTGCTTATGAGTTAATATTGTATTACCAGTTGTATAGGTTTAAAGGGGAAACCAGAAAAGGATTTCAATACATGAATGGTGCATATTAGCTGCTCAAATACACTTATCCGCTCCTATTCACTGTGCCGCTGGTGCTTCTTAGCTGAATCAGAGCAAGCACTGAAGGCCACTCTTAAAGGAACAACAAAGACCATCTACCACTGATTATTTCCCTGACCATTGGAAGACTTGGAGGCAAAACCATGAACACCCAAATTGGTGGAACACACCGACAACGGTCAGAAGCCCTGCATCTGAAGGAAGCGACCACACCAGTCTGTCCAGAGAAGACTGAAGGAAGCACCAATCTCGTTTATGATTGCAACCTTATTGAATAAAATGCCTTTAAACTGTAGAAGTTCAAAACTATCATGTGCTTGGTTCAGACACATTTTTGCCTGTCCCAAGAAGATTCGATCTCTCCGAGGATTTGTTGCCATGTTGGATAGAGTACAGTATGTGCAGCCAGAATTTTGCTCTATTTAACTATGTGTACCTATACTTAGGCCTTAGCCCTTAGTAGTTCCATTAAAGACTTAATGGGCCACAAGTGAGCTAGCTAATCTTGAACGCTGAATAGCAATCTGGAGAAGAATTTTTCCCTTGTTGGTGGCTTGTGCACGCTATGTTTTGAGGGAACTCTTAGGTAAGAATAAATGGTACGAATGAAACAATTACACTTCTTCCAGACAACAGGCTAACAGCACCATTGCTGAAGAGTCAAATTCCGTATAAGCCACATTGCTTTATATAATAAGCTTGAAGTTTTTTCCTTCTGTGTTTTCTACTTACATTCATACTACTGGCATAAGTCTCTGTTAGCACTTAGTTTGATGGGCTTCTGTATTTAATATTTGACAATTTCCTGCAGGCATATCTCTGAAGACGCAGGAGCTATATGCACTTGTGTTTGCAGCTCGTTACTTGGACTTGTTTGTTCATTTTATATCTCTATATAACACCGTCATGAAGCTGGTCTTCCTGGCGAGCTCCTTCACAATAGTTTGGTACATGAGACGGCATAAGATTGTGCGTAGAACTTATGACAAGGAGCATGATACCTTTCGCCATCATTTTATAGTGCTTCCATGTTTGGTTCTGGGTCTCCTCCTCAATGAGAAGTTTACTTTTAGAGAGGTCAGTTTTGTTGGTTCCTACATTCTCACCATGATGTTGTTATGATGCCACTACCTTTCTAGATCTTACTAGCATTTGACTCTAGTTGTTGGAGCCATTTTATGGTGATGTGATGGGTATTGCCATATACTACTGTTGGTATCTTACTGTCTATATTGTACTGTTGTGATCATTTGTGTCATCAATCTGGGCAGGTGATGTGGGCATTCTCCATTTATTTGGAAGCTGTAGCAATTCTGCCTCAACTTGTGTTGCTACAGCGCACGAGGAATATTGACAACTTGACTGCCCAATATGTCTTCTTTCTGGGGTAACGTCTGCTCCAATTTATTTGAAGACACATTTTTTTTTGCCTTTGCAAGGAAACAAATAAAGCTTAGGAGTATACTTTGTACGCTAAAAGCTGCCCATAAACAGTATACTGATCAATCTACCCTTTCTTTACAATTGTGTTTAAGTATAGTTTCCTTAGTTAATCATTTCAATTTTTCAATGTCATATTCTGGCACTCATTTATTGTCTTGAGACCTATTTTCCTTTATTTTGGCTTTTATAGCTTCGAGGAACAATGCTACTAAATAATTGTTTCCCTAACTTTATTACCCTGGTGGTGATGCAGTGCCTACCGTGTACTTTATATCCTTAACTGGATTTACCGATACTTCACCGAGCCGCATTTCGTTCACTGGATAAGTACAGACTCTATGCACTATACCTTTGTGTTCCTCTTGGCTAGAATGGATGTGATCATTACTCATTTTGTAACCGATATTTCTCAATGCAGGCTGGATTGCTGGTATAGTTCAGACTCTGCTGTATGGTGACTTTTTCTACTATTACATACTAAGGTATTGCCTTTGCTTTTTTCCGTGCCATTTCTGTGCTAATATGTGAAGCACAAGTTGGATTTTATCCAAGCAATCAACACCGTCCAGAAAGATGAATCCAATGGATAACTCTGTGTCCTGTAATCAATCACTCACATACTACTAGCTGTTACCCTTAAATGCATAATCCCTCTTAGTTTCCACCGATAATAGTCCATCACATCTCGATGCTTCCCCCATTCTATCTTTCTGCTACATCTCGAGCATTTGATGTTGCGGGCAGTGCTCCCCATCCTCTTTTCCTGGTTGCATATACGCACTGACCGTACACTCCACCCAATTTGCAGCTGGAAGAACAACGTGAAGCTAGAGCTACCAGCCTGAGCTTGCTGTCTCCTTCCGAGAGACACTAGGCTTGACTTAATGGATAGACACTTGGACATGAATCAAAACCATACAGATGGGGTTCCTGGCTTTTCTTGTTTCCAGTATTTTCGGAGAGAAAGCTTGGTCACCTTGTACTAGTATCTTGTTAAAGGTAAGGAGTATATGATCAGCACCGGGAGCTTCTTTACTCTGATACTCAATGGCGGTGTTGCTGTACTCCCTTTGGGGAGTGAATCTGATATGGTACATTTTGATGGTGTGCAATGTTGTAATGTTCGTGTGTCCCTTTTAAGAAACTGAGCTCGCGTTGTAGCCCTACAAGGTCGGGCGATGTCCATGGATGTGTCCATAGGTCTCGTTCTAGCCCTTGTGGACCTTGTCAGATAGTTGCCGCTACGGTAGCCATGGACCTGGAAGCTCGCCTGGCTTCCCTGGCGCTGCTGTTGGTTGCCTCAGCCACGGCCCCGCGCTCACCCCCGAACTCCATTCGTACTCCATCTCCAATCACGCTGAAACATGCATGCCGATGACCTAGGAAATATGTGCTGTTCATTGGACAGTTTCATGTGGCCGCCAGCAGTTCACCTTCCTCCACGCCCACCACTCCCCGTTTCCGTCTCCAAACTCATCTGGCTGCAGATCCAATTTAGCCCGGCCCTTAAAGTCGCACCGGATCCGTCCATCCTGGAGAACCCAACTCAAGCCAAGTAATAACACCCAAGGATGGATTTCTTCAGTCTTATGTTACGGCGGCCGCACGTCGCCGACGCCCAAGAAGCTGAAGCTGATCCCCTCGAGAGCTGCCTCCTCGACCGCAAGCTCTTCATCGGCTCCACCACCAACGCCACCAACGCCCGCTACCACGTCGAGGACCCGGGCGGCATACAGCGCGACACCGTCATCCAGGTCAGTCTGTTCGTCGCCCGTCCGCCTCGCGTCTCCAACATCCTCATCTGCTGCGCCGGCACCCGCTTCACCCAGCAGCCCGTCGTCGTCGCCACCCTCGGCGGCCTCGTGCTCCTCGCCATCCCCTTCCGCCAAAATTGGTCGTCGGAATCCCAGCTCTTCCTCTACCAGCCCGGCACCATCGCTTCGCTGTACCCGATCCCGCAGCCCAGCAGCGGCACTAAGCATTTGGACTACCCACTACGATGAATCTATACACTAAAAACTAAAAGGTGTCTAGATATACTCTTTTTACAAAGATACAACGTCTTATATTTTAAAACGGAGAGAGTATGTACTGCCGGCGTCGTGCCCAACGGCAGCAACAACGGTGACTACCTCATCACCGCACTAGAGAATGATGAAGATCCAGGAGGGGAGTTGGACCTCTTCCTTTACAGCTCGGCGACGCAGACCTGGACCGTCAAGAGGCCCGTCTCGATGATGCCGCCCCGTGGCTTCCTGACCTACAAGGTGATCCCCGTCGGCAGCGGCTCCAGCATGGTCGCCTTCGTCGACATCTGGACAAGTATCCTCTTCTGCGACGTGCTCGACGGCGACCGCCCAAGGCTCCACCACCTCCCGCTGCCGTCGACGTGTCTCTCCGAGGAATCGACGGCCCGCGTGAGCTCAGTATCGAGACCCCGCGACGTGGCCATCGAACAAGTACTGTCTGCTGCCTCCGGCGATGACCTCCTCCGCATCAGGTTCGTCGACGTGGTGTGCCACCCACTCTTCAAGAGATGGCGCGCCACCTTGTGGACCACCACTGTCGCCGCCGTGACCCCTTGGCGCCAGCTCGATGGTTGGCGCAGGTGCTCTGACGTGGAGGAGCGCCGCCGTCTGCCCGCCGACAATCCGCCATCCCGTCAGCCCGCCCGTCGCCGTGATAGCAGGAGGCGGCTCTCCGCACGCATGGATTCGCTTTCTCCTTGCTTCCTGCGGCCGCGCGCCCATGGAATTCGCACCTGAAGATCATCGCTCCACGGCTCGTGTCTAAAGGGCCATTTGTTTGGTTCCGTGTATTTTTATTTTTTTAAGGGTTTAAAAGCCAAGTCTCAGTTGTTTGGTTCTATGCATTCTTGGTTTTCATCAATTGGTATTTGTTTGGGTAGTTGCCTTGTTTCTGATAGCCTTACCTCCTGACTCGTCAGGGGAGCTTACCCAACATCAGCAAGGCAAAAAATAAAGTTTAGATAATTGCAATTCAGAGAATTACTAGCTTATATTTAGACTGAATCAACATAATCATGAAGGAGTTCGTAGCAGAAAACACAATTTTTTCCTAACTAGAACGTCTTGAAAGCCCAAGATCTACTAGTTAATGCAGTAACGGGGAAGGTTATGATTACATACCCTTGTAGATCGTAACGCGGTTAACGTCCCACGGGGAACGTGGATAAGGTAGACGATCGTAGCCGACCTTAAGGCTGCGAAGCTCCTTGCCTTCTCCTCCTGGTCCTTGTACGATAGCCACGGCCCCACTGTTGGTGGTTCCGTCCGAGTACTCTCACACATACGGTGTCTAGCGACGACTCCCGTTCTCCTTGATCCAGCCGGTATGCAGAAGCAGATCCTCTAGAACCGGGATCCAGCAGCGTGACGGCGTGCCGGTGGTATTGAGTCCCTTGTGCGCAGTTTTTCGTGGAACCCAACTAAGAAAGAGGGAAGAAATTCCCTAAGAAAACAGCCTTAGGAAATTCCCCTTTTATTTTTCCGTGTATTTTTTCCTTCAATATAGGCCTTTATATATAGGGGAAAAAAGGTACTCCCTTCCCTCAAGTCTCCATGTGGGACTAAAGGAAAAAAATGCAAAGGTGGAGGGAACCAATTGGGCTGAACTGGTGGCCGGGTGGGCCACCAGTGCCCTGGTCCAGCGGCAGCAGAGAGGCGGTGCGAGGAGGCGGCGCCCAGGTGGGCCGGTCTGCCCCTAGCGCCTGCTCGCGCGACTTAGCAAGGCGGTGGCCCGGGTGGGTCGCCCCCGGCCCAGCGAGGCGAGGCGGCGGTGATGGCCTGGGGTGGGCCATTGGCCAGCCTGTGCCAGCACACGAGGTCACTTGCGCCAGCGATAGCGACGGCGCCTAGCGCCCACCCGCGTGACTGCCAGCTCCTGCTCGCCCACGTGGGCCCCTGGTGGACCCAGTCGTGGTGGCTGTCTGCTACCCTCCGGGGTGCCTTCCTTTTGGGGTGTTTCCCTCCGGGGATTTGACCCAAAGCAGGAAGTTGCTCCATAATTAATAATTAATAATATTTATTTCTTATATTAATTCATAATTTATATATATAAATGCATATTTATAAATTAGCCTTTTATTCCGAAACACCTTTCGATTTTATCCTTCTTCTGAACATCTTCATACCCTTCTCGGAACTATTCTGATAATCCTTTTTCAGAACATTTCTGATCTCTTCTTTCTCATCGGTGATCCCTCGCTTTTATAGTGATCTTAAACATCATTAGACCCTTAAGCGTGTTACCTAGCGGTTCGGGAATGTCGTAGACATGATTGAGATCTCTCTCGATCAATGATCAATCGGGGGACCGGATGTCCATATTGACCCCTATGCATTATACGAGACTCTGTCGTGCTAGAACCATAAACTATGTGTCATATTCCCTTTGTCTCTTGGATACAAGACTTGTCCGAGATTTGATCTTTAGTACCAACATACTAATATCGTTATAGATAAGTCTACTTAACTCATTATCGTGATATTGTATCCCCATGACCTAGTCATACATTGCAGCTTATTGGATGCAATTTCACCGAGTGGGTCCAGTGTATCTTCCCATCACGTAGGTGGATAAATCCCGATCTCGATACATAGGTCTTAACTGTTCCTTTGGAATACCCAATGCACACTTTTATGGTTACCTAGTTACAGACATGACGGTTAGTGAGATCAAAATATTCCTCTGAAGACAGTGATTAATATGATCTCACGGTCTAAGGAGAAGGTCACTTTGTTTATTATTACTACAACGATGAACCATGTGACTAGATCATGTTGTAATACTTAAATGAGTAATGTCCATCATATCATTCTTTAATAACATGACTACGTTGTCAACTAGCATAAATACACCATGATTAGGAAACTTTGATCATTGGTTGCCCAATAAACTAGTTCAATATAGGCTATTAGGAACCTGGTTTGTTTACGTACCACACTTGTACCAGTGTTTCCTCTTGATACAGTTATATCACAGTATGAAACTGTTGTGAACTAGTTTGAGATATGATAATAAACCTTTTATTATTTGTCTCTAGAGCATATTTCCTTCAATCTCCCACTTACACTAGAGTACAAATAATCTAATTGCATTTGTTTTACCGATCATAAACACCCATGTTTTAGATCATGCTTGCTCATGGAAAAACGCCTTCTCTTCTAATCTGTTTTACCAGATTCACATGTCCTTTTGCAAATTACCAGTGCCGCTTTAACTTGACACCCGCACTATTATCTATTATCTCATAAGATGTTTTAGTATTTCGGTTTGGTGACTAAGTGAGATTTCATTTCTCAATATTATATGACAGTCGATTAATCACGAGGACTTTCACTGCTGTCATATATAATAGAAACACACTTAGTTAAAGTCGAACTTTATTAGCCAAATTCATTGTACTCTTTCTTTTATTGAAATAGTTTTCTATATCAATAATAATGTAGATCATTACTAATCACTACGCTTTTGACAATTCACCTAATCCTGGTTTAGTGATTTAAATCACTTTAGAACTTGTTCTTCAGACCAAGAACGTGGGTCACATTTTGTCAAGTATACAACATGATTGTGTGGAAGAACCTATGACACAATAATATGAATTGAGTAATCAATCATTCTTCTTTTCAACCATCATTGTCTCATCTAGTTATACAAGTAAGACCACTTCTTTCTTGTTTCATTCTAAACTATTTAAGAATCCAAACTAGTCTATTTTGAACTTGCTTTCAGAATCCGAATAGAAACATTTTGACTCTCAAATGTTAAAACACATCAATCTGTCTTCACAGATTTTCAAAGTCTAATACTTTGATCAACTTCATCCATTATATTTCGTAGTGTTACTAATATCAGCTACCACATTCATATATGTCGAACATATATTTATGAATGTTTGTCACGCTCCCACTCAAAATGACATTCACATATGAGTCCTTTCTTGTACTATTCTCATAGGTCCCACTCAAATATGTCATCAACACATTTGATTCAAAAAACTATTAACTCCCACTTAAATACTTAATAAGTATTAGACTTCTCAAAATTTTGGTAATTCCAAAATCTTTTGATCATCTATCAAATTGAGAATTTTCTCACTATGAGATTTTAGCATTCTTCTGCTAAATGTAAATCTATAGATTCTAAGCATTGTTACATTAATGTAGTCAACTATTGAATTTGTCAAGACACACTTCACGACAAATCAAGTTTTCATTCAAAGTTGCATTCTTTTCATGTAACTCACGGTTATTCATGAATAATCAAGTAACTCATTACTTCGATAAGATTTGAGTAACACATTAATCCTTTAATCTTAAATGTAACTTCTTATAGATTTGTAACTTTTAGTCATATGTCATACTTAGGTATATCATTATCTCTTTGCAATTCGTAGGTATATCATATTTCATATGATAAGCAAATAATGTATTTTCACCAAGTGAAAATTCACTATCCAATCCTACTTCCTTATAAGTTAAGTCCTTTAATTGAAACGTCATGATCATGATCAATAGTTTCATGTCCCTTTTTGCAGAGCTTAGTTTCACAGAACATATTCCATTGCTCTAACAATTGGATTAAGATCGAATATATTAATTTTGAAATTTCACTTTTCTCCCATCAGCATTTTGTCAAGAAACTTTTTTAACTAGTATGCCCCTTGACAACATCCAGTTTGTCCTTTTGTTATGAAAGAAATACCTTCATAGTTGTCTATGAAATATTCTACAAAGATTTCGTATTCGTAACGACTTTATCAAAGTCTCTAGAAACTCGAACATGCCATAACCTTTTATGGTGTTGTTTCCATGAATCATGATTTCCTTATTCCGTAAGTGTCAGTTATTTTGACCCTATAATTCTATACTTTATTCGATAACCATCATTTTGTGAGGACCAGCCTGTTAGCTTAGTTACAAATGGTCATGATCCATTCAAGAACTTTTGTTACTTTGTTAATTCTATATCCTTTGGTCATTTTAACATTTCAAATGGTCTCGAAATTATGTGTCCTTTAGTATTTTTAACTCCACAAACACACTTATATGATAATGCTTTCTACCGTATTTGTTAAACTATGATACAACGTATGTATGGTATTTCAACAATATATATTCTATTTTACTAGAACATATTTTGTTTTAAGTCATATGCGCCAATCAGGCATGTTTTAGCATATACTGGCAGATCAATTATCTAAACGGTTTCCAATTATTCATCAGTATGAATATATTGTACGCTTACAACATTTCATGATTTAAACCATTAGTGTCATACACACTACTTTTATTATCATTTAAGCTGGATATCATTTTGGCTTTTCCACGTATTTTATAAACGTATACAAATTATCATTGAGACCCCCATAAGAACAACATATTCATAACCGAAAATATGACCATAATAGAAATCATTCATATTAGTAAAACAATTGATTTGTTATATATACATATGAATAACCGATCTCACAAAGTGCAAGACACACCAAAAGGTCCTCAAACTCAAATCGATTAAAATAGTTCTATTTCTAATAAGTCTAGTAGATAAATGTAAAAGAGAAGTATCTTCGTCCATCAGCATCCAATATGCCTCCAACGTGTCGTGTACCCTTGTCTCCTCCACTCAACACTCATGCGGACGGTTCTATTTTTATAAAACAAAAACAAGTATCAGTATACTTGTGAGACTGCCATAAGTGTTTTGTGAGAACCATGTTTATAAATTGTATATCGCATATACCTGCTCCGTCGATGATCTCACCAACAATGGGCTCTACCTTCACAGTTCTCAACTGCTACGTGAATTGATGAAAGCTGAGTGAGTCACCTCTCATCACATAGCCATGGACGACCTCTTTTTAGCTAGGGGGTAACGAACGTTACACTCCATCTATCCCAAATTGGTCTTCCATCCAGTAGTCAATCTCATATAAAGCCGTGTATAGAGTTTGGCTAACCAGGCACGTGTTTTCTTCCATCTTCTAGGAAAGAAACTTATCTAGCAGATCAAATCTCAAAATCCTGACTTGTTCTATGAACATAGCCTTTATTCCATTGATCATATCAAATGTCTCGGTCCGTGGGAATTTCTCTTGCAACTCAAGCACTAGTGTCCATCGCATGGACTTTGAGACATAGATGAATAAGTCACAACGATCGCGAAATTCCTTTTCATCATCCTCACTTGCATCATCATCTAGAAGCGCTCTCAGTGGTTTCAAAATGGTGAAGAGTAGGTTATAAGTGATGAGAATCTCCCTTAGGCATAGATACCAGTCTATGAAGTTGGACCCATCTAACTTAAACATGTCCTCTAGTGACGCCATTCCACACATTCTATATGCTGAATGGAACGACATGATCTACAAACACATTTGCAAGACATAAGACTAAGTTCACAACATGAATTCTAACGTATAATCATATTACAGCAAGAACTCCCACTAAAACTATTATCCCCAAGATAGTTTTATGGGTTACACGATCCCTTTTTACACCATGTCATCCCCGATCATCATGGCCTTTGACGCAGCTGCCAGGGTGGACTATATCCGTCGATCACATCCTACATGTGGCTCGTGCTTGATCTTTCGATATCCATGTTCCGAGGCCATGTGTGTACATGCTAGACTCGCTAATTCAACCTAAGTGTATTCACAATGCATATATGGCTTGCACCCACCATATGCGAACGCTGAGATGTCTAGCACCCGATCGTCATGGTCGGCTTTATAACAACGGACTTTCTTGGTGATTCACACTTTAGAGAGAACACTAATATTGGTATTATATTAGGGATTATCTTATTAATTCTACCATCGTGTATCTAATACAACTAAGCACAAACACGATATACACAAAATAATATCATATGCAATTTGTAATGTGTGATATTACATGGTCTCTTGTGCCTTGACCTCCATCATGCGCCGTTCAGCATGACCCCCAACTCATGGTGCCATCCATGAAGTGTATTCATGCAATTGACCATATCACATCACATACCCCTCCTGCAACATAAAATTAGACGCTTCTACTTTATTACTTGCAAGTTTTACGTGGCTGCTAGGGATTTACGAGATAGATTAATGCTTCATACCTACGAATATCAACCACAATATTAATCAAGTAGTTGTCTCTACTAAAGCCCTTTCGGGGCCCTTCGTTGTTAATGTCATATCAACTACTGTGAGATAGACAGACATCCGCCAGCCACTTATATGGTACAAGCCGCATGTCAAGCGTGGAACCAGTCTCGCGTAAAATTACGCGTAAAGTCGGTCCGGGCTACTGATACGTTGCAAATGTATCTATAATTTTTGATGTTCCATGCTTGATTTTATCCACTATCTTGTGTTTTGTCCACACTTTGGAGTACTTTTCATATAATTTCTTGGACTAACCTATTAACAAGAGCCATAGTGCCATTTTGCTGTTTTCTGTTTTTGGTTCCAGGAAAGTCAGAAAATGAATATTCTCGGAATTAGACGGGACAAAAGCCAAAGTGCCTATTTTTCCGGAAGTCATCAGATGTCAGAGTACGAGACGGAGAGGGGCCAGGGGGCCACCACACCACCTGGCCGCACGGCCAGGCTTGGCCCGCGCCAGGGGGTGGTCTGGCCGCCCCAGGCACCCCCTCGGCCTCTCCTTCCGCCTATAAGATGCCCTCGGGACGAAAACCCTAAGTGCCCGATCAAAAATCCACGAAAGAGTCTGTAGCCGCCGTCATCTCCATCCCTAGACCGGGAGGGATCTGAAGCTCTTCCCGGCACCCTGCCGGAGAGGGGAATTCACCCTGGAGGCCTTCTTCATCACCATGCAAGCCTCCGGTGTGATGCGTGAGTAGTTCATCCTTGAACTACGGATCCATGCAGTAGCTAGATGGCTGGTTCTCCTCCTTTGTGCTTTCATGTTTAGATCTTGTGAGCTCTGTTCATGATCAAGATCAACTATTTGTAATTCTGCATGTTGTGTTTGCAGGGATCCGATGGATATTGAGATGCTATTTCAGATTGATTATTGATTCTATCATGTCTTTGTTATTTGTGATCTTGCATGCTTTCCGTTGTTAGTAGCTATCTTGGCCAAGTAGATGCTAGCAACTCTAAGAGTTAGTATTTATGCTCGATAGTGGGTTCATGCCTCCGTAACTGGGAAGTATGAAATCTCTAAGGTACTACATGTCTTTGTTGCTACTAGGGAGAAAACAACAATCGTATTGTTTACTTTATACAGTTAAAAAGCAATAATCTGCTTGCAAATTAATCTTTGGAGGGGTTGGATGATAACCTGAAGATGGATTATTAGTCATAGATGCAGTTGGATGGTGGTCTATGTATAATGTTGTAATGCCCAATCAAGTCTCAAAGGAGTCAAGATGATTAGTATATGCATGTATTGCTTTCTCGATGTTTGTCAATTGCCCGCTGTAATTTGTTCACCCAGCATGTTATCTATCTTAAGGAGAGCCACCTCTAGTGAACTATGGATCCCGGTCCTTGTCTTTTACATTCAATCTACAAACTGTTTACTGCTTTGTGTTTACTTTCTGCAAACTATTACTTCTTTCCATTCGATAGTTTAATCCTTTGTTTTCAGCAAAACACGGTGAGATTGACAACCTCATCGCAAGTTGGGGACAAAGTTTTTTGGTTGTGTTGTGCAGGTCTCCACGTTGCTAATAGCACCGGTAGTGCGCCCTGCCAAGGCTCAGCTAGTAACACCTTTGGGGTGTTTCCTTGCTCCTACTGGTTCGATTAAACCTTGGTTTCATAACTAAGGGAAACTTGCTGTTGTGCTCATCATACCTTCCTCTTGGGGTTCCCAACGAGCTCTACATCAACACCACTCCAGCATTTTTCTGGCGCCGTACACTGAGCCATCAGCTACTTCATCTCACAGTGCCGCAATATAAACAAGAACACGTGGGAGGGTAACAACTAATTAAGCGATCAATGCCCACATTCAGCATGTGGTCTACCTGTACTAGCATAACTCCCATAGATCAGCTCTGATACTACTGAAGGGGTTCGTAGCGGAAAACACAATTGTTTCCTAACTAGAATGTCTCGAAAGCCCAAGATCTGTCTACTATTAAATGCAATAATAAGGAAGGTTATGATTATATACCCTTGTAGATCGCAACGCGGTTAACGTCCCACGGGGAACATGGATGAAGTAGACGATCGTAGCCGATCTTAAGGTCGCGAAGCTCCTTTCCTTCTCCTCCTGGTGCTTGTACGACAGCCATGGCCCCACTATTGGTGGTTCCATCCGAGTACTCGCACATGTACGGTGTCTTGCAATGACTCCCGTTCTCCTTGATCCAGTTGGGATGCAGAAGCAGATCCTCTAGAACCGGGATCCAGCAGCGCGACGGTGTGCCAGTAGTGTTGAGTCCCATGTGCGCAGTTCTTCGGGGAACCGCACTTGTAGAACCCAACTTAGAAAGAGGGAAGAAATTCCATAAGGAAACAACCTTAAGAAATTCTCCTTTTATTTTTGCATGTCTTTTCCCTTTAATATAGGCCTTTATATATAGGAGAAAATGTGTACTCCCTTCCCTCAAGTCCCCATGTGGGACTAAAGAAAAAAGCAAAGGAGAAGGGAGCCAGCTGGGCTAAACCGGTGGCTGGGTGGGCCACCAGTACCCTGACCCAGCGGCGACAGAGAGGCGGTGTGGGGAGGCGGAGCCCGGGTGGGCCGGCCTGTCCCCAGTGCCCGCTCGTGCGGCCTGGCAAGATGGTGCCCAGGTGGGCCGGTGTAACACCCCAAAAATATTAATCAAGATTATCAAGTTCTAATCACCTAAGTTTAGAGTTAACACAAACTTTTATCATTAAATCTAAAATGAATATATGTGTGAATTGACTTAGTGTATGAATGAGTGTAATTGCCATATTTGATTGCTACAAATGATAAGGAATGGTTTAAATATGAATACTACATCATCTAGGCCAATTACAAACGAAATTCAAAGAAAAAGAAATCAAATATGAATCATATGATCAAATGGTCATTTTGAGCAAAATTAACCACTTGACCACTTTGGGTGTTTCTAGTAAAAGATTTCCAATATAAACTTTCTCAATTATTTTCACCCCTTGCTAGACCAAGTAAAAGCGAACCCAAGCCCACTTGAACAACAAACAGAAACAATTTCCAAATCATTTTAAAGGACAATTAAAAATTGAATCAAGTTCATATGCTAAGATCACCATTTTTCAAAAACCACTCAAATCAATTCACCTTGGAAAACCCAAGCAACCACAGACACTCAAGCTTGTGACAAACACACTCACCAAATTTCATTCAAAAATTCAAAACTTATTTTCATGCGGCCATTTGGTCGAACACATTGCAGACACAAATAAACCACTGCCTAACTTACACTGTTCTGAGCAGTGATCCCTCACCCCTTTGTCCCCTCTACACTCCACTCACTCACCCCAATGCCCAGCAAGCGCAAGACATGCTCCCTTCTTTGCCGTTACGCCAGGGCCACGCCGCCCGATGCTCACCGCGCCGGTCGACCATGGACAGCTCGCAGCATGCAGCGCCGCCCTCTCCCATGACGACCAGGAGATAGGCGACCGTCCACCGCCACCCTCTGTCCACCCCAAGACCAGAGCCAAGCCATGGACCACCCACAATCGCCGCGCCCACTTCTCTGCGTGCCATGCCGAGAGCGTGCCAAAGGGCCGCAGCCGACACGTGCCCACACGCTACGCCTTGCCCTCACCGCGCGCACCTGCACTTGCCGCGACACTAGCTACCTCCCAGACATGCTCGTTCGCCGCCACGTGGACCGTAGCCCCTGTGCACCGTGTCGAATGCCGCTGTGTCCGCCCAGAGCATCGATCGTTCCTGACCAATCAAGATTGCCCCTTGCCGCGCCATCACTCCCACTATGACCGCCCTAAAGCATCGCGCTGAACCCTACCCGCAACCATGCCTATATCCCCCTGTATCACCGTCACCGACGAGCCCGAGCCACCCCTATCTGTCCCATCACCAGTGTATAAATAGAGGCCACCCCAGCCTCAATTCGCCACACCATTCCACTCCCCACTCCTCACAGAACCACCCACACCTCTCCCCGGAGCAAGGCGAGCACCAGCCCGCCGGAATTCGGCCTGAGTCCGCCACTGCAGAGGAGAAGAAGAGCCATTGATTGGAGCCATCCTAGGAGCTGCCATGACCGTGCCTCGAACCACCGTCGACGACAACCCCATTAGCCCCCATCGCCGACCCTAACTAGAGCCCAGGTGAGCCTCACACGACCCCCACCGTCGCTGTTAGGGTTCAGTCTCGCCGGAGCCGTTCGTCGTAGACGATGAATGTCAGTCGTTAGATCCTAGTCTAATCGCACGACCTAGATTAAAAGATACTGTTTCGGGTTAAATAAGCCACTGACTAGTGGGACCCCCTGTCAGCAGCCTGCTGTGCCAGCGTAGTGCAACTGGGCCGGCCCATTTGGCTTCCCGCTCAGAGCCCGTTGATTCAAATAGAATTTTTTCAATTTAGTTAAAACCAGATTCTGTCAGTAGATTCAAAAATCAATTTAGAGAGATTCACTAAACCAAATTGCATGATTCCAATTTTGTTAGAAAGGTATTCAAATTATCTATCCAAGCCCATGGGATTCACACCATTTGAAATTGTAGATCATCTATAGTAAAAATAACAAGATAGAGACTTTTCCACATTCAAACATTTTTCAAAAATCAACCATAAATGCTTTTGAGTTGATTCCAACTCTCAAAAATCACATTTGATAAGATCTATCTGAATATGTAAAAATATTTAGGTTTACATGTAGTGACATTGGATTAGTAATAAAAGAATGCTATATAGGCATTTCTAGTCACTTTAATGTTATTAAATAGTAATATTAAACTTTATAAAATATGACCAACCCTTTAAATCACATTCCCAAGTATTAGAATATGTGGTGAGGACATGTGTCAACATGATCCCATATTCTAATAGGAGAATATTAAATATTAAGTATTTTCAATGAGTAGAAATTTCTTTTCAAAAGTAAGATAAATAAAATTAGGTCTTTAATTCATGTGATGATTGTGATGATGCTAGATCATCAAGTGTGAGCCTTAGTGTGCTAAATAGAAGTAGTTAAGTATTGTTTGG
The DNA here is from genome assembly GCA_023614405.1 of Avena insularis. NCBI lineage: Eukaryota > Viridiplantae > Streptophyta > Magnoliopsida > Poales > Poaceae > Avena > Avena insularis. The sequence continues at coordinate 371,514,854 of CM042689.1, forward strand.
TGATTATGTACCTCGTATTTTTTTATAGACGATAGTACCGACCCGGGATACGAGAAGGAGTACTACCAAGAAGAAGAAGAAGAAAACTTCAACCACGGCACTACTCAAGGCAAGCCTAACACTACAATTTAACTATGCAAGCTAACACTTGCAAGTTTCTTAACTATGCAAGCTAGAACTATGCAAGTTAACACTTGCAAACTTGATAACCTATGCAAGATTCATTAGGCATGCTTTGGTTGTGCAATTTTGATTATACCAATCCCAAGTTTTACTTGCAAGCTTTGTTCTTTTACTTTTACCAAAGTTCTTTAACTTTAGTTAGTGATTTGTGAGTATTGGAAAAATAGTATAGATACCATAAAGAGTATAAAGATAGGCCTAAGTAGTTATACTTAGATGCCATCCAAAAACATGAAAACTAGAGTTGGATAGTTACACTTGATTAGCACCCCTCATTAGTGAATACCCTCAACTTTAGTGGCTAGTGATAAGCATAAAAGTTGATCACTTTAGATGGGAATACTTGGTGAAAATTATTATGAAAACCTTGGAATGATATTCATTCTATTGAAATGTTTTGACATGTGTTGAGAAACACGGAAGGATTTGATGATGAAAATGTTGAGGCATGAGCCTTAGCCTTTTTTTAAAAACTGATGGTTGGGTTTAGATGCGATACCATTCTAATTTTACCGTACAACCACAATACCTGAATTGGGTAGGGCTTAACTGGAAGTTTATATGCCTTAGTATGGGTTCCCTCGCAGAAAGAGGTTGAGCTGAGGCTACCTCGTGAGTGTGAATGTCCACCTATGCAGTGCCCAGGATGACAGATGGCCATGGCTGGGAGGCCAAGCTCATAGGGGAGGTGCCTATACTAGAGTGTGTAATTGAAAGGTTAGGATTGATTATCCGCATACTAAGTATGATGATTCAAGGTTATCCCTGACGAATGTATCAAATTTTTTGGTGAAAGTGTACCACCTCTGTAGAGTGTCAAACTATTCGAATAGCCGCGTCCGTGGTTATGGATAGTTGGAGTGGCCATACTGTTCCGTTGTCACATGTTTTCAAAATGACTTGTGAAGTGAACTATGACTTTGACTTGACCATAATAGGGTTGTGGATATGAAAACTAAGTTCCCACTTTGGTAATATAGAAAATTAAATTAGTTTTCTTTACTTCTTAACTCAGTATGAAATAAACCTGGCTTTTTGCAAATAAACCTAGAGCTTCAGATTCCTACTAGAACTACCTTACTTGTTAGTGATAGTTTGCGAGTACTTAAAGAGTACTCATGGCTTTGTCCCTGGCTATTCCCGTGGCCAGATTATGAGGAGGACTACCAGGAAGATGGACAACCGGAGGTCTATGACAACTAGGATCATCTCCCATCGTCAACATTGCCTGTGACCCTGAAGATGGAGCCCCTACTACGTTTACTTTCTGCTGCTTTGGTTGTATTAAGACTGGATCGTGAGATCCTTTATTTGTAAGACCTTTATTATGGTTTGTAATGGATGATGTACTGTGGTACCAATTCTGTTATGTCTCGCAAAAATGGTAATTCTGGGATTGTGATGTATGGCATAACAGGCATCTGCGATTAAAAATCCGGGTGTTGACAAGTTGGTATCAGAGCCATCCTGACCATAGGAGACCCTAGTTAGAATGGACGTCTGAACAAAAACTTAGTTTCAAAACAAAAGAAGTGAATATTTATGAAAACATATTCCCACTCTTATCCTTGAGATTCTTTCAAAAAAATCATGATCTTCCAAAAATTCTTGCAATCATACGTAAAAATTTGACACACTTGATCACCCTAAATTCTTATAGGTGGAGGTAAAGTATAGCAAGTTCTACCAGCTGGGAAATGGAGGTCACCTGATCTTTGAGAGGGATCTAGATGCACTTGCAGAGTACCTTGAGCACCCGCACCCGGAATTCTTTGGTGCCCAATTCAATGATCAGCAAGGAGGAGAGCTATCATGGCTGATAATTACATATCTCCGAGGAAAAATGGAAGCACCCACTTCAGAGAAGATCCAATTTAGCGTTCGGGAGAATAACTAGCTAGATGGATTAGCCAGGGCTATGCAAGAAGATCTTGCCCGTCTGTGTGGAAAAAAACATCAACCAGATCCAGGAAACTCGCTTTGCTCACTACGCAAGGTGTGATTCTATGGGAATGCCCTTGGAGATGCAAGGACACCGGGAGTTGAACCATCAAGTGGATAATCTCGACTTCATGTTGTATGATAGATAGCAAGAGTTGGACAATGCTCGTTCCTATGCCAACCATAACCATGCCATTGCAGTCAAGAAGGACCAGACCCTCGCCATCCTCGCCAGGGAGCGCCAATCACTTCGTCATCAACATGACAAGAAGGATCGCATCATCGATTGTCTTTGCAAGAAGGTGGCCACTCTCGAGAAGACCATCTGTGAACAAGAGATCGAGCTTGAAGCGAAGGAGGAGGAAGGGGAAGATATCCCTAGAGATCTCTACTCTTACCTCAATGATGATGATGACTACCTAGAAGATGATGCCATGGAGTTCCACACTGATGATGATGATTCTGACTTCACTGATGATGATTAGATGCACTTGAGCACTACCGTATGAATGAATTGTACTCGGTCCCACTGTATCATAGTTTCACAGAATGGTTCTTAAAACCATATGTTTTCTATTTGTGTTGTGGTGTGTGTTTTTATTGTGCGCTTTGAATGAATGAATGAATGAGAGGAAGTTGTTAGTTTACAAAACATGAGTCAAACTCAAAGTTTAAAGTTTTTGAAACAAAACCATGAACCTTAGAGATTTCCCTCTTATCTCATTATCTATCTCAATCTTTAGATGACTCGTGGAAATCCCGAAGGAAGCAGTTCATCTCAGGACCCAATGCTGCAGATTCTGCAATTGCTAGTTTCTGATCGTGAAGCTAGTAGAGCCGAACATCAAGCCAACCTAGCCACTCTTCAACAGATAGATCAGATGGCCCACAATAATCAAGGTCATGGAAACCAGGATAACCATGGATCCAAGCTCAAGAACTTTCAGAATACCAACCCACCTATCTTTAGTAAGTCTGAAGAGCCCTTAGATGCTGATGACTGGCTGCAAACCATGGAGAACAACTTGGAGGTCGCAGGAGTTGAGGCCAATGAGAAATTACTATTTGCCACCCATTATATGGCAGGTGATGCAAGAGCCTGGTGGAATAACATGCGTACCATGAACGAAGGTCAGATGATGACTTGGGAGGAGTTCAAACTCAAGTTCAGCAGGACTCATGTGCCCCCAGGTCTGATTAAGAGGATGAGGGATCAGTTCAGAGAATTTAAACAAGGGAGAATGACCATGGTGGAATACCGTGACAAATTTCTGTCACTAGCTAGATATGCTCCTGATGAGATTGACACAGAAGCAAAGAAGAAAGAGAGATTCCTGAACGGACTGCATGATGAGATGCAAACCGTGATAGTCAACATTCCCTTTGATGATATTGAAGCTTTAGTGGATTCTGCTATTCAGATGGAAGGAAATATCAATGAAGCCAATGACAACCGCAAGCACAGGATGATGCACCAACCTGGATCCCATAATACCCAGAAGTATCGCCCCAACCCGTCTGCAGGATATGCCCCAAGGAACAACAGACCCCCTATGTCCCGTCCAAGCTATCCCAACCATGGAGGAGGAAACCCGAGGTCTAGAGGAAACAATGACAACCACCCCGGCAACTCCAATAACTTCAATCGTGCACCGCCCAAGTCCAACAACAACAATAATACTGCCCCTAGGACCGGAAGCAATGTCGTGCCTATTGCAGGAAAAGACAAGTCCCAGATTACTTGCTTTGAATGCGGAGTCAAGGGTTACTACTCCAACGAGTGTCCCAAGAAGCTTGCAGCAACCACCAATGTGAATGCACCCGCTCAGCAGCAACGCCGTGTTCAGCCTGGAAGGAGATTTTCCCCAGGGAACTCGCTCAACCTCAACGGCCATCTGTTCCACATGAATGCTGAAGAAGCTCAGGAAGCGCTAGATGTCGTGCTGGGTATGTTTTCTGTTAACTCAGTACTTGCAAGAGTGTTGTTTGATTCTGGAGCATCGCACTTGTTTGTTACAAAAGAATTTGCATGCACTAGTAAGATTCAACCAACAAAACTGAAGCATGTTATGGTAGTTCAAATACCTGGTTCAACCACCAAAGCTAGAAAAATTTGCAAGGCTGTACCTATCAGAATCCATGGGATAGATTTTATGCTAATCTAATAGTACTTGGAACCAAAGGTTTGGAAGTAGTACTAGGAATGGATTGGATGTCGAAACATAAAGGATTAATCGACTGTGCCAAGAAAGCCATAACCATGACCAGTAACACTGAAGTATCAGTAGAGCATGTATCTGAGACATTGCCCCGTCAATTCAAATGCAACAAGAGTCTAGCCCAACCAACCCTAGACCAAGTCAGAGTAGTCTGTGAATACCCCGACGTGTTCCCAGATGAATTGCCCGGTATGCCCCCATATCGGGATATCGAGTTCATCATTGAACTAGTTCCTGGAACCGGACCCATAGCTCAGAGAACTTATAGTATGAACCCATCGGAATTAGTGGAGCTGAAGAAGCAACTTGATGCTATGCTGGAGAAAGGTATGATTCAACCAAGCGCATCGCCATGGAGATCGCCTGTTTTGTTTGTGGATAAGATAGATGGAGGTAACTGTTTGTGCACGGATTACCGAAAGCTGAATGATGTCACCATCAAGAACAAGTACCCACTGCCAAAGATCGAGGATCTGTTTGACCAGTTGACTGGTGCCAGAGTGTTTTCTAAGATTGACCTTAGAACTGGTTATCATCAACTCAAGATTCGTGCAACGGATATTCCGAAGACCGCCTTTACCACCAGATATGGATTGTATGAGTATACTGTCATGTATTTTGGATTAACCATCGCCCCCGCTTATTTTATGAATCTCATGAATAAGATTTTTATGAACTTCCTGGATAAGTTTATCGTTGTTTTTATCGACAATATTCTGATCTATTCCAAGTCAGAAGAAGACCATGAGCTACACCTGAGAACCATCCTTGAAACCCTTAGAGAGCATCAATTGTATGCCAAGTTTAGCAAATGTGAGTTCTGGTTGAAGGAAGTAGGATTCCTAGGACATATTGTGTCGGCAGGAGGAGTCGCTGTTGATCCCGCTAAGATCAAAGATGTTGAAGGATGGAAAGCCCCAACCACTCAAACCCAAGTCCGTGCATTTCTCGGATTAGCGGGATATTACCGCAAGTTCATTGAAGGATTTTCGAGCATCGCAAGACCATTGACCCAACTGTTGAAGAAAGATAAGAAGTTTGAATGGACGGACAAATGTGAAGCAAGTTTTAAAGAGCTCAAGAAGAGATTGATTTCAGCCCCAATTTTGATTATGCCAGATATCAAGAAGCCTTTTGTTGTGTATTGTGATGCATCCAAGATTGGTCTAGGATGTGTGTTGATGCAAGAAGGCAAATTCATATCATATCTGTCTAGACAACTGAAGACGCATGATCAAAACTACCCTACCCATGACCTTGAACTAGCAGCCGTAGTTTTAGCTTTGAAGACATGGCGTCATTACCTTATGGGTAACCGCTATGAGATTTATTCGGATCACAAGAGTCTGAAGTATATTTTCACCCAGAAGGAGATGAATATGAGGCAAATGAGATGGATAGAGTTAATCAAGGATTATGACCTTGACATTCACTATCACCCCGGCAAGGCTAATGTGGTAGCGGATGCTCTTAGCGGATTGCCATGTAGGCTAAACACCATGATAAAAGAATCCCAACCAAACTTGCATGAAGAGTTGGAGCAGTTTCGAATAGAGCTAGTTAGCAAAGGATTTTTAGCTAGCATAGAACTTCAACCCACTTTGATCGGTCAGATCAAGGAGTCCCAGAAAGGAAATGCAAGTATCGACGGAATCAAGCGTGGTATTGGTACAGGAAAGGTACCTGGATTCACCGAGGATGAAGAAGGAGTTTTGTGGTACAAAGGACGTATCTGTGTACCAGCAGATTCGGAGTTGAAGCAAGTCATTATGCAGGAAGCTCATGATACTCTTTATTCTATCCATCCCGGAGGAACGAAGATGTATCAGGATTTGAAGGAGCAATTTTGGTGGCACAAGATGAAGAGAGAAATCAGAAGCTACATAGCTAAGTGTGATATCTGTCAGAGAGTCAAAGCGGAACATCAGAGACCCACAGGACTTTTGCATCCATTGCAGATTCCAGAATGGAAATGGGATTCTATAGGAATGGATTTTATCACCGGTTTGCCTACATCTAGTAGGGGAATGACTCTATTTGGGTCGTAGTGGATAAACTGTCTAAGGTAGCCCATTTTATACCTATCAAGACCACCTACCAGAGTTCGAAGCTAGCAGAGTTGTACATTGCTAGAATAGTCAGATTGCATGGAACCCCTAAGACCATAGTATCGGATCGAGGAACCCAGTTTACCTCAAGATTTTGGCAGAAAGTCCAAGAAGGATTAGGAACCAAGCTGAACTTCGGCACAGCTTATCACCCGCAAACCGATGGACAAACTGAAAGATTCAACCAAATCTTAGAAGATATGTTGAGAGATTGTGTGTTAGAATATGGATCAAAATGGGAAGATTGTCTGCCTTTCGCAAAATTCTCATCCAACAATAGTTATCAAGCCAGTTTGCAAATGGCCCCTTTTGATGTTCTGTATGGAAGGAAGTGTCATACCCCCCTGAATTGGTCGCAAGTAGGAGAGAGTCAGATTTTCGGACCCGACATCCTACGAGAAGCCGAAGAGAAGGTTCACAAAGTCTATGAACACCTCAAGACCACCCAATCCAGACAGAAGAGTTATGCTGACAAAAGACGTCAAGACCTGACCTTCAATGTCGGAGATTTTGTGTATCTCAAAGTATCACCCTTGAAAGGAATGCAACATTTTCAACTGAAAGGGAAGTTAGCCCCCAGATATATTGGACCCTTCAAGATTTTGAATCGCCGAGGAGAAGTATCATATCAACTGGAACTGCCGGAGGAGATGTCAGCCATACATGATGTGTTCCATATCTTGTTACTTAGCAAATGCCTAGAAGTTCTAGAGAAGACCGAAGTTTTCAAGAATATCGATCATCGAGCCATAGATATCAACAAGGATCTAACTTATCGTGAAGTACCCATTCGTATTTTGGAAGAAGCCTTCAGAACCACCAGGACCCGGAGTATCAAGTTTCTCAAGATCTGGTGGAGCAACCATACTGAAGAAGAAGCTACTTGGGAGCAAGAAGATTATATTAGGACTGAGTTTCCAAATCTCTTTAGTTCCTAGTTTTTCTTAAATCTCGGGACAAGATTTTGTTTAAGGAGGGAAGGTTTGTAACACCCCAAAAATATTAATCAAGATTATCAAGTTCTAATCACCCAAGTTTAGGGTTAACAAAAACTTTTATCATTAAATCTAAAATGTGTATATGTGTGAATTGCCTTAGTGTATGAACGAGTGTAATTGCCATGTTTGATTGCTACAAATGATAAGGAATGGTTTAAAGATGAATACTACATCATCTAGGCCAATTACAAACGAAATCCAAAGAAAAAGAAATCAAATATGAATCATATGATCAAATGGTCATTTTGACCAAAATTAACAACTAGACCACTTTGGGTGTTTCTAGTAAAAGATTTCCAATATAAACTTTCTCAATTCTTTTCACCCCTTGCTACACCAAGTAAAAGTGAACACAAGCCCACTTGAACAACAAACAGAAACAATTTCCAAATCATTTTAAAGGACAATTAAAAATTGAATCAAGTTCATATGCTAAGATCACTTTTCAAAAACCACTCAAATCAATTCACTGTGGCAAACCCAAGAAACCACAGACACTCAAGCTTGTGACAAACACACTCACCAAATTTCATTCAAAAATTCAAAACTTATTTTCATGTAGCCATTTGGTCGAACACATTGCAGATACAGATAAACCACTGCCTAACTTACACTGTTCTAAGCAGTGATCACTCACCCCTTTGTCCCCTCTACACTCCACTCACTCACCCAAGTGCCCAGCAAGCGCAAGACACACTCCCTTATTTGCCGTTGCGCCAGTGCGACGCTCACCGTGTCGGTCGACCATGGACATGCGACCGTCCACCGCCACCCTCTGTCCACCCCAAGACTAGAGCCAAGCCATGGACCACCCACAATCGCCGCACCCACTTCTCTGCCCGCCATGCCGAGAGCACGCCAGAGCGCCACAGCCGACACATGCCCACACGTTGCGCCTTTCCCTCACCGTGCGCGCCCGCACTCGCCGCTACACTAGCTACCTCCCAGACATGCTCGTTCGCCGCCGCGTGGACCGTAGCCCCTGTGCACCATGTCGAACGCTGCCGTGTCCGCCCAGAGCACCGATCATTCCCGACCAATCTCGACCGCCCCTTGCCGCGCCATCACTCCTACTATTATTGCCCTGAAGCACCACGCCGAACCCTACCCGCAGCCATGCCTATAGACCCCTGTATCGCCGTCACCGACAAGCTCGAGCCACCCCGCTCTGTATCATCACTGGTGTATAAATAGAGGCCACCCCAGCCTCAATTCGCCACACCATTCCACTCCCCACTCCTCACAGAACCGCCCACACCTCTCCCCGGAGCAAGGCGAGCACCAGCCCGCTGGAATTTGGCCTGAGTCCGCCACTGCAGAGGAGAAGAGGAGCCGTTGATTGGAGCCATCCCAGGAGCTGCCATGATCGTGCCTCGAACCGCCGTCGACGACAACCCCATTAGCCCCCATCGCTGACCCTAGCTAGAGCCCAGGTGAGCTTCACACGACCCCCACCGTCGATGTTAAGGTTTAGTCTCGCCGGAGCCGTTCATCGTAGACGATGAATGTCAGTCGTTAGATCCTAGTCTAATCGCACGGCCTAGATTGAAAGATACTGTTTCGGGTTAAATAAGCCACTGACTAGTGGGACCCTGTCATTTCTGAGGTAACCTGAGAGGGCATCGGGCGACCATTTGTGCCAGCAGATTGATTCAAATAGAATTTTTTCAATTTAGTTAAAACCAGATTCTGTCAGTAGATTCAAAAATCAATTTAGAGATATTCACTGAACCAAATTGCATGATTCCAATTTTATTAGAAAGGTATTCAAATTATCTATCCAAGCACATGGGATTCACACCATTTGAAATTATAGATCACCTATAGTAAAAATAACAAGACAGAGACTTTTCCACATTCAAACATTTTTCAAAAATCAACCATAAATGCTTTTGAGTTGATTCCAACTCTCAAAAATCACATTTGATAAGATCTATCTGAATATGTAAAAATATTTAGGTTTACATGCAGTGACATTGGATTAGTAATAAAAGAATGCTATATAGGCATTTCTAGTCACTTTAATGTTATTAAATAGTAATATTAAACTTTATAATATATGACCAACCCTTTAAATCACATTCCCAAGTATTAGAATATGTGGTGAGGACATGTGTCAACATGATCCCATATTCTAATTGGAGAATATTAAATCTTAAGTATTTTCAAGGAGTAGAAATTTCTTTTCTAAAGTAAGATAAATAAAATTAGGTCTTTATTTCATGTGATGATTGTGATGATGCTAGATCATCAAGTGTGAGCCTTAGTGTGCTAAATAGAAGTAGTTAAGTATTGTTTGCGGATTGTGTACCTCGTATTTATTTATAGACGATAGTACCGACCCGGGATACGAGAAGGAGTACTACCAAGAAGAAGAAGAAGAAAACTTCAACCACGGCACTACTCAAGGCAAGCCTAACACTACAATTTAACTATGCAAGCTAACACTTGCAAGTTTCTTAACTATGCAAGCTAGAACTATGCAAGTTAACACTTGCAAACTTGATAACCTATGCAAGATGCATTAGGCATGCTTTGGTTGTGCAATTTTGATTATACCAATCCCAAGTTTTACTTGCAAGCTTTGTTCTTTTACTTTTAGCAAAGTTCTTTAAATTTAGTTAGTGATTTGTGAGTATTGGAAAAATAGTATAGATACCATAAAGAGTATAAAGATAGGCCTAAGTAGTTATACTTAGATGCCATCCGGGAACATGAAAACTAGAGTTGGATAGTTACACTTGATTAGCACCCCTCATTAGTGAATACCCTCAACTTTAGTGGCTAGTGATAAGCATAAAAGTTGATCACTTTAGATGGGAATACTTGGTGAAAATGATTATGTAAACCTTGGAATGATGATTCATTCTATTGAAATGTTTTGACATGTGTTGAGAAACACGGAAGGATTTGATGATGAAAATGTTGAGGCATGAGCCTTAGCCTTTTTTTAAAACTGATGGTTGGGTTTAGATGCGATACCATTCCAATTTTACCGTACAACCACAATACCTGAATTGGGTAGGGCTTAACTGGAAGTTTATATGCCTTAGTATGGGTTTCCTCGCGGAAAGAGGTTGAGCTGAGGCTACCTCGTGAGTGTGAATGTCCACCTATGCAGTGCCCAGGATGGCAGACGGCCATGGCTGGGAGGCCAAGCACATAGGGGAGGTCCCTATACTAGAGTGTGTAATTGAAAGGTTAGGATTGATTATCGGCATACTAAGTATGATGATTCAAGGTTATCCGTGACGGATATATCAATTTTTTTGGTGAAAGTGTACCACCTCTATAGAGTGTCAAACTATTCGAATAACCGCGTCTGCGGTTATGGACAGTTGGAGTGGCCATATTGTTTCGTTGTCAGATGTTTTCAAAATGACTTGTGAAGTGAACTATGACTTTGACTTGACCACAATAGGGTTGTGGATATGAAAACTAAGTTCCCACTTAGGTGATATAGAAAATTAAATTAGTTTTCTTTACTTCTTAACTCAGTATGAAATAAATCTGCCTTTTTGCAAATAAATCTAGAGCTTAAGATTCCTACTAGAACTACCTTACTTGTTAGTGATAGTTTGCGAGTACTTAAAGAGTACTCATGGCTTTGTCCCTAGCTATTCCCGTGGCTAGACTATGAGGATAACTACGAGGAAGATGGACAACAGAAGGTCTATGACAACTAGGATCATCTCCCATCGTCAGCATTGCCTGTGACCCTGAAGATGGAGCCCCTACTATGTTTACTTTCCGCTGCTTTGACTATATTAAGACTGGATCATGAGATTCTTTATTTGTAAGACCGTTATTATGGTTTATAATGGATGATGTACTGTGGTACCAATTCTGTTATGTCTTGCAAAAATGGTAATCATGGGATTGCGATGTATGGCATAACAGGCATCTAGAATTAAAAATTCGGGTGTTGACAGCCGGCCCCTCAGCCCAGCGAGGTGAGGTGGCGGTGACGGCCCGAGGTGGGCCGCTGGACAGCCTGCACCCGTGCATGAGGCCACTTGTGCTAGCAGCGGCGATGGTGCCTAGCGCCCGCCCGCGCGACTGCTTGCTCCTACTCGCCCACATGGGCCCTTGGTGGGCCCAACCGTGGTGGTTGTTTGCTGCCCTCCGGGGTGGCTTCCTTTTGGGTTGTTTCCATCCGGGGATTCGGCCCAATGCAGGAAGTTGCTCCATAATTAATAATTAATAATATTTATTTATTATATTAATTCATAATTAATATATTTAAATGCATATTTATAATTTAGCCTTTTATTCCGAAACACCATTCGGTTTTCTCCTTCTTCCGAACATCTTCGGACCCTTCTCAGAACTATTCAGATACTCCTTTTTCAGAACATTTCCGATCTCTTCTTTCTCATTGGTGATCCCTCACTTTCATAGCAATCTTAAATATCGTTAGACCCTTAAGCGCGTTACCTAGTGGTTCGGGAATGTCATATACATGATTGAGATCTCTCTTGATCAATGATCAATTGTGGGACCGGATGTCCATATTGACCCCTATGGATTCCACGAGACTCTGTCGTGCTCGAACCATAAACTACCTGTCTTATTCCCTTTGTCTATTCGATACAAGACTCATCCGAGATTTGATCTTTAAGTCAACATACTAATCTCGTTATCGATAAGTCTACTTAACTCGTTATCTTGATATTGTATCCCTATGACCTAGTCATACGCTATAGCTTATTGGATGCAATTTCACTGAGTGGGCCTAGTATATCTTCCCATCACGTAGGTGGACAAATCCTGATCTCGATACATAGGCCTCAAATGTTCCTTTGGGATACCAATGCACACTTTTATGGTCACCCAGTTACGGACATGACGGTTAGTGAGATCAAAGCATTCCTCCGGAGACAGTGATTAATACGATCTCACGATCTAAGGAGAATGTCACTTTGTTTCTAATTACTACAACAGTGAACCATGTGACTAGATCACGTTGTAATACTTAAGTGGGTAATGTCCATCATATCATTCTCTCATGACATGACTTCGTTGTCAATTGGCATAAATGCACCATGATTAGGAAACCTTGATAATTGGTTGCCCAACGAACTAGTTTAATACAGGCTACTAGGGACCTTGTTTGTTTACATACCACACCTGTACCAATGTTTCCTCTTGATACAGTTATAGCACAATATGAAACTGTTGTGAACTAGTTTGAGATATGATAATAAACCTTTTTATTATTTGCCTCTAAGTCATATCTCCTTCAAATCACTCATGGCGTGTGTGCTGCAGCATGAGTTCACGAAGAACTGCCCGCGATGCAGCACAAGTTCATCACAAACACAAGGGTTATAACTGAATACCGCCTCCCAAAATATACAGAACAAAGTTCAGGGGTCACCACAACCAAAGTTCATCAACCTAGCTACTCCAAAATACACATCACAGTCATCATCATCAACAAAGCTACTAGCACCTCCTCGAACAACTCAGTCCACTGCTCAGAGGTAGTGCTTGTTTAGGAAGGCCGTGAACCAGCTCATCCTACACTCAGGGGTCATGGCAAGATACCTGGTCGCATGTCCACTTTGCTCCATCGGGTGCCTAAGAGCACGGTGTATCACGGTCGGAGAGATGGGCGCAGCAGGAATGCGAGGACCGTAGATCATCTTCATCTGAGCATAGTTCTCAATGGGCTTGTTGATCAACTTGTTGTCCTTTAGCTGAGCCTACATGAGAATCACGGTTATCTCAAGACGTGTAGTTCATATGTGAGCTTTACAACTACTGATGCAAGTGCAAATATTTCGAACCTTGATGTGCACATAGTAATCATCATTGTCCATCATGATAGAAGAAGTCTCCTCAACCCGGCGCACGTTCTTAAGCCTCTTGATCCTCAGCACCTGAATCCACCTAACTCTCCAGTGCCTCATGTGGTTGTACACCTGGTTCACAGAGACTGTCTGGCCATAGAACTTGAAGACATCATCTGCAATCAAGCGCATGTCTGCCTCTCTGAATCCCCGAACAACTGAACCCCCTTTCTAGATCAACTGACAGACCCGATTCAGGATGAACATGGACAGAGATGCTGTCCATGACATGATCAAATTCTTCTTGCACACCGCATTAGGCATCGGCACATAACGCAGAGGCTGCATAGAGGTTGCCGAGAGATCAGGGGACGCAACCGTCTCCTACGGTACCTAAGATACGTAATGTGTTTAGTTCTAGGGGAAGACCTATACTTGTAACACTAATCCTACCTACAAAACATGACAATCCTCACAGTACAACATCAATACTGACTACCAAAATACACCACGAAAGGTCTAGATCTACTAGGATCTAGCACAGCTAAACATATAAACTATGAGCTAGAACATGGTAACAGATGTATGATGCGAGAGCTAGGGTTAGGTGTCTCTTACCATGATCTCAATTTCGACCGATGAGGATGACATGTCGGAGATAGCCGAGGACAAAGGCTTGCCGAAGATGATCTAGAACCACCGGAGTAGGAGGCGCCGCTTACCTACTTGTCGGTGAGGAAGAGAATTTGGAGGGAGAGCTCGAAATTGGGGGAAATGGTGGCGGGGATTTTGGAGGCGGAGGAGGGGCGGTGTAAATAGCTGGTGCGAATCGGCGGGCGGTAACCCCAATTTATCCTGCCAGATTTTGTGAAATCTCGCCATCCCCCCGTTGCACGCGCGCATGCATCTTCTTCTCCCGCGAGCGCGAGAAGAATTTGGCTTCGTGGAAACGCCTGATTTGGACGTTTCTCTAGGGTCAGACCGAGGGACGTTTTAAAACTCGTGCGGTGCAAATATTCCTCTGTGCGTGTGGAACCAAATGCCCTTATTTCTTCCCGCCCATGCGTGAAACGGGGAAACAAACAACCAAACACGCCCTTGCTGCTTGCTTGTTGCGGTCGCACGCGCATGTAATCACTTGCTTGCTTTCTTGATGCGGCCGCACGCGCATGGAATCGCTTGCTTGTTTGAGATGCTCCAAGTGTTTCTACCCTCTTCTAATTGATTAGTGTGTTTTTGGTCTATTTTTTTGCCTTGTTTGATCTTCTCTTGATGCACATATGTGAAAAAAGTGTTTTTGGCGCTCTATTTTTTACAGCTCCTGATGAAGGGCTATTTTTCGCCATTTCCCGCGCGCTACAAATTAGAGCCTCTGATGGAGGTCGCGCCGGCGCCTGGCGCTCTATCTGGATGCAGCACGCTGTAAAGGGATTTTACAACGCTGAATTATAGCGCGACTGCTGGAGATGCTCTAATATTGTTTCCAACACATGAAAATATGCTTCCTCGGCTAGAAAATTTTCTTCCATGAAAACATTCTTTTATCAAACAAATTAAAGGTTTAACAACCCATAGGAAACCCTAACCCTCCCGAGCCGCCCCCAGGCGACTCCGGCGGCTCCAGGGGCTTCCTCTCCATCCTCCCCTAAGAAGCCCCCAGCCTCTCTGCGTCAGGTCGCCGCTGTTGCTGGCTCCAGCGACAGTGGCGTCGTCCCGTCCATCTCAGATGGGAGGAAGGAGAGGGGTCTGTGGCGGCGTTCATATGGGGGAGATGCGGTGCTGGCTGTGGGCTTGGTGCGGCGCGGCCGTCTTGGTCGGGGCCTGAGGTTCTCCGGCGGCCGACGAGGAGTTGGAGGCTTGCCGCCGCCACCGAGGGTGAGGTTGTGGCCTTGCCACGCCGATCTCCTGCGGTTGTTGCCCTCTCCTCCTCTGTTGGTGCTGCACGGAGATGGTGGGCAGCATGGGGGCCTGCTTGTCTGCTGAATAAAGGTGGCGGTCCTAGGATTCCACTCACACCAAGACGAGGATCTACTTGTTTCTTGCCCTCTCCGATCTGGTCGGAGTGGCGAGTTCCGGAAGGCTTCGCCGGTGAAATCCCATGGGCGATTAATGCCTGGAGATTGCCGGATTGGAGGGACTCGGTCGTGCGCACCCATGTTTTACTCTGATCGTTTGGGTTTAGAGGAAGCGCTTCGAATCTCTGTTGGCTGTTAATATCATGGGGCATGTTCTCATTTCATGATGCTGACGGAGAATGTCATGGAGACCGGGATCTGAGAACGGACAATGGTGGTTTGCGTCTAGGTGGTGATGAGGAATTGGCTTGGTGACTCGTGACTTGGAGCAGTGATATGCAAGTGAAGATGACTGCATAGAAGAGGTTCATAGTCCTACCTTTCAGGATGAAAACCCAGGGTCTGACCTTAACTGGTTGTGCATGGCAATGACCTTGTTGAAGGTATTATTTTGAGAGCGTGGACTTTCTTCAGGGTGAAAACCTAAGATCTATGATCGGACGATGACGGTGTTTGTGCACTGTTTTCTTCTTGGAGGCGTCGCTTTTGGAGAAGCTGGACTTCTGGTGTTGTCTTGGTGGTGGTAGTACCGGTGTTTCAACGAATGGGTCACTGTAGCGGGATTTTCTTTTTTATAATTCTTCTTTCTTTTTTAGCTATGTGCATCTGTATGGACGCTAGGGTAATGCATTGTTGCAGAGGCTGAGTGTGATTGGTATCTTGTGATATTAATATATGGTCCTTTCCAAAAAAAATCAAACAAATTAAAGTATGGTTCTCCTAGTTTAATTTGTTTCTGAAGTAGCTAAATCATGCTTCCAGCTATCGGAGAATATGCTTCCTATGGATCAGAGAATTTTTCATTGTTAATATGGTTAGAAATTTGCTTCGATCTAAAATTATTTTATTTCCGCTGTATTGGCATATTTTGTTTCTAACACATCGATAGATTGTTTCCTCAGCTAGAGAATCTGCTTCCAGTACACATATACATTTTTAATCCAAGAATAAAACATTTCTTTCCAATGCACTAACAACATGTTCCCGTCAACAAGAAAACTTGCTACAGGAGAAAATAGAATTTGTTTTGATCAAAATGTATAAGCTGCCTCCATTGGCTGTCCATGTAGTGGCATACAGTCGTCTAGACTCCAGACAACAATAGGGCCTGAGGACGGTGCCATGTGCGAGGCTGCCGTAGCCAACATTCGATGCTCCCATTTATCGAAGGTGGTCATCACTTGAAGGTGCATGGATGCCGCATCCTACTGCATTGCTGAAGGAAATGGCCTTGCATACAACATCAACGATCAGCAAGACTGCAAGTACAATGGGACCTCGTCCCTCGCAATGAGGTTATGTCGAGAAACAAATGGTAGACATAAATAAGCGCTTGTGGTGGAAGCATATACGAGAAATCAACGACGTATGTGTAGGGGTTCGTAGCATGGAAAACAAAAATTTTCTATCGCATACAAACAAACAAGCCAAGATCTATCTACTAGATTGTAGCAACGAGTCGATGGAATAACTCACCCTCGAAGATTCCAAAGTGTTTAACGAGAGCAGATTCTCGTGGGTGATGTAGTCGTACTCTTTCCGATCTCAAGATCGCGTGAGCGATCCTTCGGCGCGCGTTCCCGCAGCGCTCCTTGATCGGTCACACGTTCGATTTCGACGAAGACCTTCCTCTCCCTTGTTCCAGCCGTGGAGGTTGTAGCACTCTCCTCGCGATTCCGGCTGACTGGCGTGGTACTGGGAGGTAGAGGGGAAATCCCGCAGGGCTTCGCCTTAAGCCGGCGCGAGTATGGTGGAGCTTATGAGAGAGGCTATTAGTGGTCTAGTAATTAGACACACCAATTAGAGGGCTCTAAACCAATTAGAAGGCTCTAAACCGAAACAGCTCTAAACCGGGGTCTAGGTCTAGTTTCTAGTTTAGAGGATAGGAACTTGTGTGTCTCTAGAGGGGAGGCCCTGCCCCTCCCTTTATAGGTGGGAGGGCTGGCGCCAGGAGGAGGAGTCCCTCCCCAACTCGACCTAGGGCTGGCCGGCTTGGGGAGGAGGACTCCTCCCCAAGTCGATTTCAACTTCTCCTCTTTCCAGCTGGCGGTTGACCGAAATGGCGGTTGACTTTTCAATTTAGGAATTAAATAAACCCTTTATTTTGGACAGCGAGAACACTTAGTACATGATGCAATCATTCCATCTTGCAATGACACATTCATGTACCCTTCCCCGGAGTGCCGGACATTCGGGACCTTCTAGAATGTTCCCGATGAAAACACGGAACCATTCCCCAACTCCGAAATGGGACTTTCCTTATATGAATCTTATTCTCCGGACCATTCCGGGTCACCTCGTGATATCCGGATCCCATCCGAGACTCGAACAACATTCGGTCTCTTTCTCATAATACCATAACTACTCAAACAACGTCGAATCCTTAAGTGTGTCTCCCTACGGTTCGTGAATTATGCGGACATGATCGAGACACTTCTCGAACAATAACCAATAGAGGAATCTGGAAATTCATATGGCTCCACATATTTCTCGATTACTTTGCGTCGAATGAACCACTTACATACGATACCAATTTCCCTTTGTCTCACGATATGTTACTTATCCGAGGTCATGATCGTGGTATCTCCGCATACCTAGTTCAACCTCGTTCTTGATAAGTACTCTTTTCTCGTTCCCGAGATATGTGATCCCTTGTGACAAAGACACATGCTTGCAAGCTAATTGGATGACATTTCCCCGAGCGGGCCCAGAGAATATCTATCCGGCATGTGGATGGGCAACTCCACTCTTGATCCATGTGTTTCAACCAATACTTTCCGAACACCCAATGCCACTTTTATAGCCACCCATTACGGTGTGGTGTTTGATGACATCAAAGCATCCATCCAGTAAAGGCAATATGCATGATCTCATGGTCGAAGGAATTAGGTTACTATGTATCGAAAGCATATAGCAATTGAACTATTGAAATGACTTGATCTTTATGCTACGCTTGTCTATAGGAGTATGTCCACCATATCATTCTCCTAACGATATGATCTTGTTGTTGATAACATCTCAATGTTCATGACAAAGAAACCACATCATCAATCAACCCCCCAGCTAGTGATGTATAGAGGCCATACTAGAGACTTCAAATTAAGATTCCAAATCACACCAGTAATACTGGTTGCCTTGTTAATACTATTATAGCATGAATGTAAACATTTATCATAAACACAAAGATATATAATAATAACTACATTTATTATTACCTCTAGGGCATATCTCCAACAGTCTCCCACTTGCACTAGAGTCATCTAATCTAGATTACATGGTAATATACCGAACACCCATGGCAGTTTGGTGTTGGTCATGTTTTGCCCTTGGAGAGGTTTAGTCAATGGATCCGCCATTCAGATCTGTGTGTACTTTGCAAATCTTTATATCCCCATCCGGATATGTTCTCGAATAGCGTGAAAACGCAGCTTGATATGCTTGACTTCTTGTGTGACCTTGGTTCTTGCGCATTGGCTATGGCCCATGTTATCACATAGATAGACATTGGGTCCAGCGCACTAGGAACCACACCCAGCTCTGTAGTGAACTCTTTCATCCATATCGCTTCTTGTGAAGCCTCCGAGCATGTATTCCGATTCAGTTGAAGATCTCGCCACAACGCTTTG
Organism: Avena insularis; assembly: GCA_023614405.1. Taxonomy (NCBI): domain Eukaryota; kingdom Viridiplantae; phylum Streptophyta; class Magnoliopsida; order Poales; family Poaceae; genus Avena; species Avena insularis. The sequence goes on from CM042689.1 coordinate 371,533,799, forward strand.
CTTTGCACTCCTCCAGCTAAGCGCTGCACCATTCAAAATAAATCATTATCCAGTTGTGATTTAGAATCATCCGGATCGGTGTTCCAACTAACATCGGTGTAACCATTAACAACGAGCTGTTCATCACCTCCATAAGAAAGAACCATATCCTTAGTTCTTCTCAAGTACTTAAGGATGTTTTTGATCATTGTCCAATGATCCTCTGGATCACTTTGATATCTGCTAGTTAGACTAACAAAGCATATGCGATGTCGGGTCTAGTACATAGCATGGCATACATTAGAGATCCTATGGCTGAGGCATAGGAGTCTTACTCATCTTTTCTCTATCTTACGCCGATGTCGGACTTTGAGTTTTACTCAACGTCAGATTAGCAACATGGGCAAGAACCCTTTCTTGCTATCTTCCATTCCAAACCTCTTTAGAACTTTGTCCAAATATGTACTTTGTGACAATGATATTTGGCGTTCGATCTATCTCTATAAATCTTTATGCCTAATATGTAAGCTGCTTGCCAAGATCCTTCATTGAAAAACTATTATTCAAATACTCTTTGACACTATTAAGAAGGTCTACATCATTCCCAATCAACAATATGTCATCCACATACAGTATTAAGAATGCTCTGAGCTCCCACTCACTTTCTTGTAAATACAAGCTTCTCCATAAGTTTGTATAAAACCAAAACTTTGATTACCTTATCAAAGCGTTGATTCCAACTTCGGGATGCTTGCTTCAATCCATAGATGGACCGTTGAAGTTTGCATACCTTGTTAGCATCTTTAGGATCGACAAAACCTTTGGGTTGCATCATATACAACTCTTCATCAATGTCTCCATTGAGGAATGCTGTTTTGACATCCATCTGCCATATCTCATAATCATAATATGCAGCGATTGCTAACATAATCCTCACAGACTTTAGCTTCGCTACCGGTGAGAAAGTCTCATAAAGTCAACTCCTTGAATTTGTCGAAACCCTTTTGCGACAAGTCGAGCTTTATAAACGTAACATTACCATCGACATCTGTTTTCTTCTTGAAAATCCATTTGTTCTCGTGACCTTCCGGCCATCCGGTAAGTCCACCAAAGTCCATACTTGGTTTTCGTACATGGATCCAATCTCGGATTTCATGGCTTCTTGCCATTTATTGGAATCTGGGCTCATCATTGCTTCCTCATATGTCTCGGGGTCATCGGTGTTGTCCACCAACATGACATTCATAACGGAATCATACCAATGGAGTGGTACGATTTCTCGTTGACCTCGAGGCTCTGTAGCAACTTCAACCAAGTTTCATGATCACCATCACTAGCTTCCTCTCTTATTGGTGCAGGCACCACAGGAACTTCTTCGGTCTGCGCTACTCGCAATTCGAGAGAAGGTTCGACAACCTCGTCGAGTTCTACTTTCCTTCCAGTCACTTCTTTCGAGAGAAATTCCTTCTCTAGAAAGGATCCATTCTTAGCAACAAAGATTTTGCCTTCGGATCTATGATAGAAGGTATACCCAATAGTTTCCTTGGGTATCCTATGAAGACGCATTTTCCGCTTTGGGTTCAAGCTTGTCCTGTAACTTCTTTACATAGGCTTCGCATCCCCAAACTTTAAGGAGCGACAATTTAGGTTTCTTCCCAAACCATAATTCATACGGTGTCGTTTCAGCGGATTTAGACGGTGCCCTATTTAAAGTGAATGGCTGTTTCTAATGCATAACCCCAAAATGATAGTGGCAAATCTAAGTGACATCATAGAGCGAACCATATCTAAGAGAGTTCGATTCGACGTTCGGACACACCATTACGCTGTGTGGTGTTCCGGCGGTGTCAGCTGAAAGTATTCCACATTTCTTCAAATGCTGCCAAACTCGTAACTTAGATATTCACCTCCACGATCGAACGTAGAAATTTAATCTTCTTGTTACGTTGATTCTCTACCTCACTTTGAAACTCCTTAAACTTCTCGAAAGTTTGGACTTATGTTTCATGAAATAGATATACCCATATCTACTCAAGTCATCCGTGAAGGTAAGAACATAACGATAACCAACTGCGATGCTACACTCATTGGACCACACACATCGGTATGTATGATTTCCAATAAGTCGTAGCTCGCTCCATCATACTGAAAATGGAGTCTTAGTCATTTTACCCATCAGACATGCCGCATCTTTCAAGTGATTCAAAATCAAGTGATTCAAGAAGTCCATCGAATGGAGTTTCTTCATACGCTTCACTCCAATGTGACCAAGGCAGCGATGCCACATATAGGTCAAATTATCGCTTGATTTCAAAACGTTTAGCCTCAATGTTATTAATATGTGTATTTCTACTATCGAGATTCAATATGAATAGACCATCTATCAAAGGTGCATGTGCATAAAACACATTACTCATATAAATCGAACAACCATTATTCTCGGATTTAAACAAGTAAGTCTCGCAATAAACAAGATCCCGATATAATGTTCATGCTCAACGCAGGCACCAAATAACAATTATTTAAGTATAAAACTAATCCCGATGGTAGATGAAGAGGTAGTGTGCCGAGCGATCACATCAACCTTTGATCTGCTTTCCCAGCGCATCGTCACCTCATTCTTTACTAGCTTCCGTTTATTACGTAGCTCCTGTTTGAGTTACAAATATGAGCAACCGAACCGTATCAAATACCTGGCACTACTACGAATACTAGTGAGATACACATCAATAACATGTATATCCGATATACCTTTCTTCTTGATGTTGCCGTTCTTCAAATCTGCCAAGTACTTTGGGCAATTCCGCTTCCAGTGACCTTCTCCCTTGCAGTAAAAGCACTCAGTTTCAGGCTTGGGTCCAGCCTTGGTCCTCTTCGTCGGTATGGTAACTTTCTTACCACCCTTCTTGAAGTGTCCCTTCGCTTAGACTTGCCTTTCTTGAATTTGGTGGTCTTATTGACCATCAACACTTGGTGCTCTTTCTTGATCTCCACTTCTGCAGATTTTAACATAGCAAATAGTTACGGCAACTCTTTGTTCATGTTACGCATGTTGTAGTTCATCACAAAGTTCTTGTAACTTGGTGGTAGTGATTGGAGGATGCGGTAAACCCCAAAGTATTAGGAATCACTATACCCAAACTTTGAAGTTTATTTGCGTGCCCAGACATCTTAAGCACATGCTCCTTGTGAGCTACCCTCTTCCATCTTGCGGTTAAAGAACTTTTGAAGCTTCATAACTTTCAATTGCCATGAGTCTCAAAGATTAATTTGAGATCCTCGACAATATCATATGGTCGACTCTTCAAACCTTTTACGAAGCTCCGATTCTAAACCATACAAGATAGCACACTGAACTATGGAGTCTTGATTCTTCCGGCGAGGTAAACATTCTTTACTTCATCGGTAGCATCAGTGCAGGTGGGTCACCTAGCGGTGCATCCGACATAGGTCAAATTACCAGCTGTGAGGACAATCCTCAAATTGCGGAACCAATCCATGAAGTTGCTTCCATTGTTTTTCAACTTTTCTTTCTCTAGGAACGCATTAAAATTGATGGTAGGGGCTGCCATTGATCTACAACATATTTGCAATAGTTTAGACTAAGTTTATGACAAATTGAGTTCAAATTAATTAATGAAATTAAACTAGGTGAACTCCCACTCAAAACAACATCCCTCACATTGTTTTAGTGATCACACGAACCAAATCCACTACATCAACACCGATCATCACGAGTTGATATAGTTTCAATGGCGAACAATCATCATGTTCATCATATCTACTATATGATTCATGCTTTGCCTTTCGGCGATCCGTGTTCTGAGGCCATGTCATGCATGCTAGGCTCGTCAAGACAAACCTTAGCTTCGCATAAGCAAATCTGGCTTGCTTACGTTGTAGTCACCGCGGAATCAAAGACACCCGATCATCACGTGGTGCTTGAAGCAAGCTTTGGCAGTGCATACTAAGGGTGAACACTTTAGAACTTGAAATTTATGTGCATGAGGGATCATCTTATAATGCTACCGTCGTCTACTAAGCAATACAAGATGCATAAAGGATTAACATCACATGCAATTCATAATATGTGATATGATATGGCCTTTCTTCTTTGTGCTTCCGATCTCCATCTTCAACGAACATGATCTCCATCATCTCGGCATAGCATCAAGGTCAATGACGCTTCTTCATGGTTGTCGTCCACCAGCTTCAACTATTACAACTATTTTGAATAGACACGAGGTCTTAACAGAAATTAAAGACAACCATATGGCTCACGCGGTTGCCAACTTACAATAAGGAACATTGCATACATCAAATATAATCACAATCATGGCCATATCACATCACGCACACCGCAAAACAAAGTTAGACCCAACTACATTCTTTGCATATTTTACGTGCTTTGTGTATTTCCATAAGTGTCGTTCTAACTTACGAACAAGAACCACAACATTGATACTAGCATTGTTGATTAACCGTTGTAAATTGGATCTTAACTATGCTAGGAGAAACAGGCACCCGCAAAGCCACTTATGCAATACAAGTTGCATGTTAAGCGTGGAGCAAGTCTCATGAACGATGTCATGTAAGGTTAGCCCGGGCCGCTTCATCCCAACATACCGCAAGATGCAAAGTACACAAAAGCAATCTACAATAAAAGCATCAATGCCCACAATGATCATTGTGTTCTACTCGTGCAACAGATCTACATATAGACACGGCTCTGATACCCTTGTAGGGTTCGTAGCATGGAAAACAAAAATTTTCTATCGCATACAAACAAACAAGCCAAGATCTATCTACTAGATTGTAGCAACGAGTCGATGGAATAACTCACCCTCGAAGATTCCAAAGTGTTTAACGAGAGCAGATTCTCGTGGGTGATGTAGTCGTACTCTTTCCGATCTCAAGATCGCGTAGACGATCCTTCCGGCGCCGCGTTCCCGCAGCGCTCCCGCAGTCGGTCACACGTTCGGTACTCGACGAAGACCTTCCTCTCCTTGTTCCAGCAGGCAGCGGAGGTTGTAGCACTCTCCTCGCGATTCGGCAAAGACTGTGGCGTGGTCTGGGAGGTAGAGGGAGATCCGAGGCTTCGCCTTAAGCGGTGCAGTATGGTGGAGCTTATGAGAGAGGCTATTAGTGGTCTAGTAATTAGACACACCAATTAGAGGGCTCTAAACCAATTAGAAGGCTCTAAACCGAAACAGCTCTAAACCGGGGTCTAGGTCTAGTTTCTAGTTTAGAGGATAGGAACTTGTGTGTCTCTAGAGGGGAGGCCCTGCCCCTCCCTTTATAGGTGGGAGGGCTGGCGCGCCAGGGGAGGGAGGGAGTCCCTCCCCAACTCGGCCTAGGGCTGGCCGCCGGCTTGGGGAGGAGGACTCCTCCCCAAAGTCGGTTTCCAACTTCTCCTCTTTCCAGCTGGCGGTTTGACCAAGCTGGCAGTTTGACTTTTCCAATTTAGGAATTAAATAAACCCTTTATTTTGGACAGCGAGAACACTTAGTACATGATGCAATCATTCCATCTTGCAATGACACATTCATGTACCCCTTCCCCCCCGGAGTGCCGGACATTCCGGGACCTTCTAGAATGTTCCCGATGAAAACACGGAACCATTCCCCAACTCGAAATGGGACTTTCCTTATATGAATCTTATTCTCCGGACCATTCCGGGTCACCTCGTGATATCCGGATCCCATCCGAGACTCCGAACAACATTCGGTCTCTTTCTCATAATACCATAACTACTCAAACAACGTCGAATCCTTAAGTGTGTCTCCCTACGGTTCGTGAATTATGCGGACATGATCGAGACACTTCTCCGAACAATAACCAATAGAGGAATCTGGAAATTCATATGGCTCCCACATATTTCTACGATTACTTTGCGATCGAATGAACCACTTACATACGATACCAATTTCCCTTTGTCTCACGATATGTTACTTATCCGAGGTCATGATCGTCGGTATCTCTGCATACCTAGTTCAACCTCGTTCGATAAGTACTCTTTTCGTTCCGTGATATGTGATCCCTTGTGACCAAGTCACATGCTTGCAAGCTAATTGGATGACATTTCACCGAGAGGGCCAGAGAATATCTATCCGTCATGTGGATGGACAAATCCCACTCTTGATCCATGTGTTTCAACCAATACTTTCCGAACACCCAATGCCACTTTTATAGCCACCCTGTTACGGTGTGGTGTTTGATGACATCAAAGCATCCATCCAGTAAAGGCAATATGCATGATCTCATGGTCGAAGGAATTAGGTTACTATGTATCAGAAAGCATATAGCAATTGAACTATTGAAATGACTTGATCTTTATGCTACGCTTGTCTATAGGAGTATGTCCACCATATCATTCTCCTAACGATATGATCTTGTTGTTGATAACATCTCAATGTTCATGACAAAGAAACCACATCATCAATCAACCAACAAGCTAGTGAAGTATAGAGGCCATACTAGAGACTTCAAATTAAGTTTACAAATCACACAAGTATTAATGGTTTCCTTGTTAATACTATTATAGCATGAATGTAAACATTTATCATAAACACAAAGATATATAATAATAACTACATTTATTATTACCTCTAGGGCATATCTCCAACAGTATGTGATTACCTAGACGCAAAAAACTTGCCCTCGCTGCTGCTTGGTGGACTCAAGCCCGCACGGCCATCCCTTCTTGCCGCCACCTCAGATAAAACATGCAGAAGGTAGCCATCGGTTGTGTTGTGGTCTTTGTCGCCTGCTGTAATTCAAGTGAACGATATGAACACATGGATCAGCCTGTGAAATTTACTCCACAACTGCATATACAAAGGAATACATAGATTTATTGTGCGAAATGCAGAAAAAAATGCACCCATTGGGAGCTAGATCAGTTGCTAATGCTTTCTTCCCCAAACGTGTTGTCATGATCGGGATTGAGATGCCCCCCGTGAGATGTGGAAGCAACCAGCGATCCACTGCTTCTGCCGGATCGAAGCTTTAAATGCTTGTTTGAACATCCACCCACACCTAGTTCAGGGGGCCGTCGGTTAGTCATGCCTGGTGAAAAGTACATGTGTGCCCTCATGTGTGATTTTGGTAATTAATGATAATTCTTATGGATTAATATTTATATTGAGTTATACTTAAGGATATATCCATAAACAAAGCTTGATCCATATGGTGATGTCCAAGTTGAAACAATAACAAAATAAAGAAGATCAAGTGATAGCCAAGATGTTGAAGGAGTGATCTAAATATTGGTCATGAGAGAGTAGAACCTATGGCAAGTATGTCTTGAAGAATAATATGAAGTGATATCTCAGGTGTACCTTCAAGACACCAACATAATAAAGAAGAAAGAAATAAAGTGCAAGTTCAAGATGAGCCATATCGAAGAGATCATATGCTTGAAGCTTGCCATCCTTACGGTGATCATGGATATGTGAATATACGAGTAAAAGACAGGCTCTCCCATAGTGAAGTACGAGGAATCAAGAAAGGTGTTTCATCTTGAGATGTACAAGATCTTCATCGTCAAGCTTAAGTGGAATATGAGCAAGGCAAATATATGTTCTTGATAGGGTTTCTTTCTTACCGGTCTCGTGGTGTTAGTTTGGGAGACCGGTTTATAGGATAAGTAACCATACTATCAAGAGGGGCTCTCGGGTGAGTAACTTGATCATATCGTTCGAAGAGAGCTCAAATCTTTGTATTCTTGGCATCATCTTTCTTGATTATTATTTGGTTCTTATTCATGGGAGAATTTAGAGCTTGTGTTAATATCCATGACAAGCTTAGGTTCATCAAAAACGGATTTCATATAAATTCTCTATTACATTTTTGATATTGGAGGTTTTACCAGCTTGTATTTTATAGATAGGTTAAACCTTTTATCACTTGGTTCTATCCTCCCTTGCTGGAGTATGATGTTTACCTGCATGATCTTGTAGATCTCGATGCTATCTTCGAAACGAGCCGAAGATCATCAAAATCGGAGTCCGGATGCAAAAGCTATGTTCATTTCAATTTTGCTATTTCTGTCAGTTTATCCGGCCCAAATATCCACCCTCGGGATAGAGGCTCGCACCACGAAGTCCTTAGCCATATTTTGGCACGGGGAACCCCAAAATATTCGGGTGGGGGATTATCCGGCCTGAGACGCCACAAACGATCATATCTGGTTGGAGGGGCTATAAAGGGCCCCCTTCTTCCTCCTTGGGCTAGTGGCTTTCTCTCCCTTCAAGAGCTTGCAAATACTCTCAATCCCTCCCATATTTCTTGAATCTTTTTTGGGGGATTTGAAAGGGGAGATCTAGATCTACAACTCCACAAATCTATCTCTCCTCTATGTGAGAGGAACATTTTGGGATCTAGATCTTGGGGTTTTTTTTTATGGATTTCCTCTTGTGTTCTTCCTCTCTTATTCCCCTAATAGCTTCTATAGCTTTGGTGGAATTTGGAAGATAAGGACTTGAGCACTTCTTGTGTTGGGGCCATTGCAATCGGTCTGAGTTCTCGGTGAGGATTCGGTTGGGTGAAAGGTGAGAAGCTTTTTACTATTGGGTTCTTGAAACCCTAGACGATTTAGTTGTTTTGCAGGTTTGTAGATTACTTGGGTCCTCCAATTAAGTTATGGAGCTGTCCCCAAGCTTACTTGTTGGGAGCCTCTAATTGAGTTATGGAGAAGTGCCCCAATCTTTGTGAGAGGTTACGGTTGCCACCGACAAGTGCACTGATAGTGGAGAAGTGAATCAGGCCTCTTATGGTGAGGTTCATAGGAGAATAGAGTAAGACTTTTGTGGCGTGATGGTCTTAGTACCGCCCACCCCTCCAACAAGACATACTCTCTTTATGGGAGGAACTCGGTAATACATCATCGTCCTCGTGTATCTCGGTTATCTCTATACCTGAGCTATTTACTTATGCACTTTACTTTATGATAGCCTTCGTGCTTGCAGGCATATATCTAGCTATCACATAGTTGCTTGTCTTGCTTAGCATAAGTTGCTGGTGCACATAGGTGAACCATAGTTTATATAGGTTTTGTGCTTGAAAAAATGAACGTTAGTTTTATTCCCTTTGTTAAGCTCATCCCGTAAAAGTTTAAACCGCCTATTCACCCCCCCCCCCCCTCACTAGGTGGAATTTGTGTCCTTTCATCTGGGCAATGTCTTCCTGATGACGAAATGGCGAGGTGGAGGTGCAGAGCTGGAATCATATGCAATTTGAGGCAGGAGAGTAGTGTCACAGGGCGGCGACGGAAGAAAATCCCAGCGAGGAGACGGGAGCGGTGCGGGGAGGGGATGAGCGGAATCATCGTGTGTATTTGGAGAGGGGGTATTATGCAAAACCAATCATACGATTGCAACCAAGATCGATGGCATATGGGATGACAAATCGTGCGCAATCGAACCCCGATTAGTAGTCTTTACCTATTAATTTCGGCCCTAATTAAAACAAATGGAGTAGTTAATAGAGGATCGAGGAACCATAAGGGAATAAATCGAACGAAAATACGCATGGCAACGGAGTTTGCCTCATGGTTGCTGCATAAGATGCAAATAGGCACGGCAACGGACTTGGGACCGATTTGTACTGTGTTACTCCCTGTTACAAAAGTAGATGTTTTAGCTTTTGTGAAACGAAGCATCTTATATTATTGAACGGAGGGAGTAGATGTTTGCATGTGTAGAAAATAAGGTAGCGAGTTGCTCAAATGGATGGACAAATGATATAGATCATATGGCTATAAATATGAGATGATGTGGCTAGACTGCGTGTTAAGATAGACAAATTAATAACTCTGTGGTGAGAATTTTCTTTATAAGAGATAAAGAACAGCTTAAACATTTGGTTAAATATCTAACGATTTGGTTTAACCATCAGATAATCCTAATTAATTTTTGGATAATTCATGTACCAGTGCTATTTGACACATCTTATTCTATATCGTATACGGATGTCAAGTTAGAATTGGATATGCTTGTATGTTGGATTCTTTCACGCTGGATATGAATTCTTTAAAACAAATTTGAAGCAAATTCGGTATAGAAATTATCCTACTCCCTGCAATACAAATTAATTAGCTCAGATTTGTCTAGATTTGGATGTATCTAGACATGTTTTAATACTAGATACAACCGAATATAGATAAATCCAGGGTTTTGGGCGACATGGGCAACCGCGAAGGCGATCGCGTTCCGCCGCCGCCAGAACCTTATGAGAGTCCATCGGAAGCCCGACGGAGGGTAAGAAAGGAGTCTGCGCGATATGCGCGATCGGGAAAAGGTCCGCTGAGAGAAGGAATCCAGGAGGCATATGAGTCTAGGAGGGATACGGAGAAGATCCCTTTAAAAACCATCGTAAGGAGCACTTCAGAACAAAAAAGCGATCGGAATCTATCGGGCAAGGCGCCTTCGTCTCTTACGGGAAAGCCAGATCGATCTGGGTTCCGGGCGGACGTGGCGGCGGAAGGAAGTATGGGAGATCGGAACGAGGGGATCCAAGGAGGGAGGCGCGCGGAGGACATACAACCTGCACCAGACAGCGCTGGATGCGAACCCGATAGCTGGCATTGATGGCGCCGCCGGCCGGTGGGGGCGATCATGGGGATCCCGGTGAGGGATCTACCCGCCCGAAGCCGAACGGAGGCGACCTGACAGTGACACTGCATCGCCGGCGTCCTAGGGAGGAAAGAGGTGCAGATGATGCTGAGATGGGGAACTGGGAGGATGGTGATAGTCAGGATGAAGAGATGGGTTTCCGGCGAGGACCAGAGACCAAGATAGATGGCACGGTAGACATGGAGGATGATGTTTTTCTTGAGTTTGATGAGGAAGACGAGACGGTGGTGGAACCTAGTGATCCAAATACATGGCAGCTACTAGCGAGGTACATGGCAAATTTTAAACCAAACACAGATTCTATGTTTACACACTTCATCGAGAAGGTCTGGCACCTGCGAACCGGGATTAGTTATTCAGAAAGGGGCAAGAATTACTACATGATCACCTTGTTCTCGAAGGGAGATTATGATTTTGTCATGAGAGGAGGGCCATGGATTTTCAACAGGAATGCATTGTTGGCCAAAGCTCTCGACAACACAACCCGCCCTTCTGAGATGATCTTGGACTCAGTGCCGGTATGGGTGCGCATATATGATGTTCCATGGGAAAACAGAAGTCAGACGTGTTCGGCATGCGGTGCGGCAACGGACTGGGTAGGGCTTTGAGGTGGGCGTGCTCGCCGAGGAACACATGCACGAGTTTCTGCGGGTTAGAGTCAATCTCCCCTACAATAAGCGTCTACAGATTCAGATTACTACATGTGTGAAGGGGAAACCAGGGGAAGTGACGACCTACAAGCTGAAGTACGAACGCATTCCCCGATACTGTGTACACTGCGGGTTCATGGGCCACCGCAGGGAGGAGTGCGAGAAGCGTCGGCAAGGCACGCCGTCGCTAGAGTATGATGCCAATGAACTAAGGTGCAGCCCTTACAAGAAGTATGAGTATAGGACACACTTTGTTCCTCCTCGTGGGCAAGCTTCAGCGAAAAAGGGACTCAGTTTTGCTAGCTTTGGTACTGCGAAATCACACCAGTCCACCAAGACTCGGCTTCCTAAGCAGGGAAGGGAACAAAATCGGCTCCATGAGACTCGAGCTGAGCAAGGGGACTCGCGGGAGGAATCAGAGGAGGAGCAGATGCCACCCTTGATGGATGCTACGCCACCTCATGTATATGCCCCTGTTCCAGTGGGAGCATACGATGATTTTGATGAGGATATGGATCAAGGCCATGACCCGGCGGAGCAGGAACCGTCCAACCAAGTCGGGGCCTTACATATGGAAAATAATAGCTATCCTATTGATCAAGAGCGCCAGGTGGGGGAAAACCAGCCAATAATACAATTCCCGGATGAGGAGATCGGTCAGACCACGGACGCTCAGGAGGTAGCGAGAAGGATGGAGGAGCCGCCAGCACCCGCAGGTATGTAGATGGAAATCGTCCAGGGGCAAGACGTTGGGAATGGAAGCAAACTGAATAATATGGAGAAGGCGTCTCCACGATCCTCAGAGATGATTCCTGCGCTACATGGGCTGAGTTCTTTGGCGGTGTCCTATGGAGATTCAGATGAAGTGATGGAGGTGGTGGATCAGATTCCAAGGAAACGGACGGCTACGGAAGCAAATGCAAAGTACCTGCTCTTTGGCCAAGACTTGTCTGTTGTTCCGTATGAGAAACCCTTGAAGGGAGGCGAGCCGAAGCGGGGCCGGAGGATCAGTACAGGCCATGGTGGTGAGAAGAAGGGGACTATGAAGACTGACGATACAAAGGGCGCGAGCAAGGAAGCAGGACCAGCCGGGCAGAGGCTAACCGGTAAACTGACGAAACCAAATGTGTGGTTTCGTCAGGGACAATGAATTGCCTAGGATGGAATTGCCGAGGCGCGGGTGGAACTTCGACAATTCAGAAGCTTGTGGTAATCTCCAAGTCTTTACGTCCTAGGTTAATCTTTCTTTGTGAGACTAGACAAAATAAAAATAAAGTACGTCGTCTTAGTTTTCGTTTAGGTCTACGTGGTTTTGCTGGAGTTAGTACTGAAGGTCTTAGTGGGGGCTTAGCCCTGTTTTGGCATGAGTCTATGTACGTAGAAGTTAAGGAGATGAATAAATTTTTTATTGATGCTTATATTCGGTTGTCACCAGATGAGCCGATGTGGCGGATTACCTGTATTTATGGCGAACCACGGGTGGAAAATAGACATCTATTGTGGTCTGAACTTCAAAATTTTAAAAACGTCTCTAATCTACCTTGGCTAGTCATGGAGGATTTCAATGAGGCCCTCTGGCAATTTGAACACCACTCGAGAGTTCCTAGGCCTGAAAATCAAATGATGGCCTTTAGGGACACTCTTCAGAACTATGGCCTACATGATCTTGGGTTTCATGGTCTACCTTACACATTTGATAATAAAAGACAAGGCAGCAACAACGTGAAAGTACGCTTGGATTGTGCCGTGGCCGATCAGACCTGGCGGGATATCTACAGCGATGCTGAGGTAAACCATATTGTTACTACTCGATCTGATCATCTAATGATTTTGGTTAAGCTGCAGAAGGAACAACGTATGCCACAGCGCCGAGCGCCTCACCAGTACGAGATCTTATGGGAGCGTGCTAGAGAGCTACCAGAAGTGATTGACAACATGTGGAAGGAGGAGGAGGAGCAGCAGCGTGACCTGCATGGGGTTATGGTTAAATTAGATAAGATGATGACAAAATTACAAGGGTGGAACAAAAAGAAGTTTGGGAATATTTTACGTGAGCTGGACAAGCACAAGAAAAAGCTGGAACAGCTTCTGATCAACAATATTAATGAAGTCAATAAAGAGGAGATGCGATTGACGTCTGATCAAATTGATGAACTGTTATACCGAGAAGAAATGCTCTGGCTTCAGCGATCTCGGATTGCATGGCTCAAAGAAGGAGACAGAAATACAAATTTTTTCCACTAAAAAGCCGTATGGAGAGCTAGGAAAAATAAGGTTACAAAACTCAAAGACGCTAATGGCTCCTGGCAAACGGCGCCATCTGATATGGAACGTATGTCAACATCCTATTTTAAGGAGCATTTTACCAGGGACCCAAGTCTCAACACGGATGCGGTGATTCCGCTGTTAACTAGAAAGGTTACTGATGAGATGAACGAGATGCTTTGCGAGATTTTACTGATGAGGAGATATCAAATGCTTTGTTCCAAATTGGACCGCTTAAGGCCCCGGGACCTGATAGGTTTCCGGCACGTTTTTATCAACGGAACTGGGACATTGTAAAAGGAGAAATCATTGTAGCGGTCAAACTATTTTTTCACACAGGACATGCCGGAGGGTGTAAACGAAGCCACAATCGTCTTAATTTCTAAAGTGGAACATCCAAAGGAGTTAAAAGAGTTCAGACCCATCAGCCTATATACGGTACTCTACAAAATTGTTGCAAAATGCCTGGTTAATCGCTTACGACCTATTCTTGGAGAATTAATATCACCAAATCAGAGTGCCTTTGTGCCCGGACGGTTAATCACGGACAATGTCCTGATTGCTTTTGAATGTTTGCATTACATTGAACATCATAAGAAGCCTCCTGATAATTTTTGTGCCTATAAATTAGACTTGTCTAAGGCTTATGATAGGGTGGACTGGGTTTTCTTAAGGAGATCGATGGAGAGGCTGGGTTTTGCTCACCGATGGATTGAGTGGATCATGGAGTGTGTGTCCACGGTGAGGTATGAGGTTAAATTTAATGGAGCCCTGCTGGAATCGTTCTCGCCTTCACGTGGTCTACTTCAAGGTGATCTCCTGTCACCCTTCCTTTTTCTATTTATTGCTGACGGACTCTCTGCTCTGCTGAGTAAAGAAGTGCAGGATAATCAGATAACGCCAGTTAAAATATCAGACGTGCGCCGGGATTTCTCACTTACTTTTTGCAGACGACAGTCTCCTCTTCTTCAAAACCGATCCAATACAAGCAAATAAAGTGTTGCAAGTTCTGGACAAATACAGTAAAAGCACAGGTTAGCTTATTAACCCGGCAAAATGCTCAATTTATTTTGAACCTTCTTGTGATGGCGAACAGAAAAAAGCTGTCATGGACACACTACAGATTGCGGAGCAAAGTTTTGAAACCAAATACCTTGGCCTCCCTACACCAGATGGACGTATGACAAAAGGTAAATTCCAAAGCCTACAAGGAAAATTAGCCAAGAGATTCATGCAGGTGGGAGAAAATCAAATGGCCCAAGGGGGTAGAGAGGTGATGATTAAAGCGATCGGACAAGCCCAGGCTACATACGATCATGGGTGTATATAAATTACCTTTGGGCCTTTGTGATGATTTAGAAAAGATTATCAGGGACTTTTGGTGGGGCACAGAAAAAGGCAAACGGAAAACTCATTGGGTGGCCTGGGATATGTTGCTGCGGCCAAAGAAGCAAGGTGGTATGGGTTTCAAAGACATGAGAATTTTTAATCAAGCTTTATTAGGAAGGCAAGCCTGGCGTTTAATCAAATTCCCAGATTCCTTATGCGCCCAACTCTTAAGGGCTAAGTATTACCCAAATGGAAATTTGTTGGACACAGTGTTTACTGGTAACGGATCTTCGACTTGGCACGCTATTGAACATGGACTGAAACTAGTTAAGCAAGGTGCCATTTGGAGAATCGGAAATGGCTCAAAGGTCCGGATATGGAGGGATTCTTGGATACCGAGAAATCACCAGCTATCGCCGATCTCTCCAAAGAAAAGATGCAGACTTAAGTGGGTATCAGAATTACTAAACTACGATGGTACTTGGAACATGCAACTACTACAACGGTGGTTTTTACCCATCGATATTGAGAGAATCATCCAGATAAAACCATCGCCCACAAATAAGGATGACTTCATAGCTTGGAATCCAGACAACAAAGGACTGTTCTCGGTCAGGAGCGCCTATCGGCTAGGGATGGAAGCAAAGATACGTGAGGAGGACAAGGGAACAACCAGTGATAAACCGTATGAAGAAAACAAAGAATGGAAGCTAATTTGGCACAACCTGCCACCACCTAAAGTCAAAACATTTGCTTGGAAATTAGCTACGAATGGCCTAGCCACAAGGGTGAACATGGTGCGGAGGAAGATGATCAATGTAGGAACCTGTCCGATTTGTGGCCGGGAGGATGAAGATACGTACCACGCCTTGGTTACTTGCCCCCATGCAAAAGATTTATGGCAAGGGATGCGAGAAGTCTGGGAATTACCAAAGGCAAGTGAAATCCGTAAGGAAGGATCGGACTGGCTGTTACATCTACTTATAAGCTGGATGGGAACCAACGCCTCAGAATGCTCATGATTTTATGGAGAGTCTGGCATGTACACAATGAACTCACTCACGACAAACCAGCCCCACCAGTCCAGGTATCTAGTTGTTTCCTCTGTAGTTATGTGAATACACTGATTTCTCTCAGGAAATTATCGTAGGAGGATGTTATAAAAGGGAAGCAAGTGGCGGGAATGCAGCAGGAGAAGGAGCCAATTCGGAAGGTGCCGCCGGAAAAATGGCTGCGGCCAAAGGTGGGGAGGATGAAACTGAATGTCGACGGAAGCTATGTGCACGGTGATGGAACTGCTGGCACAGGAATGATCCTCAGGAATAGTGAAGGAGAAGTGTGCTTCACCGCGTGTAGAGCAGTACACACTGCGCATCCGCCTTGGAAGCTGAGCTGCTCGCCTGCCAGGAGGGACTCAAGCTGGCTCAAACTTGGTCCACAGTGCCGATCGACGTGGAAATGGATTGCTCAGTTGCCATTACAATGATCACATCAAAGGAAAGGGACTGCTCTATCATGACGCACCTCATCTCAAGCATTAAAGAAAGTCTAGGAGAAAGGAACAATACGATCCACAAGATTGACAGAGGCCAAAATGTGATGAGTCACAAGTTAGCTCACTTTGGTAGGTCTAGAAACAAAACGCAATTCTGGATAAAGGGGTATCCACAGGAGATTCATGAGGTTGTAATGGCTGATTGTAAAACTCTTATAAATTAATGAAGTTCTTTTACCGCAAAAAAAAAAGAATATAGATAAATCCAAATCAATTAATTTGGATTGGAGGGAGTATCTATTTATATCAATAGGCTACCTGTGGCCCCTTTTTGAAAAAATCAAAAATCGTATCTCAAAGTTAAAAGGAAGTCTGAAATACATCCTGGATGTGGTCGCTGATTTGTACTACAAGCATACACAATTGAGTGTGCAATACTTTGCATTAGGTGCTACACAAGAACAACAAATCTGACAAATTAGTCTAGGATACAAAGCATTTGCATGCAAATCATTGACTGCATGCTTGATATTTTTTAGATGTTTTTGAAAATTTGAAATCGAGTTTTCAAAAAAAACCAAAAAAGGGCAACATGTTACCCATTTATTTGTTGTATGCATACTTGACGGGTCACAAGACCGAGTGCAGGAACATGCAGGTTGATATATGTTTCCCTCCGTTCACTATTATAACAGCTTGTAGATCTCTCAATATGAATTATATACGTACCAAAATAAGTGAACCTATACAAAAAAAAAGTGTCTACATACATGCATTTTTAGCCATATCTAGTTCACATTGAATATAACAGTGAACGGAGGAAGTAAAATAATCAGGTTGACAGTTCTTCATTCCAAGTTAATTGAAGTTCTAGTTTTGTCTTAATTGAGTTTCACGAAGCCTATAGAAAAAGTGCATCACCAAAACATATACTCTCTGTCTCATCCAAATTTTGACAAATCTACGACATCTATTTTGAGACGAAGTATCAAACTAATGTACAAATATCAGGCACATATCAAATATATATAGTTCAAAAATATATTCTATGCTGAATCTAATCAAACTAATGCTATGTTGAAAATGTTGATACATTTTTCTGTAGACTAAGGCCAAAGCTAGAACTTCAATTAATTGGACATGGAGAGTGTTGTAGTTTTTTTTGGGGCATAACCGAAGTCGCTATTTCATCACAGGTTCCACATAAGGGTGAGCAAAAACTGGAACCGGTCAAACCAGCCAAACCGGTCACTTGCACCCTAGTTCATTTTCCTTCACAAATAAATCCAAACTTTGGAGCTAGGACAAAATTTTGAACTAGCCGAAACCGGCCAAACCACTCAAACCGGGTTTGCACAGGCTTAGTTCCACATGACAGCTGAACAGACTAATACATATATTAACATAGAATGTCATAATAAAACCTCTCTGATTATTGGAACATGAACTTTCCACGAAAAGTTACACATATTTTCGTCATTCTACTATCACTTCCCCCGAAACATACACCTTTTAACTCCTCTTCAGGACACGGAAACGTTAGAAGGCTATGAAAATGTGTGTGATCTTTCCTCAAATGCATTAGCATCATCACCATTTGTAAACCTGAAACGAAAGGTACAGTAAATGTAAATAGCAAGACTGCAGTAGTTAGCCTTGCACAAGGAGTCTAGAGTCTCAACCGCTGCTGCTTCAAGGCCCCCATCTATGGGGGCCGGGCCATCTTCCCCAGTGGAGGGAGGCGGCTGCTACTGCTGCCTAGGTCTCTTCGAGCTGCAACTCGGGCATTTGTACTGCTTTATGCTCTCCGCCTTCGCAGGAGTTATCTTCACACACTTGCCATGATACCACCTCTCGCACACGTCGCACCCGATCCAGAACTCCTCAGCGCTGTATATACCGCCGCATGTCCCGCATAGGGTCTCGCTGTGGTCGCTGTCGTCTTCATCGTAGCCTTCGTCGGCCTCCCTGGCATTATGTTCTACACGTGGTGGCGGTGGTGCCTCCCGTGCATGCTGGAGAAACAGTATAAAATCATACATAAGAGAAGGGTGGAGCCTAAGAGGTCAAAACAGCAAAGAATTTCTTTTACCTTGGATGGCATCTTGTTTCTACCGCTGTTGTCCATACCGCCTGATCTATCCCGCTCCTTCGACTGTCTCATCTCTGAGATGACTTCATAAACAGTTGCCAAATCATTCATCATGCCAAATAAACGCTTCCTGTTGGATTGCCAAGTGAAACAATAAGATAACATAATACATCATGACAGCTCACTCTTTACAACAGAATGAATGCTATAACTGGGATCAGAAAATCCGTTCTTTTATACTCCTATTTGCATTCAGTGTTACTTGAGCACTGTCAAATTGTATGGCCTCTATAGTTGGACTAGGCCCACACATGATATAGTTTTTGCAAGCCCATCCCACATAAAATACAAAGTAGGGATCAAGCTAGGGCCACTTATGATTGCGTAGCTACTTAGATACCCATACAATCAGGAAAATAATTAGTGGTTAAATAAAGACTCAGATCCCCATCAAGAACTTCAAAAGCTAGAAGTTCTACAGAAACAGCGAGAACAGACAATTGCTCAATTGATTATTCAATTTGAATTCCCAAGCAAAAAAGATGGGTAAAACAATAAGGTTCCATCCCCCATAAGAAACCAACCTATACCAACTGATTCCCACCACTAACTGTTCTTCCTTAGCTTGTGCATGTCCTTCTATTCTTCAAATCCAAACCAACTACTCAACCAGTTGTCACAAATCTCAGACTATAAAAAAAGCCCAGAATAGATTCCTTGTGTGGCATCCTTTGACAAAGGACAGTACTATGAATGGTGATGCCAAATGAAGAAATACAGTCTTACTTGTCATCATCTACTAACATAAGCCAGAATAGATTCCTTGTGTGGCATCCTTTGACAAAGGACAGTACTATGTATGGTGATGCAAAATGAAGAAATACAGTCTTGTCATCATCAACTAACATACAAGTAGGATTTAGTTGATGAACTAATAATTGTACATCATTGATTGGTCTATAAATATACAAGCATTCTGAGAATACAGTCTTTAAATGTCTCCGGTTTAAGCAGTTTATTCACGTGAGGCATTTATCATGCAAAACAAATGAAGACAGTCGTTATAGAGATATGTCACTATATATTTTGCTTTAGCAAAAAGTACATTTCACATTCAGCCGAGTATTTATTCATCGGAGAGGGATGAAAAAATAGTTAGTGTTTACTCTATAACTGAGCTAAAAATTTAGTTATCGGATGTAATTGAGTAATTCACTACATGATGAAGGTTTAATATGATACCAAGCCATACAGATTAATAGGACAGTTTACACAAAAAGAAACAATTAACTCAACAGGATACAATAAACTATTGGTCCGAACAATTTTAGAGATCTCTACCACAGAAGCAATAAATGTTTATTGCAGAACATAATTCAGATTTAATCACAATTTGACAAAGCATCCAAAATGGGAAATACAATTTCGAGGGAAAAGACAGGCACTATTTAGTTAGCATTGGGAAATCCTAATACTACAGGTGCTAAACTAACAAGCAATTGCAGGATACCAAAAGCAACTGTAATTGTTAGTCCCTCAATGCTAGTCACTTGATCCCTTCAGTCCAAACTCCTCTTTGATCAGGGTAAGAACACAAAACATGGAAAAAAGAACGTAGATAAGATAACTTGAGTAGTACAATGTCTCTTTAAGGATCATAAAGTTGGAAAGTTTTCTCACAAAGGAGACAACCAACAAAGAGACAAGACTAAATTATGCAAAACTCTATCATAAAAATACAGACCTAAGTTCTTCCACATAGCTGCAGATTTATGAAGCTACCATACCTCATTCTTCCAGATTTAAGACCAAACGATTGCATGCAACCATAATGACAAGTCCAGCCCACCTGAAACACTATCCTCTGGATCTAACTCCAGCCGTTTACAGCCTTGGTTGAACCTCTGTTATGGGCAGGTGCAAGGCCAAGAGGATAACAAGTTGACCAGGTTCGTTATTATTGTCGCATATAACAGCCTAACCATAAATCTAGAGTTTTGCTACCCTCTTATGGGAAATAGATGTCATACATATGTGTTTTTGGAAGTTCTGCAAAATTTCCTCAAGGGAAAAAACATCTCTGTGGGATGTACAAGGTAGAACCTAAAACTTGTCTTAATCAGAAACATTGTTGGTTGCATTAGAAAGGAGGCATCTGTGGAGTATCACATCAACATTGATATTTTGTGGCAACATTGAGCAGGACACCTTTTCA
Organism: Avena insularis; assembly: GCA_023614405.1. NCBI lineage: Eukaryota > Viridiplantae > Streptophyta > Magnoliopsida > Poales > Poaceae > Avena > Avena insularis. The sequence goes on from CM042689.1 coordinate 371,554,458, forward strand.
ACAGTAGCAAACATAATTACCCTTTTTCACAGAAGAAAGAACTTATGATGTCAACATTGTTGTTGGCTTAAGAAGAAATGTTTGTTCTTTACATACATCTTTGAAAGTTAACATGTTACCAAACATAGAGGGACAGACAAAAACATGGATGTTTTCCTCAAAGACATAACTTTCTAAGCTTATAACCCCACCATCCTCCATCTGTCCATGCCCAGTTAGCACAGCACAGACTATACACAATAGCCTTATGCACATAACTGAACTCCATGGGCATATTAGGCATGGCTAGAATTTTATATCACAGCTACAACATAGAAAAACAATTAGATTTGCCTCATTTCAATTAAGTTACTACTCATGAGTTTATAACCTTAATCTTTCCTCACTTAGCTCTTTTTTTCATTACTAGATGGAGCATGCAGACAAGAGACAACCACGATAGACTGGGTTAGATCTCCTTCTCCATGAGATCACAGAATAACTACTAAAGTAGTCCCAAAGATTCCCCATGTAGAGATATACATAGTACCATAATGGTACATAATAAATTAAAACAAGCCCACAGATCAGCATTCACACGCACGTACATAACACATAAATTCTGCCATCAACCATATATACCCTTTTCTATACAAGACACAAGAAAGTAACAACTTACCTCTATGAGCTAATAATAGAATCCTATATGGTCAGGATTTAAGAATCTTAACATGAATGCCCCTGGATCCCCTTGTGTATACAAGACACTAACAGGTAACAACTTGCCTCTATTGAGCTAATAATAGTTCTCTAAACTGTTCGGATTTAAGAATCTTAATAACATGAACGCGTTACATTAGTACTGCAGCACAAGCATCACTGAAATTTAAAGGAACACCATAATCAGCATACCTGTCGCTGCGGGTGAGCCGCGCGGCATAGTAGAAGGCGACGGAGACGAGCCAGGAGTCGGAGTGGACGGCGACGAGCGCGAGCCAGTCGCTGCGCTTCATCCCGTCGCGGGCGAAATTGATCCCGAGCGCCGGCTCCGGCAGCTCGGTGGGCACCTCCTCCGCCGGCAGCGCCACCTCCCACGCCTCGTTGGCGTAGCCGTAGAGGCAGAGGTTCTCCTTATCTGCCGGGACAAAACCACATCGCGATCTGAGGAGGCAGCTCGCGGCCAATCGAATCGGAACTGTAGTACGGGGGTGGGGAGAGATCGCGACGGGAGCTCACCTGGATCGCACTGCGCGTAGAACTCCTCGACGTCTGCGGGGCAAAGGGGGAAGGGTTAGGGTTAGGGTTTGGGGTTTAGGTGTCCGGGAGGGAGCGAGGGGAGGGCGCGTACCGTTGGTGAGGGCGCGGAGGATGGCGGAGCGGCGGGCGCGGTAGTCCTTGTAGATGTCCTCGACGGTGCGGGGGGCGGAGCCGCCGCCTCCTCCGGCGCCGGCGCGGCGGTAGGAGGCGTCCATCGCGGGGGGCGGGCGGCGACTCTTGTGATCTCCGGCGAGATGGAGGGAGAGAGGTGAGGTGATCGCGATGCGGGCGAGACGCAGGCAGACGAAGTGAGGAAGGAGTACACGGGTGGTGACGCGGAAAGAGGGGGAGAGCTGTGTAAGATTTTGCCCTCTTTGCGTCTTGGTCCCTGTAAATAAATAATCGGGTCTCCGTGTCCTCTTTAGAAACCATTGTTGGCTGTAACGGGTGTAAACACATTGGATTTTGCTCTTTACCGTGTTTCTTACCATCATTGTTGCCGGATTTGAACGCGGGTCGAATTGTGACGGTGCAAATTCGGATGCGGATTATATTTGATTTAGACTTGAGTCGTAAAGACGACATAATTTAGACTAAAAAATGTCCAATAGAATTGAGACATTTATATAGAACAAATAATAATGATAACACGACAACACAAGTAACTATATTGTGACCACATGAACTAAATTGGTTCATAGGGATCCAATATTACAAATAGGAAACACGAAGGTTGTGGCTCACGACGGATATATACTTCATTAATCCACTAATCTAGCAAAACAATACTCCTTGGTATGTTTGTATGTGAGTTTTGACTTACCATTGAACTCGGTAACTCGCTAGCTAGGTAACTATGAGCCAGGTGGTTTAAACTATTGAGTTGAAAACAACACAGTTTGGTTTGCATTGTTGAATTCTAATATTCTTATCCAGCGGATTGCTTTTCAATGAATATAGATCATTTGTAAAAAATCAAAACTAGTTTCCTTTAGAAAATTATCTTTTCTGTTTAAAACACAAGTTTGTTATCCTCTTGTTGTGAGATTGAAACTTAAACACAAGTAAGCGTTGACCTAAATTGCACACAACTCTAACCGCAGAGTTTTCTTTCAAACATCTCGTGCAAATTTAGTAAAACTCAACACGATCTTTAGGATATATATCTGATCCATATTCAATTTTCTAGTAACATTGCTTGCATTGTATTCGATGATGTCCATATTTATATATGTATATGTTTGAAAATATGATAGTGGAAGCGTTAATGATATTGTCTGATATGTTTCTACCCCTGGTAATTTTCTATACATCATTGATAAAAGTGAAGGGAATATGCCCGAGAGCAATAATAAAATGGTTATTATCTTATTTCGTGTTTATGATAAATGTTTATTTCTGATGTTAGAATTGTATTAACTGAAAACATTAATACATGTGTGTCTAATAAATAAACAAGAGTTTCTTGTAAAGCCTCTCATTTAACTAGCCCGTTGATTAACTGATGATCAAGATTTTCTGATCATGAATATTAGATGTTGTTAACAACGGGATCATGTCATAGGAGAATGATATGATGAACATATACCCAAAGTAAATATATCAATACGATCAAGTCATTAAGTTTAAATTGATGTATCAAACACATACGAGGTAACCCTAATCCTCAAACCATTAGATCATATCAATCACTAACACCGGAGGAGTGCTTAGATGTCAACAATCGTCACACCGTGGGTACTCCGAAAGTAACATGGAGTCTCCGCCAACCACATATCTGAGTCTCCAACATTGACCCCATTTTTTCACCTCTTTTCCTTTTTGACCAATTTTCTTTTGTTGTTTGTGTTTTGTGTGTGTGTCTGACATCTAACAAAGCTTCTGCAACCACTTTTCGCGCTAGACATCTACACCACGAAACTCAAGCCATTCCCTCAACCAACGGTTGCAAGTACAATATCAATTAAAGGTATAACTTTCACCACCCTTGTTAATCCCTTCTTTTTTTGTGTTACCTAACCCATCGAGAGTATCTCATTTTTTGTTTGCCGAAGAATTGTACGCTTACTCTTGTATAGTGATATACAATACAAAGATCCAAACTATATTGAAAACGATACAATATCCGAGTACGGACAAGATTCAAATGGGATTAAGAGTCCTGAAGAATAACCAATAGCGTCCATAACCCTACCTAGGCCAAGCTGGAAGGGTAACCTTGCTAACATCGTCGAACTCATACCTTTTAAAGCAAAGGGGTGACGACAACATGCAAATGAAAAAGGGAACGATCAGTACTGAGGCCAGTACATGGCGAGTCTTAGAATTTGGCGGCTCTAGCCTACATGGGTATGATGGTGGACTAAAGCGGCAGCAAATCATGCACTAAATAACCTATAGAGACTCAATACAACTGTCGACTATCAGAGAGGGGTAAGAAAGACCTATTGATACCTTCGATCCGGATTACAGATGTAGTATAGCTCTTTTTCCGTAGTAGACCTAGGTTTATCGAATCCTAGAGAAGTAGAAAGTGTAGTGAAGTTACTTTATCGGACCTTCGGGAGTTTTAGATGTCCTTTTGTGTTTTTACCGGACCAAGAATTTGCTGTATTTTGTTGTTGTCGATGATGCAGAGAGAGGGCCTAGGGCTTTCGGTTTCACATGTAGTTGTGCAAAACATCTGATGGGAATAAAAGATAATAATAAAGTATGCATGTAATTGTTAGAGCAAGATAAATTATATGTGGGTAGTGCATCCATAATTATTATTGCCTCCGCAACCTCTTATAGCAATAACCTACTAGTCTCATCCATAGAAGAAAGAGAACTAATGATATGCATAGTGATGTCACCCCATTAATCCCAAGTAAATCCCTCACATATAGCCGTACTACCCCTTCTATCACCAGGGTTTCCAACCTGCAGATTAGTCATTACTCATACCCCCTATACCTGGCTCAATCCTCGGGGTCTTGGGTACCTGATGAGTCCTTGGATTGAGGCAAGAGAGGATACAATAATCATCATTTCATACAAACTAATACATGATCCCATTTATGATAAATAACAAACACAAAAGCTACATGGCTAGGCCAAAGCCCTTAACCCAAGGAGGATTACTCACACATAGAGATAAAATCAAAGATCATAAACATTGCAATGGGAATCATGAGATTGATAGAAAATAGTCTTATAATGTCACAAATCGAAGATGAGATCTACTATTACAAGAGGTGGAATATGGCTATGGTGGTGGAGAATGGTTTGGAGATTAGATCTAAGTCTATTCCTCCGGCAGCTCTTCAGTGTTGTGGATGCAGGGTTCTGGTGGCGAGGGGGCCGAGAGGGCTCTTTTATCGTCGCCCGAGGCTTCTTTATATAGGGGTCTCTTCACGAAAGTTGTTCGGTTTGACCTAGCAGTGGCGGCGGAAACTATACGACCGCAACTACACGGCCGGAATTTTATTCCCGTCGTATAGTTGGTTGTTAAAACGTCGGTCTCCACTTCACGACTCCTGGTTTATTTGGGTTGTTGGAAATCTTGTATCTTTGACTTTAATATAGTGATTCCCATCATCAAACGTCATTATCTGTATAGGGAAAAATAGAAAGAAATGATTGCATACCCCTTTGATCATTATGCATTAGTGGCAGGGTTTAGAGAGATATTTCATCAAAAATATGAATAATAAACAGTTTAAATGTGGATGTAGATGGCTATATCTCAGAGCCATCAACCTTCCCGAGCTTAAACTTGATCGTCCTCGAGCAAGAAAACCAAAATAAAAAAGGAACTCAACATTTAAACTGAAATAACGAGATGATGATCTTACTCATGATTGGTAGTCTCATGTTTCCTTCACTTCAAAAATCTGAAAAACTTCAGCATAGATAGAGTAATGGCAAGCATATCATACGGGTTTTTATGCATCCTTGTAGGGCATCAAAATTATTGTTAACATGGATGATTCAAATGAGTAAACTTTTATTCCATGTCATGTAATCAACTCATAGGCTTGTCTTTGAACAATAAAGTATAATCATGTAAAATTGAGAGTGTGAGAGTTGTCATGAAAAGCATATACACTAGAGTATCTAAATTCTCCCACATCAATAAATCAAGACTTTTCAAGTACTACTTTGCCATTCATTGTCCTTCAAGAATTTCAGTTCTTAAGTAATTGAGAGCATATCAAAAAATATATTAGTTTATCTGGTTGTGATGGACACTCATGGCATTACTAAGATTTTTGTTCCTTTTGCACAATGATTACTCATATCAGCCAGAGGAGTGATTCCATCATGAACACAGCTACCCGGGAGCGCCAAGAATCTTACGCATTATAGTATTGCTGCTACATATGTTTAATCAACTCATAGCCAAAATCTAGAAGTTTCCTCCATGAAGATCGTTCGTAGGCTAGCGGAGTTGTTGGCATCCCATGAAGTTTGACACGCATAAAGATATATCATTCTTACGATTAACAAGTTAAACTTTGGCATGCTCACAAAAACCGTTAAACATTAGTTCAATCGAACAAATCCTTTTAAAGAGAGCTATCAAGTCAATCATTATTTTCCGTGGTGTTGAGTGTCTTTAGAAATAAGCCTTCAAGACTAAACACTACAACACCCAAGCCTTCAATTGTGAGACTTTTTCTTATTACAATTGTTTAGCAAATTTTTAGGCAAGACTTGGTTAACTACAAGAGCTAGAACAAAACGTACCCAACTAAATACCCATGCAAACAAAACTTTACTACAATATAAAGACTCACTCCATCAATATAATATCTCAATATTTACTACTAACTAGCATGGGTTTTTTAAACTTCAAAAGTGGGGATTCATAAGGCATACCTCTCATGTTTGGTTCCACTTCTCTCTTCTCTTTTGATTCATTTCTTGCAAACTCGAAGTCAATCACTCTTCCTGCAAATACATGAGAACCTCGAGGCGAAAAGAAAAGAAAGAGGGAAAATAAAGATAAATGGAGAAATCTTTTTGTTGTTTTTGAGAGGGGGATTAAAGAATAGAAAATTGGCGGCAAAGTTCGGCTAGAAAATCTCGAAAACAAATAGAAATAACTAAAGATAAAGTGTTGGGGAAACCAACACGAGTTCTTATAAACTCAAATTAAAAACATAACCTCAAAATAAATAAAAGCAAATGAACGCCAAATAAAGATAAATGTGGAAACTTCCCCAAGCTTAGGCTTTTGCAAGCCCTTCAAATCATTGTGGTGGCGGGAAAAAGTCGGTACTCTAGTTCGCAAATTGAGTTGATAAATTACTAGTTGTTCCTCGGAGGTTCAAGGAGAGGCTATGCATCCTCTCCATAGTCCCTCCAAGTTCTTGAAAGTCTTGGTATGTAGCGAACCAGGTTGGTGGTTGCTCCTCTTGATAAAGAACTTCTTGCTCCTCTTCTTGGTCCTCATCCTCATCCAGAATCTCCTCCTCGGGTTGATGTTGCTCAACCTGCAAGTCATATAGAAAACGCCCTTCCTCGATAGAGAAAAGACCATTAGGCATAGGAGCAGGATAGAGATGCCCGGCTCAGCAATATGCAAGTAATAAACACCACCTCTCTTAGTGAGCATTCCACAAGCCTTTAAAGTAGAGAAACCAACACGTCGCTCACCTAGGACAGGTTGCAACTCACCTAGGTCGATGCCTAGGGCAATGGCAAGCACGGTGATGACGCCTCCACCTGTGATTGGTCCTTGGCTTTGGGAGGATTGGTGCTCCAGGTAGCGCACAAAGATTGCGCCCAAGTTGAGTGACAAATCGCAGTTGTTGTAAGCAGCTTTCGCGAGGACTAAGATGTCCTCCTCATTGAGTCTCGTGAACTCATTTCGTGTCTGCAAGGTGTTAGCAATAACATAGAACAAATAGCGAATTGCAGGATATGAATATTCTTCCCCTTGCTCACTCTAGAAGTGAAGCTCATTCCATTATAATATTGTTCTGGGGAAGGGTCTAAGCTAGTAAAGGATGCGTGCAAATCATTATCATTATTGTTTGGAAAATTAAAGCATGCACACTATTCATCTAGTGATAAAGTGTAATTGTTGTTCATAAGTCGAAAAGAAATCGTGTCCTCTCCATGCCATAGTTTAACAGTGATTTGCAAAGAACTTAGGAATTCAAGAGTTAACCGGCGATAAGTAGGCACATTGTAGCACCCCGGTAAAACCACTACTAAAAAATCGCGTGTTGTTTTTATTTTGTGCATCATCATGACCGCATGCTTATGTCATCATGCCATATTGCATTTGAGCATCGTCATGTCATCATGCATGGTTTGCCTAAAACTATTTTCGAAAAGCCTAGTTTTATTTTGTAAATATCCTCCATCTTCATTTCAAATCAAAACCCTGGGCCTTTTTTCGGATATTTTGTTTGTCTAAAAATAATTACAATAGCCTTATATTTGGATAAATAAAACTTATATTATTTTTGGGAGGCAGCCAACCAGACCCAAAAGCCCAGCCGGCCACCTCCAAACCCTAACCCTAATCCCTAGCCTAAACCGCACCACACTCGTCGCCGATGTGCATCGCACTCACCCTGTCACGTTGCAACTGCGTGCGCGAGGGCAAGCGACGCACGCTGCGACGCGACCGCCCTAGCTGCTACCTACCCCGCACACGGTGCACCGTAGAAACCCGACCCACCCCACGCGTAGTGACGCAAGCACACGTACACGCGACGCACGTTTGACCCCGTCCCGCTAACCCTGCTCCCGCACGCGGGCCCACCTTCCACCAACCGCAACCCACCATCCCCTACTCGACGTGTTCGTCCCGCGTACCCACCCCCACCCCGATCGATTCCCTCACTCTCTCCCCAACCTACCTCCCCTCCACCTCGTCTTGCGATCCGCCGCCTGCGACCCCGGTGCCCCGGTGCCTCCCTGCGAAGCTCCTCGAGCCCGGCCTCCTTCTGTCGCCGCCGAATCCGACCGCCGCCAGCAACCTACCACGCAACCTCCCGCCGGCCCGCGTCGCCGCCACTGCCTCAAACCCCGCGCCGACCTCCCTCTGCATCGACGCCGCGCCCTCCTCTCGAGCTCCGGCAGGCACCAACGCCCCTTCCCGGGTTCCCTGCAAGGCAATCGCCCCGAGCACCGTCTCGCTCCGCTGGCAGCACCCCGCACGACCTCCTCGCCCCGCTCCGGCGTACCCCAGTGCCGCTCGCCTCGGGCTGCGACCAAGCCCTGCTCCAACGCCCCTTCGTCACCGCTCGAGCTCGCCAAGCTCTACCGTCCGCGCGACGCCGTCATTCATTCCCGGCTTCCTCGAGCTCGTTTCCCCTCTGCAGGCGCCGCCTTCTCGCCCACGCGTGCCGGCCAGCGTCTCGTCCTGCTTCCATGTCGCCCCTGGCCTTGCACCTCCCCTACAGAAGCTCCTCCTCTGACGCTCATCCTCTGCGCCGCAGTGCCGAGCCTCCCTTGTCCTGCGTCGACCCAGTGCCCCTCCTGCTATCTCCGTGACGTTGCCGTGGTGTCTGCAAGGAATTGGGGTGTGGATGTTGAGTGATTTGGAGTTGTGATGAAGATGACCAAGTAGAGATGGTGATGTGCCGACAAGGTGCGTTGACGGTGTAGTGCTACAACCAGGACTTCATATAAATCGAGGCTACAAGATTAACAAGTGATGATGTGACCTAAAGTATCCCAACAGGGACGGTCCGATGTCAAGATCTTCATCATGGGACACCAAGTTCTACCTCTCGGACCCGATGACCCGAAGACCTTCGTCACGAGAAACCCCAAGGCCTTCGAGGTGGAACCGACAAGATCTACCTCACGGAGCACCGAGAACTCCTTTCCAGACCCGAAGACACCGAGACCCCGAGTGCGCCTACACGAATCTGATGGCCGAGACCCCGACCCCGAGGCCCCGTTCCTGACGTCCAAGACCGATCCTCTAACCCCTCCGAGCCCAAGATCTCCGAACCCCTAATGTGTGACCCTTATCTGACCCCTATTTTTTTATAATATGACACATCTACTTGTTGCATTTAAATTGTTCATACTTGCATGCATATTGTGGGGTTTGGGGGCATTATGCCGATTCACTCATAATTAAATATGGAGACTATATGCAGGCTATATTTTTCTCATATGGCCCCATTTAAATTTGTGTAGCGAACTGATTCCATGTTTTGCCTTGTTAATACAACATTCAAATTGCGGGTTAGCTAAACAACATAAACCATATAATTAATTGTCGGGACCCCGGTTCCACTTAATATTGTCTAGTTGCACCGCATCTTTGCCATGCCATGCATCATATCATAATCATGCCGAATCTTCTGTAGTAGTATTAAATAGTGTATCCGGTGTTTCTTTTAGTGCTTTGCTTCTTCACGGATTAGGCCGTTGAGTTGATGTGAGCTTCGATAAGTTCTTCGAATAATGTATCTTCGGCAGTGTTTCCCAGGCGAGCAATCTCCCCCTTTCTACCTATTTTGCATTTATAGTCTTTATTTCCTCCTATTAATCTATTCTTATCCGTGTCACGATGCTTTAGTGTTCCGTACCAGATATATTCCATGCAGCCTTTATATTGCCTTGGACACCTCCTATTACCTATTGTTTGGTAGATAGATGGTCTTGCGAGTCGTAGTCGCTTGCTCAGGTGCGATCCCGTGTCGTGAAGTACCACACAGTTGTTGGGATGTTGTCATATGCTTTACGGTGGAGAGGATCATGACTTTAAATACAACTATTAAATTGCTGGGACAACTAATGAAAGAGGCAATGGTGGGCAATATATGCTATTTGGTTTTTCATGTCCACTTGTCTCCCGTAGGCCCCGAGTACTTGATACCTGTTCCTTGATTATTCGCACTATCCACATCCAGGAGACCCTATGGATCCCCCTTAGCCAGAGCTTGATTCATTTCTTATTTCTTGGGGCCACAAACTAGTTTGGGGCTTTATTACTATCCTGTACTTATGCTATCTATATCTGACTAGTAAGTGCTACAACTATAATGGAATAAATAAAATTGCCAACTGTGTGAGTTCCTCGGTTTGACTTCCTCGTGTGGTCTCGAGGGGGAAATACCAGGATGGGTATGTTTTGGTGTTACTATCAGGCTGGATCCGAATAGGTCTTTCTTATCCCTCTCTAATAGCCAACAGTTGAATCAAGTCTCTATAGATTGTTTAGTGCATGCTTCGCTGCCGCTTCAGCCCACCATACCTATGTAGGCGAGCCGCTTGAATTCTAGCCTCGCTGCATCGGCCTCGATCGACGCTCCTCTTTTTCCTTTTCCCTTTGTCGGCACCCCTTTTATTTTAGCAGGTATAAGTTCGACGTCGTTAGCAGGGTTACCCTTCCGGCTTGGCCTAGGCAGGGTTATGGACGCCATTGGTTATTCTTCAGGGCTCTTAGATCCATTTGCATCTTATCCGTACTCGGATGTTGTATCATTTTCAAGGTGATTTGGATCTTTGTATTGTATATCTGTATTCTTGACTCATGGAGTCGTTGTTGTATATATATATTCTGTGGGTTCCATCGTGGATTATTATGTAATGATATTACTTTGTTTTCCACCCGCACGCAAGTGCTTGGTGGGCATCTTTGAATCGTTTCTATGCGGGTTTGGCGAGAATCGCTAAAACTTGCATAGGGCCGATTCGAGGGTGTTACAAAGTGGTATCAGAGCTCAGCAGTTGCGATACCCCACTGGTATAGCCCGTTGGATAACCTAGCTAACAATCGATATAGAGTGTCAAAACTATTTTGCAAAATCGGTTGGATAGATCTGAGTAGGTCTGTTTTTACTCCTTACCCCTATGCTATTCTCCTCTTACCTTTGCGAGTTTTGAATCTTCTCTCTTATGTTTTCTTCGAGTCTAGGAATTCTCGTGGTTGGGTTTTCGTCGTACCTTCAGGGTTTCTAATCCTTCTTGTTGCAACGGTGTTTCTATATCCGGTATTCATGCTATCTGAGGAACCCTTCGTCTGTTGTACCTTTCGGTGGATCAAATCCACTGGAATCTTTCTTTGTATCTACCGGTGTTTTCTAACGCGACGACATCATCATCAGTTACATCAGATTCGATGAAGGGCCTGCATCACTCCTTTGTTTCCGAACCTTGCTTGTCAAGATCTTCAGTCTGAATTCCGAGAATGGGTTGTACGTTTTTCTACTGCATGTGCGGAGTAATAGTTTGGGTGCGTGATGGGTTGGCCCCCATTCAGACTACTCATTCTATTCGCTCTTGTATATTGAAGTGGATTAGGTTGCCCTTTCTCTCCTTCCATGGAAGTTTAAGGTGGCCTTACCTTTCGATACCTTTATCTCCGTCTTTGTTCTCCGGAGTGTCCTCTCGACAAACGTGAGCAATGGCCCCTTGTTGGTGGTGTCGCCGATTCAAGATGGATAAATAATCTTTGTTAGTGGTGTCGTGAGTATCTACACGAAGCGAGAAGATTTAGCTCATCATCCTTCTTCCCGTACCATGAGGCGGATCTCGAGAGCGAGATCCATTGTTAGTGGTGTCGAATTGTAGCACCCCGGTAAAACCACTACTAGAAAATTGCGTGTTGTTTTTATTTTGTGCATCATCATGACCGCATGCTCATGTCATCATGCCACATTGTATTTGAGTATCGTCATGTCATCATGCATGGTTTGCCTAAAACTATTTTCGAAAAGCCTAGTTTTATTTTGTAAATATCCTCCATCTTCATTTCAAATCAAAACCCCGGGCCTTTTTCCGGATATTTTGTTTGTCTAAAAATAATTACAATAGCCTTATATTTGAATAAATAAAACTTATATTATTTTTGGGAGGCAGCCAACCAGACCCAAAAGCCCAGCCGGCCACCTCCAAACTCTAACCCTAATCCCTAGCCTAAACCGCACCACACTCGCCGCCGCTGTGCGTCGCACTCACCCTATCATGTTGCAACTGCGCGCGGGAGAGCAAGCGACGCACGCTACGACGCGACCGCCCTAGCTGCTACCTACCCCGCGCGCGGTGCATCGTAGAAACCCGACCCACCCCTCGTGCAATGACGCACGTTTGACACGACGCGGGCCCACCTTCCACCAACCACAACCCACCATCCCCTACTCGACGTGTTCGTCCCGCGTACCCAGCCCCATCCCGATCGATTCCCTCGCTCTCGCCCCAACCTACCTCCCCTCCACCTCGTCTTGTGATCCGCCGCCTGCGACCCCGGTGCCCCGGTGCCTCCCTGTGAAGCTCCTCGAGACCGGCCTCCTTCTGCCGCCGCCGAATCCGACCGCTGCCAGCGACCTACCCCGCAACCTCCCGCCGGCCCGCATCGCCGCCATTGCCTCAAACCCCGTGCCGACCTCCCTCTGCATCGATGCCACGCCCTCCTCTCGAGCTTCGGCAGGCACCGACGCCCCTTCCCCGGTTCCCTGCAAGGCAACCGCCCCGAGCATCGTCTCGCTCACGGCAAGACACCGGCGACCTCCTCGCCCTCGGTGTACCCGGTGCGCTTCGCCTCGGGCTGCGACTAAGCCCTGCTCCGACGCCCCCTCGTCCCCGCTCGAGCTCGCCAAGCTCCGCCATCCGCACGATGTCGTCGTCCCCGCCCGCTTCCTCGGAGCTCGTTGCCTCCCTCTGCAGGCGCCGCCCCTGCTCTGGCCCACAGCCGCGTGCCCCGGCGCGTCCTTGTTCTGCTTCCATGTCGCCCCTGGCCTTGCGCCTTCCCTACAGAAGCTCCTCCTCCGATGCTCGTCCTTTGCGCCGCAGCGCCGAGCCTCCCTTGTCCTGCGTCGACCCAGTGCCCCTCCTGCTATGTCCGTGACATTGCCGTGGTGTCTGCAAGGAATTGGGGTGTGGATGTTGAGTGATTTGGAGTTGTGATGAAGGTGACCAAGTAGAGATGGTGATGTGCCAACAAGGTGCGTTGACGGTGTAGTGCTACAACCAGGACTTCATATAAATCGAGGCTACAAGATCGACAAGTGACGACGTGACCTGAAGTATCCCAACAGGGACGGTCCGATGTCAAGATCTTCATCATGGGACACCAAGTTCTACCTCTCGGACCCGATGACCGGAAGGCCTTCGTCACGGGAAACCCCAAGGCCTTCGAGGTGGAACCGACAAGATCTACCTCACGGAGCACCGAGAACTCCTTTCCAGACCCGAAGATGCCGAGACCCCGAGTGCGCCTACACGAATCTGATGGCCGAGACCCCGACCCCGAGGCCCCGTTCCCGACGTCCAAGACCGATCCTCTAACCCCTCCGAGCCCAAGATCTTCGAACCCCTAATGTGTGACCCTTATCCGACCCCTATTTTTTTATAATATGACACATCTACTTGTTGCATTTAAATTGTTCATACTTGCATGCATATTGTGGGGTTTGGGGGCATTATGCCGATTCACTCATAATTAAATATGGAGACTATATGCGGGCTATATTTGTCTCATATGGCCCCATTTAAATTTGTGTAGCGAACCGATGCCATGTTTTGCCTTGTTAATACAACATTCAAATTGCGGGTTAGCTAAATAACATAAACTATATAATTAATTGTCGGGACCCCGGTTCCAATTAATATTGTCTAGTTGCACCGCATCTTTTCCATGCCATGCATCATATCATAATCATGCCAGATCTTCTGTAGTAGTATTAAATAGTGTATCCGGTGTTTCTTTTAGTGCTTTGCTTCTTCACGGATTAGGTCGTTGAGATGATGTGAGCTTCCACAAGTTCTTCGGACAATGTATCTTCGACAGTGTTTCCCAGGCCAGCAATCTCCCCCTTTCTACCTATTTTGCATTTGTAGTCTTTATTTTCTCCTGTTGATCTATTGCTATCCGTGTCGTGATGCTTTAGTGTTCCGTACCAGATATATTCCGTGTAGCCTTTATATTTCCTTGAAAACCTCCTATTACCTATTGTTTGGTAGATAGATGGTCTTGCGAGTCATAGTCGTTTGCTCAGGTGCGATCCCGTGTCGTGAAGTACCACACAGTTGTTGGGATGTTGTCATATGCTTTACGATGGAGAGGATCATGACTTTAAATACAACTATTAAATTGCTGGGACAACTAATGAAAGAGGCACCGGTGGGCAATATATGCTATTTGGTTTTTCATGTCCACTTGTGTCCCGTAGGCCCTGAGTACTTGGTTCCTGTTCCTTGGTTATTTGCACTATCCACATCCGGGAGACCCTATGGATCCCCCTTAGCCAGAGCTTGATTCATTTCTTATTTCTTGGGTCCACAAACTAGTTTGGGGCTTTATTACTATCCTGTACCTATGCCATGCTTTACTGCTTTATTTACGATTGTGCTTGGAGCACCTGTACTGTTTTGGATCATGACACGTTTTCACTGTATCGACAAGCCCAGTCACATTTTTGGGTTCCCAGTCATTTACCGCCGTCTACACAAACCCTGGGTCCGTCTCGGAGCCGGCCAACTTCGTTGTGGGTAGCTTAGTGGGGCGGCCCCCTGAAATATTTTATGAATCCTGTGATTGCTTTGTCGTGAAAGCCTCGTTGGGTTTTGATTTGGTTTTTCTGAGGTTGATCGTGTGTGTGTTGCTATTTGTGCACCCCTGCAGGGTAAATCTTTCTGAAAGTCGGTCGGTTATGGACGACTTGGAGCACAGTATCTCGATCATAGACAAGCATAACTAAAGTAGTGCTATAAATTTGACTTAATATGTGACTAGTAACCAGCTTCACTACAATGGAATGGATAATAAAAGTGCCAACAACTGGTGGAACTGGGGTGTATCGTGTCATGTTATACCTGCCTAGAAAGTATCGCAACTCCAATGGAATGAAATAAAAGTGCCAACAACTGCTGGGTTGGGATGACTCATGCTATCTATATCTGACTAGTAAGTGCTACAACTATAATGGAATAAATAAAATTGCCAACTATGTGAGTTCCTCGGTTTGACTTCCTCGTGTGGTCTCGAGGGGGAAATACCAGGATGGGTATGTTATGGTGTTACTATCAGGCTGGATCTGAATAGGTCTTTCTTATCCCTCTCTAATAGCCGACAGTTGAATCGAGTCTCTATAGATTGTTTAGTGCATGCTTCGCTGCCTCTTCAGGCCACCATACCTATGTAGACGAGAGCCGCCGAATTCTAGCCTCACCGTGTACTGGCCTTAGTACTAACGCTCCTCTTTTTTCCTTTGCCCTTTGTCAGCACCCCTTTTGTTTTAGCAGGTATAAGTTCGATGTTGTTAGCAGGGTTACCCTTCCGGCTTGGCCTGGGCAGGGTTATGGACGCCATTGGTTATTCTTCAGGGCTCTTAGCTCCATTTGCATCTTATCCGTACTCGGATGTTGTATCATTTTCAAGGTGATTTGGATCTTTGTATTGTATATCTGTATTCTTGACTCATGGAGTCGTTGTTGTATATATATGTTCTGTGGGTTCCATCGTGGATTATTGTGTAATGATATTACTCCGTTTTCCACCCTCACGCAAGTGCTTGGTGGGCATCTTTGAATCGTTTCTATGCGGGTTTGGCGGGAATCGCTAAAACTTGCATAGGGCCAATTCGAGGGTGTTACACACATCATTGAATACAAAGTTTTGCAGGCCAACCCTATTGCAAATTAAATTGAAGTCATTAGAAATACCGAGTTGGTTCAATATAATGGGGCAAGCCCACTTCGTTGCCTTCACTTCTCGATTCTTGATCTTATCGAAGCAATCACGTTGGAGCTTATTCCTGAACCGTATCCCCATGCATTCTTGAGCGACAACCCGAGAAGCGCTTGCGGCGGCACGAGCACGAGTTTGGATCCTTGTGTTCATCATCTAAAATAATAAAGAAAGACAAAAATAAAACTTTTTGATCCAACAATAATAAGCATAACATATTCCTCATGATAGCACACTAAAGAATCCCCTCAAAATAATAATCTAGGCAAGAGAATCATGGCAATTAGTTTATAGTAGGTCTCACCCTAGATTGATAATGACGATAGATCGAAGATGAATTTGCAAAAATTAATTGGAGGATCGGAGGAGAAACATACCGTAGATCACTTGTGTGCGAGGAAATCGAATGAAATTGAGTAGAGATGAAGATTTCTTGAGGTTTTGAGAGAGTTTGGAGGTAGAAGAGAGAAAAATGATTGAAGTTTTGGGTTGGAGGTACCTTCCTGTGGTGTTTTTGTGGTCGGACGCAACTATACGAGCAAACTATATGGCCAGAACAATGTGTTCCCGCCATATAGTTGGCCTTCTGTCAAAATTTTAGGGTTTCCACCTAGCGGCGCAGCTATACGGCCAGAACTATACGGCCGGAACAATGTGTTCCCCCCGTATAGTTGGTCGTCAAACCCTCTGTACCTGGAAAAGAAATTGTAAGAAAGCATCGATATCTATACGACCGGAACTATACGGCTGGAATTTTTATTCCCGCCGTATAGTTGGTCGTTAAACCGTCAGTACTTATGAAATAAAAATTGTCGATGGAAAAAATATCTATACGGTCGGAACTATACGGCCAGAATATTTATTCCCGATGTATAGTTGGTCGTTAAACCTTCTGTATTCATAAAAAAAAATCCATTTCTTCGAGAATTCTTTCTTATCCTGAAACTTAGTGAAACACCTTGTTTTTGACAAAAAAATGACAATAAATATTGTCGACCAACATCAGCATGTATTAAGCAGAATTTTTAGTAGCACCAAACTTCTTCTCCTCGATTGGAGCTTTCGAGCACTCTTTATTAAACATAAACTTAAACTAAAACTTAAAAACTTAAATCAAACCTTTATTTCTCATGGGTTGCCTCCCATGAAGCGCTCTTTTATGGTCAATAGCTTGACCTCAATGTTGCTCACTTAGGCCAGATGAGTGGAACATCCACTCCAAAATAGTTTGCCTTCAAAGTGATGGCCTCCTTTTCATCATGCTTGGCTTTCTTCTTCCTAGGTAAATGAATAACAAAAGGACCCCGCAAAGGCAATTGAAGCTTCACGTTCCCTTCATGTAGATTAATCAAAGCCTTAATAGTTCTTAAGAAAGGACGGCCTAATATAATAGGAGCAGTAGCATCTTCAGGCATGCCAACAATAACAAAATCAATAAGAGCAGGACAACTTTTAATGTATACTAAAGTATTCTCCTTAATTCATACAACTTGTTTGTAGGTAGAATCTGCTAGATGCAATTTTAACTCGGTGATTTCAAAAGAGCCAAGATTTAACTTATTAAAAAGACTTTTTGGAATTGTTGAGACGCTTGCACCTAGATCACAAAGTGTAGCTATCTCATTATTCCTAATTTTAATCTTAATAGTAGGCTCAAATATATCATCAAGCTTCACAGGTAATTTTTCAGCAATTTTCTTATATTCTTCCTCAAGCTCACATACCTTTATTGCTACCTGATTAATGAAGTGTTGGTACATAGCTTCCTCATTTCCTTCACTTACCGGAATCTTGGCATTGATCCTTTTTACAAGATCTTCAACAGTGTAATTTGGTAAAGGAGCATTACTATAATCAAGTTCTTCATGCTCCTCCCTTTGGATTCTTATCATCTTGAGGTCTTCAACAGGATTGGGCTCAGCTTTACCTGCAAATTCAGCTAAATGAGAGTTTAACTCTCGTTTCTCTTACCTAGTTGTGCCTCAACAATCCTCGTTATTTCTTGGAGGACTTGCAAATCATTCCTCAAACTTACAGCTTGGTTAGATAATTTACCAAGCATAGCATCATGGTTCTCCGTTATTTTAACAAGAATATTGTTTTGCACATTTTGTGAGTCTATAAAAGACTTAAGTGTTTCTTGGAGACTACCATTACTGATTCCCATATTATTATTAGAGTTACCTGTAGGACTAGAATAATGTTTCTGAAAATTAGGATTATAATTCTTTTTCCAAGCAGGGTTATAATCATTACGAGCTATGAAGTCTATTTCTTCAATATTTGATCCAGAGATAGCTCTTACCTGGATTTCCTTACCTTTTACGGCTAATATGAGCTCATCCAACTTAGCATTGAGTTCTTCATTTTCTTGTGGTGAGACGGAGTTCACCTTCTTCGTGTTTGATCTATCCACATGCCATTGGGCATGGTTGTCTTGCATATTGTCTAGCAGCTGCTTTGCTTCGGTAATATGTTTACCCATAAATGTTCCTCCAGCTGCAGTATCAAGCATAGACTTAGACACAGGGTTAAGAGCATTATAAAACAAATGGAGAACTAACCAGTCTTCCATCCCATGGCTAGGACAGTTTCTCATGCATTCTTTCATCCTCTCCCATGCAAGCGATAGTGGCTCACGCTCTTCTTGTCTAAAACTAGTAATATTAGATCTTAGTTGCATAGTCTTTACAGGTGGGAAAAATTTAGTCATAAATAAAGAAGTACATTCCACCCATGATGTAATTGTATTTCTAGGCAAAGATAGCAACCATTCTTTTGCTCTTCCTCTAAGAGAGAAAGGGAATAAGCGCAATTTGACCGCATCAGGGTCAACATCTTTTATGAGCATCATATCACATATTTTAGTGAAAGTATTCAAGTGCATACCTGCGTCCTTAATGGCAGAGCTTCCAAATTGATTCTGTTGAACCAAACTTAAATAATGGGGCTTAATTTCATAATCATCAGCAACAATTGCTAGCTAGGTAATAGGAGTACGCAAATAATCATTGTTGGGAGTAGCAAACTCCCCAAGCTTCTTTTCAGCCATATTTCCTATGTTTTTGGGTTTTCTTGAACAGAGACTTCTAATAGTAAAAACAAGAATTTAAAGACTAATTAATTTTTTGTTTTTTCAAATAAAGACCGAAAGCAAATTAAAAATTAAAAACAAGAATTGAAACTAGCAAGGTTCCTACTAACCTCACTAGGGTAGGTATTGCTTCCCTGGAAACGACACCAGAAAAAGGGTTGATACCTGCAATCCGGATTACGGATGTAGTATAGCTGTTTTTCCCTAGTAGACCTAGGTTTATCGAATCCTCAGGAAGCAGAAAGCATAGTGAAGTTACTTTAACGGACCTTCAGGAGTTTTAGAATTCCTTTTGTGTTTTTACCGAACCAAGAGTTTGCTGTCTTTTGTTTTTATCGATGATGGAGAGAGAGGGCATAGGGCTTTCGGTTTCACCTATAGCTGTGTAAAACATCTGATGGGAATAAAAGATAATGATAAAGTATGCATTTAATTGTTAGAGCAAGATAAATTATATGTGGGCAGTGCATCCATAATTGCTATTGCCTCCTCAACCGCTTATAGCAATAACCTACTAGTATCATCCATAGAAGAAAGAGAACTAATGATATGCATAGTGATGTCACCGTTAATCCCAAGTAAATCCCTCACATACAGTTGTACTATCCCTTCTATCACTGGGGTTCCCAACCTGCAGATTAGTCATTACTCATACTCCATATACCTGGCTCAATCCTCGGGGTCTTGGGTACCTGACAAGTCCTTGGATTGAGGTAAGAGAGGATACAATAATCATCATGTCATACAAACTAATACATGATCCCATCTATGATAAATAACATACGCAAAAGCTATATGGCTAGGCCGAAGCCTTAGTCCAGGGAGGATTACTCACACATAGAGATGAAATCAAAGATCATAAACATTGCAATGGGAATCATGAGATTGATAGCAAATAGTCTTACAATGTTGCCAATCGAAGATGAGATCTACTATTACAAGTGGTGGAATATGGCTATGGTGGTGGAGAATGGTTTGGAGATTAGATCTAAGTCTATTCCTCCGACGGCTCTTCAGTGTTGTGGATGCAGGGTTCTAGTGGCGAGAGGGTCGAAAGGGCTCTTTTCTCATCGCCCGAGGCTTCTTTATATAGGGGTCCCTTCATAAAAGTTGTTCTGTTTGACCTAGCGGTGGCGACGGTAACTATACGACCGCAACTATATGGCCAGAATTTTAGTCCCGCCGTATAGTTGGTCGTTAAAGTGTCTATCTCCACTTCACAACTCCTGGTTTCTTTGGGTTATTGGAAATATCATATCTTTGACTTTAATGTAGTGATTTCCATCATCAAACGTTATTATCTGCGTAGGGAAAAATAGCAAGAAAGAATTGCATACCCCTTTGATCATTAGGCATTAGTGGCAAGGTTTAGAGAGATATTTCATCAAAAATATGAATAATATCCAGTTTAAATGTGGACGTAAATGGCTATATGTCAGAGCCATCACCTATCCGGAACCAACCTGATACTAACACCAAACATAACTCATCATGGAGTTTCCCCCTCGAGACCAAATGAGGAAGTACTTCCGAGGAACTCACACAGTTGGTAGTTTTATTAATCATTCCATTATAGTTGCAATACTTACTAGTCAGATATAGATAGCATAAGACATCGTAATATCATTAGTTGTTGGCACTTTTATTTATCCATTCTGTTGTCGTGGAGCTTATTACTAGTCATGCCAAAGTCAAATTTATAGCACTACTTTGTTTGAGTTATCTATGGTCAAGACAATGTGCTCCAAGTAGTCTATAAGCGTGGACACGGCTTTTCGAAAATATTTACTCTGCAAGGGTGCACAAATAGCAACACACATGATCAACCTTGGGAAAAACCAAGTGAAAGCAAAGAGGCATCACGACAAGGCATTCTCAAGATTCAAAAATTATTTCGGGGGTCACCCCACTAAGCTACCCGCAACAAAGTCGGTTAGGCTCCAAAATGGACACGAGGTTTGTGGTGATGGATGAAAAATACTAGGAACCCGAAAGTGTGATTGGGCTTGTCTAGACAGCATAAACATGGCATGATTCCTAAACAGTACAGTAGTAAACTGCTCCTCGAGCAATAGTAGTAAATAAAGTAGTAAAGCATGACATAAGTACATGATAGTAGTAAAGCCCCAAACTAGTTTGTGTCCCCCAAAAATAAGATGTGAATCAAGATCATACCAAGGGGTTTCATGGGTCCACATGTGGATATTGTGATAGTCAAGGAACAGGAATCAAGTACTCTGGTCCTAGGTGGACACAAGCGGGCGAAATAAAAGCCAAATCTCAACTATTTCCCACCGGTGCCTCTTTATTAGTTATATCTATTCCCAACATTTTAACTATCAAGTTGTAATTAGAACCATGGTTACCTCCACGATTAAGCATGTAACAACATCCCAACAACTGTGGAACTCGATGAATTGAACCAACACCTGAGCAAGCAACTACAACTCGCAAGACCAACTATCTACTAAACAAAGGGCAATAAGAAGTTACCAAGGCAATATAGGCTGCAGGGAAAATATAAATGGTATTGATGTCTACGCACTTCTATTCTTGTAGACAGTTGTTGGGCCTCCAAGTGCAGAGGTTTGTAGAACAACAACAAGTTTTCCCTTAAGTGGATCACCCAAGGTTTATCGAACTCAGGGAGGAAGTGGTCAAAGGTATCCCCTCTCAAGCAACCCTGCAATCAAGATACAAGAAGTCTCTTGTGTCCCCAACACACCCAATACACTTGTCAGGTGTATAGGTGCACTAGTTCGGCGAAGAGATAGTGAAATACAAGTGGTATGCATAATTATAAGTGGTAATGGTGCCAGAAAATAGCTTGCTGGCGTGGAAGAGACTAAAGGCAAACTGAAATAAAGATAGAAGCAAGCAAACATGTAACAGATCTAGTTGCAAACGGTGTTTCAATGCTTAGAAACAAGGCCTAGGGATCATACTTTCACTAGTGAACACTCTCATATAAGTATATTCTTCTTTATGATACTACGCTGAACTACTCTCCGGTTGGACACTCTAATCCATGGTAGGGCTATAACAACACACCTCAAAGTAAGCCTTTCCCATCTAGATAACCCCACACTGTCACCCTGAGCACTAGATGGTTCAAACAAACACCACAATTTCATAAAGACATCCAACTCCAAATATAACTCATAACAAGTATTTGTAATCTCTAGCCTAAGTGCTACCATGGTGTGCACACTGTCAACTTCACACACATGGGGAGAGTAGAGATCTATTAAAGCACTTGAGTAGCAAGGTAGATCTATAGATTACAAGCTCATGATCTCAATAAGGTCATGCATAGAGAGAGATGAACACATAGCTACCGGTAGAACCCTTAGCCTTGAGAGAGAACTACTCCCTTCTCATCATGGGAATCAACAACGGTGATGGAGATGGCGGTGGAGATCGATGGAGATAGCTCTAGGGGCACTTCCCGTCGGCAGTCTTAACAGAGACTTTCATCCCCGAATATCCCCTTCGGTGGCAAGGCTGGAACTTTTCGTGGCTGGAGGCTTGACGATTTAGGGTTTTTGCATCGGGAGGCATCTTATAGGCGAAGAGGCAAGGTCGGTGGGCGGCCAGGGGGCCCACACCAACTGGTGACGCGGCCAGGGCTAGCCCTCACCACCACATGGTGTGGACACCCAGTGGCCCCTATCCGTCTCGTCTTCTGTCTCCATGAGTCTTCCGGGAAAGTAATGACTTTGGCTTTTGTCCGGTCCAATTCCGAGAATATTCATTTTCTGACTTTCTAGAACCAAAAACAGCAGAAAACAGGCAACTGGCACTATGGCATCTTGTTAATAGGTTAGTCCAAGAAAGTGTGCAGAAAGTACTCCAAAGTGTAGACAAAACATAAGAAAGTAGATAAAACCAAGCATGGAACATCAAAAATTATGGATACGTTAGCAACATATCAACATCCCCAAGCTTAACTCCTGCTCGTCCTCGAGTAGGTAAGTGATAAAAAGAAATAATAATTTTTGAGGTGACATGCACCATCATAAACTTGATCAAAGTATTTGTAAAACATTCATAGCTGGGATCATAGTACTTCAATCATAACATGAAAGACAAAGTTCTAGCAATAAGACAAAGAAACTATGTTGCAACATGAAAAGGCACAAACAAAAGATTAATGAATAACAATGCTTTGCAAGACGTTTGTTTGTTTCACATAAAAAAACATAGCATAGTGGCATTCAGCTTGTCCCTCATAGAGTAGCAAACATAAATGCATAGGACACCTTCAAAGTTCATAAGAGTGACTAGATACAAATAGTTTAGAACAAGCAATATCAAAGCTATGCATCAATCAACAAGTCTTGGGACAATGCACATAGAACTAAGAATGGCCACTATGCTCTCTTAATAGGTGCATAAAGATAGAAGGTGGAGACTCAACATAAAAGTAAAAGAAAGGCCTTCATAGAAGGAAGTAGGGATTCAAATCTCATAAAGAGCTTCCAAAAATTATGGTACTTATTAGCTTTCAACTCTCATTGCCTCTATCATAAGCATCTTGAAGTGATTAAGGTTAAAGTGAACAAACTATGGAGTATATGCTTGACAAAGTATAAGTTAGAAATCTCATGTCCCTTGAATACAAGGGCCGCTCCTCATGCTACTCAAGTTTAGTCACCGGTAAGTTCTGTCATTGTAAGTACATGTGTATCATAGAGAACCGCCAACGGGGTACCCCTTGCCCGATGATACGGAAGAATCCCCATATCAAAATGACAAGGCAAGCAGACAACGAGCATCTCAGCAATCTTCTTATTTACCATGGGAATATGGTGCTTTTTTTTTCTCTCTTTCCTCTTTTCATAATCTCTTTTTTTCTTTTTCTCTTTTTTCTCAATATCGGACTGTCTTTTTTTTATAAGAAGAATGCTTCATAGACAACTCATTATGGTTACGCTGCAGGTTTTCACCATGACAACATGGATTAGACCAGCGGCCCAGGCGTTTCTCTAACACATATACATAACTCCATGGACTTACAAGCTCCCCTTTCATTTCACACTGACGACATCTATAGACAAAAGAGCATGATATCAACTAGGTACAAAGTACAAGTGCAATGTTGAAAGCGTTCCCCATGACAACATGGTTCTGCTAATCCCCAACAAATAAGTGCAAGCATATACAACATAGACGATACAATGGTTCAAGTTTATTAAGGGCAAGAAAAGTAAAGTGTGCCATCAAGTTCGTGAGAGCTTTAATCACTAGTTTTCTCATAACAAGTTTAATTCGGAAGGTAGATAAAAACATGAATATACTGAGGTATGGTGGGATCTTTGGAATAACTTGGTTTTAGGAGTTGGATGCATGAGTAGAACTCATACTTGGTTGTGGAGGCTAGCAAAAGACTGGGAGCGACAAACTAAGAGAGCAATAATGGCCATAGTCATGCAGAGCGACAAAACATCATTGGTCAAAGCATAAAGTGGTACTACAAGTTGAAAACTAAAGGATCATAAAGGCTATGGTGACTTGGGATAGTCATAACATGGTGTGATCATGTGCCAAGTCAACCCAAATAAAGCATCAAAGGAGAATACCAGAATACTATGCTTTAATATGCTAAAACAACGCATGATTCTTCAACGGCACATTAAGCAATCTCAATTGTTTATAACAAGTCATGCTATAGCAAAGAATACTAAGCATAAAGCCAAAACAATATCGAGCATGGCATGACAAAGCATAGGCCACAGTCAAAAACAAGCTCTCTTTACCACTTAAGCATGAACTTTCCTACTCTTTTCCAATCCAAACCAAACTATTTGAAAACCAATGTATGAAAGAGGGGGTACAACCAATTTATTCAGCAAACTAAGCAAACAAATCAAATGAAAAACCAAAACGAGAACAAAAAAGAAGACGCTCCAAGAACAACACAACTATGCATGAAACAATAAAAATGAAGTGTTTGGAAGAAACCTGGGATTTTTATTGATGAAGAGGGGGATATATCCAAGACTCATCTAAAAGTTTTGGGTTATATCCCAATAAGTACTTTTCTTTAACGCCTTTAAGTTAGGCATGATAGTTTGAAAAGATGCTCACATAGGAAATATGAATTGAAGTAAAAGAGAGCATCAAGAAGCAAATTCAAAACACATTTAAGTCTAATCCACTTTCTATGCATAGGAATCTTGTAAACAAACAAGTCATGAAAGCACAAAGAAACAAGCATAGGAAAGAAAAACAAGTGCAATTTCAAAATTTTCAACATAAAGAGGGGAAACTTAATGGTGTTGAGATACAGTTTCCCTCTCTCATAATAACTTTCAGTAGAATCATGAATAAAATTAACAATATAACTATCACATGAAACATTCTTATCATGAGCCACATGCATACAAGAATTAATACTCCCCACATAAACATAGTCATTCTTATTAACTGTAGTAGGAGCAAATTCAACAAAATAGCTATCATTATTATTCTCATCACCATAATCATCAAATAAAGGAGGCATATTGTAATCATAATTAATTTTCTCCTCAATAGTAGGTGGAATGAAAATATCATATTCGTCATTGCAATCATCATATATTGGAGGTATAGTATCATCATAAGCAACAGAATAGTTATCTTCCAAAGTGTGTTCATTTGTAAACATATCATCATTGGAAGGAACATGGATAGCACTAATAGTACAACGATTATTAATATCATCATTTTTAGAATTGGTACTGAAGAGATTTTCAATATCAAAGGTAGTGTGATTTTCCCAATCATGATCACTACTATAGGTAATAGGCATAGGAACATCATCGAGTTCAGACTCATCAAAAACTATAATAGGAGCAACATGCTTAGGGGATGATACATTGCAAATGTATCTATAATTTTTGATGTTCCATGCTTGGTTTAATCCACTTTCTTGTGTTTTGTTCCAACTTTGGAGTACTTTTATTATGATTTCTTGGACTAACCTATTAACAAGAGCCACAGTGCATTTGCATTTTCTGCTGTTTTGGTTCCGGAAAGTGAAAATGAATATTCTCGAATTGGACGGGACAAAAGCCAAAGTGCCTATTTTTCGGAGGGATCAAGTGCGAATACGAGGCGGAGAGGCTGGGGCCGGCCACACCACCTGGCAGCGCGGCCAGGCCTGGCACGCCAGGTGGTCTGCGACCCCAGACCTCGGCCTCTCCTTCCGCCTATAAGTTGCCTCGGGACGAAAACCCTAAGCACCGATCAAAAATCCACGAAGAGTCTCAGAGTCGCCGTCATCTCCATCCCTAGATCGGGAGGGATCTGAAGCTCTTCCGGCACCACGGAGAGGGGAATTCACCCTAGAGGCCTTCTTCATCACCATGCAAGCCTCCGATGTGATGCGTGAGTAGTTCATCCTTGAACTACGGATCCATGTAGTAGCTAGATGGCTGGTTTCTCCTCCTTTGTGCTTTCATGTTTAGATCTTGTGAGCTCCGTTCATGATCAAGATCATCTATTTGTAATTCATACATGTTGTGTTTGTGGGGATCCGATGGATATTGAGATGCTATTTCAGATTGATTATTGATTCTATCATGTCTTTGTTATTTGAGATCTTGCATGCTTTCCGTTGTTAGTAGCTATCTTGGCCAAGCAGATGCTAGCAACTCCAAGAGTTAGTATTTATGCTCGATAGTAGGTTCATGCCTCTGGTAATCTGGGGAAGTGACAGAAATCTCTAAGGTACTAGATGTGCTGTTGCTACTAGGGAGAAAACAACGATCCTTTGTTCATAGAACAATCGTATTGTTTACTTTACAAGCAGTTCATAAAGCAATAGTCTGTTGCTTGCAACTTAATACTGGAGGGGGTTCGGATGATAACCTGAAGGTGGATATTAGTCATAGATGCAGTTGGATGGCGGTCTATGTATTATGTTGTAATGCCCAATAAAGTCTCAAAGGATTCAAGATGATTAGTATATGCATGTATTGCTTTCTCGGTGTTTGTCAATTGCCCCGCTGTAATTGGTTCACCCAGCATGTTACCTATCTAAGGAGAGCCACCTCTAGTGAACTATGGATCCCGATCCTTTGTCTTTACATAGAATCTACAATCTTTTACTGCTTTGTGTTTACTTTCTGCAAACTTTTACTTCTTTCCATTCGATACGTTTAATCCTTTGTTTTCCACAAAACACGGTGAGATTAACAACCTCATCGCAAGTTGGGGACAAAGTTCTGTGGTTGTGTTGTGCAGGTCTCCATGTTGCTACTACTAGCCGGTAGTGCTTAAAGCCAAAGCTAGTAACACCTTTGGGGTGTTTCCTTGCTCCTACTGGTTCGATTAAACCTTGGTTTCATAACTGAGGGAAAACTTGCTGATGTGCTCATCATACCTTCCTCTTGGGGTTCCCAACAAGCTCTACGTCGATCGTCGAGCGCATTAAGCTATTTTTTGGTGCCGTTGCCGGGGAGTCAAGGACATCTTCACAAGGGGAGTCCCTCATAACCAATCTCTTTACTTTGTTGTTTTTGTTTTGCTTAGCTTTCTTTTTTCTTTGTTTGCTTGTTTTGTTCTTCAAAAAACACACAAAAATTAGTTCTACTTGCTTTTCTTTCTTTATAAAAAAAACAAACACAAAAAAATTAAGTCTCCTTTAGTTGTCACCTCTTCCTTAGCTCACCATGTTGATCCCTACTTTCACCTTGAAAGACCTTTCAATTGGTAGTGGTTCTATAATTGGGAAAGATAATATTGAAGAATTCTTTAATCATGTTAGTAAACATGAAGATACTGAGGATAGATCCCTTGTAGAACTTGCTCCAAATTATGAGATTGCTGCAGCTTCTTTAATTCACATGTTAGAAGCTAGGTTTGTTAACCTCAACCCCTTAATGCAAGTAATGTTTCTTAAGCTTAAAGAAATTGAAGACCCTGAAAAGAGGGATTTTATTCTAGAAACTTTGTTTAAGGAGTTCTATGATGTTGCTAAAGAAGCTAGAAAAGTTTTTGAATGTTTCAATATGCTAGGCTCATGTGTAGATGTGGTTGGGACACGAGAAAAGATGAACAAAACCGAACCTAATGGGAGGAACCTAAGATACCAATACCCTTCAAACTAGTAGCAATACATGATGCCGTAGAAAAGAATCTTGATTGGATTGTTCTTGCAAACCCTTTTGATGAGAATAGTGAACCTAAGAGCATTGAGAGAGGATCCTCTAGAACTTACTTGGATGATATACCTTGCCTTGTTGAAAATATTTCTGGTATTGGTTTTAATGCTTCTTCATTTGAGAACACTTGATTCTTTCTTTGCTTCTTATGCCTAACTTAAAGGCGTTAAAGAAAAGTACTTATTGGGAGATAACCCAAGAGTTTTAGATGAGTCTTGGAAGTTATTACCTCTGTAATAACCTCTCCTTATCCTTTTTATTTGCTTTTTGTGCCAAGAGCAACCTCTAATGAGAGTGAAGTAATGATTGGGAAAGTTGCTGTCCCGAAACAGATTTCTGTGCTTCATCGTAAAAATTCCTGAGAGAGCTCTGTATGTCGGATTGAGCTGTAATTGTTTATGGTTCTGCCCCAGGTTGTTATCTAACTTTCTTCAGTTTGACACGTTTTGATTTGAGCAACAGAAGGTCTTCGAAAAATTTCGTCTTTACCTGCTGGTCTGTTTTGACAGATTTCTGCCATTTTCTGCATTTGCTTCTTGTTGGTTTCTTCTTGAGTTATTTTGGGGAATTGAGCTTTTTGAGGGAAGTGCTACAGTATCTAGTGTTCTAATGGAAGTTTATTTGGTGTTAGAACTGAACCTTGAGACTTGTTTATCTTGAGTGCACTAATGTTGCTAATGAGATTGTGTGAAGTTTTGTATGAAGAAAAATTTTCAGGTGTATGGAAGAAATGAGTAACGAGCTGAAGGATGGACTAAAGCTCAAGCTTGGGGATTCCACGCGTGTCACCCCAAGAAATATCCAAGAAGTACAAGCATTAAAGCTTGGGGATGCCCAAGGCATCCCCTTCTTCATCAATAAAAATCCCAGGTTTCTTCCAAACGCTTCATTTTTATTGTTTCATGCACAGTTGTGTTGTTCTTGGAGCGTCTTCTTTTTAGTTTTGGTTTTGGTTTTTAGTTTGCTTGGTTTGTTTAGTTTTCTGAATAAGTTGGTTGGACCCCCTCTTTCATACATTGGTTTGCAATTAGTTTGGTTTGGTTTGGAAAAGAGTAGGAAAGTTCATGCCTATGTGGTAAAAAGAGCTCGTTTTTGACTGTGGCCTATGCTTTGTCATGCCATGCTTGATATTGTTTTGGCTTTATGCTTAGTATTCTTTGTTGTAGCATGACTTGTTATAAACAATTGAGATTGCTTAATGTGCCTTGGATGAATCATGCGTTGTTTTAGCATATTAAAGCATAGTATAGTGGTATTCTCCTTTGATGCTTTATTTGGGTTGACTTGGCACATGCTCACACCATGTTATGACTATCTCAAGTCACCATAGCCTTTATGATCCTTTAGTTTTCAACTTGTAGTATCACTTTATGCTTTGATCAATGATGTTTTGTCACTCTGCATGATTATGGCCATTATTGCTCTCTTAGTTTGTCGCTCCCAGTCTTTTGCTAGCCTCCACCACAAAGTATGAGTTCCACTCATGCATCCAACTCCCTAAACCAAGTTATTCCGAAGAGTCCACAATACCTACCTACTAGCTTATGCTATTCCAAGTATATTCATGCTTTTGTCTACCTTTCACTTGTTATGAGAAAACTAGTGATTAAAGCTCTCACGAACTTGATGGCACACTTTAATTTTTTGCCTCTAATAAACTTGAACCATTGGGTCCTTCTTTGTTGTGTATATGCTTGCGCTTTATAAGTTGAAATTAGCAGAACCATGTTTCATGGGGAACTCTTTCAACATTGCACTTGTACTTTGTACTCCCTTGATATTATGTTCTTTTGCTTACGGATCCCGGCGGTGTGAAATAAATGTGGAACTTTCATGATCATGGAGTTTGTATGTGTGTTAGAGAAACGCCTGGGCCGCTAGCCTAAGCCATGCCTAATCATGGTGGAAACTTGCAGCATCACCATAATGAGCACTCTATGAAGCATCCTCAATAAAAACCTATGCAAATAGCAAATAAAAAGATCGCTGAGATGCTCATTGTCTGCTTGCCTTGTCATTTTGATTATGGGAAAGCTCCCGTATCATGTGCAAGGGGTACCCTTTGGCGGTTCTTAATGATACACACATACTTACAATGACAAGAGCTTACTCGTGACTAAAGTTGAGTAGCATGAGGATCGGTCTTTGTAAGTTAGGGGCATGAGATTTCGGTTTATAACTTGTCAAGCATATCCTCTTAGTTGTGTCACTTTAACCTTAATCACCTTCAAGATGCTTATGATAGGGGCAATGAGAGCTGAAAGCTACAAGTACCATAATTTTTGGAAGCTCTTTATGAGACTTGAATCCCTACTTCCTTTTACAAAAGGCCTTTCTTCCACCATTATATTGAGTCTCCACCTTCTATCTTTATGCACTACTTTGAGAGCATAGTGGCCATTCTTAGTTTTGTGTGCATTGTCCCAAGACTAGTTGATTGATGCATAACTTGTTATTGCTTGTTTGAAACTATTGTATCTAGTCACTCTTATGAACTTTGAAGGTGTCCCATGCATTTATTTGCTACTCTATTGAGGGACAAGCTGAATACTTTTATGCTATGTTTTTTTATGTGAAACAAACAAACATCTTGCAAAGCATTGTTATTCATGAATCTTTTGTTTGTGCCTTTTCATGTTGCATCATAGTTTATTTGCTTATTGCTAGAACTTTGTCTTTCATGTTATGATTGAAGTACTTTTATCCCAGCTTTGAATGTTTTGCAAATACTTTGATCAAGTCTTTGATGGTGCATGTCACCTCAAAAATTATTTCTTTTTATCACTTACCTACTCGAGGACGAGCAGGAGTTAAGCTTGGGGATGTTGATACATTGCAAATGTATCTATAATTTTTGATGTACCATGCTTGGTTTTATCCACTTTCTTGTGTTTTGTTCCAACTTTGGAGTACTTTTATTATGATTTCTTGGACTAACCTATTAACAAGAGCCACAGTGCGGTACTGTTTTCTGCTGTTTTTGGTTCGGGAAAGTCGAAAATGAATATTCTCGAATTGACGGGACAAAGCCAAAATGCCTATTTTTCCGGAGGAGGATCAAGTGCGAGAATGAGACGGAGATTTGGGGGCCGGCCACACCACCTGGTCACGCGGCCAGCTGCGCGCCAGGGGTGTCCGCCAACCCCAGACCCCTCGGCCTCTCCTTCCGCCTATAAGTTGCCCTCGGGACGAAAACCCTAAGCACCATCAAAAATCCACGAAGAGTCAGAGTCATCATCATCTCCATCCCTAGATCGGGAGGGATCTGAAGCTCTTCCGGCACCTGCGGAGAGAATTCACCACAGGCCTTCTTCATCACCATGCATGCCTCCGTGTGATGCGTGAGTAGTTCATCCTTGGACTACGGATCCATGTAGTAGCTAGATGGCTGGTTTCTCCTCCTTTGTGCTTTCATGTTTAGATCTTGTGAGCTCCGTTCATGATCAAGATCATCTATTTGTAATTCATACATGTTGTGTTTGCGGGGATCCGATGGATATTGAGATGCTATTTCAGATTGATTATTGATTCTATCATGTCTTTGTTATTTGAGATCTTGCATGCTTTCCGTTGTTAGTAGCTATCTTGGCCAAGTAGATGCTAGCAACTCCAAGAGTTAGTATTTATGCTCGATAGTAGGTTCATGCCTCCGTAACTGGGAAGTGATGAAATCTCTAAGGTACTAGATGTCTTTGTGCTACTAGGAGAAAACAACGATCCTTTGTTCATAGAACAATCGTATTGTTTACTTTACAAGCAGTTCGTAAAGCAATCATCTGTTGCTTGCAACTTAATCTTTGGAGGGTTGGATGATAACTGAAGGTGGATTATTAGTCATAGATGCAGTTGGATGGCGGTCTATGTATTATGTTGTAATGCCCAATCAAGTCTCAAAGGAGTCAAGATGATTAGTATATGCATGTATTGCTTTCTCGGTGTTTGTCAATTGCCTCGCTGTAATTTGTTCACCCAGCATGTTATCTACCTAAGGAGAGCCACCTCTAGTGAACTATGGATCCCGGTCCTTTGTCTTTACATACAATCTACAATCTTTTACTGCTTTGTGTTTACTTTCTGCAAACTTTTACTTCTTTCCATTCGATACGTTTAATCCTTTGTTTTCCACAAAACACGGTGAGATTGACAACCTCATCGCAAGTTGGGGACAAAGTTCTGTGGTTGTGTTGTGCAGGTCTCCACGTTGCTACTAGCACCGGTGCGCTGCCAAAGCTCAGCTAGTAACACCTTTGGGGTGTTTCCTTGCTCCTACTGGTTCGATTAAACCTTGGTTTCATAACTGAGGGAAAACTTGCTGCTGTGCTCATCATACCTTCCTCTTAGGTTTCCCAACGAGCTTTACGTCGATCGTCGAGCGCATCAGGGGAAAATACCGTTTCCTCTCTCCTTTTACTCCTCCTTTTCTTCTTTTTCTTTTTCTCTTTAGGAGGGAGGGGCTTGAAAGGAAGCTTCTCCATATACCCTGGTTCATTGTTAGAGACAATAGAAGAAACTTTGGAGGATTCCTCCTTTTCATTAATAAGAACAAAACAGATATTAGTCCTGTCATATTTTGGTAAAACCTCATCTTTTATAATATGTTGTATGTAAGTATTTGTGTGGCAATTATCAACACAATAAATATGACAACCATGCAGGACACTATTCATATCAAAAGCACCCATATCTGCCAAAGAGGTTTTTCTTGATAACTCTTCACATCCCAAAAATAATGTAAGTTCATCATACTGATTAGGAGTGATCATGTCATCACAATACAAACTTGCAGTACTCATTGGATTAGAAGGGATATTATTATGGCCTGAGCATTGAAAATTGAAATGACCCACTTCAAAGCAAAGTTCGCAAATAAAAGGATAGAGGGCACAGACTTTTTTACCAAGATCATTTAGAGCCCTATACCACGTTCTAGTTTTTTCATTCCTGTGGGTGATGCAATATTCTTCTTCAATTTGATTATTCTCACAAGGTCTATGTATTCCACAAAAATTAACATGTTTATAAGAAGTAGTACTTTCAGAGGTTTGAGCATATTTATTGCTCTCATTAATAACAATTTCATTTTCCATGCAAGTGTCTTTAAAAGGCTCATGATACATGTCCCATTTTTATTTAGGAGCATTAATATGAGAAGCAAAGGATCTAAAACAATCAATAAGAATTTGAGGATCAAGACCATATTTAGCACTAAGCTCTTGAAAATCAGCAGTTTCAGCGAAAGACTTAATGCAATCATACTCATAGTTTATACCTGGTTCTTTACCTTTGTTGTTATCCCAATCTTCGGTATTGCTTTGAATTGTTTTAAGAAGATCCCACTTAGCTTTGACATCCTTACTTGTTAAGGATCTCTCTAAACAAGTATGTAGATAGTCCTTATAATGTCTTGAAAGCCTTGCATAGAAATTATTAATAACAATATTACTAGAGAGCTCATGAATGGGACATTTGAGCATTAGTGACTTCAATCTCCCCCATGCTTGGGCAATACTTTCTCCATCATGTGGATGAAAATTATAAATGTAATTCCTATCTTTATGAATTTCATGAGGAGGATAAAATTTAGAGTAAAAGAGAGATTCAAGTTCCTTCCACTCCAAATGATGAGGATCATCTAGTAGCTCATACCACTCCCTTGCTTTGCCCTTGAGTGACAAAGGAAATAGCTTCCTCTTAACTTGGTTCATTGAAATACCTGCTGACGAGGGTTTAACTCGTAAATGCCCATTGTTATGGACTTGGGTTTTGGAGAAGGAGGGAGCGCTGGAGACATCTATAGGCTAGCAAACAAGAACACAGGGGACAAAGGATTTACCCAGGTTCAGGCCTCGTAGAGGTCCCTACTCCTGCTTGTCTGCTCGTGGAATTATCGAGGGAGTCGAAAGTTACAATGATGCGCAGATGAAATCTGGCGAGGGTTGCGAAAACTAGGGTTGCGTGTGTCCTCCTCGCCGCCCCCTCCTAGCCTTTATATAGATAGGCTAGGTCTCGGGTAGCAGGTCAAGTCGGTTACAAGTTAGGGTTTTCCCCTTCAAACTTTCTATCTTTAGCTTCTTCTTGTCCTTCAAGCAATTGAGAGTCCATAGGTTACTCGAGTCCCTCCATCCGGGCCTTGGCGACACCGTGGGCCTGTACGTATTTGGGCCGTATATACCAAGTTCAGTACAGGGTATACCCATGTCAATAGCCCCGAAAGTGTCTAGTGGAATCATGATTATTGGGGACTTTGAAGCCTTTGAGTGCTGAATGAGTATATTTCAATTGCTTTTATTTGTGTCATAGGGATTGTTGATATCGTGCACGATATAACAAAGTATCGATGTCAGTTAACCACCTTAGGGTGAAACAACGCATAATCTACTCGAATTGAGTCCGGACTCGAATCCGGAAAAATCTTGGTGTAATTCGACTCGGGCGGAGGTCTTATGAGTCGAATTCCAATTATATGGGTGTGAGCACTTGGCGTCCGTCAAGGCATGTTCATCGTGCTGTGGGCATGGATATGTTTACGGTAGTCTTGATTAAATGCGTTGCCAGGCCTTATGCAGGTCTTACCTTCACGCCGTAGGCGCGGCATCCGAATTTTATCATCGCGGAGACGATTTGGGTAACCCAGGAGACGCAGTCTCCTTGTAGGGGAAAAATTATGAGGCAGTGTCGCCATGAGTTTCGAGTGTGGATGTTATCAACACATAGTTTTTTTTTCAAATAATCATAGGGTGCGCGACCAGCGCTCCCTATGGGAGTAGCCCCCGAGTGCCTGGTTGAGTCGAAGACTTAGGCAGGGACTAAAAACTTTTGCGACTGCTGTCATCTTTTGCTTGCTTGTTCAGTTGATGACCAAGGCAGGTACTAAAACACTTTTGCGACTGTTGTCATCTTTTGCTTGCTTGTTTCAGTCGATGACTCAGGCAGCTAAAATATTTTCGTGACTGCTGTCGTCTTTTGCCTGCTTGTTTCCGGCGCTCCCTATGGGAGTAACCCATGTTCATAATCGAACTGTGTTTCGAGTGGTTGGGTTTGCCTTTTGTGATTGTCCATGTTCCTGCAACAAGAAAAGAAAAATCGTAGGGTGCGCGACCAGCGCTCCCTATGGGAGTAGCCCCCGAGTGCTTGGTGGAGTCGAAGACTCTAGCAAGGACTAAAAATAGTCGAAGTTCTCCATTGCATAGCCTTTGGTGACGTCAGTGCTGACGCTTGTATGACCTTAGTTGCCCGCGTGGTTTTGTGGGACGTGACGGTGTGGGTCCCACTTTCTGACTTTGATTTGACTGGGCGTGCGTAATCTTTTTTTAACTGTGACTCCTCGATTTCCGCGCGTAATGGTAGAAGTGGGGGGACGGTTCGCGCTTCCTCTTCTCCACGTGTCCTACGCGATGCATGCCACGCGTCCAATAGGGTTTTTGTCAGCCGTTGGATTGCATCTTCCAGGGGTTAAGTAGCGATGCCGCGGCGGTAATTTTCCCATCTGTGTTCTTTCTTCCTTGCTGCCATCGCCATTGCCCTTTGCTTTCCTGCTTTTCTTTGCGCCCATCTTCTCCACGACGCTAGACCAGCTCCGTTCGTTCCCCAGCTATTTTCTTCGCTCTCATCGCCGCCGCGCAATGGGGAAGAAGAAGGGAGGCGCTGCCGCCGATTCCGCGGCCACCCTCACTGCAGCGAAGAAGAAGGGTGGCTCTGCTGCTGCGACCACCAGCGCCGCCGCTGCCGGGAAGAAGAAGGTCGTGGGCACCCGCGTGACTAATGGCGCGTGGCGCCCCTCCATCATCAAGGCATCGGATATCCGTCTTCTTCGCCAAGACGAAGTGATTTCTGCATCAGTCGCCGATTCGTGCGTCCCCAGTGGTGAGACCGTTCCTGTGCCTCCCGCTGGTTATCGAGTGATGTTTCTTGCATTCATCATTCGTGGTCTTTCCTTGCCTCTTCACCCCTTTCTTCGGGGTCTTTTGTGTTTCTATGGGCTCCAGCTCCACCAGCTGTCCCCAAATTCTCTCCTCCACATCACCTGTTTCATCACTCTCTGCGAGTGCTGGCTCGGAATCGAGCCGCACTTTGGTCTTTTCAAACGCATTTTTAAATTGAAGCCTCAGTCCGCATCTGGCTCTTTAGTTTACGATGTAGGTGGTTGCGGAATCCATGTTGATCCATCCGCCACCTACTGTCATATCAAGCTCGCCAAGTCCGTCCAGGGATGGAGGGACAGATGGTTCTATGTGCGCGATCAGAAGGCCAATGACGAGCACTTTGGACTTGCTCCCTTTGATCTCGCGACTCCCTGCAAGAAGATGCGTTCTTGGAAGAACGTGATCATGCCTTCCGAACTCGCGGAGACAGACGTGCTATATCAGCGTGTCTGCGACCTCGAGAGTCGCATAGGCGCAGAAGAGGGAGGCTGTGCCCTTGTCAGGACCTGGTTGCGTCGTTGCATCCAGCCTCTCCAGGCCAGGGTCCATCCCATGTTCCAATGGGGTGGCTCTGATGATCCCACTCGCGTGTCTGACGATGGCATGTCCGCGAGTGAGGTAGATAAGAGGGTGCAACTGGTCACAAAGTATACCCTCAAGGATGTGCTTCCGAACGAGCCAGTCGTTCCTCCTTTCGATGCTTCGAATCCTCCTCCTGAGGTATGGTTGTGCCACGTAGTAGCGTATTTTTTTTCGATTGCGTCTTCTGGTACTTATCTGTTTTATTTTTTGTATGCAGGAGTGGGCGGTATCGCCTTGCATGCCTCCCCTCCCTGAGGGGATTATTCCTCGTGAGGCTATGGAAGAGGACCAGTCTGAGTCGACTGTCCCTTTCGATGTTGAAGAGGAAGCCCCCGAGTCCGAGAGTCCGGATACTCGCATGGCGTTCGCGGTGAGGATTCCGACGCGTCGACTCCTTCCAATCTAGGAGGCGCAGCTGTTGGCGCGGAGTCGCCAATTCCCGCCGTTCCAGTGAGGGCTGTGGCACCGTCTTCTCGCAAGAAGATGCGATTGACCAAGGAGTCTTCGTCGGAATCGACGGAGGCCACATTTGATCTTGATAGATTTGACTGGTAAGTTTTGCTAGTGCATTCGTTCTTTGCTTGTTTTCTTCTTGTTGACTTTGCCCTTTTCTGAGTGTGTATTTTATCTTGCAGCCAAGAGGTGTCGTCATTGTCTGGCGACGTCGAATTTTTGAAGGAATCAGGAGTCGCAACCTCAAAGGCCAAGATAGAGGTCGAGCATGCTCCTTCTCCTCCGGCGGCGGCCCACTCCGGGCACAATTCTTCGAGCTCTCCTCACGTAGGGGAGCATCGAGTAGTAGCTCGGATGATGGTTCAGCAATCTTCTTCGGAGTCGCTGGAGGACCATGTCAGTATATCTCCCCCCTTTTTTTATAAGTTGGCAGTCAAACGCCGTTTGTTGCCCTCTGCTGATTCCTTGCTTTGTGCGACAGATCCTTGTAAAGGAAGCCGCGCAGGTAGCGGAGCAAGTGATGGCGATAGGTCGCCAGCATGCGATGCTGGAGAAGCGCCACCGCGTGGTTGAGAGTGAGTATTCTATACCTGTTCTTTTCGTTTTCTTTGTATTTTGGCATTATCGACTGACAACCAGATTTTTGACTGTCTTGTAGCTGAGCATAATGCTTTACTGCGTGATGTCTCCATGTTGGAGAAGACGCTGGCAGCGATGAAGAAGGCGACGAGGCACTCGCGGCTCGTGATGAGGCCCAGAAGCGCGAAGAGGATCTGCGTGCCTCCTTTGCGGCTAGGGAGAAGTTGTTTGAAGATCAGCTTTTTTCAGTCGCCAAGGCCCTCTCAGGTACCTCTACTTGGTAGATATTTATCGATGTTCTTCTTTTCCTCTGTAGTGCCGGTGGCCTTAGGAGTTTGATCCGTGTATGTATTTTGTTGTAGATGCTGGTGGCTTGAGCTTTGATCCGCAAGCCCTTGGTCGCGATGACGTTTTGGCGGGCGCGGTATCTGCAGTCGAAGACCGTAGCGCCGTTGTCGAAAGCCAAGGCCACCCTGAGTCGCCTCCGGGAGGAGCTGATGCCGAAGGCGGAGCTGGTAGACAATGTGGAGGAGCTGGTGGAGTCACTCGCTGGGGGTGTACCTACCATGTACAAGAACTCCCTCCGCGCAGCTGGTGCAACCATGTCGCTTGCCATGGTGCAAGCCCATGGAGTCGAAGTGGATCCCTCTATGGTGTCGAAGATAATGCCTGTTGGCGCGGATGGTCAGCAGGTAGTGTTCGCTCCTTTTGCGACTGCTTGTGCCAAATATGGCCATTCCTTGATAAACACTGTTGCCAAGTATTCAGAGGAGCTAAATCACGCAAAGAAGGCGGCGAAAACTTCGGCCTCAGGGGCCGGCGGAAAGTCAGTGGCATTTGATACTGCCACGGACTTGATGAAGGCACAAGGTCCTCGAAGTCGAAGAAGCCAGCTGCTCCGTAGTTAGTTTCTTGTAATAGCTGACGAACTCACTCTTTTGATTGGAGATCATGCCTGTTGGCGAATGTGTTTGTACATACTTTTTATTGATCCTGAATGCACCTGTTTACTTTTGACTTTTGAGTTGGTCGCCTTATTTTGCTTCTGATTTGATTTTTTGATAGGGTACGTCAAGTGGCCCTGTGGGGGGAACCCCATTCTCGCCATCTCTTGAGGATACAATGGCACCACCTCGCTCTAGAGTAGAGGAGCTTTCCTTGCTTTCACGACTTCATGATCACGTTAAGCAGCTGGAGCGTGAGTTGCCTATGATCCGTGGTAGCGCGGACGTGTGGAAGTCGAAGGCTGAAAAAGCCGCCGCCCGTGAGCAATATTTGCTTGGCAAGGTGATGCAGCTGGGCGACCAGTTTAAGTGTTAGTTTGCTCATCCTCGTCTTTTCCTTTGTAGATGATCGCAATGGTACGTTGTACTCATGCTGTTGATGCTGCTTCGTGTAGTTGTTAGCGCGCACCATCCGCAGGACGAGAGGGATAGGATTGCCATCTGCCTTCATGATCTCACCCAAGAGCAACTTCAGGAGAGTGGATACTTCTGGGTAGATCATGATCGTGCGACTGCGTTAGCGACCCTGCAGGATCGCGCCTCGCGAGTGCTGCTTTTTCTGAAGAAGTCGCAGTCGTGCTTGAAGAACATCTACCGGGCGATGTTCCCGCTGGATGATACTCCGTCAAGCCTGCTGGCCCTTCTGACGAAATTTCAAGATATGTCCGCGGTTCGCGAGTGCGTGAGGCGGTGTGGTGGCTGGTGCCAAGGCTGCGCTCTCCGTGGTGCGTTTGCACAGGCCTGACGTGGATGTCGCCGCCATTGCATCTGGGCCATCGGCGCCACCAGCAGGATCTTCCTGGAACATGGTGCCGCACTATCAAGCGGTGGATAGTCCAGCTGAGGAAATCGTCGACTTCTTCGAGGAACAGACTAATGTTCTTCTATTGCAAGGGTAGCCAAATATGTATCCTGCATACAAGTATACTGGTGTTGTAAAGCTCATATATAATTTTGTAGATAATTTACAAATAGCTTTATAAGCGTGGGGTGCGTTGCACTTATGCGAGTCCTTTTCGTTAGCCTGGCCATCTTTGTATCTTTCCCTGTCGACTGTCGGCGTGGCAGGTTGTGTTTGTGTTTAGGGGTTCGATTGGTGTGCCAGCTACTCAGGATGTCGCGTTATTGTTCGAAGAACATATGTATATAGGGTGGCACAGCCCCCGAATATGAAAGTTGACAAAAGAAAAGAGAGCACGGAGTTTTGGGGCACTTAGCTTTCATTTATTCGGAGAATAGTACGTAGTACAATGTGCGGCTAAGTAGCCTTGGCTGAATAGCCCTATTTGCGATGCAAAAGTAAAGAAGAAACGACTAAGGGTAGAAGCGTCGCAGTTGTGCGACGTTCCAAGGGTTGGAGTATGCGACTCCTGTCTCTAAATCTTGAAGGTGATAGGCGCCACAGGATTACTTACGTAATCACGCACGGTCCTTCCTGGGGGACTCGAGCTTGAGATGCCCTGCTGCTTTAGTCGCGGACCAGGTCACCTTGACGAAGGATCTTGGCGAAGCCTTCTGCTATGGTAGTTCTTGCGAGTTACCTTTGGTAGATCGTAGATCTTTCTGCGGTGATTTCTCTTGCTTCATCAAGGAGGTCGACGGAGTCTTCGAGTGTGAGGGATGACTCCTTCTTGCTGTAGGCGACTACGCGTGGCGCTCTGTACCATACCTCGGCGGGTAATACTGCCTCTGCTCCATGTACCACAAAGAATGGTGTGTAGCCGGTGGCGCTGTTTGGAGTTGTCTGTGAGCTCCAGTACGGATTGCGATTCGTTTGGCCAGCAGCCCGCGGCTTGTTCGAGTGGCCGGAGGAGTCGCTTCTTGATGCCGCTGCAGACGAGCCCGTTTGCCTTTTCCACCTGACCATTGGTATGTGGGTGTGCGACTAAGGCATAGCTGATGTTGATCCCCAGGTTCTCGCAGAAATCTTGGAACTCTTTGGATGTAAAGTTCGTTCCATTGTCGGTGATGATGCTGTGTGGCACGCCAAAGCGGTTGATGATGGACTCGAAGAACTTGACTGCGCTGTGTCCTGATTGCTTGGTCACTGGCATGGCCTCGATCCACTTGGTGAACTTTTCGACTGCGACCAAGAGGTAGACGTAGCCTCCTTGCGAGGACCTTGGAAGTTTGCCGACCATGTCGAGTCCCCACTGGGCGAAGGGCCAGGCCAATGGAATAGGCCGTAGCTCTGCGCCTGGTGCGTGTGGCTTGTCCGCGAATCGCTGACAGGCGTTGCCCTTTTGGACTATATCCTTGGCGTCGCACATGGCCGTGGGTCAGTAAAATCCAGCTCGTAGAGCTTTGGCGGCATTGGCTGCGGCGTGGTGCCCGCAGGTCCCTTCATGGATGTCAAGGAGGACTGCTCTTCCATCGGCTAGGGAGATGCATCGCTGTAACACGCCTGTGATGCTACGTTTATACAGTTCGTCGTTGATAACGGCGAATGCCTTGGAGCATCGCGCGATGTGTCATGCATCTGTCGGGTCGTCCGATAGGCGCTTGCTGAGGAGGTACGTAATGTACGGCTGTGTCCAGGATTGTTCGATCATCATGACGCTCATTGGCCCCTCGAGTCCTGTGTCGAGCTCCAAATCATCGATTGGTGTTGGCTCATTGGGTGGCGTAGCCCCCGAGTCCGTTGCTGCGCTTGTTTTCTTCTCTGCGGCCTTGACGATGGAGCGTTCGCATATGCGCTCGAGAAATACCCCAGGTGGTATGGGTGCACAGGTGGAGCCTATGTTGGCGAGTGCGTCCGCCTCCTCATTGCTTTCGCGACCTATGTGTCGCAACTCACAGCCGTCGAAGTCTCCTTCAAGTGTTTCGTGGAGGTCGCGGTATGCGATCATGTTGTCGTTTAGTGCGTCGCACTCGTGCATTGTTTGGTTTACGACCAGCTTGGAGTCGCCATATATGATTAGCCTCTTTGCGCCGCAGGCTTTTGCCATCCTCATCCCGTGTAACAGGGCCTCGTATTCAGCCTCGTTGTTTGAGGCTGTGAACTGCATTCGCAGGACGTACTTCAGCTTGTCCCCTTGAGGCGATGTCAATATGACACCTGCTCCTGCTCCATCTTTTCTCTTGGACCCATCGAAGTGCATTGTCCAGAGGTAGGACATGTCTGGCTTGTCTGGGAGTTGGTTTTCCATCCAATGTACGAGGAAGTCCGGGAGAACTTGCGACTTAATTGCGCGCCAGTATGTGATGTCTCGTGAAGACAGTTCGATTCCCCAAAGCGCGACTCGCCCTGTGGCGTCAGGGTTATTGAGGATATGTCCCAATGGGGCGTCGTTGACTACCACGATTGGGTGTTCCTGGAAGTAGTGCGCAGTCGCCGGGCGGTCATAAAGACACCATACGCCAGCTTCTGATAGTGCGGGTACCGCTGTTTTGTTGGCGTGAGGACCTCGCTGAGGTAGTATACGGGGCGTTGTACGCCGTGGAACTTGTTTTCCTCGGCCCGTTCGACGACGAGCACTGTGCTAACCACTTGGTTGGTGGCGGAGATGTACAGCAGCAGTGGTTCACTTTCTCGTGGAGTTACCAATACTGGCGAGGTGGATAGCAGGCGCTTGAGGTCTTCGAATGCTTCTTGCGCGTCGTTGGTCCACTCGAATTTGTCGGTTTTGCGGAGGAGCTGATAGAAGGGCAGCGCCTTTTCTCCCATTCGACTGATAAATCGACTGAGGGCCGCGATTTGCCCAGCTAGTTGCTGAACGCCTCTTATGTTGTTTGGCTTCTCCATGGCCAGTATGGCCTTTATCTTTTTCGGGTTTGCCTCAATCCCTCTCGCGGAGATGAGATACCCGAGCAGTTGTCCGGAGGGTATGCCGAAGGCGCATTTGTCCGAATTGAGCTTTATCCGGTAGCGATCAAGATTGGCGAAGGTTTCGCGCAAGTCGTCGATTAGAGAGGCTTCTTCCCTGGTTTTGATTACTATGTCGTCGACATAGACTTGGATGTTGCGACCAAGTTGCTCCTTGAGGCAGGCCTGCATGCACCGCTGGTACGTGGCTCCTGCGTTTTTTAGCCCGAAGGGCATTGTGTTGTAGCAGAACACGCCGAAGGGCGTTATGTATGATCTTCTCCTGGTCTTCCTCCTTCATTCGAATTTGGTTATAGCCTGAGTAGGCGTCGAGGAAGCAGGCGCCGCATCCAGCAGTGGAGTCGATGATTTGATCGATCCGTGGTAGCGGAAGTGATCTTTTAGGCGTGCTTGTTAAGAGAAGTGAAGTCGACGCACATCCGCAGGATATCCGTGTCCTTTTTGGCACTAATCTTGTATTGCGAGCCAAGTGCTTTCCTTGATCTCGCATATGAATTTGGCCTCGAGGAGTCTGTTGATCTCCATTCCGACTGCCGTGGCTCGAACGATCGCTTTGATTGTTTGCTTGACCGGCCTTGCGTCGGGGTTGGCGTTGAGTGCGTGCTCGGCGAATTTCTGGGAACTCTGGCATGTCCGCAGGACAGCGGTAAAATTTCCGGTGCTCACGGAGGAATTGACGAAACGAGTTCCTATGCGGGACTCAAGTTGTTGGCGATGAGGGCCGTTTTAGCGGGATCCGATGGATGGACCTGCACCTTCTTTGTGTGCACAGATGAGTCGAAGGAGATATCAGGTGAGCTTGACCTGCTCAGAGGGGGCAGACGGTTGTCTGTCGTTTCCTTCAATCACGCGAGTTCCTCCTGCATGCCGAAGGACTGGGAGATTCTGTTGAATTCCGTCATGAATCGTCGGATCGCTCGAAACTCCCGTTGATCGTGATGACGCCGTTGGGACCTGGCATTTTCATCTGTAGATAGGCGTAGTGAGGTACTGCCATGAACCTAGCGAATGCGACGCGCCCGAGGATGCAGTGGTATTGTGAGGGCCAGTTGACAACTTCAAAGTCGATGCGCTCGCGCCGGAAGTTCTTCGGCATGCCAAATATGACGTTGAGGTTGATTTTGCCCATGGGGTATACGCCT
Source organism: Avena insularis (assembly GCA_023614405.1). Classification (NCBI taxonomy): domain Eukaryota; kingdom Viridiplantae; phylum Streptophyta; class Magnoliopsida; order Poales; family Poaceae; genus Avena; species Avena insularis. Next base: position 371,598,095 of record CM042689.1, read on the forward strand.
TTTCCTGGGACGATGCCGTGGAACGTTGTGTCCGATGCCTCCAAGCAGGTTAGAGGGATCCTCATTGCTCGCAAGGTACTCGCGAATATGAGGTTGATACCGCTTTCGCCGTCCATGAAGACGCGACTCATGTCGAAGCCTCCAATTTGCGCCTCGAGTACGAGGGGGCGATGACCTGGGCGAGGTACTTGAGGCGGGTGGTCGCGTTTGTCGAAGGTAATGCACGACTCACTTTGAGGTACTCGGTGGTGGATGGTGGCAGTCGTGGCATTGACTTGGCGGTGATGGCCTTCGCACCGCTGAGGGGCATCCCTTTTGGATCATCATGGTGCCCATGGCCCGTGGGTATGGTTCGCCTCCGTGACGCTGGTCCGGTGTAGCTCCGTTCGGGGGTGGCCCAGGTGGTGGTGGTGGTGCGCCATGTGCCACTGCGCCTGGAGCGGTTCCGTAGCCTCTTTCGACCGCGTTGCGGTTCATTCGCACCAACGCCTTGTGTAGCTTGAGGAACTCGCGACAATCCTTGAGGAGGTGACTGGACTTTCTCTTGCCGTCATGCTTATCGATGTAGAAGTGTACCGTGCATGGTCCGGACAGTTTATCTTCGATGGTGGTCGCGGGTGCTTCATCGCGGGTGCGGCGTTGCCATACTTGCATGGTTTTCCCGGAGTCGCGATATCCGCCGCTACGGTATCCGCTGTTGCGGTTGTCGTCGCGTCTATCGGCGTAACCGGCGGCGACCATGTTGACGTCATCGTGATCGTCGTAGACGCGCATACGACGTTTGCCCCGGTGGTCGCGTCTGAGTTCTGCTTCCTCGTCAGAGTGAGCGTGGTTCTTCAGTGAATCTTCTCCATCAGCCCATCGGTTCGCGATCTCCATCAGGTGGTCGATGGTCTTGGGCTTTGAGCGTCCTAGCTCCTCCCTGAGTTCTATGCGGCGGACACCGTCGTTGAATGCATCAATCGCACGGTCTTCCGAGATGTTCTCCGTGGAGTTCTTGATGATGGACCACCTTTGGATGTAAGAGCGCAGCGATTCGCCAGATTTTTGGCAAGATGCCGATTGAAGCGGGGCGTTTGTATGTGCCCTTGAAGTTGCGCACGAAGCTGTAGACCAGCTCATCCTAGCTGCAAATGGATCCGCGCGGGAGGTTATTGAGCCATGCCCGGGCGGTGCCTTGCAGCTGTAGCTGCAAGCATTGCATGGCGATACTCCGACTGCCCCCGTGCAGCCTGACTAAGGAGATGTGATCTTCCAGCCAGATCTTGGGGTCCTGTAGACCGTCAAATTTCGGGTTCTCTGATGGGAGTTTGAACCCTTTAGGCATTCGCTTCTGCTTGATGGATCTGCTGAAGCATCTGGCACCGCAGAGCTCTCCATCTTCTTCTTCCGAATCAGTCGACCGAGCATGTCGTGCCCTTGACTTGTCGATCTTGCGCTGCGTGAGCTTGTCATGTGCATCGTAGTCGCGATCGTGCCGTCGCGAACGGCGGCGTCGAGACAGGTCGTGACTATCGTCGCTTGACAAGGATGAGGATTAGCATTTTGCTAACGCCTTGCCCTTTTTTGGGTCGGGTACTGGTTCTTTGTCGAGGGCAGCCTCGATTAGTCCAAGGCCCGCGATCGTAGATCGGTGCATGGCCGTCCGGGGATCTCCAGCCGGTGGCTGGTTATTGAGAAGGTACATGGTGGCCGCCGTCACCGCGGCCTGCGGCGTCCTGGGAACCACGTTGCCTCTCGTGTCGACTGTCATGGAGCCGAAGTCAAGGATTTTTGCGGCGTCTATGCGTTCTTGCTTGGTGAGGTGAGCCATCCGCGATTGCCTCTTCTTGGCGAGGTGTTCGTTGCCTCTTGAGGAGGATCCTTCGTAGGAAGAGAGCCCAGCGCGACGAAGGCTTGACTCGTCTGCCGCCTTTCTACGTGCCTCAAGTTCCGCGATTGCTTGTTTCTGGCGCTTGAATTCCTCCTTTAGGAGCCAGTGGTATCCCATCAGTAGTTCTTGCGGGGACCCGAAGAGTAGAGGTGTACCTCGTAGGGCTTCGCGGCAGCGTTCCCACTCTTGCTCGTTGAGCCTGATCACGACGCGTTCGCCGGTTTGCTCGTTGATTATGGTAGGGGGATCGACTGCTCCTCCATTTCCACCGTTGCCGCCGTTGGCGGCATTGGGCGGGTCGGTGCCGTTGCCGCGGTTGGCGGAGGTGTCGCCCGCGTTGATGACAGCGCACATGAAGTGATTTGGGAAGCTGTTGCTTCCACAACTTTCAGATCCGGAACCGTAGGTTCCCTCTTCAGTGGCCAGATCACTTAGATCGAAGTCGCGACTGCTGTCGCTTACCATGTTCCCGATCACTGTTAGAGCATTGAGCTCACTGAGGGTACCGATCGATGGAGGGAACCATGAGGCCGAGGCAATCGCCGATGTTGTTGGCTGATCAGGCATGCGAAGTGTGCCCATCTGACCAACTTGGAAGCGGAAACTCCCAATCGCCAGGCTGATTCCGTCGCCCACGGACTCGAAGGCCAGGAGAGTAGCCGGCGTGTGGACGGTGAAGTCGAAGGCGCCGAAGAGCTGGCGAATCTCCGCTGTTGCAGAGTTGTAGATCGCGTTTGATGGGGCCGAAGAAGCCGCAACATCAGCACTCCCACTTCCCACAGACGGCGCCAATTGACGAGGGTTTAACTCGTCAATGCCCATTGTTATGGACTTGGGTTTTGGAGAAGGAGGGAGCATTGGAGACATCTATCAGCTAGCAAACAAGCACACAGGAGACAAAGGATATACCCAGGTTCAGGCCTCGTAGAGGTCCCTACTCCTGCTTGTCTGCTCGTGGAATTATCGAGGGAGTCGAAAGTTACAATGATGCGCAGATGAAATCTAGCGAGGGTTGCGAAAACTAGGGTTGCGTGTGTCCTCCTCGCTGCTCCCTCCTAGCCTTTATATAGATAGGCTAGGTCTCGGGTAGCAGGTCAAGTCGGTTACAAGTTAGGGTTTTCTCCTTCAAACTTTCTATCTTTAGCTTCTTCTTGTCCTTCAAGCAATTGAGAGTCCATAGGTTACTCGAGTCCCTCCATCCGGGCCTTGGCGACACCGTGGGCCTGTACGTATTTGGGCCGTATATACCCAGTTCGAGTACCTGTAGGGTATACCCATGTCACCTGCACACTTGAACAACTCGCATAATTCGTGTATAAAGAGTAAATGATCACCAGGATGGACAATTCCATCTCCCAAATAACAGTTGTTCATAACACGTTCAACAATTTTATAGGTATTTTAAAAGAGATGCTTTCCGTATGTGGATTTAAAATATCACAAGTATCATTAGAATTACCACATATGGGAGATAAAGTATCATCAGAATTTTTCTTCTTCTTTAAAGCTGGGGAACTAAAAAGATCATTTTCGTAAAAACTAACTTCCCCAAGCTTAGACGTTTCCATAGCATTAGTAACAAAGGTGTTCAAAAGATTCATACTAATAACATTGCTATTAGCATGCAAAGAAAGTTCCATGGGTTTTTTAATTTTCATTTCAGACAATTCATGTTCTAAAAAGCTCTCTAATTTTGTTGTTGTTTTCCATTAAGCCTAACTAGTGAAAATAAAAACAAGAAACAAAAAGATATAATTGCAGAATCTAAAGGAAATAACTTCAAGCACTCACACCGGAGGATGTGAGTACCTTTTACCTTACCTCCCCGGCAATGGCGCTAGAAAATACTTGCTGGCGCGTGGTTGACGTGGGAGCTTCTTCTTCTTCAGTCCCCGGCAACATCACCAGAAAATAGCTTGATGTCGACGCACTTATATTCTTGTAGACAGTTGTTGGGCCTCCAAGTGTAGAGGTTTGTAGAACATCAGCAAGTTTTCCCTTAAGTGGATCACCCAAGGTTTATCGAACTCAGGGAGGAAGTGGTCAAAGGTATCCCCTCTCAAGCAACCCTGCAATCAAGATACAGGAAGTCTCTTGTGTCCCCAACACACCCAATACACTTGTCAGGTGTATAGGTGCACTAGTTTGGCAAATAGATAGTGAAATACAAGTGGTATGGATAATTATAAGTGGTAACGGTGCCAGAAAATAGCTTGTTGGCGTGGAAGAGACTAAAGGCAAACTGAAATAAAGATAGAAGTAAGCAAACATGTAACAGATCTAGTTGCAAACGGTGTTTCAATGCTTAGAAACAAGGCTTTGGGATCATACTTTCACTAGTGAACACTCTCATATAAATATATTCTTCTTTATGATACTACGCTGAACTACTCTCCGGTTGGACACTCTAATCCATGGTAGGGCTATAACAACACACCTCAAAGTAAGCCTTTCCCATCTAGATAACCCCACACTGTCACCTTGAGCACTAGATGGTTCAAACAAACACCACAATTTCATAAAGACATCCAACTCCAAATATAACTCATAACACGTATTTGTAATCTCTAGCCTAAGTGCCACCATGGTGTGCACACTGTCAACTTCACACACATGGGGAGAGCAGAGATCTATTAAAGCACTTGAGTAGCAAGGTAGATCTATAGATTACAAGCTCATGATCTCAATAAGATCATGCATAGAGAGAGAGATGAACACATAGCTACCGGTAGAACCCTTAGCCTCGAGAGAGAACTACTCCCTCCTAATCATGGGAATCAGCAATGATGATGGAGATGGAAGTGGAGATCGATGGAGATGGCTCCGGGGCACTTCCTCATCCTGGCAGGGTGCCGGAACAGAGACATTCTGTCCCCCGAATCTCCCCTTCGGTGGCGGCGGCGCTGTGGAACTTTTCGTGGCTAGAGGCTTGACGATTTAGGGTTTTTTCATCGGGAGGCATCTTATAGGCGAAGAGGCAAGGTCGGTGGGCGGCCAGGGGGCCCATACCACCTGGTGGCGCGGCCAGGGCTAGCCCGTGCCACCACATGGTGTGGCCACCCTATGGCCCCTATCCGTTTCGTCTTCTGGCTCCATGAGTCTTCCGAGAAAATAACGACTTTGGCTTTTGTCCGGTCCAATTCCGAGAATATTCATTTTCTAACTTTCTAGAACCAAAAATAGCAAAAAACAGGCAACTGACGCTGTGGCATCTTGTTAATAGGTTAGTCCAAGAAAGTGTGCAGAAAGTACTCCAAAGTGTGGACAAAACATAAGAAAGTAGATAAAACCAAGCATGGAACATCAAAAATTATGGATACGTTAGCAACGCATCAGGTATGAAACTACAACATCACAACATAAATATCAATAGAGGAAAGTAATGCTATAAATAGAAAATAGCTAGCAGGAGAGAATGCTCGCTTGGGAAATATTGCTGAAGATACACCGAAGAACTTGTCAAACCTCACATCATCTCATCATCCTATCCGGGAAGAAGCAAAGAACTAAAAGGAAACACTGGATGCACTATTTAATACTACGAAAAAAGGTCAGACATGATCATGATATGATGCATGACATGGAAAGATGCGATGCAACTTAGCAAAATTAAGCGGAATTGGGATCTCGGTAATTAAATAGACGATTCAAGTTGTTTAGGTACCTCAATAATTTAAATGTTGAAATAATAAGGAAAAATATGTTATCGGTGTGCTAAATAATTTAAATAGGGTCGAAATAAGAAAAAGATATTCTGCATAAACACTCCATATTTAATTAATAAATGATTCACTATTTAACACAAACCACAATACATGTATGCAAGAACGAATGATTTAATGCGACAAGTTATTTGACATGTATATAAAATATAGTTTCGGATAAGGGTCACACTTTTAGGGTCAGAGCCGAGGTCTTAGGATTCAAGGACCATCCGAGCCGAAGAGGAAGAAGAAATCATTGAGGTTCGGTCTTCGGGTTCCGGGACCGGGGTGTTCGGGCTCTTAGCTGTCTGATCGATGATGGATAACTTGTAGTTCCATGTCAAATATCATCTGGTTTGGGGATCTTTGGTTTTGCCGCCGAGATGTATGGAAGCGGAGGTTGGGCGGCTACACAACATGTAGAACAAACTGTGAGTAGTGACGCACTACACCCACAGGGAACACAGAGCACGCCCAAGAGTAATAGGAGAGATCCATCTACAGTAAAGGGATCAATCGAGGTCAACAACACCACATCGTGCTGGACGCTGGGACGACATTCAAACGAACCATATGCGAGTGGAGACATGTCTTGCAGGATCCAGAGGCATCATAGTTGACGCGATTGCAGAGCACGACCTAGCGCACGACGTCTGAAGGTGTGGGGCGGCATGGATCTCGAGGTGGTGGCTCTAGCCACATGTGGATGAAGCAGAGACATGTGGGCTCCTAGGAGTCGAGGAGAACCAGCATGAGGATGCGATCAGAGGCGGCGGTGGCCTTGGGCGATGTTGCGGAAGGTGGGGACGAGTGGCTTGATACGTCATAAACGTATCTATAATTTTTGATGCTCCATGCTTGTTTTGTATCAACTTTCTTATGCTTTGTTTACACTTTGAGGTATTTTTATACATTTTCTGGAACTAACCTATTAACAAGATGCCGTAGTGCCAGTTGCCTGTTTTCTGCTGTTTTTGGTTTCAGAAAAGCTAGTAAGGAAATATTCTTAGAATTGGACGGGACAAAAGCCAAAGTCAATATTTTACCAAAAGGAACACAGAGTCCGTAGGGCAGCCGAAGTGGGGCCATGAGGTGGCCACACCTAGGGTGCGCTGCCCCATGGTGTGGGCCCCTCGAGCTCCCACCGACCTTGCCCCTTCGCCTATAAAAGTACCCCACTGCAGAAACCCTAAGGACCCGATCAAAAATCCACGAAAGATTCTGTAGCCACCGCCATCTCCATCCCTAGATCGGGGAGGGGGGTCCGAAGCTCTTCCCGGCACCCTACCGAAGGAGAGAGATCATCCCGGAGTCCTTCTTCATCACCATGCCAGCCTCCGGAGTGATGCGTGAGTAGTTCACCCTTGGACTATGGGTCCATACATTAGCTAGATGGTTGGTTCTCCTCCTTTGTGCTATCATGTTTAGATCTTGTGAGCTCCGGTCATGATCAAGGTCTTTTATTTGTAATCCTATATGTTGTGTTTGCGGGGATCCGATGGATATTGAGATACTATGTCAGATGGATTATTGATTCTATCATGTCTATGTTATTTGTGATCTTGCATGCTCTCCATTGCTAGTAGCTATCTTGGCCAAGTAGATGCTTTTAACTCCAAGAGGGAGTATTTATGCTTGATAGTAAGTTCATGCCTCTAGTAATCTGGGGAAGTGACAGAAATCTCTAAGGTTGTAGATGTGTTGTTGCTACTAAGGAGAAAACAACAATCCTTTGTCCATGGGGCAATTGTATTGTTTACTTTACACACTTTGCTTAATGCAATTATCTGTTGCTTGCAACTTAATATTAGAAGGGGTTCAGATGATAACCTGAAGGTGGATTATTAGTCATAGATTTAGTTGGATTACGATCTATATATTATGTTGTAATGCCCCATAAAATCTCATAGGAGTCAAGATGTCTAGTATATGCATTGTTATGCTTTCTCAATCTGTCAATTGCCCCGCTGTAATTTGTTCACCCAAAATGCTATTTATCTTAAGGAGAAACACCTCTAGTGAACTATGGATCCTAGTCCATTCCTTTACCATTAATATACCATCTACTATTTATCGTTTACTATTTACTTTCTACAAGCAATTACTATCTTCTACACTATACATTTAATCCTTTGTTTACAGCAAAATAAGTGAGATTGACAACCTCACTGTAAGTTGGGGCAAAGTTCTGTGGTTGTATTGTGTAGGATTCCAAGTTGCTAGCAACACCATGGAGTTGTTTCCTTACTCCTACTGGTTCGATAACCTTGGTTTCATAACTGAGGGGAACTTGCTGTTGTGCTCATCATACCGTCCTCTTGGGGTTCCCAACGAGCTCTACATATCTTGAGCCATCAAGCACTTTTCTGGCGCCGTTGCCGGGGAGTTAAGGACAGTTTCAATCTCCTCCTCCTCGTCAATCACTTTTTAGGGAGAAAGAAGATTCTTGCAACGAGAGTCTCTCACAACCAATCTTTTTTACTTTGTTATTGTTTTGCTTAGTTTCTCTACTTTATTTTGTTTGCTTATTTTTATCAAAAATACAAAAAAATTAGTTCCTACTATAGTTGTTATTTTTGTTGGTCTGTTATTGTCTTGCTTTATCATGCTTTCTATCAATGGTTGGTTTCTTTGAAACTAGATCTTATTGGCAAGGTGGGTTCACGGAAGAACAAAAATATTATGAAAAACACCGCTTCTCACAAAAAGGGAAACACTTATGGGAACAAATTAATAAATTGTATATCATTGCTAGAAACGTGTGCTCTACTTATGATGTTACTTATTGCTTTGATAAATCTTGTTGCTGTAGGAGGTATAAACACCTCCCTTTTCAATGTGACTATAATTATAATGTTACCATATCTTCTTATGTTAAGGGAAATTATGACTTTTATGATGTGGAACAAATTGAAGAATTTATTGCTTGGAAGGGTGCAATCGAACTTGCTTATTTGCTTGAAAATACTGATGATGCACCTTATAAATATGAGGTTTATGATATACTTAAATTTTGTTTTGATAATTACAAGGAAGAAAATAGCTATATTCTTAAATATCTTAATAGATGCTCTCCACCAACGGAAGAGACTAATGCCTTGCAAGAGCCTATGGAAGAAGAAATTGTTGAAACTGGAAGCTCATTGGATGAAAAAGAGGAGGAGAGTGATGATCAAGAGGAGGAAGGATGGAGCAGCTACCCATGTCTACCTCCCAATAAGAGTAACTCTTTAACTAATACCTTATTTGATCGCCCTCCATGCTTACCAAAGGAGGATGAGTGTGATATTTATATTGTTGAGTTTGTTCATGATGCTACTAAAAATCATTATGAGAGAGTAAAATATGGTTGTTGGAATTCTCATGTTACTAAAACACCTCTCTTTATATTGAAAGTTCCAAAGTTGCTCTTGTTTTATCTACCCATTCTTGTTACTATGTGCTTCTTTGATTTATTTTCTTACAAGATTCCTATGCATAGGAAGTGGGCTAGACTTAAATTTGTATCATATTTGCTCCTTGATGCTCTCTTTTTCTTCAATTTATATTTCTTATGTGAGCATCTTCTCAAATTACTGAGCCTAGCTCAAAGGCGTTAAAGAAAAACACTCTTGGGAGATAACCCAATGTTTTCTTTTCGGTACGTTTTCTTATTGTTGAGTCTTGGAAGTTATTGCCTCGGTAATAACTTCTCCTTATCCTTTTTGTGTGGTTTTTGTGCCAAGAATAACCTCTAATGAGAGACAAGTAAGACTTGGGAAAGTTGTTGTCCCGAAACAGATTTTTATGCTTTACTGTAAAAAAACGTAAAAAATCTCTGTATGTCGGATTGAGCTGTAGTTTTCTGTGCTTATTCCCTAGATTATTATCTAACTTTCGTTAGTTTAGCACTTTTCGATTTTAGCAACAGAAGGTCTTCGAAAAAAAATCGGTTTTTACCTGCTGGTATATTTTGACAGATTTCTGCCATTATTTGCATTTGCCTCTTAATCTCTTTCTCTTTGAGTTCTCTTTGATCACTTGAGATTTTAGAAGGAATTGCTACAGTAGCTTGTGTTTTAATGGAAGTTTTACTTGTGTTGAAACTAAAACCAAAAACTTATTATCTTGAATACACTAATGTTGCTAATGAAGATTGTGTGAAGTTTTGCATGAAGGAAAATTTTAAGTGTAGGGAAGAATAATGTGATGAGATGAAGTATGGACAAAAGCTCAAGCTTGGGGATGCCACCCGTGTCACCCCAAGAAATATTCAAGAGGTACAAGCATCAAAGCTTGGGGATGCCCAAGGCATCCCCTTCTTCATCAATAAAAATCTCAGGTTTTCTTCCAAAACACTTTATTTTTATTGTTTCATGCACAATTGTGTTGTTCTTGGAGCGTCATTGTTTTTGTTTTTATTTTTATTTTTTTTGGTTTGCTTAAATAAATTGGTTGGACCCCCACATTCATATGTTGTTTCAAATAAGTTGATTGGTGTTGGAAAAGAGTAGGAAGCTTCATGCTTATAAGTGGTACAAAAGGAGCTTGTTTTGACCGTGGCCTAGGCTTTATCATGTCATGTTTGATGTTGCTTTGACCTTATGCTTAGTGATTATTGCTGTAGCATGACTTGTTCGAAACAATTGAGATTGCCTAATGTGCCTTGAAAGAATCATGCGTTGTTTTAGCATACAAAGCATAATATTGTGGTATTCTCCTTTGATGCTTTATTTGGGTTGACTTGGCACATGCTTACACCATGTTAAGACTATTAACCAGTCACCTTAGCCTCTATGATCATTTAGTTTTTGACTTGTAATATCACTTTATGCTCTAATTAATAATGTTTTGTCGCTTTGCATGATTATGGCCATTATTGCTCTCTTAGTTTGTCGCTCCTAGTCTTTTGCTAGCCTCCACCTGTACCACGTATGAGTTCCACTCATGCATCCAACTTCCAAGAAAACCAAGTTATTCCAAAGAGTCCACTATAAATTCCTATGCATGGTGTGTTACACCATTCCAAGTATATTCATGTTTTTATCTACCTTCCAAATTAAAATTTTGTTATGTGAAAATTAGTGATTAAAGCTCTCACAAACTTGATAGCACACTTTATTTTCTTGCACTTAATAAACTGGAACCATTGTGTCCATTTATGTTGCTTATATGCTTGCACTTTATAAGTTGTGAATTAGCAGAACCATGATACCATGGGGAACGCTTTCCACATTGCACTTATTATTCATTTGATATCATGTTCTTTTGTTTATGGATCCCGACGGTGTGAAATAAAAGGGGAGCTTGTAAGCTCATGGAGTTTCTATGTGTGTTAGATAAATGCCTGGGAGGCTAGCCTAAGCCATGCCTAATCATGGTGGAAACTTGTAGCATAACCATAGTGAGCATTCTATGAAGCATCCTCAATAAAAACCTATGCAAATAGAAAATAAAAAGATCGCTGAGATGCTCATTATCTGTTGCCTTGTCATTTTGATATGGTAAAGCTCCTATGTCATGGGGCAAGGGGTACCCCATTGGCGGTTCTCCATGATACATATGTACTTACAATGACAAGAACTTACTTGTGACTAAAGTTGAGTAGCATGAGGTTCGATACTCCTAAGCAAGGGGCATGAGATTTTCGACATATAACTTGTCAAGCATATCCTCATATTTGTGTCACTTTAACCTTAATCACCTCAAGATGCTTATGATAGGGGCAATGAGAGCTTAAAGCTAATAAGTAGCATAATTTTTGGAAGCTCTTTATGAAACTTGAAATCCCTGCTTCCCTCTGTGAAGGGCCTTTCTTTTTACTTTTATGTTGTGTCTCCATCTTCTATCTTTATGCACCAATTGAGAGAGCATAGTGGTCATTCTTAGTTTAATGTGCATTGTCCCAAAACTTGTTGATTGATTCATAAATTGATATTGCTTGTTCTTAAATTATTTGTATATAGTCACCCTTATGAACTTTGAAGGTGTCCTATGCATTTATGTTTTGCTATACCATGAGGGACAAGCTGAATACCACTCTTATTATGTTTTCTATATGTGAAACAAACAAACATCTTTGAATGCATTGTTATTCATGACCTTTTGCTTGTACCTTTTCATGTTACAACATAGTTGCTATGTCTTATTGTTAGAACTCTATCTTTCATGCTCATGTTTAGAGTACTTTGATCCTAGCTATCAATGCCTTAAAAATACCTTGATCAAGATTGTGATGGTGCATGTCACCTCAAAAATTATTCTTTTTATCACTTACCTATTCGAGGACGAGTAGGAGTTAAGCTTGGGGATGCTTGATACGTCATAAATGTATCTATAATTTTTGATGCTCCATGCTTGTTTTTTATCAACTTTCCTATGTTTTGTTTACACTTTTAGGTATTTATATACATTTTCTAGAAATAACCTATTAACAAGATACTGCAGTGCCAGTTGCCTGTTTTCTGCTGTTTTTTGTGTCGGAAAAGCTAATAAGGAAATATTCTCGGAATTAGACAGGACAAAAGCCAAAGTCATTATTTTACTAGAAGGAACACTAAGTCCGAAGGGCAGCCGAAGTGGGGCCACGAGGTGGCCACACCTAGGGCTAGCGCGGCCACCCCCTAGGGCGCGCCGCCCATGGTGTAGGCCCCTCGGGTGCCCACCGACCTTGCCCCTTCGCCTATAAAAGTACCTCGATGCAGAAACCCTAAGGACCCGATCAAAAATCCACGAAAGAGTCTGTAGCCGCCGCCATCTCCATCCCTAGATCGGGGGGATCCGAAGCTCTTCCCGGCACCCTGTCGGAGGGGAGAGATCGTCCCAGAGGCCTTCTTCATCACCATGCCAGCCTCCGGAGTGATGCGTGAGTAGTTCACCCTTGGACTACGGGTCGATACAGTAGCTAGATGGTTGGTTCTCCTCCTTTGTGCTATCATGTTTAGATCTTGTGAGCTCCGTTCATGATCAAGATCATCTATTTGTAATCCTATATGTTGTGTTTGCAGGGATCCGATGGATATTGAGATACTATGTCAGATTGATTATTGATTCTATCATGTCTATGTTATTTGTGATCTTGCATGCTCTCCGGTGCTAGTAGCTATCTTGGCCAAGTAGATGCTTGCAACTCCAAGAGGAAGTATTTATGCTCGATAGTAAGTTCATGCCTCTAGTAATCTAGGGAAGTGACATAGATCTCTAAGGTTGTAGATGTGCTATTGCTACTAGGGAGAAAACAACAATCGTTTGTCCATGGGGCAATTGTATTGTTTACTTTACACACTTTGCTTAATGCAATTATCTGTTGCTTGCAACTTAATACTGGAAGGGGTTCGGATGATAACCTGAAGGTGGATTATTAGTCATAGATGCATTTGGATTACGGTCTATGTATTATGTTGTAATGCCAAATCAAATCTCGTAGGAGTCAAGATGTATAGTATATGCATTGTTATGCTTTCTCAATCTATCAATTGCCCCCTGTAATTTGTTCACCCAACATGCTATTTATCTTAAGGAGAAACACCTCTAGTGAACTATGGATCCTAGTCCATTCCTTTACCATTAATATACCATCTACTGTTTACCGTTTACTGTTTACTTTCTACAAGCAATTACTATCTTGCACACTATATGTTTAATCCTTTATTTATAGCAAAACCAGTGAGATTGACAACCTCACTTTAAGTTGGGGAAAAGTTCTGTGGTTGTGTTGTGCAGGATTCCATGTTGCTAGCAACACATTGGAGTTGTTTCCTTACTCCTACTGGTTCGATAACCTTGGTTTCATAACCGAGGGAAACTTGCTGCTGTGCTCATCATACCTTCCTCTTGGGGTTCCCAACAAGCTCTACATATCTTGAGCCATCATGGCTCGAGAGGCACAGATCTTGAGAGCAGCGGCAACATGGAGCGTAGATGGGCACGAGGCTAGGAAGCTTGAGGCGAGGAGGAGGCCATCCACGAAGGCGCGTTCAATAGAGGTAGTGGTGAGCTTAGGGAGCCCACACTCTATAGGGAGGGAGCTTTAGGAGGCGGACATCGGATGTTGCAGGACAACATCGAGGAAGGAGGGCGATGGAGGTAGGGCTTGAGCGAGACAGCGAAGCCACAGGGAGGAGTTCACCGGGCTTGCTAGAGGAAAACTTGATGAGGATGCGGGGGAGCTCTGGTGGTGGCTAGCAAACAAGGAGGAGGGAGGAGATCCGCTGGAGGTGGAGGCAGAGAGGCCAGGATGAGTTCATGGCGGCATTGCGATCGAGCGGGGAAGGGGGTGCTTGGGCTTGGGAACAATAAGGTCGGGGTGGCGGGGATGGGGCATGCGTGCGTTCGTGTGCGTGTCCTGGTGTTGTGTGCGGTGCGAGTTGTGCGTGCGTGTGTGTGTTGTGTTTCTGGTTGGGTCATGTGCGTGCATTGTGTGCGGGGTGAGTGTGTGTGTGTGCATGTGCATGTAGGTTAGGTGCGTCGCATGGGTGCATCACTATGTGCGTCATTGTGTGCGGTAACCCAACATACCACTGCATTATGTAGTACACTATAGTCGTTGACATAACACCAATGAAACACCGTTTAACCGGTATTACATCCCCAGAGTGGTACAACAGAAACATAACAGGTCCAAGACATGACTATAGGTTACAACTCGACTCTTTACAAAAGATCCAGAGAACACTCTAGGTTATAGAGAGAGAAAGCAACTTCTTGAAAGAAGAACCAGAAATAACAACTCATAACTACCATACTAATAGACTAATATCTAAACTATCTGGCTTGCAAATGCTTCTATTGCATTTCTCTACAGAAGTAGGTTCTATGGCTAGATATTATACTCCTATCTAATTAGCAACTTTGTCTTCACTTCAGAACTTGAGATTTTGATGTCGATCCCTTGAGCATAAGTTGGTGTTGATGTTGTCTTTATTGGCTTCAGAATCTAGCAAGGGTTAAGAAGATACGGTTGAGTACGAGCGTACTCAGCAAGTTCACTAAAAAGGAGTGTTTGATGCACTAACTACGGCTACAGACCATAGGTCATAGGCTATGCAGGTTTTCATAAACATTTCTTCAAAGGTTGCTTTTATTCTGAAAAGCTATGTCCATCAGCCTTCACAAGTTTACCAGAACTTCGTGGAGTTCCATTCCTGCCGTGTTCGTAGCTCCTTCCCGGAACAGGGAGTAACATGTCACAGTTTTATACACTCTGCAGAGGTGCATTACTTTACCCATAAGAGATCCTTAACCATGTTACACATCCGAGTAGCCAACCCATTCATACTTCCTTGGTATGAGGCCCATATAAGGATCCAAGCCAATCACTACGCTTCTCCGCGACCCCACATTCCCCCTTGGTGTACGCCATGCCCACATATTGAATTATGACAATGGGAAGTACAAACCATTATAGATGCTAGAACTACCATGGGACATTGAGAGATCCCACCCATATGCTGCATATCCTCTACGAATTAGATACCCATGCTACAAGGATAACAGCCATGGCCTGCGCATCCGTTGACATGCAGAAGGGAGAAGATCCAGCTGACTTCTCTGTCCCATTCCAAATCTCATGGTTAACGCGTATTATACGACCCAAGAATCACTGGCGACATTGGTTGTTTAAGCTAGATAATATGTTCCTTTACCACCGGACTGTAATAGTAGGTTATTACCATTTGGTAAATAACCCATAATCATATCATTATGAAAATAGTGTTTTCTGACCTTTTTGAAATGTAGGTGATGACAACATTTAATTTGCAAATACTTGATATAAAATATCCAAAGGACACGAGCAAGTGTGAACTTGCCTTTTGTGATTGCAAGAATATGCACTCACGGTCTTCAAGACAATAGAAGATCCAAAATTTGAAAACATCATCATTGGTCTGGTAAGGACTAATATTTAAAGTAGCAAGATGCTATTATGCATAAGTAATGTAATGCAATTTGATAAACTCGAATCCCTGGAATAAACATCGATGATCTAGGGTTTGGAAACTGGAAATGGTTTCTTTGGAATGTGTTGCACTTTTAGATCAATTTCACACTTGTGCTTCTTATTAGGCTTGTGAGAGTGTGTGAAACAACTTGCAAGTACAATAAAGCAGTAAACAATGATATAATACCCAAGGTTTGGATAATTAGTTAAAAGCTTATTTTATACAAGTTTTCTATTAAAACTTGGTGACTTAAAGATACAATTAGAGTCAATTTCTAATTACATTAAAATAATAATTTTTGAAGAAAATTTTACTTTACAAAGGAAAAGCATTTAAACGTAAAGTTAACACTTTGAAGTTTTCTTAGTAATTATAAGTATTAAGGAAGAAAACAATTACCATCACTAAGTTAAGTGATCTATTTAGGTTTGAGGCTTGTATATTTTTGTTATGAAATGATACTTAACTTTATTTACTTTAGTACATTTCATAAAAGTTAATTAAGAGTAACCTTGTTTTTATTTAAGTGATATTTGTTTTCCTTATAATTGAGTGAAACATTTTATCTACTTTGGATTTAGGGTTTATAATTCATAACACAGAAATGGTGTTACTTAAGGTACTTATAAATCTTCTTTAGATTTTAAGTGAATTACTTTCTTGTAAAATAAGAGATGGTGAGAATGTTAATAAGTCAAAAATACTATCTTTGATGATTTTACAACTAATACCCATTTTGGAAAATGGTATATAATTGTTTCTGTATGATAATATTAGGAAATGCATTTCAATGGATTTGGACTATTTTTATTTCATACCAACATTACTTAAGACTAATACTATTATTAAACATTAAATGGATAATATAAGAAACATTAGCAACCTTATATATCCTTTTATGAATTATCAATTAAAGAAATAACTTTTAAATCGAGGTGATTAGAATATTAAACTTTACTTCAAAAGTGGAGTATTATATTTTTAATATGTAGATTTTTTTGATCATTTTGATATATTACAAAAAAATACGAATTTTAAACAATAAGATATGATTTTTATAAGCTTTATTACATTATAAATACTTAATAAATAGTAAATATTTAGTTAGGTGATATAATAATATATGATTATGGTTTTAAGTTGTAGATCTTAATTTTCTAAGAATTTTGATATATTATTTGTATTTTTTTATATTAAAATATGAATTTTCTAAGTTTTATTACTTATAAAATCTTTACTAAATAATAAATTTTTAGTTAAATAAGATAATAATGTATGAAAATACATTTAAATGATAAATCTTATTTTTCTAGAAAAATGTTATATATTATTTATATTTTTCTGATTTAAAATGTATTACTTATGATTTTGCCCATCTTAATTCATTTAAATTATTCTGGAATAATATTAAAAAAATTATGAAATATAATAGACTTTTATTAAGCAGAATACATTTCTAAGAATGTTTATCTAACTTACAAAGGGCCCCTATGTCAGGGATTTAAATAATCACTAAAAAGAATTACATAATTGAATAAAAGAAAAGAAATCGAATTATGACCTAGGCATGACGTCATGCTGACATCACCTAGGGATGATCTTCATAGATCGAGGATCGATCCTTCGATCAGGGGTGTGTAGGATTGCGGGGATGATTGCGTTACGCGTGGACGACCACAACAAGTTAGATGATGGTCACACGACCGGTTTTTTGTCCGACGGAGCATAGTGCACGACAGCGGCAGATGGTCATTGGGGAAGTAAACTAGGGCGAGAGAGAGGGTGCTTGAGCACCGGAGGCTCGCCAGGAGGCGAATGGAGGGGTTGGTGAGGCCAGGGAAAGTCACACGGTGGAGAATCAATGACGATGGCTGTGGCAGCCAGTGGGAGGTAGAGCTCGATTCCACATGATTCACGGCGCGCCAGCTTGCGTGCTTGATTCAAGGTGAATGAGTACATGCTAGAGCTTCTAGCGGTGGCATCAGCGAAGCGAGGGGCAATCGAAAATGGCCGGAACAACGACCCCTACAAGCTAGGTTTTGCTTTCCAGAGTGGAATATGAAGAAAGAGAAGGAAGGTGGCATGTTAGGGTTCTTCCCGACAACGGTGGCGAGCTTTTATATGCATTGGAAGGCGGTGACACGGATCTTGGCACATCGATAGTGGCAGACGGCATCGCCGGGATCCAGCAAGCTGCTACACATCATTGACAAAGACGACGATGGGCAGAAGGTTCTAAAGGGGTATGGGTTGTGCGTGGGCCGTGCATGGGCCGAGATGGGCTGTGGCAAAGCTTGCGAGGTGGATTGTTGCGGCTACTCGCGAGCAACGGTTAGTGATGAAGGAAATGGGCCGTGGGCCAGGTGTTTCTTTTTCTTTATTACCTTTTTCTTTTTCATTTTCTATTTACAAATCCGTTTCAAATTTGGTTTTCACAAGATTTCAAACTCTCAAAATTCAGTAAGTCTATAAGGATACTACATGGATTGTTGTAGTTAATTGGTTTGGCATTCTTTTTAGTATTTGTATTAATCCTAATTATTTATGAGATGTAGATGAGAAAACTTATTAATAATTTAAGGTTTGAGGTTTTGTTTCTTACTTAGAAACCTTATTTAAACTATTCCTTTATTTATCTATTGATAATTGTGGTGGTGAATAATGATTGTGATAGCCTTGGTTATGACATCAAGTATTAATGGGTTAATACATTACGATGTTTTAAATTTAGTAGTTCACAAAATTGTGATCACCCTATTTCATATCCACACAATCTTGATGTTTAAAGTTATCCTAGAAATATTCTTATGACCTTATTAGAATAGAGAATGGTTTTATTCCCATACATAGTGTAAGCATGAAAGATGATAAAGCTTTATATATTTTCCTTGTTAAGCTTTTAGTAATAATGATCTCACTTGACATATTGGGTGAATCAACATTAGCATTGAATGTAGTGACTCCCCACCATTTTATGTGTGATTTAAACTTGGGTTATAAATTTATCATTTAATGATTTGAAGTAAATATCACTTAGTTGATAAATATAACTCACATGCCATGCCACAATTGTTATCTTGTGAGGTTTTCTATTCCCATGTATCTCTTATAATTTCTAGGGGATTTTCTACATCTATAATTCTTCTTTGATCTTGCTAGGGACTAGGTTTAGGAATCTTGACTTATAGTTATGGATGATATCAAAAACTATAGTAACATACCTAGTGAGCCTTCTAATAAGATTTATAATAAAATGTGTTCTTGATGATTACCTAGTAACTAGCTTTAAGAGTAATGAAATAGACATAGTCTTGTTATGGCTTAATATGGTCTTGGTTAATAATTTCTTAAGACTTCCTAGCTTCAATACTTCATTAAGATCGAGTCTTAATTAAGGAATTCCTTTCCTAGATATACTCTGTATAAAACTCTCATCTATTCACAGGGATCACACCTTCCTAATTAATCCAATCATATGACTCCATCATATCCATCAACATCTGATGACATGGTCATTTCACTTCTTCACTACTCATCCTCCATTGTTCCTATAGTATCTAACCTCCATTTCTTATTAACTACCCTTGATGAATCCATCAATGTAGTTATTTCTAACTCCATCCATTAACTCTTTTATATTCACCTTGCATCTACTTCCAAGGCTTGCAAGATTACAATCCTCACTATGTAACAAGTGATTCCCATCCTTAAGAAGAGGTATACTATTACTTCCCCTAATACAAGGTTTTTCTTGTATTAGCTTGGTTAACATTACCATTTCTCCAACTACTCCAATCAACTCAAGTTCAAAACTTCATCATAAAGTAGTTTGACTTCTCATGAACAAGCTAGATGTTTTAACTAGCTAAGGTTGATCCTAGCTTGGTATAGCTCTTCAACACATAATCAATTATCCCCAATTACTTGCGAATAATGACCATCTTCCTTTGGGTACACTAATGTTAACACCCGGATTTTTAATCCCAGATGCCTGTTATGTCATTCATCGCAATCCCAGGATTACCATTTTTGCGAGACATAACAGATTGGATATCACAGTATATCATCCATTACAAACCATACATAAGGTCTTACACAAATAAGGATCTCATGATCCAGTCTTAATATACAAGCAGCGGAAATAAAAGATAAGTGTAGCGGTGGGGTCCATCTTCAGGGGCACATGCAATGCTAACGAAGGCAGATAGTCCTAGTTATCATAGCCGTCCTGCTGGCCATCATCTTGGTAGTCTCCTTCATAGTCTGGCCATGAGAATAGCCAGAGACAAAAGCCATGAGTACTCTTTAAGTACTCGCAAACTACCCCTAACAAGTAGTATAGTTCTAAGTTAAAGTGCTAACTCTAAGTTTAACTAAAAAGTTAAGTTTGAAACCTAAGCTAAGTTCTGAAGCAAAGAAAGATAAAATAAAGTTCTAGAATCACTTAAGTTGGGAAGCTAGTGTCATAAACACAACCCTGTTGTGGTCGAGTCAAGATTCATCATTCATTTCATAAGTCATTTTAAAAAAACAACTAACAGCGAAACAGTATGGCCATTCCAACTGTCCATAACCGCGGACGCGGCTATTCGAATAGTTTGACACTCTGCAGAGGTGGTACACTTTCACCACAAGATTCGATACATCTGTCAGGGATAACCCTGAATCATCATACTTAGTATGCAGATAATCAAACATAACCTTTCCTTTACACACCCTAGTATAAGCACCTCTCCTATGAGCATGGCCTCCCAACCATGACCATTTGTCATCTTGGGCACTGCATAGGTGGACAACATTAAGAGGTAGCCTCAGCTCAAACCTCTCCCGCGAGGGAACTAATACTAATGCATATAAATTTCTGGCCAAGCCTTACCCAATTCAGGTAATGTGGTTGTACGGTAAATTTGGAATGGTATCGCATCTGAATCCAACCATCAGTTTTGTAAAAGGGTTAAGGCTCATGCCTCAACATTTTCACCATCAGAAACCATTTGTGTTTCTCAACACATGTCAAAACATCTCAATAGAATGACTCATCATTCCAAGGTTTTCACAATTCATTTTCACCAAGTGTTCTCATCTAAAGTGACTCAAGTTTTTATCTACTCTAAACTACTAAGTTAAGAGTGTTCAGTAAGGTTGAAGTGATGGGATCAATCTCATGCCATAGAATGACATCTAAAGTTATCTTTATAGGTCAAGTTTTATACTCTTTATGCTACCTTCAAAATAAGTAAAGAACTTTGGGTAAAGTAAAGGAGGTAAATCTTGGAAAAAATAATACTTGGGGTAAATACTAGTCAAGGTAGTGTAACCAAAACATGCCTAAAGCATTCTTTGCTAAACCATCTAGTTTAATCCTAGCTTGCTAAGCATTATACTTGCGAGTGTTAGCTTGCCAATAGTAGCTTGCCTTGGTTGGTGCAGTAGTTGAAGTTTTCTTCTTCTTCTTGGTAGAACTCCTCCTCCTCAAAAGCTTGGTCGGTACTATCGTCTATAAATACATATGGAGTACACAATCACCAAACAATACTTAACTAGTCTAATTAGCACTCTAAGGCACACATTTGATGATCTATTATCATCACAAGCATCACAAGTTTTATTAACTAGTTTCCTTCTTTTTATTTTAGAAAAGTAATTTCTACTCATTGAAAAATTAACTAAGATTTAATCTTCACCACTTAAAATATGGGATCATGTGGACACATGTCATCACCACATATTCTAACATGTGGGAATGTGATTTAAATGTTGGATCACAATTACTTTGGTTGAAGTTCATTATTTAATGATTTAAAGTGACTAGAAATGCCTATATAGTCCAAAGTTACTGCATGTAAACCCTAATTTTATTACATATTCAGATAGGTATGGTGAAATGTGATTTTTGAGAGTTGGAATCAACTCAAAAGCTATCTTGGTTGATTTTATAAAAATGTTGCAAGGTGCA
Source organism: Avena insularis (assembly GCA_023614405.1). Classification (NCBI taxonomy): domain Eukaryota; kingdom Viridiplantae; phylum Streptophyta; class Magnoliopsida; order Poales; family Poaceae; genus Avena; species Avena insularis. The sequence goes on from CM042689.1 coordinate 371,619,548, forward strand.
AATGCTTCTGTCTTATTATTTTTACTAGTAGTGATCTCTAACTGTAATTGCATTAAATCCAACGGGCTTGGATAGATATTTTCAGTAGCTTTCTCAAAATTGGAATCACTCCATTTGGATTTGTAAATCTCTCTAAATTTAATTTCAAACTAGGGGACATAACTAGGTTTAAACTAAATAGAAAAATCCTAATTCAAACTAAATGGGTCGCGCGGGAACGTTAATGGGCCGGCCCAGTGACATTACGCGGCGCGGGGCTCAGCTGATAGGGGGGTCCAAAGGTCAGCGGCTCATAACACGCGAAGCGATATGGGGCGATATGGGTCGTTGGATTAGAACGGGGATCAACGGCTGGGGATCGTCGTCGACGGACAGTCATCCGAAACTCTAACCTAAGCGGCTCGGTGGGGTGCTCGAGGCGTGCAGGCTCCAGCAACGACGGCGAGGTGGGCAAACGAACTGGTGGTCGACGGTGAGCTCAGGGACAGTCGAGGCAGCTCCGGGGGTGGTCAGAATCAGCGGCCCTCTCCTCCTCTATTGCGCGCTACTCCGGCCAAATTCCGGCGAGCAAGTGCTCGCGCTGCTCCGGCTAGAGGTGGGGAACGGTCAGTGAGGTGAGGGGAGGTGAGTGGTGTGCCGAATGGGGCTGGCGGTGGCCTCTATTTATAGGAAGACGACGCGACCGAGAGGCATGGGCGAGCGGCTCCGACGACAGCTGTACAGGGTGCTAGCAGCATGGCTCGAGGTAGGGGACGGTCGCTGGTCTCCTAGCGGTTCTCTAGAACTTAAATGCGGGTGTAGGGACAGTGGCATTTGGTCGGGCGATGCACGCGCTCTGAGCGGCAGAGGCGGCGGTCTCAACGGCGAGCGGTGGCTGTGGTGCATTGGGCGGCGAATGTGCATGTCTGGCATGCTACTAGGGTCGTGGCGGAGCGGTGGGCGCGGGCTGTGGTCGAGGGGCGACGTGTATGCGCGTGTCGGGCGCGGCGCTCTGGCGCGTGCTCGGCATGGCGCGGACATGCAGTGCGCTGTGGTTCCTCGGTGGTCCACATCTTGGCCTGGCTTGGGGAGGGGACAGAGGGTGGCGGTGAGGTGAGAGCTAGCTAGTAGACATGGTGAGAGGGAGGGGGATGGTCTACTGTGGCGATGGCATGATCGGCCGGCCAGCAGGTGCTCGGCTTGGCATGGCCATGCTGCTAGGGGGTAGGGGATGGGTTGGTTAGGCCTTGGTTGCATCAAGGGGAGACAAAGGGATAAAATGGAGATCATTTGGGGGCAAAACCCTGTTGTAAATAGTGAGCTAGCTATTAGTGTTTGATTTTGCCTGCCATGTGTTTGATGAAATGGCCGCAAGAACTTTCTTTTTGAATTTTGAAAAGATTTTTGGTGAGTGTGCTAGATATAAGCTTCAGACTCTGTGGGTGCTTGGGTTTTGAATTTTGAGCTTGTTTGAGTGGTTTTTGAAATAGTGGGATCTTCCCATATGAAATAGATTCAATTTTCAACTGCCATTTAAATTTAGTGTTTGAATGTTTTTGGCAGATCACAAAGTGGGCCTTGGTACATCATTATGTGTGCTAGCAAGGGGTGCAAAGATCCACAATTGTTTCTGTTAGGTTTTGAGTACTAGGAATAGCCAAAGTAGGCATGTTGATTCAAATGGCACAAATGACCATTTGCTTATTTTATTCATTTTGATTTGTTTTTCTTAGGGAAAAGTTTGGGAATGATCCAGATGATGTTTATTTCACCTAATAATCATTTTACAAGCAATGGATCACTTAATCATGGCAATTCAAACAACTCCTATTTTAAATGCACACACATATGAATGCTTTGATAATTTTAATTGGAAAAGTTTTTATTAACCCTAATTTTGATGATTTGGATCTTAATAATCTTGGATTAAAGTTTTGGGATGTTACAAACCTTCCCTCCTTAAAAAAAATCTCGTCCCGAGATTTACAAAGAAAACTAGGAACTAAAGAGATTTGGGAACTCTGTCCTAATATAATCCTCTCGCTCCCAAGTGGCTTCCTCTTCAGTATGGTTGCTCCATTGAATCTTGAGAAACTTGATACTCCTGGTCCTGGTGGTTCTGTAAGCTTCTTCTAGGATACGGATGGGTACTTCACGATATGTCAGGTCATTGTTGATCTCCACAGCTCTGTGATCGATGTTCTTGAAAACTTTAGTCTTCTCTGGCTCATCCAGGCATTTGCGAAGTAACGAGATATGGAACACATTGCGGATGGCTGACATCTCTTCAGGCAGTTCCAGTTGATACGATACTTCTCCTCGATGATTCAGAATCTTGAAGGGCCCGATATATCTGGGGGCTAACTTTCCTTTCAGACTAAAGCGTTGGGTTCCTTTCAATGGTGAAACCTTGAGATATACAAAATCTCCGACATTGAAAGTCAGGTCTCTCCTTCTCTTGTCAGCATAACTCTTCTGTCTGGATTGGGCGGTCTTGAGGTGCTCACGGACTTTGTGAACCTTTTCTTCGGCTTCTCGAAGAACGTCGGGTCCAAAGATCTGACTCTCTCCTACTTGCGACCAATTCAAAGGGGTACGGCACTTTCTTCCGTATAGGAATTCAAATGGTGCCATCTGCAAACTAGCTTGATAACTGTTGTATGAGAATTCTGCGAAAGGTAGGCAGTCTTCCCATTTTGATCCATACTCTAACACACAAGCTCTTAACATATCCTCTAGGATCTGGTTGACTCTCTTAGTCTGGCCATCCGTTTGCGGGTGATACGCGGTGCTGAAGTTCAACTTGGTTCCCAATCCTTCCTGATCTTTCTGCCAAAATCTCGAGGTAATCTGGGTTCCTCGATCTAATACTATGGTCTTTGGGGTTCCATGCAGACTAACAATTCTAGCAATATATAGCTCTGTGATGGCTCAATACAGTGCTTGGTGCGTGGTGTTGATGTAGAGCTTGTTGGGAACCCCAAGAGGAAGGTATGATGAGCACAGCAGTAAGTTTCCCTCAGTTATGAAACCAAGTTTAATCGAACCAGTAGGAGCAAGGAAACACCTCAAAGGTGTTACTAGCTGAGCTTTGGCAGGGCGCACTACCGGTGCTAGTAGCAACATGGAGACCTACACAACACAACCACAGAACTTTGTCCCCAACTTGCGATGAGGTTGTCAATCTCACCGTGTTTTGCGGAAAACAAAGGATTAATCGTATCGAATGGAAAGAAGTAAAAGTTTGCAGAAAGTAAACACAAAGCAGTAAAAGATTGTAGATTGTATGTAAAGACAAAGGACCGGGATCCATAGTTCACTAGAGGTGGCTCTCCTTAGATAGATAACATGCTGGGTGAACAAATTACAGCGAGGCAATTGACAAACACCGAGAAAGCAATACATGCATATACTAATCATCTTGACTCCTTTGAGACTTGATTGGGCATTACAACATAATACATAGACCGCCATCCAACTGCATCTATGACTAATAATCCACCTTCAGGTTATCATCCGAACCCCCTCCAGTATTAAGTTGCAAGCAACAGATTATTGCTTCTTAACTGCTTGTAAAGTAAACAATACGATTGTTCTATGAACAAAGGATCGTTGTTTTCTCCTAGTAACAACACATCTAGTACCTTAGAGATTTTGTCACTTCCCAGATTACGGAGGCATGAACCTACTATCGAGCATAAATACTAACTCTTGGAGTTGCTAGCATCTACTTGGCCAAGATAGCTACTAACAACGGGAAGCATGCAAGATCTCAAATAACAAAGACATGATAGAATCAATAATCAATCTGAAATAGCATCTCAATATCCATCGGATCCCTAAACACAACATGTATGAATTACAAATAGATGATCTTGATCATGAGCAGACTCACAAGATCTAAACATGAAAGCACAAAGGAGGAGAAACCAGCCATCTAGCTACTACATGGATCCGTAGTCAAGGATGAACTACTCACGCATCACAGGAGGCTTGCATGGTGATGAAGAAGGCCTCGGTGAATTCCCTCTCCGGTGTGCCGGGAAGAGCTTCAGATCCTCCCGATCTAGGGATGGAGATGGCTGACTCTGAGACTCTTCGTGGATTTTTGATCGGGTGCCAGGGTTTTCGTCCCGAGGGCAACTTATAGGCGAAGGAGAGGCCGAGGGTCTGGGGTCGGCCACCACCTGGCGGGCAGGCCTGGCCAGCGTGGCCAGGTGGTGTGGCCGGGCCCCTCTCCGTCTCGTATTACGGCACTTGATCCTTCGAAAAATAGGCACTTTGGCTTTTGTCCGTCCAATTCGAGAATATTCATTTCGACTTTTCGGAACCAAAAACAACAGAAAAAAGCAGCTGGCTTTGTGGCTCTTGTTAATAGGTTAGTCCAAGAAATCATAATAAAAGTACTCCAAAGTTGAAACAAAACACAAGAAAGTGGATAAAACTAAGCATGGAACATAAAAAATTATAGATACATTTGCAATGTATCACTCTGCTAGCTTCACACTCTGATAGGTAGTCTTGACAAGTATGAAGTGGGCTACCTTGGACAGTCTATCCACTATGACCCAGATTGAGTCATTTCCCCTACTGGAAGTAGGCAAACCGGTGATAAAGTCCATTCCGACGGAATTCCATTTCCATTCTGGAATCTGTAATGGTTGCAACAGTCCTGCAGGTCCCTGATGCTCTGCTTTCACTCTTTGACAGATGTCACACTTGGCGATGTAGCTTTCGATTTCTCTCTTCATCTTGTGCCACCAAAATTGCTCCTTCAAATCCTGATACATCTTTGTTCCTCCGGGGTGGATAGAATAAAGAGTATCATGAGCTTCCTTCATGATAACTTGCTTCAGCTCCGAATCTGCTGGCACACAGATACGTCCTTTGTACCACAGAACTCCTTCTTCGTCTTCAGTGAATCTAGGTACGTTTCCTGTACCAATACGATGTTTGATTCTGTCGATACTTTCATTTCCCTTCTGGGCTTCCTTGATTTGGCTAATCAATGTGGGTTGAAGTTCAATGCTAGCTAAGAATCCTTTGCTAACTAATTCAGTCCTGAACTGCTCCAACTCCTCATACAAACTTGGCTGCTTCTCCTTGATCATAGTGTTTAGCCTACAAGGCAATCTGCTAAGAGCATCTACTACCACATTAGCTTTGCCGGGGTGATAGTGAATGTCAAGGTCATAATCCTTGATTAACTCTATCCATCTCCTTTGCCTCATATTCAGATCCTTCTGAGTGAAAATATACTTTAAGCTCTTGTGATCTGAGTAAATCTCACAACGATTACCCATCAGATAATGACGCCATGTCTTTAATGCCAAAACTACAACTGCTAATTCAAGATCATGGGTCGGATAGTTCTTCTCGTGCTTCTTCAGTTGTCGAGACAGATACGCGATGACTTTTCCTTCTTGCATCAATACACATCCGAGACCAATCTTGGATGCATCACAATATACGTCAAACGGCTTCTTGATGTCTGGCATGATCAATATTGGGGCTGATATCAATCTATTCTTCAGTTCTTGAAAACTGGCTTCACTTTTGTCAGTCCATTCAAACTTCTTGTCCTTCTTCAACAATTGGGTCATGGGTCTAGCGATGCTAGAGAATCCTTCTACGAACTTGCGGTAGTATCCCACTAATCCGAGAAATGCACGGACTTGGGTTTGAGTGGTTGGGGCTTCCCATTCTTCGACATCTTTGATCTTGGCGGGATCAACAGAGACTCCTCCAGCAGACACAATATGTCCTAGGAATCCTACTTCTTTCAGCCCAAACTCACACTTGCTGAACTTGGCATATAACTGATACTCTCTCAGGGTTTCAAGGATGATTCTCAGATGTTGCTCATGCTCTTCTTCTGACTTGGAGTAGATAAGGATGTCGTCGATAAACACAACTACAAACTTATCTAGGAAATTCATAAAGACCTTATTCATGAGATTCATGAAATAAGCAGGGGCATTGGTTAATCCAAAAGACATAACCGTATACTCGTATAAACCATAGCGAGTAGTAAAGGTGGTCTTCGGAATATCCGTTGCACGAATCTTAAGTTGGTGATAACCAGTCCTAAGATCAATCTTTGAGAATACCTAGGCTCCAGTCAATTGATCAAATAGATACTCTATCTTTGGCAAGGGGTACTTGTTCTTGATGGTGACGTCATTCAACTTCCTGTAATCTGTGCACAAACGATTGCCTCCATCTTTCTTGTCGACAAATAACACTGGTGACCTCCATGGCGATGCGCTTGGTTGAATCAAGCCTTTTGCTAACATAGCATCCAACTGCTTCTTCAGTTCCACTAACTCTGAGGGGTTCATGCTATAGGGTCTCTAGGCTATGGGTGCAGTTAGGATTAGTTCGATAATGAACTCAATATCCCTATCCAGGGGCATACCTGGCAATTCATCTGGGAATACGTCGGGGTATTCACAGACTACTCTGACCTGGTCTATGGTGGGCAGGGCTAGACTCTTGTTACACTTGAATTGACGGGGTAAGGTTTCAGAGATATGCTCTACTGTTACTCTAGAGCTACTGGTCATGGTGATGGCTTTCTTAGCACAGTCTATCAGTCCTTTATGCCTTGACATCCAAACCATACCTAGTACTACTTCCAATCCTTTGGTTCCAAGTACAATTAGGTTGGCATAAAAATCTATCCCATGTATTCTGATAGGCACAGCTTTGCAAATTTTTCTAGCTTTTGTAGTTGAACCGGGGATTTGAACTATCATGACATGCTTCAGGTTTGTTGGGTGAATCTTACTAGTGCATGCAAATTTTTTGGTGACAAATGAATGCAATGCTCCCGAATCAAACAATACTCTTGCTAAAACTGAGTTGACAGAAAACATACCTAGCACTACATCTGGTGCTTCTTGGGGTTCTTCGGCGTTCATGTGGAAGAGACGGCCGTTGCGGTTGTGAGGGTTCCCTGGGGCAAACCTTCTCCCTGGTTGAACACGACGCTGCTGTTGAGCTGGGGCATTCACATTGGCAGTGGCTACAGTCTTCTTGGGACACTCATTGGAATAGTGACCCTTCACTCCACACTCGAAACAAGTGATCTGGGACTTGTCCTTTTCTGCGACAGGCACATCATTGATGCTAGTTCTGGGTGCAGTGTTGTTGTTGTTGTTTTTCTTGGGAGGTGCACGGTTGAAATTGTTGGCATTGCCGGAGTTGTGATTGTTTCCTCCGGACTTCACATTGCCTCCGCTACGGTTGGGGTAGCTTGGGCGAGACATTGGGGGTCGATTGTTCCTTGGTGCATATCCTGGTGAGGGGTTGGGACGGTACTTACGGTATTCTTTGGATCCAGATTGCTGCATCATATGATGCTTGCGGTTGTCGTTTGCCTAGTTAATCTTCCCTTCCATCTGAATGGCAGAGTCGACTAGCTCTTCGAGATCCTCGAAGCGGATGTTGACGAGTACAGTCTGCATCTCATCATGCAGTCCGTTCAAGAACCTCTCCTTCTTCTTGGCCTCCGTGTTGATCTCATCAGGTGCATACTTGGCAAGTGACAGTAATCTATCACGGACCACAGTCATTCTGCCTTGCTTCAAGTCATGGAACTCATCCCTCATTCTGTTGACTAGACCTTGCGGCACGTGGGTGCGGCTGAACTTGACTTTGAATGCTTCCCATGTCATCACTTGACCATGGTTCATGTTGCGGATACTAGTCCACCAAGCTCTTGCATCTCCCGCCAGATAGTGGGTGGCGAAGAGAACTTTCTCATTGTCATCGACTCCTGCAACTTCTAAGTTGTTTTCCATTGTCTGTAACCAGTCATCAGCATCTAGTGGGTTTTCAGCTTGGTTAAAGATTGAGGGATTGGTGTTCTGGATTTTTTTTAGTTTGGATCCATGGTGATCCTGATTTCCATGTCCTTGGTTGTTGAGAGCCATCTGGGCGATCTGCTATAATGTTGCTAAGTTAGCTTGGCGTTCTGCCCTGCTTGCTTCTCTATCTGCGATGAGATTCTGCAAGATCTACAGCATTGGGTCTTGTGACGAGCTGCTTCCTCCTTGGTTTCCACGAGTCATCTAAAGATTGAGGTAGATACAGGGGTAAGAGGGAAGGTTCTAAGGTTCATGGTTTTGGTTTCAAAGCTAAAACTTTGAGTTAGACTCAGGTTTTTCAACTAACTCCATTTCATTCATGCAAGCAAGCACACGATACAACACACACCACAACAATCAAAGGAAAACAGATGGTTTGAAGAACCATTCTGCAAGCTACGATTCAGTGGGACCGATACATCTCATGCTACGACAGTGCTCTAGTGCATCTACTCATCATCGATGAAGTTGGAGTCCTCATCGTCAGTGTTGAAGTCCATGACATCCTCCTCCAGAAAGTCATCATCATTGCTGAGGTAAGAATCCATGTCTCCTTGGATGTCTTCACCCTCCTCTTCTTCCTCCTTTGCTGCAAGCTGAGCTTCCTACTCCTTGACGGTCTTCTTGAGGTCGGCCACCTTCTTGCGAAGACGGGCGATGGTGCGATCCTTCTTTGCATGCTGGAGGCGAAGAGACTGGCGATCCTGGACGAGCAGTGCGAAAGTCTAGGCCTTCTGGTCGGCAATGGCACGGTTCTGGTTGGCTAACTCTCTAGCATTGTCCAGTTCCTGCTGTCTGTCGTGCAACAAGAAGTCAAGATTCTCTACTTGACGCCTCAACTCTGGGTGACCTGGCATCTCCATCGGCATTCCCATGAAGTCACGTCTTGCATAGTGAGCAAAACGGGTTCCTTGGATTTGGTTGATGCCAAGGGCACATAGACGTGCGAGAGCTTCATGCATTGCCCTGGCTAATCCATCTAGCCAGTTGTTCTCTCTCACGGAGAACTGAATTCTCCCGGACGTTGGTGCTTCAATGCTTCCTCTAAGATCAGCGGTGACTAGCCACTGTAAATCTCCTCCTGGGGGTCCTGGAAGTTGAGCTCCAAGAAACTCCGGATGTGGGCGTCCTAGTAACTCTGACAGTGAATCCAGATCCCTCTCGAAGATTAGTTTACCTCCGTTTCCCAACTGATAGAACTTGCTGAACTGAGACTCCATCTACAAGAATTAAGGATGAGGAGATTAGTGAAGTGATCAAGTGTGTCAAATTTTAAGTAGTAATGTAAGGATTTTGAGGACATGAATTTTTGAGAAAGAATGAATTCACAAGGATAAGAGAGGAGACAGTTTTTCATAAATAATCACTTTGGTTTTGAAACTAAGTTTTTGTTCAGACGTCCATTCTAACTAGGGTCTCCTATGGTCAGGATGGCTCTGATACCAACTTGTCAACACCCGGATTTTTAATCCCAGATGCCTATTATGTCATTCATCGCAATCCCAAGATTACCATTTTTGCGAGACATAACAGATTGGATATCACAGTACATCATCCATTACAAACCATACATAAGGTCTTACACAAATAAGGATCTCATGATCCAGTCTTAATACAACAAGCAGCGGAAATAAAAGATAAGTGTAGCGGTGGCACTACAACAGATCCTAGAATCGGTGACGAACTGCCTGGTGACAAAATTCAGAACCGTCACCGAAAGTAACCATAGGTGACAGATTAGTTTTGGGCGTCACGTATGCTTGATAATGCGTGACGGTCGCGTTTCGCGTCACGACAAACCGTCACCGATTATCCGCACGACGGATTTTAGAGCGTCGTAGATTAAGCCGTCACCGATTGTTTGTGGGACCAACGAGTTAGCAATTGTGTTAAAAACGATAAAAGGGTAAAGATGGGTTTCGAACCGAGGACCTAGTACAAAGTAAAACGTTTCGTTACCGCTGGGCCACCGTTCGGTTTTTGAATTGTTTGATTGGCCTACAATTTTGTAAACTCTATATGCAGTACGTGGCGTGTACAAACACGGATCGTTATAGTTAAGACTTGTGCGATCTTCCAAACAATTTTCTTCTCTGTTCTTGCGAATGAGCGCCGTCAAGGGTATCCCTTGTCCAGGCGATCACGACATTCGCTGTCCCTTCATCTACAAGTCCCGGCGACTTGCGCCTACGCGATCACGACGATCGATCATGATCCCAGCTAGCGAGGCTTCGCGGCAGGCCGGCGCACGGCGATAGGAAGCACATGTGAGTTCCTTTGAGATCTGTTATGAAATTGATTTGGATTGGTGTTTATGTTACGCATTGTGATTTATTTGGACTTTGGTAAACAATTTTCACATTGATTAGTACAAATTGAATGGCATCATGACTCGAGTGGAACACATTATATATATTTTTGTAGGCGATGGATCGACAGTGGATTACTCATGGGCGCAAGTTCACCCATTTTTACATACAAGGTGTCCGCGAGTTTATGGAGTTCTTGGCGTCTGGCAACGAAGGTGCATCAATATTGTGCCCATGCCAAAAATGCCTTAATATTACGCAGCAGACTCAGGAAACTGTTGAGTATCACTTACACGTCAATGGTATGGCCGTTTCGTACACAAAGTGGAGTTGTCATGGAGAAGGTGATGGTCCTGATGAAAACAATGATCATAGTTTGTATCAATGCAATGGCGATGATGATTATGATGATGGAAATGAGAATCATAATGATCATGTTGACAAGATGTTAGATGAGTTGCATGATTCTGGTGACAGAGGCCCAAGTGACACTAATTTCTATGCGAAACTCATCAAAGAAGCTAAGAAAGAGCTTCACGAGGGATGCACCACTGAGATGAGGTTGTCATTCATTATGAAGATGCTTTACGTGAAATCATACAACCGGGTCACAAATAGAGCTTTTGATCAATTTATGGCTGTCTTATGTGCTGCTTTGCCAAAAGTGAATTTTCCCAAGTCCTATGCTGAAGCTAAGAGTGTTCTTTCTGAGGTTGGGCTTGGTTATGACACAATTCATCTATGCAAGTATGACTGTGCTCTGTTTTGGGGAGACCATGCCAAAAAAACTCATTGTCCCGAGTGTGGATTTTCAAGGTGGAAAGACCCGGAAGGAAAGAGAAAGATTCCCCACAAGGTGCTTCGATACTTTCCTATAATCCCAAGGTTACAGAGATTTTTTGTTTCCAAGGAAGCGTCGATGAACACCAAGTGGCACAAGGAGAAGAGGGTTGCTGGCAGGGTATTTTGAGGCACCCAGCTGATGGTGAAGCATGGAAGCACTTTGACAAGGAGTTTGGATGGTTTGCTTCAGATGCCCATAACATAAGGCTTGGTATTGCGATAGATGGACTCAACCCATACGGAAACATGAGTAGTTCATACATTATGTGGCCAGTTTTTGTCATTCCATACAACTTCCCACCATGGATGTGCGTGGATCAATCCAACTTCATGATGTCATTGCTAATCCCTGGAAAAAATTCACCAGGAAAGGATTTTCATGTATTTATGCAGCCATTGATAAAAGATATGATGAAGCTATGGAGTGGCGTGGGCACATATGATGCGTGCACAGGTAGAGAGTTTCCGTTGCATGCTGCGTTTCTTTGGTCGATTCATGACTATCCTGGATATGCCACGATGTCTGGCCGTAGCACAAGAGGGTTTTTCGCATGTGCGCACTGCGATAAGGATCCTTGCTACGAGTCTTTGCATAATAAAATTGGTTATATTGGTCATCGTCGATTTCTGCCTCACGATCACAAGTGGAGGAGTAGCAGAGCCTTCAATGGAAAACCTGAACCTAAGGATGCACCAACAAGTTTCACACTTGCAGAAAGAGAGGAGAGGGTACAGAGAGTTCAGGATTACAGGCCAGGGAAAAATCCATCAACTAGGAAGAGAAAGCGTGGCATGACTGGTGAGCCAACCTGGCACCTCAAGATCAGCTTATATGATCTGCCATACTGGTCAAGGTTGAAGTTTGTTCACAACCTAGATGTGATGCACATTGAGAAGAACATATTGGACAATATCCTTGGTACCCTTCTTGAGCTTGATGGAAAGAACAAGGACACTGTTGGTGGTAGAATGGATTTGGAGAAATTTAATGTCAGGAAGAAGTTCTGGATGAAACCTGAGGCCAAGGGTTTTTCAAAGGAGAAAGCACCATGGACGCTTCAAAAGGAAGGCAAACAAAAATTGTGCAAGTATTTGGCCAACACTAGGATCACAGATGGTTTTGCTGGAAACTTAGCAAGATGTGTGGACATCCCAGGGGGTAAAGTGTACGGTCTGAAGACGCATGACTGCCACAGACTTTTGCAGCGTGTGTTGCCAGCTGGTCTGAGAGGGATTGCATCAAAGGCGATGTATGAGACCATTGCTGAACTGGGAAACTTTTTCAGGGAGTTGTGTGCCAAAACTCTAAGAGCATCATCTTTGCGTCGAATGAAGGTTGAAATTGTCATAATTCTTTGCAAGCTTGAGCTGCTATTTCCCCCATCATTCTTTGATGTAATGGTGCACCTGGCTATTCATCTACCTGATGAGGCACTTCAGAGGGGGCCTGTTCAATATGGTTGGATGTATCCAATTGAAAGAAGGCTCGGGTACCTGAAATCAACTGTGTGTAGCAAATCAAGGCCTGAAGGTTCAATTGCTAAGGGATATATCGTGGATGAGTGCTTGCACCATTGCTCTAAATTTTTGGGTGATGTCATAGAAACCAGACATAACAAGCCTGAGAGGAACCAAGAGAAGAAACAAAGAGTTGATCCGCTAGAGTTTGATATTTTTTCAGATGGAGCCAGAGGTTTAGGACTATCCAAGTTGAAGTATTTTCCCAAAGAATTTGACAGTATGGTTTGGTATGTACTTCAGAACTGTGATGAGGCACAAAATTTTATTCGGTAGGTCTATTTACCTTTTTATTAATCATTCAAAATTTTCAGTAATATTTTGTGTTATAGTAGTACCATTACTAATTTGTTTTTGATTTTTATGAATTTCTGACAACAACTACAGAACAGGGGTTTGAACAATATTGAGGCGGAACTAGAGAAAAAATTTCCTACATGGTTTAAAAAACATGTCAGTAATTTGGACAATGCTCCAGAAGATTTAAAATCACTAGCACTTGGTCCAGATGCTCGTGTAGTTGTACACCCTATGTGCAATGTAAATGGCGCTAGGTTCCGTTCCGTCGAGCGTGAGAAGAACATGAGGACTCAAAACTCAGGCATAATGACAAGGGGATCCGTTTCTGACAAACAAGATCAAGAATACTATGGTGTGATGAAGGAGGTTCTTGAGTTCTGATGCAGAAACAAGCACGACGACAGATCCGTGTTCTTGTTCCGCTGTGATTGGTTTGACCTTGGAAGTAGGAAAACCACGGAGATGAAGGATGATGGATACTTTAAAAGCATCAATACGTCTATATTGTGGTACAAGAACGCCCCTTTCATATTATCTCACCAAGCAGAAACTTGTTTTTACTTGGAAGACACAAAATTTGGTGATCCTTGGAAGGTGGTGCAAACTTTCAAGCACAAGAATGTATACGATGTTCCAGAAAAAGATGATGAAGGCAATGCAGGTGCATACCAGGAAGACCTAGGCTCGGAAGATCCCATTGTTCACCAAATTGAGGACGAGGAAGATGAATATGTTGATGATCATGAAGACGACATGGCTGATCGCTTTGATGATGTGATATTTGTTGACTCTCAGACTGTTAGACAACTAGTAGGGGAAAATGGTGTAAACAATAATATGGACCTGAGCGACGAAGAACAAGAAGACTTGGAACCGGTTGTCGATGAATTTGGGAGGAGCATTTCAGATGTTGATAGTGATATTGACTAGTACCTTGTGAAAATGTGTTACTAAAATACTAGCACGGTTGTCTTTGTTTGATACTAGTTATGGAGACTGTTGCATTCAATTCCCAGTAACCATGTTATACACAAAATTATTAATTACAATGATATATATGGTCGTACCTAGATGTTTTTGCTTGTTTTTGTCATACTTACTTCGAGCAGCAAAATAGATTTACTGGAGATAGATACTTCTTTACGTGACACAACCTACGCGACAAACATGTCCGTCTAGTAAGTTGTGCATGCATAAAATTTGTAGCTCATAAAATATTCATAGATACCGATGAAATGAACTCAATTAACACGATTTCACTATAATTGGCAGCAACGACAGGCATAATATATTTCAGCTAATAAAAAATTTAATAGTACCATTACACTTAACCATGTCTTTAGACATATTAATGTCACATAATGAAAGGACCATAAAATATTGTCTTAACATCTCATATTATTAGGTCGACAAATGACCCATGAACATCATAGTGAAAATGATCAAGGCTACTAAAATTCCACATTTGGAACATAGAAGGCAAATAGGAAAGCCCCCTTACGTTCCACGTACAGCATGAAAAACATCTTGTCTCCAATTCACCGAAAATCCTCCTTCTGTGACATCACTTCCCTCCACCCAGCGCAGCATACTCGGCCATCCTCGGGAGAAATTGAGTACGACCCTTTGACCTTTGTGTATTTATCACACACAATTGTGATATCACCATATTCAGCCATGTCTTCAGGGACAAGGCGTCGCGGGAGTTTCTGTTCTTGGTCCACATGCACAATGTGAATATTTGTTAATCGGAAAATTACAGGCACAACAAAGTAGATCACTCATACTTACCAGCTCTTTCTTCCTGCAATTTGTCCAGCTAATGTGTGGATTAGAGACTCACATTTTCCAACTTGATAAGGCCCAGCTCCATGTTCATCAACCAGCGTGTCAATGATGTCAACATTGCTGACCACTAACTCCATCATTCTCCAGTTAATTATGGTTCCATCAGTGGCATGCATAGCGTCAAGTATGCCTTTCTTATCTCGGGTCAGATTGTAATATGCTGTACAAGTTCAAATACTTAATTAAATGAATATTACTGAATCAAAATTAAGATTAATGCATGGTAGGTACGTCAACATTAAGATTGTTTGGGAACAAGGAAAAAATATCGTGCTAAACACAAAGCAACTACTTCTTTTTTCATAAGGAAAAAACTAGAGACAATTCCATCGGTGACATTCTACACATTACAAAGTAGACTAGAAACCGAGCAAAATGGGTGAACCTAAATATTTTAGTGGATCTACATATATACATCCATTTTATACAAACTCGTAAACATCGTATATTTGTAAACGGAGGGAGTACTTCAAATAGCGATTACTTACATGGGTGGGTGATCGGTAGGTTGATCAACGTCACGAGGGTAGATGGACCTTGTGTGTCGGTAGAAGACAAGCTCCGTTCCAACATCAGTTGTAGACTCTAGCAAATTCTCTCAATATTGGCCTTGAGATATGTTACGCCATCCTTGTTGATACAATCAACGTTGAATTCGAACCCTTCTTCCGTAACCACCTCGACCACAAAATCATTCTCGTGGTCGGCAGTCGATGGCAAACTTCTTAAGGAAATTCGCTCTAGCATAGCGAGGTATTAGCGAAGAAAATGGAACATGTTTACTACATGACAAACTAACAGATGCTATAATTCATGACAAAAGGGTGGAACAGGAAAGACTGATGATAATACAAAAAATAAAACCAGTACCGTCATTTTTTCAAAATTCTCTACAAGGGTGAGAACGAAAAAGGACTTGATCTTGTCGCCCAGTCTGGACCCTTGGTGTCAAAACACCAAGGACACTGAATCATAAAAGAAAATTTAAAGATCATTGGCGTACATTTTGTCCAAATAGATCCAGTACATGCAAACTAGATAGGTTAGATTTTTACATAGCGATCTTGCCCTTCGCCATCCCTCTCTCGGCGGACCTGCGGCCTAGGCAAAGGTGGTTTAGATGGTGGCGACTCTAACTATGCCTTTAGGGTTTGTTGGAGGAGGCGTATATATATGGTCTGACTATGCTTGCATGCCGAGCCTGGACCCAGTTGTAAGCTTAATTTGTGGGCTCGACGTGATTAGCTTTAGCCGTTAGGCAAAACAAGGAAATATATTGATTACATTTAGTGTGCAGAGCAAGGAAATTGATTTGGTTTTTATTGCTGTGACTTAGTCGTCATAGTTAGGTCCTGTAAGATCCTCTAAAATAGAATCTTGAGACTAACAAGGAAAAATTAGCTATATTACTTAAATCCTTTACTTAGAATATTTTGCAAATTTATGAAAATTATTGGAAATAAGGAGTTTGCCTTTCATGTTTGTGGTTGTTTTTAGACATTCTGAAGGATCATCAGTATGTAAAGTACATACGTTTCTGGTTTGAGATTGGTTTCAAAAACTTTTTGTAGTCCAAACTTACTTCAAACTTTCTTAGCTACAAAATAAAGCATCAAACCATCTAATTTAGTAAACAAATGCAGTGTGCATCAACACGAGAATTCAGATAACAAGTGCACCAATAACGCAACAGCAAACTCCATACACATTAACATAGTTTAAACAACTGGGTATGATTGCCCAGCTTCCACCATACATAATAAAAACTTAGTCTTCAAACAACACACAGTTTCTCTTCATCTCCAGGGGGACAACACAAACATAAACTAAACTTGTGGAAATAGAACATGAGGGCCAACAGCAGGACCGATAACCGGGATGAGGCCACGCTTGACGTACTTGTCGGGGAATCTGCCAAAGGCGGCATGCTTCGCCTTGGTGTGGCCCTTGTTCTTCTGCCTACTGCCTACGCCAACGCCATCCGCGTGCTGGATCATGCTCTCTAAGTTCTTGGTGATGACCCTGCCGCAGAATGGGCAAGATAGCTCCCCGCGGCTACGGAAAGGTATTTGGCCACTCACCAGCCGCTTAAGAACAAAGCGGCTCTTGCGGTCCCTGTCGGCCTTGCCGTGGCCCACGTCGTCAGAGTCTTCCTGTGAATTTTGAAATACGTAAGAAGTGATATAAACAGGAGCACAACAACGATCAAGAAATAAGCTGTAAAAAATTAACAATGCTGCCAAAATTAGTCTAAATTGTTGCGGTGATAGTACTAACATTTGATGAATCGAGGACGGTTTTGTGTTGCGGTGATAGTACTAACATTTGATGAATCGAGGATAATGTTGTGTGACCAATATTTGATGAATCGAGGACAATTTTGTCTTATCATGTCTAGTGAGCGCTGGAACGCCTGAGCGTTCATTTCTATCTGCTTCAAAGTCCATAATGGATAATTTATTAAAGAACAATATTCTTTGGGGACATAATTCAAGGCATGTGAACTTTAGGGGCAAATAACCAATTTTGCCTAAATAAAATTCTTGCAATCATAATCACTAGAATGAAAGAAGACTCGGATGAATTTAAGTTTCAAACGCATTGATCATTACACATTAAATTCCATTCATCAGATCAATCATTTCTTCCCAAATAAAATTCTTGTTATCATAATCTCTACAATCAAATTAGACTCAGATGAATTTAATGCACTTAATGATGAATCATTTACAAGTTAACTACCTTAACACATTCAGAAAATTATCTGATAACTATGAAACGATAGATATCATATGAGCAATCATAATAAGTAGAATTAAAGAAGGCTTGGATGAATTTAAGTTTTAAACGCATTGATCGTTACACTAAACAGGATACTGATTCAAACACACTATGGAATCATTACATTAATAATCAGCAAATTTAGATAATGGTAATTATGAATTCCATGCATCAGATCAATCATTTATTCCCAAACAAAATTCTTGCTATCATAATCTCTACAATCAAATTAGACTAAAATAAATTTAAGTCGCTTGTGTTGATCAATCATGTGCAAGGTAACTACCTTAACACATTCAGAATGTAATCTGATAACTATTAACTGATAGATATCATATGAGCAATCATAATCACTAGAATGAAACAAGACTCGGATGAATTTAAGTTTCAAACGCATTGATCATTACACTTAACAGGATACTAATTGATACACACAATGGAATCAACACATTAATAAGCAGCAAATTAAGAAAATGGTAATTATAAATTCTATGCATCAGATCAATTTTTTCTTCTCAAACAAAAATCTTTGTTATCATAATCTCTACAATCAAATCAGACTCGAATGAATTTAAGGCACAACATTCAGAAATTAATCTGATAACCATGAACCCTTATATATCATATGAGTAAGAATACTATATGGCAGATCAAATCAAAGTCAACTACAAAGGAACCGTACGAACCCTAGAATCTAGAATATCTAGAAGACCACCTAGACAGCACAAATCAATCTACTCTACGAACAAACCCTATGTGAACAGTAAGATGAACAGAGGAGATCGAACAGAACAGCTCAGAACCTCGGTGCCGTCGTCGGAGGCCTCCTCCTTGAACGGTACATCTTCTTTGCGGGCTTGTTCATAGAGGTACTCGATGGAGTCAGGGTCTTCGCCGTTGTAGTACTCATCGTCCGGCATGACGATGACCTGGTGGCCTGCATGCGGGTTCTGGAGATCTGCCGCGGGAGCCACGACGTCCTCCTTCTTCTCATCATCAACGGAGACCACGACCGGTACGGTGGAGTCCGCAACGGTCATGGCACGCCGACGAGCGGCTGGTGCTCCCGAAGAAGACTCCTCGCCCGCCACCGCGGTGACGACCGCAGGTGCATTGCCAGAGCCACCGACCGCCTTCGACCCTGGCTCGTCTTCGCGAGCGCGCTTCATCTTGCAGATTCACTAAGGGATGAGATTGGTGGTGCGGTGGTGGGAGCGGATTGGGGTTTTTGGCAGATTGGGGAAGAAGTGGACGATGGTGGGAGAGACGATGAGACCGATGTGTTATATAGATGCTGGCGGTTCGGTTTCCTCTGGTGCACGCGTGGGTGTGGAATCGTGTAGTCCTGCATGTAATCCACTTTCCCATTTCTTTCACATTGGACCCACGCATGACATTTGGGAGAGTGGCGCGTTGCAAGGGAAATCTCTACAAATTCTATATTATATAAATTCAGAACGTAATCTGATAACTATTAACTGATAGATATCATATGAGCAATCATAATCACTAGAATGAAACAAGACTCGGATAAATTTAAGTTTCAAACTCATTGATCATTACACTTAACAGGATACTAATTGATACACACTATGGAATCAACACATTAATAAGCAGCAAATTAAGAAAATGGTAAAAAGGTAAATTAAAATTAAGCAAACAGGATACTAATTGATACAAATTAAGCAAATTAAAAAAATCAAAAAAAGTAAAACATTGGCCATGTGTCTTACATTGTACCCTAGTTTGCACAAAAAATAATAAACCTTGAGTTTGTTGAATGAAAGTTGAGGTTGCTCTCTCACACTTGGTTTCAAGTGTGAGTCTCATGTGTAAGTACCCAAATTACCTAGTAGATGCCCAACTCCATGGCATACTTTCTCAGAATGGTCTAAGATTTGGCATGTAGGTGTATCTTGTCATAGCACACATTTCATCTTTTGGGTTTTTGGTCCAATTATGATTTCAAATACCATTTTCCATTTTAATAATTGAAATTCAACTACATTTTGTAAAGGTAGTTCAAAAATTTGAATAAAATTTGTATTTCACCAACATGGTATGGTATTTGGGGTCATTTAGTTGGAATGTGACCACTTTGTTTATTGTCAAATGATTGTTTGCTCAAATTTTACCTCAAGTCAAATTTTGGTCAATATGGTCAAAACATTGAAATATTGATCTACATCTACATCATTGCAACCTAATTTGTTTTGGCAAAAATCATTTTTAGGTCCACAAGATGTGGTTTAATCATGGATATATTGTTAGGTCAGCTTGGTTCGTACATATGCGTCCTCTGCGTTCGACGCGAATTTGACCTAAAAATTCAGATTTGGATTTCAGGAGTTGTGTATGTCTGGATTCCATGAGATTTTCACCATTGTTTGAAGGACTCTAAGGGACACATTTTCCATTTGTAGAGTTTTTTCAGATTCAAAACTTGGTGCATGTAGAAATTTGAAAATTCAGTTATCCAGAAAATAGAAGTAGTCTGCTGAAAAAATTCAGTTTTGTACGGGTGGGTGTCACGTGCGCGGGTGACGTCAGCTGAAACGAACCAACGCGATGTATAAGAGCTCCCTCGTCCGCTTCGCCTGGCCTCATCCCCACCATTTGCCCCCTTTTGCCTCACCAGATACAGAAAGAAGAGCGCGGGAGAAAACCCTAGCTCTCCCCATCGTCTCCTCCGCCTGAGGCCTTCGAGCTCTCCCATACCGCGATATTTCGACGCCGACTATGGCGGGAGTGGGGTCCCATGATCTGGCGGTTCTGCAAGGGCGGGGTTTGGAGCCGTGAGCCGCCCAGATGCGGTCGAGGTGGTGGAGGGCCATGGCGGTAGAGGAGGTCGTCGGTCCGCGCTGGTCGCTCTGGTCGATGAGGCGCTCGGAGAGGAGGAGTTGGTGCATGCGGACCTCGGCGAGGTGGAAATGCTGGATCTGAACGTGCCGGTCAGCGGCGCGGAGGATCTGGCGCCGGTCTAGTCTCCACAGGTCGCCGCGATGCAGGTTAGTATTATTTTCTTCTAATTTCCGTTCAATCCCTTCAAATTATTTGGAAGTAAGATGTGTTTTGTAGATTCAGCTCTTTCAGTGTTAGGGATTCATATCCTTTGGGCTATGTTCGGTTAACCCACCTCTACGTTAGATTGTACTGGATTAGATTGGATTAGAGTATATTTTGACTTAGATAGGATTTAAACCACATCAATCCATGTCAAACTAGGACAATCCAAAGTAAAACGACCGGGGCCTTAGGGATTTATTGGATGGAAGGCTGGGTTTGTAGATTCGTTGTGTAATTTTGTATAGATGACCAATGCTTATAGTCCATTGGTGAAGTTTTTCCAATTATTAGGAAGATGGTTTATTTGTTGTCAAATTGACAGAGTTTAATTTGTAGTTAATTCGTATTACGTTGAAGGAACATGGTTTACATGATTCTCATTTGAGTTGTTGTGATATAATGTGGTTAGATAGTTTCAACTAGTTAACAGTATGGCTTGTTTTTTTGGTACATGTGGTATAATGTGGTTGGCTGGCTACAACTATTCAACTAGTCTGAATTAGCCGCTGTGATATAAT
The DNA here is from genome assembly GCA_023614405.1 of Avena insularis. Classification (NCBI taxonomy): domain Eukaryota; kingdom Viridiplantae; phylum Streptophyta; class Magnoliopsida; order Poales; family Poaceae; genus Avena; species Avena insularis. The sequence goes on from CM042689.1 coordinate 371,640,581, forward strand.
GTGGTTATCTAGCTTCGGTATACTTTTGTAGTTTCCTTTTTTTTGCTTTAATTGCTTTTACGGGAAATGTGTTAAAATTACTTATAGAATTTTATTAACTTCTAGCACTAGATCTGAACAATGTGGTTATAACCATATGGCATGTATGTTATTAATTGATTGTAGTGGTGCCTCATAATAGTGTGCAAAGCAGTGATCTGTGTACTTACTTTTGTTTTTGTTTACTTGTACCAATTGATTTTAAGACACATTTCTTTAGATGCTTATGCTTGTATGAACAGATTTATGTAGACTAATTAGTTTACAGACTTTGTACTACTCTATTTTGACTTGCTGGAGCTTCATGCAACCTAATACTAAACTGATTGATCCTTGATATTTTTTTGTTTGAATGTATAGTCTAGTTTCTTTACCTTCAATTCCAACCTCCAAATAATCATTGTAATTTAATGGAATGTAGTATAAAAAGCATTGATGTAGTTTAATGATTTGTTTCTTGAATCAATGTTGTTTTTATGATCAGATTTGTGAAGTCGAACTATTGTGCTATTAATTTTTGCTAGTGTTTTTCATTTATTAATATTGAATGCTTTTAGTAATTACCTTAAATGCTAGTGTTCATTTATCTTAATTGTCTGGCAGGCACCAACCCCAGGTGATGCCTATGATGTACTCTCCCGTGGCTTTGATGAGGAGGTATGTTATTCCAAGCAGCTGTAGTGCATTTGGACATGCACAAAAGTAGTAGGTTTTTATATTTAGTAGGCAGTACTAACTGTTTTCTTGTTTTATTTATTGTGTAGTACTTCTCTGGTTCAGATGTTGAAGTGGAGCAATAGACATACAAGTCGTTTGTGAGGAAAGAAGAAAAGAAGCTCAGGCGCAAGGGGATTTCTGCTTACCTGCCATTCAGCACCGAGTTCTACAGGTGCCTATTCCACCACTTCAAGCCACATGGGGGATTGAGGGTGGGGCTTGTGCAGCATGTCCGAGAGGTAGCCACTCGTGGACGTCTGGGTGAGGACTACTTTGAGGGTGACCTACGTGATCGTGGCATGCACGAAGCTCTACTCAGGGTCCTCCAGCCAGATGAGTTTGTGTTCAGCGACTCCGAGACTGGAGAGGAGTGAATATTGATATCAGCTGCTAGTATGTATGGTCACATCATCAGTATAGCGATGATGTTTATGTATATATGGTTAATATGTCGAACTGGTTAACTAGGTAGAAGTGGTTGAGAACTATGTTCTTTTGGTACTATGGTTATAAGTGGTAACCTTATGATGGTAGGGTGAAGTTCCCATAAGACTACTATGTTATTATGCTGCTAGTAAGGTTATGGTTACATGCTCTTAATTACTTGTTTCTTATATAGGTATTTGTGTTGTGCCATGAAAGTTGTGCTGCCAGTTAGAAAAATATATTTCATTGCGTTAATTCTAAATTGGAAGGTTTTGGTTGGTGTAGCAAATTGTAGTAGTGTTTCAAAATTTGAAATGGTTTGGGCCATTTAAGTGCATAGATAGTGCTATATATGCACTATGCCATGTAAATTTGTATTAAAAACGTATGAATTTATGTTAAAATATAGGACAAAAAAGATCAAATAAAGCAAAAAAAGGCCACCCACTAGCAGGATATTTCTCAAGAGAATCACGGCCTGCATACGACTAGAAACCAAATGAATGGCCAGGATGCAGGCCCGTGACCTGCCAGTAGGCCCAACGTCGCAAAGTAGAATTCCTGATAGCAAGTAAGATAGAACAGAGAGGATGTTGATAGCAGCCGAACACGCGGCTATTTAAGCTGGTCGGAATCCTCTCCAGTTGGCGAGGTGGGACTAAACTCCCAGCCGTCCGACCCGTCTGACGTCGTGCGGTATTGGGGACATAATAGGCTAAAAGAGGCCCAGTTCGGTCGTAGGTAGCTTGTCCGGGCAGAAGGCCTGGCTGGGCTGAGTTCCTTTTTTTTAAACATTTTGTTATTATTTCAATATTACTTGTAAGTTGTAATATAGCTTGTAATAAAGATTTGATAACTGTATGTAAAATAAATGTAATATTTTTATGTACTTAGGTTTTTTACTCTTGTTTTTATCATTTTTAAATATTTTGCAGATTCCGACTAGTTTTCAGAATTTTTTGATAAAAATTCAGATTTGGATTTGACGAGCTGTGTTTGTCTGAATTGCATGAGGGTTTTACCAATGTTTGAAGGACTGTAGGGGGCACATTTTTTATTTGTAGAGTTTTTTCAGATTCAAAACTTGGTGCATGTAAAAATTTGAAAATTTAGTTAAACACATCAAATAGGTGGTTTTGACATGAATTTTAGAAAAATTCAGATTTGGATTTGAGTAGCTATGTTTGTCTGAATTCCATGAGGTTTTCACCATTGTTTGAAGGAATGTAGGGGCCACATTATTCATTTGTAGAAATTTGAAAATACTAAATCACCTCCAAATCAAATTTGAATTTTGAGCAAGTTAACTTTCAAATTTTGATACCATATTTTTATATGTTGTTAAAATGGAGGTATAGCATGCGGTTTGTACATTGGTAGAACTTTGAAAGAGAGCTTGCACATCATAATGCATTATATTTGTTCGACGCGATTTTGACCAAGCCAAGTTCATGAGTTTGAACATCATGCATCTAAAAAGCTAACACTCGGTCATTCCTATTCGAACAAGGCAGCAAGATGACAACATTGCCAGAAGGAAAAAAATCCATAACTACCTGGCGAAACAAAAGACTGAACAAGTCTGGAAGAACGTACCTCAACATCATGGAAGTATCTTGGCATATAGTAGCGGAAACACTTGGTGCTCGACATCATGGAAAACACGACTAGCGTCTCGCGTGTGTCGGTTACGCTCAAAACAGGCCAAATCTGGGCGATACGTTGGACCGAACGGGCAAAACGTAGAAACCGGGAGACATCATGGAAAACAGTCCGACATCGTGGAAAACACGACTAGCGTCTCGCGTGTGTCGGTTACGCTCAAAACATGCCAACTAGGCGATACGTTGGACCGAACGGCCAAAACGTGAAAATCGGGCAAAAATCCACGGCTTCGTGGAAACACTTGGTGCTAGCTATGTGGGCCCACATTTGTCATCAGGGTCAACTTAAGCCCAATCTAGTCAAACTGGACCCACAGATGCCATAGGGTCCCACATGCAACGATGCTAGCTATGTGGGCCCACATGTGTCATCAGGGTCAGCTTAAGCCCAATCTTAGTCAAACTGAACCCACAGATGCCATAGGGTCCCACATGCACCAATGTTAGCTAAGTGGACCCACATGTGTCATCAGGGTCAACTTTTGCGGTGATATGAGTCAACATAGAACCCACAGATGCCATTGGGCCCTTTGCACCAATGCTAGTGTATGTGGACCCACGTGTGTCATCAGGGTCAACTTAGGCCCAATCTTAGTCAAACTGGGCCCACGTGTGTCATCAGGGTCAACTTAAGCCCAATCTTAGTCAAACTGGACCCACAGATGCCATAGGGTCCCACATGCACTGCTGCTAGCTATGTGGGTCCACATGTGTCATCAGGGTCAACTTAAGCCCAATCTTAGTCAAACTGGACCCACAGATGCCATAGGGTCCCACATGCACCGCTGCTAGCTATGTGGGCCCGCACGTGTCATCAGGGTCAGCTTAAGCCCAATCTTAGTTAAACTGGACCCATAGATGCCATAGGGTCCCACATGCACCGCTGCTAGCTATGTGGGCCCACATGTGTCATCAGGGTCAACTTAAGCCCAATCTTAGTCAAACTGGACCCACATATGCTATTGGGCCCACTTGCACCAATGCTTGTGTATGTGGACCCACGTGAGTCATGGTACATTTTATGTGGAAGCTCATATGCGGGATTTTTATTTTGATGAGAATGAAATGTTTCAAGTTTAAAAAATTTCGTGTCAACTAGTTCACGTAAAATTTATCAGTGTGTAGGTTTTCAATTTTTATGAGATATTTTGAATTAGTTATGCACTCTACAAGCTTAGGTCAAACTTGAGTTGAAAGTTGTAGGAAAGCCGTGGGTTCAATTTTTGAAATTAAGTTGCAACCACGACCAGAAGATTGGTGAAAGCCCCATGCGTTCAATTGTTGAAAGTTTGCAGCCACGACCGAACCGCACCACACCTACACGCGTCGCATCGTAACAAAACTGATCCCACTGCTGCACCGCAATAACCGCATCGCATGCACCACACCTAAACACGTCGCACCGTAACAAATTAAAACTTACCCCACTGCACCACAATAACCGCATCTTTCCACTCCTAAGCACGTCGCCGTAACAAAAGCGACCGCCTTGCACCGCACTAACCGCATCGCACCGTAACGGGTCGACTACATCGATGTACGGGCCCTCCGCCTCGACTCCACCGCCGTCGTAACACCACAATAACCGCAACGCGTCCGCTTCTCGTCTGTTCTTCTTCCTCTCGCGTCTTCCTCCTCCACACGACGGGGAACTCAGCATCCATGGATCCCTATGGAGACATCCTCGATGACGGGAAACCACGGTTGACATCAAGCCCATCTGTGCCTATGGCACGAAGATTATGAAGGTGGTGTACACCAACGATGTGAACTACTTGAATCATATACTGGATAAGTTCGAGCAATTGCTCGAGAAAGAGACTTACAACTTCCTCGGACTCGACCTCGAGTACACAAGGTATAGGCGGGACGAAGCTCCGTCACAAAATCTCGCCGTCGTCCAGATCGCCCTGAAGGAGATTGTCCTCGTGTTCCACTACTGCAGGTAATATACGTACTAAGGATGGGCATTTCTATTTCAGGCCTCCTTTGATTCAAAGGATTTCTTATGGGTTTGTACAGGATTCAATCCCTATGTTTTTTCCATCATCACATGTTTGATTCATAGGATTGTACACTGTACGAACGTTTTCACATCAGGCCTCCTTTGATGCAGGGCTTGTTTGATTCAAAGGAATCTCATATGAATTTTGGAGGATTTTGATCCTTAGAAAATTTTACTATGTGCATTGTTTAATTCCTATAGGTTTAAGTCCTTGTGGATTTTGTTAGATCAAGTATTATGCATGATCTATGGGCGTTGTACGTGGCCTAATAGCACGGTTTCGCAATTCCTTGTTCAACGTTGTCATTAAATAATTGTACACCATCCAAATTATTGTCATGTCATAGTTTGCATCTATACTGCAGGAGAAGGGAGCCTTGTCCGAAACTGGTTATGTGCATATTTTTATTTTCCATTTGAGATCATGTATAATTAGCCAATGCAGATACATTGCTTGCACTCGTTTATTTCAAATACTTAGACATGTTAGTTTAAGTATTATGCATGATCTGTGGGTGTTGTACATGGCTTAATGGTACGGTTATGCAATTACCTTGTTTAACATTATCATCAAATAATTGTACATCATCCAAATTATTTTCATGTCTTAATTTGCATTTATACTGCAGGAGAAGGGAGCCTTGTCCGAAACTGGCAGAGTTCCTTCAGGAAAAGGGGATCACTTTCGCTAGCGTGGACATCAGGAGTGATAAAGAGAAGCTTGCACATGAGGATATCACCATTCCAGAACAGTACCACATCGACATCCAAGACATGTTTAAGACCGAAGAACGGTTCCATTGGAATCAGCCGTATGACAGGGACGGGATGTTATCTCTAGCAGTGATCATCATTGACAGAGATCTCGGGAATTGCAAGGTACTCCCGGCCGACGGCCACGAAGTATGGGAGAAAAAGCCACTTTCCGTGATGAACCTAGAGTATGCAGCAAGAGACGGGTATGTTGCCTACGAGCTGTATCGTAGGCTCATTACCTTAAGGGACGGGCTAGACCGGGGGACTCGCAAGGCTACAATTAATACAACAGAAAAGGCGGCAGTAGCCGAGGCGGCAAAAGCTGCGGCCGAGGCGGCAGCTGCTATAGACCAGAGTGATGCAGATGACGAGCAGGATGATGCAACGCAGCAGGCTGAATGGGAACAGGCGAGGGCGAGCTGGGAAGAGCAGCAGGCGGTCTGGGGAGCGGAAGAGGCGGATGGAGAGGTGGTGCATGTCGCCAAACGCTCACGGGAAGCGGGCGAAGATGACCAGGACGGCGGCGAGCGACACCATCGGGCGGGGCAACACCACCACCGCTGGCTGGGGCGACACCACCACCACTGCCTGGGGCGACAAAGCCACCGACCCCACCACCTCCAACGCCAGCGTCTGGATATTAATGCACGTTACTAGACTATAGCCAGTTATATTCGTGATGTTGTATGTTGTTTATGTAGTACAAATCGTGGTACTTTGTTGTTGTTTACTTTCTAAGTTGAACTACTTTAGTATGCTTGTTTCTTGGGTGTGTTCGGTTCGGGAACAAAGTGGAATGGAATGTCATGGTTCCATTCCACTGGAATGGGTTGGTTCCGTTCTTGTGTTTGGTTAGTATCAAAAATGTGTAATGGAATGGTTCCATCCTATGTTCGGTTGGGCCAAAAAAGTGGAATGGAGTGGTTCTATTTTATGTTCAGGTGCATTTAGCAAAAAGGATGATAAGAAAATAGAGAGAGTGAGAAGGTTTGGGTGGCTTTAGCATAGAGGAACGGGTAGATTCCACCGATTTGGAGGAATGGGTGGATTCTGGATCTAGAAGGAATATTCTCTTTTGAGGAACCACCTCGTTCCATTCAATTTCTCAACTGAACACTAGAACAACTCTCAGGTGTGGAATCATTCCATTACATTCCACTTCGTGACACCAAGCGAACACACCCTAAAGTACCGTGAGCTAGCAAACATATCTATGTAATGTTATATGTGTGTTCAGTTGTGTTTGTGCACTGGCTATACTAGTTCAAAGGAATATGATTGTCAACAAATATAAACTTGCCTTGATGAAAGTCTAGAATTGTAACCACAGATGCCATCGGTACTCACTCAAACTTTTGCCCAAACTCACTCAACATGAAAGTCTATACAATTTTAGTCAAACTTTTTCCCAAACTCACTCAGACTATAACCACAGATGCCATCGATACTCGCATGCACCGATGCTAGTGTAACTGGACCCACATGTGTCATCAGGGTCAAATTTTGCCCAAACTCAGCCAAACAGGAACCATAGATGCCATTGGGTCTCACATGCACCAATGCTAGTATAAGTGGCTCTGTTTCAAATTTTACTATGTAATATGCACTATGCAATGTCAAACCTGTTATAAGTGAGTTGATCAGAGCATTGATCTGTAAAACTGTCAAATATTTGTAAATTATTGATATATATACCAATATGTACTGCTCTTTTTTTTAAAAAAAATCATTATTTAGCAAACCCGCTATATGGGCATAGCGCGCTATAGCTTTTGATAGCTTTTAAAATCGGCGACGCTAAATCAAATAGCCCGCTATTTTAAACATTGATAAGTGGGTCCCACATGCACCAATGTTAGTATAAGTGGGTCCAACATGCACCAATGTTAGTACAAATAATAGTTTACCTAAGTGGGGAAAAATCTATCCCTGCAGATATGCTAGCCCCTGCTCGTACTTTCCCCAAACTGCTCCTCTCCATCCACATCTCCGCACCGCCGTGGCCGTCCGCATCGCCTCCGTCAGGATCGTCCAGCCACCGACGACCGTATTTCTGCAACCCCGCCACCGCGCTTCTCCACAGCCACGCCGCCGCGCATCTCCGCAACGCATCCGCCGCCCGTAACGACGTGCACGTCCGCATCGACTCCGGCCACACCACCACGACGCCGGCCCGTCGGCGTTGACTGCATCTCCGCAACCTTGCTCCATGCTGAAGGTGAGCCCAATCATGTTGGATTTACTTGTGCTTCCCACTGAAATCATGTCTGCATTGTTTGTCCAGTAGGGTTTTCCACGAGCTATGTGCTGAAGCTAGATTCCCCATGAAAATACACTAGTGTACCTACTGGAATAATTCCTGCACATTACAATCCCATGAATCAAACACTACTGGAAGGAAACATTGCATAAGGTCTGAACTCTACAATGCATGTGTAGGAAAATATATTAGGACTCGTTTGGCTTCTATGCATTCATTTCATTTGGTTGAAATGAAATGAAATGAAATCCCCATGTCACTTCATTTGGATGGAATTTAAATTCCTTAATGAATTTTTATGTTTGGCTGCCACCTGGAATTCTGAAATGAAATGATTTACTTCATTTGGCTGCCATTTTAAGCCAATTGTGAAATCAACAACACATTTGGCTTCAAAATTCAATTACATAATGTAAATAAAATATGATATTTTCAAAATAAAAATCAACTACAACATGAATAAAGATCAATGTATCCACAAATACACTTGTCTGTTCATTATATCAACATAGCTTGATCAATGATGTTGTCATTATTAGCGTTCTCGTCCGCCATTTCATACGACTTTCAATTTGCAGTCCTAGCTCCCTCGATGGCTCGATCCCTTAAGTAAAGTGTGCTAATTATATCCCAATACTTGATAACCTTGTACTTATAGGAAGTTGCATCGTTGTGTGCCTGCAAATAAGATAAACTAGAACATGTTAGAACATGTACCACTTCTTGAAAATCTTAGCCAAGGGTGAGCAACAGATAACACTTGTGAATAAATGTTTTCCTAATTGGTAGGAATACACTATAGCTATAACTTAGCACATCAGGCATGAAAAAGTAAATCTAATGTACAATAATGACAAGCCAGAGATTCAAAGTGAAGTTTGGTGGTGGTCCATTTCCTTGGTGCACAATAATGCATCATTCTGCCATGACCAAGATGACCAGATCACATTCATTCTCTCCATCAAACATAACAAGTTTAGCTAGCTACATCTTGATATGAAAAATGGAACTTGTTTGGACACACACATATATAGATGATAAATTAGTTAGGCATGACATGTCTTAAGAAATTGTCGATGCCGGAATAATGGATGGATGTTCATGTGTAGAAAATACCACCTGGCTGTTTTCCTTGTTGCAAGGAAACAACTCATGATAAGCAAGGTCGAGCATGAATGACAATGAACCGAAACACATGCCTAGAAAGTACAACCACATGATGCATAGAGGGACAGTTTTGGGGTTTGTACCACATGCAACCACAACATCGGAAATGGAAGAACCTACACTAACTTGCCATCTCTGATGTGCTAAATCGCTGAAGCATTATATTCTGGTGACTAAAACAGAACATAATTACTAGCTATGATCTGTTTCTATAAGAAATAGGCCTAAACTTCCTAGTCTCCCAAAAAAGATCGGCCATCTAGCTACTATATATGGCAAGAACTAATGTAGTACTTACGATGTTTCTAAAGTCCAACACAGCAAAGGTAGTTCTTAGAGAACTTATATCTGACAAAATAGGAGTCTGGAGCTTTCCTATGCTATGACTAGTGCTTGTAGCATTGAAATAACTTGCAAGTATTTGCAGAAACAATATTTGTATTGTTGTGATGAAATACGTTGATGTGATGTTGTAATACCTATAATGTGTTTCCTACACTTTTACCATTTGTTAATGTGTGCTAAATTTGTATGCGCAGCCCATACTTTAACATGGCAGGAGCATCTTCGCAGAAGCGTGATCTCGGACCACTCATCGCCCAAAGATGCCGGCTTACTGAGAGTGAGCAAGAGCATCTGCTGGAACTTCAATTGAACATGGGCAAAATTGCCAGGTTGCCATTCGTAACCTGCTTGACCAAAACGAATCTTAAGCTGTACCACATGGTACATTCATATAACTTTCTTTTAATTCTTTTTTGTTGCCATGTGTGTATGCAATTTGTCTATGTGGTTTATGACATCGACTTACTAACTTATATATATCTTCTTTTGTATTGATCAGAAATTGCCTAAGAAGGTTGTTAATGCTCTACAAATCTGTGAGGGAGGCTCAACTGGAGTGTGTCTTCCTAAAGAGGAGATCACCCCCATCGACTTCAAGATAGAAAAGGATGATCGCCTCTTCTTCGATACAGATGGGTGGAAGTGTTTCAATGCAGCACAGATCTAGAAGAGGGACAAGCTGTTCTCATATACTCGAAGAAAGCGCATTCAGAAGGGTGGCGTAACCGAGAGGGTTTCGTCTTCATATTTAGAAGAATAAATGATTTGTCGCCTACGCCGGTGTCCATGCTCAGGGGTGCCAAGGCGACGGCGGGCAGGGGACGTGAAGGACAGACGCGTACGCCGGCAACGCTTGTTGTCCGTCGTACGGGCAGGGGAAGCGGCAAGGGCAGGGCCACTTCTCTGTCGCCATTGCCATCGCCGTCGCCGTCACCGTCGTCGTCTCCACCACCCCATCTGCCGCTGTATTCGAACCCGGACTTTATGTTCATCTGCATCCTTCACGAGGACAAGTGGACAAGCTCTCCCTCTGCCATGCTTTCAAAGATTACATCAGCGGCGACCAACCCAACACTGTGCGTGTCCGGGAGCGTAACAGCAGGCTGACCTTCGATGTGGAGATGTATTTCGATCATCGAGACGGTCGCTTGTACCTCCACTGGGGCTGGCCCAAGTTCGTCAAGTGCTACACTATTTCGCTAGGCAACATCCTGGCGTTCGACTACTATCTTTGAGGAGCTGGTCGTCACAATCTATGGCGGTAGGCTCTCCCGCCGGGAGTACGACACCAGCAGCGGCAATGACAGCGACGATGATGGCAGTGGGGGTGACAGGGACACGCAGACCATGCCCGTCAAGGAGGAGGAGATGTCAGAGGGCTAGTACGGACGTCCAGACCGTGTCCTGACCCTATCAGATTTTCATGTTCGCCTCTTCCTAGACTAGGAAGAGGATCTAGGATTAAACTTACCCTGATGCACTCTGTTTAAGTTTTCCTGATACACTATGCTTAAGTCTAATATGTAAGACTAAAAATGCTTTTTCCACCCTGTTTCATGTGCATCAGGGTGTGACCAAGCAGATCTGCCCCTGTTCCTAGTTGCAAAACTATTTGCTGAGTTTCTGGGTGTAAAGTATAATGAGATCACCTACCTTTTGGTGGATGTTAGAAAATTTTGCTGGCTACATATCTAATATGTGAAATAATTCTGCTCTTCTGTTTGTTTTTCGAATCAATGAGGTTTACTTGTTTAATTGATATTGTGCTTCTGCTTTCAAGTTAGAGTTGTGGAATGAAGGAAACTAATGGTATTGTTTGCTCAGTAATCCAACTGTTGTACGTGAATAAACAGATTTTGTTTTCCTTTTCATATATAAACAAATGACTTATTCAAATAATTTAATATGGTTCATGGCCAAATAAATTTATAGTACAAGGAATTAGAGATAATCCCGGCTTGTAAACCATATTACAAATTCCGCACGGGAGGTCTAAGTAGTGGCAAAACCTAAACCGTTGCATGTGTTAGGATTTATTGAATTACAATATGTAATTAGAGATAATCCCCGCTTGTAAACCTCCCGTTCTGTTCCCTCTGTTTTTTTTAATCAAATTTACAATGAATGGTTTTCGTTCCCTCCACTTGTGTACCGAAAAATTTCGTTCCCACCTCTTTTGTTTTCCACCCGCCCGCCCATTTTGGTGCTAACAATTTGCCGCCCCCACGACACTTTAAAAACAGCATGCCCCCACCTCCCGCATACCCATCCCCTAATTCCGTTCCTTGTTCACCGCCCACCTCGACCCCAGATCCGTCAAGCAAGGCGTTGGTTGCCGGAGGGCGACATGTCCGGCAGTCTTTGAAGCGGCACACCATGCCAGAATGTGCGTGGATTTCCCTCTGGCAAGGCGACATGTCCGCGATCTTCGGCACACCACGCCGGAATGTGCTACCACTGACACCAAAGCAAAAGCGTAAACGCCCAGGTCATTTTTCTGCCCCCCCTAGGTCTGTGCCTCTTTCTAGATCAGTCAAGCATGAGTTCTAGTAGATCAACATGTGTAGATCGTTGTTCAAGATGCTGCAGCTTATGTGCAAGATCTAGGTTTTAGATCATAGACATGGTTCGAGATGCCTAGCACGTGTTGAACGTTACACCCTATGATCCGAATCCTTCGACAATGTGCTTGTCTTGGGTTTTAATTTCATAGATCATGGTTCTAGATGCCATGAATGTGTTGAGCATGACACCCTATGATCCAATCTTATAACTATGTGTTAGATTTAGGTTTCTGTTCCTACATAATGGTTCAGGTAATAGGGCACAACTTGTTGGATAAACCTCTTTGCTTGGCGTCTTAAGCGGCAATTGAACAACTTGATACCTAATACCTTGAACACGACATACTTGAACTTGTTGACAGTAGGGTTTACACAGTTAACTGAATGACGATACGAGATTTGGAGGCAATAGAATAATGTTTTGTGAGCATGTTAATTTTACAGTATGGATCACATAATTTTTGCTTTAATGATCTCTACTCTGTTTGTACTAATGACTATGATCATGACTTGCCTTTGCTTGATTGTTTTTAGTTACTCAAGTCAAAACATCAGACGCATATGAAAATGTTAGGAAACAAGTGATGGATGAGAACGTGTCTCGTATGTCTGAAGCACTAAAGCATAATGCTATTGAACATGGCAAGCCAATGTTGGATTTCACGGCGATGGCACGTGAATTTGTGTTTGGTACTGCTAAGAAACCGGTGGCAGTGACAACACAGAAAGAGGCATAGCCGCAGGAGAAGGATATCACCGAGGACCCTAATTATGAACCTGATCCTGCCAACGAGCCCACTGATGATGATGTGTTTGTTCCGGATGAAGAGGACCATGATGTTGTTAAATCTTCCTCTAAGGTGAAAAGATGCAGCATTCTCCTGCCTTCACATGTAGGATATGTATAGATTGCTTTAATATTTATGGCTTGATCTATTAAAATGCAGGTAACGGAAGGTTCTACAAAAGAAAAGCAGTAGAAGCGCTCAAAAACCTTTGTGCCTCCAAATGTTGTAACAAGGTCAGCAGCAAATGCCGAGACTCAAGATGATGGTGAAACAGAGAACCCTACCCAGAAAGCAGGGGAACGGGGTACTAATGGAAATGAATCCTCGCCCATGCTAATTCAAACCTCTAGAGGCAGCAACTCACCAGAGGAGAATGTACTTGTCCATAGCGAAGGGGAAGGTATTGACAACACATCTTACAATTTATTCACTGGTTTAGTTGCAAAATTTTCAATTGAAGTCTTGACTCTCGTTTTGTCACTGGTTTCAGTTGCAATTGTAGACACAAGTGATCTAAAGGAAAAGCGTAATGTACGCAAACCTACTATGGGGCATGGGGTACACGAGTGGTCTAGAAGGAATGGAGGGGCTAAGATGCAGATCAACTTCACTCATGGCATGAGGAGACCCACTGATCCTGTGCAAGCAGCAAAACTGAGTTCAGAGTGTGGCATTCACATACGCAGCAAGATGCCACTGGCAACCCACTGGAAGAAGTATGGTGACAAGGAAGGTCATCTGAAAGATACTATTCCGGAAACCATTAAGTCTATAACTGTAAGTCCGTTAACCTCTTATTCATTTTCCATATAAAATGGCTCATTGGTGGATGATTTTTAACAATTCTGTCATTCGATGCTGATATGAATTTGTGTTCCATGTTATCTGTAGGGAAAATTTGCAATGGACAGCAGTGGTGACCTTGTCAAAGACATTTGCACCGACATTTTACAGAAAGGTATTCGCCAACAATGTTGGAGGCTGAAAAAGGTCTATTGGAAAGATGTTAAAGATCTAACCCGCGAGCAAGCTTTATTGTTGAAACCAAAAGAGGTAGACGAGGAAAGCTGGGCAGATCTTCTTGATATATGGCATGATGAGCACTACAAGGTACATGATTCCTGTTGTTTCAGCTACATCTATCGCAGACATACTACTGTACTGTGGAATACTAAATTCATGCATCTGTACATAGGCAATCTGCGAGAGTAACAAGAAGAACAGAGATGCTGTGATGAAGAAACACACCACTGGCTGAAGAAGCTTTGTTGCACATTACCATGCACTTGTGAGTATTCGAACTCTTCAGATGCAACACCTACTTCTTTTTGTGAACATGCCATACACACTTATAATTCATCGTGTCATAATTCTTGTAGAAATCTCAGAAGACCGAGGACGTCGATACCTCCCCGATTGCTTTCTTTAAAGCAAGCCACACTAACAAGGATGGTATGATGTCCTAGAAATCAGCAGAAGCTCATGTAAGTAAATTATTTTATGTGCTACGCATTTCTCATTAGTTTGTCTAATTATTTGATTTCTTCTAACTCTGGACTTGCTATTTTTTATCCTATTGTAGACTGAGATGGTGCTTCAGAAAATGGGACCACACCCAGAAGATTGGATTCCCAAAACTGATCTGGAGATTGTTGAAGAAGTCCTGAGAGACCAGAACAATTCAAGATCAATTACTTTCCTTTCCAGCATCGGAGTTTCATCTGCTTCCAAGAGGTCTAGTGTCTCAGCTAGGCGCATCCGTGATTTAGAAGAAAAGTTATCAAGTCAGGAGAAAGATTCGTTGAATGGAGCTGAAAGGGTTCAGCGCGAGATGGAGGAACGGATGCAAGAGCAGGAAAGGAGATTTGAAGAGATGAGAAAGAAGCAGGATGATGAACTTGAAGTAGTGAAAAAGTCCAGCGAAGCAAATCGTCTAGCATTTGAGAAGAGGCAGAAGGAAATGGATGGCATGCTTAGTTACCTGTTGAGGATGTCGCAGAACTCCCAGTCCCAGTCCCCGTGACTTGGGCCAAAAATCTCTGCGCGCTAATGGGCCGGGTGGGCCGAAACATTGTTTTTTATTCCTTTAGTCATTCGAGTTTGATACAGCAGTTTCAGTCTACCAAAATTTTAAAGTTTGCGTGTGATACAATTCATATTTATAAATTTTCTGCCATTTCAATTATTTGCTTCCATTTAATTTTGTTTCGTAATTTGCGTGGAATTTCAATTTTTAATCAAATTTGTCCGTGCAAAAAAATTGGTGATGGCGTCACATTCCTCCTGGCCCACATGGCAGTTCCGAATGGGCCGGCCCAAAAAATGACACGTCATCATCGCGGGCCCCACATGCGCATACGTCATTGTTGGCGACTACATCTCGCCACGTCAGCGTCGCTGGACCCACCTGCCAGCTGCCACGTCATCTCCACGGCCCCACACGAAGGTGACACGTCATCGCATTGGCCCCACCTATCAGATGCCACGTCATCATGGTGGGACCCACCTGCCACCTGCCACGTCATCATCGTCGGACCCACCTGCCAGCTGCCACGTCATCATCGCTGGACCCACCTGCCAGCTGCCACATCATCATCGTCGGACCCACCTGCCAGCTGCCACGTCAGCATTGTCGGACCCACCTGCCAGCTGCCACATTAGCATCGTCGGACCCACCTGCCAGCTGCCATGTCATCATCGTCGGACCCACCTGCCAGCTACCACGTCAGCATCATTGGACCCACCTGTCAGATGCCACGTCATCATGGTGGGACCCACCTACCAGCTGCCACGTCAACATTGCAGGTCTCACCTGCCAGAATCCTCGTGACGCCATAAATCTTCCGTGACGGCATATTTCGTCAACGAATATGCTAAACGGTGACAGATTTTCCTATTTTAGGTGACGTAGAAGGTCCGTCACGGATAACCTATCTTAGGTGACGCCGTAAGGACCGTCACCGAAGCTCAATCTTGCGTGACGAAAATTTGTATTCCGTCACTATAAAAGAATCTATGACGGAGCTTCCGTGACGACCCTGGTGACGCCACGTTTTTGTCACGAGGGAGTACTTAGTGACGGAAATGGCATTTTCGGTGACGAAAGTGATTTGTCACAAAAACTCTTTTCTCTTGTAGTGTGGGGTCCATCTTCAGGGGCACAGGCAATGCTAACGAAGGCAGATCGTCCTAGTTATCATAGCCGTCCTGCTGGCCATCATCTTAGTAGTCTCCTTCATAGTCTGGCCATGAGAATAGCCAGGGACAAAAGCCATGAGTACTCTTTAAGTACTCGCAAACTACCACTAACAAGTAGTATAGTTCTAAGTTAAAGTGCTAACTCTAAGTTTAACTATAAAGTTAAGTTTGAAACCTAAGCTAGGTTCTAAAGCAAAGAAAGATAAAATAAAGTTCTAGAATCACTTAAGTTGGGAAGCTAGTGTCATAAACACAACCCTGTTGTGGTCGAGTCAAGATTCATCATTCATTTCATAAGTAATTTTAAAAAAACATCTGACAACGAAACAATATGGCCATTCTAACTGTCCATAACCGCGGACACGGCTATTCGAATAGTTTGACACTCTGCAGAGGTGGTACACTTTCACCACAAGATTCGATACATCTGTCAGGGATAACCCTGAATCATCATACTTAGTATGCAGATAATCAAACATAACCTTTCCTTTACACACCCTAGTATAAGCACCTCTCCTGTGAGCATGGCCTCCCAACCATGACCATCTGTCATCTTGGGCACTACATAGGTGGACAACATTGAGAGGTAGCCTTAGCTCAAACCTCTCCCGCGAGGGAACTAATAGTAATGCATATAAATTTCTGGCCAAGCCTTACCCAATTCAGGTAGTGTGGTTGTATGGTAAATTTGGAATGGTATCGCATCCAAATCCAACCATCAGTTTTGTAAAAGGGTTAAGGCTCATGCCTCAATAGTTTCATCATCATAAACCATTTGTGTTTCTCAACACATGTCAAAACATCTCAATAGAATGACTCATCATTCCAAGGTTTTCACAATTCATTTTAACCAAGTGTTCCCATCTAAAGTGACTCAAGTTTTTATCTACTCTAAACTACTAAGTTAAGAGTGTTCACTAAGGTTGAAGTGATGGGATCAATCTCATGCCATAGAATGACATCTAAAGTTATCTTTATAGGTCAAGTTTTATACTCTTTATGCTACCTTCAAAATAAGTAAAGAACTTTGGGTAAAGTAAAGGAGGTAAATCTTGGAAAAAATAATACTTGGGGTAAATACTAGTCAAGGTAGTGTAACCAAAACATGCCTAAAGCATTCTTTGCTAAACCATCTAGTTTAATCCTAGCTTGCTAAGCATTATACTTGCAAGTGTTAGCTTGCCAATAGTAGCTTGCCTTGGTTGGTGCAGTGGTTGAAGTTTTCTTCTTCTTCTTGGTAGAACTCCTCCTCCTCGAAAGCTTGGTCGGTACTATCGTCTATAAATACATACGGAGTACACAATCACCAAACAATACTTAACTAGTCTAATTAGCACTCTAAGGAACACATTTGATGATCTATTATCATCACAAGCATCACAAGTTTTATTAACTAGTTTCCTTCTTTTTATTTTAGAAAAGTAATTTCTACTCATTGAAAAATTAACTAAGATTTAATCTTCACCACTTAAAATATGGGATCATGTGGACACATGTCATCACCACATATTCTAACATGTGGGAATGTGATTTAAATGTTGGATCACAATTACTTTGGTTGAAGTTCATTATTTAATGATTTAAAGTGACTAGAAATGCCTATATAGCATTATTTTGGTACTAGTCCAAAGTCATTGCATGTAAACCCTAATTTTATTACATATTCAGATAGGTATGGTGAAATGTTATTTTTGAGAGTTGGAATCAACTCAAAAGCTATCTTGGATGATTTTATAAAAATGTTGCAAGGTGCAAATGGTTCTGTCTTATTATTTTTACTAGGAGATATCTCTAACTCTAATTGAATTAAATCCAACGGGCTTGGATACATCTTTTCAGTAGCTTTCTAACAAAATTGGAATCACTCCATTTGGATTTGTAAATCTCTCTGAATTGAATTTCAAACTAGGGGACATAACTAGGTTTAAACTAAATAGAAAAATCCTAATTCAAACTAAATGGATCGCGCGGGAACATTAACAGGTCGGCCCAGTGACACTATGCGGCACGGGGCTCAGCTGATAGCGGGTCCACCGGTCAGCGGCTCATAACGCACGAAGCGGTACGGGGCAATATGGGTCGTTGGATTAGAACAGGGATCAACAGCTGGGGATCGTCGTCGACAACAAACCTGTCGCCGGCGAACTCTAACCCTAGCTGCTCGGTAGGGGTTCTCAGGGGGCATACCAGGGCTCCAGCAACAACGACGAGGTGGGAAAATGAACTGGTGGTCGACGGTCAGCTCAGGGACAGTCGAGGCAGCTCCGGGGGTGGTCAGAATCAGCGGCGCCCTCTCCTCCTCTATTGCGGGCTACTCCGGCCAAATTCCGGCAAGCAAGTGCTCGCGCTGCTCCGGCTAGAGGTGGGCACCAGTCAATGAGGTGAGGGGAGGTGAGTGGTGTGCCGAATGGGGCTGGAGGTGGCCTCTATTTATAGGACGACGACGCGACCGAGAGGCATGGGCGAGCGGCTCCGGTGAGGGATGTACAGGGTGCTAGCGGCATGGCTCGAGGTAGGGGATGGTCGCTGGTCTCCTTGCGGTGCTCTAGAACTTAAATGTGGGTGTAGGGATGGTGGCATTTGGTCGGGCGGTGCACGCGCTCTGAGCGGCAGAGGCGGCGGTCTCAACGGCGAGCGGTGGATGTGGTACGTTGGGCGGCGAATGTGCATGTCTAGCGTGCTCCTAGGGTCGTGGCGGAGCGGTGGGCACGGACTGCGGTCGAGGGGCAGCGTGTACGCGCGTGTCGGGCGCGGCGCTCTGGTGCGTGCCCGACATGGCGCAGACATGCAGTGCACGGTGGTTCCTTGGTGGTCCACGGCTTGGCCTGGCTCGGGGAGGGGACAGAGGGTGGCGGTCAGGTGAGAGGTAGCTAGTAGACATGGCGAGAGGGAGGGGGATGGTCTGCTGCGGCGATGGCATGATCGGTCGAGTGGTGTGCTCTGGCATCACCCGTCTTTGCTAGGGGTAGGGGATGGGTTGGTTAGGCCTTGGTTGCATCAAGGGGAGACAAAGGGATTAAATGGAGATCATTTGGGGGCAAAACCCTATTGTAAACAGTGAGCTAGCTATTAGTGTTTGATTCTGCCTGCCATGTGTTTGATGAAATGGCCGCAAGAACTTTCTTTTTGGATTTGGAAAAGATTTTTGGTGGGTGTGCTAAATATAAGCTTGAGACTCTGTGGGTGCTTGGATTTTGAATTTTGAGCTTGTTTGAGTGGTTTTTGAAATAGTGGGATCTTCCCATATGAAATAGATTCAATTTTCAACTGCCATTTAAATTTAGTGTTTGAATGTTTTTGGTAGATCACAAAGTGGGCCTTGGTACATCATTATGTGTACTAGCAAGGGGTGCAAAGATCCACAATTGTTTCTGTTAGGTTTTGAGTACTAGGAATAGCCAAAGTAGGCATGTTGATTCAAATGGCACAAATGACCATTTGCTTCTTTTATTCTTTTTGATTTGTTTTTCTTTGGGAAAAGTTTGGGAATGATCTAGATGATGTTTATTTCACCTAATAATCATTTTACAAGCAATGGATCACTTAATCATGGCAATTCAAACAACTCCTATTTTAAATGCACACACATATGAATGCTTTGATAATTTTAATTGGAAAAGTTTTTGTTAACCCTAATTTTGATGATTTGGATCTTAATAATCTTGGATTCAAGTTTTGGGATGTTACAACTAAGCTTAGGCTTCTAATTGTCTAGTCAATATTTATCCTTAACTAAGAAATATGCTTGTACTACACCTGATCTCTTTATAGGGTTTACCTTATTTAATAAAGCTTACTTTAGGGTTGTACCTACTTGACTTAACAAGATGATTCTTTGATACCCTATAATTACTAGCTTTCTTATAACTTCTTAATTACTAGCTTAACTCTTAGGTTTAGATGCATCTTCTAGTTAACTCGGGAATGAGTTAACACCTCCAATAACACATGGTTTGATCTTCACTAAGACTCTCATTCTAATGATGATGGTACAATTTATCATAACTAGTTCCTTATTCTTTTTACTTTATCATAATAGGTCAAGGGATAAAGATCAACAATTTCTAATCCAAAGATTGATCACTCCACATTGATGGTCACATGCTCTAGAACATGGTTCAATAGGAATGCAATCTATTAACGTGGTCATAAGGATATGTGGTGAATGGTCTTGGCTTAACTTCTTTCCTACTCTATTTGTGATGAGAGTTAGCATTTAGGAACTACCATAATACTCATGGTAGGAATATCTATGGTAAGCATGTTTGTCAAGGTTTAGTTATTAAACTTCTTTACTTGGTTTATATACTTGATTTGGTGTCCAGGGTTGTTGTAAAGAATTCCTTTATATAATCTCCAAAAGATTAAGTATTAATCAATCAATAATGTGTTGTAGGTTTAGTTGTA
Source organism: Avena insularis (assembly GCA_023614405.1). NCBI lineage: Eukaryota > Viridiplantae > Streptophyta > Magnoliopsida > Poales > Poaceae > Avena > Avena insularis. The sequence goes on from CM042689.1 coordinate 371,660,917, forward strand.
TTCCATTTGATCTACCCATAGATCAAATCATCTTTACCCAAAAATAAGGTTTTAGCAAAGGTCATATTGAAACTTATCGCAATCAACTTGATGATCTACTTTAGTTCCATCAAGTTAAGAGAAGCTTCAATCACTTTGACAAGTTTTGTTGAAAAGCCCGCAAATTGTCCAGATTTTCTATGCATGAATGCAATGCACACACCTGATCTCTTCTTATTTCTAAGCTCTAATGCTGGGATGTTACACTGTGTTTGTGTGCGGCGGGTGGGTTGGTGACGAGGTTGGTGTCTAGGGTTAGGGTTTGGTCCAACCGTCTGTCCTATTGGGCCTGGCCGGTGTAGGTTTAGGGTTTTTATTTATTTAAAACATTCTCTGTTTTATTTTCTTTTGTTAATTTTTTTGTAAATAGATTTACACGATTAAAATAGAAAGAAATATAATTTGAATAAAAGAGGAGATGTAATGTAGAAAACAACATAGGGTTTTTAGCAACAATATTTTAGAAGCAAAGTATGCATGATGTCATGATTATGCACAAAATAAAAACTACATCCAATTCTAATTGGGAAATTTTCCCGGGGTGCTACAATTCGACACCACAAACAAATGATATTGTCCCAAGATCCTCTCCATGGTATAGGGGAGGAGGGTGATGACCTGACTCTTCTCGCTTCATGTAGATCCCCGAGACACCACTAACAAAAGTTTATTGCTCCAGAACTCGTCATCACCACCAACAAGAGGTTGTTTCTCATGTTCGTCGAGAGAACACTCCAAAGAAACAAAAAGAGATGGTAGAGGTCTTGACAGATAAGTCCACCTCTAACCATGGAAGGAGTGAACATTGCATTGATCCACCAATTCAATGTGTAGGAGCGAATGATAAGAGTAGTCAGATGGGGATCAGTCCATCACGTATCCAAAGCACTACTATGCACATGAATAGGAGAATGATGCAACCTAACTCTCAGAATTCAAACTGAAGATCCCGACAAGCAATGTTCGAAAAGCTTTGGAAAACAAAGGAGTGAAGCAGGCTCTTTATCGGATCTGACGTAGATGATGTCGTTGTGTTGGAAAACACCGGAAGATATAAAGAATTTTTTAGTGAATTTTGGAACAAATGAAAGATACAATAGATGAAAGATTCACAAAAATTCACGAAACCCAGATGTAGAAACACCGTTGCAAGAGGAAGCAATTGAAATCCTAAAGGTACGACAGAAACCCAACCACGAGAAATCCTAAACGTGAAGAAAGGTAAGAGAGCAGATTCAAAACACACAAAGGTAAGAGGATAACAGCATAGAGGTAAGGATTAAAAGTAGACCTAATCAGATCTATCCAACCATTTTTTTGCAAAATAGTTTGACACTCTACATCGGACATTAGCTAGGTTATCCTATAGGCTGGATGAGTGGGGTATCGAAAACCAAGGCTCTAATACCACTTGTAACACCCTCGAATTGGCCCTATGTAGATTTTAGCGATTCCCGCCAAACCCGCATAGAAACGATTAGATGGTGCCTAAGAAGCACTTGTGTGGGAGTGGAAAATGAAGTAATACCATTACTCAATAGTCCACGATGGAACCCACAAGGACATATATATACAACAACGACTCAATGAGTTAAAAATACAGATATACATTACAAAGATCCAAACCATATTGAAAATGATACAACATCCGAGTATGGATGCAAATGGGACTAAGAGTCCTGAAGAATAACTGACATGGTATGCCCTATAGGTGCCTTAGATTGGCCTACCCTCTTTTAGACCATCAGAAGCCCACAAGACGAGCCATGTCTGATATTGAAGCCCATGAAGGCTCGTGTGGCCCAGGACCATGGAGGACACGACTACTTGGAGGATACAGTAAAGAATAGATAGAAAGTTTAAAGGAAACCCTAATTTGTAACTGAATCGATGGTATCCTAAGACCCGACCTCCTCATATAACGGCTAGGAGGGAACCGCGAGAAGGGACTACCGCAAACCCTAGCACATGCGCCCACCACATTACATATGAACACCATTGCCATCAAGGAATCCTTGTAACCTTCGGTTCTTCTTCAATCAAGAGCAGACAAGGAGTAGGGTTTTCCTTCTAGGAGCCTGAACCTAGGTAAACATCGTGTTCCCGCATTGCTTGCCCGTTAGCCAAATGAGATCTCCGGTGTTCCCCACTTCCTCAAAACCCGAATCCATAAACTATGGGCATTGACGTGTGAACCCCTTGTCAATTGGCGTCATCTGTGGGAACTGGTCATGTTGATGTTGCAATCTCGATGCCCCAATCACCTGCCATCTTTGACTCTTCCGCGTCGAAGGGAGGCCTCAACATCAGCTACTTCGACTTCACCAACCACTCGCTAGCCACATGCCCGGCCTTCAACTCCCTTGACACCAAGGTCGACATGATGATCGACAGCTTCAACTTCCAGGTTGGCCAAACCTGCACCCTGCGTGTACTAGAACAGTATAGCATACCGTCGATTGCACCGGCTTCATGGATCCCACCACCGATTGGGACCCTTAGCAAGCTAAAAGCTAGCTCCTCGGCCTACGGCCTAGACTGCAGCAACAACTGTGATTCTGATCTAAGCTATCTGCTCAGAAACGACCACGACGTAAAATCTAATCTGGAAAGCTCTAGAAGCAACACCTGCACCAACCACTACTACTACACCATCGTCAACACCAAAATCGACGGCACCACTGGCAATGGTGCCGACACCGATGCTAACCCTGAGGCTAGTAATGGAGCTCCTCGCGACAATAACAACAACAACAACAGTAGCGACATGCCACAGATCCACCTCACCGATGCAAAGTGGGAAAGGGTCCACCAGGCCCGAATGAGTGGCGTGCCTCTGCCCCCGAATCATCACAAGACATGTTGATGGCCTACCATTGGTACTTGGATAAGGAGATCTGCCACCAGCAGACAGTCGCGACCCAGCTCGAAAAACATCGATGACTCGCCGATGAGTCGAGTGCTCAACGCGTGAAGCTCTCCTCGATTGGTGGGTCCTCCTTGAAGGGGAACCACACTGCTGGGGCATCCAAGGGGCACCCTCTAACGGACCGTATGGATGAGGAAGCTAGACACGAAGCCACTAAGTGGATGGATTTCTTGTTCATGTCCATAGATGGGCACGACAACATGATGCCCAAGACCCCGCAAACCACCGTCATGGCGGCCACCACCTATTGACTATCCAACCCCCTGCAAGTGGGGGATCCATGTACTATCATCCATCAGTTTGCCCTCGCTAGATTTGGACTGGTTGAGGCTGCACTAGCAGGAGAACCATCCCTAGAGAGAAACAAGACGCACGTGAAACTGGAGAGAAGACTATCTCTATCGTACGACGAGGATTACTAGCCGCAGTGGAGATGCAGCCCACGACGGAGAGATCACGACTACAACACTCGCGATGAGATCACACAACGCAAAATCAACAAGCTACGTGCCAAGAGCGCCTACTCCTCCGAGTCTGAAGACGGGGATATGGAACTCTGCGACGCTAGATACTTCAGCCGTGCCATACGACAAACTCCAATGCCCAAGGGGTTCAAGCTGCCTCGGATAACCCAAAGTTTGACGGCTTCTAGGAGCGAAGATTAGTCTGGACGACCACAAGTAGTCAATCAAATTCCAAGGCAGATCCAAAGAAACAACCATGCAATGTCTGCAGTTGCAATTGCAAGGCACCGCATGAGCATGGCTAAACAACCTCCCCTCTGGATCGACCCGCAGCTAGGAGGAGCTGGTGTACGAAACTTCAAAGGCATCTACAAACGACCAACCTCAATCTAAGAACTTCAAGCATGCTGTCAAAGGTCCGGCGAATCCCTCCGCTCGTACATCCAGCGACGATCCATCATCAAGAACTCCACGGAAGATACTTCTGATGAATGAGAAATCGATGCATTTAAAGCCGGCGTACGTCATCGAGAGCTCAAGGAGGAGCTCGGTTGCACCTAGCCAGACACAATTGACCATTTGATGGACATAGCGAATCGCTAGGTGGATGGCGAAGATGCCCTTCACAACAGCCGAGCACACTCGGATGACAAGGATGATCTAGGTCGCAAGCGTGACCACCGAGTAAAACGTAGGCATCGCGGTTACGAGGATCACAATGAAGTTGACATGTTCGCAGCCGGCTACACTGACAAACGCGACAACAGCAACCGCAATAGCGGATATCATGACGGCAACTACTACGACAACAGAAAAACGGCTCAGGTGTTGTAGCACTGCACCAACGACGATGCTTCAAACGCGATGGCGTGACTATCAGGCTCCTGCAACGTCCAGTACTACATCGACAAGCAGGATGGCAAGAGGAAGTCAACCCACCTCCTCAAAGACTGCTGCGAGTTCTAGATGCTTCAGGATGCTTACATGCAACTTCAGCGCGAAGCGACAAGTCAAGGGTACGTAGCAGCCACATGGCCCATAGCTTATAGAGCGCCACCACCTCCACCCTTTCGGCCAATGCAGTGCCACCATCAGTAGCTCTAGTGGTGCACAACAATGGAGGCGATCCATACCCCCACCACGTGGGAGCATGATGATCCAGAAGGGGCGTCCCTCCAATATGATGCAGAAGACTAGGACTCGACAAGTCAACATGGCGGTGTCATCACCCCCCATAATTCTTGAGTACCTCAGCGGGTCTGAATCCTGCATCACATTCGATAGGTCCGACCACCCGCGTCAAATACCACACCTAGGTCACGCGTCCCTAGTGCTTGAGGCTCAGATCAGCGAATACGAGATGAGTAGAATCTTCATGGATGGAGGTAGCGGCATCAACCTCATATTCGCTAACACCTTGCACACCATGCGCATCCCACTGTCCAGCCTGGAGGCATCGTACTAAGCAAAGGGATCTACTCCTGGGAAAAATCCACCTTGACGTCATCTTCGACATGCCCAAGAACTTTAGGCAGGAAAATATCGAGTTCAAGGTGGTCAACTGGCCTTCCTAGTATCACGCCATACTCGGTCGTGTTGCATTCGCACGATTCTTGGCCGTACCGCACTACGTGAACCTCATGCTGAAGATGCTAGGACCAAACAGCGTCATCAACGTCCAAGGAAGCTTCACAAGGTCGGACAACTGTGACAGGGAGTTCAATAGAAACTCTCAATCTTTCCACATGCAAGAGGACCTGGCACGACACGAGGAGTTGACGGACAACAGTCTTCCTCCTTTGAGAAGGTTGAATACACCTGACCAGTCTTTCAACTCCACGGTCAACACCAAAGAAGTTCAGGTCCACCCGACAGACCCAACCAAGACGGCCCTCATCGCCAACAACTTGAGTTCCACATAGGAACTCGCGCTCATCGAATTCCTCCATGAACGCTTGAAAGGATAATTGCCCCTATGTGTGGTTTTTGTGATTAATGACAATCCCTATGGACTAATGTTTTCATTGAGTTTTATATGAAGGAATATTCCATAGGTCATGCTTGTAGTCCATGTGTTGGATTCAAGTATGTATGCCATGAATATAAAGATATACCTTGAGTATTGGCATCAAGATCATCGAGTTGAAGAGAATAATATGATATGATCAAGATCTTGAGAGTGTGATCTCAATAGAAGAATTCAAGATATGGCTCTAAGTCAGTGTCATGATAGTCTCCTTAGTTGAGTTATGGTTGACTAAGATTTAGAGCATGTGACCTCAAGATATTGAGATGGAGCATGAGAAGATACATGGTTGACCAATACAAAGAGTGAAGAGTAAATTCAAGTTGGTCAACACATGAAGCATAAAGAATGTACCACATGGATCTTGTAATATGGTAAGCCTTGTCAATTATGCATCATGAACCAACCCATTATATATGTGCCTTTGTGTTTTCTATATGGGATAGGTACCTTACCATGGGCATGCTTCAAAAGTGAAGATTTCATATAGCCCATGAGAGGAAACATCAAGTGGTGATCGTCATCAAGGTTGAGAAGTGCAAGTTCACTATAAGCATCTCACGAAGATCATATGGTTGAAGCTTGGTGTCCATATTGGTGAAAATGGACATGTGAATATGTTCCTTAATGAATCTATCTCATAGTGGTGTATGGGGGAGAAAATTATGAGACTTCACGAAGCAACAATGATCAAGTGAGGCATTATGCCTTGAATGAAGTTTGAAGTGTTATCATCAAGATCAAGCGGTATGTGAAAGGAAAAGGTATGTCGTTTCTAGGTTTTCCTTTTACCGGTATCAAGGTGGTTGTTGGGAGACTAGGTTATATGATAGACAGATTCACTATCAAGAGGGGATTTCGGTTGGGTAACTTGATCACATTATCTTTGGGAGCTCAATCCTTTGCATACTTTATTTCTCCCTACTTTTTTGCTTCTTGGTGTTTCTCTCTGTGAGGTTCTTGAGCTTGTTGCTGGCTCTTCAACAAGCCCAAGTTCATTGAAACTGGTATTCGTATGCATCTTCTATTGTGTTTTCTGGTTTGGAGGTTTTACTAGTTCGTCTCTTAGAGAGGTTTCATACCTCTCCCTTTTGTACTTTACCTCTTGATATTTCTTGGGTTTTATAGTTTCTAATAGATACAACTTGTTCTTAGCATTTTAAAAAGCCCAAGTTTGCTAAAATCAGAGTCCAGACGGAAAATTTATCACCATTTTGTAAGCTATTTTTTCTTCTAAAAACCAGCGGGCAGATCGGCGCCGCAAGCTTTGTCGCCGATCCAAACCATGGGGTGCCGGTTTGAACTAGTTCCAGCCGAACAACTATAAAGAGTTGCAGTTTGGCGGGGCGCTGGATCGTTCCGGTGGGCAGTCTGGCACCACCGAACTCCTCGCCAATCGTTCCGCCATACAGCCTGACGGTGCCGGAATTCTCGCCAATCTGGACTGGATTGCATGTTTTAGCCCCAACAGGAAGATTTTCTTTTCCCTGTAAAAGGGGCTTCTTCCCCAAGGTTTTTTAGGGTTCTTGAGAATGTTTTTGACCTCCATTGTTAACCCTCTTGAGCTTTCTTCCTCTCCCTTCCCTCCTATGATTCTTGCACCTTTTTGAGGGCTTTGGAAGAGGAGATCTAGATCTACAATCCTCACCAATCAATTCCTCCTCTAAGTAAGGGTAACCCTTTGGATCTAGATCTTGGAGTCATTGGTTGATTTGCACCATTGTTCTTCCTCTCTAATTCATCCCTAGCACTTGTTGCTTTGGTGGAATTTGAGAGTGAAGGATTTTAGCATCCTTGGTGTCCTTGCTTTGCATTCTTGCATAAGTCTTAAGCTCTCCATTATGATTTGTTCGAGTGAGAGGCCATGAGCTTGTTACTCTTGGAGGGTGACCTCCTAGTTGTCTTGGTAGTTAGTTTCGTGGTGTCCTCTTCGTGGAATATTATGAAGAGACCCAAGCTTCTCCTTCGTGGAGCTTGTGAAGTGGTTTTGGACCTTTCCATCTCCGGAGTGGAGAAAAGCTAGCCATTAGGAAAGGACCTATTCCTTCATGGGATAGACTCGGAGAAGAAGGTGAGCCTTCGTGGCATTGGGAAATCCTTCATGGAATCCCACACCTCTCCAATGTGACGTACCTTACTTGTAAGGGAACACGGGAATACATCTTCGTCTCCGTGTTCCTCGGTTATCTCTATACCCGAGTTTACTTTCCTTGTGATAGCCATCGAGGTTGAAGTAGTTATATCTTGTGCTATCTTGCTTAGCTTAACTTGTTGTTGGTGCACTTAGTTGAGACTAGTGTATTTAGGTTTTGTGCTTGTAAAATAAATGTTAGTTTAATTCGGCATTCTATCAAACCAAAACCGTAATAGTTTTGAAATTGCCTATTCTCCCCCCTCTAGACGACATATCTATCCTTTCAATTGGTATCAGAGCAAGGTCTCTCCTTGTTTAGGCTTCACCGCCTAGAGTGTAAAGATCTCGGCTAGTAGTATAGTGCACAATGACACAATTATCTTTGATGGCACAAATTATACTTTGTGGAGAAATTGCTTGCTGTGTAATCTTCGTACCTTATGTCCAAATATAGAGCGATTTCTAGATGTATCCTCAAAATATATCTTTAGAGGATGAGAAAAAATTACATATCGAAGCTCAAGTATCTAATGAGTTTATCTTCTCCTTGAGCGCCACAGTTAAATTGTTCTTGACGATTGTAAAGCGCAAGTCCTCTCATGAGATGTGGACCAAGCAGTGCAAGTCGTCTCCAAAGTAGGAAATATTTGCTGGGTCCATTTCTCATAAGTTCGGTGGTATCTTTGAGGAGGTCTCCTCTCCTTCACATCTTGAAGAGCTCCAAGTTGCTTCCACCTCCGGCCGTGATGAGATTTCAATTCCTTCCACTTCACCTACATGTGACAAGTCACAAGGTAATGGCATGGTGAGTGAAGAAATCATATGTGATGATGGTGGTGTTTCTCTTTACATTGATGATTCATGTTCTATAAATGCTAATGGTGTAGATAGTTTTGACTTAAACACTTCTTGCAATAATGGTTCTATATTCCCTTATGTTGCTAGTCCTTGCATATCATCTAAATTATTTGAGTACTAGTAAATATGATATGCTTGACTTGTCTTGTTCCCATGAGAAAAATGCTTCTATTTCCTTAACAATGTAAAGGAAATCAAAAATTCTATGGGGAAAGACAATCATGAATGGAGATTCAAAAATATCCTCATCTTCATCCTTCTGTGCTCACATGTGCCTTATGGCAAGAGGATCAAAGGTATCTCCTACTTTGGATCCCAACATATCTTCTAAGGATAATAGCAATGATAATGATGACATTGATGAGGATACTAGTTCTCTCGTGCTTGAGTTGACTTTTTTGTGTACCTCTCTTCGTGGTAATAATAAGGCCATTGCTTGTCTCAAACACATTATGGACACCATAACTAAACAAACGGGAACGATAGAGGAGCTGGATTTCCAACTTGACGATGGGAGTTAGAGATTCAATCTCCTTTAGCAAGAGCTTGCAGAGGAGAAGCACACTAATTGTCTCCTCACACAAAAAATTGAATCTTATGAGCTTGAAAAGTAAAAAATCCATTAATGATGCTTGTGCTACTAACTCTACTTCTTGTGAAGCATCTACCTTAAATGAGAATGTTGAGATAAGGGCTCAATTTCAGTTGCTAACTAGCAAGTATAGGAAATTAGAAGAAATTCATGAAAAGCTCTTGGGCTCTCCTAATGATCTTCTAATCTCCTATGACGGGCTAAAGTTATAACTTGAGGCAAGTATCACTAAGGTAACATATTTTGAGACTCTTTTGGACATTAGCACAACTTCTACTCAAAATGCTATTTTGCCATGTGCTAGTCCTAGTGATCCTTCTAGTCATAATATCGATAAACCTTGTGTTGGATTACTTTCCTTGACTTGTTGCTCTAACAATGAAGCTTCTACTTCCTCTAGTACCTCTATTTCTACTAACCATGTAGAGGAAATCAAAGAGCTCAAGGCCCAAGTCACGTCTTTGAAGAAGTACTTGGAAAAGAGTCATGAAGGGAAATCCACACTAGATAATATTTTGAGTGTGCAAAAAACCCCTAATGATAAAAGTGGACTTGGATTCAACTCCAATAGCAAGAACAAGTCCAAGGGAAACAAGCAGAAGGGCCAAGACCAAGTCAAGAATTCGGCCAAGATCATTTGCTTCAAGTGCAAGGTTGAAGGACACCATGTAAGATCTTGTCCATTAAAGAAAAATCACATGAGTGGGAAGCGACAAGAGAAGAGGACACGAGTTCAAGTTCAAGCCCAATCTCAACCTCAAGTTGAAGCTAGGCCACTTCCCAAGAGGAATCAAGATAAGGCTTCCCAATCCAAGAAATTAATGAAGAAGAAAAAGGGGAGCACTTGTTGCTACATATGTCGTGAGAAGGGGCACTTTTCCTCCTCATGTTCAAACAATACCTTATCTAACCCTATCATTGTTGATGATGATTATTCTCTTGGGAAGGTTAAGGATGGCATTGTGTTTGCCAAGTTTGTTGGAACTCAAAGTGGTGTCAAGAAAAGAACCATTTGGGGTTGGCTTGGCAGACAAAATGTAACCCTTGTTGCTCCCAAAATCCCTCACACCCCCTGCGGGCGGCCCGGGTGCACCCCATCTCTCCCTCCCATCCCTCACCTCTTTCCTCCTCCCCTGCCGCTGCCGCCGGCAAGCGCCACCAGGCAAAGCTCGGAAGGTGTAGGCGGCGGTGGGCCTCTCCTTCCCTGTCCGCGGAGCGTGCTGAGCGGGGCAGCCTGCCTGCGATGGTGCGGGGCAGCCTGCCTGCGATGGTGCGGGGCAGCGCAAACACGCGAGGAAGACGTGACCAGAGCTGTGCACAAGCACGCGGGGGCCGGCTGGTGTGGCGCGATTCTGCTGGGTGGAGAGGTGGGCTCTCCCTCTCTGTTCCCGGGCTTCAGCGTGCGCGGATCTGGCCCTCGATGGGCGGTGCGCAAGCGCGTGGTAGCACCGACGGCGCGAGGGGCCGTGGTGGCAGTGGGCTCGCTGCAGCAGGGCGACATGGTGGCCGCGCATGCTGACAACACGGCGGTGGACTGAGAGCAGCAGTGGGGCTCGGGCCGCGATGGACGGGCCCGATCCAGGCCTTCGGCGGGTTTTCATCGATGCGGCGGGGACCCTCGATGGCAGGACGGTTGGTAGCGTATGGTGGTCAACGACAAGGTCCCCTTCTTGGCTTCTTGTGTCCTGCTGCCCCGGCATCTCGCCTAGAGGCGGAGAGGCATGTCGGCGAAAGCTTTGCAGCGACTCTAGTCGTTGTTGATGATGGCGGGGCCCTTGGGTGCCGTTCCCCTTGTTGAAGGTGTCATTGTGAAGCTGCCTATCCTGCCGACACGAGTGTCAAGTGACCTCTGGGTGAAAACCTTAGCTCCTTCGGAGTGGGCGATGGCAACAATCTGTGCCGCTACCTTCTTGAAAGCACCGCCTTTGGAGGCCTCGACACTCAGGTGTGGTGGGAAGGTGCATGGCATCCATGAGTTGGCTTTGTGGTCGAGGGTTGTGGATGTCGGGGTGGCAACTCCGGACGGTGGACATGCGCCGAGGCGGCGGCCTCGGAAGGCCTTGCAGCGATGAGTTCATGAGGTGTGGTTGTGGCCTAGCAAGGTTCGGGTGACATGTTGGTGTTGCGAGGGTAGCGAGCTTGTCGGCCTGGTCAACACGATCAAACGGTCGGTTTGATTGGCACGTCGGGGCAGCGGCCCCAGACCTTTTGGCGCGGCGTTCATGGTCTACAGGTGGTCGCCGTGTGTAGTTTGGGCTACAAGACGTCCACTCCGCGTGGTGTTGGGCTCAACTATGAGTGGGGGAAGTCGGAGCAGCAGCTCCCGATTTGGGTGTGTGTTTTTGTGTGTCGGTGGTCTGCTATCGTGCGGACGATGCGGCTTCGATGCTTGTGCGGTTTTCTGACCCGGTTTTCTTCATAAACAGGGTCGCTTTGTATGGTTTTTGGACCCGGTTTTCCTTATAAACTGGGCCATCGATCGTCTTGATCTTTTCCTGTAGCGCAATGAATATAGCAGTTCTCCTGCTGTGATTCAAAAAAAAGAAAAGAATCATTTGGGTTGCCAAGCCTATTGTGACTAACCTCTTAGAACCCAACTTGGTTAGGGACCAACAAGCTCAAACTTGATCAATAGGTGTTTGTGGAGGGCATTGGAGACTTGGCTAACTCATGAAAAATTAAGGGATCTTCATATATTATATTTGATCAAGCTAATTCATAAGGATTATTATCTCCCTATCGTATACCCAATGCGCCTCTTTGCGGTAACTTGAACTTAAACTTTATATTGTAAGTTACTTGTAGCTTTACATGTTTTGGTTTTGTACCAAGTATGTGTTTGTTTATGGTGTGACTTATGCTTGATTATTTTGCGTATTCAAGTATGTCTCAGTGTTTGGCACATGATTTACTTGTGTGTTTTGTTTTTAGCCTCTAATGCATCTTCATGATATCTTTTTGGCTCTTTTCGAGTGGTTAATTGAACATCCCAATTTAGGGAAATGATATGCCTTGCCCGTCTCTCAAACCTTAAAACGTGTGTACATGAGTACTACCACTTAGTATTGATATTGCAAGCTTATCTAGTCACTATGTGGTGTGTCATACTCATGAGAAATTCAGATTCTAAATGTCCATTAATTATCTCTAGTTGAGATTGTTTTGCCTCTTGTTGAGAAGTTTTGAATTTCACACTATGGGGGAGTAATATGCTTCTTGTTTCAAATCACAATCCTAGGAAATGCGAACATACGAGGTAGTGCCACACTTAGAATTGATATTGTTAATTATCTTTCTCATAGGTGGCACAATAGCTCAAACAATATCCTATTTGGTTAATAGCTTTTAATGCTCATCTTTTGGTCTTTGTTTGTGTAAGAATTCTTGGTGTGGCCTTCCTCAAATACATATCTCTATATCTTATTTGGGAGACTGTTTGCTTCAAGTTATTCTAACCATTGGTTTGCATGGTTGTGTGACTAGTTGAAGCTATCAAGAATATCTATATATTCATATTGCTTAATCTTTATATTTATATCCTATGCTTTCTATTGTGAAGATTGATCTCTAATATCCTTGCAATATACCACCAAAATCAATTCCATACACTCATTGTCTTTGACAATTGATATACTTATGTGTGCTAGCAGTTGTGGATCATCTTCACCTTGGATTTTTCTTCTTATCGCCTTGTTCTCTTTCCAAGAAATTTCTTGTGGCTCCCATTGTCCTCCTTGCCTTTTCAAAAATCTTTTTTTTGTTGTAGTGGAAGACAAACCTTTTCTTCTCGGTACTTTGTGCCATTGTTAAAATGTTAAGGGTTTGGTTTATTTGTTGAAACCTTGCTCTTTTGGGAGTTTATTATCTCATTCTTTCTTCTACGATTTATTTGCTTGAATGTGATAAATCTTTGAGCATATGTGTTTTTAATGAAGGAGATATGTCCTAGAGGAAAATAATAAATAGGTTTTTATTGTCATATCTCAATTATTTCATAATAGTTTCATATTGTGCTATAACTGTATCAAGTGGAAACATTGGTACAGGTGTGGTATGAAACAAACCAATTCTCCAGTTACCTCTAGCGAACTAGCTCATTGGTCATGACGATGATCTAGGGTTTCAAGATCATGGGCATTTATGCCAATTGACAATGGGGTCATGTCATTTGTTGAATGATGTGATAGAAAAACACCCAATAGTTGTATCATAATGAGATCTAGTTACACAGTTCACCATTAATGATAAACTAAGGAAACCTCACAACCTAATCCTTGGACTGTGAGATAATGCAAATCACCGTTCTGGAGAGAGCTTAGATGGTATCAAGTATCATCTCGTGAAAGGGTGATAAAAAAGGTGCTACTCAGGTTTCCCAAAGGGGTATATAGAGGAGTACATATCAAGACCAAGATTTTCCAATCCATATAACGGATAGATACATGTGGCCATCTCGGTGACGTTGTATTAATGAAGCTTGCAAGTGTGTGACTGGGTCACGGAATGCAACGACATGGGAACAAGAAAACAAGTTCATCGGTAACGAGATCGAACGAAGGTATGGAGATACCATAGATCAAATCTTGGGTGAACTAGGTATAAAGTGCCAAAGGGAATGGGAAATGACGTTTACGGTTCAAACGACATCATCATCATCATGGAATGCACAGGGGTCATTATGGGCATCACGGTCCCTCTATTGATCATTGATGGAGATCATGTCTATGCCATTCCTGAGCAGTGGGGAAATACACTTAAGGGTATGATCGATGAGCTAGAGATCCTCTGTAAGTTGGAATCACCATATGAAAGAGAAAAGGAAAGCGGAAAAGTTTTGTGAGAGAACCTGAATCGTTATGGGAAAGTTCTAAAGTCGTTCGAAGGAAATCGAAAGGGAACCAAAAGGTGTTTCAGGTCAAATCGGATTTTGTAATATGTATTTACATATTAATTAATGTAATTACTGTTAAATATAATATTAAAATATAATTTGAAAGGGTATTCTACTAATGGGCCAAATTCCTAGGGAAAAGGGCCCATGAGGGAAAACCAAGGCCAAAGGGGGCCAAGCCAGTAGCCACATGGGGACCACTGCCAGCCTTGACTGTCGTGGGGTGGGGCTCGTGCCTGGCTGGCTGGCCCATGGTGCCCTAAATGCCCATGGCGCCACCCCTCTATCCCTTGATTAGTCCCACATGGGAAACCCAAAGGGGAGGGCACACCTCCCCCTATATAAAGGGGTTTCCATGGGTGGGATTAAAAACACCAAAAATAGAGAAGTCCTTTGGTTGACTTTCTCTCTTCTCTCTCTCTCCCTTGTGACCATGGACCCCATGTATGGGCTGTTGATATGTCATAAACGTATCTATAATTTTTGATGCTCCATGCTTGTTTTGTATCAACTTTCTTATGTTTTGTTTACACTTTGAGGTATTTTATACATTTTCTAGAACTAACCTATTAACAAGATGCCACAGTGCGAGTTGCCTGTTTTCTGCTGTTTTTGGTTTCAGAAAAGCTAGTAAGGAAATATTCTCGGAATTGGACGGGACAAAAGCCAAAGTCAATATTTTACCAGAAGGAACACGGAGTCCGAAGGGCAGCCGAAGAGGGCCCCTCGGGCGCCCAACGACCTTGCCCCTTCGCCTGTAAAGTATCCCGATGCTGAAACCCTAAGGACTCGATCAAAAATCCACGAAAGAGTTTGGAGCCGCCGCCACCACCATCCCTAGATCGGGGGGATCCGAAGCGCTTCCCGACATCCTGCTGGAGGGGAGAGATCATCCCAGAGGCCTTCTTCATGACCATGCCAGCCTCTAGAGTGATGCATGAGTAGTTCACCCTTGGACTATGGGTCCATACAGTAGCTAGATGGTTGACTCTCCTCTTTTGTGCTATCATGTTTAGATCTTGTGAGCTCCATTCATGATCAAGATCATCTATTTGTAATCCTACATGTTGTTTTTGCAGGGATCCGATGGATATTGAGATACTATGTCAGATTGATTATTGATGTCTATGTTATTTGTGATCTTGCATTCTCTCTGTTGCTAGTAGCTATCTTGGCTAAGTAGATGCTTGCAACTCCAAGAGGGAGTTTTTATGCTCGATAGTAGGTTCATGCCTCTAGTAATCTGGGGAAGTGACAAAAATCTCTAAGGTTGTAGATGTGCTGTTGCTACTAGGGAGAAAACAACAATTGTTTGTCCATGGGGCAATTGTATTGTTTAAATTACACACTTTGCTTAATGCAATTATCTGTTGCTTGCAACTTAATACTGGAAGGGGTTCGGACGATAACCTGAAGGTGGATTATTAGTCATAGATGCAGTTGGATTACAGTCTATGTATTATGTTGTAATGCTAAATCAAATCTCGTAGGAGTCAAGATGTCTAGTATATGCATTGTTATGCTTTCTCAATCTGTCAATTGCCCCCTGTAATTTGTTCACCCAACATGCTATTTATCTTAAGGAGAAACACCTCTAGTGAACTATGGATCCTAGTCCATTCCTTTACCATTAATATACCATCTGTTGTTTACCGTTTACTATTTACTTTCTGCAAGCAATTACTATCTTCCACACTATACGTTTAATCCTTTGTTTTCAGCAAAACCAGTGAGATTGACAACCTCACTGTAAGTTGGGGCAAAGTTCTGTGGTTGTATTGTGCAGGATTCCAAGTTGCTAGCAACACCTTGGGGTTGTTTCCTTACTCCTACTGGTTCGATAACCTTGGTTTCATAACTGAGGGAAACTTGCTGTTGTGCTCATCGTACCTTCCTCTTGGGGTTCCCAATGAGCTCTACATATCTTGAGCCACCAGGTGCACGAAAAAGGCACACCTGCAGCACACCGTTGTGATGTAGGCATTCCAAGCGGAAGATCTATTTCTGCACTCCTGGTAGGGATCAAGGATTCGATGGTCGTCATCGTGCATCGTATGTGTACAAAACCTCGACGGTGCCTCATATGAGGGCATCTTGGATGTCGTGAGCCGGAGTTGTTGCACGATGAAGATGGAGCGAGGGGTTACCTGTGAGGAGCTTCGCGACCTTGAGGTCGGCCATGAGTTCGACTACTTCAACCACGTTCCCCTCAGAACGTTAACCGCGTACGGTCTACAAGGGTATGTATTCTATACGCTCCGGTCATTACTTCATTACTACATAGATAGATCTTGGGCGTTAGGGAGTTCCAACATATAATTTTTTTTGTTTTCTGCTACGGAACCCTTCATTTAATTCATCTTCTATGCTCAGTAAATTTTTCTTAGTTCATTTGTTTAACTTTGCTAAACAAATCTTGTGTTGATTTGATTCTTTGATATAGTTTGGACAACAAATGTGTTTTGTCACACCTTGTATGCCTTCTTGAATATTTTGGTATTTTGTCCAAATTATATCTTATTTGGATCTTAGAAGTCCCAAGCAAGCATGTTTACTAAATGTATATTTTGTATCATGTGTTTGCTTTCTTTGATCCAATATATATGGCATACTCCATCAAATCCTTAATGCCTAAGATGTGCATGAAATTCAAAATTTCATCTCTAAATATGCACATATTTTTATGGAGTGTGTCCTATGTACTGTGGCTAGTCTAACCCTTTTGGACCCAATAAGTTTGGGGACCAAGATGTACTTGCATGTTTTTTAGGTACATTGGAGATGCAATGGATGCTTGTGTCATCTATAATGAAGGTGTTGTCACCACATGATGGTTTTAGCCAAGCTAGGATGATCTAAGAATTCTTATCTACTACATCACACCAATGATATCTTGGTAACAAGTATCATATCCATGCATACTATTCTTCTATCCAATCTCTTGTAGGTTGCATCTTGGCATGCCTTTCTTTGTTTTTAAATGTTGTGGTTTGGCAAGGATCTTTGAAAGATATCTCTTTCCTTATTGCTTATGTGAGTAATTTGAGATGGTGCATATAATGGGGAGTATATAAAATCATGTTCATGATTCACCGATCCCAAAATATGCCTTCTAGCAATTTATTGCATATCAATTCCTCAAGGTACTCTTATGTGTAATATTGTTGAAATTGCAATGAATTCTTCCTTTTCACACTTGTTGCCTTCCTCAAAATATCCCAACTAGGATTAGTTCCCTTAGTGTTAGTTGTGATATTTTTGAGGTTTTTGTTTTTATTTGTTGAAGTTCATTGATATACCATAAGAGAAAATAGAGCCATGGGATATATATGCACTTAAGAAAAAATTATTGGGCCACGTAGAGATAAAACAAAATTTTCCTACTTGGTAATCCCAAGATCTAGCTGAGGTAGAAGGCCACGAGGATTACCACTAAATGCGTAGTTGCAGATTACTGATTGATACGTTGCAAACGTATCTATAATTTTTTGATGTTCCATGCTTGTTTTATATATACTTTATTATGTTTTGTCCACACTTTGGAGTATATTTATACACTTTCTTTTACTAACCTATTAACAAGATGCCACAGTGCCAACTGCCTGTTTTCTGTTGTTTTTGGTTCCAGGAAAGTCAGGAAATGAATATTCTCGGAATTGGACGGGACAAAAGCCAAAGTCAATATTTCACCGAGGGAGACATGGAGCCAGAAGACGAGACGGAGAGGGGCCAGGGGCCGCCCACACGACCTGGCCGCGTGACCAGGCCTGGCCCGTGCTAGGAGGTGGTGTGGTTGCCTAGGGCACCCCCTCGGCCTCCACTTTTGCCTATAAGATGCCTCCGATACAGAAACCCTAAGTACCCGAAAAAAATTCCACGAAAGAGTCTATAGCCGCCGTCATGTCCATCCCTAGATCTAGAGGGATCTGAAGATCTTCCCAGCACCCTGCCGGAGGGGAGAATTCACCCTGGAGGCCTTCTTCATCACCATGCAAGCCTCCGGTTTGATGCGTGAGTAGTTCATCCCTGGACTACGGGTCCATGTAGTAGCTAGATGGTTGGTTCTTCTCCTTTGTGCTACCATGTCTAGATCTTGTGAGCTTTGTTCATGATCAAGATCATCTATTTGTAATCCTACATGTTGTGTTTGCGGGGATCCGATGGATATTGAGATGCTATTTCAGATTTATTAATGATTCTATCATGTCTTTGTTATTTGTCATCTTGCATGCTCTACGTTGTTAGTAGATATCTTGGCCGAGTAGATGCTAGCAACTCCAAGAGGGAGTATTTATGCTCGATAGTGGGTTCATGCCTCTAGGAATCTAGGGAAGTGACAGAAATCTCTAAGGTACTAGATGTGCTGTTGCTACTAGGGTGTTCATAGAACAATCATATTGTTTACTTTACACGCAATGCTTAATGCAATTATCTGTTGCTTGCAACTTAATACTGGAGGGGGTTCGGATGATAACCTGAAGGTGGATTATTAGTCATAGATGCAGTTGGATTACGGTCTATATATAATGTTGTAATGCCCAATCAAATCTCACAGGAGTCAAGATGATTAGTATATGCATGTATGCTTTCTTGATGTTTATCAATTTCCCTGTTGTAATTTGTTCACCCAACATGTCATCTATCTTGAGGAGAATCACCACTAGTGAACTATGGACCCCGGTCCTTTCTTTACCATCAATCTACAATTGTTTACTGTTTTCTATTTACTTTCTATAAGTAATTACTATCATGCATACAATACGTTTAATCCTTTGTTTTCAGCAAAACCGGTGAGATTGACAACCTCACTATACGTTGGGGGAAAAGATCTGTGGTTGTGTTGTGCAGGATTCCAAGTTGGAAACAAGACCTTGGAGGTGTTTCCTTGCTCCTACTGGTTCGATAACCTTGGTTTCATAACTGAGGGAAAACTTTCTGTTGTGCTCATCATACCTTCCTCTTGGGGTTCCCCAATGAGCTTGATATATTTTGGGCCATCAAGCTATTTTTCTGGTGCCGTTGCCGGGGAGACAAGGACATCTTCACAAGGGGAGTCCCTCATAACCAATCTCTTTACTTTTTTATTTGTTTTGCTTAGTTTATTTCTGCTTTGTTTGCTTGTTTCTTTATCAAAAACACAAACAAATTAGTTGTACTAGTTTGCTTTCTTTATTAAAAACATACAAAAAATGACTACTCTTGAAAACACTAAGTTGTGTGACTTCACTAGCACCAAGAACAATGATTTCATGTGCACACCTATTGCTCCACCTGTTCCTGAAGCTACTCTCTTTGAAATTAAACCTGCTTTACTCAATCTTGTTATGAGAGAACAATTTTCTGGTATTGGTACTGAAGATGCTGCTGCTCATATAAATAACTTTGTTGAACTTTGTGAGATGCAAAAGCATAGGGATATAGATGGAGATATTATTAAGCTGAAATTGTTTCCTTTCTCTTTGAGAGGAAAAGAGAAAGAGTGGTTGCAATCCCTAACTAGAAATAGTATTGATTCTTGGACTAAATGCAAAGATGCTTTCATTGGAAAAAACTATCCTCCTACTAAGATTATATCTATGAGAAGTGAAATAATGAAATTTAAACAATCTGATAATGAACACGTTGCTCAAGCTTGGGAGAGAATGAAATCTTTGGTAAAGAATTGTCTCACTCATGGACTGACTGCTTGGATGATTATCCAAACCTTTTATGCAGGATTGAATTATTCTTCGAGAAATCTACTGGATTCTGCTGCTGGAGGTACCTTTATGACCATTACTTTGGGTGCCGCATGATGTCTACGCACTTATATCTTTTAGACAGTTGTTGGGCCTCCAAGTGCAGAGGTTTGTAGAACAGCAGCAAGTTTCCCTTAAGTGGATTACCCAAGGTTTATCGAACTTAGGAAGGAAGTGGTCAAAGGTATCCCTCTCAAGCAACCCTGCAATCAAGATACAAGAAGTCTCTTGTGTCCCCAACACACCAAATACACTTGTCAGGTGTATAGGTGCATTAGTTCGGCGAAGAGATAGTGAAATACAGGTGGTATGGATAAAAGACAATGGTGCCAGAAAATACTTTGATGGTGTGGAAGAGACTAAAGGCAAACTGAAATAAAGATGGCAGCAAGCAAACATGTAACAGATCTAGTTGCAAACGGTGTTTCAATGCTTAGAAACAAGGCCTAGGGATCATACTTTGACTAGTGAACACTCTCATATAAATATATTATCTTCATGATACTACTCTGAACTACTCTCCGGTTGGACACTCTAATCCATGGTAGGGCTATAACAGCACACCTCAAAGTAAGCCTTTCCCATCTAGATAACCCCACACTGTCACCTTGAGCTCTAGATGGTTCCAACAAACACCACAATTTCATAGAAACATCCAACTCCGAATATAACTCATAACAAGTATTTGTATTCTCTAGCCTAAGTGGCACCACGGTGTGCACGCTGTCACTTTCACACACGTGGGGAGAGCAGAGATCTATTAAAGCACTTGAGTAGGAAGGTAGATCTACTTGATTACAAAGCTCATGATCACAATATGATCACGCATAGAGAGAGAGAGATGAACACATAGCTACCGGTAGAACCCTTAGCCTCAAGAGAGAACTACTCCCTCCTCATCATGGGAATCAGCAACCGCGATGGAGATGGTGGTGGAGATCGATGGAGATGGCTCCGGGGGCACTTCCCCGTCCCGGCAGGGTGCCGGAACAGAGACTTTCTATCCCCCGAATATCCCCTTCGATGGCAGCGGCGCTGCGGACCTTTTCATGGCTGGAGGCTGGTCGATTTTAGGGTTTTTGCATCGGGAGGCATCTTATAGGCGAAGAGGCAAGGTCGGTGGGCGGCCAGGGGGGCCACACCATGCCCTGGCGCGGCCTAGGGCTACCCGCTCCAAGGGGTGGTGTGGCCACCCTGTGGCCCCTCTCCGTCTCGTCTTCTGGCTCCATGAGTCTTCCGGTAAAATATCGACTTTGGCTTTTGTCCGATCCAATTCCAAGAATATTGATTTTCTGACTTTCCTGCTACCAAAAACAACAGAAAACAGGCAACTGGCACTGTGGCATCTTGTTAATAGGTTAGTCCCAGAAAGTGTATAAAAATACTCCAAAGTGTGGACAAAACATAAGAAAGTAGATAAAAACCAAGCATGGAACATCAAAAATTATAGATACGTTAGCAACGTATCAACATCCCCAAGCTCCTTCTCGTTCTCGAGTAGGTAAGTGATAAAAAGAAAGAATAATTTTTAAGGTGACATGCACCATCATAAACTTGATCAAAGTATTTGTAAAACATTGATAGCTGGGATCATAGTGCTCTAAACATGAGCATGAAAGATGAAGTTCTAACAATAAGACATAGCAACTATGTTGTAACATGAAAAGGTACAAACAAAAAGATTCATGAATAACAATGCTTTGAAAGACATTTGTTTGTTTCACATAAAGAAAACATAACATAGTGGCATTCAGATTGTCCCTCATAATGTAGCAAATCATAATTGCATAGGACATCTTCAAAGTTTATAAGGGTGACTAGATACAAATAGTTTAAGAAAAAGCAATATCAAAGTTATGCATCAATCAACAAGTCTTGGGACAATGCACATAGAACTAAGAATGGCCACTATGCTCTCAAAGTAGGTGCATAAAGATAGAAGGTGGAGACTCAACATAAAAGTAGAAAAGAAAGGCCTGCATAGAAGGAAGCAGAGATTCAGGTTTCATAAAGAGCTTCCAAAAATTATGGTACTTATTAGCTTTCAGCTCTCATTGCCCCTATCATAAGCATCTTGAAGTGATTAAGGTTAAAGTGAACAAACTATGAAGTATATGCTTGACAAAGTATAAGTTGGCAATCTCATGTCCCTTGAATACGAGGGCCGCTCCTCATGCAACTCAAGTTTAGTTACCGGTAAGTTCTTGTCATAGTAAGTACATGTGTATCATAGAGAACCGCCAACAGGGTACCCCTTGCCCGATGATACGGAAGAATCCACATATCAAAATGACAGGGCAAGCAGATAATGAGCATCTCAACAATCTTCTTATTTACCATGGGAAAATGGTGTTTTTTTCTCTCTTTCCTCTTTTTTCATCTCTTTTTTTATTTTTCTCTTTTTCTCAATCTCTATCTCTTTTTTAATAAGAAGAATGCTTCATAGATTGCTCATTATGGTTACACTACAGGTTTCCACCATGATTAGGCATGGATTAGACCGGTGGCCCAGGCGTTTCTCTAACACACATACATAACTCCATGGACTTACAAGCTCCCCTTTCATTTCACACCGACAACATCCATAGACAAAAGAGCATGATATCAACTGGGTACAATGTACAAGTGCAATGTTGAAAGCATTCCCCATGACAACATGGTTTTGCTAATCCAAAACATATAAGTGCAAGCATATAAAACATAGGTGACACAATGGTTCAAGTTTATTAGGGGCAAGAAAAGTAAAGTGTGCCATCAAGTTCGTGAGAGCTTTAATCACTAATTTTCACATAACAAGTTTAATTCGTAAGGTAGATAAAAACATGAATATACTTGGAATAGCAAATGCTAATAGGTAGGTATGGTGGACTCTTTGGAATAACTTGGTTTTATTTGGAGTTGGATGCATGAGTGGAACTCATACTTGGTATGGAGGCTAGCAAAAGACTGGGAGCGACCAACTAGAAGAGCAATAATGGCCATAATCATGCAGAGCGACAAAACATTATCAATCAAAGCATAAAGTGGTACCACAAGTCAAAAACTAAATGATCATAGAGGCTAAGGTGACTGGTTCATAGTCATAACATGGTGTGAGCATGTGCCAAGTCAACCCAAACAAAGCATCAAAGGAGAATACCACTGTATTATGCTTTTAATATGCTAAAACAATGCATGATTCTTTCGAGGCACATTAAGCAATCTCAATTGTTTATAACATGTCATGCTACAGAAAAAATCACTAAGCATAAAGACAAAACAATATCAAGCCCGACATGATAAAGTCTAAGTCACAGTCAAAAACATGCTCCTTTTATACCACTTAAGCATGAACTTTTCCTACACTTTTCCAATCCAAACCAATCTTATTTGAAAACTAATGTATGAATGAGGGGGTCCAACCAATTTATTCAATCAAACTAAGAAAATGAAAACTAAAAACAAAGACGCTCCAAGAACAACACAATAGTGCATGAAACAATAAAAATAAAGTGTTTGGAAGAAACCTGAAATTTTTATTAATGAAGAAGGGGATGCCTTGGGCATCCCCAAGCTTTGACGCTTGTACTTCTTGGATATTTCTTGGGGTGACACGGGTGGCATCCCCAATCTTGAGCTTTTGTCCATTCATCATCTCATTACATTACTCTTCCCTTACACCTGAAATTTTTCCTTCATACAAAACTTCACACAATCTTTATTAGCAACATTAGTGTACTCAAGATAATAAGTCTTTTGGTTCAGTTCCAACACAAATAAAACTTCCATTAAAACAAAAGTTACTATACCAATTCCTTTAAAAAGTTCAAATGATCAAAGAGAACTCAAAGAGAAAGAGATTAAGAGGCAAATGCAAATAAAGGCAGAAATCTGTCAAAACAAACCAGCATGTAAAAACCAATTTTTCGAAGACCTTCTGTTGCTCAAATCGAAAAGTGTTGAACTAACGAAAGTTGGATAACAACCTGGGGCAAAGCGCAAAAAATTACAGCTCAAGCCGACATACAGAGATTTTTCACGAATTTTTATAGCGAAGCACAAAAATCTGTTTCAGGACAGCAACTTTCCCAAGCATTACTTCTCTCTCATTAGAGGTTACTCTTAGCACAAAAATCAAATAAAAAAGGATAAGGAGAGGTTATTATAGAAGTAATAACTTCCAAGTCTCAACTAAAACTTTTGGGTTATCTCCCAATAAGTACTTTTCTTTAACGCCTTTAAGTTAGGCATGATAGTTTGAGAAGATGCTCACATAAGAAATATGAATTGAAGTAAAAGAGAGCATCAAGAAGCAAATTCAAAGCACATTTAAGTATAATCCACTTCCTATGCATATGAATCTTGTAACAAAACAAGTCATGAAAGCACAAAGCAACAAGCATAGTTAAGCAAAACAAGTGCAACTTCAAAACTTTCAACATAAAGAGGGGAAACTTAATATTATTGAGATGCATAAAATTAACAATATAACTATCACATGAAACATTCTTATCATGAGCCACATGCATATAATAATTATTACTCTCCATGTAAGCATAGTCATTCTTATTAATTGTAGTGGGAGCAAATTCAGCAAAATAGCTATCATTATTATTCTCATCACCATAATCATCAAATATAGGAGGCATATTGTAGTCATAATTAATTTTCTCCTCAATAGTAGGTGGACTGAAAATATCATATTCTTCATTGCAATCATCATATATTGGAGGTATAGTATCATCATAAGCAATAGAATAGCTATCTTCCAAAGCTGGGGAACTAAAAAGATCATTTTCATAAAAACTAGCTTCCCCAAGCTTAGACTTTTCCATAGCATTAGCAATAATGGTGTCCAAAGAATTCATACTAACAACATTGCTATTAGCATGCAAATAAAGTTTCATAGGTTTTTTAATTTTCTCTTCAAACACTTCAGGTCCTAACTCAAGATAAATACTATAAAGCTCTCTAATTTTGTTGTTGTTTTCCATTAAGCCTAACTAGTGAAAACAAGAAACAAAAAGAAAAAATTGCAGAATCTAAAGGAAATAACTTTGAGCACTCACACCGGAGGATGTGAGTACCTTTTACCTTACCTCCCCGGCAACGGCGCCAGAAAATAGCTTGATGTCTACGTACTTCTATTCTTGTAGACAGTTGTTGGGCCTCCAAGTGCAGAGGTTTGTAGAACAACAGCAAGTTTCCCTTCAGTGGATTACCCAAGGTTTATCGAACTCAGGGAGGAAGTGGTCAAAGGTATCCCTCTCAAGCAACCCTGCAATCAAGATACAAGAAGTCTCTTGTGTCCCCAACACACCCAATACACTTGTCACGTGTATAGGTGCACTAGTTCAGCGAAGAGATAGTGAAATACTAGTTCGGCGACCGAGGGGGACACGGATCTAGAATACGAGACAGAGAAGGGCCAAGGGCCGGCCACACCACCTGGCCACGCGGCCAGGCCTGGCCCGCGCCAGGGGGTGGTGTGGCCGCCTAGGGCACCCCCTCGGCCTCCCCTTTCGCATATAAGATGCCTCCAATACAGAAACCCTAAGTACCCGATCAAAATTCCACAAAAGACTCTGTAGCCGCCATCATCTCCATCCCTAGATCGGGAGGGATCTGAAGCTCTTCCTGGCAACCTGTTGGAGGGGAGAATTCACCCTGGAGGCCTTCTTCATCACCATGCAAGCCTCCGGTGTGATGCGTGAGTAGTTCATCCCTGGACTACGGGTCCATGTAGTAGCTAGATGGTTGGTTCTTCTCCTTTGTGCTACCATGTCTAGATCTTGTGAGCTCCGTCCATGATCAAGATCATCTATTTGTAATCCTACATGTTGTGTTTGCGGGGATCCGATGGATATTGAGATGCTATTTCAGATTGATTAATGATTCTATCATGTCTTTGTTATTTGTGATCTTGCATGCTCTCCGTTGTTAGTAGATATCTTGGCCGAGTAGATGCTAGCAACTCCAAGAGGGAGTATTTATGCTCGATAGTGGGTTCATGCCTCTAGGAATCTAGGGAGGTGACAGAAATATCTAAGGTACTAGATGTGTTGTTGCTACTAGGGTGTTCATAGAACAATCGTATTGTTTACTTTACACGCAATGCTTAATGCAATTATCTGTTGCTTGCAACTTAATACTGGAGGGGGTTCGGATGATAACCTGAAGGTGGATTATTAGTCATAGATGTAGTTGGATTACGGTCTATGTATAATGTTGTAATGCCCAATCAAATCTCATAGGAGTCAAGATGATTAGTATATGCATGTATGCTTTCTTGATGTTTGTCAATTGCCCCGCTATAATTTGTTCACCAAACATGTCATCTATCTTAAGGAGAATCACCACTAGTGAACTATGGACCCCGGTCCTTTCTTTACCATCAATCTACAACTATTTACTGTTTTCTGTTTACTTTCTGCAAGTAATTACTATCTTCCACACAATACGTTTAATCCTTTTTTTTCAGCAAAAACGGTGAGATTGACAACCTCACTATAAGTTGGGGCAAAGTTCTGTGGTTATGTTGTGCAGGATTCCAAGTTGGAAACAACACCTTGGAGGTGTTTCCTTGCTCCTACTAGTTCGATAACCTTGGTTTCATAACTGGGGGGAAACTTGTTGTTGTGCTCATCATACCTTCCTCTTGGGGTTCCCCAATGAGCTCGATATATTTTGGGCCATCACTGATGAAGCGCGTCGCTTGATGCAGTGCAGTCCTCATGATCCGATCCAACATCGTCAAAGTGTTGATCGTACAACACCTCTGCGGGTATCCACACGTGCGAAGAGGAGCATCGGCGGTGGACTTCTACGTCTGGTATGATGGCTGGACTAAACTAGAGCTAGGGTTTCCAACGCATGGAATGACCTAACCGTTCCCCTTGGGAATTTGTGCCCTAGTATATATAGGGAGTGAAAGTGGGCTCCACTCACTTGTGGCCCATTCACTAAAAGGCCTATATTAGTCACTACGAGTCTAACTCACTAACTTAGTCCATGTCTGACTCGGGTCCAACCCAAATAGATTTCTGGTTTGGGTCCAACCCAAACTTGCGCCCGCTCTTAAGTGTGTGACCCGAGAGGCTCATGGTGACTCAGACACAATTTGAGTCTTACTCGTGATCGATCAGTCAGTAGTGGATCCTAGCAGAACATGCTGACTCCCAAGTACCAAAGAGTCATGATGACATATCTTCCAAATGTGACTTGCGTCTGAGTCCCTTTTGCTTCGCAATACATCTTGTCAAGCTATAGCCGAATAATCGTCATCCTTCAAATAGCTTAACTCTCTTCTCGATCCAAGATAAGTGATTCATCTGACTAACTCTTAGTCGGCCACCTTGGTGAACACTTAACCGAGTCGTTCATGGCCATGCTTTATGAATCATATCTTTTGAGAGGGTGATGTCTACGCACGCGTCTATTCTTGTAGACAGTGTTAGTCCTCCAAGTGCAGAGGTTTGTAGAACAGCAGCAAGTTTCCCTGAAGTGGATCACCCAAGGTTTATCGAACTCAGGGAGGAAGTGGTCAAAGGTATCCCTCTCAAGCAACCCTGCAATCAAGATACAAGAAGTCTCTTGTGTCCCCAACACACCCAATACACTTTTCAGGTGTATAGGTGCACTAGTTCGGTGAAGAGATAGTGAAATACAAGTAATATGGATGATTATAAGTGGTAATTGCAATCTGAAATAAGAGTGGCAGCAAGCAAACATGTAACAGGACTGATTGTAAATAGTGTTTCAATGCTTAGAAACAAGGCCTATGGATCATACTTTCACTAGTAGACACTCTCATATAAATATCTTCTCTTCATTATGCTACCCTGAATTACTCTCCGGTTGGATGATGTAGGTGATGGGGATATGCTGAAGGGGGTATGCCCAGCAGGACGTTCCGATCGGGCCGAAAGGCCTGCGAGTGCGTCCGGAAGACGGCGACTGAATTACGAAGGAAGGAAAGGCCCAGCGACTGGCAACCGGAAGCCCAGGAGCGTAGCAGAAGCCCAGTCGGACTAGGTCAAAAGCCTCCGGATCCTTATCTTATTCGGGGATAACTTGTAAACCCTAGCAAGGTGCTTCATATATAAACCTCCCTAGGGTATCCTGGAGACTTACGTTCCATCATACACCCCCTCAAACGACTCGCTTCCTAGCCGCCGAGCTCGCCACCCCTGTAACTCGCTCTCTCATAATCTAATCTAGCAGGAGTAGGTCTTTACCCTCCGGGGGCCGAACCTAGGTAAACCCATGTGCATCCGCCCCCATCATGCACCGCAAATGGCCGCCAACTCTTCCTCACGAAACACTCAATCGCTGCCAGTGGCAGCGACTGCCGTGGCCATTTCCACGACAGTGGCGCCCACTATGGGGCATAGCGGGACTGGCCTGAGTTCTGCGGCGAGACCTTATTTGCCGATCGATCAGCCACTTGCCACCGGTCGCATGATCGCCATCGGCGGGATCTTGCAGATCCTGCCCAGTAGCTACATCCCGGCGTCACGCCCGGTCACTCACGCCGCGGTGATGCCGGTCGGCTCCATCAACCTCTTTGTCAGTTTCACCGGCGCGGTCGATCCAGCTGCGACGGTGATCGTCGGTGGATCACCTCCGCACCGCGATTTGCTTTCGGAGGAGCAGGTCCGCTCCATCCAGAGCCTCGTCACCGAATACGACTCGGCCGCTAGCGATGCGGTCGAGACTAACGCCGCCACCAACGACGACGCCCTAAACGACGACGCCGACTCCGTGACCCCTGCATCGGTCAACGGATCCATCACCGCCGCATCACGGGAGGACTCCATCATGCGGGTCTCCAACCCAGAGGACTTCGAGGACCCCTCCATCCTGGGGATCTTCGACTCCGATTACGGCTCGGAATCCCCCGAGGATTTTTGCGCCAGATCCAATCGCTTCAATGCGATCTACACGGCAGGCAGCACGACCGCCCCGCCAGATCCATTCTCCATGCCGATCCCGCCGATCGTGACGGCCACGGAGGTGGAGCAAGCCTGCCTGTGGCTCGCGGAGGCGCAACGCAACGAACTCGCCGAGCGCGAGAAATACCGCCTCGAACGAGAGATGGCACGGGAGCTATCGCTCTATCACCAGGGCCGCATCAGGACCCTCCTGAACCCCAACGTTCAGGGTCGCGTCCTGAACTTCAACGACGAAGGCGATCCCACACGCACCGCCGAGCGTGAATACTACGAGAACACGCCGCTAGGCGGGAGCAACCCCGTGAGACCACCACCTGGTGCACCGGCGACTGGGGCCCCTCCACCACCCATGGGCCACGCGCCCTCGCCAGACCAACCGTGGATCATCATCTCGCCGCAAGCCCGTGACGCCAACGAGCTACCACTATACTCCACCTCGATGGACAACGTCGTCGCGGCCGACGCCGCGATCGCCAACCTCGACGTCCAAGGCGACGGCATGCTACAGATCCAATACGCCAAGGCCCTACTCGTCAGGGTCGTCGAGCAACAAGCCACGGGAGTTGACCCGCGGGGGCGGATGTACTCCCGCTCGTCAGCAAGCAGGGCGGCATCAAGCGGCCACCCCACCATGGCTAACGCATTAGTTTGCCCACCACCCCAGCCCTTGGCGAACCAACCACGAGCCACCAATCCCGCTTTGTCAACCAACGAGCCGCGACCGGCGAACAACACGGTCGCTGCCAACGGGCAGCCCCTCGATGCCCGAACGAACATCATCAACAACTAGGCATGGTGGTCGCGCCAGCCCTACGACCTGCGACACACCCTCACCAACCGCGGCGACCCGGAGCCAAGAGGCTCGCTCAGCCGAGTCGGGCTGCAATGCTTTGGACCAATGATTCGTGGGGAAAAATACCCCGCCAACTTCAAGGCCCCCAAGGAGATCGAGAAGTATGAACCAACGTACGACCCCACTGTTTGGCTAGACACATACCTCATGGCAATAGGGATCACAGGCCACACCGACCTGCTCGCCGCTCGCTACCTCCCCCTGATGATGGAGGGTGCGACCCGGCAGTGGATCAACACGCTCCCCGCCGACAGCATCGACTCCTGGGAAGAAATGCGGGACGCCTTCGTCAGGCACTTCGAGGGCTCCTACACCCGCGCCACCACCATAGAGGACCTGGAGCGATGCATCCAGGGACAACGCGAGTCGACTCGCCGGTGGATCCAAAGATGGCAAGAACTGTGGATAAACGCCTCCGGCATCCACCCAGACACGGCGATACACTGCTTCAAGAACGCGTGCCGGTACGAACCCCTGGTCGCCAAGATCAAGAGGGTCTACCGGACGCTCGACAACATCCCCGACCTCCTCGAGATCGCCAAGCGCTATGCGGAGGAAGACCCCAACCAAGACTCCGACGATGAGTCGGGAGGACGACGCCGCACTAGCATCCACGACAACGGGCGCCTACGCGACATGCGCTACAGCAACACCCGCATCACCGGCAAGCGCCACACGGACGGGCGAGTCGACTTCGTCGCCAACGCCGGCTATGGCCAATGCGACTCCAAGAACTATCGGCGCGATGGAGGAAACTACCGCGACAGTGGGAACTACCGCGCCAACAACACGACGAGGCCGAAATTCAACCCCGCCGCCTTGCTCAATCAACCCTGCATCTATCATAGCAGGGAGGGAAAACCCGCCACCCACACTACCGCCGATTGCCACTCTCTCAAAGAGATTGAGAAGGCGAGACGAGCAAGGGAAGACCCCAACAACAACCCACCTCGGGACAACAGGAACGGCGGCGGCTTCGGCACCACCGTCGTCTCGCTACATACCTTCACCGGACTCGGCACCAAGCACGAGAAGAAGATGCTCGCCCGCGCGGTTGCCTTCAATGCGGTGACGCAAGTAGACATCCCTCGCTTCCTAAACTGGTCCGAGCAGAGCATCACCTGGAGTCACCAGGACCATGCGCCATGGATCGAATACCCAAGGCGAGTCGCCCTGGTAGTCAGGCCCAAGGTGGCTGATTACTCGCTGCCCAAGACATTAATGGACGGCGGGAGTTCCATCAATATCTTGTACCTCGACACCTTCAAAAGGCTCTAGCTCCCAGAAGCAGTCATCGAGCCAACACTAACGACCTTCAATGGCATCGTCCCCGGTCGGAAGGCATACCCGATCGGGAAGGTGATGCTGCCAGTCACCTTCGGCACTCCAGCTAACTATCACACGGAGAGGATCGTCTTCGAGCTGGTGAACTTCCGCAGCCCCTACCACTGCGTCCTGGGTCGCCAGGCATTCGCAAAGTTCATGGCGACCCCACACTACGCCTACAACATGATGAAGCTCCCCGAGCCAAGCGGCATCATCACCGTCCACGGCGACCCCGACATGGCCGTGGAATGCGAAGACAAGGGCGCCGAGCTCGCCGACGCCATCGTCGCCACGGAGACCGACCACGCGGAGGAGCTCGCGAAATACACGGGCAACATCAACAAGGACGACCCCACCATCCTGAAGAAACCAACCGCCACGAACTCCATGTTCGAGGCGACCACGCACACCCGCACCGTCGAGCTCGTCCCAGGCGACTCCACCCAGACGGTCACCATTGGGGCGCACATGAGCCCCGCATAGGAAAGCGCACTCATCGGGTTCCTCCATGAGAACCGCGACATCTTCGTATGGAAGCCATCTGGCATGCCAGGTGTCCCGAGGGAACTCGCTGAGCACAAACTCAATGTCGACCCCAAAGTGCGACCAATAAAGCAGTCGCTACGGCCCTTCAATGAAGAGCGTCGTCGAGCAATCGCCGAGGAAGTTCAGCGCCTGCTAGCCGCGGGCTTCATCCGGCCGATCAAGTACTCCAAGTGGCTGGCAACCCCAGTCCTGGTTCTAAAAAAGAACAACACATGGAGAATGTGCATTGACTACACCAACCTCAATAGCGCCTACCCGAAGGAGGAGTTCGTCCTATCGCGGATCGATCAGATCATCGATTTGACCACGGGGTCGGAGTCGATGTGCTTCTCGACGCTTACTCTGGTTATAACCAGATCAAGATGGCGGTCGAGGACGAGGAAAAGATGACGTTCATAATGCCATTCGGCGCATTCTGCTATACGGCCATGACGTTCGGCCTCAAGAACGCAGGCGCCACATACCAGAGGTGCATGTAGGAATGTCTGGCGAGCCAAATTGGCTGCAACATTCACGTCTACATCGACGGCGTGGTGGTCAAATCCACCCGCCAGGACGATCTACTCGCTGACCTAGCCAAAACATTTGCAAACTTGCGGAGGTACAACATCAAGTTGAACCCCGAAAAATGCACCTTCGGCGTTCCCACCGGACAACTCCTGGGTTACATCGTCTCCAAGCGAGGCATCGAAGCCAACCCCACCAAGATCGACACCATCGTGCGACTCAGGAAACCCGAGTGCCTGCGCGACGTCCAAAAGTTGGCAGGGCGAGTCGCGGCCCTCGGTCGCTTCATCCCCCGACTAGGCGAGAAGGCAATGCCCCTGTACCGCCTGATGCGCAAGAACCCCACGTTCCAATGGGACGCGGAGGCCGATGACGCGCTCAAAGCACTCAAAGAAGTGTTACTCGCGGCACCACTACTCGCCGCGCCACTCGACAAGGAGCCAATGCTCGTCTACGTCGTGGCCTCTACTCGAGTCGTCAACACCATGATGGTCGTCGAATGACCGGAAGAGGGCAAGGAGCGCCCCATACAGCGCCCCGTTTACTACATCAGTGAAGTCTTGACGGACTCATGACAGCGCTACCCGCAATACCAAAAACTGGTGTACGCGGTATTCCGGGCACAACGGCGACTCCCACACTACTTCCAGGAGCACCCAATCACGGTGGTCTCCTCCGTGCCCCTGCAGGACATCATACGCAATCGCGAGGCGACCGGGCGAGTCACCAAGTGGGTCGTCGAAATCGGCGTCCACAACATCAAGTACGAGCCCCGCAAAGCGATCAAGTCACAAGCCCTGGCTGATTTTCTCGTAGATTGGGAAGAAGCACAGCAGCCAGAGAAGCTCCCATACCTCCACTACTGGTCGCTCCACTTTGACGGCTCCAAGAACGCCGACGGCGCAGGGCTAGGGTCATCCTGACCTCCCCCAAAGGAGACAAGCTCCGCTACGTACTCCACCTCAACTTCAAGCCCTGCACCAACAACATGGAAGAATACGAGGCCCTCCTTCACGGCATGAGAGCCGCCAAGGAGATGAACGTCAACCGCCTACGATGCTATGGAGACTCCGACCTAGTCGCCGGCCAAGTCGACGGGACGTGTGACGCCGTCTCCCCAACGATGATCGCATACCGCCAAGCCATCGATCAGTTAGGAGGACACTTCAATGGCTACTCCGTCGAGTGGATCAACAGGCACAAAAACGAGGAGGCAGACGCCCACTCCCGCATCGGATCGACCTGACAAGCGCCAGCAGTAGGCGTCTTCCTCGACATCATCCACAAACCATCGGTCAACCCACCAAAAGAGATCGACGTCGGGATCCCACTGCAACCAGAACTGGCCCTAGTCGCCATGGTTGCGGAACCTAGCGACTGTACAACACCATATGTCGCCTTCCTGGAAAACAAACTCCTACCGAGCAATGAGACAGAGGCGCGAATGATCATGCGCCGCTGCAAATCCTTCGTCATCATCAATGGCGAGCTCCACAAGCACAGCATGACTGGCGTGTTCTAGCGCTGCGTACAGCCAGAAGAAGGCCGCAAGGTCCTCCAGGACATTCACGCTGGTGACTGCGGCCATCACGCCGGCGCCAAGTCGCTAGTCGCCAAGGCCATGTGGCACGGTTTCTACTGGCTCACCACGCACGCTGACGCCACCAACATC
The DNA here is from genome assembly GCA_023614405.1 of Avena insularis. NCBI lineage: Eukaryota > Viridiplantae > Streptophyta > Magnoliopsida > Poales > Poaceae > Avena > Avena insularis. The sequence continues at coordinate 371,694,425 of CM042689.1, forward strand.
GTCCAACGATGCGTCGGGTGCCAAAAGTACGCCAACCAGACGCACCTCCTTGGCTCGGCACTCAAGACAATCCCCATCACGAGGCCATTCTCCGTATGGGGCATGGACATGGTGGGCCCGTTCAAGAAGGCTCCGTCTAGCTTCACTCACCTCCTGGTCGCAGTCGACAATTTCACCAAATGGGTCGAGGCCAAGCCGATAAAAAAGTGCGATGGCAAGACGGCCACCAAGTTCCTACGCGAACTCATCTACCGGTACGGCTACCCGCACAGCATTATAACAGACAACGGCACCAACTTTGCCAAAGGGGCCATGGCGGAATTCTGCGAAGAGCATGGCATCCGACTCGACCTCGCATCGGTCGCTCATCCAGAATCAAATGGCCAAGCAGAACGCGCCAATCAGAGCGTCCTCCACGGGCTCAAGCCACGACTGCAGGTACCCCTCGAGCGCACCCCAGGATGCTGGGTCAACGAGCTCCCCTCCGTGATATGGGGGATTCGCACCTCCATCGACCGATCAACCGGGTTCACACCCTTCTTCATGGTGTATGGCGCCGAGGCTGTAATGCCAACCGACCTGGAGCATGATTCACCTCGAGTCGCCAACTACGTCGAGGTGGCCAACGAGGTCGCCCGCCAAGACAACATCGATCAACTCGACGAGGCACGAGACCTGGCTCGCTCCCGCACCACTATATACCAGCAAGGACTCCGCCGCTATCACAGCCGACGAGTGCGGACTCGCACCTTCCAGGAAGGCGAACTGGTCCTGCGACTGACCCAGGACAAGAAGGGCATGCACAAGCTCTCCCCCCATGGGAGGGGCCATTCGCCATAGGCCGGGTCCTTGGCAATGATGCCTACTACCTCATCGATATACGGGGCAACAGCCAATTGGAGGTCGGGAGGCCATGGAATGTAAACCTCCTCAAAAAGTTCTATACATAGAACCTCACACTGTACTCCATCGCAATATATAATGAAATTCATTCAGATCACACAAATTGTGCCCACTCGCCATATTCTTGTGCCACTCGCACTCGTACATACTAGCAATACGCTACTCACGGAAGTCAACCTCTGGTCGAGCGACCGGCACGGCTAAGTAGTGCGACACATGGGCACCATTCGGGCCTTGGGTCGTCCACGAAAAACGCCAACCCGGAGCCGCCATTGGAGTCGCCTAGTTCGCCGGGCCAAGACATCTGGTACACGCTTCTCACAGCGATATGTCCCTCCCACCCTCATGCAAAGCGACTCGAACGGTTAAGTACCACGCACGGGGACTCCGCAAAACCAGAACCACCACGCGGCTCGGGAATACACCAAGTAAGAGAGTTGCCTAGGGCTCGCCAAGCGACTGGCTCTCCGGGCCAGGGGAGGAGACGCGTTACCAACAACGCACACACAACCTACAACAGGAGCATGACCAATACGGTCGGGCATCACGCTCGGGGACTCGCTCATACGTCAGCCCTACCAATGCTCGGGGACTCGCCACCCAGAAGACGCGAGGGATAAAAACAATGCACAAATAAAACAAATACACAAAAGTACACGATCGAATTATACCCCATTAAAGGGCGGACGTCCTCGGGGACTTGCTCAATCAAAACAATCCTTAACCAAAACTCAACACACATTCCTAATCAACACACGAGTCGATCGACTCCCCGTGGCGTACATTGCAAAAATACCTTACAGCATTCGCCACTTGGCATACATCACAACTCGGACAATTACATTGTTTACTCCACAGGCCCTAATGAAGAAGCAGCGCTACCCCCCTTGACGTGCACAAAAGGCTGCCACAGGTTCGTCGGGTATGTTGCAGCGACTTTGACAACGACGACCGGAAGGGCTGCTTCGACTTCATGTCGTGGTGCTCCGGCTCGGGGTCGCCAGGCGCCAACACCGTCTCCTGATACGGCAGCAAATCCCCCATCGCCAGGACACGATCGGCGTAAGGGGTGGCCTTCATGGTCAGCCTCAGCACCTCTGACATCTCCACCGTGCCGGTCGCCGACGGATAGCCACTCGTCACATCGTCAAGTTCGAAATCGTCGGGGAAATGGGCGAGACCCAAGCTCAACGCCGTGGCGGCCCCGCGCCTGAACGCCGAGCGCGTCATCCATTCCACAACGGCAGGCATCTCTTCCAGATAGCACCACACCTCCGTAAGCCCCCCAGGGATGACCTCGGTGGGAGACACGCCCTGAAGAGCCGCCTGGACGCACAACGCCGAGGCTGTGGACGCATTCACCACGGCAGTCACGCATTGCGAAGCGTTATAAGTTTGCACCACCGAGTCGTTTTGGCCTACCACAGCTGCAAAATCAGATGTCAGTGAAACAATGAAACCCCCAAAGCGGGGACTCGACAAAAGGGTAAAGCAAAGACAGAGACTCACCAAGGAGTTTGCGGCAGTTCTCCTTGACGTGCTTCTCCAAGGCAGTTTGCTCGTTGTGCAGCCCCACGATGACGGAGTCCGCAGCTTTGCGTTCTTCTTCAGCAGCGGCGACGGCAGCCTTCGCACGTTCCTCCGAAGAAATCGAGGCTGCCTTAGCCTCCTCCAAATCCTTGACCAAGGAGGCTATTCGCCCATTCGCCGCGTCTAGTTCGACGACTGGGACATACCCCTCACGGGCCTTGGAGATCTCAGCCGGGAAACCATCTGCAAGTGAAGACATCAGAGCAATGTACACAACCAGCTTACACCAGAAAAACAAGAACAAAGACAAACAAATACTCACCAATAGTCTCCTGAAGCCGCCGGTTCACCTCCTGCGCGTCGCGCAAGTCATGCTCCAAGCGCTCTCTTGCGGCCTGGCGATCGGTCGACTCCCTTTGCAGTCCCTGCAAACAAAGAACCCACCTAAGCATTTGACAAAACAAAATCCAGTTCCCAGCCGCTGAAATTCAGCGACCAAGAACTCGGGGACTGGAGAAGGAGGAAAAAGAAACTCAATTCCCAGTCGCCGAAACTCAGCGACTAGGAATTCGGGGACTGGAAAGGAGAAAGAGGTTCAGTTCCCAGACGCTGACATTCAGCGACCAGGAACTCAGGGACTAGATATACCTGAATAGCAGAGCCGAGCATCTTGTGAAGCTCCCCAGCGTCAGTCGACGAGACCATGAAGGAAGTGCGCCCGCGGTGGGACCCAATGTCCACATCCAATGCTTCTGGATTCTGCGGAGACGGCATGTCCACTACACTTGGAAACCCTCTCGCCATGAAGCGCGGGAAGGTCGCCGACGCTCTGGCAGGAGCGCTGGTCGCTGGGGCTGGCGCATCCGGCACGGACGGAGCCGCTGCTGGTTTCGATCGCGTCACGATCACTTCTTCGGCAACTGGCGCAACAGCTGACTCCGCGACGCTGCCCTTGGTCGCAGCATCATCGGCGCCCCCCTTCTGTTTCTTCGCGGCCTCAGTGGTCACCACTTCATCGGCGGCCTTTCTCTTCTTGGATGGGTCGTCCCCTCCCGCGTCGGTGGCCGGTGGAATCTTAGCCACCGAAGGACGCCCAATCTTCTTAGCCCTCGACATGCACGAGCCCCCTCAATCAAAACAACGACAATACAAAAGGAGCAAGATAAATTGGGACGAGGGAGCGCTACTTACTTGGCGACCGGAAGGACGCGAAGCCCGGTACTAATGTGGGCGGGCTTGTCCAACTCGGGACCCAGCTTGTGGCTGAGCCCCCTCTCGAAGACGTCTGAAGCCCACAAAACCGAGGGCTTCCTCGACGACAAAGCTGCAGTCGCTAGGATCTCCAGCACCGACGCGGCCGCCTTTGATGGCTGTGGCGACTTGGACGCCATCGCCCCAGCCGCTTCTTGGCTTGGAACCCCCGAGGTCGTCGGCGCAATCACCGCCAGGGGAACCTCTACCACCACCTCCGTGTCCTCACCCTCCAACCCCTTCGCCGGGACTGCGTCCCTTGGGGCCTTGTGCGAGACCTCGGGAGTTCCTTCGTCGCCGGAATCATCATCCGACTCGAACACCACCGACGACCTGGCCGGTGACGCAGGCCTTTTCGCTGGCGATTTGGGCCAGCGTGCAGGTTTCGACGGCGTAGCGGTGCGCCGGGACGTCTGCTCCTGCGCGACCTCGTTGCCTTCGTCGTGCTCATCCAGGCTACGGCTCGCCTCGACTTCACGCTGTTTCTACATCCGGGTCTTGCGAACCACGGGGGCCGGGGGAGGTACCTCTTCCTCTTCTCCGTCGCTGTCGGAAGGATCCCCTTGGAGTCCTCATCCAGTTCCTGGGGAACCTCTTCATCAAGCGGAGGAAGCCAGCCCTCCAACACCTGAAAAAGCTGAAAGCCACCACGAATCAGAAACACTAAGCGGGGAGACTGAAGCTGAGACACGGACGCAGCGATTGGAAAAAGAACTTACTATGGGGGCTTCATTCTTCACAGGAGTGTACGGGGCGACCCCTACCGCCACGCTGGTGAACTTCGCGTCGGTGATCTTCTTCAGGGCGGCCTTGTAGTCCTCGGCCTCCCATGACTCCTTGCTGGTCTGAGATGGGTCATGCTTCCCGCTGTATTCGTACATCCAGTGCGGTCGGGCCGCCAGCGGAACCAGGCGCCGCCCGAGCCAGTAGTTGTAGAGGTTGATTGGAATCAACCCCTGGCCCTTTAGCTTCTGGATCTGGTCCATCATTTCCGCGACGACCATCTGCTGATCCTCGGGAAGCTTCTTCGGTGCCAAACGGCGGGGCTCGCTCCTCTCGGTGAAGAACTCGGGAAGAGCCACTTCGCCAGAGGGAGTGGCTTCCTTGATGTAGAACCAGCTTTTCTTCCACTCGTTGGCGGCCTTCTTCAGCAAGAGGATCTTGACAAAATTGGCCTTCGGCTTCAGCTGAAACGCTGGGACGCCTCGCACCCGATGTGGCCGTGGAAGAGCTCCAGCCATAGCGGGAAATACGGCATGCAGCCAAGATAACATTCACAGAAGGCGACGAAGATCGCCAGCTACTCAATGCTGTGCGGACCAAGATCCGATGGCTTGGTCGCGTAATACGCGCAAAAGCGGCGGAAAAAGAGAGAGGTGGGGAACCCTAGACCCCTCTCTAGATGACTGGGGAAGCAGATGAATTCGCCGGGTCGTGGCTTCGGCTCGGTCTTGGAGGAGGGGGAACCCACCAATTCCCCTTGCGGAGCACTCTGGCGTCTTCAAAAGATCTAAGCTGGGCCGTGGTGCACTTGGATTTCCCCCATGAGCCTTTAGGAGGCGCCATCGGGTAGGATGAGGAATCGCGTGATGCGGAGAAAACAAGTCGGAAGGACGCGGGCAGGAAGATTGGAGGAAGGAATAGTGAACGAAAGGGAGTGAAGAATGCGAAGAAGGACTGCGGCACTGAACCATCACTCCCCTTATATGGGAAACGCCACCCGCCAAAACCGGGGTAGCCATTACCCGCGGTAATTACGCCGTAGTTACCATTGGAAATTCCAACGGATAGTTTGACCAGGTTTGACGATCCAACTTCTTTAGTCCACTCGCCATTCGCTAGTCTTTCCACTCGCTGAGACGACGACTGGGTGGCGGTGACATTCATTGAGACGGCGAGTGGAAACATGGGCAAATTCTCCTTGGCTCTAATAGAGTCCATCACCGACTCGACTGGACGCCCAAATTGGGCTCGCCTACTCCGACCGCCAAGAGGACGCCCGCGCCTGCATCAACGATGGCCTCGGGGACTACTGATGGGGATATGCTGAAGGGGGTATGCCTAGCAGGACGTTCCGATTAGGCTGAAAGGCCTACGAGTGCGTCCGGAAGACGGCGACTGAATTACGAAGGAAGGAAAGGCCCAGCGACTGGCGACCGGAAGCCTAGGAGCGTAGCAGAAGCCCAGTCGGACTAGGTCAAAAGCCTCCGGATCCTTATCTTATTCGGGGATAACTTGTAAACCCTAGCGAGGTGCTTCATATATAAACCTCCCTAGGGTATCCTGGAGACTTACGTTCCATCATACACCCCCTCAAGCGACTCACTGCCTAGCCGCCGAGCTCGCCACCCCTGTAACTCGCTCTCTCATAATCTAATCTAGCAGGAGTAGGTCTTTACCCTCCGGGGGCCGAACCTGGGTAAACCCATGTGCATCCGCCCCCAGCTCGCACCGAGATGGCCGCCAACACTTCCTCACGAAACACTCAATCGCTGCCAGTGGCAGCGACTGCCGTGGCCATTTCCATGATAGTAGGGCTATAACAGCACACCTTAAAGTTTGCATTCCTCATCTAGATAACTCCTCACTGTCACCTTGAGCGCTAGATGGTTCCAACAAACACCACAATCTCATAGAGATATCCAACTCAAATTATACTCATGATAAGTATTTCTGTAACCTTAGCCAAAGTGCCACACGGTGTGCACACTGTCAACTTTACACATGTGGGGATAAGCAGAGATTAATCAAAGCACTTGAGCAGCATAATAGATCTATATATTACAAAGCTCATTAAGAAACGGTAAAACTGAGCCACCTAGGACCCCTCACAGCGTTTTGAAGTCATCAACCGTTGGATCCTGCGTATGAACGCATCAGATCGTTCGGTTGTCCCACTGCACGAACAAAGGTTGTTTTCGTCCGCCAGTCCACCCGTCACCGCTGGCCCAACGTCTCCGGGCCGCTACTCTGGAGACTGATTGGGACGCGCTCTTATTAATTGGGCTGAAAACGGTTCATTGGGCTTCATTCTGAGCAGACTTATTATTTTTCTCTTACCGACACTGTGGTTCATCTCCCTTCTCTTCTCGCCCGAGTTGGCTCAGTGGAGCCACGCAACTCTTCGGCGGCCGATGGTGGAGGTCCGTTACTACAATCCTTCAATTCATGCTCGTACATAAATCCTCTCTCCCACCGCATTCATTTCCTCTAAATGCTCCTACGATTGAGATGCCAATATATATTCTTCGAGGATGCCTTCTAGACCCCCCTCCTCCCCCAAATAATGGTTCTACTTGTCCAGATTCATTCGGATTGATGTTTTTCTCTTGCCATTTACTGCAGGCGTTTTCAGCCAAAGTGCTGGAGGCTAAATTTTTTCGGTTCATCCAGAGAATACTTCACAAGAGGATTTTTGATTGACGTCTGCCTGGTTATCAATTTAGTATAAGGCATCTCTAATATTTCATCTCATCTAATTAATTGTACTACCTGGATGTTTGTGTACCCATGATTCGCACACAGAGGCCATGACAAAGAGAGAGATGGGGGAAGAGGTACCTATGATGATCAGAGGAATAGTGTGTCTGCTCGGCAACAGCCGGTGGTCTCTCATGTGATCGTGTCTACCCTGTCAGAAACAAATCGCTCCAATCCCACTCTCTTCCTAAGATTCTGAGGTTCAGTTTTGTTCATTTATTCCCTTACCTCGGATTTTCAGTTGCCAACTTATGCATTTTCCTATATTTTAGTAGGACCATCACATGAGTTGATTGGTCAAGAGGAACCAGGCATCGACAGAGACATGGCGTTGCGAATATCAATTTATCTGGAGCGATTGAACTTTTTGTTTTGGTATGCAGATCACCCATATTACATTACCGAGCGTCTCTTTGGAGGTATTCCAAATGGCAAGACTACATTTTTTGTGTTTGCAATTTCAGTCATCATAATTTTGTTTTGTGCACGCAGTCATTGCTACCTCTATCGGAAAAAAGGGTAAATTGCATGACAGATCAATAGTCTTTGGTTAGTTGATCTCCCTATCCGGCGTCAGTTTCGTTTCTAATGTTTCTGCCACTTGTTTTGATTACTCTGACATACAAGGTACTAGCAAATATCATTCTTCTATTATTATGCAGTTGTGTAATTTTCAAGAGCTCTTGGTGGTACCATGTTGATGGCCTTGTTCAGCGGACGTTACTGGTTTTGCACCCAGAGTGTGTCTTCCCTCATTATAAAACATGCACTTGACCATCAATCCCTATCAGTGTTCACGAATTCTTTGTATGGTCATTTTTCAAGTACCGTTTTACTGATTCTTTAAGAGTCCACATCTGAATGGAACCGTATAATTTTTTACATGGGTTTAAGCGCTAACTTGGTATATGATGATATCAATCACCTATCGCCGTCTTGGATTACATTGTGTATTCTTTATCATTGTATATAACTTGAACCATTTTATTGTGGCTTTAACATCTCTATTACATTTTTGAGATTATCTTTGTACATAGATCAGTGGCAACTTCCAATGATCGGATTTCAAATGGTAAGACCAAGATGCAGCTCTGTGTGCCAAAACATTTACTTATGATAATCTTGAAACTAAAAAAACTGATTGCTGAAGATTTAGCTTTGAAAATAAAAGGTTTGCACTATTTGTAATGAAATTTACCTACCCTGCTGCTAGAGTGAGTTGTTTATCTATGCAAATCTGCAAACTCATATGAACTTAGGTACATATGATTGTTGTTTTTATAAGATATTTCGACTGTCCAGCCTCATATATTTCTATAGTTCATTCTTGAAGAGGCCACTTCGATTCGGGCCAATTACAAATCACTGATTAATATATGATAAAGTTGATATACAGATTTAAATTTCATGTTTCTTGTCCTATGTATTTATGAAATTGCTATCATCATATCGTCAAAATGGACGGGCGTGGCAAAGCGCGCTATCATGGTCTAGTGATCTCATAAGATCACGCATACAGAGAGAGATGAACACATAGCTACCGGTAGAGCCCTTAGCCTCAAGAGAGAACTACTCCCTCCTCATCATGGGAGTCATCAATGGCGATGGAGATGGCGGTGGAGTCGATGGAGATGGCTCCGGGGGCACTTCCCCGTCTCGGCAGGGTGTCAGAACAGAGACTTCTGTCCCCCAAATCTCCTCTTCGGCGGCGGTGGTGTTGCAGAACTTTTCGTGGAATTCTGATCTGGTCTCTAGGGTTTTCATCTCAGGGGAATATATAGGCGAATGGGCAAGGTCGGTGGAGGCCTGAGGGGCCCACACCACCTGGTGGCGTGCCTGGCGGTGACCCATGCCACCACCTGGTGTGGCCAGCCCCTGGCCCTCCTTCGTCTCTGCTTTGGACTTCGTCTTCGTGTCAGGAAAAATAGGAACTTCAGGCTTTGTTTCGTCCAATTCCGAGAATATTTCTTTACTAGCTTTTCTGAAACCAAAAACAGCAGAAAACAGGCAACTGGCACTACGACATCTTGTCAATAGGTTAGTTTTAGAAAATGTATAAAAATGTCTCAAAGTGTAAACAAAACATAAGAAAGTTGATACAAAACAAGCATGGAGCATCAAAAATTATAGATACGTTTACGACGTATCAGAGGGCCCATAGAATATCTCTCCAAACGGAGTGGCAAAATCCCATCTTCGTCATCCACATCACGTAGCTTGATTCTCAGCCGACCCGAACTCTGCCTTTATAACTGCACTTTGACGGAACAACGTTTGATAGAACCTAAGTTGGTGATCCACAACTCGGATTGTGCAATGACCTCAGGTCTAAGGATTACATTGATTGAGACATACAAATGATGACTTGTTCATTGTATCTCAATATGGGTCAATCTGACTCACTAAACTCTTTAGTTGAATCCGTGTAAGTCGGAATAGCATCACCATGCCCATGACAAGTGGAACCGAGTCATCAGCCGACTTTCATATTAGTCCAAGTTGTGTGTCCAGCACAACCTCAATGACCAAGAACATCTAGTATGAACAACATGAATATATAGTTCCACAACTGAATAACACATTCAATGATACATATCAAAAGTTCATACAAGGACAATAATTTTATGAATACATCAGCAATAATATCATACATGATTGCCTCTAGGGCATATTCCCAACAAAAATGTCATTTTTGGTATATCTTATGACTTCCTCTTGGATATCATGTATTCCTATTTTTATTAACCTCTTGTGTGTGGATGTCTCTTTGTGGATTATTCTCATCTTTTGTCCACTCAGAAACTTATATACACGAGAGTGTTAATCTCTTGTGTTGATATCCTTGCTCTTTGCCAACCATCTTTCTTATCCTCTTGGTTTTTAACGGTATTAGTAAGGACTTGATTTATGAGTGATCGGTTTACTTTTATTGCATATTCATGCACTCATATCTTAGAATTGTTTTCTTTTGGACTTAAGCTTGTCTTGACAAGTGTACTGATTTATTTCTATACTCTTCGTATCTCGGTTGTGTTCTAAATGATATAGAGGGAGCGGGGATTTCATGTTTGTGCATATTGTAGTCAAATGCAACAATTATAATTTATGCACGAACCTTGGGGAGCTTCCGTATTTCATTTAGAGCACTATTTGTCCATTTAATTCTTTGGATATTTCAATTGCTTGCTTCATCCGTTGAAGTCTCTTCACCTTGTTACTTTCAACAATCTTTGATCCTAAATATAGTTTGATTTCCTCCAAGTATTCATCATTGGATATGTGTATTTGATTTCACTCATATTATGACTAATGCACACCTTGGGTAGGAACTGATACTATTTTGTCCTTCTAACCTTGTCATCCATTTTGGCACTTATTGTCAATGGGGGAGAAGTTTATAGGTTTTAAGGGAAATGGTTTTTATACTTAAGATCGGTTTGTTCTTAAGTGTTTTCCTTTCATGTATTTCATCTTTTTTATGTTGAGCATGGTTGAATATATAGTGTAAACTCTCCCAAAGTTTATGCTTGACAATGTATGCAATGAAATTCAAGTTCATCACACATGCATATATTGTCGGGGAGTTTGCTCTATACATGTTGGTTCTACTCACATCTCTTGCATTAGTTGTAGTTTCTGTGAGTAGAATCGGTTTTGATATGGGCTAGTAGCTTTGTGCTACTTGATCATATCAAATACAACCTATTGTTTACAACTAATTCTCGAATATGTTGTGTACTTGTTTCTACTATTCATTATATAAATCCTCTTGTTGTGATTGTCAACAATAACTAAAATGGGGGAGATTGAAAGGGTAATTTCCACTATGTGTGGTTTTGGTGATTAATGACAATCCCTATGGACTAATATTTCCATTGAGTTTTATATGGAGGAATATTCCATAGGTCATGCTTGTAGTCCATGTGTTGGATTCAAGTATGGATGCCATGAAGATAAAGATACCCCTTGAGTATTGGCATAAAGATCATCGAGTTGAAGAGAATAATATGATATGATCAAGATCTTGAGAGTGTGATCTCAATATAAGAATTCAAGATATGGCTCTAAGTCGGTGTCATGATAGTCTTATTAGTTGAGCTATGGTTGACTGATATTTAGAGCATGTAATCAAATGAAGAGTTCTTTATGTACCTCAAGATATTGAGATAGAGCATGAGAAGATACATGGTTGACCAATACAGAGAGTGAAGAGTGAATTCAAGTTGGTCAATGATGAGTCCAAAATTGATGCATATTTAAGTATATAAATTATTCATATTGTCACTCATTACATACTACATCTATCTACAATTATGCCTATTATGTATGATTACTTGTTCTCATTCATTTCCACATGGACTTTGCACATTCATAGATTTATTAGGATTTTATTACCTTTTTCTTGTCTTTGATTTGTGTGTAGGTTCTATAAACAATCATGGATAAAAGGAGCCAAGAGGATTCAATATAAAGGAGTTGCAGACACCAGACTTAGCCATTTGAGAGAGGAAAAAGCGAATTTTTTCATCAACTCCAAATGAAGATCCAAGGCATTGTTATTTTAGCCCTCTTCCATACAAATCCAACGAGCCAAAGAACACCTCAATTGGAGTCCGTATGAAGAAATGACGACCAAAACACTACAGAGTTCAGAAGGCTTAACGACCACTAGTACAGATGGAGCCCGCCCATACTATACGGCTGTACCGCCCTCCGAAGGCTTTGTTTCGTCAAAATGAACAACATTTGTGAAGTACCAATGGGCATATTCGGCCCCTAGCTCTGTCGGTTCGCAAAACCGACCTCCAGATGCCTATTTAAAGAGGGGAAAACCCTAGAACAAAGGGGAGAGTCCACATATGCCATAGGGGCAGAGCCCTGCCACTCCGCCACCTCCATAGCCGCCACCCACAAGATCTACATCACCATAGCACTCAAGACATAGAGGACACTAGCATCTTTAAGGGCTACACATCGATCTTCATCAACAACGTCTCCAACTTCGACCCCCTTTGTTTACTTTGTTGTGATCCAATATCTATTGTGGATTTGCACTTGTATTCAATTGTACCTTCATATTTCATCCATACAATTTCCATGATATTGATCCCCTTCATGTATGAGTAGTTTCCTTGTTCTTCGGGAGAGATGTTGAAACCCTAGTATTATTATGCACTGAAATAAAGATGATCTATTACTTGTGTATAAAGATCCATTGATCTATGATTTGTGTTTGATCTCTCTCTTTAGATGGTATGTGTAGTCGGCCGCATATCATTTGCCCTTGGGACTAAAGGGAGGGAGAAATCCTTTGGACGTGTTTTGGGAGCGTACCCGGAATCTCCCCGTAATAGATTGGCACCGGCTCGTAACCTACATGGTCAAAGGAGGATTAAAGAGGGACTCCCTAAGCTAATTACGATATCCATAGGGTAACCCTTAATTGCGGTGGTTTATATGGGTGAATGCTCTCAGACATCGCAGTGGTCATTTAGAGGTGACCTCACTCTTGGCTCAACAAAGTTACCTCCTACGAGCCTTGTAGTGAACATCTTATTATGGAGCTCTCTCCACACATATCATGGCATAAGAAATAGGTTATCCTAATCATTCATAATTATTCCATGCTAGTGGCAAATCCAACACTCCTTGAGAACCCATCAATCATATTACACAACACTTCATAGACACTCTCTTCATTTAGTTTACTTTTGTTAATTACTTTGTTCTTGTTTACTTTAGCACTTATCCAAACACACTCTTTATACACCCTTTACTTGGAATTAAAGATAACTTACAAGTACTCTCTAGTGAATAGTAATGAGGGGCATAAAGACCTTTACCAATAGCTCTCTATGGGTTCGATATCTTTACTTTGAAACTAGATACAATTGATTTGTGCACTTGCAGTCATCAAGCTATTTTTAGCGCCGTTGTTGGGGATATAAGCACTTTTGGTGTTTGTTCTTAGTTGCTAATTTATTGTTGTTGTACTAAAGGTTGTTTACGAGTTTTAGGTTATTTCTGTTTATTACTTTTTACTGCTTTTACTTATTTGAAAAGAACAAAAAAATTATAAAATCAAAAACCCATAAAATTTTATAAAACAAAAACAATAAAAAACACTTGCTACAAATCATGTCTTCCCAGATTGCTATTTTTGAACAGATGAAGCTCGCAATGGAGGACAAGAAAGTTGAAACTTTTTGATATTATGTTACGAGGTGACGAGTGCATATTTGCATCATGTTTTATATTATTATTTTGCACTGTAGTTGTAGGATCTTGGTATTTTACGGTGTTCGTGTGCACATTTTATGTCTATTTTCACCAGGATCAGGACAAATGATGGATACAATGGGCACAATTCTTGGAGCAGTTGTATTAGGGAGAAAAGGAGTCAAAAACAATGTAAATCGCTTATTTGGGAAATATCAATCACACCAGAAGAAAACCCAAAGCGATTGAGGCATCCAAAAGGTTTAACGACCAACTATACGGCGGGAATTAATTTTCCGGCCGTATAGTTTCCGCCGTATAGTTGGCACCGTCGCCGCTTCCTCAAATAGTTTCACCCCGCGCAACTAGATCAGGGAGACGACATATAGAACAACCAGAAATCACTGAAACCTCACCTCTGGAAGGCATCTGGAGGGGGAAATCGTCCACTAGGGATCCATCTTCGCCCTGCACAAATCCGGGAGGCTAAGGCATCGATCTTCATCATCAACCGCTGCATCACCACCATCTCCATCCATCCCATCTACATCTTGTCTAGATCTTGTTGTAATTTCCATACTCGTTGTGGATTTGTACAATTACTATTCATCTATGATAGATTCTATTGTTATTGCCATGATGTTGATTGCCTCCATGTGTGAGTAGATCATTAGTTCTTGGGGATATGGAGAAACCCTAGTATGAGATTGAAATAAGATAAAGTTTATTATGATATTCATTGTTGTGACCATGTGTTAGATTGTCTTCATCTTGATGTTGGGAGAAGTCGACCTCTCAATATTTGCCTCTTGTGGGGACTTGATGGAGGGAACTACTTGTCGGTAGACGGAGGTGTGTTAGCACTTATAGTGACTGTAAAGCTAGTGGCACCCCTAACATATCAACTTGGGAACCGAGGAAACTCACGGAACACTATCCATGCCATGGGATACGTCCTACGGGATTAAGTCCCTTAATAGCACAGTAATTCAATTGATGTCGATTGCTGACTGGTGTGGTTATGAGGATGATGTGAGCAGTGGTTGTTGCCTATTTGTCCAAATACCGGTGTTCCTCCCACACATACATAGTTGAGAATGTTCATGATAATAATATTTACCTTAGTTCTTTATAATGCTAGAGGTGTATCCGCTACTCCCTGAGAACGCCTTTTTCCCATTGCAGTTTCAAATATATTTTACATACGCGATACTTACTTTCTATGTTCAATTGTTTTACTTTACTTATTGTTCTCTTATACCAAAAACCCAAAAACACCTTTTTCACAATACTCGCATTTTATCTTGTTACTTAGAACTTTATTTAGCATTTCTATTGTAGTATTTAATTCAAGAGTTATTAGACTTCAGACTCCTCTCCTTGTGGGATCGATATCTTTATTTCGAAACTAGCTACAAACGATATGTGCACTTGCAGTCATCAAGCTATTTTCTAGCACCATTGGCAGGAGCTAAGCATTGTAGGTCTTTTAGTTTTTGCTTATTTATTTTTGTATTGCTAAGTTTTGTTTTAATTTACAGGCTTCCACCAACATGATGGAGTTTGAGCATATGGCTAGTAATAGCTATGAGATTCGACATATTTTTTATGGTTTTTATTGATGGTTTTCCACAGGATTTGATCGTTTTCTAGCTTTACCTAACGCTAATACTTCGGTAGCAAAGAAAACTTGGTTTTTAATGTGTGTTTTAGGTTCTAAACATCAACAGAAGGTTTTAACAAGGGAACACAATATTCAGGCGAAAACAAGCAAGTCTCTTTTTGGAAGCAATCAAGGGAGGCAAGCATACGCTTTAACGAGCAACTATACGGAGGGAACATTTTTCCGGCCGTATAGTTCCTGCCGTATAGCTGCCGCCTCCATCTTGTCAAAAGGGACAACTTTCGTGAAGAGGTCATACGCGAAAATAGAACACAGTAGCCACCATCCCATCCAGAAAGGAGAAAGAAGAGATCCGGAGAGGGAGAAGACGTTCTTCATATCGCTCCATGATCTTCGACCTCCTAGCCAACACACCCCCATAGCCATTACTTGTACTTGAGAGAGAGAGAGAGAGATCTTCACCTTGCAAGACTAGGGTTTGAGATTCTTTCTTCCTATATTGAATTGTGTTGGATTACTTTTCTATTCTTATTGTGGATCTCCACGGTAATATCGAGAAGAACTCCCTTTATTTAATTATATCGATGATGCTTCCTTCACTCATGTGTGAGTAAGTTCCTTGGGCGTGGGAGATGTAAGGGATTGGTGATATGTGATGTGCCTTCATATATTTTCCATTAGTTTGGGATTGGTTTTAATTACTATATTATGTGGGCTTGACCATCTGTGGGATGCCTAATGCTTGTTGTCCAATTGAGGACCCAAACAACATGATGCTTTGTTCTACATGGATAGGATCTTGCTCGCTAGCTCCATAATTTAGTTTAGACTAAAAAGTAAATCTCCAGTTGAGGAGAAAAAATTAGGTTGTCCTATTCTGCTCTTTATATGCTAATGTTGGTCGATAGTTTCTACTATCATTTTTCTGTCAAAAATAAGGTATTTCGCTAAGTTTCAGGATAAGAAAGAATTCTAAAAGAAATGGAAATTTTTTGCGGACTATTGATGGTTTAACGACCAACTATACGGCGGGAATAAAAATTCCGGCCGTATAGTTTGGCCGTATAGATATCATTGCCATCGACAAATTTTCTTTCTTAGGTACAGAAGGTTTAATGACCAACTATACGGCGGGAATAAAAATTCCGGCTGTATAGTTCTGGTCGTATAGATAGCAATGCCTTTGTACAGTTTATTTCCCAGGGTACTGATGGTTTAACGACCAACTATATGGCGGGAATAAAAATTCCAGCCATATAGTTCTGGTCGCATATATATCGATGCATGTTTTAGAAAATTTATCTCGAGGGTACAGAGGGTTTGACGACCAACTATACAGCGGGACCATTTTGGTCCGACCATATAGTTGTGCTCGTATAGCTATGATCTAGCATAAAGAAACCCTAATTGTCGACGCCGCCGCAACTATACGGCGGGAACTACCTCACCCGCCCGTATATTTGCGGCTGTATAGTTCGGCGCGACCTCATAATCGTGCCGGGGCGGCTAGGTTTCTTCTCCCTCCTCACTTTTTCTCTCATATTCTCTCTCCAAACCTCTCAAAACCCACCTAGAACTCTTGATTCTTCGCGGATTTCATTCGTTTGAGTGGGGGAATCAACAGATCGGTATGTTTCTCTCCCTATCCATACTTTATTTTTAGAATTCCATGGTTGAAACTCTCACATTGATCTAGTGGATAAAGTCAAGCTTATTTTGTTTTTCCTATTGATTTCTCATGTTAGGATTAAATTTTTCCACGTAGAATCGTTTGTATATCATGTACAAACAATATCCCTAAGGTTTTATGGTGAAATTTTTCAGTGCATCAAGATGAACAAAATTGGTAGCATTTTTTGCAAGGGCAAGCGCCAACATGGCGAGAGCTCGGGGCTCCGGGACGGGCTCAACAGCAAGTTGGCCATTGTTTCATCGAGGAGGGTGTTGCCCACATGTTGGGTCGAGCACAGCTTTCTCACCGCGGCAGGGTTGAGGGTGGACTTCAACCTCATGTGTGATAAGGCCGGGCTAACACTACTTGGCTACACAAGCCACAACACATACGCCGAGATCATCCATGAGTTCCTCGCCTCCTTCTATGATGACCGCAAGGAGAAAGGGAATGCGTGCACAGCGGGGGTTTCCTTGGCTCCAGCGATCCGCATTGGTCTTCGAATCCAGCGAGTCGCTACGGTTTTCGACTCCGGCGACCTATTGCGTCTTCGACTCCGGTGACCCGCTGCTGCGTCCAATCCACTGAGTCTTCGACTCCATTTGTCACACCTCTACCGTCCGCCGCGTGACATGATGCCGTGTCAACTATGTCCGCTTTGCAACTCCATGTCTACCGTGTGGACTTCATCCATCACGCGACTTCGTCGACCTCAGCTACACGTTCGCCACGACCGCGTTGGCTCTATGCCCGGGGATGCACCGACTCCACCGCGCAACTCGCCATGGTCTTCGACTCCACCAAGAGCATCATTGATGCCTTCGGCTGCGGCGATCTGCTACGAACTTCAGCTCCAGCGACTTGGGGGCTCCCTCCTCTACGATGACCCGCCGCGTCCTTCGACTCCGACGACCTTCTGCGGTCTTCGGATGAGGCGACCCGATGTAGTTTTCGACTGTTGTGGCCCGTTACAGTCTTCATACGCGGCAACTCATCATCACCACATGACTTCGGTCCGCGCGACTCGTCCGTTGCGTGACTCCTCCGCGCTCCGACGACCCGCCGCGGTCTTCAACTTCAACGACCGGATACGGTCTTCATATCGGGTGATTCGGGGGCTCCCTCGACTCCCGCGACCGCGAGCCGCTACAATCTTCGACTCCCGCGACCCGCCGATCGCATCGGATCTTGCGACTCATTTATCATGGCAACTATCAATAAAGCTGAGTTTATCTCTACTTAGAGCTGATTTCTTTTTAACTCGCACTCGAAACACTCGGGGGCTGCACCCTCTTCGAGTAACCTAATGTGCCGTCGACTCCACGCACTCGAGCACCTCATATGCGACAACCCGAGTAGCTGATTCTGCCTGACCGTCGAATCCTTGAACTCCGAGTGCCTCGGCAAGGTACTGAGACTAAGGGTAATTAGGCTAACAAAAAGGCCTAGCATACAGTGCAAAAGTGTCGACTCGATTGGCACCAGAATTTTACTTTGCAAACCGACATGCAAATATCTTTACAAGATACAAGTACTTCACAATTCGTAATGTTTTATGCAGCTTATAAGGATGTCGACTGCGTCGAGCTATTCTACTGGGTCCTCCAACAGGAGTCGACAAACCAACTGGCTACGACATACACTCAAGGCACGAGTCGAGTCCCTCCTCGGATGGTGGCATCGCTTGATGCTACACACACGTGGCATTGGCCGTGCACCCGATAGAAGTGACTGCGTCGAATCCATCCGCATCATCGACTCACCTGGCTAGAACTCCTAGATTCTCCTCGCATTATTTTCAACTGCGTCTACAAGATACAAGTCTCGATCTCTGCCCGAGTCTACGACTCCGCCAGACACTCGGGGGCTACTCCAAGCTGGAGCACTAGTCGTGCATATACAAGATCCTCGAGTGACACGCTCTGACTCCTCACTCGAATCCACGATTCGACTAAGGACTCAGGGGCTACTCCCATAGGGAGCGCTGGCCGCGCACCCAAAGAAACTTGTGAAGATATCCAAGCATCATGAAAACCCTTCACTCAAATCTAGGATTCGATTGTGAGCTTCGGGTTACTCCCATAGGGAGCGCTGAAAGCATATTCGAGCGAAGCAAGCAAAAGACGACAGCAGTCGCAAAAAGTTTTTAGTCCCTGCTTGAGTCTTCGACTCAACCAGGCACTCGGGGGCTACTCCCATAGGGAGCGCTGGTCGCGCACCCTATGATTATTTTTCCTTGTACATCGTATTGTGTGTCGATAACATCCATACTCGAATGCTATGGCGACTCTGCCTCATATTTTCCCCTACAAAGAGATTACATCTCCTGGGCCACCCGAATCATCTCCGTGATGACAAAATTTGGATGCCGCGCTTACGGCGTGAAGATAAGACCTGAATAAGGTCTGGCAACGCATCTGCTGCGCTCTACCAGAAATAATCCGTGCCTACAGGTACGATGAATAAGCCTTGACGGACGCGTCGAGTGCTCACATTTACACACTGGAATTCGACTCATGTAAGACCTCCGCGGCCTGAGTCGAATTACGCCAGCAATTTCCGGATTCGAGTCTGGGGACTCGAGTTTGAGTAGGTGGCGTTGTTTTTGCCCTGGAGAAATTAACTGGTCTCGATCCATCGAGCACACCAGGCACGTTTACCATCATCCCTATGAACTACTACAAATTCGACTGACTCGATGTACTTCCGGGTGAAGTGCTTCACACTCGACACAATTGTCGACTCCGACATCCTAATGCAAAGATCAAGACTTCTGAGTCTCCATCCGAATCTATGATTCACATGGACACTCGGGGGCTACTGACATGGGTATGCCCAATAGGCACTCGACTACGATCTACAGTGCGGCTCGGAAGGCGCACTCGACGACCTGCACAGGTCCATGACGCCCATGACGGTTCGACTGATATGAAGCCCATATGGACACCGACTCCCAACGTACAAGACAAGGAAAGCTCAAGACTACAGTTCTAATCTAACTTGTAACCAACTCGTATTAGTACCTGATACCTAGCCTCCTCATATATAAAGGCTAGGAGGGTCCAACGAGAAGGCATCCTCTCCCCAACAGGCAACCTCTCCATCGCGACTCCCACAATAGACAATAGATCTAGACGCTGCAATAGACAATAGATAGATCTACGATCTCTCATACGCCAGATCCAATCTGCACGACACCGCCATCGGCGACATTGTAATCTTTTGGATCATTATCAATCAAGAGCAGACAAGCAAGAGTAGGGTCCTCTATGAGGCCTGAACCTGGGTAAACATTGCGTCCCTGTGTGCTTGTTTGCTAGCCGTACCAAGATCTCCAGCGCTCCTCAATTCCTGAACCTAAGTCCATAACAATGGGCATTGATGAGTTAAACCCTCGTCAGTAAGCTTCACCATAAACCGGCAGCCGTATGAAATAACTTTCGAGCAATTTTGTGATGCTTTTGGCCTCCCTCATGGTGGGGAGGCAACTGTTACAAATTTATATAGCGTCTCAAGTGGAGAAACTTGGGAGGTTATTTTTGTTAATGGTGGCAGGGAATTCTATCAGAAGAAGATGTCCACCATTCAGAACCCAACAATTCACTACTACACCTTGTTCCTCGCAAATACACTGTTGGGAAGAGGAGAGACCAGCTCCATGGACAATGCGGACATGGCCATGATCACCAAGGCACTCTTCCCCAATGCACCACAAAGCCCTAATCGTGCAGCTCTACTACTCCGGCACCTTCGCCACCAGAGCAACAAAACGAAAGGTGACATTCACATTGGTGGATTGGTAACCCACCTTGCCCATGCATTGAATATTACATTACCTATTATGCAACCTGATGACGGCTCCAAACTTATGGACGTCAAGTATTTAACTGCTTGTGGCATCCTCAGTGTTTACCAAGCTAACAAGAGGCTCCGAGCTTATCAGTTTGGTTATCTTGGTGATGCACAGGGTGAGAAGGTTCCGTTGCCCTGTCCACAAGCCTTCTCGATTGTGGAGAAGGACACCTGGATCCTTACCAAAGATCAAGTGGTGGAGATCATGGCTGAAATCCAGCCTGATCAAGGAGAAGATGAAGAAGGAGAGCAGCAGGATGAGGATGAGAAGGAGCAAGAGCAGGAATACAACCCTGCTTGGGAGGGATAGCAGCAGCAAGGGGGATCCTAGGACCCATGGCCCAATCAGCCGTAGCAGGGGTTCAACTACGTCCCCTATCAAGAATTTCAGCAGCTCAACCAACATGTTGGGGATATTGACCACACTCTACAAGGAGTGAATGAAGATGTGAGTGCCTTAACTCACAACTTCAGTCACTTCATGACCCACTTCCCCAACTACTACCAGCAGTATCCGCACCAGCCGTCGAATGATGGCAACAACTGATCCTGGCAATAGTCTAAGCTTGGGGGAGGTTTGAAAACCTCCAAACCTTGCATTCATATTTTCATTTCATCTTTTGATTTATTTTACTTCTTCAAAATTGTATGTTTACTTTCAGTTTGCATTCCTAAACCAAAAACACACAGAAAATAGTTGTAACTTTTATTGCAAATTTGTTTCTTTGTTTCTCTCGGAGATTGCTCAATTTCAGGTGGCTTGGCAATAGGGAAATGTAGAGGGGATTCGACTCAAGTACAAGAATGAAGCAAGCAAGAGGAGGTATCACATTCCTTTCATCACCTTTTCTACAACTTTAAATTCACCCTACAATTATTCACTCGCTTGCACTTGAGTCACTCCCCATTTAGCTTGTTATCCTATAAATTTTATTTCTTTGCCAAGTGTCTCCTTTTTTAGCTTTGAAATAATGAACAATGAACTTGGTTAAAAATATTTCTAACATTTTGACAACAAGAGAAAGCATCCAAAAGATGACTTGAGTCCATGTTTAGCCCAAAGAATTTGATTTTAGAACTACTCAACCCCATTTGAGCTTAATATAGATATACTCGATAGCACTCTTGAATGAATTTGTCTGATAAAATGGATGCTTCGAAGTAGTAGAGATTATGCCACTGCTTTTTCTAATAATTACCATAAGATATTGCTTTATGCGTGTCATTACAACACTGCCATACTCCATGGGGAACTATTAACTCTGCTGGCCAACGAACGATCTAAATGTGGGAAACCACTTGATTTCAGCTATTGAGTTATGTAAGCGTCTGTAGCAGCAATGCTATGGCAGGTAAAATTTTACTCTCCTCATGGTTTCATGTTCCAAGTGAAGTTGTAGTACTCCTCTAACCAATTATTGCTCAACAATTATCTATTGGCATGGTCACGAGTGTGCAACACAATCCCAATTAACATGTTAAAAACAGTGGCATGATTTCTCTATGAAAGGGCTGAAGTTTTTGAAAAACAAGGAAAGGGAAAAGGTGCTTTGAGAGTCTTGAAATTTTGACATGGGTATAGATGAATTGTTCTTAAATTGAATGTTTTTGGTGCCAACTTGAGTACTATTAATTGATTAAAGAAACAAGAGCAAAAGTTTTCATCTCTCAACAAAGAGAGACACCAAAAGAATTTGTTTCACTTTCCTAGCTAAACTTTTGACACTTGCTCGGGCATATGATTTATTTGCTAGCAAGATATACATGGTTAGGAAGTGGACTCGGTGCAATCTTGTGAATACTTGTATGATCATGTTTAAGATTGTAGGAATTGTGAAGAAAAGAATTTGACACCAATTTGAGCTTGTAAGTTCTTTTATTTCAGTCATGAATCTCTGCTATTCTTCCTTATTTTCTTGTCACTTGAGGGCGAGCAACATCTAAGCTTGGGGGAGTTGATAGCTATGACATTCGGCATATGTTATATGGTTTTTATTGATGGTTTTCCTTAGGATTTGATCATTTTCTAGCTTTACCTAACGCTAATATTTCAGTAGCAAAGAAAACTTGGTTTTTAATGTGTGTTTCATGTTCTGAACATTAACACAAGGTTTTAACAAGGGAAACACAATATTTAGGCGAAAACAAGCAAGTCTCTTTTTGGAAGCAATCAAGGGAGACAAGCAGACGCTTTAACGAGCAACTATACGGAGGGAACATTTTTCCGGCCATATAGTTCCCGCCGTATAGCTTCCGCCACCTTCGTCTTGTCAAAAGGGACAACTTTCATGAAGAGGCCATACGCGAAAACAGAACACAGCAGCCGCCATCCCATCCAGAAAGGAGAAAGAAGAGATCCGGAGAAGGCTGAGAAGGCTGAGAAGACGTTCTTCATCTTGCTCCATGATCTTCGACCTCCTAGCCAACACACCCCCATAGCCATTACTTGTACTTGAGAGAGAGAGAGAGATCTTCACCTTGCAAGACTAGGGTTTGAGATTGTTTCTTCCTATCTAGAATTGTGTTGGATTACTTTTCTATTATTATTGTGGATCTCCATGGTAATATCGAGAAGAACTCCCTTTATTTAATTATATCGATGATGCTTTCTTCTCTCATGTGTGAGTAAGTTCCTTGGGCGTGGGAGATGTAAGGGATTAGTGAGATGTGATGTGCCTTCATATATTTTCCATTAGTTTGTGGTTGATTTTAATTACTATATTATGTGTGCTTGACTATGTGTGGGATGCCTAATGCTTGGTGTCCAATTAAGGGCCTAGACAACATGATGCTTTGTTCTACATGGATAGGATCTTCCTCGCTAGCAGACCAGCGACCCTCGAGTGACACGGGGATATCAATGGGAAACTAGTAGACTCGAGGATAACAAGGAACCACCATGCTTATTGCATTAGTCCGATCCAAGGAGCTTAATTGCTAAGCAACCTGAAGTTTTTCTTAATTGTCTAGTGTCTGACCATGGTTTTGGTAACATACTAGTAGGATTATCGAAGTTGGGATGAAATCTACCAAGAGGAGTTCCGGCTAATTATGGGTTTCTCTCCTACACACATACTTATAAGATTATAATTGTTACACTTACCACTCGTCCACCTAGCACAGTCACTATCACCATGAACTATATCTCCTTGTGCCTTCTTTGTCATCTGCAGAAAACAACAAACAATCAAATCATTCTTTACTTTTATGCTTTTTATTTCTGAGGTTTACATTTTAGTTTTATTTAAATACATCCAGTTTAAACCAAATTCCATTCTTATTTCCACACTTGCAGTCAATTCACTCGAAGACCTGTGACAACTTTGGGTGTGATAGAGACGTCATTCATAAACACTTACCTTTGGGCTCCCTGTGGGATCCACATCCATACTTCGAAACTAGCTACAAACGATTTGTGCACTTGCAGACATTAGCTAGTACTAACCCACTCAGCCACTTTGGGAAGCCTTATGATATTAATAAAAGAGACAACTCCAATGAGAAGACAAGGGGGTTTGAAATAAATCATCTACTACTTGGTATTCTACACAAGAAGCAATTTACTGGAGATGAAGAAGATCCTGATCCATATGAGCATATTGCATGTTTCAAAGATATATGTGGCACTTTCCAATTACCAGGATATACTGCTAATGAGGTAAGGGTTAAACTTTTTAGTCAGACTTTGACTAGTACATCTCTCTCATGGTATAGATCTCTACCCCCAGAAGCCACTACTACTTGGGATAATTTAGCCTGGGAGTTTCTAGCAAAATATTATCCATTATCAAAATCTTTTGGAATCAGGCGTCTTAAAATGACTTGGAGGAACCGTCCTAATGAAGGACTAGTAAGAGCTTATATCAGATTTAAAATTTTACTTAACCAATGTCCTCATCATGATTTGCCTGAATGGTATTTATTGCATATCTTTTATGGCGGTTTAATTGAACCTAATAAAATTGAACTATACTCTTTCGCGAGTCGAGCTTTTATGAATTTTCCTATAACTAAAGCTTGGGCTTTACTTAACAGAATTCGCGATCATAGAGTTTCATGAATTTTTGGTCTAGGAAGCGAAGGAGGCATAGAAATAGATTATGATTGTATCCATGACTATAACAAAAAGGGCCATGTTAATGAATTATCTAAAGAACTCTATTTGGATTCAGATCTTGTGTTGCATGTTGTTAAAGATTTTACAGAACACATCAAAGCTCCAAAAGAGGGTTTGGTCAAGTATGATCCACTACCCAAACCTAAGAAGAAAAGAGAAGTTAAAGCAACACTGGCCTCCCTAGAACCAATATATGAGATACCTCTCCCTAACACTGCACAAAAGCATATTGTTGAATATGAACAGGTCAGAGCAGTACATGAGAAGAAGAAAGAGGAAAGTATGCTAGAAGTTGAGGAACATCTGGAAGAAACCAAAGATGAAGAGGTAACCAAGGAAGCAATTATGGCTATGTATGCACATTGTAGCATAGTTAAACTTGATAAAGAGACTTCCGTATTGGTTGAAGGTAAAACAAAGGTAAAAGATGTGGGTAAGCCTATTCTTCCCTGCATATTTAAGGAAACCTTGCATTATGGTTTATGCGATCTTGGCACCAAAGTTAATGTTATATCTTATGATTTTTATTTAGAAATAAAAGAAGAAATACAATCGGCTACAATTGAAAATACTGATATGACAATCATGTTAGCCAATAAAACTCTTAGAATTCCAATGGGAGTAGTTGAAGATGCAACTGTCACAATTGGCAATAAAAACTTTCCTATCGATTTTGTAGTTGTTGCTATGCTAGCTGACACTCTTTGCCCAATTATATTTGGAAGAAACTTTTTGAGTGATGTAGGTGCCAATGTTGATTTCAAAAAATAGATTGTGTCTCTTAAGCTTAGGGAAGCGGAAAAAGAATTCCACTTTTCCAAATTTAAAGACAGACCTCTACAAATACAACAAGAAGAGAAAGAGAAAACTATTCAGGAAATGGCAGCTCCCTTCTTTAGTGATCTAGAAGAAGAAATAAATAAAGACTCAAATTATGAAGAAATAGTTATGGAGGACAAGTCCCTAGAAGAACTAGAAGGTGAATTCAATTCACTTCCCATTATAGGGCCTCCAACTAATGAGGCTTTCAAAGAGCCAGAAAAGAGAGGGGACAAGGAATTACCACCCCCAGAATTGAAGACTCTGCCAGATAATATAAAATACAGATTTTTAGATGATACAAATAAATTTCCTGTTATTATTAGTGCTAAACTTTCAGGAGATGAAGAAGAAGAACTCATGAAAATACTTAAGGAGCATCGCAAGGCCTTTGGGTACTCAATGGATGATTTCAAGGGCATTAGTCCCATGATAACCATCCATCGAATATTCATGGAGGAAGGTGCTAAACCAGTTGCAAAATTTAATAGACAACTAAGCCCGAAATGAAGGAAGTGGTAAGGAAAGAAATAGTACGCCTATTGGACACAAGTATAATCTATCCTGTAAAAGAAAGTGATGGGTAAGTCATGTTCATTGTGTCCCTAAGAAGGGCGGTTTTACTGTTGTTCCTAATGAAAACAATGAATTGATACCTACTAGAACTATTGTTGGACATAGGATGTGTATAGATTTTAGGAAATAGAATAAAGAAACTAGGAAAGATCACTATCCTTTACCATTCATAGATCAAACTTTAGAGAGGTTAGCAAACCACACTCATTTTGGCTACTTGGACAGATGCTCTGGTTTTTCTCAAATAGCTGTTCATCCTGATGACCAGCTTAAAACAACTTTCATTAGTCCTTATGGTTTACATGCTTATCGTCGTATGCCTTTTGGTTTATGTAATGCTCCAGCTACTTTTCAAAGATGCATGACTGCCATTTTTGCAGATTTTATAGAACTGATAATGGAAGTATTTATGGATGATTTTTCTATCTATGGAACTTCATTTACTAGTTGCATGGATAATCTCAAAACAGTTTTGCAGCATTGTGAAGAAACCAATCTTGTTCTAAACTGGGAGAAGTGCCATTTTATGGTCAAAGAAGGTATAGTCCTTGGACATAAGGTATCAGGTAAGGGAATTGAAGTGGACAGAGCTATGCTTGAGGCCATAGAGAGAATGCCACAACCTAGGGATATAAAAGGTATAAGAAGTTTCCTTGGTCATGTGGGTTTTTATAGAAGGTTCATTAGGAATTTCTCCAGAATATCTAAACCTTTGACTAACCTTCTACAAAAGGGAGTAATATTTAATTTAGATGATAAATGTCTTGTAGCCTTTGATAAACTTAAATATGCTTTATCCCATGCTCCTATCATTAAACCACCTATCTGGGATATGAATTTTGACTTAATATGTGAAGCTAGTGATGATGTTGTAGGAGCAACTCTGGGACAACATATAGGTCGCAGATTTAATATTATACATCATGCTAGTAAAACTCTTAATAGTGCTCAAAAGAATTATCCTAAGAAAGAAAGAGAACTTTTTGTTGTATTTTTCTCTTGCGATAAATTTCGTTCTTATATAGTTGATGCAAAAGTAAGAGTTCATATGGATCGTGACGGTTTAAAAGAACTCCTTGAGAGGAAAAATCATAAGCCAAGACTGATCCATTGGATCCTTTTACTTCAAGAATTTGAGTTGCAGATTATGCAGAGGCAAGAAATAAAGATGTTGGATGCGGTGTCCATATTCGCCCAGCAAGACACCAATCTTATTGAGAGGAACTTTAGTCCTGGTGATTTTCATTTACGAGAATTATTAAATGAACTAAGGTCAATTCCTCCAAAAGAGAAGAAGTATTTGTTGTTGGAGGAGCTTGTCATCCCTGAATAAGTAAACGTTAAGTGCAAGGTAAGTGTTCTTACTCAAATAAGTGATTTGTTTTCACAAATTTTACTTCTAAATTTTTTGCCTTTGAATTCCTCGTGTTTTTCTAAAGTTTCTGAAAGTTTTTACCAACTATACGATCGCAACTATATGGCCGAAGAAAAATCTCCCGTTGTATAGTTGGTCGTTAAACCTTCAGTACCTTCTTCACGAAATTGTTTTCGATGTCTAGAAACTATACAGTGGCAACTATACGGCCGGAGAAAATCCTCCCACCGTATAGTTGGTCATTAAACTCTCTGACATTTTCGATTCCTTTTTTGTTTTATTGCCATGAAAAAAAACGGTTTTGTCGGTTCCAAGTCGGTAACTTAATCGACCTGGACTTGAGATATTTGGAAATATCTGCCCGGAACCAACTATATGGCCGGAGCTATACGGGTCGCGCCCGTATAGTTGGCCGTTACGCGGTAGGACTTCTCCAAATCCGCGATTTCTTTCCCTGTTCCATTAAGATTCTTTTCTTGGGCGTGAATTTGGTGTTTCTCACGAGTTTTACCGACCTCTGGCCCCCTTATATATTTCCATTGTGTTTCTCTCTAAATCATAATCACTAGGAACCAATCCAGCCATGCTCTATCCCGTCCCAAGCCGTGGAAAACCCCTGGGTCTCATTGCTCCTTCTAGGGACCGCTCTCGCAGCCTGTCCATGGAGGACGACAACGAGGAGGTGGAGAGGTTTAGCCCAGGGTACAAGGAGTACGTCGAGCCAAGCTTCTACAACAACGATCTTGATGAAGAGTGGAGTGACATCTACATCTGCCATGATGTCTATGATCCCCCGGAGATCAACTAGGTGGCAATGAAGAGAGCTCAACAAGAGAGAGAAGGCCACAAGTCGCATGGAAAAGGGCACGTGGAGACGGTCAAGTTCATCGCCACATACCCCAGGCCGCACAAGCCTAAGGAATTACCTAATATTGGTGCAGGTGCTAGCAAGGGAGTGACGGTGCCACTCTTGAAGCCTACCATTTGTGCTCGTATGAGGGTGAAGCCTCAAGAAGAGTGGAGGAATGGTTTCTACTTCCCTGATCCATCAATTATGGTTGAGGAAGAAGAAGTTGTTCCCAGGACCAAGGACCGCATGCGAGCACTAGAAATATATCAGAAGCAGGAGCTACTCCATCGCGTTGAAGTCCATCACCATCTCAAGGAGATAGAGAAGAAGGATGATGCTCTCCTATTGGTGACTAAACTTGCAGATAAAGTGGACACTTTGCAATCTGATTTGCGCAGGTGCTTGATGTCTACGCACTTCTATTCTTGTAGACAGTTTGGGCCTCCAAGTGCAGAGGTTTGTAGAATAGCAGCAAGTTTCCCTTAAGTGGATTACCCAAGGTTTATCAAACTCAGGGAGGAAGTGGTCAAAGTTATCCCCTCTCAAGCAACCCTGCAATCAAGATACAAGAAGTCTCTTGTGTATCCAACACACCCAATACACTTGTCAAGTGTATAGGTGCAGTAGTTCGGTGAAGAGATAGTGAAACACAAGTGGTATGGATAAAAGACAACGGTGCCAGAAAATAGCTTTGATGGCGCGTGGTTGATGGGTAGGAAGAGACTAAAGGCAATCTTAAATAAACATGGAAGCAAGCAAGCATGTAACAGATCTAATTGCAAATGGTGTTTTAATGCTTAGAAACAAGGCCTAGGGATCATACTTTCGCTAGTGAACACTCTCATATAAATATCTTCTCTTCATGATACTACTCTGAACTACTCTCCGGTTGGACACTCTAATCCATGGTAGGGCTATAACAGCTCACCTCAAAGTTCGCTTTCCCCATCTAGGTAACCCCACACTGTCACCTTGAGATCTATATGGTTCCAACAAACACCACAATTTCATAGAAACATCCAACTCCAGATATAACTCATAACAAGTAATTGTAATCTCTAGCCTAAGTGCCACCATGGTGTGCACGCTGTCACTTTCACACACATGGGGAGAGCAGAGATCTATTAAAGCACTTGAGTAGCAAGGTAGATCTACTTGATTACAAAGCTCATGATCACAATATGATCATTCATAGAGAGAGAGATGAACACATAGCTACCGGTAGAACCCTTAGCCTCGAGGAAGAACTACTCCCACATCATCATGGGAATCAGCAACGGTGATGGAGCTGGTGGTGGAGATCGGTGGAGATGGCTCCAAGGGCAATTCCCCGTCCCGGCAGAGTACCGGAACAGAGACTTTCTGTCCCCCGAATCTCCCCTTCAGTGGTGGCGGCGCTGTGGAACTTTTAGTGGCTGGAGGGTCGAGGATTTAAGGTTTTCGTCCCAGGGGGATTTTATAGGTGAAGGGGCAAGGTCGGTGGCTGGCCAGGGGGCCCACACCATGCCCTGACACGGCCTAGGGCTGCCCATGCCAAGGGGTGGTGTGGTCGCCCTGTGGCCCCCCTTCGTCTCTCCTTCGGACTCCATGTGTCTTTCGGTAAAATATTAACTTTGGATTTTGTCCCGTCCAATTCCGAGAATATTCATTTTCTGACTTTCCTGGCACCAAAAATTGCAGAAAATAGGCAACTGGCACTGTGGCATCTTGTTAATAGGTTAGTCCCAGAAAGTGTATAAAAATACTCCAAAGTGTGGACAAAACATAAGAAAGTAGATATAAAACAAGCATGGAACATCAAAAATTATAGATACGTTAGCAACGTATCAGTGCTATAGCCGCATCACTACTCTGGAGGGTACCAACAAGAAGCTACACACCACGGTGTTACATGCCATGGAGCCACAGTGATCTACAATAATCACGTTATCAAATAATCGCAAGGGATTATTTGATCCCGCCTGGTTTGATTCCAAGCTTGGGGAGATCTTTAAGACCTTATAATCTATCTTATAAGTTTTACATTACTATTTTAGTTGTGCATTAGTTCAAATTAGAAATAAAGTTTGCATCATTAGAATTCCCTTCAGGAATAGTCGATCCCTTTTATGAAATTCTGAGTTTATTATCATGTATGGAGCAATATTGAGTTTGTGCTTGTCCTATTGGATATATGAACGGCTTGAGTATAATTTTACTTGCACTTGATGATAGCAATAGGAGTCTTCCACACCATTGGTATTAATGGAACATACAAAGATAATTTGGTCAATATGTTGTAAGTTCATGGTTTGATTTACAAAGAAAAAATTATCTAATCAGTTAAGTTGAAAAAGAAACCTTGAACAAAGGAAAATTAAAAGTGCTATCAAATTAGAGTGAGAACAAGACGAGGTAGAATATTGAAGCTATAAAGATTGCTTCATATACAATTGGAATTTGGTAATTGAGATCGTTAGACTTTCAATTCCTACATGAAGTGGAATGTATGGCTAGCTCCTTTTCATAACACTTAAACAAAAGTGTGAGCATATATATAAAAAAGGAAGAAGAAAAGAGAGAAGAAAAAGAGCGAATGTGCAAAGAGCAAATAGGCATACACCACTATATTGTAGTAGGACAAATAAGTGTTTGAGATTTTAAATCCCAAGTGAATATGTTAATCCAAAAATACTTGAGACTACCTCGCTAACTCATCCGGTTGAACTGAATACTTTTACATCATATTGAGAGTGATCTTTTGTGAACTGTTAAATGCTAAGGTGTGGAAGCCTGCTAATATTATTTAGATGGTTCGAGTAAGGTAATATTCATGAACTTATTCCTATGTATCATATATGATAAACACATGCTGCAACTGCCTCATTTATCTTATCGACTCAGCTTCATGCATATGAGGATCACATCCATTAAGCTAAACTTGCTCGGGACGAGCAAGAGTCTAAGCTTGGAGAAGTTGATGAGTGCATATTTGCATCATGTTTTATATTATTATTTTGCACTGTAGTTGTAGGATCTTGGTATTTTACGGTGTTCGCGCGCAAATTTTATGTCTATTTTCACCAAGATCAGGACAGATGATGGATACAATGGACATCTTGGAGCAGTTGTATTAGGGATAAAAGGAGTCAAAAACAATGTAAATCGCTTATTTGGGAAATATAAATCACACCAGAAGAAAACCCGAAGCGATTGAGGCATCCAGAAGGTTTAATGACCAACTATACAGCGGGAATTAATTTTCCGGCCGTATAGTTCCCGCCGTATAGTTGGCGCTGCCGCCGCTTCCTCAAATAGTTTCACCCCGTGCTACTAGATCGGGGAGACGACATACAGAACAACCAGAAATAGCCGAAACCTCACCTCCGGAAGGCATCTGGAGGGGGAAATTGTCCACTGAGGATCCATCTTCACCCTGCACAAATCCGGGAGGCTAAGGCATCGATCTTCATCATCAACCGCTGCATCACCACCATCTCCATCCATCCCATCTACATCTTGTCTAGATCTTGTTGTAATTTTTGTACTCGTTGTGGATTTATACAAGTACTATTCATCTATGATAGATTCTATTGTTATTGCCATGATGTTGATTGCCTCCATGTATGAGTAGATCATTAGTTCTTGGGGAGATGGAGAAACTCTAGTATGAGATTGAAATAAGATAAAGTTTATTATGATATTCATCGCTGTGACCATGTGTTAGATTGTCTTCATCTTGATGTTGGGAGAAGTCGACCTCTCAATATTTGCCTCTTGTGGGGACTTGATGGAGGGAACTATTTGTTGGTAGGCAGAGGTGTGTTAGCACTTTTAGTGACTGTAAAGCTAGTGGCACCCCTTATGTATCAACTTGGGAACCGAGGAAACTCACGGAACACTATCCATACCATGGGATACGTCATACGGGATTAAGTCCCTTAATAGCACAGTAATTCGATTGATGTCGATTGCTGACTGCTGTGGTTATGAGGATGATGTGAGTAGTGGTTGTTGCCTATTTGTCCAAATACGGAGTTCCTCCCACACATACATAGTTGAGAATGTTCATGATAATAATCTTTACCTTAGTTTTTTATAATGCTAGAGGTGTATCCGCTACTCCCTGAGAACGACTTTTTCCCATTGCAGTTTCAAATCTCTTTTACATACGCGATACTTACTTTCTGTGTTCAATTGTTTTACTTTACTTATTGTTCTCTTATACCAAAACCCCCAAAACACCTTTTCATACAATACTCTCATTTTATCTTGTTACTTAGAACTTTATTTAGCATTTATATTGTAGTATTTAATTCAAGAGTTATTAGACTTCAGACTCCTGATCCATGTGGGATCGATATCTTTATTTTGAAACTAGCTACAAACGATATGTGCACTTGCAGTCATCACGAGGCAAGACACATTAGAAGAATGGTTGAAACGTTATTCCTCCATGTTATGTGCCTCATACAAATTTGTTTGTGAAAATTGCGGATCCATAGATCATATTAATTATCAATGTGAGTGTAGCATTGATACCACATTAGCATCTTACAATAAAAGTAATGAAGGCTTTGCTGATGTGGAGGTTTTAGAATATGTGCTTTTTACTGGTTGTTGTGAGTTGCTAGATTGCATGAGAAATATAAATGAAGAAAATAAAGCACTAGATAGAGTCTATGGAGTAGTACATCATATGTACTCTTATTGTTTTGATAACTTCAGTAGTAATGCATTATTGACCACTTCTATTGTGGAAGAGACTAACCTTTTGCAGGACTCACAAAAGAAAGAAGAAAAGGATGTACACCGCAGTGAACATGCTACTACCACTAGTATGGGTTTGTTTAACTTGTATGACTTGTTAGATGGTTGTGCAAAATCATTTTGTAATTCATATCATGAGATTTGTGACAAATGTATGGCAGTTGGCCACCTTAGTTTTCAATGTTCCATTACTCCTGAAGAATCCCTAGTATCTTACACTAGAGTTGAAGTCTTAGAGTATTTGGTTTATAATGGTGTCTATGATCTACTCTCAATAGATTCAATCATGAGAAAGAGTAGTGATAGTATGCTTCATATGAAACTTACCAACTTGTTACCAATGTTACAATCTTATTGCCAAGAATGTCTTAGTGATAATCCACTTGTGGTAGAGAGTAAGGCATGGTCTAAAACCGTAGTTCCTGAAGATAACCATTTGCAGGAACCACAAGATAAAGAGGTGGAACAACAAAAAGGTGAGGTTGACAAAGATTGGCACACTACAAATACTACATTTGTTCATGATGCCTCTCTCTCTAGTAATGATTCTAAAACTGATTGTAATTTATCTGTGGAGGCCTTGTGCCTAGACACTCATGAGGAGAGCATTACTAATGATGAACTAGAGATAGAACCTTGCTACGAATCTTTCGATGCTAATATACAGGAGCCTGGTTTACTCCCTATTGCAAAGTAATAATAATATGAAGTGTTCCCCTACAATGGTAACCAAGGTAAAAGTTCAATAATTATATATCAACCTCTAATCCTCTCGTTGCGGCTATATAAGGAGGCATGCTCACCACGCTTGGTGCATCCACACTCGCTTGGAAGCAAGAACTTATTCATCTATATGATGTCGATGCACCGCAAGAGGGTACGACTCCGACCGTACTCTACAATGAGATGCTCCAACTCTTTGATAGAGGTAAGTACCATTACACCTCGAATTGATATCCCATGGGATCCAGGTGGATGATTTAATGGAGCATTTAAGCCTGGCTATATGGCTTTAAAGAAAGCGCTTCCCGGGAGGCAACCCGGAAGTTTTTAGGTGTCTTTCTTAATGTTGTGTTTTGAGTTTAGTTGCATTCATGTTGCATTGGCACTTGTATATATTTGCATGATTTCCTATTAGAGTTGGCTTGGGACTATTTTTGATAGGTAGAATTATTTGTTGCTCTAATCATGTGTTGCATATCTTGGTTAAATCTTCTCAACAAAAATATTGCTTTGTTTGGATGCTGGACTAACGTTTCAGGTCCTTAGTATAATTTTTGGAGAAAAATAACTTGTTCCGGAGCTACAACAAGCTTAACGAGCAGCAGTACGAGCGGACTTGTCCGTACCGCATGCCCGTACCGCTCATGTGACAATTCAGAAGAAGTAAAAAATTCTCCAGGAAGGTGACAACAAGCTTAATGAGCACTGGTACGGTCGGACGCGTCCGTACCGTCTGCCCGTACCGACCTTGTTACCATACAAATGAAACATGAAGACGATCCAGAGGTTGTAACAACCACCCCGTACAGGCATATCCCGCCCGTACCACCTGGTCGTACCAACTTCGACGGAATTGTCCAAAAAAAAGAGAGGACGAGGTGCAGTATGGGCGGACTCCGTCCGTACCACGCGTCCGTACAAAGGAGCAAGACGATGCAGTAAGGACAGGGACGAGTACAAAAAGCTTATAATTCCTCCAATCTTTTTATTTTGACAATCTCAGGTCAGTGGGTTACCTTCTACATATCTCATTGTACTTCATTTTCTTTTACCTACCTTCGAAACTCCCTAGCCTATAATTCTCTGTAGCGTTTCGTGTTTCTTTTATTTTCTTTTCACGGTTGGGTGAACGAACTCCGTTCATACACCGAATCATTTGCTTTTACATCATTTTTTATTTTCGCGGGGACTTGAACCTTGTGTGATGACGTGCATGGTTTGTGCCAACCGTGCAAATACTTGCATAAGCCATTTGGTTGTTTCAACTCAACACTTTAATAAGGAAGTATTCGTTGAACCAGAGGTCCATGTCCATCAAAAGTGAGGTTATTTGTACCTCAATGGTAAAGTGTGTCACCCTTACTTTATTCAAGCTTGGGGAGGTAAACACTTCTCACACTCTCTTTTGATAACTTCATTTTCTCTTTTCTTATGGTAATTTATTCAAGTTTGGTTCTTACAAGAGTTCTAGCTTGGGGAAGTTACTTCTGCATTTGTAGAGTCTTGTGCAATGTTCTTGTTCGATGAAAATTTTTGTGCAATCATGTATCCCACTGTTTTTGAATGCTTGCTTAGGTAAGTTGTGTTTCATGTTTATATAATGTATACACTTGCTTTTGTTAGGATTCATAAGAGTTGAGTAAGAGCTTTGATTCACTATGGTAAAATCTGTATCTAGCTTGAGAAGAACTTTGTGATCCTCTAGAATACATTGCCATGATTTTTACACTTAAATCCTATGTATCCCACTTTTGAAGTTTGAATTGTTTATATTAGTTGGTTGATTTATGAAGATGCCATGCTAGTGGGAGTAATTCAAATTAGTTAGAGTAAAGCTTTTGCAATGAATGATTAGTTGTGAAAGTGTTTGCTCTAGTTCTTTTAGCTAACCGAGTCTTGCCTTTGAAATAATATTGCCAAACAAGTACAACAAGAAAAAGTCTAAAATTTATGACTTGTTTGATGATTGATTGTCTTGATAGTTTACCTTTGAAGATACTTAACCACATAGATGTTTTGATAGACTTGATGATACTCTTAAAAGGAGTTGTTTGATTGAAATGAAGTCTAGCGGTAATTGTGATTACATTCCAAAGCTAACCTTGTGGATCAAACTGTGATACTATTTAAAGAGTTCTATGTTTTTGATGCACACCTTGGGATGCCAACAACTCCGCTAGCCTACAAACGATCTATGGTACAACCCCTGATTTCGGCTATGATTTGACGACATAGGTGACATAAGTGTCACTGTATGGGCAAAAGTATTGGTACTCTCGAAGGTTGTGCAAACCATTATTTCAAAAGAATCACTCTATGATCCTTGTTGAGAATCATCCTTCAAAGAAGGAATAAAAAATATGAAGATCCACATAACAAGTCCTTGGCATGGTCTCATTAATACTTTATGAATTTTCTTGAAAGATAATGATTGGATTAGAAGTGTTTTGATATCCTTGATTTACTGATGTGTGTATCAATAAGACACTTCACGGTTATGCTACCTAGGACATTAACTCTCTTACTCAATTTTGTTATTAGAACATCCTAGTGTTCCTTGGCAAGCTGAGCGTTAACTAGAAGAATTGGATTGATTGTTACACTTCTAGTTATTTATACTTATATTAAACTCTACTTTCATTGTATTGATTTACCTAAGCTTGTATAGTATTCGTGTCACCTCTCTAACTTTGATGAGCCTTTCAAATGGATGAAGTACTGACATATGATTGCCAACCGTAAGTGAATTCATATTCCCGTTGAAGCCCTTACTTTACAAAAGTGGGGAGATACAAAACATAAAAGGCGCAATAGGAGGATCACAAATTTTCTTTCAAAGCTAGATTCACTTTTTGACATGGAGCATTGAAGTTTTAATTGATCTTTTATGGATTGACATAACTAAGTTTATGTTGCCTTGTATGAATATGTCCTTTCTTACTTTGAGCTTGCAGGGAAAATAAGGATACAAGGCATTGATCTTCTACATCCGATATTATACTCTTGTTTCCATTTTTGCATCATTTATGTTATTGACTCGTGCCTCATGAATATAAAGACCTTGTCCATAAGCCACTTTATTGCTCGGGATGAGAAAGAGTCTAGATTGGGGAAGTTGATGAGTCCAAAATTGATGCATATTTAAGTATATAAATTATTAATATTGTCACTCATTACATACTACATCTATCTACAATTATGCCTATTATGTATGATTACTTGTTCTCATTCATTTCCACATGGACTTTGCACATTCGTAGTTTTATTAGGATTTTATTACCTTTTTCTTGTCTTTGGTTTGTTTGTAGGTGCTATAAATAATTATGGATAAAAGGATCCAAAAGAATTCAATATGAAGGAGTTGTAGGCACCAGACTTAGCCATTTGAGAGGAGGAAAAAGTGGATTTTTCCATCAAATCCAAATGAAGATCCAAGACCATGGTGTTGTAGCCCTCTTCCATAAGAATCCAACGATCTAAAGAACACCTCAATCAGAGTCTGTATGAAGAAATGACGACCAAAAGACTGCAGTGTTCAGAAGGCTTAACGACCACTGGTACGGGCGGAGCCTGCCTGTACCGTAGGGCCGTACCGCCCTATGAAGGCTTCGTTTCATCAAACGGAACAACATTTGTGAAGTACCAATGGGCATATTCGGCCCCTAGCTCCGTCGGTTCGCAAAACCGACCTCCAGATATTCACACTGCCGCTCTGCCACCTCCATAGTCGCCGCCCACAAGATCTACATCACCATAGCACTCAAGGTAGATATGACACTTGCATCTTGAAGGGTTACGCATCGATCTTCATCAACAACGTCTCCAACTTCGATCCCCTTTGTTTACTTTTTGTGATCCAATCTCTATTGTGGATTTGCACTTGTATTCAATTGTACCTTCATATTGCATCCATACAATTGCCATGATGTTGATCCCCTTCATGTATGAGTAGTTGCCTTGTTCTTCGGCAGAGATGGTGAAACCCTAGTATTATTATGCATTGAAATAAAGATTATCTATTACTTGTGTACAAAGATCAATTGATCTGTGATTTATGTTTGATCTCTCTCTCTCTTTAGATGGTATGTGTAGTCAGCCGCATATCATTTGCCCTTGGGACTAAAGGGAGGGAGAAATCCTTTGGACGTGTTTTGGGAGCGTACCCTGAATCGCCCCGTGATAGATTGGCACCGGCTCATAACCTACACGGTTAAAGGAGGATTAAAGAGGGACTCCCTAAGCTAATTACGATATTCACGGAGAAACCCTTAATTGTGGTGGTTTGTATGGGTGACTGCTCTCAGACATCGCAGTGGTTATTTAGAGGTGACCTCACTCTTGGCTCAACAAAGTTTCCTCCTACGAGCCTTGTAGTGAACATCTTATTATGGAGCTCTCTCCACACATATCATGACATAAGAAATAGGTTATCCTAATCATTCATAATTATTCCATGCTAGTGGCGAATCCTACACTCCTTGAGAACCCCTTAATCATATTACACAACACCTCATAGACACTCTCTTGCTTTAGTTTACTTTTGTTAATTACTTTTTTCTTGTTTACTTTAGCACTTATTCAAACACACTCTTTATACACCCTTTACTTGGAATTAAATATAACTTACAAGTACTCTCTAGTGAATAGTAACAAGGGTCATAAATGATGGGTTCGTAGCATGGAAAACAAAAAATTTCTACCGCAAGAACGAACAAAACCCAGATCTAATCTAGATAAAAGCCAAGATCTAATCTACTAGACATGAGCAACGAGATAGATCGGTACTAACACACTGAGAACCGAAAGCGTTAACGAGATTAGATCTCGTGGATGATGTAGTCGATCACTTGCCGATCTCAAGATCGTGTGGACGATCCTTCCGGCGCCGCGTTCCGACAGCGCTTCCGCAGACGGTCACACGTGCGGAGTCGAAGTAGACCTTCCTCTCCCTGTTCCAGCGAGCAGCGGAGGTAGTAGATCTTCTCCACGGAATCGCAGCAGCACGACGGCGTGGTGGTGGTGGTGGAGATGATAAATCTGCAGGGCTTCGCCTATGCCTGTGCAGAAGAAACGTGGAGGAGAGAGGCGGCTGTGATTGGGAGTTATGAGAAAAAGTACAAGAGGGGGCGTCCCCTCCCTTCTATTTAAAGAAGGCAGGCGTGCCTGGGCAGGGGGAGTCCTAGTAGGACTCCCTCCTCCTTGGGCCGTCGGGTTGGGGGGAGGAATCCTCCTCCCCCACGAATCCGCGTAGTACCCCACTTGGTTTCTTTGATCCCTTTCTTGGTTTTCAAGCAAACTCCAAGAAATCCTCTAGAACCTTCCAGAACATTCCGAAACCTTCTAGAATCTCCATACAAACACTTCGGAACATTTCCTAACTTAGAAAATGATTCCCAATATATGAATCTTATTCTCCGGACCATTCCGGATCTCCTCGTGATTTCCCGGATCCATTCCGAGACTCCGAACAACATTCGGTCTCCAATGCAAATTCCATATCTACTTCAAACAGCTTCGAACCTTAAGTGTGTCATCCTACGGTTCGTGAATATGCAGACATGATGAAGACACCTCTCCCATCAATAACCATCAGCGGGATCTGGAGATCCATAATGGCTCCCACATACTCAACGATTACTTCGTGATCGATTGAACCATTTAACATACGAAACCAATTCCCTTTGTCTCGCGATATTCTACTTATCCGAGTTTTGATCGTCGGTATCTTCATACCTAGTTCTTCCTCATTACTGATAAGTACTCTTTACTCGTTCCATGTTATGTCATCCCTTGTGACCTAGTCACGTGCTTGCAAGCTATCTAGATGACATTCCACCGAGAGGGCCCAGAGTATATCTATCCATCATATGGATGGACAAATCCCAATCTTGGTCTATGCGCTTCAACACATACTTTCAGAATACCTAATGACACCTTTATAACCGCCCAGTTACGAAGCGGCGTTTGATGTCATCAAAGCACCCATCCGGTGATGGTGATTAACATAACCTCATGGTTGAAGGATTAGGTTACTATGTATTTCAAAGCTTACAGCAATACGAACTTAATGACTTGATCTTATGCTACGCTTACTATGGGTGTGTGTCCATCATATCATTCTCCTAATGATATAACCTTGTTATTAATCACATCCAATGTCTATGATCAGGAAACCATGATCATCAATCAATCAACAAGCTAGTTCAACAAGAGGCTTACTAGGGACTCTTTTATGTTTACAAAACACACAAGTATTAGTGTTTCCTAATAATACAATTATAGCATGGGATGCAAACATTCATCATAAACACAAAGATATAATAATAACCTCTTTTATTATTGCCTCTTGGGCATATCTCCAACAGTCTCCCACTTGCACTAGAGTCAATAATCTAGATTACATGGTAATATACCGAACACCCATGGCGTTCTGGTGTTGGTCATGCTTTGCTCTAGGGAGAGGTTTAGTCAACGGATCTACTACATTCAGATCAGTGTGTACTTTGCAAATCTTTATGTCACCATCTTGGACATACTCGCGAATAGCATGAAAACGTAGCTTGATGTGCTTCAGCTTGCTATGTGACCTTGGCTCATGTGCATTAGCTATGGCACCTGTGTTGTCACAGTAGATGACCATCGGGTCTAACGCGCTAGGAACCACGCCAAGTTCAGCAATGAACTCCTTCATCCATATGCCTTCTTGTGCAGCCTCCGAAGCAGCTATGTATTCCGATTCAGTTGAAGATTTCGCCACGCTACGCTTGGCACTCCTCCAGCTTATTGCAGCACCATTCAAAATAAATACATTATCGGTGTGACTTCGAGTCATCTGGATCGGTGTTCCAACTAGCATCAGTGTAACCATTTACAACAAGTTGTTCATCACCTCCATAAGAAAGAACCATATCCTTAGTCCTATTTAGGTACTTTAGGATATTCTTGACCGCTGTCCAGTGTTCCATTCCAGGATCACTTTGATATCTGCTAGTCAAACTAACAGCATGTGCTATATCTGGTCTCGTACACAGCATGGCATACATGATAGAACCTATGGCCGAGGCATAGGGAATTTTATTCATCTTTTCTCTATCTTCTGCCGTAGCTGGACTTTGAGTTTTACTCAAGGTCTTACCTGACAACATGGGCACGAACCCTTTCTTGCTCTCTTCCATTCTAAACTTCTTTAGAACTTTGTCAAAGTATGTACTTTGTGAAAGCGCTATTAGGCGTCTTGATCTATCTCTATAAATCTTGATGCCTAGAATATATGCCGCTTCGCCAAGATCCTTCATCGAAAAACTATTATTCAAATAGGTTTTGACGCTATTAAGAAGTTCTATATCATTTCCAATCAACAATATGTCATCTACATATAGTACTAGGAATACTACAGAGCTCCCACTCACTTTCTTGTAAATACAAGCTTCTCCATAAGTTTGTATAAATCCAAAGTTTTTGATTACTTTATCAAAACGTTGATTCCAACTCTGGGATGCTTGCTTCAGTCCATAAATGGAGCGCTGAAGTTTGCATACCTTGTCAGCATCTTTAGGATCGACAAAACCCTTGGGTTGTACCATGTACAACTCTTCCTCAATGTCACCATTAAGGAACGCTGTTTTGACATCCATCTGCCAAATTTCATAATCAAAATATGCAGCGATTGCTAACATAATCCTCATAGACTTTAGCTTCGCTACAGGTGAGAAAGTCTCATCGTAGGCAACTCCTTGAATCTGTCGGAACCCTTTCGCGACAAGTCGAGCTTTATAGACGGTAACATTACCATCAGCATCTGTTTTTTGTTTTGAAAATCCATTTGTTCTCGACAGCCTTTCGGCCATCCGGTAAGTCCACCAAAGTCCATACTTGGTTTTCGTACATGGATCCCATTTCGGATTTCATGGCTTCTAGCCATTTGTCGGAATCTAGGCTCACCATAGCTTCTTCATACGTCGCAGGGTCATCAGTATTTGTCCACTAACATGACGTTCAAGGCATATTCATACCACTCAGGAGTGGTATGGACCCTCGTTGACCTGCGAGGTTCAGTAGTAACTTTGTTCGAAGTTTCATGATCATCATCATTAGCTTCCTCTCTAGTTGGTGCAGGCGGCACAAAAACATCTTACGGTGCTGCGCTACTCTCAACTCCGAGAGAAGGTTCAACAACCTCGTCGAGTTCTACTTTCCTTCCAGTCACTTCTTTCGAGAGAAATTCCTTCTCCAGAAAGGATCCATTCTTAGCAACGAAAACTTTGCCTTCGGATCTATGATACAAGGTATACCCAATTGTTTCTTTAGGGTATCCTATGAAGATGCATTTCTCCGCTTTGGGTTCAAGCTTATCAGGATGTAACTTCTTTACATATGCTTCTCAACCCCAAACTTTAAGGAACGACAACTTAGGTTTCTTACCAAACCACAATTCGTACAGTGTCGTTTCAACGGATTTAGATGGTGCCCTATGTAAAGTGAATGCGGCTGTCTCTAATGCATAGCCCCAAATGATAACGGTAAATCTGTAAGAGACATCATAGACCGAACCATATCTAAGAGAGTTCGATTACGACGTTCGGACACACCATTACGTTGTGGTGTTCCCGGCGGTGTCAACTGTGAAAGTATTCCACATTTCTTTAAATGCATGCCAAACTCATAACTCAGATATTCACCTCCATGGTCGAGCGTAAACTTAATCTTCTTGTTACGATGATTTTCCACTTCACTTTGAAATTCCTTAAACTTCTCGAAAGTTTCGGATTTATGTTTCATAAAGTAGACATACCCATATCTACTCAAGTCATCCGTGAAAGTGAGAACATAACGATATCCACCACGTGATGCTACACTCATTGGACCGCACACATTGGTATGTATTATTTCCAATAAGTCTGTAGCTCGCTCCATTATGCCAGAGAATGGAGTCTTAGTCATTTTTCCCATTAGACATGCTTCGCATCTTTCAAGTGATTCAAGAAGTCCATCAGAATGGAGTTTCTTCATCACTCCAATGTGACCAAGGCAGCGATTGCCACATGTATGTAGAATTATCATTCAATTTTATTCGTTTAGCATCTATGTTGTGAACATGTGTATCACTACTATCGAGATTCAATAAGAATAAACCATTCATCTCAGGTGCATAACCATAAAAGATATTACTCATATAAATCAAACAACCTTTATTCTCAGACTTAAAGAGTAACGTCTCTTAATAAACAAGATCCAGATATAATGTTCATGCTTAACGAGCACCAAATAACAATTATTTAAATTTAAAACTAATCCCGATGGTAGATGTAGAGGGAGCGTGCCGACGGCGATCACATAAACCTTGGAGCCATTTCCAACGCGCATCGTCACCTCATCTCTCGCTAGTCTTCGTTTATTCCGCAGCTCTGTTTGAAAGTTACAAATATGAGCAACCGAAAGTATCAAATACCTGTGCACTACTATGATTACTAGTAAGATACACATCAATAACATGTATATCAAATATACCTTTCTTCTTGATGTTGCCGTTCTTGAATCTGCGGTACTTGGGCGATTACGCTTCGATGACCAGCACCCTTGCAGAGAAGCACTTTCAGTGTTTAGGACCAGCCTTGGGCTTCTTAGCAGTGCAGCTTTCTTGCCGTCCTTCTTGAAGTTGCCCTTGTTCTTAGGCTTGCCCCGTTTCTTGAAATTGGTGGTCTTATTGACCATCAACACTTGGTGTTCTTTCATGATCTCCACTTCAGCAGTTTTCAGCATGGACGATAGTTCAGGCAACATCTTGTTCATGCAAAGGTATTGTAGTTCATCACAAAGTTCTTGTAACTTGGTGGCAGTGATTGGAGGACACGGTGAATCCCAATTCATTAGGAATCGGTATCCCCAACTCGGAGTTTGTTTGCGTGCCCACATAGTGAGCACATGCTCGCTAACGAGCTACCCTCTTCCATCTTGCAGTAAAGAACTTCGAAGCTTCATAGCTTTCCATGGCCGCATGAAGTCTCAAATATGAGTTTGAGCTCCTTAATGATTTCAAATGGGTCATGGTGCTCAAAACGCTTTTGAAGCTCCGATTCTAAACCGCATGTAATGGCACTTCGAATCGTGGAGTAGTGATGTTTCCGAGTGGCATAAACATTCTTTACGCCATCGGTGGCATCTTCTGCAGGTGGGTCACCTAGCGGTGCTTCGAGCACATAGGTCAACTGACCAGCCCTGAGGATGATCTTCAGTCCACGGAACCAGTCCGTGAAATTGCTTCCATTGTTCTTGAGCTTTTCTTTCTCTAGGAACGCATTGAAATTGATGGAAACGTTCGCCATAATCTACAACATATTTGCAAGTAGTTAAGACTAAGTTTATGATAAATAGTGTTCTAATTTAATTCTTAAATCAACTAGGTGAACTCCCACTCAAAACAACATCCCTCACAGTTGTTTTAGTGATTACACGAACCAAATCCACTACACCAAGTCCGATCATCACGTGAGATGATGTAGCTTCATCGGCGAACAATCTTCATGTTCATCATATCAATCATATGACTCATGCTCTACCTTTCGGTATTCTGTGTTCCGAGACCATGTCTGTACATGCTAGGCTCATCAAGATTAACCTTACTTTCTGCATGTGCAAATCTAGCTTGCACCCGTTGTATGCACACGTAGAGTCTATCACACCCGATCATCACGAGATGCTTCGAAACAACGAGTCTTAGCAACGGTGCCAACTAAGGACGAACACTTTATTACTTGATATTTAGTGAGAGGGATCATCTTATAATGCTACCATCGCGATCTAAGCAATACAAGATGCATAAAGGATTAACATCACAGGCAATTCATAATTAGTGTGATATGATATGGCCCTTTCTTCTTATGCCTTTGA
This sequence comes from Avena insularis, assembly GCA_023614405.1. Lineage (NCBI taxonomy): Eukaryota > Viridiplantae > Streptophyta > Magnoliopsida > Poales > Poaceae > Avena > Avena insularis. The sequence continues at coordinate 371,739,052 of CM042689.1, forward strand.
TCTCCATCTCCAAATCACGGACATGATCTCCATCATCACCAGCATTGCGTCAAGGTCCGTGGCGCCGCTTCATGGTTGTTCATCTTCACTAGCAACTATTACAACTACTTGGAACAAAGCTATTACAAGATGAATAGACACGCAGGTCTTAACAGAATTAAAGACAACCATTAGTCTCCGCCGTTGCCATATTACAACAAGGATCATTGCATACATCAAATACAATCACAATCACATGTAGGCCATATCACATCACAAAACCCCTGCAAAAACAAGTTAGACGCCTCTAATTTTCTTTGCAAGTTTTACGTGGCTTGGGGCTTTCGACTAAGAACGCATCTTACCTACGAAACTGAACCACAACGTTGATACAAGTGCTATCAAGTGCAAAGTGTAGATTTGATCTATACTATGATGGGAGAGACAGACACCCGCAAAGCCACTTGTGCAATACGAGTTGCACGTCAAGCGTGGAGCAAGTCTCATGTACGATGACATGTAATGTTAGCCCGGGCCGCTTCATCCCACCATACCGCAAGATGCAAAGTACACACATAGCAAAAGACGGCACGAGCACCAACGCCCACAACCTCATTGTGTTCTACTCGTGCAACAGATCTACGCATAGACAAGGCTCTGATACCACTGATGGGTTCGTAGCATGGAAAACAAAAAAATTCTACCGCAAGAACGAACAAAACCTAGATCTAATCTAGATAAAAGCCAAGATCTAATCTACTAGACATGAGCAACGAGATAGATCGGTACTAACCCTCGTAGAACCGAAAGCGTTAACGAGATTAGATCTCGTGGATGATGTAGTCGATCACTTGCCGATCTCAAGATCGTGTGGACGATCCTTCCGGTGCCGCGTTCCGGCAGCGCTTCCGCAGACGGTCACACGTGCGGAGTCGAAGTAGACCTTCCTCTCCCTGTTCCAGCGAGCAGCAGAGGTAGTATATCTTCTCCACGGAATCCCAGCAGCACGACGGCGTGGTGGTGGTGGTGGAGATGATAAATCTGCAGGGCTTCGCCTATGCCTGTGCAGAAGAAACGTGGAGGAGAGAGGCGGCTGTGATTGGGAGTTATGAGACAAGGTACAAGAGGGGGCGCCCCCTCCCTTCTATTTAAAGGAGGGAGGCGCGCCTGGGGAGGGGGAGTCCTAGTAGGACTCCCTCCTCCTTGGGACGGCGGGTTGGGGAGAGGAATCCTCCTCCCCCACGAATCCGCGTAGTACCCCACTTGGTTTCTTTGATCCCTTTCTTGGTTTTCAAGCAAACTCTAAGAAATCCTCTAGAACCTTTCAGAACATTCTGAAACCTTCTAGAATCTCCATACAAACACTCCGGAACATTTCCTAACTTAGAAAATGATTCCCAATATATGAATCTTATTCTCCGGACCATTCCGGATCTCCTCGTGATGTCCCGGATCCATTCCGAGACTCCGAACAACATTCGGTCTCCAACGCAAATTCCATATCTACTTCAAACAACTTCGAACCTTAAGTGTGTCACCCTATGGTCCGTGAATATGCAGACATGATGAAGACACCTCTCCCATCAATAACCATCAGCGGGATCTGGAGATCCATAATGGCTCCCACATACTCAACGATTACTTCATGATCGATTGAACCATTTAACATACGAAACCAATTCCCTTTGTCTCGCGATATTCTACTTATCCGAGGTTTGATCGTCGGTATCTTCATACCTAGTTCTTCCTCATTACTGATAAGTACTCTTTACTCGTTCCATGTTATGTCATCCCTTGTGACCTAGTCACATGCTTGCAAGCTATCTAGATGACATTCCACCGAGAGGGCCCAGAGTATATCTATCCGTCATATGGATGGACAAATCCCAATCTTGGTCTATGCGCTTCAACACATACTTTCAAAATACCTAATGACACCTTTATAACCGCCCAGTTACGAAGCGGCGTTTGATGTCATCAAAGCACCCATCCGGTGATGGTGATTAACATAACCTCATGGTTGAAGGATTAGGTTACTATGTATTTCAAAGCTTACAGCAATACGAACTTAATGACTTGATCTTATGCTACGCTTACTATGGGTGTGTGTCCATCATATCATTCTCCTAATGATATAACCTTGTTATTAATCACATCCAATGTCTATGATCAGGAAACCATGATCATCAATCAATCAACAAGCTAGTTCAACAAGAGGCTTACTAGGGACTCTTTTATGTTTACAAAACACACAAGTATTAGTGTTTCCTAATAATACAATTATAGCATGGGATGCAAACATTCATCATAAACACAAAGATATAATAATAACCTCTTTTATTATTGCCTCTTGGGCATATCTCCAACAATAAAGACCTTTACCAATAGCTCTCTGTGGATTCGATATCTTTACTTCGAAACTAGATACAATTGATCTGTGCACTTGCAGTCATCAGCCAACACGTGAAGCATAAAGAATGTACCACATGGATCTTGTGGTATGGTAAGCCCTGTCAATTATGCATCATGAACTAATCCATTATATATGTGCCTTTGTGTTTTCTATATGGGATAGGTATCTTTCCATGGGCATGCTTCAAAAGTGAAGATTTCATATAGCCCATGAGAGCACGACATCAAGTGGTGATCGTCATCAAGGTTGAGAAGTGCAAGTTCAATATAAGCATCTCAAGAAGATCATAAGGTTGAAGCTTGTTGTCCATATTGGTGATAATGGACATGTGAAGATGTTCCTTAATGAAGCTATCCCATGGTGTATGGGGGGGATTATGAGACTTCACGAAGCAACAATGATCAAGTGAGGCATTCTGCCTTGCATGAAGTTTGAAGTGTTATCATCAAGATCAAGCGGGATAAGCAAGGCAAAGGTATGGCCTTGCTAGGTTTTCCTTTTATGGGTCTCAAGGTGGTTGTTGGGAGACCGGGTTATAGGATAGATAGCCGCACTATCAAGAGGGGCTTTCAGTTGAGTAACTTGATCACATCGTCTTAGGGAGCTCAATCCTTTGCATACTTTGCTTCTCCCTACTTTGTTGCTTCTTGGTGTTTCTCTGTGTGAGGTTCTTGAGCTTGTTGCTAGTGTGGTGACCCTTCTCGCCTATCATTTGAGGGAAGAGGCCCGGTCGCCCTATAAAAGGAGGCCTTCTCCTACCTTGGAAGAGGTCGATTCCTACAGTCTGTAACCCTAGACATTGGTTCTTCATTATACCCTCGCAAAGCACTGTGAACAATACAACCAAGTAGGAGTAGGGGCTTTACCTCCTCACGAGGGTCCCAGACCTAGGTAAAAAACCGTGTCAACCTCTCTGTCGTGTTCGTGCACCGCCGCCTTCATCGTCACCGAGAAGCTCGGAATGTGTGATTCAGCCCCCTCTCGAACTCAGGGCTTGTTGGACCCCTAGTTCCCACGCGGAACACTTTCTCTGACAATGTGGTGTGGATAGATCGTTTAAACGCGTGTGGAAAGTAAGAATCCCTCTGAAAATTAAGGTCTGGTTGTGGCTGATATGGTATAATGCAATTCCTACTAAAGATAATATGTTGAGAAGGAATTGGGCTAGGAGTCCCAAATGTCAGTTTTGTGATGATAATGAAATAAGTCATCATTTGTTTTTTACATGTCCAGCAGCTAAGTATGTTTAATCATGGTGGCTAAATCCATTGGCATTGCTGCCTGCCTGGGAACTTTGGCCAGTTCTTCTGGTGGCTGCCTCAATTTCTTTGAGTTAGCGGAAATGTTGAGATCACGGTCTTGGTTGTTGTGTACTAGGCTATTTGGAAGCCGAGGAATTGTGCTTGCTTTGAAAAGAAGCTTATAAAATCCCTTGTTGATCTAATTTGCTACATTTGTGTCTTCATCAACTATTGGACATGTCATCATCCTGAGGCTGAACAAGCCGTGTTGCACGAGGGTGCAACAAATCTTTAGAGAAATGCGTTAGATGAACCTATGGTTACTCAACTACGTGCCATCTTGGATGTTGCAAGGGAGGATGGAGATAACCAGGACGATGTGAGAAAAGGCAACGTTGGGTCCTTATGGATGGTAAGTTGGTTTCCCTTCTCGGAGTGCTTTAGATGTTGTCTTTGCTGTGCTGTTGAGTGGCTCGACCGTGTTGTTTGCCGGTCTGTTCGTACCTTGTTCCTATTATTACTGTCGTTCTAGTTCTCGGGATGAACACTGGTGCGGTGTCATTCTGTTTTTTTTTTCCTTGCCTTTAGTTGGACTCCTAAGCCCTGAACTTCTATTGTTGTTCCGTTATGATAGTGGAACGGTGGAACCTGACCCTTTGGGTATATGGGGGGAGAACAAGATTCTCGTTTGCGCGAGCCATCATGGTACTGAGTGAACTCGACATTGCCAATTTGCAAACAGTGATTAATGCACGTGAAGTCGATATTGCAGATTTGCCGAGAGTGGTGACAGCCAACAGAAACGTTACAAAACTTCGGAAATAGTACAAGTACAACAATTAATCGTACAGAGACAACAGGAAAACGAAGAAAAAGCAGGAAAACAAAAGAAGAGAAAAACATCCGAATGCATGACACGGAAGCATCCGGCTCTCCATCACTTCATCGTCACATACACCACGCGGCTGCCACGGCGACGGCCACCCCGCACAGAGCGCCACCGAGGCCCCGCATCCCGCGGGGCGCCGCCTCCGACGCCGTGGCGGTATCGGCCTCCGGCGCGTCGGCCACCGCCACCGGCCCGGCCTTCTTCTTCTTGTCCTTGTCCGCCGCCGGCGCCGGCGCCGCCGCCGGCGCGGGCGCAGGCGGCACGGGCGGCCCGTAGAGCTTCCACGGCAGCAGCACCTTGTCCACCTGGTACACCACCAGCTTGTCGCCGGTGTACAGCGTGCCGTCTACGGTGGCGTTCACGACGCCGGTGGAGATGTTCACCCTGCCGCCGCCGTCGGCCGTGACGTTGAGCGGGTACTTGCCCCTGCCGGTGTCCCCGGCCTGCGTGCGCAGCGGGTTGCTCACCGTGTCGAACTGCGACATGGGGAGCAGCTGGGAGAGCACGTGGAACTGCACCAGCGACGTCTTCTCTTGGTCGGAGAGCGCGTTCAGGGAGCCGGACTTGAGCGCGCTGAAGGCGTTGTCCGTCGGCGCGAAGATCGTGAAGCCGGCGCCGGAGGAGGCCTTGCCCTTGAGCTGGCTGTCGATCTGATCCTCCTCCTGCGTGGACTTGAGCAGCTGGAGGAACTTGGTGAACTGCCCGGCCTTGGTCAGCACCGCCCTGATCGACTTCGCGGGGGCGGCCGCAGCCGGTGCCGGCGCCGCTGCCACGGTCTGCCCGTGCACCAAGGGGGCGGTTAAGGAGAGGGAGAGGAGCGCGAGGAGAATGGGAGCCGCCATGGATCGCATTTGCTTCTCCATCGCCTTGTGCTTCTTAGCTTGTTCCATGTGATCCTACTTCGAGCTCGCTGTGTTATATATATAGGGTGATTGCAATTAATGGGAGTGGGATCAGAATGTTAATTATGGAAGAGGCTGTACGTAGGGTGAGATGGAAGCAGATCGATGGATGGATGGATGGAACATTAACAGGTGGATTGCCTTGGTTGCTTCATGGAGCAGCTAAGTGTTAATTAGTGGGGTTTTGATTAAACTTTTTGCTACTCCTTCCGATCCAAATTAATTGACTCGGATTTGTTTAGATATGTTTTATTACTAGATACATCCGAATCTAGATAAATCTAAATTAATTAATTTGGATCGAAGGGAGTACTATTTTCGATTGTGACTCGAATTTTCGCAAATCTCGGTCACCGAGACCTGCACATACTAGTCTAAACTCTAAAGAAGTGTTTGGTCCAATTCATCGCGATAATTGTAATACCAAGGTCCAATAAGGGTGAAAAAAGAAGGAGGTTAGAACCATGTTACTACTAATCATTGTTGCACAAATTACAACCTAATTATTCCTAAATGACACATTTGGTGATAACTAAAATTCGCTTTGGATTTTAGTTTTCTTATAGAATTCGAATCCTTCAACACTTTTGCTCCAAATGATCTTTGGATAAAAATAAATGGTGCTACAGCCCCGGCCGCAAGGGAGAGGCGACCGGGAGGAGAAAACCCATCTAGGGTTCCGCACTCCTCGCCGGCGACGTCGTTGGTCGCTCCGTCTCCGGTGACCCTAGGGTTTTGGAGGTGTGGCGGACCACGGTCTCTCGCTGGCGGAGATTTTCCGTTCTTTAATGAGCCTGTTTTTTAGTGTCTTATTCGAGATATTTGACTCTACCCTTGCTCCGGTGGTGCATCTAGTGCATACGGAGGGCGCGTGAAGTCGTTTGTCTAGCGGATCTCCTGGGATTCTGTCTGTTTTCGTCTTCGTTAGTTCGTGTTTAGGTCAGTCTCTTCCGATATGATAGTTGATGCTTAGTGCATTGGTCCTTTGTGACCTTAGCACGACGACTTCCGGTATGTCTACTATAACAAGCTCTACTACGACAAGTTTTACCCAGCTCCGGTGATGGGAGGAGCGAGGACGGCGGTCTAATTTTTATAGTCGTCGCTAGGTGGTCCAATGACCTGTTTGTAATTTATATTACTTTTAGGCCTCTTTGTATTGTTGATGATGATTATTAATAGATGGGTGGATTTTTGCCAAAAAAAAATGGTGCGGCCAACTTTCGGTGGATTACCTTAGTTTGCCCCATATTTCATAGGATTTCTTTTCTCTAGCACAATTGTATAGAACTTTTAGCAGCCAAACGTCGGAACCTCTTTTACTCATTCGTATAACATCGAGGAGTATTCATTAGTTCTATTCAAAGAGTATTTGTATTCATGTGCTTCACTCTTGCGACCCTAATAAGTGCTAATCATTTAACATACACTTCTCTCTGCCTTACCAAATGTTCATATTTGCACGTGTACTTACAAATAGTGTGAGAAGATGTTTATTATTTGTTAGTTTTATACCAAGTGAGGCGGTAATTATTAAGATGTTAATCCCAGTTCTTGGAAATTTGTGGAAAGTTCGCACAACTTATGAGTATACAATCATTAACCAAGGGTTGGGAACTCATATTCATAAGATAATTTCTCCGAAGAGACATAACGACTGTTTATCTTAGGACAGTGATCGTTGGCTGGAAGGTCACACTCAGCAATGCAGCCTGGAAGGGCCTTTCCGAGCTGTAACGCGAGCAATTATCTCACGGCTCTCACGTGAGGACGGGCCGTCTGATCGGGATATGAACGCTCACGCGATGTATGCTGTGGCCATCACACTGTTCATCACCTTGCAGATGCTAACACCGGACCCAACCATCTGGGAGATCCATCAGCCATGCAAAGCACGAAGAAATCACAAGCAAGCGAGCAGCTCGATGAGATCGGACGTGATATCATTGATTCTGAACACCCAACCGTTCCGTTTGCTAGCAAAGGCAAAGCTGGCAGGAGAACAACCTCTTAACGGCCGGCTGCTTAATCATGAGAAGAAACTCGAGATGTGAACAAGAAAACCTTCCAGAAAAGAAAACATCGAACGTGTAAATGCCAAATCCAGGGAATTAGATGCTTTGGACAGCGAACTGATACCTTTGCTTAAAGATTTATAGTTACTTACATTGGACATCTTGAGGTGTTTGAGTTCACAGCCAACTCACAAAATAATTCTGAAACTGAAGACTACTTATTTACAGAGCCAACTTGAGCAGACATAAATGAAATCTGGCCTGAACTAGGATAAATGGTGAGAGGGTGCACCGTTTGGTCCCTCATTTGGTGTCCTTTGCGGCATCGGCTTTGCAAACCGGGCAGGCATTCTTCACCTCCAGCCACTTCTTGATGCAGCCCGTGTGGAAGTCGTGCCCACATTTCAGCCTCCCAAGTGAATCCTTGTGCTTGTAATCCTCCTACAGCAAGCAGTTGTGGATGAACAAACTTATACCAAGGAAAGCGGAGTGTGATATGACATCGTTGGTGATCATGTTATACACAGGGGTATCATCTTACCAGGCAAATCACGCATCTTTCATTGTCTTGATCATTATGTGTATTGGCATAAGAGCTGTGGCAAGCTAGCTCCATCACGCAGCCTGAGATTTTCTCGTCTGCTAGGCCTGTGTTCACACTGCCTATTCTTTCTTCCAAAGCCAGGAGCTCCTGTACATCAGCATAGAAAATCCCATTTGTTTAAAAAAAACAATTGATGCTATTGTAGCCAATAGGCAACAAGAGGCTAGATTAGTTTTTCCTACCTCGTAGCTCATGTCATCAATGTCTAGTCTCATGTCCCAGTGAGGATCAAATGCTTCTCTTGATTCGTGGATGACTAACTGGTCCAGCATCATAAACCGCTTCAAAAAGAGCTCAACTAAATTAGATACAATGTCAAAATGTCAGTATTTTCGAACAATAGTGAGAGAACAAAAACGTTATCTACCTCGGCTGCCGATCTTCCCAAGTTATTGTCCTCAATCATCAAAGGATGGAAACAATGATAGGAATCCCTCATCCTTCTACTCCTTGCATTACCAGCGTGCCCTACAGATACATGCCTTGGATGTCTCAAAGATGCAGCAGCTTCAGCATGTAATGGCTGGACACTTGATGATGCTGCAGATGTTGCAGGGGGGTAGCTGGGGTTTGCAGGTTGATAGCGGGGGGTAGCAGGCTCACACCGGAGTACCACAGAGTTGGAAGATGTCGGAAAAGCTGGCGGAGGATAATTGCGGGCAGTGGTATGGTGAGCTGATCTAGGAGCATATCCACCATGAGCAAATGGTGCACTGTCAGAAGAACCAGGAAGTACTGGCACAGGAGCACCTATGTTGGTGCTCTGCGGAGCAGGATAGTATTGCCTCTCTCTGAATGTTATGCTAGTGCTTCCATCTGTTCCTGGTGAATAGAAGAAAAAGCACTTAGCTTCTTGAATAGCGATAATCTGGAACAATATTAAATTCAAATAAATGGGAAACCACCTTACCAGGAAGGTAACCCATATTTTATTAAAAGCTGTAAGAGTTGAAATTGGGTACCAAATATTATGCTTAGTAGTATAAGATAGACCCAAATATAATATCCTGAAAACTGAGCTACTCAGTGGTGGGACCACTGTGTTTACTTTGATTCTGCCTTGGTTCGATCCCTGTGGGATGAATAAACCATTGCTTCTCGCCTCCTTAAGAATACACTGAGGAGGCATAACTCCTTAGCGTCTATTTTCTTCAAACATGATAACGACGTACCACGACTATTATTCCATCCTCTACCATCTAAGATATGACTAGTTCACGACTACCAAAGTATTGTACTACATCACAACGAACAGTGTAATGAAACACTGTTGAAACACATCTGATTAAAAGCAAAGGCTACTGCATGGAAGACAGAAATTGAAACTAACCTGGGGGAACAATTCTTGGAGGTAGAGATAAAGGAGTTCTATCCCGTTGTACTGGTGCACTTCTGAATGGAGCATTTGCATTTGGACAGTAAGGTGGCACATGAATGCTGCTGCTTGATGGGCAAGCTGTAGGTGGATTGTATTCTGAATGGATAGAATTATGATCGTGGCGTCCCCTCACATTCCTCTGAGATCCTTCATGATTTATAAAGTGATGATCATTCCAGTGGCTTGAACCCATGCTTGAAGTTATTTGTGGAAGGCGGGATTCAGGAGTAGGAACTGGATTCGGAGGCATGTAACCAGAAAACTGATTGCTGGAAGAACTGCCAGGATAATAGCCTCTGGCACTGACACCATCAACAGGATGGGTGATTGGATTTCTTCGTTTCAGTGAAATCCTTCTGTCATCCACATGGATTCCAGGAATAAAATTATCCTCAGGTCTATGTGGATAACTTAGATGCTGTTGAGTATTGTATGGTGTATAGCCACTACTAGAGCTTCCAGCAGGAGGATAAACAGCATGGGAAGCATGAAAGGTTCCAGGGGCTCCACTCTGCTGACTATAAGACTGACCGGCATAGCTTGAAGATGGGAGGTCATTTGATCTAATTATTGTATCCCCATAACCAGACGGCCCAGCTCCATTAGCTGCATCACTTCTAGGATGCATAAATAACTTTTGACCTGAGATAAACAAGGTACAACTGAATGAGTTGGCCATAATTGAGATACATGAATAATACTAAAACACTATGTTAGTTAAGTTCTTGTACCAAAAGGCGGAGGTTCATTGCGTGGCTGGTTCATATGATCCATTCTGGGCATCTGGGGATTGTTATACTGATGCCCAGCCATGACACATGTAAAGTCTGATCAGATGTTTGCTTAATCTGGAATTTTGAGGCTCAAGATTAGTATTTCATCTAAACAAGCTGCAGCTGCGAATAGAATTTAAATTTCTAGAAGAAGGAAAATTAAAGGTGAAGTGACTATATGCAGCATAAAAATGCATAAACTTCAGGGGCAAATACAACCATTTCAAACCTTACAACTGTGAGATTTGAGATTAGAATCATGCAAGACCAGAGATGCCCAAAGTCAAATTATTCAATCATATGCAGTTATTTAACTGGGATTTGATTTTTTGGAGAATGTGCAAACAAGTGTTTGCACACCTAAAGAGAAGAAGCAAATAGATTCAAGAGTTAAGGAGCATGTGCTAAGATCAAAGATCAACAAGACCAAACACAAGCAAAACATGCACACATGACACATAGATACTCCTCATGGCAATCCCCGCAACCTTTAGTTGCGCATTATTGTTCTGTCCCATCACAAAGATCACTAAGTTTGAAAATACAATTCAAATATCCAATGCGTAACGAGAATGTCCTCAGACCCCACAAGATATCCTGGCAGTAGATGATATTTTCACATGTATAGCCACATATCTCTCTGAAATGGTGCTAAGCAAATTTGCTCTATCAATTTGGCAGAGAACATCTGACATGAATGTAGGTAAAGTAAAAAAGGTTCAAATGGTACTGAGATAATAAAGCCAAAGCAAAAAATACTTTGACCACAAACTGTGATTTGCCTATCGGAACCAGACAAGCCAATGCCAATGGTTTTGCGTACCAATCTTTTGTGCCATATTTGTTGCTGGAAAAGCTAGTTGCTCAATTTAAGTAGCAGAGTATAATGACATAGGTTTGGTAATGGAAGCACCAGGGGCTAGAAAGTAACAATAGACTACAGGACTTCTCAAAAAGTTCAAAATTTTCTTCTTTTTGAAACTTTATTTATGGCGTCTGAATTTTCAGTCGCCAGAATTTTAAAACATCTTTGTAGGATACATACCTTATTCTGATAATGTTACTCTAAAAAACATTATACACCTTAATCTTTCTAGGGACCAAAAATAAACTACATCTGCTATCCATGTTAAAGTTGTACAGATAAAATTGACTACAACTTTCTGTAAGTTGATTGTGCTACAGAACATACTGAGATATGATACATAATACAAACTGGTAAAGAAACATATAGTACAGTCCGTGAAATTGATAACTTAAGAAATTTGAACTATTGTGCCTAAATGTTTCGGTGATTTTTCATGCACAAATTATGCAAACATATCTTTTTGAAGACATTTTGACTTCATGCTGAAAAGTCAAAAGCAACTATTTCCACTATGTGTACAATTTTATATGATTATACATATATACTTCCAACTTCAGACAGGATTTTGACAAAAAATAGGTACTAAGCAGCATACCAATACTACATTCATCTTTTCACCAAGTGATAAGACACATGATATTAGTTACACATCAAAAATATTAGGAATTTAGGATAATGCTGTACATAAATAATAATACTTGAGTTCGAACCATGAAAAACTGCCTTCACAAAATATATTTTCACAAAGCCAGGCAAGAAAGATAACACCAGAACCTCGGGTGTACAGTAGGTAAAATAACCAATTCAAATAGCCAAAAAACTATGATAAGCATACGTAATCATGATAATACAATAAATAGTCATTGAAGTTGGAACTGATCTACACTGAACTTTGGTGACAGCACTCTTCCCATAGTCAACTATTATTTACATTCTAGCAAGTATAAGAAATATCTGACTGAAAATTGAACATTTACATGGTATGAGATGAGCTCTTATCACAATGAGCTACGGCACAGGGAGAGATAGATAGTGTACACAATACTATAAACAAAGTAACATAATTTGATGTCTAAGACACAGGTGTAACCCTAGCTATCAGCTTCAGACGACCCAGAAATATCGTCAAATCAGGTGATCATAGCATGCCAGGTAGAAACATGGCCCGTTTAAATAGATACCAGATGTGTGATATTGGTAAGGTTCCTCCATGAAATTGGTGTGCCCTTTTGTTCTGTTTATGTGTGCATGCATCTTCTTCCAGCCCCATCAATTGATCTATGTTTGAATATCCTTTCTCTCCTTTCAATTCTCATCATGACTATCTGCAAATGCATTCTCTCAACACCATAAGAACTGAGCTTGTTTTCAAGGGTCCAGATACCCTCATCACACAGCCAGTTCTACGTCTTAAGCTGAATTCATCTTGGAAAAGGACCTTCGATTCAACTAATTTGGTAGGGACCATTAGATCTTACATTACTTTTCCAGATTTTAAACCATTCTATTGGTAAATTAATCATCCAAACCATGACAAGCAAATTGATGGTTCTTGTATGAAGTGCATGCTTGCACTGCTCCAATTAATACTCAAATCGATCACGAAATCCTTCTACACATATTAACAGTGGCCATTGGTTCATATACCGTCGCCAACATACTTGGTCCATGAATTTCACCAAACAAACCACAATATGCTAAATGCACTATGCGCCATGTCTGGCAGCAGTTGGGTACGCTTATCCAGTTCCCAAAAGGGGCGCCACTTCCAAAAACCACATTGGGGCCTGACTTGTATGCTTAAGAATATTGTTGCCGTTAGTCTTGCAAGGGATGCCAACCTTCTCTCACCCTAAGGTCAACATACAATGACTTTGAGCATATGCCCTTTCTGAGGCCAAATAGGTCCTCAAATGGCATAAATCAACTGGAAGAGCTCTTCCATTTGCTGCTGCTGCAGTCAGTACATAGCACTGGCAAAATGAATCAAGAAGCCCAAAAATGCCCATTTGTTTGACCATAGCTTCATTTTGGTAAATCAAGAAGTCAAACAAGAAAATAAAAAATCTCCATTACTTTAAAAGATCAATTAGTACCTGCAATATTATTAATATCTCAGTCCACATGGAAGAAGTACTAAAAAGTAGGGGGAAATATTCAGATTACACTAATATCTGTAAGCTATAATCCTTTCAGAATAAATACAACTTCCCTTGCTTCAGGATTATTCAGGACAGCAATAATCTAGAGAAGCTAGAGAAAAGGAAGGCCAACGACAAACCCATCGAAAAAAGTCAAGGGAGATGAAAGGAAAGGGACTATCCCCAAGAAAAGATGATAGTACCTACGGAATAAAGTTTAGCACCTGGCAGTGGTAGCTTCCAACTTACTCGTATAGTACTTCTGAAACTATTCACTAACCTGGGTTCCTGACCATCGGATAATTGGAGGAAATGACAATTGCTTACCCAACCTAATCCCCGCATTTGCCCAATTCGAAGTCAAACAAACAATGAAATTGAATCATGTCCCCACAGATTGAACTCCAACTCTAACGGATCTTAGTCACTGCTTTCAAGGACGTGGGCTATTTCGGAAGCCAAATCTCACTATAACCTGCATTTCCATAAGAAATAACAGTTTGTGTGCCATATCTGACATGAAATACTGTATAGATAGTCTTCAAAATTTCAACAAAAAATACCTGAAGATGCAGAAGACGTGTTGGTGCAAGTGATGTAGAATTTCATGCATAATCATCAAAGCAAAGGACAACAGTGGTGTGCCCGCATATAGAACGGTTCTGCTTCTAAGGAAGAGCTGAGGATGTAGAGCTTGTATGCTCTGTTGGATGTAGCTTATAAACAACCAGCGTGGATGGCAGGATCAAAGTGTACCTTCCATGATCTAATGGTCGAAGCATTGCAGGACAGGGGTACACTTGAAGGCTGAGATATATCACGAGTTATACACATCACATGATTTTTTTATCTTATGATCACTTAGATGTTAAGAGATAGCATGAAGTACATTCCCATTAATATGCCTTTTCGTGTGAGTATTCTTATTCTCCACTGACATATACAATTAACTGTGACCACTGAACAGATCAAAATGCATGGTGCACACAAAAGTTCAACCTAAATGATCAAGTTCAGATTAAATAGTGGGTGTGGCTGCTGTTAGCAAAGGAAAAAAAACTGCAAACAAAGAGAACAAGGAGATAGAAACAAAGAGAAGAAGGAGATTGTTTCTTGGGACCAGGGAAGCGGATGTACCCCGCCACACGGGTAAGAGTTCTCTTGACTACAAATTCTGGAGCTTAATAACTCATTTAATGGATATATTTCTAGTTAGAAAACAATAAAAGGGTCCAAAGGCTTTAATTGGCACTTTGGCAGGTCAAATGTATAAGGGTTTGAGCACTACAAGAGTGGGAACTAAGAAGATCGATCAGGAGAAAAGATGCTGAACTCATCGAACAGGATCAACTAGTGTCTGGAAGCACCAACCGGGCGGAACCTATACACAGAAGCTGAGACGCATCTGTGACATGAATAATGGTGAATCCACCGAAAGGGTATAATAGATACAATTGTTGAGTGAGACGACCACAAGCAAGTAGAAGGAATAGATGGCACACAACTGTGTAGAGCAACCATTAAGAAATCAAAGATTATTGGACAGCACAGCATGTTTGACATAAACCAATGATTAGTAAGGAACAAAACAAGCTTGGGGACTGAGGTCAGAACAGGTTAGGTGCATTTCACGTTTATGGGGACCATGTTTGTATGAACCGCCTGATCTTACGAGACTGGCCCAATAGGGTCACAGATCGGAAGTCACACCAATGAACCGCCTGATCTTACGAGACTGGTCCAATAGGGTCACAGATCGGAAGTCACACCAATGGCCTGAAGTCCATAGGGAAGGAACCTATCGACAGAACTTGAAGCTGAAGCACGGTGATGTTCTTCACAATGATCAATTCACCAGAATGTCATACAACATAATACTACGGTCAAATACGTGGAGATGGGAAGGGATGCAGCTTCAATGTAATTAATCAAATATTATGCAGGTCCATTTTGCCGATAATTGGTGATCAGAGTTCACAGCCTGTTGGACGCCACCATGTCCCGAGTACAGAACCAAACAAGCTGCGGCAGAGAGCCTACAGCGCAATAAGGGGGACACTTCGCATTGACTGACACGGCCGTTGCTTCGCCGCCTACATCGCACGATCACGGGCACCTCGGTCCAATCCGGAAGCAGAATCAACCAGCAGTGCCGCTCGAACCCACACCCATCCAACCAATTAGAAGGCGACATCGACGGAGAACACCGCCTCAAAATCCCCCAATCAAACAATCCGACCTCGAATCCCTCTCGTCCCCCGCGGCGCCCCCGAAATCCACCTGCGTACACCAATCACCCCGCCGGAAACGGGGCCTCTCCGGCCAGGAAGCCCCCGATCAGACCGACTCCCCCCCACCGAATCGGACGCACGCACGCACGCGACAGGATTGAGCGGGGTTTGGGGATCGGTGGAGGCGCCGTTACCTTCGAGGGCGGCGCGGTTCCTCGACGTCGTTCCTCCGCGCGCGTGTCCTCCCTCTCTCCGCCGGCGCGAGGGGGGAGGAGGGTTTGGTCTCTGTTCTTCTCCGCGAACACGCAACCGCTTCCGCCCTTGCCCCTGTGAGTAAATGGGGACTTGGTGATTGAAGGGGGAGGTGTCTGCTTCTTCGAGGGAAAGGGGGAGAGCGTCGCAGGTATTTATAGGGGCCGGGAGGGTGGAATATTTAATTGGGTGGGGAAGGGCCCGCCGGTCAGCGAGCTTTTCCTTCAGGCTAGTTTTGAGTTTGGTTCGGACGAGAGGACGAGCAATTGGGGGCAGTGGGCAATGTTTTTTTCGTGCCCGGGAATTACGAGCCAACGTGTCGAAACCGTGGTGCGGCCGTGCGGGAAGGAAAAAGGTATGCGGCGTGCGCCGAGTTCTCGACCAGACTTTGCAACCGCCGAATGTCAAAACCGAAACAAAAATAATCTTGAACTTATGGCGAAAGAAATTCACAATTTTCGCAGAAGTAACGGTTTTTAAATGACTATATATTCTATTAGTAAGTCCAGAGATTACATATATGGTCAACACCTAAGACAAAGCTTTGCACAAAGAACCGAAAAAATACAATTCCACCATTGGAGAAACTTAGTGCATCTTCACCGGGTCGATCCAACCGTCCCGCAGCGAATAGCAGCGTCTTGTGGCGCCCGCAATCTGACCCATCCGTCCCGACGTGTCCGGCTCAACCTATCCGTACACCTAATTTGCGTGCCACTGGATCGGCCCGGACAGCGCGCCCGGCCTCGCGTGTCCGACCACTTGTTCACCCGGGCCCTGTAGCCAGTGGCACAAAGACACGCCTCCTCCCCCAACCCTCGTCTTCCATATCCCGCGGCCAGAGCAGACGCAACCAGCCATCGCCACCACCATTGATGATGTTGCCCCCGCGGCCCCTGGCGCGATATCGAGCAGGACGGCCGCAAGCCGCGCGCGGTGTCGGACTTGACTGGACGCTTCACAGGCAAACCCGCCGCCCCGGCCTCCGCCTCTATATTGGACGTGCACGACCTGTTTGATCGTTTGCCGAGGTGCGTTCGTCGGTCTTTTCTTGGTAATCCGGTCCACTGCGGGAGATGGTAAAGCCATTGTCGGCAGTGTACTTGATAGATGGGTAGCAGGCAAAGGGCGATCGAATTCTTCTACAAAAATTACATCAAGTCATCGTCCGAGGAGGAGTCCGATGGTGAGACCGAAATTATTCGGGCGACTACACAGATGGTGCACGACAACTACCTGTTGTGCCCCGTAGGTTCTGACGAGTAATTGGGGAATTTTTGGTAGTGATTTTTCGGTGATATTGGATCAGGATCTGATGATCGCCGATGTGGCAGTTGGTGAAGAAAGAACTGCAGCTAAAGGACACTAAATTTTAGATCATCTTTCTTACTTCTCATTGACGAAAGAGCCGGCTAATATATAATGTCTCAGTTTACAGCTAGTAATAAGCAAATATATGATAAACAGTAAATGTGTCCAGGTAGATGTATCCACCGTTGATCTCCTACTCCTCGTCAATCTGAGCCGTTGGATAACTGAATATGTCTTCAGGGTCTTGACAATGCCGCCGCCTAGAGACAAACCTTGTCCTCAAGGCTGAAAAGAGGGAAACTGAGTTTGAATGAACCGTAGATCTTCCCATGTAGCATCCTCTGGACCGCGACTTTCCCAGTGTATCAGCAGCTGTTTGACAGGAATTTTCTGACGCTGAACGATGCGTTCATCCAGGACTGCAAAACGAGCTATCTTGATTTTACCCTCTGCTGTCACCAAAGGGACATGGGGCAATGGTATAGCATGTGGACCCACATGTCGCTTCAGTTGGCTGATGTGAAACACTGGGTGAATGGTAGTGGACTCAGGCAGATGGAGTCGATAGGAGACTTCTCCAACTCTCTCTATAATTTTGAATGGGTCGTAGTACTTCGATCGGAGCTTGAGTGAACCACGGATTCCAAATGCATTCTGCCTGTATGGTTGTATCCTGATATACACCATATCCCCCACATTGTAGTTTATGTCTGTGTGATGTTGATCAGCATAAACCTTCATTCTATTTTGTGCTGCCAGCAGATTCTCCTTGAGTGTCTGAATTATATGTTCTCTGGCTGTAATTGTCAGAGTCGCTGCGGGGCATGTCTCCTTGGTTAAATCAAATTCGCCCACTGTGGCAGGAGGGTAGTGATAGAGTGCCTCAAACGGGGTCATCTTGAGGGATGAGTGATACGAAGTGTTGTACCACCATTCCGCCGTTAGGAGCCATTTTGTCCACTGTTTCGGCTCTTGGAAGACCATATTGCGCAAGTAAGCTTCCAGACACTGGTTCACCCGTTCAATATGGCCGTCCGTTTGTGGATGGTAGGTTGTACTGAATTTGAGAGCAACTCGAAGAGCTCGGAAAATGTGCTGATAGAGGGTGCTTGTAAAGATCCTATCACGGCCAGACACAATTTCCAGGGAAACTCCATGTAACCTCACGATATTATCCAGGAAGATGTCCACTATTTTCTCCACAGAGTATGGATGGGAGATGCCAATAAAGTGTGCATATTTTGTCAGTCCACAACCACTAGAATGACCTCTTTCCCATTGGATTTGGGCAGTGCTTCAATGAAATCGAGGCTAATGCAAGACCAAGGAATACCTGGAATTGGGAGTGGCTGCAAGAGACCAGCTAGGGTTGTGTGAGGTACTTTAACCAATTGGCATGTTGGACATTCAGAGAAAAAAAATTCCACCATTTGCTTCAGGTATGGCTGATACATTGCAAATGTATCTATAATTTTTGATGTTCCATGCTTGGTTTTATCCACTTTCTTGTGTTTTGTTCCACACTTTGGAGTACTTTTCATATGATTTCTTGGACTAACCTATTAACAAGAGCCACAGTGCCAGTTGCCTGTTTTCTGCTGTTTTTGGTTCCAGGAAAGTCAAAAAATGAATATTCTCGGAATTGGACGGGACAAAAGTGAAAGTGCCTATTTTTCCGGAAGTCATCAGATGCCAGAATATGAGACGGAGAGGGGCCAGAGGCTGGCCACACTACCTGGACGCGCGGCCAGGCTTGGCCCGCGCCAGGGGGTGGTGTGGTGGCCCCTGGCACCCTCGGCCTCCCCTTCTGCCTATATATTGCCCTCGGGACGAAAACCCTAAGTGCCCGATCAAAAATCCACGAAAGAGTCTGTAGCCGTCGTCATCTCCATCCCTAGATCGGGAGGGATCTGAAGCTCTTCCCGGCACCCTGCCGGAGAGGGGAATTCACCCTGGAGGCCTTCTTCATCACCATGCAAGCCTCCGGTGTGATGCGTGAGTAGTTCATCCTTGTACTACGGATCCATGTAGTAGCTAGATGGCTGGTTCTCCTCCTTTGTGCTTTCATGTTTAGATCTTGTGAGCTCCGTTCATGATCAAGATCATCTATATTGTAATTTTGCATGTTGTGTTTGCGGGGATCCAATGGATATTGAGATGCTATTTCAGATTGATTATTGATTCTATCATGTCTTTATTATTTGTGATCTTGCATGCTTTCCGTTGTTAGTAGCTATCTTGGCCAACTAGATGCTAGCAACTCCAAGAGTTAGTATTTATGCTCGATAGTGGGTTCATGCCTCTGGTAATCTGGGGAAGTGACAGAAATCTCTAAGGTACTAGATGTGTTGTTGCTACTAGGGAGAAAACAAGAATCCTTCATAGAACAATCGTATTGTTTACTTTACACGCAGTTCGTAAAGCAATAATCTGTTGCTTGCAACTTAATACTGGAGGGGGGTCGGATGATAACCTGAAGGTGGATTATTATGCAGTTGGATGGCGGTCTATGTATAATGTTGTAATGCCCAATCAAGTCTCAAAGGAGTCAAGATGATTAGTATATGCATGTATTGCTTTCTCGATGTTTGTCAATTGCTCCGCTGTAATTTATTCACCCAGCATGTTATCTATCTAAGGAGAGCCACCTCTAGTGAACTATGGATCCTGGTCCTTTTTCTTTACATACAATCTATAAACTATTTACTGCTTTGTGTTTACTTTCTGCAAACTTTTACTTCTTTCCATTCGATACGTTTAATCATTTATTTTCAGCAAAACACGGTGAGATTGACAACCTCATCGCAAGTTGGGGACGAAGTTCTGTGGTTGTGTTGTGCAGGTCTCCACGTTGCTACTAGCACCGGTAGTGCGCCCTGCCAAGGCTCAGCTAGCAACACCTTTGGGGTGTTTCCTTGCTCCTACTGGTTCGATTAAACCTTGGTTTCATAACTAAGGGAAACTTGCTGTTGTGCTCATCATACCTTCCTCTTGGGGTTCCCAACGAGCTCTACATCAACACCGCACCAGCACTTTTATGGCGCCATACACTGAGCCATAAAGCATTTTTCTGGCGCTGTTGCCGGGGAGTCAAGGACATCTTCACAAGGGGAGTCCCTCATAACCAATCTCTTTACTTTGTTATTTTTGTTTTGCTTAGTTTCTTTTTGTTTTGTTGTTTTCTTATCAAAAACACACAAAAAATTAGTTTTACAAGTTTGCTTTCTTTATCAAAACCCCCAAAAAAATGACTACTCTTGAAAACACTAAGTTGTGTGACTTCACTAGCACCAACAACAATGATTTTAGGAGCACACCTATTGCTCCACCTGTGCCTGAAGATACTTTCTTTGAGATAAAACCTGCTTTGCTCAATCTTGTTATGAGAGAACAATTTTCTGGTATTGGTAATGAAGATGTTGCTTCCCATCTAAATAACTTTGTTGAACTTTGTGAAATGCAAAAGCATAGGGATGTAGATGGTGATATTATTAAGCTGAAATTGTTTCCTTTCTCTTTGAGAGGAAAAGCTAACGAATGGTTGAATTCCTTAACTAGGAATAGTATTGATTCTTGGAATAAGTGCAAAGATGCTTTCATTGGAAAGTACTATCCTCCTGCTAAGATTATATCTATGAGAAGTGAAATAATGAAGTTTAAACAACTTGATAATGAGCATGTTGCTCAAGCTTGGGAAAGAATGAAATCTTTGGTAAAGAATTGTCCCACTCATGGACTAACTGCTTGGATGATCATCCAAACTTTTTATGCAGGGTTGAACTATTCTTCAAGGAACTTATTGGATTCTGCTGCTAGAGGTACCTTTATGACCATCACTTTGGGTGCTGGAACAAAACTTCTGGACAATATAATGGTTAATTATTCTGAATGGCATACTGAGAGAGCTCCACAAGGTAAGAAGGTAAATTCTGTTGAGGAAACCTCCTCCTTGAGTGATAAGATTGATATTATTATGTCTATCCTTGTTAATGGGAAAGGCCATATTGATCCAAATAATTTTCCTTTGGCTTCTTTGGTTGCTCAAGAAGAGCAAGTTGATGTGAACTTCATAAGAAACAACAACTTTGGCAATAATGCTTATAGGAGTAATTTTGGTAACAACAATTATAAGCCATATCCTCCCAACAATGGTAATGCTTATGGAAGTTCTTACAACAACAATAGGAGTGCACCCTCTGAACTTGAAGTTATGCTTAAAGACTTTATTAGTAAACAAACTACTTTCAATAAAACTATTGAGGAAAAACTCTCTAATGTTGAAAGAAATATAGCATCTTTGGCTGAAGCCCAATCTTCTTTGAATAAAATGGCTGCTAAACCTGAAACTAATGATAATCCCTTTGTAGCTACTAATGCCATACAAGTAAGAATTGATCAAAATGTTAGACTATTAGCTGAATTACATGCTAAGTGGGAAAGAGAATATGAAATTGCTAGAAACATTAGTGTTTCTACTATCACCACCACTAGTGTTAAGGCTAGTAATAGTTCTACTACTCTAGATGATAATTTTGATTTTGATCTTGATGGTTGCAATATATCTGAAGTTATTAAGTTCCTACAAAAGCTTGCTAAAAATCCTAATGCTAGTTCTATGAACATGGCCTTTACAAAACACATTACTGATGCTCTCATAAAGATTAAAGAAGAAAAGATGAAACATAAAGCTTCTATTCCTATAAAACAAGAAGATGGTTGGGAATCCATCATTAATATGAAAGTGAATGACTTTGATTTCAAAGCTTTATGTGACCTTGATAGTAGTGTTTCTATTATGCCTAGAAGGATTTATGATATGCTTGATTTGCCTCCACTTGAAGATTGTTATTTGAATGTCCCACTTGATGATAATGCTAAAAAGAAACTCATGGGGAGTCTTAATGATGTTCTTATTATGGTTAATAATGCCTATGTCCCCGTTGATTTCTATGTTTTGGATGTTGAATATAATGCTTCTTGTCCTATTACTTTGGGAAGACCTTTTCTTATAACTGTTGGTGCCATCATTGATATGAAAGAAGGCACCATTAAATATCAACTCCCACTCAAGAAAGGTATAGAACACTTCCCTAAGAAGAGAGAGAAGATTTATTTTGCTTCTCCTATGAAAACAAAGTTTGGTCTTAATGCTTCTTCATTTGAGAACACTTGATTCTTTCTTTGCTTCTTATGCCTAACTTAAAGGCGTTAAAGAAAAGTACTTATTGGGAGATAACCCAAAACTTTTAGATGAGTCTTGGAAGTTAATACTTCAGTAATAACCGCTCCTTATCCTTTTTATTTGCTTTTTGTGCCAAGAATAACCTCTATTCAGAGAGAAGTAATGATTGGGAAAGTTGCTGTCCCGAAACAGATTTCCGTGCTTCACCGTAAACATTCGTGTAAAATCTCTGAACGTCTTTTTGAGGCGTGAATGTTTGTGCTTCTGCCACAGGTTGTTATCTAACTTTCGTTAGTTCAACACTTTTTGATTTGAGCAATAGAACGTCTTTGAAAAAAATCGTCTTTACCTGCTGGTCTGTTTTGACAGATTTCTGCCATTTTCTGCATTTGCTTCTTGTTGGTTCCTTTTTGAGTTCTTTTGGGGAAATGAGCCTTTTGAGGGAAGTTGTACAGTAGATAGTGTTCTAATGGAAGTTTATTTGGTGTTAGAACTAAACCTTAAGACTTATTTATCTTGAGTGCACTAATGTTGCTAATAAAGATTGTGTGAAGTTTTGTATGAAGGAAAAATTTCAGGTGTATGGAAGGAATGAGTAATGAGATGAAGGATGGACTAAAGCTCAAGCTTGGGGATGGCACGCGTGTCACCCAAAGAAATACCCAAGAAGTACAAGCGTCAAAGCTTGGGGATGACCAAGGCATGCCCTTCTTCATCAATAAAAATCCCAGGTTTCTTCCAAACGCTTCATTTTTATTGTTTCATGCGCGGTTGTGTTGTTCTTGGAGCGTCTTCTTTTTCGTTTTCATTTGCTTGGTTTTCTTAGTTTGCTGAATAAATTGGTTGGACCCCCTCTTTCATACATTGGTTTGCAAATAGTTTGGTTTGGTTTGGAAAAGAGTAGGAAAGTTCATGCTTATGTGGTAAAAAGAGCTGGTTTTTGACTGTGGCCTATGCTTTGTCATGCCATGTTTGATATTGTTTTGGCTTTATGCTTAGTATTCTTTGTTGTAGCATGACTTGTTATAAACAATTGAGATTTCTTAATGTGCCTTGGATGAATCATGCGTTGTTTTAGCATATTAAAGCATAGTATAGTGGTATTCTCCTTTGATGCTTTATTTGGGTTGACTTGGCACATGCTCACACCATGTTATGACTATCTCAAGTCACCATAGCCTTTATGATCCTTTAGTTTTCAACTTGTAGTATCACTTTATGCTTTGATCAATGATGTTTTGTCGTTCTGCATGATTATGGCCATTATTGCTCTCTTAGTTTGTCGCTCCTAGTCTTTTGCTAGCCTCCACAACCAAGTATGAGTTCTAGTCATGCATCCAACTCCCTAAACCAAGTTATTCCAAAGAGTCCACCATACCTACCTACTAGCTTATGCTATTCCAAGTATATTCATGCTTTTGTTTACCTTCCAAATTAAACTTGTTATGAGAAAACTAGTGATTAAAGCTCTCACGAACTTGATGGCACACTTTACTTTTCTTGCCCTTAATAAACTTGAACCATTGTGTCGTCTATGTTGTATATGCTTGCACTTATTTGTTGGGAATTAGCAGAACCATGCTTTCATGGGGAACGCTTTCAACATTGCACGGGTACTTGTACCTAGTTGATATCATGGTCTTTTGTATATGGATGTCGTCGGTATGAAATGAAAGGGGAGCTTGTAAGTCCATAGAGTTATGTATATGTGTTAGAGAAACGCCTAGGCCGATGGTATAATCCATGCTGACATGGTGGAAACCTGTAGCGTAACCATAATCAGCTGTCTATGAAGCATTCTTCTTATAAAAAAAAGAGTCCTATGTTGAGAAAAAAGAGAAAAAGAAAAAAAGGAGATATTATGAAAAGAGGAAAGAGAGAAAAAAGCACCATATTCCCATGGTTAATAAGAAGATTGCTGAGATGCTCGTTGTCTGCTTGCCTTGTCATTTTGATATGGGGATTCTTCCGTATCATCGGGCAAGGGGTACCCCGTTGGCGGTTCTCTATGATACACATGTACTTACGATGACAAGAATTTACCGGTAACTAAACATGAGTAGCATGAGGAGCGGCCCTCGTATACAAGGGACATGAGATTTCTGACTTATACTTCGTCAAGCATGTACACCATAGTTTGTTCACTTTAACCTTAATCACTTCAAGATGCTTATGATAGGGGCAATGAGAGCTGAAAGCTATAAGTACCATAATTTTTGGAAGCTCTTTAAGAGACTTGAATCCCTACTTCCTTCTATGAAGGCCTTTCTTCCACCATTATATTGAGTCTCCACCTTCTATCTTTATGCACCTACTTTGAGAGCATAGTGGCCATTCTTAGTTCTATGTGCATTGTCCCAAGACTAGTTGATTGTTGCATAACTTGATATTGCTTGTTTTAAACTCATTGTATCTAGTCACTCTTATGAACTTTGAAGGTGTCCTATGCATTTATATTTGCTACTCTATTGAGGGACAAGCTGAATGCTATTATGCTATCTTTTCTTTATGTGAAACAAACAAACGTCTTGCAAAGCATTGTTATTCATGAATCTTTTGTTTGTGCCTTTTCATGTTGCATCATAGTTTCTTTGTCTTATTGCTAGAACCTTGTCTTTCATGTTATGATTGAAGTACTATGATCCCAGCTTTGAATGTTTTACAAATACTTTGATCAAGTCTTTGATGGTGCATGTCACCTTAAAAATTATTCTTTCTTTTTATCACTTACCTACTCGAGGACGAGTGATACATTGCAAATGTATCTATAATTTTTGATGTTCCATGCTTGGTTTTATCCACTTTTTTGTGTTTTGTTCCAACTTTGGAGTACTTTTCATATGATTTCTTGGACTAACCTATTAATAAGAGCCACATTACACTACACATTTTCTGCTGTTTTTGGTTCCAGGAAAGTCAGAAAATGAATATTCTCGGAATTAGACGGGACAAAAGCCAAAGTGCCTATTTTTCCGGAAGTCATCAAGTGCCAGAATACGAGACGGAGAGGGGCCAGAGGCCGGCCACACCACCTGGCCGTGCGGCCAGGCTTGGCCCGCGCCAGGGGGTGGTGTGGTGGCCCCCGGCACCCCCTCAGCCTCCCTTTCCGACTATAAGATGCCCTCGGAACGCAAACCCTAAGTGCCCAATCAAAAATCCATGAAATAGTTTGTAGCCGCCGTCATCTCCATCCCTAGATCGGGAGGGATCTGAAGCTCTTCTTGGCACCCTGCCGGAGAGGGGAATTCACCCTGGAGGCCTTCTTCATCACCATGCAAGCCTCCGGTGTGATGCGTGAGTAGTTCATCCTTGGACTACAGATCCATGTAGTAGCTAGATGGCTGGTTCTCCTCCTTTGTGCTTTCATGTTTAGATCTTGTGAGCTCCGTTCATGATCAAGATCATCTATTTGTATTCATACATGTTGTGTTTGCGGGGATCTGATGGATATTGAGATGCTAATTCGGATTGATTATTGATTCTATCATGTCTTTGTTATTCGTGATCTTGCATGCTTTCCGTTGTTAGTAGCTATCTTGGCCAAGTATATGCTAGCAACTCCAAGAGTTAGTATTTATGCTCGATAGTGGGTTCATGCCTCTGGTAATCTGGGGAAGTGACAGAAATCTCTAAGGTACTAGATGTGTTGTTGCTACTAGGGAGAAATCAACAATCTTTTGTTCATAGAACAATCGTATTGTTTACTTTACACGCAGTTCGTAATGCAATAATATGTTGCTTGCAACTTAATACTAGAGGGGGTTCGGATGATAACCTGAAGGTGGATTATTAGTCATAGATGCAGTTGGATGGCGGTCTATGTATAATGTTGTAATGCCCAATCAAGTCTCAAAGGAGTCAAGATGATTAGTATATGCATGTATTGCTTTCTCGGTGTTTGTCAATTGCCTCGCTCTAATTTGTTCACCCAACATGTTATCTATCTAAGGAGAGCCACCTCTAGTGAACTATGGATCCCGGTCCTTTTCTTTACATACAATCTACAAACTGTTTACTTTTTGTGTTTACTTTCTGCAAACTTTTACTTCTTTCCATTCGATACGTTTAATCCTTTGTTTTCTGCAAAACACGATGAGATTGACAACCTCATCGCAAGTTGGGGACAAAGTTCCGTGGTTGTGTTGTGCAGGTCTCCACATTGCTACTAGCACCGGTAGTGCGCCCTGCCAAAGCTCAGCTAGTAACACCTTTGGGGTGTTTCCTTGCTCCTACTGGTTCGATTAAACCTTGGTTTCATAACTAAGGGAAACTTGCTGCTGTGCTCATCATACCTTCCTCTTGGGGTTCCCAACGATCTCTACATCAACACTGAGCCATCAAGCATTTTTTCAGGCGCGTTCTTGGTGAGTCAAGGACATCTTCACAAGGGGAGTCCCTCATAACTAATCTCTTTACTTTGTTGTTTTTGTTTTGCTTAGTTTCTTTTTGCTTTGTTTGCTTGTTTTGTTATTCAAAAAATACAAAAAAAAATAATTTTACTAGTTTGCTTTCTTATTTGAAAAACACAAAAAAATTAGTTCCTTTCTTAAGTTGCCACTATGCCTAGCCAAACTGATATTACTTTCGCAAAAATATTTGCTAGGTTGAACACTCTTGAAACTAGCACTACTAGCTTAGAAAGTTCCTATAATACGCTTAGGGAGCATCACAATTATGTTCCAATAAACTCTGAACCATCAAAGTGGTTCCCTACAGTAAAGATTGAGATAAACACTGAAACTTTTCAAGCTCGCTGTGATATCATGTCTGAATTTTGTCTTATGCCTAAAGATATTTATGAATCACTGAATACTTGGGGGATTACTAAAGGAGGAAAAGAAATATCTCTTGCTAATAATGCTACCATATTACCTCTTGGAATAGCTGAAGGAGTGTTTACAAAGATCCTTGGGAAAATGATTTCTACTGATTATCTTGTTATTGAATGTGCAGGAAAAAGACAAATTACACTTGGAAGGTCCCTATTAGAACTCCTTGGAGTAATAATAGATGTGGGAAAGGGGACCATGCACCTTTGTTCTCCACCAAACAATCATATTTTCCCCAAGGTTAAGAATATAAGTAAGAGAGGTAAGGGCAAGAAATTTGGTTTTAATGCTTCTTCATTTGAGAACACTTGATTCTTTCTTGCTTCTTATGCCTAACTTAAAGGCGTTAAAGAAAAGTACTTATTGGGAGATAACCCAAAAGTTTTAGATGATACTTGGAAGTTATTACCTCACTAATAACCTCTCATTATCCTTTTTATTTGCTTTTTGTGCCAAGAATAACCTCTAATGACAGAGAAGTAATGATTGGGAAAGTTGCTGTCCCGAAACAGATTTTTGTGCTTCACAATAAAAATTCGTGTAAAATCTCTGAACGTCTTTTTGAGGTGTGGATTTTTGTGCTTCTGATCCAGGTTGTTATCTAACTTTCGTTAGTTCAACACTTTTTGATTTGAGCAACAGAAGGTCTTCGAAAAAATTCGTCTTTACCTGCTGGTCTGTTTTGACAGATTTCTGCCATTTTCTGCATTTGCTTCTTGTTGGTTCCTTTTTGAGTTCTTTTGGGGAACTGAGCTTTTTGAGGGAAGTGCTACAGTAGCTAGTGTTCTAATGGAAGTTTATTTGGTGTATAACTGAACCTTAATACTTATTTATCTTGAGTGCACTAATGTTGCTAATAAAGATTGTGTGAAGTTTTGTATGAAGGAAAAATTTCAGGTGTATGGAAGGAATGAGTAATGAGATGAAGGATGGACTAAAGCTCAAGCTTGGGGATGCCACGCGTGTCACCCCAAGAAATATCCAAGAAGTACAAGCATCAAAGCTTGGGGATGCCCAAGGCATTCCCCTTCTTCATCAATAAATATCCCAGGTTTCTTCCAAACACTTCATTTTTATTGTTTCATGCACAGTTGTATTGTTCTTGGAGCGTCCCGTTTTCATTTTGGTTTTTTGTTTGCTTGGTTTTCTTAGTTTTCTGAATAAATTAGTTGGACCCCCTCTTTCATACATTGGTTTGCAAATAGTTTGGTTTGGTTTGGAAAAGAGTAGGAAAGTTCATGCTTTTGTGGTAAAAAGAGCTCGTTTTTGACTGTCGCCTATGCTTTGTCATGCCATGCTTGATATTGTTTTGGCTTTATGCTTAGTATTCTTTGCTGTAGCATGACTTGTTATAAACAACTGAGATTGCTTAATGTGCCTTGGATGAATCATGCGTTGTTTTAGCATATTAAAGCATAGTATAGTGGTATTCTCCTTTGATGCTTTATTTGGGTTGACTTGGCGCATGCTCACACCATGTTATAACTATCTCAAGTCACCATAGCCTTTATGATCCTTTAGTTTTCAACTTGTAGTATCACTTTATGCTTTGATCAATGATGTTTTGTCGCTCTGCATGATTATGGCCATTATTGCTCTCTTAGTTTGTCGCTCCCAGTCTTTTGCTAGCCTCCACAACAAAGTATGAGTTCCACTCATGCATCCAACTCCTTAAACCAAGTTATTCCAAAAAGTCCACCATACCTACCTACTAGCTTATGCTATTCCAGGTACATTCATGCTTTTGTTTACCTTCCAAATTAAACGTGTTATGAGAAAACTAGTGATTAATGCTCTCACGAACTTGATGGCACACTTTACTTTACTTGCCTCTAATAAACTTGAACCATTGGGTCCTTCTTTTTTGTGTATATGCTTGCGCTTTATAAGTTGAAATTAGCAGAACCATGTTTCATGGGGAATGCTTTCAACATTGCACTTGTACTTTGTACCCCGTTGATATCATGTTCTTTTGCTTACGGATCCCGGCGGTGTGAAATAAAAGTGAAACTTGTAAGATCATGGAGTTTTTATGTGTGTTAGAGAAATGCCTGGGCCGCTAGCCTAAGCCATGCCTAATCATGGTGGAAACTTGCAGCATCACCATAATGAGCACTCTATGAAGCATCCTCAATAAAAACCTATGCAAATAGCAAATAAAAAGATCGCTGAGATGCTCATTGTCTGCTTGCCTTGTCATTTTGATTATGGGAAAGCTCCTGTATCATGTGCAAGGGGTACCCCGTTGGCGGTTCTTAATGATACACATGTACTTACAATGACAAGAGGTTACTCGTGACTGAAGTTGAGTAGCATGAGGATCGGTCTTTGTAAGTAAGGGGCATGAGATTTCGGTTTATAACTTGTCAAGCATATCCTCTTAGTTGTGTCATTTTAACCTTAATCACCTTCAAGATGCTTATGATAGGGGCAATGAGAGCTGAAAGCTATAAGTACCATAATTTTTGGAAGCTCTTTATGAGACTTGAATCCCTACTTCCTTTTACAAAAGGCCTTTCTTCCACCATTATATTGAGTCTCCACCTTCTACCTTTATGCACCTACTTTGAGAGCATAGTGGCCATTCTTAGTTCTATGTGCATTGTCCCAAGACTAGTTGATTGATGCATAACTTGATATTGCTTGTTTTAAACTATTGTATCTAGTCATTCTTATGAACTTTGAAGGTGTCCTATGAATTTATATTTGCTACTCTATGAGGGACAAACTGAATACTATTATGCTATGTTTTCTTTATGTGAAACAAACAAACGTCTTGCAAAGCATTGTTATTCATGAATCTTTTGTTTGTGCCTTTTCATGTTGCATCATAGTTTCTTTGCTTATTACTAGAACTTTGTCTTTCATGTTATGATTGAAGTACTATGATCCCAACTTTGAATGTTTTACAAATACTTTGATCAAGTCTTTGATGGT
This sequence comes from Avena insularis, assembly GCA_023614405.1. NCBI lineage: Eukaryota > Viridiplantae > Streptophyta > Magnoliopsida > Poales > Poaceae > Avena > Avena insularis. The sequence goes on from CM042689.1 coordinate 371,768,997, forward strand.
GCATGTCACCTCAAAAATTATTCTTTCTTTTTATCACTGACTGATACATTGCAAATGTATCTATAATTTTTGATGTTCCATGCTTGGTTTTATCCACTTTCTTGTGTTTTATTCCAACTTTGGAGTACTTTTCATATGATTTCTTGGACTAACCTATTAACAAGAGCCACAGTGCCAGCTGCTTGTTTTCTGCTGTTTTTGGTTCCAGGAAAGTCAGAAAATGAATATTCTCAGAATTGGACGGGACAAAAGCCAAAGTGCCTATTTTTCCGGAAGGGATCAAGTGCCAGAATACGAGACGGAGAGGGGCCAGGGGCCGGCCACACCACCTGGCCGTGCGGCCAGGCCTGGCCTGTGCCAGGGGGTGGTGTGGTGGCTCCCGGCACCCCCTCGGCCTCTCCTTCCGCCTATATATTGCCCTTAGGACGAAAACCCTAAGTACCCGATAAAATATCCACGAAAGAGTCTATAGCCGCCGTCATCTCCATCCCTAGATCGGGAGGGATCTGAAGCTCTTCCCGACACCCTGCCGGAGAGGGGAATTCACCCTGGAGGCCTTCTTCATCACCATGCAAGCCTCCGGTGTGATGCGTGAGTAGTTCATCCTTGGACCACGGATCCATGTAGTAGCTAGATTGCTGGTTTCTCCTCCTTTGTGCTTTCATGTTTAGATCTTGTGAGCTCCGTTCATGATCAAGATCATCTTTTTGTAATCCATACATGTTGTGTTTGCGGGGATCCGATGGATATTGAGATGCTATTTTAGATTGATTATTGATTCTATCATGTCTTTGTTATTTGTGATCTTGCATGCTTTCCATTGTTAGTAGCTATCTTGGCCAAGTAGATGCTAGCAACTCCAAGAGTTAGTATTTATGCTTGATAGTGGGTTCATGCCTCCGTAACTGGGAAGTGATGAAATCTCTAAGGTACTAGATGTCTTGTTGCTACTAGGGAGAAAACAACAATCCTTTGTTCATAGAACAATCGTATTGTTTACTTTACGCAGTTCAGAAGCAATAATCTGTTGCTTGCAACTTAATCTTTGGAGGGGTTCGGATGATAACCTGAAGGTGGATTAGTAGTCATAGATGCAGTTGGATGGCGGTCTATGTATTATGTTGTAATACCCAATCAAGTCTCAAAGGAGTCAAGATGATTAGTATATGCATGTATTGCTTTTGTCGGTGTTTGTCAATTGCCCCGCTGTAATTTGTTCACCCAGCATGTTATCTATCTAAGGAGAGCCACCTCTAGTGAACTATGGATCCCGGTCCTTGTATTTTACATACAATCTACAATCTTTTACTGCTTTGTGTTTACTTTCTGCAAACTTTTACTTCTTTCCATTTGATACGTTTAATCCTTTGTTTTCCGCAAAACACGGTGAGATTGACAACCTCATCGCAAGTTGGGGACAAAGTTTTGTAGTTGTGTTGTGCAGGTCTCCATGTTGCTACTAGCACCGGTAGTGCGCCCTGCCAAAGCTCAGCTAGTAACACCTTTGGGGTGTTTTCTTGCTCCTACTGGTTCGATTAAACCTTGGTTTCATAACTGAGGGAAACTTGCTGCTGTGCTCATTATACCTTCCTCTTGGGGTTCCCAACGAGCTCTACATCAACACCGCACCAGCACTTTTCTGGGCGCCGTGCATTGTGCCATCAAGCATTTTTCTGGCGCCGTTGTCGGGGAACGAAGAAGAAGAAGAAACTCCCACGTCAACTACACGCCATTAAAGATTTTTACTGGTATTTGTTGGGAGTCAAGGACATCTTCACAAGGGGAGTCCCTCATAACCAATCTCTTTACTTTGTTGTTTTTGTTTTGCTTAGTTTTCTTTTTGCTTAGTTTGCTTGTTTTGTTATTCAAAAACACAAAAAAAATTAGTTTTACTTGTTTGCTTTCTTATTTGAAAACCCAAAAAAATGACTACTCTTGAAAACACTAAGTTGTGTGACTTCACTAGCACCAACAACAATGATTTTATGAGCACACCTATTGCTCCACCTGTGGCTGAAAATACTTTCTTTGAGATAAAACCTGCTTTGCTCAATCTTGTTATGAGAGAACAATTTTTTGGTATTGGTAATGAAGATGCTGCTTCCCATCTAAATAACTTTGTTGAACTTTGTAAGATGCAAAAGCATAGGGATATAGATGGTGATATTATTAAACTGAAATTGTTTCCTTTCTCTTTGAGAGGAAAAGCTAAAGAATGGTTGAATTCCTTAACTAGGAATAGTATTGATTCTTGGACTAAGTGTAAAGATGCTTTTATTGGAAAATACTATCCTCCTGCTAAGATTATATCCATGAGAAGTGAAATAATGAAGTTTAAACAACTTGATAATGATCATGTTGCTCAAGCTTGGGAAAGAATGAAATCTTTGGTAAAGAATTGTCCCACTTATGGACTGACTGCTTGGATGATCATCCAAACTTTTTATGCAGGATTGAACTATTCTTCAAGGAACCTATTGGATTCTGCTGCTGGAGGTACCTTTATGACCATCACTTTGGGTGCTGCAACAAAACCTCTGGACAATATGATGGTTAATTATTCTGAATGGCATACTGAGAGAGCTCCACAAGGTAAGAAGGTAAATTCTGTTGAGGAAACCTCCTCCTTGAGTGATAAGATTGATATTATTATGGCCATTCTTGTTAATGGGAAAGCCCATATTGATCCAAATAATGTTCCTTTAGCCTCTTTGGTTACTCAAGAAGAGCAAGTTGATGTGAACTTCATAAGAAATAACAACTTTGGCAACAATGCTTATGGTAATAATGCTTATAGGAACAATTTTGGTAACAACAATTATAAGCCATATCCTCCCAACAATGGTAATGCTTATGGAAATTCCTACAACAATAATAAGAGTGCTCCCTCTGAACTTGAAGTTATGCTTAAAGACTTTATTAGTAAACAAACTGCTTTCAATAAAACTATTGAGGAAAAACTCTCTAATGCAGAAAGAAATATAGCATCTTTGGCTGAAGCTCAATCTTATTTGAATAAAATGGCTGCTAAACCTGAAACTAATGAGAATCCCTTTGCAGCTACTAATGCTATACAAGTAAGAATTGATGAAAATGTTAGACTATTAGCTGAATTACATGCTAAGTGGGAAAGAGAAGATGAAATTGCTAGAAACATTAGTGTTTCTACTGTTACCACCACTAGTGTTGAGGCTAGCAATAGTTCTACTACTTTAGATGATAAATTTGATTTTGATATTGATGGTTGCAATATCTCTGATGTTATTAAGTTCCTACAAAATCTTGCTAAAAGTCCTAATGCTAGTGCTATGAACATGGCCTTTACAAAACACATTACTGATGCTCTCATAAAGATTAAAGAAGAAAAGATGAAACATAAAGCTTCTATTCCTATAAAACAAGAAGATGGTTGGGAACCCATCATTAATATGAAAGTGAATGACTTTGATTTCAAAGCTTTGTGTGATCTTGGTAGTAGTGTTTCTATTATGCCTAGAAGGATTTATCATATGCTTGATTTGCCTCCTCTTGAAGATTGTTATTTGAATGTCCCACTTGATGATAATGCTAAAAAGAAACTCATGGGGAGTCTTAATGCTGTTCTTATTATGGTTAACGATTCCTATGTCCCTGTTGATTTCTATGTTTTGGATGTTGAATACAATGCTTCTTGTCCTATTACTTTGGGAAGACCTTTTCTTATAACTGTTGGTACCATCATTGATATGAAAGAAAGCACCATTAAATATCAACTTCCACTCAAGAAAGGTAGAGAACACTTCCCTAAAAAGAGAGAAAATATATTTTTTGCTTCTCTTAAGAAAACAAAATTTGGTCTTAATGCTTCTTCATTTGAGAACACTTGATTCTTTCTTTGCTTCTTATGCCTAACTTAAAGGGGTTAAAGAAAAGTACTTGTTGGAAGATAACCGAAGAGTTTTAGATAAGTCTTGGAAGTTATTAATTCAGTAATAACCGCTCCTTATCCTTTTTATTTGCTTTTTGTGCCAAGAGTAACCTCTAATGAGAGTGAAGTAATGATTGGGAAAGTTGCTGTCCCGAAACAGATTTTTGTGATTCACCATAAAAATTCCTTAGAGAGCTATGTATGTCGGATTGAGCTGTAATTTTTTGTGCTTCTGCCCCAGATTGTTATATAACTTTAGTTAGTTCAACACTTTTTGATTTGAGCAACATAAGGTCTTCGAAACAATTCGTCTTTACCTGCTGGTCTGTTTTGACAGATTTCTGCCATTTTCTGCATTTGCTTCTTGTTGGTTCCTTCTTGAGTTCTTTTGGAGAATTGAGCTTTTTGAGGGAAGTACTACAGTAGCTAGTGTTCTAATGGAAGTTTATTTGGTGTTAGAACTGAACCTTGAGACTTATTTATCTTAAGTGCACTAATGTTGCTAATGAGATTGTGTAAAGTTTTGTACGAACGAAAATTTTCAGGTGTATGGAAGGAATGAGTAATGAGATGAAGGATGGACTAAAGCTCAAGCTTGGGGATGCCACGCGTGTCACCCCAAGAAATATCCAAGAAGTACAAGCGTCAAAGCTTAGGGATGCCCAAGGCATCCCCTCCTTCATCAATAAGAAACCTAGGTTTCTTCCAAACGCTTCATTTTTATTGTTTCATGCATAGTTGTGTTTTTTTTGGAGCGTCTTCTTTTTCGTTTTGGTTTTTAGTTTGCTTGGTTTGCTTAGTTTTCTGAATAAGTTGTTTGGACTCCCTCTTTCATACATTGGTTTGCAAATAGTTTGGTTTGGTTTGGAAAAGAGTAGGAAAGTTCATGCTTATGTGGTAAAAAGAGCTCGTTCTTGACTATGGCTATGCGTTGTCATGTTATGCTTGATATTGTTTTGGCTTTATGATTAGTATTATTTGTTGTAGCATGACTTGTTATAAACAATTGAGATTGCTTAATGTGCCTTGGATGAATCATGCGTTGTTTTAGCATATTAAAGCATAGTATAGTGGTATTCTCCTTTGATGCTTTATTTGGGTTGACTTGGCACATGCTCACACCATGTTATGACTGTCACAAGTCACCATAGCCTTTATGATCCTTTAGTTATCAACTTGTAGTATCACTTTATGCTTTGATCAATGATGTTTTGTCGCTCTGCATGATTATGGCCATTATTGCTCTATTAGTTTGTCGCTCCCAGTCTTTTGCTAGCCTCCACAACAAGGTATGAGTTCCACTCATGCATTCAACTCCCTAAACCAAGTTATTCCAAAGAGTCCACCATACCTACCTACTAGCTTATTCTATTCCAAGTATATTCATGCTTTTGTTTACCTTCCACTTGTTATGAGAAAACTAGTGATCCACGAACTTGATGGCACACTTTACTTTTTGCCTCTAATAAACTTGAACCATTGGGTCCTTATTTGTTGCGTATATGCTTGCGCTTTATAAGTTGAAATTAGCAGAACCATGTACCATGGGGAACGCTTTCAATATTGCACTTGTACTTTGTACCCCGTTGATATCATGTTCTTTTGCTTACGGATCCCGGCGGTGTGAAATAAAAGTGGAACTTGTAAGATCATGGAGTTTGTATGTGTGTTAGAGAAATGCCTGGGCCACTAGCCTAAGCCATGCCTAATCATGGTGGAAACTTGCAGCATCACCATAATGAGCACTCTATGAAGCATCCTCAATAAAAACCTATGCAAATAGCAAATAAAAAGATCGCTGAGATGCTCATTGTCTGCTTGCCTTGTCATTTTGATTATGGGAAAGCTCCCGTATCATGTGAAAGGGGTACCCCGTTGGCGGTTCTCAATGATACACATGTACTTACAATGACAAGAGCTTACTCGTGACTGAAGTTGAGTAGAATGAGGATCGGTCTTCGTAAGTAAGGGGCATGAGATTTCGGTTTATAACTTGTCAAGCATATCCTCTTAGTTGTGTCACTTTAACCTAAATCACTTCAAGATGCTCATGATAGGGGCAATGAGAGCTGAAAGCTATAAGTACCATAATTTTTGGAAGCTCTTTATGAGACTTGAATCCCTACTTCCTTTTACAAAAGGCTTTTCTTCCACCATTATATTGAGTCTCCACCTTCTATCTTTATGGACCTACTTTGAGAGCATAGTGGCCATTCTTAGTTCTATGTGCATTGTCACAAGACTAGTTGATTGATGCATAACTTGTTATTGCTTGTTTGAAACTTTTGTATCTAGTCACTCTTATGAACTTTGAAGGTGTCCTATGCATTTATATTTGCTTCTCTATTGAGGGACAAGCTGAATACTATTATGCTATGTTTTCTTTATGTGAAACAAATAAACGTCTTACAAAGCATGTTATTCATGATTCTTTTGTTTGTGCCTTTTCATGTTGCATCATAGTTTCTTTGCTTATTGCTAGAACTTTGTCTTTCATGTTATGATTGAAGTACTATGATCCCAGCTTTGAGTGTTTTGCAAATACTTTGATCAAGTCTTTGATGGTGCATGTCACCTCAAAAATTATTTCTTTTTATCACTTACCTACTCGAGCACTACAAGAGATGTGATTATCTGTGACGCACATTCAATGACGATTCAATAAAAAAACGTCATGTTTTTGGGAAAAACATCACTATTTTGGATGAATCTCTGACATTTTTTGCTGAATCGTCACAGAATGAGCGTCATATATAATCACATTTGTTGTAGTGGAGGACGAGCAAGAGTTAAGCTTGGGGATGTTGATACATTGCAAATGTATCTATAATTTTTGATGTTCCATGCTTGGTTTTATCCACTTTCTTGTGTTTTGTCCACACTTTGGAGTAATTTTCATATGATTTCTTGGACTAACCTATTAACAAGAGCCACGATTGCGGCTACATGTTTTCTGCTGTTTTTGGTTCGGAAAGTCAGAAAATGAATATTCTCGAATTGGGGGACAAAAGCCAAAGTGCCTATTTTTCCGGAAGGATCAAGTGCGAGAATCTGAGGCGGAGAGGGGCCGGGGCCACCACACCACCTGGCCGGCGGCCCGCCCGCGCCAGGGGGTGGTGTGGTGGCTCCCGGCACCCCCTCGGCCTCTCCTTCCGCCTATATATTGCCCTCGGGACGAAAACCTTAAGTACCCGATCAAAACTCCACGAAAGAGTCTGTAGCCGCCGTCATCTCCATCCCTAGATCGGGAGGGATCTAAAGCTCTTCCTGGCACCCTGCCGGAGAGGGGAATTCACCCTGGAGGCCTTCTTCATCACCATGCAAGCCTCCGGTGTGATGCGTGAGTAGTTCATCCTTGGACTACGGATCCATGTAGTAGCTAGATGGCTGGTTTCTCCTCCTTTGTGCTTTCATGTTTAGATCTTGTGAGCTCCGTTCATGATCAAGATCATCTTTTTATAATCCATACATGTTGTGTTTGCGGGGATCCGATGGATATTGAGATGCTATTTCAGATTGATTATTGATTCTATCATGTCTTTGTTATTTGTGATCTTGCATGCTTTCCGTTGTTAGTTGCTATCTTGGCCAAGTAGATGGTAGCAACTCCAAGAGTTAATATTTATGCTCGGTAGTGGGTTCATGCCTCTGGTAATCTGGGGAAGTGACAGAAATCTCTAAGGTACTAGATGTGATGTTGCTACTAGGGAGAAAACAACAATCCTTTGTTCATAGAACAATCGTATTGTTTACATTACACACAGTTCGTAAAGTAATAATCTGTTAATTGCAACTTAATACTGGAGGGGGTTCGGATGATAACCTAAAGGTGGATTATTAGTCATAGATGCAGTTGGATGGCGGTCTATGTATTATGTTGTAATGCCCAATCAAGTCTCAAAGGAGTCAAGATGATTAGTATATGCATGTATTGCTTTCTCGGTGTTTGTCAATTGCCCCGCTGTAATTTGTTCACCCAGCATGTTATCTATCTAAGGAGAGCCACCTCTAGTGAACTATGGATGCTGGTCCTTGTCTTTTACATACAATCTACAATCTTTTACTGCTTTGTGTTTACTTTCTACAAACTTTTACTTCTTTCCATTCGATACGTTTAATCCTTTGTTTTCCGCAAAAAAACGGTGAGATTGACAACCTCATCGCAAGTTGGGGACAAAGTTCTATGGTTGTGTTGTGCAGGTCTCCACGTTGCTACTAACATCGGTAGTGCGCCCTGCCAAAGCTGAGCTAGTAACACCTTTGGGGTGTTTCCTTGCTCCTACTGGTTCGATTAAACCTTGGTTTCATAACTGAGGGAAACTTGCTGCTGTGCTCATCATACCTTCCTCTTGGGGTTCCCAACGAGCTCTATATCAACACCGCTCCAGCACTTTTCTGGGCGCCGTGCATTGAGCCATCACTTACCTACTCGAGGACGAGCAGGAGTTAAGCTTGGGGATGTTGATACATTGCAAATGTATCTATAATTTTTGATGTTCCATGCTTGGTTTTATCCACTTTCTTGTGTTTTGTTCCAACTTTGGAGTACTTTCCATATGATTTCTTGGACTAACCTATTAACAAGAGCCACAGTGCCAGCTGCCTGTTTTTTTGCTGTTTTTGGTTCTAGGAAAGTCAGAAAATGAATATTCTCGGAATTGGACGGGACAAAAGCCAAAGTGCCTATTTTTCCGGAAGTCATCAAGTGCCAGAATACGAGACGGAGAGGGGCCAGAGGCCGACCACACCACCTGGCCGCGCGGCCAGGCTTGGCCCACGCTAGGGGGTGGTGTGGTGGCCCTCAGCACCCCCTCGGCCTCCCCTTTCGACTATAAGATACCCTCGGGACGTAAACCCTAAGTGCCCGATAAAAATCCACGAAAGAGTCTGTAGCCGCTGTCATCTCCATCCCTAGATCGGGAGGGATCTGAAGCTCTCCCCACCACGGAGAGGGAATTCACCACAGGCCTTCTTCATCACCATGCAAGCCTCCGGTGTGATGCGTGAGTAGTTCATCCTTGGACTACGGATCCATGTAGTAGCTAGATGGCTGGTTCTCCTCCTTTGTGCTTTCATGTTTAGATCTTGTGAGCTCCGTTCATGATCAAGATCATCTATTTGTATTCATACATGTTGTGTTTGCGGGGATCTGATGGATATTGAGATGCTAATTCAGATTGATTATTGATTCTATCATGTCTTTGTTATTTGTGATCTTGCATGCTTTCCGTTGGTAGTAGCTATCTTGGCCAAGTAGATGCTAGCAACTCCAAGAGTTAGTATTTATGCTCGATAGTGGGTTCATGCCTCTAAAACGAGGAAGTGAAATCTCTAAGGTACTAGATGTGCTGTTGCTACTAGGAGAAAATAACAATCTTTTGTTCATAGAACAATCGTATTGTTTACTTTACACTTGATTAAATAAAGCAATAATCTTTGCTTGCAACTTAATCTTTGGAGGGGTTGGATGATAACCTAAAGGTGGATTATTAGTCATAGATGCAGTTGGATGGCGGTCTATGTATTATGTTGTAATGCCCAATCAAGTCTCAAAGGAGTCAAGATGATTAGTATATGCATGTATTGCTTTCTCGGTGTTTGTCAATTGCCCCGCTGTAATTTGTTCACCCAGCATGTTATCTATCTAAGGAGAGCCACCTCTAGTGAACTATGGATGCTGGTCCTTGTCTTTTACATACAATCTACAATCTTTTACTGCTTTGTGTTTACTTTCTACAAACTTTTACTTCTTTCCATTCGATACGTTTAATCCTTTGTTTTCCGCAAAAAAACGGTGAGATTGACAACCTCATCGCAAGTTGGGGACAAAGTTCTATGGTTGTGTTGTGCAGGTCTCCACGTTGCTACTAACATCGGTAGTGCGCCCTGCCAAAGCTGAGCTAGTAACACCTTTGGGGTGTTTCCTTGCTCCTACTGGTTCGATTAAACCTTGGTTTCATAACTGAGGGAAACTTGCTGCTGTGCTCATCATACCTTCCTCTTGGGGTTCCCAACGAGCTCTATATCAACACCGCTCCAAAGACTTTTCCGGCGCTGCATTGAGCCATCACTTACCTACCGAGGACGAAAGGAGTTAAGCTTGGGGATGTTGATACATTGCAAATGTATCTATAATTTTTGATGTTCCATGCTTGGTTTTATCCACTTTCTTGTGTTTTGTTCCAACTTTGGAGTACTTTCCATATGATTTCTTGGACTAACCTATTAACAAGAGCCACAGTGCCAGCTGCCTGTTTTTTTGCTGTTTTTGGTTCTAGGAAAGTCAGAAAATGAATATTCTCGGAATTGGACGGGACAAAAGCCAAAGTGCCTATTTTTCCGGAAGTCATCAAGTGCCAGAATCACGAGGCGGAGAGGGCCGAGGCCGACCACACCACTGGCCGCGGCGCTTGGCCCACGCTAGGGGTGTGGTGGCCCTCAAGACCCTCGGCCTCCCTTCGACTATAAGATACCCTGGACGTAAACCCTAAGTGCCCGATAAAAATCCACGAAGAGTTCAGAGTCATTGTCATCTCCATCCCTAGATCGGGAGGATCTGAAGCTCTCCCAAAGACGCCACGGAGGGAATTCACCCTGGAGGCCTTCTTCATCACCATGCAAGCCTCCGGTGTGATGCGTGAGTAGTTCATCCTTGGACTACGGATCCATGTAGTAGCTAGATGGCTGGTTCTCCTCCTTTGTGCTTTCATGTTTAGATCTTGTGAGCTCCGTTCATGATCAAGATCATCTATTTGTATTCATACATGTTGTGTTTGCGGGGATCTGATGGATATTGAGATGCTAATTCAGATTGATTATTGATTCTATCATGTCTTTGTTATTTGTGATCTTGCATGCTTTCCGTTGGTAGTAGCTATCTTGGCCAAGTAGATGCTAGCAACTCCAAGAGTTAGTATTTATGCTCGATAGTGGGTTCATGCCTCGTAATCGAGGAAGTGTAAATCTCTAAGGTACTAGATGTGCTGTTGCTACTAGGGAGAAAATAACAATCTTTTGTTCATAGAACAATCGTATTGTTTACTTTACACGCAGTTCGTAAAGCAATAATCTTTTGCTTGCAACTTAATACTGGAGGGGGTTCGGATGATAACCTAAAGGTGGATTATTAGTCATAGATGCAGTTGGATGGCGGTCTATGTATTATGTTGTAATGCCCAATCAAGTCTCAAAGGAGTCAAGATGATTAGTATATGCATGTATTGCTTTCTCGGTGTTTGTCAATTGCCCCGCTGTAATTTGTTCACCCAGCATGTTATCTATCTAAGGAGAGCCACCTCTAGTGAACTATGGATGCTGGTCCTTGTCTTTTACATACAATCTACAATCTTTTACTGCTTTGTGTTTACTTTCTACAAACTTTTACTTCTTTCCATTCGATACGTTTAATCCTTTGTTTTCCGCAAAAAAACGGTGAGATTGACAACCTCATCGCAAGTTGGGGACAAAGTTCTATGGTTGTGTTGTGCAGGTCTCCACGTTGCTACTAACATCGGTAGTGCGCCCTGCCAAAGCTGAGCTAGTAACACCTTTGGGGTGTTTCCTTGCTCCTACTGGTTCGATTAAACCTTGGTTTCATAACTGAGGGAAACTTGCTGCTGTGCTCATCATACCTTCCTCTTGGGGTTCCCAACGAGCTCTACATCAACACTGAGCAATCAACAAGCAGGAGTTAAGCTTGGGGATGTTGATACATTGCAAATGTATCTATAATTTTTGATGTTCCATGCTTGGTTTTATCCACTTTCTTTTGTTTTGTTCCATACTTTGGAGTATTTTTCATATGATCTCTTGGACTAACCTATTAACAAGATCCACAGTGCCAGCTGTCTGTTTTCTGCTGTTTTTGGTTCTAGGAAAGTCAGAAAATGAACATTCTCGGAATTGGACGGGACAAAAGCCAAAGTGCCTATTTTTCCGGAACTCATCAGATGCCAGAATACGAGACGGAGAGGGGCCAGAGGCCGGCCACACCACCTGGTCGCGCGGCCAGGCTTGGCCCGCGCCAGGGGTGGTGTGGCCCCGCACCCCTCGACCTCCGTTTAGCCTATATATTGCCCTCGGGATGAAAACCCTAAGTGCCGATCAAAATCCACGAAAGAGTCATGGCATGTCATCTCCATCCCTAGATCGGGAGGATCTGAGCTCTTCCGGCACCTACGGAGAGGGAATTCACCACAGAGGCCTTCTTCATCACCATGCAAGCCTCCGGTGTGATGCGTGAGTAGTTCATCCTTGGACTACGGATCCATGTAGTAGCTAGATGGCTGGTTCTCCTCCTTTGTGCTTTCATGTTTAGATCTTGTGAGCTCCGTTCATGATCAAGATCATCTATTTGTATTCATACATGTTGTGTTTTCGGGGATCTGATGGATATTGAGATGCTAATTCAGATTGATTATTGATTCTATCATGTCTTTGTTATTTGTGATCTTGCATGCTTTCCGTTGGTAGTAGCTATCTTGGCCAAGTAGATGCTAGCAACTCCAAGAGTTAGTATTTATGCTCGATAGTGGGTTCATGCCTCTGGTAATCTGAGGAAGTGACAGAAATCTCTAAGGTACTAGATGTGCTGTTGCTACTAGGGAGAAAATAACAATCTTTTGTTCATAGAACAATCGTATTGTTTACTTTACACGCAGTTCGTAAAGTAACAATCTGTTGCTTGCAACTTAATACGAAAGGGGGTTCGGATGATAACCTGAAGGTGGATTATTAGTCATAGATGCAGTTGGATGGCGGTCTATGTATAATGTTGTAAGGCCCAATCAAGTCTCAAAAGAGTCAAGATGATTAGTATATGCATGTATTGCTTTCTCGGTGTTTGTCAATTGCCCTGCTGTAATTTGTTCACCCAGCATGTTATCTATCTAAGGAGATCCACCTCTAGTGAACTATGGATCCCGGTCCTTTTCTTTACATACAATCTACATATTGTTTACTTTTTGTGTTTACTTTCTGCAAACTTTTACTTCTTTCCATTCGATACGTTTAATCCTTTGTTTTCCGCAAAACACGGTGAGATTGACAACCTCATCGCAAGTTGGGGACAAAGTTCTGTGGTTGTGTTGTGCAGGTCTCCACGTTGCTACTAGCACCGGTAGTGCGCCCTGCCAAAGCTTAGCTAGTAACACCTTTGGGGTGTTTCCTTGCTCCTACTGGTTCGATTAAACCTTGGTTTCATAACTGAGGGAAACTTGCTGTTGTGCTCATCATACCTTCCTCTTGGGGTTCCCAACGAGCTCTACATCAACACTGAGCAATCAACAAGCAGGAGTTAAGCTTGGGGATGTTGATACATTGCAAATGTATCTATAATTTTTGATGTTCCATGCTTGGTTTTATCCACTTTCTTGTGTTTTGTTCCATACTTTGGAGTATTTTTCATATGATCTCTTGGACTAACCTATTAACAAGAGCCACAGTGCCAGCTGTCTGTTTTCTGCTGTTTTTGGTTCTAGGAAAGTCAGAAAATGAACATTCTCGGAATTGGACGGGACAAAAGCCAAAGTGCCTATTTTTCCGGAACTCATCAGATGCCAGAATACGAGACGGAGAGGGGCCAGAGGCCGGCCACACCACCTGGTCGCGCGGCCAGGCTTGGCCCGCGCCAGGGGTGGTGTGGTGGCCCCTGGCACCCCCTCGACCTCCCGTTTCGCCTATATATTGCCCTCAGGATGAAAACCCTAAGTGCCCGATCAAAAATCCACGAAAGAGTCTGTAGCCGCTGTCATCTCCATCCCTAGATCGGGAGGGATCTGAAGCTCTTCCGGCACCTGGAGAGGGAATTCACCACAGGCCTTCTTCATCACCATGCAAGCCTCCGGTGTGATGCGTGAGTAGTTCATCCTTGGACTACGGATCCATGTAGTAGCTAGATGGCTGGTTCTCCTCCTTTGTGCTTTCATGTTTAGATCTTGTGAGCTCCGTTCATGATCAAGATCATCTATTTGTAATTCTGCATGTTATGTTTGCGTGGATCCGATGGATATTGAGATGCTATTTCAGATTGATTATTGATTCTATCATGTCTTTGTTATTTGTGATCTTGCATGCTTTCCGTTGTTAGTAGCTATCTTGGCCAAGTAGATGCTAGCAACTCCAAGAGTTAGTATTTATGCTCGATAGTGGGTTCATGCCTCTGTAACTGGGAAGTGATAGAAATCTCTAAGGTACTAGATGTCTGTTGCTACTAGGAGAAAATAACAATCTTTTGTTCATAGAACAATCGTATTGTTTACTTTACACGTAGTTAAATAAGCAATAATCTGCTTGCAACTTAATACTAGAGGGGGTTCGGATGATAACCTGAAGGTGGATTATTAGTCATAGATGCAGTTGGATGGCGGTCTATGTATAATGTTGTAATGCCCAATCAAGTCTCAAAGGAGTCAAGATGATTAGTATATGAATGTATTGCTTTCTCGATGTTTGTTAATTGCCCCGCCGTAATTTGTTCACCCAGCATGTTATCTATCTAAGGAGAGCCACCTCTAGTGAACTATGGATCCCGATCCTTTTTCTTTACATACAATCTACAAACTATTTACTGCTTTGTGTTTACTTTCTGCAAACTATTACTTCTTTCCATTCGATATGTTTAAACCTTTGTTTTCAGCAAAACACGGTGAGATTGACAACCTCATCGCAAGTTGGGGACAAAGTTTTGTGGTTGTGTTGTGCAGGTCTCCACGTTGCTACTAGCACCGGTAGTGCGCCTTGCCAAGGCTCAGCTAGCAACACCTTTGGGGTGTTTCCTTGCTCCTACTGGTTCGATTAAACCTTGGTTTCATAACTGAGGGAAACTTGCTGCTGTGCTCATCATACCTTCCTCTTGGGGTTCCCAACGAGCTCTACATTAACACCGCACTAGCACTTTTCTGGCGCCATACACCGAGCCATCAGTGGCCAACAAAAAACCTTTTTGATTCTTTGATATGTAGCCTTAGCTCCTGAATGTCCTCCAATAGCAGAGTTGTTAAATGTCCACTGTCAGGATCTAGCACATAACTCAATTTCACATCTTCCATCCAATCAGGAACACAGATAGTAATAGCATGGCAGTGAGAATATCTTCTAGAAAGTGCATCTGCTGCAATGTTTTCTTTCCCTTTTTGTACTCGATGGTGTAATCAAACTCCAACAGTTTGAGAAGGAGCTTATATTGCATTCCATCAGTGAGCTTTTGGGTAGTCATGAACCTGAGGCTTTGTTGGTCTATTTTGATGATTAGTGGGTTGCCCAACAGGTAGTGGCGCCATTTCTTGAGTGCCTCTAAAATGTCTAGTGCCTCTTTCTCATATACAGATTGTGCTGCAGCTTTGACTCCCAAACATTTGCTCATATGTGCCAATGGTCTGCCTGCCTGCATCAGAGCAGCTCCAATTCCTGTACCACAAGCATCTCCCTCCAGAACAAATGGTTTAGAAAGATCAGGTAGAGCTATTTCTAGGCAAGTACTCATGATTGTCTTCAGCTTTTCAAATGCATCTGTGTGTTCCTGTGTCTAGACAAATGCATTCTTTTTCAGGAGATCATGAAGAGGTCTGCAAATCTGTCCATATTGCTTGACAAATCTTCTATAATATCTAGTGAGGCCTAGGAAGCCTCTGAGTTTGCTGACATTCTTGGGAATGGGCCATTTACCAATTGCTTCAATGTTCTGTGGTTTTGTGGCCATCCCTGAGCATATATTACATGTCCTAGGTATTCCACTTGAGATGTGGCAAAAGAACACTTGGACAGTTTGACAAAGAGAGTATGTTGATGGAGTATTTGCAAAGCAATCTTTAGATGTGTCAAGTGTTCAGATAAGTTTTTGCTGTATATGAGGATGTCATCAAAGAATACTAAGATGGATTTTCTCAGGTGTGCTTTGAATATATTGTTCATCAGATTTTGGAATGTAGTTGGTGCATTAGTTAACCCAAAAGGCATAACAGTGTACTCATAATGGCCCATATGTGTCTTGAATGTTGTTTTTGGGATGTCAGCAGTATTCATGCGAATCTGATGATAGCCTGACCTGAGATCTAACTTGCTGAATATGGTAGCCCCTTGTAGTTCATAAAGGAGATCTTCTATGACAGGCATGGGAAATTTGTTCTTGATGGTAATGGAATTGAGCAGTCTGTAATCCACACACAGTCTCCAACTACCATCTCTTTTTCTTACCATCACAGTTGGTGAAGAATAAGGACTTAAACTTGCTCTAATTTCTGCATTTTTTAGCATTTTCAGAATTATCTCTTCCATGGCATCATTTTGCATGTGTGGTACTCTATAAGGCCTGAGGTTTGGCGGTTGTGCCCCATCCACCAATGGTATGCTATGATCACAGTCCCTAGCTGGAGGAAGACTAGTAGGTTCAGAGAGGACTGTTTGGAATTCCTGTAATAGCTTCTCAATTTCAGTGGGAATGGGAGTTTTGTCTGATTGAGTCTTGATACGTCCATTTTGCATCACTATTCTATGTCATAATTCACTGTTATTCATTGATATATTTCATATTAAGAGGTGATACTTATGTTATTTCATCTGTTTTTGCATGGTTGATGACTTTTGGAGCATGGACCGCTGCAGTCAGGATTCTGATGGAAAAGGTGTTGTTTGGAGGCAAAATTCGCGATGATCAGAAAATCCGGAAAAATACATGGAAAATCCTATTTTTCCAGAAGACGAAGGAAGCCAGAAGGGGGGATGGAGATGGGCCACAGGGGGCCCACACCACCCCCTAGCGCGGGCCAGCCTAGGCCACGCCACCAGGTGGTGTGGCCACCCTGGTCCACCCCTGGCACTCCCCTCTGGCGTATATTATTCTCCCGAAACCCTAAGACTCGGGGAGCGACCACAGAAAGATTCCGCCGCCTCTACGGGGCGGAAAACACCGAGGGAGAAAGATCTCTCCGGCAGACAGATTTCTGCCGGGGGAATTCCTTCCCGGAGAGGGGAGATCATCACCATCAACACCACCATCAAGCTGGACTTCATCGGGATCATCATCATCATCACCACCATCATCACCCTCATCACCATCTCCATATTGATGTAACAATTGGGTTGAATCTTGCATAGTTCATAGGGGAAACTTTCCCGGTGTTGATTACTCTTTGTATTTGATGCTATTGAGTGAACCATTGAATTATCTTTTATGTTTAGATTGGTATACATCATTATTCCATCTCTGATCATGATCCGTATGATGTCTTGTGAGTAGTTCGTTTTGTTCTTGAGGACATGGGACAAGTCATGTTGTTAGTAGTGGAGTTGTGTTGAGAAAGATTCAATAGTTTGATATTTAAGTTGTGGTGTACTTCTTCTAGTGGTGTCATGTGAACGTCGACTACATGACACTTCACCTATATGGGCCTAGGGGAATGCATTGTGTATTTGGCTACTAATCGTAGGGGTTGCTGGAGTGACAGAAACCTGAACCCCCGTTAGGAAACCATTGCACAAGGGATGTAAGGGTCTTAGAGTTTAAAGCTATGGTTAGGTTTTTACCTTAATTGCTTTCTTGTACTTACGGATGTTTGCAAGGAGTATAATCACAAGTATGTATTAGTCCTAGGAAGGTCGGTACATTAGCATAGGTTCACCCACACAACACTTAGCAAGCTAAAGAAGATTAATCAACTATATGAAGCGAAAGCACTTGACAGTCTTCCCATGTGTCCTCGAGAACGTTTGGTCATCTTAAGAAATACAACCAGCTTGTCCTTTGCTGCATAAAGGATTGGGCCACTTGCCGCATTTATTTTTATTGTCTTTTGTTTACTCGTTCTTTCTTTACTTGCATAATCAAAAACCCCTAAAAAGTCGTTTGCTAAGTATTTCTAGAGAATTCCTGATCCATACCACTAGCCAGCACCTTCTGCTCCTCATTGGGTTCGACACTCTTACTTATCGAAAATACTGCGATACACCCCCTATACTCCTATACTTGTGGGTCATCAAGACTATTTTCTGGTGCCGTTGCCGGGGAGTGAAGCGCTATTGGAGAGTGGAACTGGTAAAGGAAACTTCTACTGTGAGTATTGTTTACTTCTGTTAGTTGCTTTATTTTCGTTATGGATAATTCGCTGAGTTTCTTATTTGGTAATGCTACTACCACTGCTAAGGTAGTAGATAAGCCACCGCCTGCTGAGAATGATGCTTTCAAAATACCTACAATAATTATTGATCGTGTTATGGATAACTATTATGTTGGGGATGGAACTGTCCATCCCGGTGATCATTTACTCTTTATACACGAATTATGCGGGTTGTTCAAATGTGCAGGTATTACTACAGATCAAGTTAATAAGAAGTTATTCTCATTATCACTGAAAGGAAGAGCTGAGGAATGGTATAAGCTGCTGTAGAATGGTCAAGCTCTTGAATGGGAGGAAATAGTGCCTCTCTTTTATTCAAAGTTTTATCCTCCTAGTGAGACTCATAAAGATCGGAATCAAATATACAACTTTTGGCCTCTTGATGGAGAGAGTATAGCTCAAGCTTGGGGGAGATTGAAGTTACTAATGCTCAAATGTCCCATTCATGAGCTCCCCAACAATATTATTATCAATAATTTTTATGCAAGGCTTTCTCTTCATGATAAAGATTTATTGGATGCTTCTTGTGCTGGATCATTCACTCGCATGGAAGAAGAAGCTAAATGGGATCTTCTGGACCGTATTCAAGACAATGCTAAAGCTTGGGAGAATGACAAAGGTAGAAAGTCAGGTATAAATTATGATTATGAATGCATTGAATCTTTTATGGGAACTGATAACTTTCAAAATATTAAAAATGCTTAGAAGATGGACACAAATAAACGTTGAACCTGTGGTAGCAATTGTGAAAGACCTTGTCACTAAAAGCATAGAAGATGGACACATAGTCTTTTGTGAGGATGCTTCTAATATTGTTTCACATCCTAACAGAACTAAAAAGGCTAGTGTTCCTATGCTTTCTGTTAGAATTGGTGATCATTGCTATTATGGTTTATATGATATTGGTGCAAGTTCTAGTGCTATTCCTTATGAGCTTTACAGAGAAATTATGCACGATATCAGTCCATGCGAATTAGAAGAGATTGATGTGGTTATTCACCTTGCTAATAGAGAGACCATCTCTCCAATTGGCATTGTATGAGATGTGGAAGTTCTTTGTGGTAAGATTAAGTATCCTGCTGATTTTCTAGTACTTGGTTCGGCTGCTAGTAAAACTTATCCTATCATTTTTGGTAGACCTTTCTTGAGTACTTGTGGAGCTATTATAGATTGCAAGAGGGAGAAAATCTTGACTAAGTTTGATGGGGAATCTTATGAGTTTAATTTCTCGAAATTTGCTAAAGAACCTTGTGAAGAGGAAACCCATAATGAGGATTTGAGAGTTGAACAACTTGCTTCTATTTCTCTTGCTCCTAACAATGCTTTGCAGCAATTTATGGAAGATCATGAAAGTGAAATCTTCATGGAAGAAAGGAATGAGATTGACAAGATTCTCCGTGATCAGCCTAAGATGCTTAAGCATAACTTGCCTGTAGAAGACTTGGGTACCACGTTGCCACCTAAAAAGGATCCGGTCTTCGATCTAAAACCTCTCCCTGATGATCTTAAATACGCTTATATTGATGATAAAAAGATATATCCTGTTATTATTAGTGCTAAACTTTTAGGAAAGGAAGAAGAAAGGTTATTGGAGGTTTTGAGGAAACACCGAGGAGCTATGCGCTATACTCTGGATGATTTAAAAGGGATTTCACCTACTATATGTCAGCATTCTATCACCATAGAACCAGATGCAAAGCCAGTAGTAGAGCACCAACGACGTTTAAATCCTAGGATGAATGAAGTGGTAAGGAATGAGGTATTGAAACTCCTTGATGCTGGTATTATTTACCCTATTGCTGATAGTGAATGGGTTAGTCATGTTCATTGTGTTCCTAAAAAGGAGGTATTACCGTTGTTCCTAATGATAATGATGAGCTCATTCCTCAAAGAATAGTAGTAGGCTATAGTATGTGCATTGATTTTAGAAAAGTCAATAAAGTTACTAAGAAAGATCACTACACGCTTCCTTTTATTGATCAAATGTTGGAAAGGTTGTCTAAATAGACCTATTTTTGTTTTCTTGATGGTTATTCTGGTTTCTCTCAAATTGCTGTTAAACAACAAGATCAAGAAAAAACTACTTTTACTTGCCCTTACGGAACTTATGCTTATAGACGTATGCCTTTTGGATTATGTAATGCTCCTGCTACTTTTCAAACGCGCATGTCTGCTATCTTTCATGGTTTTTGTGAGGAGATTGTAGAAGTGTTCATGGATGACTTTTCTGTCTATGGAACTTCTTTTGATAATTTTCTGCACAACCTTGATAAAGTTTTGCAGAGATGTGAAGAAACTAATCTTGTTCTTAATTGGGAGAAATGCCACTTCATGGTTAATGAAGGGATTGTCCTTGGGCATAAAGTTTCTAAAAGAGGTATAGAATTTGATAGAGCTAAGGTTGAGGAAATTGAGAAGATGCCATGCCCAAGAGACATCAAAGGTATTCGTAGTATCCTTGGTCATGCTGGTTTCTATAGAAGGTTTATTAAAGACTTTTCTAGGATATCAAAACCCCTCACTAATCTTCTTCAAAAAGATGTACCCTTCGTTTTTGATGATGATTGTAAGGGAGCTTTTGAAACTCTTAAGAAGGCTTTAACTACAGCCCCTATTGTTAAACCACCTGATTGGAGTTTACCCTTTGAAATAACGTGTGATGCTAGTGATTTTGCTGTAGGTGCTGTCCTTGGGCAACAAATTGATAAAAAGATAAACGTTATTCATTATGCTAGTAAGACTTTACACGCTGCTCAAAGGAATTATGCTACCACTGAAAAAGAATTTCTAGCTATTGTTTTTGCTTGTGATAAGTTTAGACCCTATATTGTAGACTCAAAAGTCACCATTCATACTGACCATGCTGCTATTAACTACCTTATGACGAAGAAGGATGACAAGCCTAGGCTTATTAGATGGGTGCTGCTTTTACAAGAGTATGATCTACATATAGTAGATAGGAAAGGTGCTGAAAACCCTGTAGCTGATAATTTATCTCGACTGGAAAACATCTCTTTTGACCCTATGCCTGTTAATGATAGTTTACCAAATGAGCAGTTAGCCACAGTAGGGGTAAGCTCATGAGGGAGCCCTTGGTATGCTGATTATGCTAACTTTATTGTCTCCAAGTATTTGCCTCCAACTTTTATAGCTCAGCAAAGGAGGAAGTTCTTCTATGATTTGAGGCATTATTTTTGGGATGACCCACACTTATACAAAGAAGGAGTGGATGGTATTATGCGAAGATGTGTTCCAGAATATGAACAAAAGGAGATATTGCGTAAATGTCATGGTAGTGCTTATGGAGGACATCATGCAGGAGATAGAACTGCACAAAAGGTGCTATAATCAGGTTTCTATTGGCCTACCCTTTTTAAAGATGCAAGAAAGTTTGTTTTACCTTGTGATGAATGTCAACGTGTTGGTAATATTTCTAGACGCAATGAAATGCCTATGAACTACTCTCTAGTTATTGAACCCTTTGATTGCTGGGGATTTGACTTTATGGGTCCTTTCCCTCCCTCGAAAGGTTATACTCATATTCTTGTTGTCATTGATTATGTTACTAAGTGGGTACAAGCCATTCCTACGAAGAGTGCTGATGGGGAAACTTCTCTAAAAATGCTGATGGGGAAACTCCGCGAAAATACTATCCAACTATATTTTTTGCAGTTTTCGGTCAATAAGGGAAGCTACGAAGCGAAAAAGGGACGAAAACGGAGCCAGGGTGGCTCACACCACCCTGTGGCGTGGGCCCACCCCTAGTCGTGCCACCAGGTGGTGAGTCCACCCTGGACTCCGCCTCCGACTCGTTTTCTCCCAGTACCTTCCTTTTGTTTTGAAACTTCGTAATATATAATCCCCCAGATCCCCCGAGGTTTGTATATCGTGTTTTCGTTGTGTTTTCATTTTTATATGTTTCATCTAGGAACTATCTTTGAAAGCTTAGAAGCACAATGGTGTCCGCCAAGGATAAGGGAAAGGAGCCTATGGAGGAAGATCTCCAAGACCCCGGGAAGGAGAAGGAGATCAAGAGTGAATATGAAGAGGAGGCAAAGCACACCGGCACTACCATTGCAAGCATTGGAGTGGTGGCAAACCCTACCCGAACTATTTCAATTGGAGGGAAGCCTCCTCATCATCGTTCAGATCCCTGGTCACTTCCTCCACGCACCAAGAATCCTTTCCATACTCTTATCCATGAGCATCAATACCAGAATATGCCCAAGGGGAAATTACCCTCCAATTGGGATTTGCCTCGTTCTAGCTATGCAGGGAAAGAAGACTTCAAGGAGGTAGAGTGGGGGGGAAATCGCAAGAGCTAGGATTCTCAACCCGACATGATCATGAGCCGCATTGAGCAAAACTCACAGCTTATCCGAAATCTCACCTTCGAGATTGAGGACTTGGGGAAACTGATCAAAGAGCTCATCAAGAGGATACCACCACCACCAAAGGAGTAATTTGTCATAAGGTTTGGCATCCCCTTGGTTTGTTCCAAGCTTGGGGGAGTGCCGCGATATCACATCACTATCTTCTATCTTTTTACCTTATTAGTAGAGCCATATCATGAATAGAGAAGTTATTATGTAGGATGGTTTGCATTATGGAAGTGTCTCCTCTCTCGTTAGATATGTATCCCTTGGTGTGAGTTGCCGTTATGGAATATTAATGAGAAGTTCTATCATTTACTCTTTGGCATAGCTTATATTAGTTTTCAATTCGTGGTTATATGATTGATCTTGTTGTTAGTATTGGTATCACTTTGGGATCATTGAGTTAATTTAGTTGGTTTTGGAAAACCTGGCTCGGTCAGTAGCAACACTACTTTTGAGAGTTGAATGAAAAGATAAAAGTGAAGGAGATATGCCCTAGAGGCAAATAATAAATAGGTTTTTATTATCATATCTCAGTTAGTTTATAATAGTTTCATATTATGCTATAACTGTGCCAAGTAGAAACATTGGTACAGGTGTGGTATGAACAACCAAGTCCCTAGTAGCCTCTATTCATACTAGTTCGTTGGTCACGAAGATGATCTAGGTTTCAAGATCATGGGCATTTATGCCGATTGACAACGAGATCATATCATTGGAGAATGATGTGGTTGGACATTCCTCGAAGGATTGCAACACGATCAAGTCATATGGTTCATTGTTGCAACAGCTATACCTAGACTCCTTCTCCTTAGACCGTGAGCTCATATTACTCACGCTTCCTAGGTGCTTAGATCGCATCAACCGTCATCTGTAATACGGTGGCCATAAAGGTGTATGTTGGGTATTCAAGGAACAAAGATGACATGTGACTGCAAGACCGGGATTTGTTCACCCACATGACGGGTAAAGATACATACGGCCAACTTGGTGAGATTACATCTATAAATGTTGCAACATGTGACTAGGTCACGGGGATGTAATATCACGGTAACAAGAAAACAGAACTTGTTGTGAACGAGATTTAACAAAGGTATGGGATACCATTGATCGGATCTCAGACAAGTTGTATCGAGAAACAAAAGGAAGAGGATTCTACATTTAGACGGTTCAAACGACATTGTCATCAGGAATGCATAGGGTTCACACGGACATCCCTGGTCCCTCTGTTGATCATTGATATAGATCATGTCTAGAGCATTCCCGAGCCGTGAGAGGATACACTTAAGGGTATGATGAGAGCGATCATTCGTAAGACGAAATCACAGTAGAGAAAGAGAGAAAGCCGGAATCGTTCTGCGAAGAGATCCGAAGTTGTTTAGAGAAAGAATAAAGGAAAAGCCCCGAAAAGTGTTTTCGAATAAATGGGAATTTAAATATATATTTATTATATGTTAATTGTGAATTAATATATTATAAATAATATTTAGATTAAGATTTATAAAGGCAAATTTTATATTAGGCTAAATCCCGGAGGGAAATAGTCTAGAAGAAAAAGCTGCAGAAAAAGAATTGGAAAAAGGAAAATAGCTAGCCCCGTGGGCGGTAGATAAATGCCGCCGCACAGGGCGACACGCAGCCGGGCCACGCGAAGCAGACGCGAGCTGGGCCCCCCGCGCTAGCCGGCCCACCCGGGCAGGGTCGGGCGAGTCGCCACCTGGCTCCGCCGCAGTCATGATGCCGCTGTGCCCACCCGGGTGAGGACTCAAGGCCAGCCAAGGTCACCCGGCCAGCTTCTCCTCTCCTCCCTGCCCCCCTCCGCTTTGGGCATTGGGCGCCACCCGACCCGACCCTAGCTGCACGCTCGCACTATGGTTTGTCTTTGGCCCCATGCCCAGCCGGCTGGAGTGCCCCTTTTTCCTCTTTTCTTTATCTATTTAGTCCCACATGGAGCACCTAAGAGGGAGGGTACACCTCTCTTAGCCTATATAAGGAGGTGCCCGTGGGAGGACTAAAACACACAATTGGAGAAGTCCTTTGGTTGACTTTCTCCTCCTCCCTCTCTCTATACCTTGTGACCATGGCCCCAAGTATGGGCTGTGCGATCGAGGCACACCTGCAGTACGCCGTTGCGCTGCAGGGATTCCTAGCCGGATATCAACTTCCGCACTCCCGGTGGGATCAGGGAGCCGGAGGTCTCATCATGCACCGGATGTGTACGAAGACACGAGGCGCAACACTTGGGGCGCTAGAATATCGTGAGCCGGAGCTGTTGCACGATGAAGATGATGAAGATCAAGAAGGAGCAAGGGGTGACCTGCGAGGAGCTTCGCGACCTTGAGGTCGGCTTCGAGTATGACTACTTCAACCACGTTCCCCGCAGAACGTTAACCGCGTACGGTCTACAAGGGTATGTACTCTCTACGCTCCGGCCGTTACCGCATTACTACATAGATAGATCCTAGGTAGTTTCTAGGGTTTCAACGTAGGAATTTTTTTGTTTTCCGCACCGATCCCAACAAAAAATACTCTAAAGAAATATAATTTCATCATCTTTCTTTATTGATTTGCTCATAAGTCTAGTATTCTCTAGTTAAGATCTTTTGTGCTTCCAAGGAAGATTGCATGTTTGTCTTTATCGCTTGTATGTTTGTTTGTTTCCTTCAACTCTTATACTTGCTACCCAGCCTTGCTAGCCAAAAACCTGTACTGAGAGGGAATTCTTCTCGTGCATCCACTCCTTTAAACCAAAACCTTTGCCATTTGTGTCCACCATACCTACCTATTAGCACTATTGCTATTCCAAGTAAATTCTTGTTTTATCTACCTCCCAAATTAAACTTGTTATGTGAAAATTAGTGATTAAAGCTCTCACGAACTTGATGGCACACTTTACTTTCTTGCATTTAATAAACTTGAACCATTGTGCTCACCTATGTTGCGTATATGCTTGCGCTTTGTGAGTTGTGAATTAGCAGAACCATGCTGTCATGGGGAACGTTTTCAACATTGCACTGGTACTTTGTACCAAGTTGATATCATGTTCTCTTGTCTATGGATGTCGTTGGTGTGAAATGAAAGGGGAGCTTGTAAGTCCATGGAGTTATGCATGCGTGTTAGAGAAACAGATTTTTGTGCTTCACCGTAAAGATTCGTGACGGATCTCTGTATGTCGGATTGAGCTTAATTTTTTGTGCCTTTGCCCCAGGTTGTTATTTAACTTTTGTTAGTTTTGCACTTTTTGATTTGAGGAACAGAAGATTTTCTAAAAAATTGATCTTTACCTGATGGTCTGTTTTGACAGATTTTGCCACTCTTGCATTTGCTTCTTTATTCGATTTCCTTTTTGAATTATTTTTGGGTGTTCGGAAGGAGTTGCTACAGTAGCTTATGTTTTGATGGTTTTCAGTTGAAGTTGGACTCAAAAGGTTTTATCACTTTACTTATACTAATGTTGTTAATGAGAACTGTGTGAAGTTTTGTGTGAAAGAAATCTCCAGGTAGTGGAGATAATGGTGTAATAAGGAAGATAAAGGTTTTATGACTCAAGTAATAAGAATATGAATATGAAGATATTGATGTTATTCAAGTGATGACTCCGAAAGAATCTACAAGATACCAAATTCAGAGACCTGCAGAGTCTGTTTTCAAATAGGTAACAGTTCTGATAAGAAAAGTTCCACGAAAATACTATCCAACTATATTTTTGCAGTTTTTAGACAATAAGGAAAGTTACGAAGCGAAAGAGGGACGAAAACGGAGCCAGGGTGGCTCACACCACCCTGTGGCGCGAGCCCACCGCTGGCCGCGCCACCAGGTGGTGTGGCCACTCCGGACTCTGTTTCTGACTCGTTTTCTCCCAGTACCTTCCTTTTGTTGTGAAACTTCGTAATATATAACCCCCCGGATCTCCCAAGGTTCGTATATCGTGTTTTCGTTGTGTTTTCGTGTCAATCTTTTTCTGCCAGGACATACTCTTTGAAGATTTAGAAGCACAATGGTGTCTGCCAAGGATAAGGGGAAGGAGCCTATGGAGGAGGATCTCCAAGATCCCAAGCAGGGGCTGCCACCTTTAGTCTCTTGCCCTGCATCAACGGAAGCCCTACGAGTCACTAAGGAGTTATGTGATAAGTACCGAGACTTGAGGAGGAACGTGGACATGCTTCAATGGGAGAATAATAGGCTTCGCAAGATGCTGGAAGATTTCCTCACATCAACTAAGAAAATATTACCACCACCACCGAAGGAGTAATTCGTCATCAAGTTTGGCATCCCCTTGGTTTGTTCCAAGCTTGGGGGAGTGCCGCGGTATCACATCACTATCTTCTATCTTTTTACCTTTTTAGTAGAGGCATATCATGAATAGAGAAGTTATTATGTAGGATGGTTTGCATTATGGAAGTGTCCCCTCTCTCGTTAGATATGTATCCCTTGGTGTGAGTTTCCGTTATGGAATATTAATGAGAAGTTCTATCATTTACTCTTTGGCATAGCGTATATTAGTTTTCAATTCGTGGTTATATGATTGATCTTGTTGTTAGTATTGGTATCACTTTGGGATCATTGAGTTAATTTAGTTGGTTTTGGCAAACCTGGCTCGGTCAGTAGCAACACTACTTTTGAGAGTTGAATGAAAAGATAAAAGTAATCTAAAGAAATATAATTTCATCATCTTTCTTTCTTGATTTTCTCATAAGTCTAGTATTCTCTAGTTAAGATCTTTTGTGCTTCCAAGGAAGATTGCATGTTTGTCTTTAGCGCTTGTATGTTTGTTTGTTTCCTTCAACTCTTATACTTGCTACCCAGCCTTGCTAGCCAAAAACCTGTACTGAGAGGGAATTTTTCTCGTGCATCCACTCCTTTAAACCAAAACCTTTGCCATCTGTGTCCACCATACCTACCTATTAGCACTATTGCTATTCCAAGTAAAATCTTGTTTTATCTACCTCCCAAATTAAACTTGTTATGTGAAAATTAGTGATTAAAGCTCTCACGAACTTGATGGCACACTTTACTTTCTTGCATTTAATAAACTTGAACCATTGTGCTCACCTATGTTGCGTATATGCTTGCGCTTTGTGAGTTGTGAATTAGCAGAACCATGCTGTCATGGGGAACGATTTCAACATTGCACTGGTACTTTGTACCAAGTTGATATCATGTTCTTTTGTCTATGGATGTTGTTGGTGTGAAATGAAAGGGGAGCTTGTAAGTCCATGGAGTTATGCATGCGTGTTAGAGAAACGCCTGGGCCGCTGGTCTAATCCATGCTGACATGGTGGAAACCTGCAGCGTAACCATAACGAGCATCAATGAAGCATTCTTCTTATAAAAAAGAGATAGATATTGAGAAAAAAGAGAAAAAGAAAAAAAAAGATTATGAAAGGAGGAAAGAGAGAAAAAAGGACCATATTCCCATGGTAAATAAGAAGATTGCTGAGATGCTTGTTGTCTGCTTGCCTTGTCATTTTGATATGGGGATTCTTCCGTATCATCGGGCAAGGGGTACCCCATTGGCGGTTCTCTATGATACACATATGCTTACGATGACAAGAACTTACCAGTGACTAAACTTGAGTAGCATGAGGAGCGGCCCTCGTATTCAAGGGACATGAGATTCTCAATTTACAACTTGTCAATGCATATCCTCATATTTGATCACTTTAACCTTAACCACCTAAAGATGCCTATGATAGGGGCAATGAGAGATGAAAGCTAGTAAGTATCATAATTTTTGGGAGCTCTTTATGAGACTCGAAAACCCTGCTTCCCTCTGCGAAGGGCCTTTCTTTTAATTTTTAGTTGAGTCAGTAAACCTACTCCCTTCTATCTCAGCAAGTATTTTGAATTGTTGTGTTTCATTCATTCATATGATGATTTATTCAATCATGTTTCTTATGTTCATTGTTTTGCACATTGCTCTTATCTTGATGTTTACTGCTTTGAAAGTTATCATTGAAAACCAGTTATTTGTGAACTCCAGCAAATTATCAAGTATTCTTCAACCAAGAGCTAAGTTTGCCATTACCAATTATGATTTACTTCATGTATCTCTATTGTGTTTCCTTTACTTATTGCAAGTTAAGTTATATAATAGTGAGTTGTCTTCTATTATGATCTATGTATTTGATGAATGTGATGCTTCTTGTCCGTATTCTTTTATCGACTTTTCACTCCATAAACCTCAGGCCATGTTTATTGAGCTCAGTTTCGCTTGGGGACAAGCAAAGTCTAAGCTTGGGGGGAGTTGATACGTCCATTTTGCATCACTATTCTATGTCATAATTCACTGTTATTCATTGATATATTTCATATTAAGAGGTGATACTTATGTTATTTCATCTGTTTTTGCATGGTTGATGACTTTTGGAGCATGGACCGCTGCAGTCAGGATTCTGATGGAAAAGGTGTTGTTTGGAGGCAAAATTCGCGAAGATCAGAAAATCCGGGAAAATGCATGGAAAATCATATTTTTCTAGAAGACGAAGGAAGCCAGAAGGGGGGCTGGAGATGGGCCACAGGGGGCCCACACCACCCCCTGGCGCGGGCCAGCCCAGGCCGTGCCACCAGGTGGTGTGGCCACCCTGGTCCACCCCTGGCACTCCCCTCTGGCGTATATTATCCTCCCGAAACCCTAAGACTCGGGGAGCGACCACAAAAAGATTCCGCCGCCTCTGCGGGGTGGAAAACACCGAGAGAGAAAGATCTCTTTGGTAGATAGATTTCTGCCGGGGGAATTCCTTCCCGGGGAGGGGAGATCTTCGCTATCAACACCACCATCAAGCTAGACTTCATCGGGATCATCATCATCATCACCACCACCATCATCACCATCAGCACCCTCATCACCATCTCCATATTGCTGTAATAATTGAGTTGAATCTTGCATTAGTTCATAGGGGAAACTTTCCCGGTGTTGATTACTCTTTGTAGTTGATGCTATTGAGTGAACCATTGAATTATTGTTTATGTTCAGATTGTTATACATCATTATTCCATCTCTGATCATGATCCATATGATGTCTTGTGAGTAGTTCGTTTTGTTCTTGAGGACATGGGAGAAGTCATGTTGTTAGTAGTGGAGTTGTGTTGAGAAAGATTCAATAGTTTGATATTTAAGTTGTGGTGTACTTCTTCCAGTGGTGTCATGTGAACGTCGACTACATGACACTTCACCTATATAGGCCTAGGGGAATGCAATGTGTATTTGGCTACTAATCATAGGGGTTGCCGGAGTGACAGAAACATGAACCCCCGTTAGGAAACCATTGCACAAGGGACGTAAGGGTCTTAGAGTTTAAGGTTATGGTTAGGTTTCTACCTTAATTACTTTCTTGTACTTACGGATGTTTGCAAGGGGTATAATCACAAGTATGTATTAGTCCTAGGAAGGTCGGTACATTAGCACAGGTTCACCCACACAACACTTAGCAAGCTAAAGAAGATTAATCAACTATATGAAGCGAAAGCACTTGACAGTCTTCCCATGTGTCCTCAAGAACGTTTGGTCATCTTAAGTAATACAACCGGCTTGTCCTTTGCTTCATAAAGGATTGGGCCACTTGCTACATTTATTCCTACTGTCTTTTATTTACTCGTACTTTTTTACTTGCTTTATCAAAAAACCGTAAAAATCCGTTTGCTAAGTATTTGCAGAGAATTCCTGATCCATACCACTAGCCAGCACCTTCTGCTCCTTGTTGGGTTCGACACTTTTACTTATCAAAAATACTACGATACACCTCCTATACTTGTGGGTCATCAACGAGATCGAACAAAGGTATGGAGATACCGTAGATCAAATCTTGGGTGAACTAGGTATCAAGTGGCAAAGGGAATGGGAAACAATTGTTTACGGTTCAAACGACATTATCATCGTGGAATGCACATGGGTCATTATGGGCATCCCGGTCCCGCTATTGATCATTGATGGAGATCATGTCTGTGCTATTCCCGAACCATGGGGAAATACACTTAAGGGTACGATGAGCTAGAGATCCTCTGTAAGTTGGAATCACCATATGAAAGAGAAAAGGAAACTGGAAAAGTTCCGTGAGAGAACCGGAATCGTTCTGGGAAAGATCCGAAGTCGTTCAGAGGAAATCGAAAGGGAACCAAAAGGTGTTTCAGGTCAAATCGGATTTTGTAATATGTATTTACATGTAAATTAATGTAATTAATATTAAATATAATATTAAAATCTAATTTGAAGGGGTATTTTACTAATGGGCCAAACTTCCTAGGGAAAAAGGGCCCATGAGGGAAAACCGGAAAGGGGAAGGGCTAAGGGCCAAAGGGCCAAGGCCTCGCCGCCTCAAGGGGGGCCACCCGGCCAGCCTAGGGCTGTGCGCGGGGTGGGACCACCCCTGGCCGAACGGCCCATGGTGCCCTAAGGGCCCATGCGCCTCCCCTCTCTCCCTTGTTTAGTCCCACATGGGAAACCCAAAAGGGAGGGCACACCCCCTCCCCCTATATAAAGGGGTGCCCATGGGTATGAATACACACACCAATATTTGGAGAAGTCCTTTGGTTGACTTTCTCCTTCCCTCTCTCTCTCCCGTCTCCATGCATTGGCACGGTCCCAAGTAAGGACTGTCCATGCAAGAGACATCGCACCTGCAGCACGTCGTTGCGCTTCAGGGATTCCAAGCCGGAGATCTACTTCCGCACTCCTAGCAGGGATCAAGGAGCTGGAGGTCGTCATCGTAGACCGTATGTGTATGAAAGGGGTGTAGTAGAGACAACTGTTGGATCCATGTTGTGGTTGGAATGTTTGTAGATTAGAAACGGTTCTATTGCGAAAGCCCTTACAACCACGTAAAACTTGCAAAATATAAAGTAGAGGTGTCTAACTTTATTTTGCAGGAGGGCTTGTGTTATGATATGGTATTGGTCGTTACGAAGGTAAAATTGGTTTACTTTTATGTTACTAAGTTAAGTAGTAATAGCCATCGTTCCGATGGACGACCGGGTGGTGGCGTCATGGACTTGGCGTCAAACCAAGGGCAATATGGAGATCATGCCAGAGCGCTCGATGGAGATCAAGGCACAAGAAGGACCATATCATATCACAATACACATCTGATGTTGATACCTGCTTTATATCTTATTATATGTTAGTATTAGATACTCAACGGTATCAAATAAGATAATCCCTATATAATTCCAATGATAGTGTTCCCCTTGTGTGTGCACCACCAAGAAAGTTTGTCGTTATGAAGCCGACCATGACGATCGGGGGCTAGACATATCTACATTCGCATACAGTGGGTGTAAGACCTCGGGACGTAAACCCTAAGTACCCGATCAAAAATCCACGAAAGAGTCTGTAGCCACCGTCATCACCATCCCTAGACCGGGAGGGATCTGAAGCTCTTCCTGGCACCCTACCGGAGAGGGGAATTCACCCTGGAGGCCTTCTTCATCACCATGCAAGCCTCCGGTGTGATGCGTGAGTAGTTTATCCTTGGACTACGGATCCATGTAGTAGCTAGATGGCTGGTTCTCCTCCTTTGTGCTTTCATCTCTAGATCTTGTCAGCTCCGTTCATGATCAAGATCATCTATTTGTAATTCTGCATGTTGTGTTTGCGGGGATCCGATGGATATTGAGATGCTATTTCAGATTGATTATTGATTCTATCATGTCTTTGTTATTTGTGATCTTGCATGCTTTCCGTTGTTAGTAGCTATTTTGGCCAAGTAGATGCTAGCAACTCCAAGAGTTAGTATTTACGCTCGATAGTGGGTTCATGCCTCTGGTAATCTTGGGAAGTGACAGAAATCTCTAAGGTGCTAGATGTGCTGTTCCTACTAGGGAGAAAACAACAATCCTTTGTTCATAGAACAATCGTATTGTTTACTTTACACGCAGTTCGTAAAGCAATAATCTGTTGCTTGCAACTTAATACTGGAGGGGGTTCGGATGATAACCTGAAGGTGGATTATTAGTCGTAGATGCAGTTGGATGGCGGTCTATGTATAATGTTGTAATGCCCAATCAAGTTTCAAAGGAGTCAAGATGATTAGTATATGCATGTATTGCTTTCTCGATGTTTGTCAATTGCCCCATTGTAATTTTTTCACCCACCATGTTATCTATCTTAAGGAGAGCCACCTCTAGTGAACTATGGATCCCGGTCCTTGTATTTTACATACAATCTACAAACTGTTTACTTCTTTGTGTTTACTTTCTACAAACTTTTACTTCTTTCCATTCGATACATTTAATCCTTTGTTTTCAACAAAACACGGTGAGATTGACAACCTCATCGCAAGTTGGGGACAAAGTTCTATGGTTATGTTGTGCAGGTCTCCACGTTGCTACTAGCACCGGTAGTGTGCCCTGCCAAGGCTCAGCTAGCAACACCTTTGGGGTGTTTCCTTGCTCTTACTGGTTCGATTAAACCTTGGTTTCATAACTGAGGGAAACTTGCTGATGTGCTCTTCATACCTTCCTCTTGGGGTTCCCAATGAGCTCTACATCATCATTGCACCAGCACTTTTCTGGGCGCCATACATAGAGCCATCAAGCATTTCTCTAGCGCCGTTGCCAGGGAGTCAAGGACATCTTCACAAGGGGAGTCCCTCATAACCAATCTCTTCACTTTGTTATTTTTGTTTTGCTTAGTTTCTTTTTGCTTTGTTTCCTTGTTTTGTTATTCAAAAACACACAAAAATTTAGTTTTACTAGTTTGCTTTCTTATTTGAAAACACAAAAAAATTAGTTCCCTTCTTAAGTTGCCACTATGTCTAGCCTTGATCCATTCACTATGTCACTCGAGGCAATGATTTTCACTTTTAAACAAGGAATTGAGGAAAGTTTTAAGGAAGCTTGGTCTAGAATCTCCGATCTATGTGAAAAACTGAGCCTAAAATGACTCAAAGCTTGTTCCTTAGCAGTTTTTACCTTGGGATTGCTCTTTGCTATAGATATGCTTTAGATGCTGTTGTGGGAGGAGATTCCCTCCAATGTAATGAGGATGATGCTATTAATTCTATAAAGAAGTTGATCCTCACTTACAACATGCCTAGCCAAACTGATATTTCTTTCGCAAAAATATTTGCTAGATTGAACACTCTTGAGACTAGCACTACTATCTTAGAAAGTTGCTATAATACGCTTAGGGAGCATCACAATTATGTTCCCTATAGTAAAGATTGAGATAAACACTGAAACTTTTCAAGCCCGCTGTGATACCATGTCTGAATTTTGTCTTATGCCCAATGATATTTATGAATCTTTGAATACTTGGGGGCTTACTGAAGGAGGAAAAGAAATATCTCTTGCTAATAATGCTACCATATTACCTATTGGAATAGCCGAAGGAGTGTTTACAAAGATCCTTGGGAAAATGATTTCTATTGATTATCTTGTTATTGAATGTGCAGGAAAAGGACAAATTACACTTGGAAGGTCCCTATTAGAACTCCTTGGAGCAATAATAGATGTGGGAAAGGGGACCATGCACCTTTATTCTCCACCAAACAATCATATTTTCCCCAAGGTTAAGAATAAAAGTAAGAGAGGTAAGGGCAAGAAATTTGGTCTTAATGCTTCTTCATTTGAGAACACTTGATTCTTTCTTGCTTCTTATGCCTAACTTAAAGACGTTAAAGAAAAGTACTTATTGGGAGATAACCCAAAAGTTTTAGATGAGTCTTGGAAGTTATTACTTCAGTAATAACCTCTCCTTATCCTTTTTATTTGCTTTTTGTGCCAAGAGTAACCTCTAATGAGAGAGAAGTAATGATTGGGAATGTTGCTGTCCCGAAACAGATTTCTGTGCTTCACCGTAAAAATTCGTGTAAAATCTCTGAACGTCTTTTTGAGGCGTGAATTTTTGTGCTTCTGCCCCAGGTTGTTTTATAACTTTCGTTAGTTCAACACTTTTTGATTTGATTAACAGAAGGTCTTCGAAAAAAATTCGTCTTTACCTGCTGGTCTGTTTTGACAGATTTCTGCCATTTTCTGCATTCGCTTCTTGTTGGTTCCTTTTTGAGTTCTTTTGGGGAATTGAGCTTTTTGAGGGAAGTGCTTCAGTAGCTAGTGTTCTAATGGAAGTTTATTTAGTCTTAGAACTGAACCTTAAGACCTTTTATCTTGAGTGCACTAATGTTGCTAATAAAGATTGTGTGAAGTTTTGTATGAAGGAAAAATTTCAGGTGTATGGAAGGAATGAGTAATGAGATGAAGGATGGACTAAAGCTCAAGCTTGGGGATGCCACGCGTGTCACCCCAAGAAATATCCAAGAAGTACAAGCGTCAAAGCTTGGGGATTCCCAAGGCATCCCCTTCTTTATCAATAAAAATCCCAGGTTTCTTCCAAACGCTTCATTTTTATTGTTTCATGCACAGTTGTGTTGTTCTTGGAGCGTCTTCTTTTTTGTTTTCATTTTGGTTTTTCGTTTGCTTAGTTTTCTGAATAAATTGGTTGGACCCCCTCTTTCATACATTGGTTTGCAAATAGTTTGGTTTGGTTTGGAAAAGAGTAGGAAAGTTCATGCTTATGTGGTAAAAGAGCTCGTTTTTGACGGTGGCCTATGCTCTGTCATGCCATGCTTGTTTTGGCTTTATGCTTAGTATTATTTGCTGTAGCATGACTTGCTAAAAACAATTGAGATTGCTTAATGTGCCTTGGATGAATCATGCGTTGTTTTAGCATATTAAAGCATAGTATAGTGGTATTCTCCTTTGATGCTTTATTTAGGTTGACTTGGCGCATGCTCACACCATGTTATGACTATCTCAAGTCTCCATAGCCTTTATGATCCTTTAGTTTTCAACTTGTAGTATCACTTTATGCTTTGATCAATGATGTTTTGTCGCTCTGCATGATTATGGCCATTATTGCTCTCTTAGTTTGTCGCTCCCGGTCTTTTGCTAGCCTCCACAACCAAGTATGAGTTCCACTCATGCATCCAACTCCCTAAACCAAGTTATTCCAAAGAGTCCACCATACCTACCTACTAGCATATGCTATTCCTGTTGGAATTATGCCCTAGAGGCAATAATAAAGATGTTATTATTATAATTCTTATTCATGATAAAGTTTATATTCCATGCTAGAATTGTATTAAGCGGAAACATTAATACTTGTGTGGTTTGTGAACAACACTGTGTCCCTAGTACGCCTCTATGGACTAGCTCATTGATCAATGATGGTTAAGGTTTCCTAACCATAGACATGAGTTGTCAATTGATAATGAGATCATATCATTGGGAGAATGATATGGTGGACAGACCCAAACTAAGCGAAGCAATTAGATCGTGTCATTGTGTTCATCTTTGCGAAGCTTTTACTATGTCAAATATTGTATTCCTTAGACCATGAAATAATACAACTCCCTGGTATCGGAAGAAAGCTTTGAGGTCATCAAACGTCATCCTATGAGAGGGTGATCATAAAGGTGTCTCTCAGGTGATCGGAAAGTATCTGTTGGGTTGTATGCATCGAGATGGGATTTGTCCCTCCCAAGTCGGAGAGATATACTTGGGCCCACTCGTAATCGATATCAACACCGCTTGCAAGCATGTGGTTAAGGAGTTAATCACAAAGTGATATCGGATTACGAACGAGTAAAGTATTTCCGTGAACGAGATTGAACTAGGTATGACGATACCGACGATCGAATCTCGCAAGTAAAATATCGCGAGACGAAGGGAATATATATATGGGATTGATTGAATCCTGGCATCGTGGTTCATCCGATATGATCATCGATGAATGTGTGGAGTCAATATGGGTGCCTGCACCCGCTGTTGATTATTGATAGAAGATCATGTCGCATATTCTCGAACCCAGGTCACACACTTAACGTGTCTCGACGCTAGGATAGATTGGATACTTGGTTTATGAATTTTTGTTCGAGTCTCGGATGGGATCCGGGACATCACGAGAGGTTCCGGAATGGTCCGAGAATAAGATTCATATAAGGCAAAGGCAGTTTTGGAGTTGAATTGTTCCGGATTAATCGGTATTGTACCGGAAGCTTCTAGAACCTTCCGGAAGGGGGCCAACGTGGTCCCACCTTCCGGGAGGGGGCATGGGCCTATGAGGGAGTGTCCTGGCCGCATTGGGCCAGGGGCACAAGGCCCCATAGGGCCCAGCCGATTCTAGATAGATTTAACTCGTTTAAATCTAGGGATAGAATTTCTAGATAAGGGGAGAGTTTAAATCGTTTAAACTAGAGATAGGCTTGGAGGAGGGGCTAGGGCTGGCCGCCCCTCCCCCTCTATATATAGAGGGCTGGTGCGCCCCTCCCCAACACAGATCTCCCTCCAAGCCCTAGTAGCCTTCGCCTTCCTCTCTCCTCCCATTGTTTGTAGGCGAAGCCTGCGCAGAAATTCTCCACCATATACACCACGTCGTGCTGTAGATCCAATCCATCTCTCCACCATACTTGCTGGTCCGAGGAAGGAGGAGACGTCGAGGTGTTGCACGTGTGCATCTCACGGAGGCACCGCCACTTGTGGTGCTAGATCGGATCGGATCGCGAGGAGGAGAAGCGAGTACGACTACATCACCCACGTTCCGACGAACGTTCCGCTGTGCGAATCTTCAAGGGTATGAAGATCTAATCCAATCTCTCTCGTTGTTTGCATCTCCTAGATTAGATCTTGGCTTTCCCTCTGTTCGCTTCCGTAGAAAATTTTGATTTACTATGCTGCGAAACCCTTCAGTGGTATCAGAGCTAGATCTATGCGTAGATGTGTTTCACGAGTAGAACGCAACATGGTTGTTGCGGGCGTTGATGTTTTCTGTTGCAAGCCTCTTGTTTGTGTTCTTCTTATGACGCGGGATAGTGAGATTGAAGCGGTCCAGGCCAACCTTACGCGACGTCGTCATGAGACCGCTCGCACTTGACGTGTGGCTTGTACCACACATGCGGCTGGTGGATGTCAATTTCTCTCACTATAGTTGTCATGGGATTAACACCGGAGTTTGGCAACCATAATATCACCGTTGTGGCTTTCCGTAGGTAAGAATCGTTCTTAGCATCTACTCCCATAAGCCACGTAAAACATGCAACAACAAAGTAGAGGCATCTAACTTGTTTTTGCAGGGAGTGTTTTCTGATATGGTATGGCCCAAGATGTGATGTGTATAATGTATGCGATGATCATGTTTTGTAATGTTTCACGACTTGCATGTCGATGAGTACACAACCGCAGGAGCCATATGGTTGTCTTTATAATTGTGTATGACCTGAGTCAACTTCTTATACGCCATGTAATAGCTTTACTTTATCGCTAAGTAGTTAGCAATAGTTGTAGTTGCTATTCGTGGTGGAGGCAATCATGGTGGAGTGATGGAGATCATGCCGGAACGCACAAGATGGAGATCATTGCGCGAAGATTGGCTATACCATGTCACATAAAGTTATATGCATGTGATGTTTATCCTTTTATGTATCTTATTATGCTTAGATCGCGACGGTAGCATTATAAGATGATTCCTCACTTAAAGATCAAGATAAAACTGTGTTCTCCCCAAGTATGCACTGCTATGAAAGTTCGTCGTGTCCAAGCATCACGTGATGATCGGGTGCTATAGACTCTACGCTCACATACAACGGGTGCAAGCTAGTTTTGCACACGCGGAAATACTTGGGTCTAGCTTGACGAGCCTAGCATGTACAGACATGGCCTCGGAACACAAGAACCGAAAGGTTAAGCATGAGTCATATGAATGATATGATCGACACTTCGTTGTCCACCATTGAAACCACATCTCTTCTCGTGAAGATCGGATTAGGTGTGGTGAATTTGGATCGTGTTCACTAAACAACTTGAGGGATGTTGAATTTAGTGGGAGTTCATCTAGTAATTTGATTAAGTTGAACTATTTATCATGAACATAGTCTAAATTGTACTTGCAAATACTGTAGATCACATGGCCAAGTCCAACTTCAACTTCAACGTTTTTGCTGAGATAGAAAAGCTTAGAAACAATGGGTCTAACTTCACCAAATGGTTCCGCATTCTGAGAATCATTCTCGCTGGCGGACAAAAGGACTATGTCCTTGAGAAAGCGCTAGGTGACGCCCCTGCTATAGATGCGTCGGCTGATGAAAAAGCTGTTTATCAGTCGCGCAAGGATGATTATGATTTGATTAAAGATTGCCATGTTGTATGCTATGGAATCGAATCTTCAAAATCGTTTTGAGGAGTTCGCCGGGCCCTTTGAGATTCTCGAGGAGCTGAAAAACATGTTTCAGACTCAAGCCCGTTCTGAGAGATATGATATCTCTAAGAAATTCTTTAACTACAAGATGGAGGAAGGGAGTTCCGTTAGTGAGCACGCCATTAAGATGATGGGCTACACTCAACGCCTTGAGCAACTGGACTGCAAGATTCCAGAGGAGCTCAAGATTGACACTCCTAGCTACAAAAGTTTTGTAGTTGATCACAATCAGATTGGTTCCACTGATATGATCACTGAGCTCTTTGCTAAGATGAAAGTAGCGGAGGTGAACATCAAAAAGAATAATCATGTGTTGATGGTCAACAAGCCCCCCACCTTCAAGAAAGGTAAGGGTGCAAGGAAGCCCTTCAAGAAAGGCGGCAAGCGCGTTGCCCTCTGAGAAGAAGCTCAAGTCCGACCCAAGCCGGAAACCGAGTGCTTCTATTGCAAGGACAAGGGTCCTCGAAGCGCAATCGTCAAGTACTTAGCAGACAAGAAGGCTGGCACCATCAAAGGTATATTTGATATACATGTTATTGATGTTTTCCTTACTAGCCCTCGTTGTAGTGCCTGGGTATTTTATACCGGTTCAGTTGCTAATATTTGTAACTCAAACAGAGTCGTGGAATAGACGGCGGCTTGAGGGATGAGGTGACGATGCGCGTTGGCAACGGATCAAGAGTTGATGTGATGGCCGTTGCACGCTCTCCTTAGTTTTACCTTCGGATTAGTTTTAAACCTTAATAAATGTTATTATGTGCTGCGTTGAGCATGAATATTATTTCTGGATCGTGTTTATTGCAAGACGGTTATTCATTTAAATCAGAGAATAATGGTTGTTCTATTTATATGAGTAACATCTTTTATGGTCATGCACCTCCTGTGAATGGTTTATTTCTTCTAAATCTCGAAAGGGATGAAACACACATCCATAACATTGAGGCTAAGAGATGCAAAGTAGATAGTGATAATACTACTTATTTGTGGCAATCGCTTGCTCAGGTCATATTGGTGTAAAGCGCATGAAGAAACTCCATTCGATGGACTTTTGGAGTCTCTTGATTTTGAATCATTTGACACATGCGAACCATGCCTCATGGGCAAGATGATCAAAACCCGTTCTCCGTATGATGGAGCGAGCAACGGACTTGTTGGAAATCATACATACCGATGTATGCGACCGATGAGTGTTTCGACGCCGTGGATATCGCTATTTTCTCACTTTTACCGATGACTTAAGTAGATATGGGTATATCTATTTAATGAAACATAAATCTGAAACGTTTGAAAAGTTCAAAGAATTTCAGAATGAAGTGGAGAACCATCATAATGTAAAAGATTAAGTTTCTACGATCCGATCGTGGGGGCGAATATTTGAGTTATGATTTTCTCACGCATCTCAAAGCAAGTGGAATCGTTTCACAACTCACGTGTAACACCCTCAGAATCGGCCCTATGCAAGTTTTAGCGAAACTCGCCAAACCCGCATAGAAACGATTCAAAGGTGCCCACCAGGCACTTTCGTGCGGGTGGAAAACGAAGTAATAACATTACACAACAGCCTCGATGGGACCCACAGAACAGATATATACAACACGACTCGAGAGTCAAGAATACAGATATATTATACAAAGATCCAAATCACCTTGAAAATGATGGCGTCCGACTACGGACAAGATGCAAATGGGGCTAAGAGCCCCAAGAATAACCAATGGCGTCCATAACCCCGCCTGTGCCAAGCTGGAAGGGTAACCACGCTAACGACGCCGATCTCAAAACCTGCTTAAACAAAAGGGTGCCGACAAAGGGCAAAGGAAAAAGAGGAGCGTCGATCGAGGCCAAGACACGGCGAGGCTAGAATTCGGTCCTCGCCACATAGGTATGGTGGACTGGCAGCGGCAACATGCTCTAAACAACCTATCGAGACTCGATACAACCGGGCGACTATCGAGAGGGTAAGAAAGACCTATTCGAACCAACCTGATTCTAACACCAAACAATCCCATCTGGTATTCCCCTCGAGACCAAACGAGGAAGTCGAGGAACTCACACAGTTGGCAGTTTTATTTATTCGATGATCGTTGCAGCAATTACTAGTCGTGTGTAGATAATCATTACGATAAAATAAGCAATGCCGTTTTAGTTAACCATTCCGTTGTAGTTGCAACACTTACTAGTCAGATACAAATAGCATGAGATAACCCAAAACCCAGCAGTTGTTGGCACTTTTATTTAGCCATTCCGTTGTGGTGAAGCTGATTACTAGTCATATCGGATACAAGTCAATTTATAACAGTAAACTTTAGTTATAGTTGTCTATGATCAAGCACTGTGCTCCAAGTCGTCCATAACCGCGGACACGGCTATTCGAAAAGATTTAACCATAGGGTGCACCAAAGTATCCACAAGCACTTGACCCTTTTTGCCGATCGCTTAACATACACCCATCGGTATGTCGGCGGGCCTAAGTCACGACGCTTCTGCACCAAAAGCAAGCACGGGGGGCCACCCCACTAAGTACACCCGCAACGAAGTCGGCCGGTCTCCGAGACGGACTCAGGGTTTGCGTCAGTGGCTGTAAACGACAGCAAATCCCAAAACTGGGACTGTCGATACCGCGAAAACACTCCGCTTCCTAAACAGTACAGCGTGCTCCTCACACAATCGTAAATAAAGCAGTAAAGCATGGCATAGGTACAGGATAGTAAATAAAACCTCAAACTAGTTGTGGCCCCCAGTACAATACTTTGAAATCAGGTACTAATCAATGGGGGGCCCATATCTCCCCACCTGTGGTTAGCGCGCTCGATCTCGGAACAGGTGTCAAGAACTCGGGGTCCTACGGGACACAAGTGGGCGGTCGGAAACCAGATATTATCTATCACCCACCGGTGCCTCTGCTTACCTACTTCAATTTTAGTTGTTAAACAGTAATTAAAGTGAACAGTAATTAAAGCCATGATCATCTTCAACAATTAACTTGCGGCAATACTCCAACAACTGTGGTACTTGACGACACGCAACAGCACTTGAGCGAGCGATCACGACACGCAAGTCCAACTATCTACCAATCAACAGTAATAGGATGTGTCCAAGGCAATATAAGGCTGCAGGGGATATCACGGGTACGGAAACTAGAGCATCGCAACACAGATAGCAATAGATCAACAGGAGGAAATAAAGACTATAAAAGTAAGATAGGTAGAAAGGGGGAGATGCTCGCCTGAAAAGCATTGCCGAAGGTTCATCCGAAGATCGGGGCGAAGCTCACATCAACTCAACGGCCTTATCCGCGAAGAAGCAAAACACTAGAATAAACACCGGATGCAATATTTAATACTACGGCAAAAGATCGGCATGATGCATGTATGATGTATGACATGGCAAGGGTGCAATGCAATTAGGCAAGATTAAGCGGAACCGGGGTCCCGACAATTAATTATATGGTTCTAGTAGTTTAGATACCCCGCATTTTAAATGTTGTTTTAACAAGGCAAGATAGCACCGGTTCGCTACACAAATTTAAATGGGACCAATATAAGACTAGATTTGTCCGCATATGGGCCCCATATTTAATTATATGGTGAATCGGCATAAGGCCCCCAAACCACACCAATATGCATGCGAGTATGACAATTTAATATGCAACAATTTGTATTATATTATAAAATAGGGTTCGGGAAAAGGTTCACACATTAGGGTTCGGCGAACTTGGGGTTCCGGGGTTCGGGGTCCGACAGGGTTCGACGGGATCGGCGGGAGCGGATACAAGACGGAGAACTTGGTGTTCGGCGGCGAAGTGCTTGTCGTACCGGTGGCGATCTTGGCGGTCACCGGGTCCGGGAGCGGTTCTCGGCGAACTGGTCGAGTCCAAGGGTCTTGGTGTTTGACGGGGTTCGCCACCGGATCGATCTCGGATCTTCGGGATCGAGCCGGGTTTGATCCGAAGGCGACCTTCGGTTCCGTGAAGATCTTGTCGCACGGTGTCCGGTTAGGCGATCTTGTCGGTTTCACGGTTTCAGTTGTCGGTGTCGGACTTGGTCTCGGCACTGGGAGATCTTGGCGTGCCATCTCGATCATCTGTGGCCGGCATCGGGTTGGTCTTGT
The DNA here is from genome assembly GCA_023614405.1 of Avena insularis. Lineage (NCBI taxonomy): Eukaryota > Viridiplantae > Streptophyta > Magnoliopsida > Poales > Poaceae > Avena > Avena insularis. The sequence goes on from CM042689.1 coordinate 371,811,684, forward strand.
CCTCCGAGAGGGTTCGACGATCTTGTTGCAGCGTTGTAGATCTTTAGTCCACCGCGCATCACTCAGCGGGGTACTAGCGCAGGAAGGGTGTCGACGAGGTGGGGCACACGCGGCAAAGGGAAACAGATAGAGGCAGCGCCCACGTCGCCGGAAGGCGGGGTTCGGGGACGACCTTGGCCTGAGGGGAACGGGCGGCGATCGGATGGAAGCGAAGCGGCAGGTCGACTCGACCACTGACGCGCAAGCAGACGGGGAGGACCTGCAGCAGCCGACGGAAGAGGGAGGGGCGGACGGCTCGGAAGGGGTCACGGACGGCCGGGGCTGAGCTGACAGCGGCGGGCAGCGCAGCGAAGCGGCAGACGGGCGCCTGGCCGGCCGGGCGCTGGAGGCGGCGGTCGGCAGGCAGATCAGGCCGAGGGCGCAAGGGAGGCGAGGGTCGGATGGCGGCCACCTGGCGAAAGGGGACAGTAGAGGCGGAGGAGGGCCCTGCTGGCGGCGGTGGCGCGGCCGCAGGGGCGCAGGAGGACGGCGGGGCGACGGGGCCGGAGAGGGAGGTGGGGACGGCGCCTGGGAGGAGCCCGCGGTCGGGGTCGGTGGCGAGGGCGAGGCGGGGCCGGCGGGTCGTCACGGAGGGCGGGGGTTGGCGGCAGAGGAGCGGAGCAAGGACGGGGAAGAGCTGGCTGGCCTGAGGGGGAAACGCGAGCGGGGGTGGGGGTCAGTGGGAGGAGAGGAGGTGGGTCAGGTGGTGGGCCAGCAAGGGGTGGGGGTGGGGATGCGGTGTGGGGAGGTGGCGGCGTGGTGTCTTTGTGTCAGTGTGGGTGGGTCGAGTGGTGAGAGGGAGTGGGAGGAGGTTGGCCAGGTGGCGGGCTGGGATTGGGTAGAGGGAAGGAAGAGGGTGAGGTGGCGGCCAGAGATTGGTGGGGGTGAGGTGGCTGGAGGGGTGGGTAGATTAGGTTGGGTAGTTTTAGGATTTCGGGGTGGACCGTTTTGAACTGGGGGTGGTCGACTGGGTCGGGTCGGCCCGTTCGACTGCCCCCTAAAAATAATTTAAATTTTATTAGATAAATAAAAGATCCGAACCGACCGATGTTTTAATTTGAAATAAAGACGGGGGCTATTAAGAAAACAAAACTAGGCGTTTCGAAAATAGTTTCAGACAAACAATGCATGATGACGACGATGCAATGCACAAAAACAACGCGATTTTCTAGTAGTGGTTTTTGCGGGATGCCACAATTCGACACCACTAACAATGGATCTCGCCCTCGAGATCCGCCTCATGGTACCGGAAGGAAGGTCGGCGATCTGAATCTTCTCGTATCGTGTCGGTTCCTCGCGACACCACTAACAAGAGGTCGTTGTCCGTGATCGTCGTGAGAACACTCCGGAAACAAAGGACGAAGGTAAAGGTATCCACAAATAAAGCCACCTCTAACTTCGATAGAAAGAGAGAACCGATGCATTCTCATCCACTTCAATGTACAAAAGCGAATAGAAGGAGTAGTCGGCATGGGGGCCAATCCATCACGCACCCAAACTATTACTCTGCACAGTCAGTAGAAAAGCGTGCACCCATTCTCAGAATCAGACTGAAGATCTCGACAATCGAGGTTCAGAAACAAAGGAGTGACGCAGACTCTGCATCGGATCTAGCGTAGATGATGTTGTCGCGTCGGAAAACACCGGAAGGCACGAGAAGGAACAAAGAGAAGTCCACCAGACGAAGGATTCCTCGGATAGCGTGAAGACCAGATGTAGAAGCATCGTTACCAAAAGAGGAGGCGAAACCCTGAAGGTACGACGGAACCCAACCACGAGAGATCCTGGACTTGAATAAAGGTAAGAGAGTGGATTCAAAACACGCAGAGGTAAGAGGAGAGCAGCAGAGGGTAAGGAGTAAAATCAGACCTAATCAGAACTATCCAACAGATTTTCAAAAATAGTTTTGACACTCTACTTCGGCCGTTAGCTAGGTTATCCTACAGGCTGGACTTGTGGGGTATCGCTGAGCTCTCGATACCACTCAGACACCCTCGAGAATCGGCCCTATGCAAGTTTTAGCGAAACTCGCCAAACCCGCATAGAAAGCGATTCAAAGGTGCCCACCAGCACTTTAAATGCGTGGAAAACGAAGTAATAACATTACACAATAGTCCTCGATGGGACCCACGCAGATATATACAACACGACTCTGGAGTCAAGAATACAGATATATTATACAAAGATCCAAATCACCTTGAAAATGATGGCGCGTCCACTACGGACAAGATGCAAATGGGGCTAAGAGCCCGAAGAATAACCAATGGCGTCCATAACCCTGCCCAGGCCAAGCGGAAGGGTAACCACGCTAACGACGTCGATCTCAAAACCTGCTTAAACAAAAGGGGTGCCGACAAAGGGCAAAGGAAAAGAGGAGCGTCGATCGAGGCCAGACACGGCGAGGCTAGAATTCGCGGTCCTCGCCTACATAGGTATGGTGGATCAAGCGGCAGCGCAACATGCTCTAAACAACCTATCGAGACTCGATACAATGGCGACTATCGAGAGGGGTAAGAAAGACCTATTCGAACCAACCTGATTCTAACACCAAACAATCCCATCTGGTATTCCCCCTCGAGACCAAGCAAGGAAGTCGACCGAGGAACTCACACAGTTGGCAGTTTTATTTATTCAGTGATCGTTGCAGCAATTACTAGTCAGGTGTAGATAATCATTCTGATAAAATAAGCAGTGGGCCGTTTTAGTTAACCATTCCGTTGTAGTTGCAACACTTACTAGTCAGATACAAATGGCATGAGATAACCCAAAACCCAGCAGTTGTTGGCACTTTTATTTAGCCATTCCGTTGTGGTGAAGCTGATTACTAGTCATATCGGATACAAGTCAATTTATAACAGTAAACTTTAGTTATAGTTGTCTATGATCAAGCACTGTGCTCCAAGTCGTCCATAACCACGGACACGGCTTCTCGAAAAGATTTAACCCTGCAGGGGTGCACCGAAGTATCCACAAGCACTTCGACCCTTTTTGCCAGATCAGTTAACATACACCCATCGGTATGTCGGCGGGGCCTAAGTCACGACGTTTCCAGACCCAAAGCAAGCACGGGGCCACCCACTAAGTACACCCGCGAAGTCGGCCGGTCTCGAGACGGACTCGGGTTTGCGTCGATACTGTAAACGACAACAAATCCCAAACTGGACCGTCGATACCGCGAAAACACTCCGCTTCCTAAACAGTACAGCGTGCTCCTCACAATCGTAAATAAAGCAGTAAAGCATGGCATAGACAGGATAGTAAATAAAACCTCAAACTAGTTGTGGCCCCCAGTACAATACTTTGAAATCAGGTACTAATCAATGGGGGGCCCATATCTCCCCACCTGTGGTTACCGCGCTCGATCTCGGAACAGGTGTCAAGAACTCGGGGTCCTACGGGACACAAGTGGAGGTCGGAAACCAGATATTATCTATCACCCACCGGTGCCTCTGCTTACCTACTTCAATTTTAGTTGTTAAACAGTAATTAAAGTGAACAGTAATTAAAGCCATGATCATCTTCAACAATTAACTTGCGGCAATACTCCAACAACTGTGGTACTTGACGACACGCAACAGCACTTGAGCGAGCGACTACGACACGCAAGTCCAACTATCTACCAATCAACAGGTAATAGGATGTGTCCAAGGCAATATAAGGCTGCAGGGGATATCACGGGTACGGAAACTAGAGCATCGCAACACAGATAGCAATAGATCAACAGGAGGAAATAAAGACTATAAAAGTAAGATAGGTAGAAAGGGGGAGATGCTCGCCTAAAAAGCATTGCCGAAGGTTCATCCGAAGATCGGGGCGAAGCTCACATCAACTCAACGGCCTTATCATGAAGAAGCAAAACACTAGAATAAACACCGGATGCAATATTTAATACTACGGCAAAAGATCGGCATGATGCATGTATGATGTATGACATGGCAAGGGTGCAATGCAATTAGGCAAGATTAAGCGGAACCGGGGTCCCGACAATTAATTATATGGTTCTAGTAGTTTAGATACCCCGCATTTTAAATGTTGTTTTAACAAGGCAAGATAGCACCGGTTCGCTACACAAATTTAAATGGGACCAATATAAGACTAGATTTGTCCGCATATGGGCCCCATATTTAATTATATGGTGAATCGGCATAAGGCCCCCAAACCACACCAATATGCATGCGAGTATGACAATTTAATATGCAACAATTTGTATTATATTATAAAATAGGGTTCGGGAAAAGGTTCACACATTAGGGTTCGGCGAACTTGGGGTTCCGGGGTTCGGGGTCCGACAGGGTTCGACGGGATCGGCGGGAGCGGATACAAGACGGAGAACTTGGTGTTCGGCGGCGAAGTGCTTGTCGTACCGGTGGCGATCTTGGCGGTCACCGGGTCCGGGAGCGGTTCTCGGCGAACTGGTCGAGTCCAAGGGTCTTGGTGTTTGACGGGTTGCCTTGGCCGATCGGTCTTCGGATCTTCGGATCGAGCTTGAGTTTGATCCGAAAGGCGACCTTCGGTTCCGTGAAGATCTTGTCGCACGGTGTCCGGTTAGGCGAACTTGTCGGTTCCACGGTTTTCGATTGTCGGTGGTCGGACTCGGGTCTCGGCACTGGGAGATCTTGGCGTGCCATCTCGATCATCTGTGGCCGGCATCGGGTTGGTCTTGTCCGCCGAGAGGGTTCGACGATCTTGTTGCAGCGTTGTAGATCTTTAGTCCATCGCGATCACTTGGCGGGTACTAGCGCAGAAGGGTGTCGACGAGGTGGGGCACACGCAAAGGGAAACAGCAGAGCAGCGCCACGCCGCCGGAAGGCGGGTTCGGGGACGACCTTGGCCCGAGGAACGGGCGGCCTGGATGGAAGCGAAGCGGCAGTGGTCGACTCGACCGACGGACGCTTGGCGGCGACGGGAGGACCTGCAGCAGCCGACGGAAGAGGGGGCGGACGGCTCGGGAAGTCACGGACGGCAGACGACGCTGGGCTGGAGGCGGGCTGGGCAGCGGCAGACGACGGACGACGGGCATGCGGCAGCCGGGCTGGAGGCGGCGGTCGGCGCAGGACCGGCGAGGCCGAGGGCGCAGGGAGGCGTAGGTCGGATGGCGACACGGCTGGCGGCGCGGAGACGGTAGAGGCGGCGGAGGAGGAGCTCTGGCGGCGGCGGCGTGGCGGGAGGGCAGAGGAGCGGGCGACGGGCCGGAGAGGTGGGGAAGGCGCCTGGGAGGAGCCCAGTGGGTCGATGGCGAGGGCGCAGGCGGGCCGGCGTCGCCGGGTTAGCGGCGAGAGGCGGAGCTGAGGAGAGGGTGAGGAGGTGGGCGGGGGCTGGGATTGGGTAGAGGGAAGGAAGAGGGTGAGGTGGCGGCCAGAGATTGGTGGGGGTGAGGTGGCTGGAGGGGTGGGTAGATTAGGTTGGGTAGTTTTAGGATTTCGGGGTGGACCGTTTTGAACTGGGGGTGGTCGACTGGGTCGGGTCGGCCCGTTCGATAGCCCCCTAAAAATAATTTAAATTTTATTTGATTTGCAGCAAACTTTTGTAAATAGTTTTTAGATAAATAAAAGATCCGAACCGACCGATGTTTTAATTTGAAATAAAGACGGGGGCTATTAAGAAAACAAAACTAGGCGTTTCGAAAATAGTTTCAGACAAACAATGCATGATGACGACGATGCAATGCACAAAAACAACGCGATTTTCTAGTAGTGGTTTTTGCGGGATGCCACATCACGCCACCCGGAACACCACAGCGCAATGGTGTGTCTGAACACCGGAATCAAACCCTATTAGATATGGTCCGATCGATGATGTCTCTTACTGATTTGCCGTTATCATTTTGGGGTTATGCATTAGAAACCGCTGCATTCACTTTAAATAGGGCTCCATCTAAATCCGTTGAGACGACACCGTATGAACTGTGGTTTGGTGCTAAACCTAAGTTGTCGTTTCTTAAAGTTTGGGGATGCGAAGCTTACGTCAAGAAGTTGATGCCGGACAAGCTCGAACCCAAAGCGGAGAAATGCGTCTTCATAGGATACCCTAAGGAAACTATTGGGTATACCTTCTATCACAGAACCGAAGGCAAAGTGTTTGTCGCAAAGAACGGTTCCTTTCTTGAGAAGGAGTTTCTCTCGAAAGAAGTGAGTGGAGGAAAGTAGAGCTAGACGAGGTTATTGAACCTTCTCTTGAATTGGAGAGTAGCGGCACCTGAAATTGTTCCGGTCGCTGCACCAACAATAGAGGAAGCTAATGACAAGGATCATGAAGCTTCAGACGATGCTGCTACCGAACGTCGCAGGTCGACAAGGTCGCGTGCCCCTCCTGAGTGGTACGGCAACCCTGTCTTGACTGTCTTGTTAGTAGAAGACAGTGAACCTACGAACTATGAGGAAGCGATGATGAGCCCAGACTCTGAGAAATGGCTAGAAGCCATGAAATCCGAATTGGGATCCATGAGCGAAAACCAAGTATGGACTTTGGTGGACCCTCCTAGCGACCGAAAGGCCGTTGAGTGCAAATGGATCTTCAAAAGGAAAACGGACGCGGATGGTAATGTTACCGTCTATAAAGCACGGCTTGTTGCGAAAGGTTTTCGACAAGTTCAAGGTGTTGACTACGATGAGACTTTCTCCCGTAGCGATGTTTAAGTCCATTCGGATTTTATTAGCAATTGCTGCGTTTCATGATTATGAAATATGGCAAATGGATGTCAAGACTGCTTTCCTCAATGGCAACATTGATGAAGAGTTGTATATGATGCAACCCGAAGGTTTTGTCGATCCTAAGGATGCTAATAAAGTATGCAAACTTCAGCGTTCCATTTATGGACTGAAGCAAGCATCTCGGAGTTGGAACCTTCGTTTTGATCAAGTGATCAAGAGCTTTGGATTTGTTCCAAATTGCTACGAAGCTTGCATCTACAAGAAAGTGAGTGGGAGCTCGGTGACGTTTCTGGTACTATATGTGGATGACATATTGATTATTGGAAATGACATCAACATGCTTAACGATGTGAAGAGTTATTTGAACAAGTGTTTTTCAATGAAAGACCTAGGTGAAGCTGCTTATATATTGGGCATCAAAATCTATAGAGATAGACAAAGACGCCTGATAGCTTTAAGCCAGAGTACATACCTAGACAAAGTTCTGAAAAGGTTCAGAATGGATAAGGCATTGAAAGGTTCAGTGCCTATGTTGTCAGGTAAGATATTGAGCAAGGCTCAGTGTCCAGCTACGGTAAATGATAGGGAAGCTATGAGCAAAGTGCCTTATGCCTCGGCCATAGGTTCCATCATGTATGCCATGCTGTGTACTAGACCGGATGTGTCCAATGCTCTTAGTTTGACGAGCAGATATCAAAGTGATCCAGGAGTGGAACACTGGACAGCCGTGAAGAACATCCTAAGGTACCTAAATAGGACTAAAGAAATGTTCTTAGTCTATGGGGGTGATGAACAGCTCGTCGTAAAAGGTTACGTCGATGCTAGTTTCGACACCGACAAGGATGATTCTAAATCTCAGACAGGATACGTGTATATTTTGAATGGAGGAGCTGTGAGCTGGAGAAGCTGCAAGCAAAGCGTGATCGCGGGATCTACAGTAGAAGCGGAATACATGGTTGCTGCAGAAGCGTCAAGTGAAGGAGTTTGGATCAGAAACTTCATCACTGAGCTTGGCGTGGTTCCAAGTGCATTGGACCCACTGGAGATATTGTGTGACAACACTGGCGCCATAGCACTCGCTAAGGAACCAAGATATCATCCAAAGACCAAGCATATCAACCGCAAGTTTCATATAATCCGAGATTATATAGCAGATGGAGATCTGAAGATCAGCAAAGTACATACAGATCTGAATGTCGCAGATCCATTGACTAAACCTCTTCCACGTGTAAAACATGATCAGCACCTCAGTGCCATGGGTGTGAGATTGTTGCCAAATGTAAACTAGATTATTGACTCTAGTGCAAGTGGGAGACTGTTGGAATTATGCCCTAGAGGCAATAATAAAGATGTTATTATTATAATTCTTGTTCATGATAAAGTTTATATTCCATGCTAGAATTGTATTAAGCGGAAACATTAATACTTGTGTGGTTTGTGAACAACACCGTGTCCCTAGTACGCCTCTATGGACTAGCTCATTGATCAATGATGGTTAAGGTTTCCTAACCATAGACATGAGTTGTCAATTGATAATGAGATCATATCATTGGGAGAATGATATGGTGGACAGACCCAAACTAAGCGAAGCAATTAGATCGTGTCATTGTGTTCATCTTTGCGAAGCTTTACCTATGTCAAATATTGTATTCCTTAGACCATGAGATAATACAACTCCGGTATCGGAAGAAAGCTTTGAGGTCATCAAACGTCATCCTATGAGAGGGTGATCATAAAGGTGTCTCTCAGGTGATCGGAAAGTATCTGGGTTGTATGTATCGAGATGGGATTTGTCCCTCCCAAGTCGGAGAGATATACTTCGGGCCCACTCGGTAATCGATATCAACACCGCTTGCAAGCATGTGGTTAAGGAGTTAATCACAAAGTGATATCGGATTACGGAACGAGTAAAGTACTTGTTGTGAACGAGATTGAACTAGGTATGACGATACCGACGATCGAATCTCGGGCAAGTAAAATATCGCGAGACGAAGGGAATATATATATATGGGATTGATTGAATCCTGGCATCGTGGTTCATCCGATATGATCATCGATGAATGTGTGGGAGTCAATATGGGTGCCCAGACCCCGCTGTTGATTATTGATAGAAGATCATGTATGCATATTCTCGAACCCGCAGGGTCACACACTTAACGTGTCTCGACGCTAGGATAGATTGGATACTTGGTTTATGAATTTTTGTTCGGAGTCTCGGATGGGATCCGGGACATCACGAGAGGTTCCGGAATGGTCCGGAGAATAAGATTCATATAAGGCAAAGGCAGTTTTGGAGTTCGGAATTGTTCGGGTTAATCGGTATTGTACCGGAAGCTTCTAGAACCTTCCGGAAAGGGGCCAACGTGGTCCCACCTTCCGGGAGGGGGCATGGGCCTATGAGGGAGTGTCCTGGCTGCATTAAATAGGGCACAAGGCCCCATAGGGCCCAGCCGATTCTAGATAGATTTAACTCGTTTAAATCTAGGGATAGAATTTCTAGATAAGGGGAGAGTTTAAATCGTTTAAACTAGAGATAGGCTTGGAGGAGGGGCTAGGGCTGGCCGCCGCCACCCCCTCTATATATAGAGGGCTGGTGCGCCCCCTCCCCCCCAACACACATCTCCCTCCAAGCCCTAGTAGCCCTGCTGCCTTCCTCTCTCCCTCCCGACTGCTGGCAGCAGAAATTCTCCACCATATACACCACGCCGTCGTGCTGTAGATCCAATCCATCTCTCCACCATACTTGCTGGTCCAAGGAAGGAGGAGACGTCGAGGTGCTGCACGTGTGCATCTCACGGAGGCACCGCCACTTGTGGTGCTAGATCGGATCGGATCGCGAGGAGGAGAAGCGAGTACGACTACATCACCCACGCTCGATTTAACGCTCTTCCATCTGAATCTTCAAGGGTATGAAGATATAATACAATCTCTCTCGTTGTTTGCATCTCCTAGATTAGATCTTGGCTTTCCCTCTGTTCGCTTCTGTAGAAAATTTTGATTTACTATGCTGCGAAACCCTTCAATTCCAAGGCTCCTAGTCTTTTGCTAGCCTCCACAACAAAGTATGAGTTCCACTCATGCATCCAACTCCCTAAACCAAGTTATTCCAAAGAGTCCACCATACCTACCTACTATCTTATGCTATTCCAAGTATAACATGGAATAGCATATGCTAGAATAACTTGGTTTAGGGAGTTGGATGCATGAGTGGAACTCATACTTGGTTGTGGAGTCTAGCAAAAGACCGGGAGCGACAAACTAAGAGAGCAATAATGGCCATAATCATGCAGAGCAACAAAACATCATTGATCAAAGCATAAAGTGATACTACAAGTTGAAAACTAAAGGATCATAAAGGCTATGATGACTTGAGATAGTCATAATATGGTGTGAGCATGTGCCAAGTCAACCCAAATAAAGCATCAAAGGAGAATACCACTATTCTATGCTTTAATATGCTAAAACAACGCATGATTCATCCAAGGCACATTAAGCAATCTCAATTGTTTATACCAAGTCATGCTACAGCAAAGAATACTAAGCATAAAGCCAAAACAATATCAAGCATGGCATGACAGAGCATAGGCCACAGTCAAAAACGAGCTCTTTTTACCACATAAGCATGAACTTTCCTACTCTTTTCCAAACCAAACCAAACTATTTGCAAACCAATGTATGAAAGAGGGGGTCCAACCAATTTATTCAGAAAACTAAGAAAACCAAGCAAACGAAAAACCAAAATGAAAACGAAAAAGAAGACGCTCCAAGAACAACACAACTGTGCATGAAACAATAAAAATGAAGCGTTTGGAAGAAACCTGGGATTTTTATTGATGAAGAAGGGGATGCCTTGGGAATACCCAAGCTTTGATGCTTGTACTTATTGGATATTTCTTGGGGTGACACGCGTGGCATCCCCAAGCTTGAGCTTTAGTCCATCCTTCATCTCATTACTCATTACTTCCATACACCTGAAATTTTTCCTTCATACAAAACTTCACACAATCTTTATTAGCAACATTAGTGCACTCAAGATAAAAGGTCTTAAGGTTCAGTTCTAACACCAAATAAACTTCCATTAGAACACTAGCTACTAAAGCACTTCCCACAAAAATCTCAATTCCCCAAAAGAACTCAAAAAGGAACCAACAAGAAGCGAATGCAGAAAATGGCAGAAATCTATCAAAACAGACAAGCAGGTAAAGACGAATTTTTTCCGAAGACCTTCTGTTGCTCAAATCAAAAAGTGTTGAACTAACGAAAGTTAGATAACAACCTGGGGCAGAAGCACAAAAATTCACGCCTCAAAACGACGTTCAGAGATTTTACACAAATTTTTACGGTGAAGCACAAAAATCTGTTTCAGGACAACAACTTTCCCAATCATTACTTCTCTCTCATTAGAGGTTACTCTTTGCACAAAAATCAAATAAAAAGGATAAGGGTCGGTTATTACTGAAGTAATAACTTCCAAGACTCATCTAAAACTTTTGGGTTATCTCCCAATAAGTACTTTTCTTTAACGCCTTTAAGTTAGGCATAAGAAGCAAGAAAGAATCAAGGGTTATCGAATGAAGAAGCATTAAGATCAATACCAGAAATATTTTCAACAAGGCAAGTTATATCATCCAAATAAGTTCTAGAGGATCCTCTCTCAATGCTCTTAGGTTCACTATTCTCAGCAAAAGGGTTTGCAGGAACAATCCAATCAAGATTCTTTTCTATGGCATCATGTATTGCTACTAGTTTAAAGGGTATTGGTATCTTAGGTTCCTCCCCATTAAGTTTGGTTTTGTTCATCTTTTCTCATGTACCAACAACATCTACACATGATCCTAGCATATTGAAACGTTCAAAGACTTTCCTAGCTTCCTTGGCAACATCATAGAACTCCTTAAACAAAGTTTCTAGAATAAAATCCCTCTTTTCAGGGTCCTCAATTGCTTTAAGCTTAAGAAACATTATTTGCATTAAGGGGTTGAGGTTAACAAACCTAGCTTCTAACATATGAATGTAAAGAAAAGGATTGGGATCCATAGTTTGTAGATTGTATGTAAAGAAAAGGATTGGGATCCATAGTTCACTAGAGGTGGCTCTCCTTAAGATAACATGCTGGGTGAACAAATTACACTGGGGCAATTGACAAACATCGAGAAAGCAATACATGCATATACTAATCATCTTGACTCCTTTGAGACTTGATTGGGCATTACAACATTATACATAGACCACCATCCAACTGCATCTATGACTAATAATCCACCTTCAGGTTATCATCCGAACCCCCTCCAGTATTAAGTTGCAAGCAAAAGATTATTGCTTTACGAATTGCGTGTAAAGTAAACAATACGATTGTTCCATGAACAAAGGATTGTTGTTTTCTCCCTAGTAGCAACAACTCATCTAGTACCTTAGAGATTTCTGTCACTTCCCCAGATTACCAGAGGCATGAACCCACTATCGAGCATAAATACTAATTCTTGGAGTTGCTAGCATCTACTTGGCCAAGATAGCTACTAACAACGGAAAGCATGCAAGATCACAAATAACAAAGACATGATAGAATCAATAATCAATCTGAAATAACATCTCCATATCCATCGGATCCCCGCAAACACAACATGCAGAATTACAAATAGATGATCTTGATCATGAACGGAGCTCACAAGATCTAGACATGAAAGCACAAAGGAGGAGAACCAGCCATCTAGCTACTACATGGATCCGTAGTCCAAGGATGAACTACTCACGCATCACACCGGAGGCTTGCATGGTGATGAAGAAGGCCTCCAAGGTGAATTCCCCTCTTCGGCAGGGTGACGGGAAGAGCTTCAGATCCCTCCTAATCTAGGGATGGAGATGACGGCGGCTACAGACTCTTTCATGGATTTTTGATTGGGCACTTAGGGATTTCGTCCCGGGGGCATCTTATAGGCGGAAGGGGAGGCCGAGGGCGGCAGACCACCTCTGGCGCAGGCTGGCCAAGGCCAGGTGGTGTGGTGGCCCCTGGCCCCTCTCCGTCTCGTACTCTGGCATGTGATGACTTCCGGAAAAATAGGCACTTTGGCTTTTGTCCCGTCCAATTTCGAGAATATTCATTTTCTGACTTTCCTGGAACCAAAAACAGTAGAAAACAGGCAGATGGCACTATGGCTCTTGTTAATAGGTTAGTCCAAGAAATCATATGAAAAGTACTCCAAAGTATGGACAAAACACAAGAAAGTGGACAAAACCAAGCATGGAACATCAAAAATTATAGATACATTTGCAATGTATCAAGGTTGCATAACCAAAGCATGCCTAATGCATCTTGCATAGGTTATCTTGCAAGGAGGGCTTGCATAGTTATGAAGTTTGCAAGTGTTAGCTTGCATAGTTAAGCTTGCCTTGAGTAGTGCAGTGGTTGAAGTTCTCTTCTTCTTCTTCTTCTTCGTAGTACTCCTCCTCCTCGTATCCCGGGTCGGTACTAGCGTCTATAAATGAATACGAGGTACACAATCACCAAACAATACTTAACTACTTCTATTTAGCACACAAAGGCTCACACTAGATGATCTAGCATCATCACAATCATCACATGAAATAAAGACCTAGTCTTATTTTTCTTATTTTAGAAAAGTAATTTCTACTCATTGAAAATACTTAAGATTTAATATTCTCCAATTAAAATATGGGATCATACTGGCACATGTCATCACCACATATTCTAATACTTAGGAATGTGATTTAAAGTGGTGGTCATATTTTATAAAGTTTAAAATTACCATTTAATACAATTAAAGTGACTAGAAATGCCTATATAGCATTCTTTTGGTACTAGTCCAAGATCACTGCAGGTAAACCTAAATATTTTTACATATTCAGATAGATCTTGTCAAATGTGATTTTTGAGAGTTGGAGTCAACTCAAAAGCATATATGGTTGATTTTTGAAAAATGTTTGAAGTTGGAAAAGTCTCTGTCTTGTTATTTTTGGTATAGGTGATCTATAATTTCAAATGGTTTGAATCCAACGGGCTTGGATAGATATTTTTAATACCTCTCTAACAAAATTGGAATCATGCAATTTGGTTTAGTGAATCTCTTTGAATTGATTTTTGAATCTACTGACAAAATCTAGTTTTAACTAAAATGGAAAAAGTCTATTTGAATCAACGGGCTCTGCGCAGGAAACTAATTGGGCCGGCCCACCTACATGGCGCGCGCGCAGTGGGATGCTGACAGGCGGGTCCTACTGGTCAGCGACTCAGCTAACGCGAAGCGGTAAGTTTCAATCTAGGTCGTGCGATTAGAGCGCGATCGATGGCTGAGCATCGTCGTCTCCGTCACACAGCTCCGGCGAGATTGAACCCTAATCGCGACGGTGGGGGTACGTGGGGGCTCACCTGGGCTCCATCTAAGGTCGGCGATGGGGGCAAATGAGGTTGTCATCGACGACGAGTCGAATGGTGGTCGCGGCGGCTCCTGGGGTGGCTCCTAGCTCCAGTTCCTCTTCTCCTCTGCAACGGCAGGCTCCGATGAAATTCCGGCGGGCTGGTGCTCGCCTTGCTCTGGGGAGAGGTGTGAGAGGTGTCTGAGAGAGAGGGGAGTGAGCTGGTGTGGAGAATTGGGGCTGGAGTGGCCTCTATTTATACACCGGCGAGAGGGACAGAGCGGCATGGCTCGGGCTCGTCCGTGATGTCGTTACAGAGGGCTAGCGGCATGGCTGAGGGTAGGGGTCGACACGGTGCTTCAGGTCGGTCGTTATGCGAGTGATGGCGTGGGAAGGGGCGGTCGAGAACGGTCGGGAGCGGTCTGTGCTCTATGCAGGAATGGCGGCATTCGAGACGGTACATAGTGTCTACGGTCTGCGCGGCGGCGAACGGGCGTGTCTGGGGGGTAGCTGGGGTCACGGCGAGTGCGGGCACACGCGGAGAAGGCTAGGCGCGACGTGTGTGCGCGTGTCGGTTGCGGCGCTCTGGCGCGCTCTCGGCATGGCGGACAGAGAGGTGGGCGCGGCGATCACGGCTGGTCCATGGCGTGTCTCTAGTCGAGGGGTGGACAGAGGGTGGCGGTGGTGTGGCGCATGTCTCCTGGACATCGTGGGAGAGGGCGGCGCGGTCTGTGGCGAGCGGTGCTTGATCGGCCGGCATAGTGAGCTCGGGCGGCGCTGCACTAGTGCGAACGGCAAAGGGGGAGTGTGTCCACTTCAATGATGGGTGCTAGGGGAGACCAGGAGAGAGAAATGGGGCACTAGTGGCGATCGATTACTTCTCAGAACAGTAGAAGTTAGGCAATGTTTATCGGTGTCTGCCAGGTGCTCGACCAAATGGCCGCATGAACTCAAGATTTGAATTTTTGGCTAAAATTTGGTGAGTGTTCTGAGTACTTGCTTGATAGTCTAAGGTTGCTTGGGGTTTGCCAAGGTGAATTGATTTGGATGGTTTTTGAAAAATGGTGATCTATGCATATGAACTTGATTCAATTTTTCAATGTCCTTTAAAATGATTTGGAATTTTTTTCTATTAGTTTGTAAAGTGGGCTTGGGTTCACTTTTACTTGGTCTAGCAAGGGGTGAAAAGAATTGGGAAAGTTTCTGTTAGAAATCTTCTACTATAAACACTCAAAGTGGTCTAGTGGATAATTTTGGTCAGAATGACCATTTGCTTATATGATTCATATTTGAATTTCTTTCCTTTTGATTTTGTTTGTAAATGGCCTAGATGACGTAGTATTCATCTTTAAACCATTTCTTATCATTTGTAGCAATCAAACATGGCAATTGCACTCATTCATACACTAATGCAATTTACACATACACTTATATTAAATTTAATAATAAAAGTTTTTGTTAATCCTAAACTTAGGTGATTTGAACTTGATAATCTTGATTAATATTTTTGGGGTGTTACAGATTTCCCATTAAGTACTAGCCCAAGACAGAGCCCATATGTATTGTGGTTGCACTGAAAGCTTCTGAATTCTGAAACATGGCAGACTTCTTTGATCCTGGGCGGACGTCCTCCACCAAAATTCTACTCGTTTTCCCGATAACCAATCTTCCCAGAAGAAAACTTAATTTTTATTTTGATGTAGACTTTGAAAGGAAAAGGTTCACTTAAGAGAGCTTTTATACTTAGAAAAATTCATGTCTTTGAATCTCCCATCGATATTTTATATATAGCATAGCACAAGCATAACACTTAGAAAATTTCAGAAATTCCTATTGGGGGGTGGAAAATAATCGTAAGCATAGATCTACTCATGGTATACTACAAAACAGCATCACACTTGTAAAATATTTCTATAGTACTTCTACTAAAACATCCTACACATGCATACTACTCTTTGAAGGTAAAACATGCATAGTATGAAAACATGGGACAAGGATATGAACAAAGGTGTAACTTGCATTATATTAATAATATGTGTGATGATTGTATTTCTTCGCAGCAATTGCACACTCCAAACAATCTAACACGAGAAAAGTAATTCCAATCAAAACAATTGCAAACATACAATACAACAATGATGATCAAAAGTATGCATGATGATTTAATATGTCACAATGGTTATATTTACTTATCTGAACATTATTATAATACATGATGCATATGGAAAAGAATTTAATGCATAAAACAATTTATTAATAAACTTATATTGATTTAAATAGGGTTTAACTCACTTTAATTCAACTTCTGATGTTTTAGTAATATTAAATTTTGAAATAAATACTACTGGATAGGTATAAATTTAGATCTAATGGCAATTGGAATCACGTAAAAAGGATCTATAGATCTTTTTCTATGATTTAATTATTATAACAACACAATTCGGCTTTCTACAAGATCATCTGATAAAACAATGCCGAATAATTTTGTGTATATTTTTCCTAGATAGATATGATAAAAAAAACTATGAAAATTGGTTTCACTAAATTTGGAATTATAGATATTTTTCTATGAATTTAAATATCAATTAAGAAAGTTTAAATTACTTAAATATAAAACATTCACAAAAATCAGATCTAAACCCAGATTAATATTGGGCGGGTGGAAGGGGACGAGGGAGGGGAAATATCAGCACGCCAAAGCTCGCAGGGAGAATAGAGTTTACGCTCGGTTCGGCCTCCTGTCCCAGGAATGTAGAGGTCGATCGCCAGCGAGGGCGGGTGAAATGGGCGCTCAAGGGAGACGCCAACACAGGTTACTTTCATGTTGTGGCCAACGGGAGGCGCAGAAAGTGCAATATCACGTCCCTTTCCTCACCCTGGGTATCATTACGGATGGTAAAGAGATCCAAGCACACATCTACGATTTCTACCGGGAGCTATTGGGAACCTCCTCGGATAGATCCGGCGGTCTCTCCCTGCTTACGTGGAATTCCGGGTCGAGGGTTAATGAGGAAGAAAACACACAACTCGCCCCACTGATCAGGAACTTGAAAGAGTGATTTAGGACATGAAACCGGACACTGCCCAGGGCCGGATGGGTTCCGGGTACCTTTCTTCAAATCCTTTTGGCCGTTTCTCAAACAGGGAGTGTTGCACATCCTGAACGACTTCATCTTGGGAAGAATTGATGTATCTCGTCTGAACTCTGGGGTCCTTTCGCTGATTCCCAAAGTGCCTAGGCCGAATCCATAGCTCAGTACCGCCCGCTCATTAATGTAATCTTCAAAATCATCTTGAAAGCCTTTGCGGTGTGTCTAGATCCCATTGCAAAAAGAATCATTAGCCCTAACCAAACTGCCTTTATCAAGGGCCGTTCATCCTTGATGGTTCCCTCGCCCTTATGGAAATCATCCACGAGCTCCGCAAAAAGAAGCTAGGAGGGGTTCTCCTTAAGCTGGACTTCGAAAAGTCATCTGACCATGTAAACTGGGACTTCCTCCTCGAAATCTTGAGATGCAAAGGGTTTAACGCTGGCTTTATCCACAGAATCTCGCAGTTGGTCTCGGGTGGTCAAACTGCGATTTCTATTAATAGGGAAATTGGACCTTTCTTTTGTAACAAACGAGGTGTGCGGTAGGGAGACCCACTCTCGCCTCTCCTGTTCAACTTCATAAGGGAGGCTCTATCGGCAATTCTATCCGTAGCCAATGAGAAGGGCCACATTAGTGGTGTGGTGCCTCATCTAATTCGAGGGAGAATAACTCACTTACAATATGCGGACGACACGTTAATATTGATCCAACAAAACGACCGTCAGATTGCCAACCTCAAGTTTCTACTCATGTGCTTTGAGGAGATGTCTGGCCTAAAAATCAACTACCACAAAAGTAAGGTCATCGTGATGGGACAACCGCTAGAGGAATAACAAAGGGTTGCTAGAATTCTCAACTGGAAATTGGGAGCGTTCCCGTTCAGTTACCTGGGTCTACCCATCTCGGACCGTAAACTCACAATCGATCAGTGGTTGTTCTTAGTCAGGAAGCTCGCCGACAGGATTGAACCTTGGCTTAGCAGATTTCTATCCTCGGGGGGTAGATTAATCCTAACAAACTCCTGTCTAGATAGCCTTCACTTATTTTCTATGGGCTTGTTTTTGCTCCAAGATGGTATCCACGAGAAATTCGACTCTGTCTGGTCCAGGTTCTTTTGGGAAGGAACTGGTCTGAAGCGCAAGTACCACCTAGTTAACTAGCCAGCGGTGTGTAAACCTAGAGAGCAAGGGGGCTCGGCCTCACCAATACCAAGCTCGTGAACATGGGTCTCCTTCTAAAGTGGATCTGGAAATTGTATCAAGATGACGACTCCATCTGGGCACAACTTATTAGGGAAAAATACCAAGACGCCAAAGACATCTTCTCTAGATCTGGCCAGGGAGGGTCACGGTTCTAGAAGAGCCTCCATAAGATCAAACACTTATTTAAAGCTGGGGAAAAGCACGAGGTCTTGGATGGCGCGCATACCTTATTTTGGCTTGACTGGTGGCACGGGGAGGCCCCTTAAAGGACACCTACCCACAGTTGTTTGCGATATGTGAAAACCAGTTGATCTTGGTGAAGGACGCTTGCCCTGATCACGCCATCACGGTCCAGTTTAGGCGCTCGCTCTACCAAGAAGGAGCACAATGCTGGCTTTCCCTGGTGGAAGAGCTGGAAGACGTCACCCTGCGCATTGGCCCTGATAGAGTTTACTGGCACCTAGAAGCGGGAGGAATTCACGGTAAGATTAATGTACAATAAACTGTCACAAGGGGTGACAATTTGCACACTTCCGTGACATTTGGGCTATAAAAATACCCCTCAAAAACAAGATCTTCTCCTGGCAACTTGTCCTGGACCGCCTCCCCTCTAAGATGATGATCGCCTCCCGACATGGCCCGTCTGATGGCAGATGTGCGCTGTGCGGAGCAGCGGAGGACGCCTCTCATATCTTTTTTACTTGTTCCTTGGCAAGGCTTGCTTGGGGAGTGTTGCGATAGATCCTTGGCTGCTCGTGGCAACCCCTTAATTTCAAACAGTTTTATGCTATTCTCTCGGGCTACTCGGGCCAGCCTAGGCGCTTGCTTTGGATACTTTTCGTTGTCTAATCATGGGCTCTGTGGCTTACTCGAAATAAGTTATCTATCAAATCCAAGGTGTTTCGTCACCCAGCTGACATTCTGTATAAAATTGTGATCAACTTGCAGCCCGTGGAAACTACTCAAAGGCGCGGGACAAGGAAGGGCTAGCGTGGATGGCAAATGAGCTAAGGCTGATGTACTTACAGTTGGCACCCAATCCACAGCACGATCCACCATAGTTTCAGCTATCGGTCTATTTTGAGGAAGGCTGATCCCGTAGCTTCCCTGATCTTCTTAGGAGAACCTTTCTTTTTCGTTGGCTAAGCTGTATGCCACAACATGATGTAATAAATGTCTGTGAACATGTGTGCTTTATTAATTTAAAGCAGGATACTTGGTGCCTACTATCTAAAAATGAATGTAGAGGTCGGTGGGGGATTTCTCCGTCGTCCGCAAAAAAAATTAAGGATCGACCACTTTTACGGTATCCACCAGAGCGCCAGGCTGTTTACAGGCTCTATTGAAAACGTAGGGAGTATACATGAACATTGGGCATCTTTTTCCATCACGAATTATTTTTGTACAATTATAAACGAACCAATTCAACGAAAAACTAGGAATTAGCATAGCCTACGAAGCTGTATGTTCATTTGTTCAACTCTTGAGCCCCACACCCACAAACACCATGCTATCGACGGGCCCTAAGCACACAGGTTCGCTTCCAGATTCCTTAGCACCAGTACGATCTGTTCAAATTAAGCACGAGAAAAGACAAGTTAGATAAGATGGAATGGAAGACATCGGGTGAGCAAAGTGATGATAGCTACTAGAATATGGCAATGTGGGAGCCGCGCGCCGAAGTGCTTACCGTGTCCACGACGAGGGGATCCACGCCCTGCAGCTGCAGCCTCTGGAGACGCGCCTCCACGGGGACAGCCGCGTCGGAGGAGGCGAAGACGTCGCCGACGAACCGGTAGACCTGGGCGAAGCGCAGGTCGAGCGGAGACAGCGGGAGCTCGATGGTTACTTCTTCGTCCTGGTAAGGGCTCCCGTGATCCCGCGATGCTCCGGCTTGCGCGTCCTCGTGGTGAAGGTCCGGGACGCGAGGGTCAGGAGACGCGTACGCCCAGTCCATGCTCAGCACCGGCATGTCGGCGTCGGGGTGCACTGAAGGCGGCGGCGGCGGCGGCTTCTGGCGGAGGAGGGCGGAGCGGCGAGGGTGGAGCGGCGGCGGCAGGCACGCCGCGAGGCCGAGCTTCTCTGCCTTGAGGAAGTGCTTCTGCGCGTGGCTGCGGATCTGCACGCTCGTCTTGGTTGACACGAACGCCTCGATCATCCTCCAGTCGCGACCGAACCTGCAGTCCAAAGAGAGAAATGGGGTCTCGTCAGTTGAGAGTCCTGAGTGAGTGCGAGCAGAGCAGGTGAGCGGGGAGACGGCGACTCACAGGTAGAGGGCGTGGAGGAAACGCTCGTGCTCCTCGTCGGTCCACCTCTCCCGCGGCCGCGTGATCGTGTACGGCTTCCGGAGCTTGTTCTTCCTCCCTGCTGCCGGGGACGGCGGCGGTGGCATCCTCACGCCTCTCATCGTCGCTGCCATCTCTCTCGCAGGAGCAGAGCTGAGAATCTCTCGTGATCACAGGATGACAGGAACAACAGTGAAAAGCGAGGCGTTGGACTGCAGTGAAGGAATGAAGCGCAGAGGCAGCTAGCGCGCCCATGTATATGTAGTGTTCGATCGACAGCCGAAGAAGCTAGAATCGAAGCCGTGTGAGGCGGGCAGCACGTGCATTTTATGTCATTGCAAACCGGGAAACAGCAAGATCACACGTGCTCAACATGGGAACCAGGCTCACAGTAACACGTGCCCCACAATGAGGTACACGGCTTTGGGAGCTCCAGCTTGCTTCACTTCGGTAACGCTGGTTAGGCCGATCGAGGGGCGTCTGAGTTAGGCCAAACCTGAGCACACCACCATAGCACTATTGCGGCCATGCCTCACCAGCCCAGCAAGGGAAATCCAACACGAGCATCACAGAAATAGCCCAACGGGCGCGTGTACCATGGCAAGGTCGACAACGCTGCTGCGCTGACCAGCAGCAACTAAGAAGCTGCCGCAAAACAAATATGGAAGGCAGCAAAGGCAGGCATAGTAGCAGACAATGAGGCAAGGGGCACCACAAAATAAATATGCTTCAACTATCCTTTGCCCTACAGAGTTTCAATATGCTCGAGTCCTCAAATGGGGCAATCAATTCAGTGTGTTAGCGATGCAAACCACTACCTCCGTTCCATAATGTAGAAAAGAGGTCACAAGGATGAAAACTGATGTATGATGTAAAGATCAAAACATTGGTCCATCACAGCTTGTAAACCGGTGTGATCCCGAGAAGTTGGAAGCACTGACGCATGACGACCGCAGTCGCTTCGCAGAGCAGCAGCCGGCTTGGCTCCTCCGGTGATCCTACCACCTGTGGAGTGCAGCGGTTAAATCTCATGAGCTAGGCGGGTGACAGGCTTAGCACCTAGTACGTGTGAAAAGTGTTGCCATCTTCTCACTCCGAATGAATTAAACGATGGAAACAGAGACGGGCGTACCTGACAATTGGTGTAGAACCTTGTGAACATTTCAGATAAGTTGTATAGGTATTCACACAGAACATTGGGAAGGAGATTAGTGCACGCGTCTTCAACAACCTGAAAGAGATAGCAGCACATAAATCAATACAAAGGGAGGACGAGATCCCTCCCAATTAAGCCATACTAATCACTGATGTATGAATTCTTCATGTACAGTGTCATGCAGGAATTGCCTTAGAAATACAATAAAGTGCCACAATATTTTTACTTGGTGACTGATGGGAGCAGCAGGTTGCACGGTTAACAAATGAAAATGTAGACTTGTTTGTTTAACTTGAATACAAGCAGGTTGCACGGTTAACAAATGAGAAAGTAAACTTGTTTGTTTAACTTGAATACAAACAGCGTCATATCAAGTGACAGACATCTTATCTGAACCCTAAATCAGTGACACTTATTATGGATCGGAGGGAGTAGTATTTTGAGCAACTTTCTGGGTTCAGATAAGATGTCTCTAGTTGTACTAAATCAGCGACGCTTATTATGGACCGGAGGGAGTACTTGATATGATGCTAACTGCTCACGACCAAAATGTTTGCTAATCATTATGGTTACTAACTGCTCACAATACCCCACATTACAGTTTTGAGATGATTCTGGGTCAGAGCATCTCTAGCAGATACCGGATATCCCGGTACTGCAGAAGTGTTTTCAGGTACACTGCAAAATGTTTTGCACTATAAAATTGTGCTCTCCCCGAACAGATACCCTAAGGGGTCGCTTGGTTCGGCGTATCTTAGGTAAAACCACCATTAAATTAGGGGTCGTATCTGTTTTACTAATCAGCGATTGGCTCGTCGTTTTTCCCGTGGCTCCCTTTTTCCATCGGGTGAGTTCTTGCATGGTGGATCGGGAAAATTTCACGGACAGGTTGAGGTCCTGAGGGAAATCCAGCGCGCAAAACAAAACCTGGCTGGAAATATTATGGGGCTGGAAACTGAACCGACATTCCAAGCAGGGCCTAAAGTGATAGTGCAAAACATTTTTTTCTCCTTTTCTGTTTTTCTATTTTTTCTCCTTCCTATTATTTTCACATCTGTCTTCCTCGAGGAGAGCTTGCTGCCCTGCCCCAACCCACGACCTCACCGCCCGCCTTCGGCGCCTCATGCCCAGCCGCGTGGAGTCGTGCCTCGCCGCTCCCAGCCCTACCTCCCCCAGGCCGCGCCGCCCCAGCCTGCGTCTCGGGGAGAAGATTAGGCAGCCGGCCCCAGTCGCTCCTCACCGCGCCGCAGCCTCCAACGCACCCACCGAGCCGCCTGGCCCGCTCATGCGCATGGGGTCGTCCATCTTTATCTCCAGGAGCGACATGGCGACCTCACCTGTACAAGCTCGGCCGTCTGCTGCGAGGTGCTATTATGCTACGATTTTGTCCAAAATCGACCGGAATGGGGATGACACAGAGCGCGGTGGCGAAATTTGACCGGATTCCAGCGAGTCCGCCCGCAGTCAGTTGGGCTGAAACTTCCCGCCAACCGTTTTCTGCTACCGGGGGAGCCAGAAATTTTGGTCCCAAACCTAAGATATATGGGGGATGAGGGGCTCAATATCGGGGGAGCTGGATTTTTTTTCCCAGCTTTGTCAATTTTGCGGGATCTGATCTGGACGTATTTTTGGCCCAAAACTGCAAAATAACCGCTATTTTACAGTTTTGACGTTTTTCCGGTATCTGCTAGAGATGCTCTTAGTCGATCGAATGAATAAAAATAGTTAACAGTGTCAATTATACCTCTGCAAAACGGATAAGATACAGTCCCAAGACACGCTCATCTGGATGGCCAAGAGAAATGTTTCCATTCTGAGAACAAGAATAATAACAATTTTAATATGTGCCTGATGTCAAAAATCTTTCACGGTGAACTTTATAGTATGGATAGCATTAGCACATAAGTTTAAGAAGTATTACCATCTTTAGCTCTTCTACATCCATGTTAGATTTTCGTATAATGGAGCAAATACGAGCATGAGCATACTGAAGATAGACAGCAGTATTTCCCTGTTCAAAAGCAAATTAAGATGTAAATAACAATTAATGAGAGTAGGCAAAAAGATGAATGGCTCAGAAAATAAACTTCCATTCATGCAAGAGGATGATCATAAAGTTATGCCAGTAACAAAAAACACAAAACAAATCAGTACAAGATTGAAGACAGAGCATATAGTAGTGTATACAAATATGGTATTTGAGCAGTTGAGAACAGATAAATGGTTAAGAATGCCAAGATTGCTGAATAATAGAGTAAATATATACTGGAGTTTGGAAGTACCTTATCACTTAGCATCTGATCAAAGCTAAATGTGTAATTAGTCAGTCTATTGTTCTTCAGATCTGCATACCTATATTGAAGGTAGAATACTTATCAGATTAGGATTTAAAAGGCTTAGTTATTTAATTTCAGTCGAACAAATTTGTCTTCAAAGAAGAAAATTACATACTTGACAGCACCATATCCTACTGCCTTTGAAGTTTTCTCCAATTCCTCTTCAGTCCAGTCAACAATTTTACCTGAAAAAAACCATATCATATTTAACCGGAAAGGTTATTAGAAGAAGCAAACTAAATTTCATAATTGTATCGCTTACCATTGTCCTTGAGACGCTGGACAAGTTCTGATTTACTTCGTGACTTGGCCTCATCAAGTAGGTCTCCCAACCGAACAACTTCAGTACTACGAGTTCTGAAGCGCTTGCCATCTGCCCCAAGAACAAGGCCAAACCCAACATGACTTGTTTTCGGAAACTTCTTCTCCTTTGGATCTGGGAGCCAACCAGCCATCCTGGCAGCCTGCAACGCAAGACAAAATTAAATCCCATCAATGCAAATACAGATTTATTTTTTAGGATAAGCAATAAGGATCTAAATGGTTCTCTTGATATTAAGAATGAATAGTACCAATATCACAATAACATATTGCTTGTAAAGATAAATGATACTTTGTACTTACTTTGAAAAACATATCAAAGTGCTGCTGCTGACCGACATCTGTTACATATATTATCCATTCAGCTTTCTCAACATTTAACCGGTACCTTCATAAAGGCAAAGACAAAAAGAAAGGTGTAAGTACACAAACTCTTATCACTGCAAGAAACCATACTACATCAAATATGAAACATATTGTCTTAGATTACAGACAACAGCTAAATAAGAACCCAGAAAGATGAGGTATAGAAAAAACAAGTCAATTATTATTCAGAAACTAACCAAAGAGCAGCTAAGTCTGTTGAGGCATAGTTGAAGCCACCATCTCTTTTAACCACAATCAAAGGGATTTTATGACCTTCAACGAAAATTACCCGAGCACCCTCACTTTCCTTGATGAAACCTTGGTTACTCAATCCCTCCAAAACTTGTGGAATATAAGGATTATAAAAGCTCTCGCCCTGAAAGGTGAGTAATTGGGAGAGAAATTAGCTTTGATTCTCACCGTAAACATAAAACCAATAACCTTCTTGAGTTGCTTCCAGGGAAGAGACAGATAACATGTATGCAAGGATTCAATGACAAGTTACAGATGCTTTGATCAGAATGATTTCAGATGAACTACAAGACATTAAAAAAGTACAAAAATGAATCCCATTAAGAAAAAGATATTTCTGAATTTTGTGAATATCTCCACAAAATATTAGCGGGTAATATGAAAAGCTCAATAAATCAGGAGTTCAATACACTTCTTTGGGAAAGTAATGCATATCAATTAATAAGTGAAGCTAATTGTAAAATTTGGTAGCAGTCATAAAATTTTCGATCTTTGAGACTTCATAGGACAATGAGAAAATACGCAGTGTGAATCAACTCAAATGAGAGAAAGAAAGTCCAAAGCCTTCGAGCGAAAATCGCTAGTCAACAAACATTGCACAGATTTCAGTTTTACAAAGTACAATAGTACTCCCTCCGTCTCATCTAGAAACGTTTTAGTGTGTAGATACATGTGTATCTAGGCAAAGCTGGGTCAATTAATTTAGGACGGAGGGAATACATTTTGCTTAGACTGGTCACAGTGAGTCGTATCATACTACTGTATGATACTACTGTATGATACTATCTCTATAATGCATGGTATCATGCATAGTACTATCAGTCTCATGAAATTTATTGATTTGTAGAATCTCAATGCAAAATTGTGTACAAGATTTGTTTGACATTAAATTTTCTAGTTATACGTGCTATGCTACGGCATCTACCTGTGATACTACTATCATCTCTCTCACCATTAATCTCTCTCGTCATTAATTGCAGTGACATGTCAGCTTTTTGCATGCATGGAATGCATAATACCACCAATGATACCCCCACTGTGGGCAAGAGGGCAAACATTATAGAAAAAGACTTGTTTGTGTTCATCTAAAGTGCAATTAACATAATTCTTTTCAGATTGCAGATATATTCTGTTGATACTTTTGCTGGGTAACATAGAATAGTAAGTCAAATATCAGTAGAAAGTGATACTACCTTTTCTTCAAGTTGTACATCTAAGAGCTTGTAAACTTGATCAAATTCGTTCCTGCTGATTTCACATATCTTTTTCCAAGCAGAACGATATTTCTCCTCCCCTCCCTACATAGTATACATTGCTTAGAAAGAGAATGAGAGAAAACTGCAAAAAAAATCTTCCTAGACTCCACATATAAGAAAGGTCAGCTTACCTGTAAGCGAACCACAGCTTGTTGAGCCCTATCTTTAAATTCCGCATCATTATCGAATTTTTCCTTGGATGCTTTATAGAACAGCTGCACCAAATAACCAAAATTAAACATGATCATTTGTTTACCGAATCAGAAATTCTAACATGGAGCAAAATAAGCACTTCTTTCGACCTTTGCAAGATATAGATCAATCGGGAGCATGCATGCATATACATCTAGAGGCAACCATATCTAGATAATATGTTCTTTAGATTATTTAGTCATTTCATCCTGACTGTATGCCATGCTGTATGCTAATGACTCCAATTATTTAAATTTCAGAAATGTACTTTGAGGGACTTTGAAGAAGGTTAGCAGGTAAGTGGGTAGCTGAAAAAGCAACCAAGAGGAAAATCCAATATGCAGTGATATGAAATCAAACATCATTGCCCTTACTGCTCAAACTAGGCGATAAAAAAGTCAATCCAGCTAAACATAGCACCCAAAACAATAGCATTACATGCCTGGCTAAAATTATCTGTACATTACTGGAATTGGTTAAAGCATAAACCACTACAGTGATAATACCAATGCATAGATTAAGAAATTATGGATACCACAAGTGATACAGCCATCCGAGCATAAAAGCGTATATGAATGTTACCAAGAAAAACACAAAAAAAAATAGTATGATTTATTCTTACTGCAACAAATTACCCTGTAACTCTAACTCGTAATTCAGTTTTCTTTCAACCATGCAGCTTTTTACATGGATATCTAGTAACAAACTCATGCTTATATGCCTAATTGAATGTCAATAATACCTACAGAAATGTGTTTATGAGCCTTTTATGCCACATTATACTACAATAGTACCATCAATGCATGGAACAACACCTCCCATTCCGGAGGTCAGCTTACCTGGAGGTCACCAATGGCCTGGCTGCCAAGTTCCTCCCATTCCGGAAACTTTTCAAACAGAAATTCAATGAGCATTCCAAACTGCATGGACAAAGGCAAACATAGTTTAGTACACAAAGCAAAAAAATCCGTTTAACTTACAAGGCCTCAATATCGGCAAACAGTTTAGCAGTTACTAGTGCCTACAGAACAAGCAGAATAAATATTTCTGCTAATGCACTATTCAAGGCACCACTTTCTCCAGCACAGCACAAGTGAACTTTCAGTTTTTGCTGTATAAAATGGTAGAAATGAAAGCCTAGATACTAACAGTACAGCATTGATGTGCCCCAAAAATAAAGGTAGATGAGGTAACAGATGCAGGCCAAGAAAAGGGTAACCCCGAGGAAAAAGAAGGATGAGTTGGTGTGCATAACCAAATTGTCTATGAAAAAAAAGGGGTACGCAGATCGTACATTTGCACCAGAAATTTCAGAAGCAAGAAGCATCAACTAAGTCTGTTACCTGTGTACCCCAGTCTCCAACATGATTGCGTCGGAAAACATCGACATTTGAGAACTCAAACATGCGTGCTAGAGTATCTCCAATGATCGTTGACCTTAGATGCCCAACATGCATTTCCTTTGCAATATTAGGGGATGAAAAATCAAGCACTAGCCTCTTAACCGGCAGAACAGGTGCCCAAGTTTTGATACCATTTACAAGCATATCTTGTATTCTCTGCAACATTGTAGTTCATTGGCACTTAGCGTGAAAGAATTGTAGTACCAATAGATGCAGAACTTGCAGGTAAAACATCTAAACCAGACCTTTGCAACCCAGCTGTTGGATAATGAAATATTCACAAAACCAGGACCAGCAACAGAGGTTGATTCAATAACATCACAGGCAGGCAGGTTCTTGGCAATGGCCTGTGAAAATTTCAGCATGTATGAGAAAAGAAAAATGAACAGACAAGGAAATAATGGTAGCTGCTCCTATGAAAGAACTCTCATACTCCATGAGATCTTGAAGTAAACCATGAGCACTAAAAAAGATAGGATCATTCTAACCTGTCCAATTGCATTGGGATTTTTGAAACTTGTCCCAGACCCTTTAACTTTTGACCACAGTCCCATTGCGTTATTGCTGCATATGGTTTACATATGGTCATTTGAGCATATTGAAGAGACACAGCAGGCAAGGCAAGGAACCAACAACATACCACTGGTAGTCGCCGAACTTTGTTGTGCAAACTTCAACCACTGGTTCTACATCCACTTCAGGCACCGTCGCACGGAGTGACAAGGCCGCTAAGTTGGAGATCTGTTGCTTGACACTCCCAGCTCCCTGCACAGCCTAGCAATATGTTTTGACTCGTCACAATCTCAAACAAGTGGGTACGGGAAAAACACAATCAACACTATCATGTCCAGAACCAGCAATTCAATACAATACTCACCAGCGGTGCTGGCTCCTGCGCCTGGGCAGAGGCAGAAGTGGAGGTCTCATCTCCCATGGTGGTGGAAGCGTAGCAGGAGCTCCTCAGTAGCCTTGCGGAGGAAGATGCTCTACAATGACCTAGCTAGATAGGCAGCACAAAAATTAGCAAACAAGATTAAATTCACCAACCAAAAGGCTCTATGAATCCACTAGCTACAACCTAAACCTAATCATGTTCATAGGTCAAATTGAACACAGCAGAGCATAAACAGCAGCCCCACACACACACACACACACAAATTCCAAAAGTTGTGTACTTCACAGGCTCCTAGCGCTCAAATCGACCTGCCGCGAAAGGATTACGGCTGACAGATAAGATTCGCGCAGAACAAATTTGGTTTAGAGGGGTATAAACCCGAACCAGGGGAAACTATATTCAAGCATAGCCTCCTAAACTCTGAATCCCGCAACAAGTACACTAGACTAGATAGTCCGCCATTCCCTCTAAATCTCCAGAGCACGCAGGCACAAAATCTAAACCCCCGGAGTCCTGCGGCCAAATCGAACCTCGCAACTCCGGGCGACAAGGCGACGGCGCAGCGCTACGAGCTACCGGAGCAGAGGCGGAACTTTACCGGACGGGATCGGGGAAGGAAGAATCGAGGACCCACCGAATCGCGGGCGGGCGGAGACGAGGAGAAGTCGCACGGGGTAAGGCGCCGCCACTGCTGTTGCTGCTGCCGCGAGTGCCCGCATTGTTCGAGAATAAATACGCTCCCACGCCGCGTGCAAGGGAAGAGCTCGCGAGGGTTTTCGCTGGTACCTTATCGGGCCCGCCAAGTCATCCCTTGGGGCTAGGTGCGGACAACGAATCCCGTTTAAGACTAACCAGCTCTTCTTTTTTTTCCCGGGTAAACCCTTTTTTTTAATCAATACCACGACATTAGCAAACAGTACATAACAGAGATATATAAATTCTCTCCGGTGATTAAAAGATAAAGTATAAAAGAAAAAGCAAATCTTAAAGGTTTTCAAATTTTTCTCCTACCATGGCACGATCTTGTACTTTTCTAAAGACAGACGGATAAATATGATATGGATGTGAAACCGCATTCACGAATGAGGGATCTCCCACAATTTAAATTTGAGCCACAATACCGAGCCTACGTGTGCACACACAGCATTAGAATATTCAGCAAACATCAGTAAGAGTACCACCACTACTACTTCGGGGAAAAGAAACCGAAAAGTCTGGTCGACGTCGAAGGGAAGCCGAGAGCACAAACCTCCCGTTATCGAAGACATAACAGTCAGGACAAATATTACGAGGATAGTCCTCCTCACGACAACCATGAGAAAAACTTTAAAGACATTTGCAACTAGCTGTTTGGTTGGATTTAAATCTATGTTTCGGATTTTAGCTTATAATTAGACTCAAAAAACACCGTCAAGTCATCTCTCTTAGGGCGGGTGTGTTTGGTTAGATTGTGGCCTATCTGAAAGCAGTTGTTGGAGGTGTGCTATTGAAAAGCAATTGCGGGTTGTACGTTGTGAGAAAGTCTTGAAGTCATTTGTCAATTAGCCGTCTGAACTATGGTTGTGAGGATAAATATTTGTAACACCTCTAAAGAGATGATAAGTTGTTTACTGACTGATTAACGGTAAATACTTCGTTCCAAGTTGATCTAGCAATAAATAAGCATGTTGTATCTAATTGATTGATTGTCTAGTAACGATGGCACGCACAGCGCACGTCATCACCAAGCAAAAATACTTTTAAGAATACATAGCACTTTGTCAAGTAAGCATTGAGTTACAAGCATTTTTCACTTTATGAAATTTACGTTTAATTAAACTCTATTTCGGATAGAAGGAAGAATATATCACCGAGAAATATCGAAATTACTACTCGCGGCTGCTACAAGCTGCTCTCTTGTTGCAATAGTTGTCAAGTTTGATATTCGAAAGTTTGGATTATGATTTGATTGTAGTATACTTTAAAATTGTCAAGTAAAATCATACACTTTTTATTAGTAACCAGAAGAACAAACAAATGCCAACTAAACTTTGTTAAACCTTCTAACATACCCAGCAGAGGATGTTCTAGAAAGCATATTACCTAGAGGTAGAAGTAAATACAGATGATAAACATATTGACTCTCTATCATACACTAGTAGGAAAAAGATTATTGGTAGCGTTCGGAGAACGGGGTTAGTGACGTTCAACCCATATGTCGCTAATCTCACACCACTGGTAACTTACCGGTAGCGTGTGGCCGGAACGCCACAATAAAAACTGTATAGAACGCCACAATAAAAACTGTATTGGTGGCGTTAAGCTGTAAAGTTCATACTAGTGATGTGCGTTATAACCGCCAACACTATTGTTACATTTGTGTTTTTAAATGTCACCAGATTTTTTTGAAAATTAAAAAAAATATGCTGATACTTACATAATTAGCAGCAATTTAGCAACAATATATACTCCCTTTGTCTAGAAATAACTGACTTGGTTTTGTCTAGATTCGAATGTATCTAGTGCACCTTAGCGTATAAATACATTCGAACTAGACAAACTCAGACCAATTATTTCTATACGGAGGGGTATTATATATTTAGAAATAGGACAAACAACGATCACATGCAATTCACAAGAGATAATGGCACATTATTAAAATCAATCATCAGTAGCACATTATTAAAGTCAATCAACTTGATATAGTAGCTAGCTATCTAGAGTTTACTGGCTTTGTCAGGTGATTCGAAGAAGGTCTATATGAAGTAGATAATGGCATGATGATAATCGAGAAGGGTTTTTAACTTGTCTACGGTGTTGTAAAAAGTTGTGTTCACTAAGCAAGTTTGTCCAGCCAAGCCCACTAAAATATGTATATATGACCTTATTGGTGACCGTAACCACATATTCCTTGTTGACGTAGCGTGCGATGTCAAAGTGACCTCAAACACTGCAAGGTCACTGATACTGCCATAGACATGGTTCATGAAGTCACGTTATGCACCGCACGGGACTGACTGAGTAAAATCAGAAGAAACAACAACTAGTTTTTATTTTCATTGTACATATAGTTAGATTGCAAACATATGAATTTCAGAAAACATATCGTTCTAACATTAAAATCCGCAGGGGGCTCTATGTGGAACTTCTTGTCTAAGCACCACAACATCGATTGAGCACAATTGTCGCACGCGCTTTATCGATATAATCATACCTATTACCTAGCATAGAAAGTTAAGTAGCACGCTTCATCAAATATTAAACATAATACAGTCTAGCTAGATATGTAGTAGCTAACTTATTGTTGGATATCATCATCAGGGGTTGTGTACAGGAAGTATATCGTGCATGATTTTTATCTTTTCACCTTTTCACCGTATTGAAGGGGCTCGTAGCAGAAAACCAAAAAATCCTGACTAGCTGATACCTTCGATCCGGATTTAAAACAAAAGTGGTGGAGCGTATGTCGGTGGCGTTGTTGGCAAACCCAAAGCATTGAGTCCATTAGTCGAGGGTCAATAAATACTCACGGTTCATAAGATGAAAGTTGATGCGATCAACTCCATGAATTTTCTCTTTGAAACAATAGTGAGAGGACACCGTATGCCGTGAAGGTGCAGAGAAACTCAAGCGTCAAGTGGCGGTACGTGACGACATCTTGGTCGACTTGATTTCTCGAAGCTTGAGACGGTTGAAATGGTTCAGCTGAAACTCCTCGGTGAACTCGATACCAAATGACTCGGGGGTCAACGTATCAAAAGTTGTTGTTCCGTAGCCATCACACGTGTACGGCTCCTTGTGTTCATCTAAAAAAAATGCTAATCATTTTTTTGGTCCAATAGGAAAATAACATAAACGATCCTCTACACTTGTTATAAAAGAAACTCCTCTAAAAACAATATTAAACATGCTCAATATCAAGATTATCTCAACAACAAGACCTAAGTCTAGATTGATAATGATGAAAAATTGAACAGAGATTTAAACAAATAAGTTGGGGATCGTGGGAGAAACATACCTTAGATCGAATGAGTGCGAGAAATCGAAAAAAAAATCGAATAAATTTGAAGATCCAATGAAGGTGGTTTAGAGTTTGGAGGTAGAAGAAAAAGGAAATTTTGTGTTTGGGGATTTTTAGGGTTACCTCCTCCTGAGTGATACGGCGGCCATGTACGTGGTATGGACGGACGGTACGTCTAGAACCCGCCCGTACCGAGTCACTACCTTGGGATCGACGAATCCCTTCCGGATGCGCACTCGGTACGGACGCGCGGTACGGTCGTGCGCGTCCATACTACTGGTCGTTATGAGTGTAGTATATTTGCTTGAAATCTAACGTGTGCTCGAGGGTATGGTATGGGCGGCTCCGGTCATACTAGTGGTCATTATAACCCCTGAGTCGTGCGGCAAAAATTAAAATTTCTATTTTTCAGAGTCTTGAGGTGGTACGGACGCGC
The DNA here is from genome assembly GCA_023614405.1 of Avena insularis. Lineage (NCBI taxonomy): Eukaryota > Viridiplantae > Streptophyta > Magnoliopsida > Poales > Poaceae > Avena > Avena insularis. The sequence goes on from CM042689.1 coordinate 371,844,936, forward strand.
GGTACAGGAGCTTCCGGCCACCACTAGTCGTTATGCTTGCAATAAGTTCAAAAACTTAAAGAATTGGGTTATTAGCTTTGTGTGTCCTTACACATCAGAGCAAATGGCAAATAACAGCAAATAGATTTAATAAAAATCAGCAATACCTTTTAGTCCATGTGTTAGCAAATAAAACATCGAGGATTATCTTATTTCTTCTCTCTCTGTAAAGGTCTGCATGAACACTCGTTATAAAAAAACAAAAAAGAAACAAACAAACTAAACTAAACTAAACTAACACAAGAGTAAACACTTTATTTCGCATGGGTTCCCTCCTAGGAATCACTTCTAGTTAAAGTCAATTAGCTTGACCTAGATGGTGATCATTTAGGTTCAATGAGTGGAACACCACTTCAAAGTAATTGTCTTTCAATGTAATTATACCATCATCATTATTGTTAGGCTTGGCCTTTTTATTCCTATGAAAGTGGACTATAAAAGGTGTTGGAGATATGCCCTAGAGGCAATAATAAATGTAGTTATTATTATATATCTTTGTGTTTATGATAAATGTTTACATTCATGCTATAATAGTATTAACAAGGAAACATTAATACTTGTGTGATTTGTAAACTTAATTTGAAGTCCCTAGTATAGCCTCTATACTTCACTAGCTTGTTGGTTGATTGATGATTGTGGTTTCCCTATCATGAACATTGAGATGTTATCAACAACAAGATCATATCGTTAGGAGAATAATATGGTGGACATACTCCTATAGACAAGCGTAGCATAAAGATCAAGTCATTTCAATAGTTCAATTGCTATATGCTTTCTGATACATAGTAACCTAATTCTTTCGACCATGAGATCATGCATATCACCTTTACTGGATGGATGCTTTGATGTCATCAAACACCACACCGTAACAGGGTGGCTATAAAGGTGGTATTGAGTGTTCGGAAAGTATTGGTTGAAACACATGGATCAAGAGTGGGATTTGTCCATCCATATGACGGATAGATATACTCTGGGCCCTCTCGGTGAAATGTCATCCAATTAGCTTGCAAGCATGTGACTGGCTCACAAGGGATCACATATCAGGAACGAGAAAGAGTACTTATCGATGTGAGGATGAACTAGGTATGCAGAGATACCGACGATCATAACCTCGGATAAGTAACATATCGTGAGACAAAGGGAAATTGGTATCGTATGTAAGTGGTTCATTCGATCGCAAAGTAATCGTAGAAATATGTAGCCATATGAATTTCCAGATTCCTCTATTGGTTATTGTTCGGAGAAGTGTCTCGATCATGTCCGCATAATTCACGAACCGTGGAGACACACTTAAGGATTGACGTTGTTTGAGTAGTTATGGTATTATGAGAAAGAGACCGAATGTTGTTGGTCTCGGATGGGATCCGGGATATCACGAGGTGATCCGGAATGGTCGGAGAATAAGATTCATATAAGGAAAGTCCCGTTTGGAGTTGGGGAATGGTTAGGTGTTTTCATCGGGAATGTTCTAGAAGGTTCGGAATGTCCGGCACTCCGGAGGAAGGTACATGAATGTGTCATTACATATTGGAATGATTGCATCATGTACTAGGTGTTCTTGCTGTCCAAAATAAAGGGTTTATTTAAATCCTAAATTGAAAAGTCAAACGGCTAGTTTGAAAGTCAAGCAACAATTTTGGGAAGTGGGAAAGAGGAGGATTGGTGGAGGCCGAGTTGGAGGAGAATTCCTCCTTGGCGGCGCACCTCCCAAGGCCGACTTGGGAGGAACTCCTCCCTTGGCCGCCAGCCCTCCCACCTATATAAGGAGGCAGGGCTCCCTCCTTACACACAAGTTTCCACCTCTAATCTCCGGTTTAGAGCCGTTTTGGTTTAGAGCTTCTAATTGCTTTAGCCAGGGTTTTAGAGCCTTCTAATTGGTTTAGAGCCTTCTAATTGGTGTGTCTAATTACTAGACCACTAATAGCCTCTCTCATAAGCTCCACCATACTGCACCGGCTTAAGCTGAAGCTCTGGGATTTCCCTCTACTTAGGTACCACGCCGTTGTCTACCGGAATCGCGAGAGTGCTACAACCTCCATTTTCTTTGGAACAAGGGAGAGGAAGGTCTTCGTCAGTACGAACGTGTGACCGACTACGGAGGCGCTGCGAACGCATGGAAGGATCGTCTCTGCGATCTTGAGATCGGAAAAATGCGACTACATCACCCACGAGAATCTGCTCGTTAAACGCTTTGGAATCTTCGAGGTGAGTTCCTCTATCGACTCGTTGCTACAATCTAGTAGATAGATCTTGGCTTGTTTGTTTGTATGCGATAGAAAATTTTTGTTTTCCATGCTACGAACCCCTACAAAGGGTATCGAGCCGTGTCTATATGTAGATCTCATGCAGAGTAGAACACAATGGTCATTGTGGGCGTTGATGCTTTATTGTAGATTGCTTTTTGTGTACTTTGCATCTTACGGTATGTTGGGATGAAGCGGCCCGGGCTAACCTTACATGACATCGTTCATGAGACTTGCTCCACGCTTGACATGCAACTTGTATTGCATAAGTGGCTTTATGGGTGCTGTTTCTACTAGCATATTAAAGATCCAATTTACAAAGTGTAATCAAAAATGCTATTATCAATGTTGTGGTTATTGTTAGTAAGTTAGAAAGACACTTATTGAAAGCACAAAACCACGTAAAATATGCAAAGAAATTATAAGCGTCTAACTTTGTTTTGCGGGGTGTCGATGATGTGATATGGCCATGATTGTGATTATATTTGATGTATGCAATGTTCCTTATTGTAAGTTGGCAACGGCGGGAATATATGGTTGTCTTTAATTTACATTAAGACCTGCGTGTCTATTCAAAATAGTTGTAATAGTTGAAGCTGGTGGGCGACAACCATGAAGAAGCATCATTGACCTTGATGCTATGCGGTGATGATGGAGATCATGTTCGTGCTTGAAGATGGAGATCGGAAGCATAAAGAATAAAGGCCATATCATATCACATATTATGAATTGCATGTGATGTTAATCCTTTATGCATCTTGTATTGCTTAGTAGGCGGTAGCATTATAAGATGATCCTCATGCACATAAATTTCAAGTTCTAAAGTGTTCACCCTTAGTATGCACGTTGCCAAAGCTTGCGCTTGAAGCACCACGTGATGATCGGGTGTCTTTGATTCCGCGGGTGAATACAACGTAAGCAAGATTTGCTTATGCACGGTAGCTAAGGTTTGATCTTGACGAGCCTAGCATGTACAGACATGGCCTCAGAACACGGATGGAAAGGTAAAGCATGAATCATATAGTAGATATGATGAACATGATGATTGTTCGCCATTGAAACTATATCAACTCTTGTGATGATCGGTGTTGATGTAGTGGATTTGGTTCGTGTGATCACTAAAACAATGTGAGGGATGTTGTTTTGGTGGGAGTTCACATAGTTTAATTTCATTAATTAATTTGAACTCAATTTGTCATAAACTTAGTCTAAACTATTGCAAATATGTTGTAGATCAATGGCAGCCCCTACCATCAATTTTAATGTGTTCCTAGAGAAAGAAAAGTTGAAAAACAATGGAAGCAACTTCGCGGATTGGTTCCGCAATTTGAGGATTGTCCTCACATTTGGTAATTTGACCTATGTCTTTGGATGCACCATTGGGTGACCCACTGCGGTGATGCTACCGATGAAGTAAAGAATGTTTACCTTGCTCGGAAGAATCGGTACTCCATAGTTCAGTGTCTATCTTGTATGGTTTAGAATCGAGCTTGAGAAAAGGTTTGAAGAGTCGACCCATATGATATTGTCGAGGATCTCAAATTAATTTTTGAGACTCATGCGGCAATTGAAAGTTATGAAGCTTCCGAAAAGTTCTTTAAGCGCAAGATGGAAGAGGGCAGTCTGGTGAGCATGTGCTTAAGATGTCCAGACGCATAAATAAACTTCAAAGCTTGGGTATAGTGATTCCTAATACTTTGGGGTTTACCGCATCCTCCAATCACTACCACCAAGTTACAAGAACTTTGTGATGAACTACAACATGCGTAACATGAACAAAGAGTTGCGTAACTGTTTGCTATGTTAAAATCTGAAGTGGAGATCAAGAAAGAGCACCAAGTGTTGATGGTCAATAAGACCACCAAATTCAAGAAAGGCAAGTCTAAGCGGAAGGGACACTTCAAGAAGGGTGGTAAGAAAGTTACCACGCCATTTAAGAAGACCAAGGCTGGACCTAAGCCTGAACCGAGTGCTTTTCTTGCAAGGGAGAAGGTCCTCGAAGCGGAATTGCCCAAAGTACTTGGCGGATTTGAAGAAGCGGCAACATCAAGAAGAAAGGTATATCTGATATACATGTTATTGATGTGTATCTCACTAGTATTCGTAGTAGTGCAGGTATTTGATACTGGTTCGGTTGCTCATATTTGTAACTCGAAGCAGAGCTGCAGAATAAACGGAAGCTAGTGAAGAACGAGGTGACGATGCGGCGTAGGAAGCGGATCAAAGGTTGATGTGATCGCGGTCGACGCTACCTCTTCATCTACCATCGGGATTAGTTTTATACTTAAATAATTGTTATTTGGTGCTGCGTTGAGCATGAACATTATATCGGGATCTTGTTTATTGAGACGGTTACTTGTTTAAATCCGAGAATAATGGTTGTTCGATTTATATGAGTAATATGTTTTATGCACATGCACCTTTGATAGATGGTCTATTCTTGTTGAATCTCGATAGTAGAAATACACATATTAATAACATTGAAGCTAAACGATTGAAATCAAACGATAACTCGACCTATATGTGGCACTGTCGTCTTGGTCACATTGGAGTGAAGCGTATGAAGAAACTCCATTCGATGGACTTCTTGAATCACTTGAAAGATGCGAGGCATGTCGATGGGTAAAATGACTAAGACTCCATTTTACGGTATAATGGAGCGAGCTCTAGACTTATTGGAAATCATACATACCGATGTGTGTGGTCCAATGAGTGTAGCATCATGATGGTTATCGTTATGTTCTTACCTTCACGGATGACTTGAGTAGATATGGGTATATCTATTTCATGAAACATAAGTCCGAAACTTTCGAGAAGTTTAAGGAGTTTCAAAGTGAGGTAGAGAATCAACGTAACAAGAAGATTAAATTTCTACGTTCTGATCGTGGAGGTGAATATCTAAGTTACTGAGTTTGGCGAGCATTTGAAGAAATGTGGAATACTTTCATGATTGACACCGGAACACCACAGCGTAATGGTGTGTCCGAACGTCGTGTCGAACTCTCTTAGATATGGTTCGTTCTATGATGTCACTTACAGATTTACCGCTATCATTTTGGGGTTATGCATTAGAAACAGCCGCATTCACTTTAAATAGGGCACCGTCTAAATCCGCTGAAACGACACCATATGAATTATGGTTTGGGAAGAAACCTAAATTGTCGTTCCTTAAAGTTTGGGGATGCGAAGCCTATGTAAAGAAGTTACTGGGACAAGCTTGAACCCAAAGCGGAAAAATGCGTCTTCATAGGATACGAAGGAAACTATTGGGTATACCTTCTATCATAGATCCGAAGGCAAAATCTTCGTTAAGAATGGATCCTTTCTAGAGAAGAATTTCTCTCGAAAGAAGTGACTGGAAGGAAAGTAGAACTTCGAGGTTGTCGAACCTTCTCTCGAAATTGCGAGTAGCGCAGACCGGAAGAAGTTCTGTGGTGCCTGCACCAATAAGAGAGGAAGCTAATGATGGTGATCATGAAACTTCGGTTGAGGTTACTCTGAGCCTCTGAGGTCAACGAGAACTCGTACCACTCCATTGGTATGATTCCGTTATGAATGTCATGGTGGTGGACAACACCGATGACCCCAGACATATGAGGAAGCGATGATAAGCCCAGATTCCAATAAATGGCAAGAAGCCATGAAATCCGAGATTGGATCCATGTACGAAAACCAAGTATGGACTTTGGTGGACTTACCGGATGGCGGAAAGGCTGTCGAGAACAAATGGATTTTCAAGAAGAAAGCAGATCTTGATGGTAATGTTATCTATAAAGCTCGACTTGTCGCAAAGGGTTTCGACAAATTCAAGGAGTTGACTACGATGAGACTTTCTCACCATGTGAAGCTAAAATCTGTGAGGATTATGTTAGCAATCGCTGCATATTACGATTATGAGATATGGCAGATGGATGTCAAAACAGCATTCCTCAATGGAGACATTGATGAAGAGTTGTATATGATGCAACCCAAAGGTTTTGTCGATCCTAAAGATGCTAACAAGGTATGCAAGCTTCAACGGTCCATCTATGGATTGAAGCAAGCATCCGAAGTTGGAATCAACGTTTTGATAAGGTAATCAAAGTTTTGGTTTTATACAAACTTATGGAGAAGCTTGTATTTACAAGAAAGTGAGTGGGAGCTCTGTAGCATTCTTAATACTGTATGTGGATGACATATTGTTGATTGGGAATGATGTAGACCTTCTTAATAGTGTCAAGGAATATTTGAATAATAGTTTTTCAATGAAGGATCTTGGCGAAGCGACTTACATATTAGGCATAAAGATTTATAGAGATAGATCGAACGCCAAATATCATTGTCACAAAGTACATATTTGGACAAAGTTCTAAAGAGGTTTGGAATGGAAGATAGCAAGAAAGGGTTCTTGCCCATGTTGCTCAATCGACCTTGAGTAAAACTCAAAGTCCGACATCGGCGAGAAGATAGAGAAAGGATGAGTAAGACTCCTATGCATCAGCCATAGGATCTCTAATGTATGCCATGCTATGTACTAGACCCGACATTGCATATCTCGTTAGTTTAACTAGCAGATATCAAAGTGATCGAGTGGATCATTGGATGTGATCAAAAACATCCTTAAGTACTTGAGAAGAACTAAGGATATGGTTCTTTCTTATGGAGGTGATGAACATTTCGTTGTTAATGGTTACACCGATGCTAGTTGGAACACCGATCCGGATGATTCTAAATCACAATCTGGATACGTATTTATTTTGAATGGTGCGGATTAGCTGGAGGAGTGCAAAGCAAAGCGTTGTGGCGAGATCTTCAACTGAATCGGAATGCATGGCTGCCGGAGGCTTCACAAGAAGCGATATGGATGAAAGAGTTCATTACAGAGCTGGGTGTGGTTCCTAGTGCTGGACCCAATGTCTATCTCTTGTGATAACATGGGCGCCATAGCCAATGCGCAAGAACCAAGGTCACACAAGAAGTGAAGCATATCAAGCTGCGTTTCCACGCTATTCGAGAACATATCCAGGATGGGGATATAAAGATTTGCAAAGTACACACAGATCTGAATGTGGCGGATCCGTTGACTAAACCTCTCCGAGGGCAAAACATGACCAACACCAAACTGCCATGGGTGTTGGTATATTACCATGTAATCTAGATTAGATGACTCTAGTGCAAGTGGGAGGCTGTTGGAGATATGCCCTAGAGGCAATAATAAATGTAGTTATTATTATATATCTTTGTGTTTATGATAAATGTTTACATTCATGCTATAATAGTATTAACAAGGAAACATTAATACTTGTGTGATTTGTAAACTTAATTTGAAGTCCCTAGTATAGCCTCTATACTTCACTAGCTTGTTGGTTGATTGATGATTGTGGTTTCCCTATCATCAACATTGAGATGTTATCAACAACAAGATCATATCGTTAGGAGAATGATATGGTGGACATACTCCTATAGACAAGCGTAGCATAAAGATCAAGTCATTTCAATAGTTCAATTGCTATATGCTTTACGATACATAGTAACCTAATTCCTTCGACCATGAGATCATGCATATCACCTTTCTTTGGATGGATGCTTTGATGTCATCAAACACCACCGTAACAGGTGGCTATAAAGGTGGTATTGAGTGTTCGGAAAGTATTGGTTGAAACACATGGATCAAGAGTGGGATTTGTCCATCCATATGACGGATAGATATACTGGGCCCTCTCGGTGAAATGTCATCCAATTAGCTTGCAAGCATGTGACGGCTCACAAGGGATCACATATCAGGAACGAGAAAGAGTACTTATCGATGTGAGGATGAACTAGGTATGCGAGATACAAGCGATCATAACCTCGGATAAGTAACATATCGTGAGACAAAGGGAAATTGGTATCGTATGTAAGTGGTTCATTCAATCGCAAAGTAATCGTAGAAATATGTGGGAGCCATATGAATTTCCAGATTCCTCTATTGGTTATTGTTGAGAAGTGTCTCGATCATGTCCGCATAATTCACGAACCGTAGGGAGACACACTTAAGGATTGACGTTGTTTGAGTAGTTATGGTATTATGAGAAAGAGACCGAATGTTGTTGGTCTCGGATGGGATCCGGGATATCACGAGGTGATCCGGAATGGTCCGGAGAATAAGATTCATATAAGGAAAGTCCGTTTGGAGTTGGGGAATGGTTAGGTGTTTTCATCGGGAATGTTCTAGAAGGTTCGGAATGTCCGGCACTCAGGAGGAAGGGTACATGAATGTGTCATTACATGTTGGAATGATTGCATCATGTACTAGGTGTTCTTGCTGTCCAAAATAAAGGGTTTATTTAAATCCTAAATTGAAAAGTCAAACGGCTAGTTTGAAAGTCAAACGGCAAGTTGGGAAGTGGGACATGAGGAGGATTGGTGGAGGCCGAGTTGGAGGAGAATTCCTCCCTTGGCGGCGCACCTCAAGGCCGACTTGGGAGGAACTCCTCCCTTGGCCGGCCAGCCCTCCCACCTATATAAGGAGGGCAGGGCTCCCCTCCTTACACACAAGTTTCCACCTCTAATCTCCGGTTTAGAGCCGTTGGTTTAGAGCTTCTAATTGCTTTAGCATTGGTTTAGAGCCTTCTAATTGGTTTAGAGCCTTCTAATTGGTGTGTCTAATTACTAGACCACTAATAGCCTCTCTCATAAGCTCCACCATACTCGCACCGGCTTAAGGCGAAGCTCTGCGGGATTTCCCCTCTACTTCCGGTACCACGCCGTTGTGCTGCCGGAATCGCGAGGAGAGTGCTACAACCTCCATTTTCTTTGGAACAAGGGAGAGGAAGGTCTTCGTCGAGTAACGAGCGTGTGACCGACTACTGGGCGCTACCGCTTAAGCGTATACTGGAAGGATCGTCTACGCGATCTTGAGATCGGAAAGAGTACGACTACATCACCCACGAGAATCTGCTCTCGTTAAACGCTTTGGAATCTTCGAGGGTGAGTTCCTCTATCGACTCGTTGCTACAATCTAGTAGATAGATCTTGGCTTGTTTGTTTGTATGCGATAGAAATTTTTTGTTTTCCATGCTACGAACCCCTACAGTGGTATCAGAGCCGTGTCTATATGTAGATCTGTTGCACGAGTAGAACACAATGGTCATTGTGGGCGTTGATGCTTTTATTGTAGATTGCTTTTTGTGTACTTTGCATCTTACGGTATGTTGGGATGAAGCGGCCCGGGCTAACCTTACATGACATCGTTCATGAGACTTGCTCCACGCTTGACATGCAACTTGTATTGCATAAGTGGCTTTGCGGGTGCCTGTTTCTCCTAGCATAGTAAAGATCCAATTTACAACGGGTAATCAACAATGCTAGTATCAATGTTGTGGTTCTTGTTCGTAAGTTAGAACGACACTTATTGAAAGCCCCAAACCACGTAAAATATGCAAAAGAAAGTAGAAGCGTCTAACTTTGTTTTGCGAGGGGTGTCGATGATGTGATATGGCCATGATTGTGATTATATTTGATGTATGCAATGTTCCTTATTGTAAGTTGGCAACCGGCGGGGAACCATATGGTTGTCTTTAATTTACATTAAGACTGCGTGTCTATTCAAAATAGTTGTAATAGTTGAAGCTGGTGGCGACAACCATGAAGAAGCATCATTGACCTTGATGCTATGCCGGTGATGATGGAGATCATGTTCGTGCTTGAAGATGGAGATCGGAAGCATAAAGAAGAAAGGCCATATCATATCACATATTATGAATTGCATGTGATGTTAATCCTTTATGCATCTTGTATTGCTTAGTAGACGACGGTAGCATTATAAGATGATCCCTCATACATAAATTTCAAGTTCTAAAGTGTTCACCCTTAGTATGCACCGTTGCCAAAGCTTGCTGCTTGAAGCACCACGTGATGATCGGGTGTCTTTGATTCATGGTGAATACAACGTAAGCAAGCCAGATTTGCTTATCGGTAGCTAAGGTTTGATCTTGACGAGCCTAGCATGTACGGACATGGCCTCGGGAACACGGATCGCGAAAGGTAAAGCATGAATCATATAGTAGATATGATGAACATGATGATTGTTCGCCATTGAAACTATATCAACTCTCGTGATGATCGGTGTTGATGTAGTGGATTTGGTTCGATGTGATCACTAAAACAATGTGAGGGATGTTGTTTTGGTGGGAGTTCACATAGTTTAATTTCATTAATTAATTTGAACTCAATTTGTCATAAACTTAGTCTAAACTATTGCAAATATGTTGTAGATCAATGGCAGCCCTACCATCAATTTTAATGTGTTCCTAGAGAAAGAAAAGTTGAAAAACAATGGAAGCAACTTGGATTGGTTCCGCAATTTGAGGATTGTCCTCACGGTGGTAATTTGACCTATGTCTTTGGATGCACATTTGGGTGACCCACTGCGGTGATGCTACCGATGAAGTAAAGAATGTTTACCTTGCTCGGAAGAATCAGTACTCCATAGTTCAGTGTGCTATCTTGTATGGTTTAGAATCGGAGCTTGAAAAGGTTTGAAGAGTCGGACCCATATGATATTGTCGAGGATCTCAAATTAATTTTTGAGACTCATGCGGCAATTGAAAGTTATGAAGCTTACGAAAAGTTCTTTAACTGCAAGATGGAAGAGGGACTCGTCGGTGAGCATGTGCTTAAGATGTGCAGGCGCATAAATAAACTTCAAAGCTTGGGTATAGTGATTCCTAATACTTTGGGGTTTACCGCATCCTCCAATCACTACCACCAAGTTACAAGAACTTTGTGATGAACTACAACATGCAGAACATGAACAAAGAGTTGCGACTGTTTGCTATGTTAAAATCTGCAGTGGAGATCAAGAAAGAGCACCAAGTGTTGATGGTCAATAAGACCACCAAATTCAAGAAAGGCAAGTCTAAGCGAAGGGACACTTCAAGAAGGGTGGTAAGAAAGTTACCACGCGACGAAGAAGACCAAGGCTGGACCTAAGCCTGGCTGAGTGCTTTCTTTGCAAGGAGAAGGTCCTTTGAGCGGAATTGCCCAAAGTACTTGGCGGATTTGAAGAACGGCAACATCAAGAAGAAAGGTATATCTGATATACATGTTATTGATGTGTATCTCACTAGTATTCGTAGTAGTGCACGGGTATTTGATCTTGGTTCGGTTGCTCATATTTGTAACTCGAAGCAGGGCTGCAGAATAAGCGGAAGCTAGTGAAGAACGAGGTGACGATCGGCGTGGAAGCGGATCAAAGGTTGATGTGATCATGATCGACACGCTACCTCTTCATCTACCATCGGGATTAGTTTTATACTTAAATAATTGTTATTTGGTGCTGCGTTGAGCATGAACATTATATCGGGATCTTGTTTATTGCAGGCGGTTACTTGTTTAAATCCGAGAATAATGGTTGTTCGATTTATATGAGTAATATGTTTTATGCACATGCACCTTTGATAGATGGTCTATTCTTGTTGAATCTCGATAGTAGAAATACACATATTAATAACATTGAAGCTAAACGATTGAAATCAAACGATAACTCGACCTATATGTGGCACTGTCGTCTTGGTCACATTGGAGTGAAGCGTATGAAGAAACTCCATTCCGATGGACTTCTTGAATCACTTGAAAGATGCGAGGCATGTCTGATGGGTAAAATGACTAAGACTCCATTTTCTGGTATAATGGAGCGAGCTACAGACTTATTGGAAATCATACATACCGATGTGTGTGGTCCAATGAGTGTAGCATCATGTGATGGTTATCGTTATGTTCTTACCTTCACGGATGACTTGAGTAGATATGGGTATATCTATTTCATGAAACATAAGTCCGAAACTTTCGAGAAGTTTAAGGAGTTTCAAAGTGAGGTAGAGAATCAACGTAACAAGAAGATTAAATTTCTACGTTCTGATCGTGGAGGTGAATATCTAAGTTACGAGTTTGGCGAGCATTTGAAGAAATGTGGAATACTTTATGATTGACACCGCCGAACACCACAACAGTAATGGTGTGTCCGAACGTCGTGTCGAACTCTCTTAGATATGGTTCGTTCTATGATGTCACTTACAGATTTACCGCTATCATTTTGGGGTTATGCATTAGAAACAGCCGCATTCACTTTAAATAGGGCACCGTCTAAATCCGTTGAAACGACACCATATGAATTATGGTTTGGGAAGAAACCTAAATTGTCGTTCCTTAAAGTTTGGGGATGCGAAGCCTATGTAAAGAAGTTACAAAGGACAAGCTTGAACCCAAAGCGGAAAAATGCGTCTTCATAGGATACCGAAGGAAACTATTGGGTATACCTTCTATCATAGATCCGAAGGCAAAATCTTCGTTGCCAAGAATGGATCCTTTCTAGAGAAGGAATTTCTCTCGAAAGAAGTGACTGGAAGGAAAGTAGAACTCGACGAGGTTGTCGAACCTTCTCTCGAAATTGCGAGTAGCGCAACGCCGGAAGAAGTTCTGTGGTGCTGCACCAATAAGAGAGGAAGCTAATGATGGTGATCATGAAACTTCGGTTGAGGTTACTACAGAGCCTCGGAGGTCAACGAGAACTCGTACCACTCCAGATTGGTATGATTCCGTTATGAATGTCATGGTGGTGGACAACACCGATGACCCGAGACATATGAGGAAGCGATGATAAGCCCATTCCAATAAATGGCAAGAAGCCATGAAATCCGAGATTGGATCCATGTACGAAAACCAAGTATGGACTTTGGTGGACTTACGGATGGTAGGAAAGCTGTCGAGAACAAATGGATTTTCAAGAAGAAAAGCAGATCTTGATGGTAATGTTCTTGTCTATAAAGCTCGACTTGTCGCAAAGGGTTTCGACAAATTCAAGGAGTTGACTACGATGAGACTTTCTCACCGATGGCGAAGCTAAAATCTATGAGGATTATGTTAGCAATCGCTGCATATTATGATTATGAGATATGGCGGATGGATGTCAAAAGCATTCCTCAATGGAGACATTGATGAAGAGTTGTATATGATGCAACCCAAAGGTTTTGTCGATCCTAAAGATGCTAACAAGGTATGCAAGCTTCAACGGTCCATCTATGGATTGAAGCAAGCATCCCGAAGTTGGAATCAACGTTTTGATAAGGTAATCAAAAGTTTTGGTTTTATACAAACTTATGGAGAAGCTTGTATTTACAAGAAAGTGAGTGGGAGCTCTGTAGCATTCTTAATCTTGTATGTGGATGGCATATTGTTGATTGGGAATGATGTAGACCTTCTTAATAGTGTCAAGGAATATTTGAATAATAGTTTTTCAATGAAGGATCTTGGCGAAGCTTACATATTAGGCATAAAGATTTATAGAGATAGATCGAAGCCAAATATCATTGTCACAAAGTACATATTTGGACAAAGTTCTAAAGAGGTTTGGAATGGAAGATAGCAAGAAAGGGTTCTTGCCCATGTTTCCCAATACGACCTTGAGTAAAACTCAAAGTCCGACATCGGCAGAAGATAGAGAAAGGATGAGTAAGACTCCTATGCATCAGCCATAGGATCTCTAATGTATGCCATGCTATGTACTAGACCCGACATTGCATATCTTGTTAGTTTAACTAGCGATATCAAAGTGATCGAGTGGATCATTGGACAATGATCAAAAACATCCTTAAGTACTTAAGAAGAACTAATGATATGGTTCTTTCTTATGGAGGTGATGAACAGCTCGTTGTTAATGGTTACACCGATGCTAGTTGGAACACCGATCCGGATGATTCTAAATCACAATCTGGATACGTATTTATTTTGAATGGTGCAGCGATTAGCTGGAGGAGTGCAAAGCAAAGCGTTGTGGCGAGATCTTCAATCGAATCGGAATACATGGTCGCTCGGGAGGCTTCACAAGAAGCGATATGGATGAAAGAGTTCATTACAGAGCTGGGTGTGGTTCCTAGTGCTGGACCCAATGTCTATCTCTTGTGATAACATGGGCGCCATAGCCAATGCGCAAGAACCAAGGTCACACAAGAAGTCAAGCATATCAAGCTGCGTTTCCACGCTATTCGAGAACATATCCGGGATGGGGATATAAAGATTTGCAAAGTACACAGATCTGAATGTGGCGGATCCGTTGACTAAACCTCTCCCGAGGGCAAAACATGACCAACACCAAACTGCCATGGGTGTTCGGTATATTACCATGTAATCTAGATTAGATGACTCTAGTGCAAGTGGGAGACTGTTGGAGATATGCCTAGAGGCAATAATAAATGTAGTTATTATTATATATCTTTGTGTTTATGATAAATGTTTACATTCATGCTATAATAGTATTAACAAGGAAACATTAATACTTGTGTGATTTGTAAACTTAATTTGAAGTCCCTAGTATAGCCTCTATACTTCACTAGCTTGTTGGTTGATTGATGATTGTGGTTTCCCTATCATCAACATTGAGATGTTATCAACAACAAGATCATATCGTTAGGAGAATGATATGGTGGACATACTCCTATAGACAAGCGTAGCATAAAGATCAAGTCATTTCAATAGTTCAATTGCTATATGCTTTACGATACATAGTAACCTAATTCCTTCGACCATGAGATCATGCATATCACCTTTCTGGATGGATGCTTTGATGTCATCAAACACCACACCGTAATGGGGTGGCTATAAAGGTGGTATTGAGTGTTGGAAAGTATTGGTTGAAACACATGGATCAAGAGTGGGATTTGTCCATCCATATGACGGATAGATATACTCTGGGCCCTCTCGGTGAAATGTCATCCAATTAGCTTGCAAGCATGTGACTGGCTCACAAGGGATCACATATCACGGGAACGAGAAAAGAGTACTTATCGATGAGGATGAACTAGGTATGCAGAGATACCGACGATCATAACCTCGGATAAGTAACATATCGTGAGACAAAGGGAAATTGGTATCGTATGTAAGTGGTTCATTCGATCGCAAAGTAATCGTAGAAATATGTGGGAGCCATATGAATTTCCAGATTCCTCTATTGGTTATTGTTCGGAGAAGTGTCTCGATCATGTCCGCATAATTCACGAACCGTAGGGAGACACACTTAAGGATTCGACGTTGTTTGAGTAGTTATGGTATTATGAGAAAGAGACCGAATGTTGTTCGGAGTCTCGGATGGGATCCGGGATATCACGAGGTGATCCGGAATGGTCCGGAGAATAAGATTCATATAAGGAAAGTCCCGTTTTGGAGTTGGGGAATGGTTCCGGTGTTTTCATCGGGAATGTTCTAGAAGGTTCCGGAATGTCCGGCACTCCGGAGGGGGAAGGGTACATGAATGTGTCATTACATATTGGAATGATTGCATCATGTACTAGGTGTTCTTGCTGTCCAAAATAAAGGGTTTATTTAAATCCTAAATTGAAAAGTCAAACGGCTAGTTTGAAAGTCAAACGGCAATTTTGGGAAGTGGGAAAAGAGGAGGATTGGTGGAGGCCGAGTTGGAGGGGAATTCCTCCCCTTGGCCGGCGCACCTCCCAAGGCCGACTTGGGGAGGAACTCCTCCCCTTGGCCGGCCAGCCCTCCCACCTATATAAGGAGGGGCAGGGCTCCCCTCCTTACACACACAAGTTTCCACCTCTAATCTCCGGTTTAGAGCCGTTTTGGTTTAGAGCTTCTAATTGCTTTAGCCAGCGGTTTAGAGCCTTCTAATTGGTTTAGAGCCTTCTAATTGGTGTGTCTAATTACTAGACCACTAATAGCCTCTCTCATAAGCTCCACCATACTACTTGCTTAAGGCGAAGCTCTGGGGATTTCCCTCTACTTAGGTACCACACCGTTGTCTAGGAATCGCGAGGAGAGTGCTACAACCTCCATTTTCTTTGGAACAAGGGAGAGGAAGGTCTTCGTCGAGTACCGAACGTGTGACCGACTACGGGAGCGCTGCCGGAACGTGGCGCTGGAAGGATCGTCTACGCGATCTTGAGATCGGAAAGAGTACGACTACATCACCCACGAGAATTTGCTCTCGTTAAACGCTTTGGAATCTTCGAGGGTGAGTTCCTCTATCGACTCGTTGCTACAATCTAGTAGATAGATCTTGGCTTGTTTGTTTGTATGCGATAGAAATTTTTTGTTTTCCATGCTACGAACCCCTACAAAAGGATCTCTAGACGGCAGTCCTATTCTCATATTCCCATCATATAAATTGATTAAAGTTTTAGTAGTTCTTAGCAATGGTCTACCTAAAATTATAGGTGCTATGGGATCTTCGGGCATGTCCACTATAAATAGATCAATAAGAGCGGGACTATCTTTAATTTCGACGACTATATTTTCTTTTATCCCAACAGCGTGTTTATAAGTTGAATCGGCAAGATGGAGTCTTAATTCAGTAGTTGTAAATGGCCCCAAGTTTAACTTATCGAATAGACTTTTGGAAATTGTTGAGACGCTTGCACTAAGATCACAAAGTGCAGATATCTCATTGACCCCAATTTTAATTTTAATTGTGGGCTTAAATATACCATCTAGCTTAGCAGGAAGCTTATCAGCTAGTGACATGGGTATACCCAATAAGCACCCAACTACAACCTATCTGGTGCGGCTCGATGGAAGGCCCACTCGATGAATTGCTAAGGTCGACGCCTATGACAGTTCGAGTGGTATAAAGCCCATATGGACACGGACTCCCAAACGTACAAGACAAGGAGGTCTCAATACTAGAGTTTGAATCTAACTTGTAACCAACTCGTATTGGTACCTGAACCTAGCCTACCCATATATAAAGGCTAGGAGGGTCCAACAAGAAGGCAATCGTGACTCCCACAATAGATCTAGACAACACTGTAGCATACACATACGTCAGATCCAATCTGCGCGACACCGCCATCGGCGACCTTGTAATCAATCGGATCATCATCAATTAAGAGCAGACAAGCAGAAGTAGGGTCCTCTACGAGGCCTGAATTTAGGTAAACCTCGTGTCACCTGTGTGCTTGTTTGCTAGTCGATCGAGACTTCCAGTGCATCCCAATTCCTCGAATCTAAATCCATAACAATGGGGATTGATGAGGGCCCCATCACGGCAATCTACGATTCGTCGGCTCCTGCAAAACAGGTTTATTTTGGCTCCCTCGTCGTCAACAATGGCTGGATCCCATTCGGTTGATTCGCCATCGTCGACATGCTCACTTCTTCATCAACAAATCCGCCAGCGCATCTGGTTTCCACCGTGGGCACATGGTTGAACCGCCATCAGCGATAAAAGGCACGTATTCATGAATCGCCAGGAGAGCCAGAGCTACTTCGCAGCAGCAACAAATTGATAGGTTAATATATTTAGCGGTAGCCGGTTCATCTGTTCTCATGGACTGCCAACTAGTCCGCCAGATTCTGCTCACAGCGCCCGAGTTCAGGCATCATGAAGACCGTGGAACCTTGTTCGATCAACACTACCAACGATTCTCCAATTTGAAGGTAGCGGTAATTTTCCAATTTGTTGCACAGGTTGATCGGAAGCAGCTCAGGAATCTATCCCAATTCCAACTAAGCTAGACCACTCCGGATGGAATCCGCCATAGTTCTAGACAGACACGCACATAATTCCAATCAAATCAAATCAGGGACAAGGCGGTAAAGAAAAATAAACCATCAGCGGATGGTTCATGAGGAGTCAGCTAGCTCAAATATTCAAACCTTCACGTGGGAATCATGGTAGTAGCAGGCTGTGATGGCTCTGTGTATGGCGCCCAGAAAAGTGCTGGTGCGTGGTTGATGTAGAGCTCGTTGGAACCCCAAGAGGAAGGTATGATGAGCACAACAACAAGTTTCCCTCAGTTATGAAACCAAGGTTTAATCGAACCAGTAGGAGCAAGGAAACACCCCAAAGGTGTTACTAGCTGAGCTTTGGCAGAGCGCACTACCGGTGCTAGTAGCAACATGGAGACATGCACAACACAACCACAAAACTTTGTCCCCAACTTGCGATGAGGTTGTCAATCTCACCGTGTTTTGCGGAAAATAAAGGATTAAACGTATCGAATAGAAAGAAGTAAAAGTTTGCAGAAAGTAAACACACAGCAGAAACAATTTATAGATTGTATGTAAAGAAAAGGACCGGGATCCATAGTTCACTAGAGGTGGCTCTCCTTAAGATAGATAACATGCTGGGTGAACAAATTACAGCGGGGCAATTGACAAACACCGAGAAAGCAATACATGCATATACTAATCATTTTGACTCCTTTGAGACTTGATTGGGCATTACAACATTATACATATACCGCCATCCAACTGCATCTATGACTAACAATCCATCTTCAGGTTATCATCCGAATCCCCTCCAGTATTAAGTTGGAAGCAGCAGATTATTGCTTTACGAACTGCGTGTAAAGTAAACAATATGATTGTTCTATGAACAAAGGATTGTTGTTTTCTCCCTAGTAGCAACAGCACATCTAGTACCTTAGAGATTTCTGTCACTTCCCTAGATTACCAGAGACATGAACCCACTATCGAGCATAAATACTAACTCTTGGAGTTGCTAGCATATACTTGGCCAAGATAGCTACTAACAACAGAAAGCATGCAAGATCACAAATAACAAAGACCTGATAGAATCAATAATCAATCTGAAATAGCATCTCAATATCCATCGGATCCCTGCAAACACAACATGCAGAATTACAAATAGATGATCTTGATTATGAACGGAGCTCACAAGATCTAGACATAAAAGCACAAAGGAGGAGAACCAGCCATCTAGCTACTACATGGATCCGTAGTCCAAAGATGAACTACTCACGCATCACACCGGAGCCTTGCATGGTGATGAAGAAGGCCTCCAGGGTGAATTCCCCTCTCCGGCAGGGTGCCGGGAAGAGCTTCAGATCCCTCCCGATCTAGGGATGGAGATGACGGCGGCTACAGACTCTTTCGTAGATATTTGATCGGGTACTTAGGGTTTTCGTCCCGAGGGCAATATATAGGCAGAAAGAGAGGCCGAGGGGTGGAGCGCCCACCACCCCTAGCGCTGCCAGGCCTGGCCGCCGTGGTGTGGTGTCCCCCTGGCCCCTCTTAGTCTCGTATTCTGGCACTTGATGACATCCGGAAAAATAGGTGGCTTTTGTCCCGTCCAATTTCGAGAATATTCATTTTTTGACTTTCCTGGAACCAAAAACAGCAGAAAACAGGCAGCTGACACTATGGCTCTTGTTAATAGGTTAGTCCAAGAAATCATATGAAAAGTACTCCAAAGTTGGAACAAAACACATGAAAGTGGATAAAACCAAGCATGGAACATCAAAAATTATAGATACATTTGCAATGTATCATGCTGATCAAGACAGTTTCCATCACGATCGATCAACACGAGCATGTACAGGCTGGCTGAGTTAAATTTAGTTGTGTTACGCGACTGTGAAAACCAATCGGGCATCGTGTCCTTCACTACTTCTGGTGCAAATCCTACATGAAATATCAATTGACGTTTGTACTAGCAACGTAGCCAACTCCGCTGTGTCTAATCTAGTCCGCCGTGTCGATTACATGTCCACTACGTGACCTCGCTCACACGTGACTCGCCGCCGTGTCGACTACGTCCGTCGTGCAACTCCGTCGACCTCGACTACACATCCGTCGTTGGCTCTGTCTGATCGCGTCGATTCTACGCTCGGGGGTTGGACCAACTCTGTCGCGTGACCCGCTACGGTCTTCTACCACCGCACGACCTTCTGCAATCTACGACTGTCATGACCCACTACAATCTTTGGATGCCGTGACCCGCTACGACCTTCGGTTGCGGCAAACTACTGCAGCTATCGGCTTCGGCGACCCGCTGCCGCGTCAACTCCGGTCTGCCGCATCGGTTCTCGAATGTTGCCTCACTACATCGACCACATCTACTCTATACTCGGGGGCTCCTTCGACTCCAGCGACTCACGGCAATCTTCAGCTCTAGGGACTCGGGGGCTCTCTCCTCCACGGCAACCCGCCGTGTATTCCGCTCCGATGACCACTACTAGAAAACAGCTAATTCGTGGCGCACCTGTTTTGATCATCCGTGGCGCACTAGGGGTGCGCCACGAGGCACGCGCTACGGGTAAAAGTTAGCCGTGGCGCACTAGGTGGTGTGCCACGAGTATGAAAAGTTAGCCGTGGCGCACTAGGTGGTGCGCCACGAGTATGAAAAGTTAGCCGTAGCGCACTAGGTGTCGTGCGCCACGGGTACGATTTCAAATTTCAAAAAAAAGCGGGATTTGATCTAGATCTAGATCTAGATCAACCCGCCGGCCGCCATCGTCGTCGGAGGGTGCAGTCGGAGGAGGGCCTGGTCGGAGTATGGTGGAGGAGATTGCATCCGGAGGTGCACGGGGCAGGGCGCCGTCAAAGGATGGTCGGGGAGGGTGTAGCCGGAGGTGGTCGGAGGAAGGCGTCGTTGGAGGATGGTCGTAGGAGGGCACCGTTGGAGGATGGTCGGAGGATGGAGGAGTGAGGAGAAGAAGGTAGGAGAGGTGGAGGAGTGAGGAGAAGAAGAAGGTAGGAGAGGTGGAGGAGAAGGAGAATGTGGAGAAGGAGAAGTGGAAGTGGAGGAGATAAGGGGTGGGTGGGGAAGATATATATGGAGGGTTAGGTGGTCAGGTGATGATTCGAATTTCGAATCCCGCCCAACTTACTCGTGGCGCACTAGGGGTGGTGCGCTACAAGTGGCCTCCATTTTTTTTCTGCAGGAAAAAACGATCTTCTGATCATAACTTTTTACCCTTTTCGAATTTTAAAAATCTAAAAAATCGCCAAACGACCAAAGGTGGATGCGAAATCTCGTTCTCGTCATTTTGGTATATTAAACGTTTTTTTTGAATTCGTATGCAAAAGTTACGACTATTTTACCGTGGCATTATCTTTTTTTGCATAAAAAGTCGAAATTCATGTTTGTTAATTTTCCTACACATTAGACCACATTACCTACATACATGTGAAAGGATTTTATTTGAATTTTTTATCATTAATTTTTTTTATTTTTTGCAAGGCTAAAAAGGCGATCCACAGGGGGGAGGGAGGGAGGGGTTGGTGCAGGAAAGTTACCTGTGGCGCACTAGGCTAGGGTGCCCTACGGGTAAGTTCGTCCAGCTACACAGCAGGCCGCAACCCACATACCCGTAGCGCACTATGTCAGAGTGTGCTATAACTAAGTTTCACACCCGTAGCGCACCACGCGCAGGTGCGCTACGGCTAGGTTGTCTGCGGTCACCTGTGCCCTGGCCCACAAGTAGCCGTGACGCACCACCCCCATGTGCGCCACGCTTACGGCAGTTAGCTGTAAGGCGCCTGTAGGCAGTGCGCCACGCCTATTTTACCTGTGGGGCACCACTAGCACGTGCGCCACGGATGTGTGGATTACCTATAGCCGTTTTTCTAGTAGTGGACCCGCCGCGTCTTCAACTTCAACGACCTATTGTGGTCTTCAGATTGGGTGACTCGAGGGCTCCCTCGACTCCTGCGACCACGAGCCGCTACAATCTTCGACTCCCGCGACCCGCCGATCGCATCGGATCTCGCGACTCGTTCACCACGGCAACTATCAATAAAGCTAAGTTTCCCTCTACTTAGAGCTGATTCTTTTTTAACTCACACTCAAAACACTCGGGGGTTGCGTCCTCTTCGAGTAACCTAATGTGCCATCGATTACACACACTCGAGCACCTCATACGCGACAGCCCGAGTAGCTGATTCTGCCTAATCGTCGAATCCTTGAACTCCGAGCATCTCGGCAAGGTACTGAGACTAAGGGTAACCAGTCTAACGAAAAGGCCTAGCATGCAGTACAAAATGTGTCGACTCGATTGGCACCAGAATTTTACATTGCAAATCGACATGCAAATATCCTTTACAAGATACAAGTACTTAAAAATTCTTAATGTTTTATGCAGCTTACAAGGATGTCGACTGCGTCGAGCTATTCTATCGAGTCCTCCAATAGGAGTCGACAAAACAACTGGCTACGACATACACTCAAGACCCGAGTCGAGTACCTCCTCGGATGGTTGCATCACTTGATGCTACACACGTGCGACGTTGGGTGTGTACCCGAAGAAATTTGTGAAGATATTCAAGCATTATGAAAACCCTTCACTTGAATCTATGATTCGATTGTGGGCTTCGGGTTACTCCCATAGGGAGCACTGAAAACATATTCGACTGAAACAAGCAAAAGATGACGGTAGTCGCAAAATACTTATAGTCCCCACTCGAGTCTACGATTCGAATAGGCACTCG
This sequence comes from Avena insularis, assembly GCA_023614405.1. Lineage (NCBI taxonomy): Eukaryota > Viridiplantae > Streptophyta > Magnoliopsida > Poales > Poaceae > Avena > Avena insularis. Next base: position 371,867,420 of record CM042689.1, read on the forward strand.
GGGGCTACTCCCATAGGGAGCGCTGGTCGCGCACCCTATGATTATTTTTCCTTGTACATCGTACTGTGTGTCGATAACATCCACACTCGAATGCTATGGCGACTCCGCCTCATATATTCCCTACAAAGAGTTTACGTCTCCTGGGCCACCCGAATCATCTCTGCGATGACAAAAATTCGGATGTCACGCTTACAGCGTGAAGATAAGACCTGAATAAGGCCTAGCAATGCACCTGTTGCGCTCTACCAGAAATAATCCGTACCTACAGGTACGACGAATAAGACTTGACGGACGCGTCGAGTGCTCACATTTACACACTGAGATTCGACTCTATAAGACTTCTGCGGACTGAGTCGAATTACGCCAGCAATTTCCGAATACGAGTCCGAGGACTCGAGTTTGAGTAGGTAGCATTGTTTTTTCCCTAGAGCAATTAACTGGTCCCGATCCGTTGAGCGCACCAGGCACGTTTACCATCATCCCTATGAACGGCTACAAATTCGACTGACCCGATGAACTTCCGGGTGAAGTGCTTCACACTCGATACAATTGTCAACTCCGACATCCTAATGCAAAGATCAATACTTCTAAGTCTCCACCCGAATCTACGATTCACAAGGACACTCGGGGGCTACTGACATGGGTATGCCCAATAGGCACCCAACTACAGCCTACCTGGTGCGGCTCGATGGAAGACCCACTCAACGAATTGCTAAGGTCGACGCCTATGACGGTTCGAGTGGTATGGAGCCCATATGGACACGGACTCCCAAACGTACAAGACAAGGAGGTCTCAATACTAGAGTTTGAATCTAACTTGTAACCAACTCGTATTGGTACCTGAGACCTAGCCTCCCCATATATAAAGGCTAGGAGGGTCCAACGAGAAGGCAACCGTGACTCCCATAATAGATCTAGACAACACCTGTAGCATACACATACGCCGGATCCAATCTGCGCGACACCGCCATTGCCGACCTTGTAATCCTTCGGATCATCATCAATCAAGAGCAGACAAGCAGGAGTAGGATCCTCTACGAGGCCTGAACCTGGGTAAACCTCGTGTCACCTGTGTGCTTGTTTGCTAGCCGATCGAGACTTCTAGTGCATCCTAATTCCTTGAACCTAAGTCCATAACAATGGGCATTGACGAGTTAAACCCTTGTCAGCTAGTCTCTTATACTCCACCTCTAATTCTCAAACTTTAGATGCTACTTGTTTAATAAATTGTTGGTACATAGCATCATTACCTTGTTCTAAACCAGGATTATTTATGGTGATAATCTTTAGTAGATCTTCCACGGTATATTCAGATGTTGGTGTGTTGCTATAATCCAGCTCTTTAGGCTTCTCTTCATTTGTTTCCATCCTCATCATCTTGAGGTCTTCTACCGGATTTTGCTCAGACTTCCCAGCAAACTTTGTTGGTGTAAGAGCTTGGCTCTCGGCAACCTTTCCTAATTGAGGCTCTATGGTCTTTGTTCTTTCCTGTAAAGCATGCACATCATTTCTAATTACAACGACTTGGTTAGACAAATTTCCTATACTACTTTCATGGTTCTCTATGATTTTAATAAGCATATTATTTTTCTCGGTTTGAGCTTGCATAAATGTTCTAACAGTTTGCTCAAAAGAGAGATTGCCATGATTTGCTCCATTATGATTATCATAATTATTGTAAGGAGCTCCTGCAGGATTAGAATAATGTTTTTGAACATTAGAAGCATAATTTTGATTCTTCCAAGCGGGATTATAAGGAGTGCGAGCTATAAAATTAATATCATTTACATTAGTAGTGATATCATTAACTTGGGTATCTTCCTTACCCTTTACTATGTTGAGTAACTCGTCTACCTTAGATGTAAGATCTTCATTGTTTACCTCGATGACGGAATTCACCCTTTTTGAGGTTCTTTCCACATGGCATTGGGCATGGTTGTTTTGCATATCATCAAGCAACATATTTGCAACACTCACTTGCTTTCCCGTGATTGTTCCTCCTGCTGCAGTATTTAGCATAGACTGAGACACTGGGTTAAGGCCATTATAAAATAAATATAATATAAGCCACTCTTCCATCCCATGACTAGGACAGTTCATTACGACTTCTTTCATCCTTTCCCATGCAAGCACTAGTGGCTCGCGATCTTCTTATCTAAAATTTGTAATGTTGGATCTTTTTTGAGCTGGGGGGGGGGGGATTAGTCATAAACATATTAGCGCGTTCCTCCCAAAATTTAATAGTGCCCTTAGGTAGAGCTAGCAATCAGTCCTTAGCCTTTCCTCTAAGAGAGAAAGGAAACAATCGTAATTTAACAACATTTGGATCTACATCCTTAACACGCATCATGCCACAAATTTCAGCAAAAGTATTTAATTGTAAACCTGAATCCTCAGAAGATGAGCCCCCAAATTGGTTTTATTGAACCATACTTAAAAGGTTAGGCTTAATTTCATATGCAGCGGGCTGATTAATAGGTGCACGAATAAAATCATCAGTGGGAGTAGCATATTCTCCAAGTCTCTTTTGAGCCATGACTCTTTTCTTTTTTGGTATTATTTAAGTAAAGAAAACTAATAACAAATATTTTTTTGGGGTTTTCGAATAGATAACAAGTAAGTAAACTAATAACAAGAAATAAACTAAAAATAAATAATAAAATTAAAAACAATGTATGTAGTGACCTCATCAGGATAGCAAAATTGCTTCCCTAGCAACGACGCTAGAAAAAGAGTTGATACCTTCAATCCGGATTCACATATGTATTATAATAGCTTTTCCCTAATAAATCTAGGTTTAATCGAACTTTTGAAAGCAATGCTAAAAGAAAATAAAAAGGGCATGTCTACAAGACTTTGTTTCTTCATTTTACCTTTGTTTACCGGACCAATCTAGTTTACTTTTATAATGGGTTGATTAAATGGATGGAGATAGGCTAGGGTTGAAGATCCACCTGCGGATGCACATAATATGGCATAAAAGATAATAATAAGCATAGTCATGTGTAATGTTTTAATAGGGATAATCACTTGTGGGCAACACATCCTAATATACAAGAGCCTCTATGATGCAGAATGCATAAAAATAGTCTTTTGATCCAACCGAGTGCACCACAAATCCACGGGCTACAAATGATTATTAAGTGTAAAACACATATCAAAGCATTAAGTGGTGATGTTGTGATCCCGAATGGGTCGCTAAGTGAAGACCGTACTACCCTTTATGTCACTGGGGTTTCTATGAGATCGTCTGCCAAGTATCTCACCTAAATCCTTTATCAATCTCGGGGGTATTGGGTACCTACAAGTCCAAAGACCGAGACAAGAGACAAAGAAACAAAAGGTGCAAATCTCGCTTTCAAACAATACACAATGCTCCCATAAATTAGATGCACATACTCAATGCGAGGTTTCTCCCCAACCCACAGCCCGTGATGACTACTCACTCATAAAAATAAGATCAAGGATAGAAAACATTGTGCAAAATACTTAGATTGAAATCAAATATTCTTACAATGGTCACAGAATCATAAGGAGATCTCAAGTACAAAGTAATGGCTATGGCTAATGGAGGGGATGGAAGATGGAAGGGATGAACTATGGTGTGGATCTCTTTTGGTGGTGTTGTGATGCAATATGATAATGGCGGCCTCCTGTGCGGCGACTAGAGCCTCAAAATATATAGGCATCTTCACGAAAGTTGTAGAGTTTGACGAGCTGAAATCATCGCCACATGGTATGGGCGGACGGTACGGGCGAGGCCTGCCCGTACCAGTGGTCGTTACAACTGCAGGTGCATGGAATTTGTTCCACAATTACTTGGTCGTGTGGACTTCCTCAAAAACCTTCATTATGACTCTTGATTTCGCATCAAAAAGCATGATTTCCTGCACAACACAATTCAAAAGCAATGGTTTGCATATATTTGCAATTATTAGTCATTAGTAGCAAGGCTAGAGAGTTTCTTGTCAATTTCTTGACTAAAAACAATGTGTAAACACGGTGGAAGATGGCTATTTTTGGAGCCATCACCAGCGAAACACCAAACTTCTCAAGATCTATCTATGAGTAATGTTGTAACAGAGAGAGGCTTTAGTAACATATCCTTGTAGACCGAAAGCGCATAACATTCATGCAAAACATGAATGATGTAGTCGTACTCGTCCGACCTCAAGGATGCAAAGCTCCTCGCAAGTCACCCATGTTCCTCGCACGATGATCTTGGTGCCACTAATGGAAACACCCCCGAGGTCTCTCACACGTCTGGTGCTTGACGTTGACTTCTGATTCTCTGATCCCTGCAGAGAGTGTGGAAGTAGATCTTCTGGCCGAAATCATTGGAGCACAACAGCGTACCGAAGCGAAGCAGTAGCCCGCTCCTGTAACCCTTACTTGGGGGCCACTGTCGCAAGAGAAGAGAGAGAAATCCTAAGGAAAATCTTAGAAATTAGTGGGTTACTTTTCACTCCCATATAAACCTCTATATATAGGGGAAAAGTGGGTACCCCCAACTACTAAAGTCCCGGCGTGGGACTAAAGGGAGGAGGAGGTGGGGAGGAGGCGCGCCTAGAGGAGAGGGCTAACCGGCCAGGGGGTGGGCTCCGCACGCAACCAAGGTAGGCCAGCGTCGGGTGGGACCCACCCGCACGCCCACCAAAGCGGCGGCGACATCTGCTGCCCTAGGTGGCCTTCCCTCTTGGGCCTTGTTCCCTTCGGGAACTTGGCCCAATGGGGATGTTACCCCATAAAATTTAATTTAAATATTATTTTATTATTAATTATAATAAATAATATAAAATACATATTTATTAAATCCTTTTTATCTGAAACACCTTTTGGTTCATCCCATTCTCCTACCTGTAATAATTTCGGTCCTCTCACGGAACACTTCTGATGTTCCTTTCTCTTTCTTCCTATGATTTCATCTATTCCAGAATGATCTCCAAGCGTTATAAAACCCTTAAGTGTGTTACTCTGCGGTTTAGGAACATCACAAACATGATCGAGATGACTTTCATATCAATGATCAATAGTGGGACTGGGATGCCCACAATGACCCCTGTGCATTCCACGATTTCAATGTCGTTTGAACCACAAACATCGAGTCCAAATCCCTTTGTTACTTCGATACCTGACTTGTCCGAGACTTGATCACCGATATCGGCATAGAGTGTGTCCAGGACTGAGTCTGAGTTATTGCTGGCTGTTTTGGAGGTAGAGCCTGATTCTGAAGCAACGTAACCAATGCACTTGCTTTTTCCGGCAGCGGCGGAGGAGGATCCTGGAGCAACTATGTCAGCCTTAGGGTAGTCGTAAACAATTGCGATCACCTGGATGTGATTTAGCAATCCGGCAGCCTCTCGTCACCTTAGCATATGCTGGAGAAGTGCGCCCCATTCCAGTCCTTCAATGAAGTGAGGCATGGCCCTTTCATCGAAGATTCCCACAATGGAATTTTTCAACCTAAGCCATCTGGTTAGGAACTCACACAGGGTTTCGTCCGACATCTAGACACATCGCAATAGATCATAGGAACTTACGGTAGCCATGAAGTGTGACTGATACATCCATTTTGCATCACTATTCTATGTCATAATTCACTGTTATTCATTGATATATTTCATATTGAGAGGTGATACTTATGTTATTTCATCTGTTTTTTGCATGGTTGATGACTTTTGGAGCATGGACCGCTGTAGTCAGGATTCTGATGGAAAAGGTGTTGTTTGGAGGCAAAATTCGCGAAGATCAGAAAATACAAGAAAATATACGGAAAATCCTATTTTCCGTAAGAAGCGAAGAAGGAAGCTGAGATGGGCCACAGGGGCCCACACCACCCTCGCACAGCCAGCCTAGACCTGAACCACGCCACGGTGGTGTGGCCGCCTGTCCACCTCGCACTCCCCAGGCGTATATTATCCTCCCAAAACCCTAAGACTCGGGGAGCGACCACAGAAAGATTCCGCCACCTCTGCGGGGCAGAAAACACCGAGAGAGAAAGATCTCTCCAATAGACAGATTTCTGTCGGGGGAATTCCTTCCCGGAGAGGGGAGATCGTCGCCATCAACACCACCATCAAGCTGGACTTCATCGGGATCATCATCATCATCACCACCATCATCACCATCAGCACCCTCATCACCATCTCCATATTGCTGTAACAATTGGGTTGAATCTTGCATAATTCTTAGGGGAAACTTTCCCGGTGTTGATTACTCTTGTAGTTGAGGCTATTGAGTGAACCATTGAATTATTGTTTATGTTCAGATTGTTATACATCATTATTCCATCTCTGATCATGATCCATATGATGTCTTGTGAGTAGTTCGTTTTGTTCTTGAGGACATGGGAGAAGTCTTGTTCCTGGTGTTTATAAATCTTTATGCCTAATATGTAAGCTGCTTCGCCAAGATCCTTCATTGAAAAACTATTATTCAAGTATTCCTTGACACTATTAAGAAGGTCTACATCATTCCCAATCAACAATATGTCATCTACATATAGTATTAAGAATGCTACAGAGCTCCCACTCACTTTCTTGTAAATACAAGCTTCTCCATAAGTTTGTATAAAACCAAAACTTTTGATTACCTTATCAAAACGTTGATTCAACTTCGGGATGCTTGCTTCAATCCATAGATGGACCGTTGAAGTTTGCATACCTTGTTAGCATCTTTAGGATCGACAAAACCTTTGGGTTGCATCATATACAACTCTTCATCAATGTCACCATTGAGGAATGCTGTTTTGACATCCATCTGCCATATCTCATAATCGTAATATGCAGCGATTGCTAACATAATCCTCACAGACTTTAGCTTCATCGGTGAGAAAGTCTCATCGTAGTCAACTCCTTGAATTTGTCGAAACCCTTTTGCGACAAGTCGAGCTTTATAGACAGAACATTACCATCAACATCTGCTTTTCTTCTTGAAGATCCATTTGTTCTCGAACCTTTTCGCCCATCCGTAAGTCCACCAAAGTCCATACTTGGTTTTCGTACATGGATCCAATCTCGGATTTCATGGCTTCCGCCATTTATTGGAATCTGGGCTCATCATTGCTTCCTCATATGTCTCAGGTCATCGGTGTTGTCCACCAACATGACACTCATAACGGATCATACCAACTGGAGTGGTACGAGTTCTCGTTGACCATGAGGCTCTATAGCAACTTCGATCAAGTTTCATGATCATCATCATTAGCTTCCTCTCTAATTGGTGCAGCACCACAGAACTTCTTCCGCGCGCTACTCGCAATTTCGAGAGAAGGTTCGCAACCTCGTCGAAGTTCTACTTTCCTTCCAGTCACTTCTTCGAGAGAAATTCCTTCTAGAAAGGATCCATTCTTGGCAACGAAGATTTTGCCTTGGATCTATGATAGAAAGTATACCCAATAGTTTCCTTCGGGTATCCTATGAAGACGCATTTTTCCGCTTTGGGTTCAAGCTTGTCCGGCTGTAACTTCTTTACATAGGCTTCGCATCCCCAAATTTTAAGGAATGACAATTTAGGTTTCTTCCCAAACCATGATTCATACGGTGTCGTTTCAACGGATTTAGACGGTGCCCTATTTAAAGTGAATGCGGCTGTTTCTAATGCATAACCCCAAAATGATAGCGGTAAATCTGTAAGTGACATCATAGAACGAACCATATCTAAGAGAGTTCGACACGACGCTCGACACACCATTATCTGTGGTGTTCCCGGTGTCAATTGTGAAAGTATTCCGCATTTCTTCAAATGCTCGCCAAACTCGTAATTTAGATATTCACCTCCACGACGTAACGTAGAAATTTAATCTTCTTGTTACGTTGATTCTCTACCTCACTTTGAAATTCCTTAAACTTCTCGAAAGTTTCGGATTTATGTTTCATGAAATAGATATACCCATATCTACTCAAGTCATCCGTGAAGGTAAGAACATAACGATAACCATCACATGATGCTACACTCATTGGACCACACACATCGGTATGTATGATTTCCAATAAGTCCGTAGCTCGCTCCATCATACCAGAAAATGGAGTCTTAGTCATTTTTCCCATTAGACATGCTTCGCATCTTTCAAGTGATTCAAAATCAAGTGATTCAAGAAGTCCATCGGAATGGAGTTTCTTCATACGCTTCACTCCAATGTGACCAAGACGACAGTGCCACATATAGGTCAAGTTATCGCTTGATTTCAAACGTTTAGCTTCAATGTTATTAATATGTGTATTTCCACCATCGAGATTCAACAAGAATAGACCATCTATCAAAGGTGCATGTGCATAAAACATATTACTCATATAAATCGAACAACCATTATTCTTGGATTTAAACAAGTAACCGTCTCGCAATAAACAAGATCCCGATATAATGTTCATGCTCAACGCAGGCACCAAATAACAATTATTTAAGTATAAAACTAATCCCGATGGTAGATGAAGGGGTAGCGTGCCGACCGCGATCACATCAACCTTTGATCCGTTTCCTACGCGCATCGTCATCTCGTTCTTCACTAGCTTCCGTTTATTCTGCAGCTCCTGTTTCGAATTACAAATATGAGCAACCGAACCAGTATCAAATACCCAGGCACTACTACGAATACTAGTGAGATACACATCAATAACATGTATATCAGATATACCTTTCTTCTTGATGTTGCCGTTCTTCAAATCCGCCAAGTACTTTGGGCAATTCCGCCCAAAGGACCTTCTCCTTGCAAGAAAGCACTCAAGATCGGGCTTGGGTGCAGCCTTGGTCTTCTTCATCGGTGTGGTAACTTTCTTACCACCCTTCTTGAAGTGTCCCTTCTGCTTAGACTTGCCTTTCTTGAATTTGGTGGTCTTATTGACCAACAACACTTGGTGCTCTTTCTTGATCTCCACTTCTGCAGACTTTAACATAGCAAACAGTTCGCAACCGCTTGTTCATGTTCTCGCATGTTGTAGTTCATCACAAAGTTCTTGTAACTTGGTGGCGTGATTGGAGGACACGGTAAATCCCCAAAGCATTAGGAATCACTATACCCAAGCTTTGAAGTTTGTTTATGCGTCTGCACATCTTAAGCACATGCTCACCGACGAGCTGCCCTCTTCCATCTTGCGCTTAAAGAACTTTTCGAAGCCTCATAACTCTCAATCGCCGCGTGAGTCTCAAAGATCAATTTGAGATCACGGACAATATCATGTGGGTCTGAATTCTCAAACCTTTCGTAAGTCTGATTCTAAACCATACAAGATAGCACACTGAACTATGGAGTACTGATTCTTCCGAGCAAGGTAAACATTCTTTACTTCATCGGTAGCATCCTGCAGGTGGGTCACCCAATGTGCATCCAAAGACATAGGTCAAATTACCAGCTGTGAGGACAATCCTCAAATTATGAACCAATCCGCCAAGTTGCTTCCATTGTTTTCAACTTTTCTTTCTCTAGGAACGCATTAAAATTGATGGTAGGGCTGCCATTGATCTACAACATATTTGCAATAGTTTAGACTAAGTTTATGACAAATTGAGTTCAAATTAATAATAAAGTTTAATCTAGGTGAACTCCCACTCAAAACAACATCCCTCACATTGTTTTAGTGATCACGAACCAAATCCACCATATCAAAACCGATCATCACGAGAGTTGATATAGTTTCAATGGCGAACAATCGACATGTTCATCATATCTACTATATGATTCATGCTTTACCTTTCGGTGATTCGTGTTCTGAGACCATGTCCGCACATGCTAGGCTCGTCAAGATCAAACCTTAGCTACCGCATAAGCAAATCTGGCTTGCTTACGTTGTATACACTTATGAATCTAACACACCCGATCATCACGTGGTGCTTCAAACAACAAGCTTTAGCAACGGTGCATACTAAGGGTGAACACTTTAGAACTTGAAATTTATGTGCATGAGGGATCATCTTATAATGCTACCGTCGTCTACTAAGCAATACAAGATGCATAAAGGATTAACATCACATGCAATTCATAATATGTGATATGATATGGCCTTTCTTCTTTGTGCTTCCGATCTCCATCTTCAAGCACCTAACATGATCTCCATCATCACGGCATTGCATCAAGGTCAATGACGCTTCTCCATGGTTGTCGCCCACCGCTTCAACTATTACAACTACTTTGAATAGACACGGGTCTTAACATAAATTAAAGACAACCATATGGCTCCTGCCGTTGCCAACTTACAATAAGGAACATTGCATACATCAAATATAATCACAATCATGGCCATATCACATCATCAGACACCGCAAAACAAAGTTAGACGCCTCTACTTTCTTTGCATATTTTACGTGGTTTGGGGCTTTCAATAAGTGTCGTTCTAACTTACGAACAAGAACCACAACATTGATACTAGTATTGTTAATCACCCATTGTAAATTGGATCTCCACTATGCTGGGAGAAACAGCACCAAGAAGCCACTTATGCAATACGAGTTGCATGTCAAGCGTGGAGCAAGTCTCATGAACGATGTCATGTAAGGTTAGCCCGGCCGCTTCATCCCAACATCCCGCAAGATGCAAAGAACACAAGAAGCACTCGACAATAAAAGCATCAATGCCCACAATGACCATTGTGTTCTACTCGTGCAACAGATCTACATATAGACACGACTCTGATACCACTGTAGGGTTTCGTAGCATGGAAAACAAAAAATTTCTACGATACAAACAAACAAGCCAAGATCTATCTACTAGATTGTAGCAACGAGTCGATGGAATAACTCACCCTCGAAGATTCCAAAGTGTTTAACGAGAGCAGATTCTCGTGGGTGATGTAGTCGTCTTTTCCGATCTCAAGATCGCGCAGACGATCCTTCCGGCGCCATGCTCGGCAAGCGCTCCCAGCAATCGGTCACATCGTTCGGTATCGACGAAGACCTTCCTCTCCTTGTTCCAAAGAAAGGTGAGGTTGTAGCACTCTCGCGATTCCCAGACAACGGGCGTGGTACCTAAGTAGAGGGAGATCTCAGGCTTCGCCTTAAGCCGGAGCGAGTATGGTGGAGTATGAGAGCTCTTGGTGATCTAGGGTTTATACACACCAATTAGAAGGCTCTAAACCGGAGGCTAGGGCAATTAGAAGCTCTAACTTGACTTGGGGAGAAATCCCTAGGCTGTGGCTAGGGTTTAGATTTAGAGGAGAGGGACTTGTGTGCTAGGAGGGCAGCCCGCCTCCCTTTATAGGTGGGAGGCGCGCCAAGGGAGGGAGTCCCTCCCAACTCGGCTTGAGGTGGGCGGCGGTTGGAGGAGGAATCCTCCCCAACTCGGTTTCCACTCCTCCTCTTTCCAAAACTTGCCGTTTGACTTTCAAACTAGCTTGACTTTTCAATTTAGGATTTAAATAAACCCTTTATTTTGGACAGCAAGACACCTAGTACATGATGCAATCATTCCAACTTACAATGACACATTCATGTACCCTTCCCCGGAGTGCCGGACATTAGGAACCTTCTAGAATGTTCGATGAAAACACCTAACCATTCCCCAACTCAAACGGACTTTCCTTATATGAATCTTATTCTCCGGACCATTCCGGATCTCCTCGTGATATACCGAATCCCATTCGAGACTCCGAACAACATTCGGTCTCTTTCTCATCATTCCATAACTACTCAATCAACGTCGAATCCTTAAGTGTGTCTCCCTACGGTTCGTGAATTATGCGACATGATTGAGACACTTCTAACAATAACCAATAGAGGAATCTGGAAATTCATATGGCTTCTACATATTTCTACGATTACTTTGATCGAATGAACCACTTACATACGATATCAATTTCCCTTTGTCTCACGATAGTTTACTTATCCGATGTTATGATCGCGGTATCTCCGCATACCTAGTTCAACCTCATCGATAAGTACTCTTTTCTCGTTCCCGTGATATGTGATCCCTTGTGAGCCAGTCACATGCTTGCAAGCTAATTGGATGAAATTTCACCGAGAGGGCCCAGAGTATATCTATCCGTCATATGGATGGACAAATCCCACTCTTGATCCATGTGTTTCAACCAATACTTTCTGAACACTCAATGCCACCTTTATAGCCACCCGCCACGGTGGTGTTTGATGTTATCAAAGCATCCATCCGGTAAAGGTGATATGCATGATCTCATGGTCGAAGGAATTAGATAACTATGTATCAGAAAGCATATAGCAATTGAACTATTAAAATGACTTGATCTTTATGCTACGCTTATCTACAGGAGTATGTCCACCATATCATTCTCCTAATGATATGATCTTGTTGTTAATAACATCTCAATGTTCATGATAGGGAAACCACAATCATCTATTAACCAACAAGCTAGTATTATACAAAGGCTTTACTAGGGACTTCAAATTAAGTTTACAAATCACACAAGTATTAATGTTTCCTTGTTAATACTATTATAGCATGAATGTAAACATTTATCATAAACACAAAGATATAATAATAACTACATTTATTATTGCCTCTAGGGCATATCTCCAACAGCTACTACCACTGCTAAGGTAGTAGATGAACAACCACCTGCTGAGAATGATGTTTTTAAAATACCTACAAGAATTATTGATCATGTTATGGATAACTAGTATGTTGGAGATGGAACTGTCCATCCCGGTGATCATTTACTCTTTATACACGAATTATGCGGGTTGTTCAAGTGTGCAGGTATTACTACAGATCAATTTAAGAAGAAGTTATTCTCATTATCACTGAAAGGAAGAGCTGAGGAATGGTATAAGCTACTGAAGAATGGTCAAGATCTTGAATGGGAGGAAATAGTGACTCTCTTTTATTCAAAATTTTATCCTCCTAGTGAGATTCATAAAGATCGGAATCAAATGTACAACTTTTGGCCTCTTGATAGAGAGAGTACAACTCAAGCTTGGGGGAGATTGAAGTTACTAATGCTCAAATGTCCCATACATGATCTCACCAACAATATTATTATCAATAACTTTTATGCAAGGCTTTCTCTTCATGATAAAGATTTACTGGATGCTTCTTATGCTGGATCATTCACTCGCATGGAAGAAGAAGCTAAATGGGATCTTCTGGACCGTATTCAAGATAATGCTGAAGCTTGGGAGAATGACAAAGGTAGAAAGTCAGGTATAAATTATGATTATGAATGCATTGAATCTTTTATGGGAACTGATGACTTTCAAAATATTAAAAATGCTTATGGTCTAGACTCTCAAGCTATTGCTTCTTATTTTAAGGCTTTTGCTTCCTACATTGAAGTGCCTAAAAAGAAGTGGAATAAGTATCATGAACCATATAAATATGTTGCTAAGGGTGTTCCTGCAAGAAATACTGAAGTTTATACTGCTAATCATGTTTTACCTGAACCTTACATTGAGAAAATCCCTTTCCCGGTTAAGATAAAGGAACATTCTATGATAGCTAGTATGGTTAATGAAAGTACACATGAAGCTGTTGAACCTGATAAACAAATGGTTGATGAACCTATAATAGAAAATGTGAAAGACTTTGTTACTAAATATGAAAAAGAGGGACACACTATCCTTTGTAAGGATACCTCTAATATTATTTCACAAAGTAGTGTTATGAGAGCTAGTATTCCTGTGTTTGCTGTTAGAATAAGTGATCATTGCTATGGTGGTCCTTGTGATAGTTATATTGTTAAGTTTATGCATGATACTGAAAGTTACTATGAGAGAGGGAAAAGTGTTCTTATGCATCTCAATAATATCAAGTTTCCTCGTTTTTTGCTGAAAGTTTTTATGTTGCACTACTTTTGCCTTCCTATGCTAGTAGCCTCTGGTTTCAACAACTTGTTTGTTTACAAAATTCCCTTGCATAGGAAGTGGGTTAGACTTAAACGTGTGTATTTTTGCTTCTTAATGCTCCCTTTCACCTCAATTCATACTCTTATGTGAGCATCTTCAAAATTATCATGCCCATCTTAATGGCTATAAAGAAAGAACTTTTTGGGAGACAACCCAATTTGTTTTTGCTTTCAGTTTGTTTTTGTTTATTTGAGTCTTGGAAGTTATTACTTTGGTAGTAACCAGTACTTATCCGTTTTGTTTGGTTTTTGTGTCAAGATCAACCTCTAATGAGAGAGAAGTAAGATTTGGGAAAGTTGCTGTCTCGAAACAGATTTTTGTGCTTCACCGTAAAAATTCGTGAGAGATCTCTGTATGTCGGATTGAGCTGTAATTTTTTGTGCTTCTGCCTCAGGTTGTTATTTAACTTTCGTTAGTTTTGAACTTTTTGATTTGAGCAACAGAAGAGTTTCGAAAAAATTGATCTTTACCCGCTGGTCTGTTTTGACAGATTTTGCCACTTTTGCATTTGCTTCTTTAATCGATTTCCTTTTTGAATTCTTTTTGGGTTTTCGGAAGGAGTTGCTTCACTAGCTTATGTTTTGATGGTTTGCAGTTGAAAGTGGACTCAAAAGGTTTTATCACTTCATATATACCAATGTTGCTAATGAGAACTGTGTAAAGTTTTGTGTGAAAGAAATTTCCAGGTAGTGGAGATAATGGTGTGATAAGGAAGAGAAAGGTTTTATGACTCAAGTAATAAGTGCATGAAGATGAAGATATTGATATTATTCAAGTGGTGACTTCGGAAGAATCTTCTAGATACCAAATTCAGAGACCTGCAGAGTCCGTTTTCAAATAGGTAACAGTTCTGGTAAGAAAAGTTCCGCGAAAATACTATCCAATTATATTTTTGCAGTTTTTAGTCAATAAGGAAAGCTACGGAAGCGGCCAGGTGTCTCACACCACCCTGTGGCACGGGCCCACCCCTGGCCACGCCACCAGGTGGTGAGTCCACCCCAGACTCCGCCTCCGACTCGTTTTCTCCCAGTACCTTCCTTTTGATATGAAACTTCGTAATATATAATCCCCCGGATCAACCGAGGTTCGTATATCGTGTTTTCGTCGTGTTTTCTTTTCGATCTGTTTCTGCCAGGAACTATCTTTGAAAGCTTAGGAGCGCAATGGTGTCCGCCAATGATAAGGGAAAGGAGCCTATGGAGGAAGATCTCCAAGACCCCAAGCAGGGGCTGATACCTTTAGTTACTTGCCCTGCATCAACAGAAGCCCTATGAGTCACTAAGGAGTTCTGCGATAAGTACCAAGACTTGAGGAGGAAGGTGGACATGCTTCAATGGGAGAATAATAGGATTCGCAAGATGCTAGAAGATTTCCTCACGTCAACTAAGAAATTATTACCGCCACCACCGAAGGAGTAATTCGTCATCAGGTTTGGCATCCCCTTGGTTTGTTCCAAGCTTGGGGGAGTGCAGCGGTATCACATCACCATCTTCTATCTTTTTACCTTTTTAGTAGAGTCATATCATGAATACAGAAGTTATTATGTAGGATGGTTTGCATTTTGGAAGTGTCCCCTCTCTTGTTAGATATGTATCCCTTGGTGTGAGGTGCTGATGACCCACAAGTATAGGGGGTGTATCGCAGTATTTTCGAGGGAAGTGAAACCCAATTTATTGGTTCGACACAAGGGGAGCCAAAGAATATTTATAAGCCTTAACAACTGAGTTGTCAATTCAGCTGCACCTGGAAACAATCTTGCTCACAATAGTTTATCAGTAGCAACAGTTTTGTAGTAGGAATAACAAAGTAGCAGCAGTAGTAAAGCAAAGACAACGGTAACAATAGCAGTAAACAGTGGGATTCGAGTGCGGTAGGCATAGGGATGGATGGACGGGCGTTGCATGGACAAGACAATTCAAATAGCAATCAGAACATAGGGCAATTGCAGATAAATAAGATAAAGCATCCAAGTACTAGATAATCCTAGGCACGTGTTCCATATATAGTCATACGTGCTCGCAATGAGAACTTGCACAACATCTTTTGTCCTGCCAGCCCGTTTGCAGCGGGGCCTCTAATGAACTACTGGCAATTAAGGTGCTCCTTTTAATAGAGCACCGGAGCAAAGCATTAACACTCCGTGAACACATGTGATCCTCACGTCAAAGCCATTCCCTTCCGGTTAAACCGATTTCTGTCACTTTGGGGCCATAGGTTCCGGACAACAACGTGTGTATACAACTTGCAGATAAGACCAAAAACAATACTATCATAATGAATCAATAACATGTTCAGATCTAAAATCATGGCACTCGGGCCCTAGTGACAAGCATTAAGCACAACAAGTCGCAACAAAGTCATAAAGCACTAATAAAAGATACTAGGCACCATGCCCTAACAATCTGATGCCATTACATGAACGATCTCATCCAATCCCTACCATCCCCATAGCCTACAGCGGGGGATTACTCACTCATAGATGGGGGAAACATGGATGGTCGATGGAGAAGTGATGGTGATGATGATGGCGATGATCTCCTCCAATTCCCCGTCCCGGCAGGGTGCCAGAACGGAGTTTCTGGTGCTGTTTCGTGGAATCTGGTGGTGGCGGCGGAGCGGAACTCCTTCTGGAAAAACGTCGACCCCCCCGAAGTTTTTAGGTCAGAAGGCTTCTTATAGGCGAAGAGGGAGACCGACGGGGTGCCTGGGGCCACCACACCATGCCCTGGCGTGGCCAGGCCCAGCCCGCGCCTGGGGGTGGTGTGGCTAGCCCCTGGCCCTCCTCCGTCTCATATTCTGGCTCCTGGAGTCTTCTGGAAAAATAGGCACTTTGGCTTTTGTCCCGTCCAATTCCAAGAATATTCATTTTCTAACTTTCCTGGAACCAAAAACAGCAGAAAACAGGCAGCTGGCACTGTGGCTCTTGTTAATAGGTTAGTCCAAGAAATCATATGAAAAGTACTCCAAAGTGTGGACAAAACACAAGAAAGTGGATAAAACCAAGCATGGAGCATCAAAAATTATAGATACATTTGCAATGTATCAACATCCCCAAGCTTAACTCCTGCTCGTCCTCGAGTAGGTAAGTGATAAAAAGAAAGAATAATTTTTGAGGTGAAATGCACCATCATAAACTTGATCAAAGCATTTGTAAAACATTCAAAACTGGGATCATAGTACTTCAATCATAACATGAAAGACAAAGTTCTAGCAATAAGACAAAGAAACTATGATGCAACATGAAAAGACACAAACAAAAGATTCATGAATAACAATGCTTTGCAAGACGTTTGTTTGTTTCTCATAAAGAAAACATAGCATAGTGGCATTCAGCTTGTCCCTCATAGAGTAGCAAACATAAATGCATAGGACACCTTCAAAGTTTGCAAGAGTGACTAGATACAAGTAGTTTAAAACAAGCAATATCAAGGTATGCATCAATCAACAAGTGTTGGGACAATGCACATAGAACTAAGAATGGCCACTATGCTCTCAAGAAAGTGCTCATAGAATGTGTGGAGACTCAACAAGGAAATGAACAGGTTTCGAAAAGTTTGAAAGGCCTCCAAATGCTGAAAGTATGGTACTCATTAGCTTCGAGATCTCATTGCCCCTATCATAAGCATCTTTAAATGGTTAAGGTTAAAGTGACACAACTAAGAGGATATGCTTGACAAGTTATAAATCGAAGTCTCATGCCCCTTACTTACGAAGATCGATCCTCATGCTACTCAACTTCAGTCACGAGTAAGCTCTTGTCATTGTAAGTATATATGTATCATAGAGAACCGCCAACGCGGTACCCCTTGCACATGACACGAGAGCTATCCCATAATCAAAATAACAAGGCAAGCAGACAATGAGCATCTCAACGATCTTTTTATTTACTATGTGCGTAGATTTTTATTGAGGATGCTTCATAGAATGCTCATTATGGTTATGCTGCAAGTTTCCACCATGATTAGGCATGGCTTAGGCTAGCGGCCCAGGCGTTTCTCTAACATACATACAAACTCCATGATCTTACAAGTTCCACTTTTATTTCACACCGCCGGGATCCATAAGCAAAAGAACATGATATCAACGAGGTACTAAGTACCAATGCAATGTTGAAAGCGTTCTCCATGATACATGGTTCTACTAACTTCAACTTATAAAGCGCAAGCATATACGCAACAAAGAAGGACGCAATGGTTCAGGTTTATTAAGTGCAAGAAAATAAAGTGTGCCATCAAGTTCGTGAGAGCTTTACTAACTAACTTTCTCATAACAAGCAAACATTTTACTCGGAAGAAAACAAGGCATATTGAATATGCACGGAAGTAGCAAATGATGCTAATAGGTAGGTATGGTGGACACTTTGGCAATATTTGGTTTTAGGGAGTTGGAAACACAAGTAAAACATACTCAGTGTAAGTGAAGGCTAGCAATAGTAAGGGAGCGACAACCGAGAGAGCAATAATGGCCATAATCATGCAGAGCGACAAAACTTCATTGATCAAAGCATAAAGTGATACTACAAGTTGAAAACTAAAGGATCATAAAGGCTATGGTGACTTGATATAGTCATAACATGGTGTGAGCATGCGCCAAGTCAACCCAAATACAACATCAAAGGAGAATACCACTATACTATGCTTTAATATGCTAAAACAACGCATGATTCATCCAAGGCACATTAAGCAATCTCAATTGTTTATAACAACTCATGCTACAACAAAGAATACTAAGCATAAAGCCAAAACAGTATCAAGCATGGCATGAAAAAGCATAGGCCACAGTAAAAAACAAGTCTCTTTACCACTTAAGCATGAGCTTTCCTACTCTTTTCCAATCCAAACCAGACTATTTGAACACCAATGTATGAAAGAGGAGGTCCAACCAATTTATTAAGCAAACTAAGAAAACAAAGCAAACGAAAAAAACCAAAAAAAAAACGAAAAAGAAGACGCTCCAAGAACAACACAATTGTGCATGAAACAATAAAAATGAAGTGTTTGGAAGAAACCTGGGATTTTTATTGATGAAGAAGGGGATGCCTTGGGCATCCCCAAGCTTTGACGCTTGTACTTCTTGGATATTTCTTGGGGTGACACGCGTGGCATCCCCAATCTTGAGCTTTAGTCCATCCTTCATCTCATTACTCATTCCTTCCATACACCTGAAATTTTTCCTTCATACAAAACTTCACAAAATCTTTATTAGCAACATTAGTGCACTCAAGATAAATAAGTCTTAAAGTTCAGTTATAACACCAAATAAGATTCCATTAGAACACTAGCTACTGTAGCACTTCCCTCAAAAAGCTCAATTCCCCAAAAGAACTCAAAAAGGAACCAACAAGAAGCGAATGCAGAAAATGGCAGAAATCTGTCAAAACAGACCAGCAGGTAAAGACGAATTTTTTTGAAGACCTTATATTGCTCAAATAAAAAAGTGTTGAACGAACGAAAGTTAGATAACAACCTGGGGTAGAAGCACAAAAATTCACGCCTCAAAAAGACGTTCAGTGATTTTACACGAATTTTTACGGTGAAGCACAGAAATCTGTTTCGGGACAGCAACTTTCCCAATCATTACTTCTCTCTCACTAGAGGTTACTCTTGGCACAAAAAGCAAATAAAAAGGATAAGAAGCGGTTATTACTGAAGTAATAACTTCCAAGACTCATCTAAAACTTTTGGGTTATCTCCCAATAAGTACTTTTCTTTTAATGCCTTTAAGTTAGGCATAAGCAAAAACTAAAAATGGATAGAATAGAAGTAAGCGGAGATAATCATGGTGAAAACATTGTTTTGTTCAATGAAATCCTTTCGTTAACAAGGTTGATCAGGTCTTGTTACCAAAACAATTTCATATGAGACAAAACTTTGTATTCCACTAATGATTATGTTACCTCAACCTTGATAGCAATGGTCCCAATCATAATAGTTTCAAATTTTTCTCTTGGTATGGGACACTATATTTCTCCAACTTGAATGCCTTCAACATGTTCAATTGAATTCAAACCATAAGTCCTTTCAATCTTCTTGGGGAAATAGACAGTATGTTCCTTGTCATTAACATTGAAGATCACCTTTCCTTGATTACAATTAATAACAGCTCCTGTAGTATTAAGAAAAGGTCTCCCAAGAATAATAGACATATTATCATTTTCGGGCATTTCAAGCACAACAAAATCAGTTAATATCAAGCAATTGTGAGCCACCTGAACAGGTACATCCTCACATATACCCACAGGAATAGTGGTAGATTTATCAGCCATTTGCAAAGATATATCAGTTGGTATTAATTTTTCAAGTTGAAGCCTCTTATAGAGAGAGAAAGGCATAACACTAACTCCAGCTCCCAAATCACACAAAGCAGTTCTAACATAACTGTTCTTAATAGAGCAAGGGATAGTTGGAATCTCTGGGTCTCCAAGTTTCTTAGGAACCTTACCATTGAAGGAATAATTAGCAAGGAAAGTAGAAATTTCTTCATTAGGGATCTTCCTTTTATTCAAGATAATGTCCTTCATATACTTTGAGTAAGGAGGCAATTTAATAGCATCAGTCAAAGGAATTTGCAAGAATAAAGGATTCATCCACTCACAAAACTTATTATAGTGTTCATCTTCCTTTGACTTGTGTTTCTTATCAGGGAAAGGCATAGGTTTTTGGACCCAAGGTTCTCTTTCACTACCATGTTTCTTAGCAATAAAATCT
This sequence comes from Avena insularis, assembly GCA_023614405.1. Lineage (NCBI taxonomy): Eukaryota > Viridiplantae > Streptophyta > Magnoliopsida > Poales > Poaceae > Avena > Avena insularis. Next base: position 371,887,930 of record CM042689.1, read on the forward strand.
TCTTTGGTGTATTTAGTATTGTTAGTGTGGTTTTCAGGTTCTTCTTCAACTTTTTCTTCATTAGGAACAACATTTTCTTCATTACTACTTTCAGTTTCAGCATCAGAGATAGATATACTATTAGGATCTATAGCAGGTTCAGAGGGTTCTACAACAGTTTTATGTTTCTTTTTCCTTTTCTTACGAGTAGAACCACTATTTTCAGCTTGTTGAGAATCCTGCTCAATTCTTTTGGGATGCCCCTCAGGATATAGAGGATCCTAGGTAGCAGCACCACTTCTAGTTCTAATTTCATAAGCATGTTTTTCTTTAGCAGCATTAACTAGCAAGTCGTTTTGCACTTTAACGAGTTGATCTATTTGAGTTTGAACCATTTGAAAGTGTTTAACAATCATTTTAACATCATTAGAGGTTCTTTCCACAATATCTTTCAAATCAACAATAGCTCTAGTGTTTTCCATTAGATGATTTTGCACCCTTTTATTAAAGTTATCTTGCTTAACAATAAAGATATGAAATTGTTCTAAGCATTGATCAGGAGGTTTAGAGTAAGGGATATCACCTTCATCAAAGTGTTGGAGAGAGTGTACCTCAATAGTGGATGAGTAGGGAATAGGCTTACATAATTCTTCTATAGGAGGTAAATTCTTGACATCTGCAGCTTTAATTCCCTTCTCCTTAAGACATTTCTTAGCTTCCTTCTTCACTTCATCATTTAATTCAATAACTCCCCTCTTCTTTGATGTTGGAATAGGCACAGGAATACATGGTTCAGGTACAATTACTTCAGGTATAGCTTGTTTAGGAGGAGTCCAATCTTCATAATTCTTGCTTATTTTAGCCATCAATTCCTCAGCTTCCTTAGGAGTCCTATTCCTGAAAACACAATCAACACAACTATCTAGGTATGTCCTAGATTCCTCTGTTAGTCCATTATAAAATATATCAAGAAGCTCATTCTTAGGTAATGGACTTCCAGCCTGTGCATGAATCAAAGCACAAAACCTTGCCCAATATTAGGGCAATACCTCTTTTTCCCCCTGTTTAAAATCAAAAAGTTCTGCAAAACAGCATGTCTAGCACTAGGAGGAAAATATTTCTGCAGGAAAGTACTAATCAAGCACTCAGGGCTATCAATAAATCTAGGAGGTAAATTATTAAACCAAGTTTTAGCTTCTCCTTTCAGTGAAAAAGGGGAAAATCTTAGCAACAAAGTAAGTACGCATCTTAATATCATCAGAAAACAAGCCACTCATGGTAGAAAGTTCATTCATATGTGCTACCGCACTTTCATTCTTAGTCCCACAAAAAGGTTCATTCTCGACAATAGCTATGTAAGATAGATCGAGAGAGAAATCATAATCTTCATCTATAATGTTTATGGGAGAAGCAACAAACTTAGCAATAGGAGACAATTTGGGTCTAATAGTACGCCTCTCAAGGAGACTCTTAGCAGCGCTCCTATCATGGGTATTCTTACATTCTTTAATAAACTCATCGGTCATCTCAACATAACCATCTTCAATATCATAACTCTCACTAGACTCAGGTGAGCTAACAGGTGTGGTAGTGTCTTCATTAGGAGTTTTGGTATTTCCAGCTACAGTTCTAGCAATCGTAGCATCTAGGAAAGGACCTAATGAACCACTCTTATCAAGCACAGTAGAAGCAGCATCAGAAGCATCAGAAGTTTCAGATTCAACAGTAGTAGCAGTGTGTGTAGGATGTGTATGTGGTGGTGTAAGGAACTTACCCATAACAGACGGTGAATCAAGAGCAACAGAGGTGTTCAAAACCATACCTCTTCTTGTAGTGGATGGTAAAATAGGAACCTTGCCATCACGAGACTTACCCATGATGGATGGATAGCAGCGAACAATAGAGAATCCAAGTGAACTTGATAAATCAAGCTATGCTCCCAAGCGGCGCTTAAAATAGTCTTGATGACCCACAAGTATAGGGGTGTATCGCAATATTTTCGAGGAAGTGAAACCCAATTTATTGATTTGACACAAGGGAGCCAAAGAATATTTATAAGCCTTAACAACTGAGTTGTCAATTCAGCTGCACTGAAACAATCTTGCTCACAACAGTTTATCAAGAGTAACAGTTTTGTAGTAGGAATAACAAAGTAGCGCAGTAGTAAAGCAAAGACAAGTAACAATAGCGATGTAAAGTGGGATTCGAGTGCGGTAGGCATAGGGATGGATGGACGGGCGTTGCATGGACAAGACAATTCAAATAGCAATCAGAACATAGGGCAATTGCAGATAAATAAGATAAAGCATCCAAGTACTAGATAATCCTAGGCACGTGTTCCATATATAGTCATACGTGCTCGCAATGAGAATTTGCACAACATCTTTTGTCCTGCTAGCCCGTTTACAGCGGGGCCTCTAGGGAACTACTGGCAATTAAGGTGCTCCTTTTAATAGAGCACCGGAGCAAAGCATTAACACTCCGTGAACACATGTGATCCTCACATCAAAGCCATTCCCTTCCGGTTATCCCGATTTACATCTGAGGGCCATAGGTTCCGGACAACAACGTGTGTATACAACTTGCAGATAAGACCAAAAACAATACTATCATAATAAATCAATAACATGTTTAGATCTAAAATCATGGCACTCGGGCCCTAGTGACAAGCATTAAGCACAACAAGTCGCAACAAAGTCATAAAGCACTAATAAAAGATACTAGGCACCATGCCCTAAAAATCTGATGCCATTACATGAACGATCTCATCCAATCCCTACCATCCCCATAGCCTACAGCGGGGGATTACTCACTCATAGATGGGGGAAACATGGATGGTCGATGGAGAAGCGATGGTGATGATGATGGCGATGATCTCCTCCAATTCCCTGTCCCGGCAGGGTGCCAGAACGGAGTTTCTGGTGCTGTTTCGTGGAATCTGGTGGTGGCGGCGGAGCAGAACTCCTTCTGGAAAATTGTCGACCCCACCGAAGTTTTTAGGTCAAAAGGCTTCTTATAGGCGAAGAGGAAGACCGGGAAAAAAAGTGCCTGGGGCCACCACACCATGCCCTGGCGCGGCCAGGCCCAGCCTGCGCCTGGGGGTGGTGTGGCCAGTCCCTGGCCCTCCTCTGTCTCGTATTCTGGCTCCTAGAGTCTTCTGGAAAAATAGGCACTTTGGCTTTTGTCCCGGCCAATTCCGAGAATATTCATTTTCTGACTTTCCTGGAACCAAAAACAGCAGAAAACAGGCAGCTAGCACTGTGGCTCTTGTTAATAGGTTAGTCTAAGAAATCATATGAAAAGTACTCCAAAGTGTGGACAAAACACAAGAAAGTGGATAAAACCAAGCATGTAGCATCAAAAATTATAGATACATTTGCAATGTATCAGGTGCCGTTATGGCTAATTAATGAGAAGTTCTATCATTTACTCTTTTGCATAGCTTATATTAGTTTTCAATTCGTGGTTATATGATTGATCTTGTTGTTAATAATGGTATCACTCTGGGATCATTGAGTTAATTTAGTTGGTTTTGGCAAACTTGTCTTGGTCAGTAGCAACACTATTTTTGAGAGTTGAAAGAAAAGATAAAAGTACTCTAAAGAAAAATAATTTCATCATCTTTCTTTCTTGATTTGCTCATAAGTCTAGTATTCTCTAGTTAAGATCTTTTGTGCTTCCAAGGAAGATTGCATGTTTGTTTTTATCACTTGTATGTTTGTTTGTTTCCTTCAAGTCTTGTACTTGCTACCCAACCTTGCTAGCCAAAAACCTGTACTGAGAGGGAATTCTTCTCGTGCATCCATCCCTTAAACCAAAACCTATGCCATTTGTGTCCACCATACCTACCTATTAGCATTATTGCTATTCCAAGTAAATCCTTGTTTTATCTACCTCCCAAATTAAACTTGTTATGTGAAAATTAGAGATTAAAGCTCTCACGAACTTGATGGCACACTTTACTTTCTTGCACTTAATAAACTTGAACCATTGTGCCCATCTATGTTGCGTATATGCTTGTGCTTTGTAAGTTGTGAATTAGCAGAACCATGCTGTAATGGGGAACGCTTTCCACATTGCACTGGTACTTTGTACCTAGTTGATATCATATTCTTTTGTTTATGGATGTCGTCGGTGTGAAATGAAAGGGGAGCTTGTAAGTCCATGGAGTTATGCATGTGTGTTAGAGAAACGCCTGGGCCGCTGGTCTAATCCATGCTGAAATGGTGGAAACCTGCAGCGTAACCATAATGAGCTGTCTATGAAGCATTCTTCTTATAAAAAAAGAGTCCTATATTAAAAAAAAGAGAAAAAGAAAAAAAAGAGATATTATGAAAAGAGGAAAGAGAGAAAAAAAGCACAATATTCCCATGGTAAATAAGAAGATTGTTGAGATGCTTGTTGTCTGCTTGCCTTGTCATTTTGATATGGGGATTCTTCCGTATCATCGGGCAAGGGGTACCCCGTTGGCGGTTCTCTATGATACACATATGCTTACGATGACAAGAACTTACCGGTGACTAAACTTGAGTAGCATGAGGAGCGGCCCTCGTATTCAAGGGACATGAGATTCTCAATTTACAACTTGTCAATGCTTATCCTCATATTTGATCACTTTAACCTTAATCACCTAAAGATGCTTATGATAGGGGCATGCTAAAAGCTAGTAAGTATCATAATTTTTGGGAGCTCTTTATGAGACTTGCAATCCCTGCTTCCCTCTGCGAAGGGCCTTTCTTTTACCTTTTAGTTGAGTCAGTAAACCTACTCCCTTCTATCTCAGCAAGTATTTGGAGTTGTTGTGTTTCATTCATATGATGATTTATTCAATCATGTTTCTTATGTTCCTTGTTTTGCACATTGCTCTTATCTTGGTGTTTACTACTTTGAAAGCTATCATTGAAAACCAGTTATTTGTGAACTCTAGCAAATTATCAACTATTCTTCGACCAAGAGCTAAGTTTGCCATTACCAATTATGATTTACTTTATGTATCTTTATTGTGTTTCCTTTACTCATTGCAAGTTGAGTTATATAATAGTGAGTTGTCTTCTATTATGATCTATGTATTGATGAATGTGATGCTTCTTGTCCATATTCTTTTATCGACTCTTCACTCCATAAACCTAAGGTCATGTTTATTGAGCTCAGTTTCGCTTGGGGACAAGCGAAGTCTAAGCTTGGGGGGAGTTGATACGTCATTTTGCATCACTATTCTATGTCATAATTCACTGTTATCCATTGATATATTACATATTGAGAGGTGATACTTATGTTATTTCATCTGTTTTTGCATGGTTGATGACTTTTGGAGCATGGACCGCTGCAGTCAGGATTCTGATGGAAAAGGTGCTGTTTGGAGGAAAAATTCACGAAGATCAGAAAATCCAGGAAAATATACGGAAAATCCTATTTTTCCAGAATACGAAGGAAGCCAGAAGGGGGCTGGAGATGGGCCACAGGGGGCCCACACCACCCCCTGGCGCGAGCAGGCCTAGGCCGCGCCACCAGATGGTGTGGCCGCCCTGGTCCATTCCTGGCACTCCCCTCTGGCGTATATTATCCTCCTAAAACCCTAAGACTCGGGGAGCAACCACAGAAAGATTCCGCCGCCTCTACGGGGTGGAAAACACCGAGAGAGAAAGATCTCTTCGGCAGCCAGATTTCTGCCGAGGGAATTCCTTCCTGGAGAGGGGAGATCATCGCCATCAACACCACCATCAAGCTGGACTTCATCGGGATCATCATCATCATCATCACCACCATCATCACCATCAGCACCCTCATCACCATCTCCATATTGCAGTAACAATTGGGTTGAATCTTGCATAATTCTTAGGGGAAACTTTCCTGGTGTTGATTACTCTTCTTCACCGGGATCCAAAACTCATCCGGAGGATGATCAGAATGTTGCTAGAGAAGATAAATCACCCGATGGCTACAGTGTTGCCGATTCCCACAAAGTGCTCGGACCTCGCCTGGTGTAGAGCTCGAAGCGCCTCTTGGACCATGGTGGGGCACCAATTGTCGTGGTATTGTCGACGGGTACACCATGGAGGGTTCCTCACAAAGCATGTGTAGAGACATGGGATAAGGCAGCGAGTTGGTAGGTCCTAGGTTACACAACTTACCCAGGTTTAGATCCCACAATGGTGGTTGAATCCTACTCCTATAAATCACTATAATGGCAATACTGTTGGAGATATGCCCAAGAGGCAATAATAAAGTGGTTATTATTATATCTTTATGTTTATGATAAATGTTTACATCCCATGCTATAATTGTATTAACCGGAAACATTAATACTTGTGTGTTTTGTAAACATAAAAGAGTCCCTAGTAAGCCTCTTGTTAAACTAGCTTGTTGATTAAATGATGATCATGGTTTCCTGATCATGGACATTGGATGTCATTAATAACAAGGTTATATCATTAGGAGAATGATGTGATGGACACACACCCATAGTAAGCGTAGCATAAGATCAAGTCATTAAGTTCATATTGCTATAAGCTTTCAAATGCATAGTGTGGCATCCCGCAAAACCACTACTAGAAAATCGCGTTGTTTTTGTGCATTGCATCATCATGACTGCATGCTCATGTCATCATGCCACATTGCATTTGAGCATCGTCATCATCTTGCATTTGCTTGCATAAAACTATTTTGGGAAAAACCTGTTCTTGTTTCTAAACACCCCGCCTTTGTTCAAACGCAAAACCCGGGTCTCCGGATTATTTTGTTTTGTCTGCTATCGGTTTGCAAAAGCCCTGTTTGAAATAAATAAAATATTTAATTATTTTTAGTGGGCAAGTCAGGCCGATTCGACCCAATCGACCACCCCGTACAAACAGATCGGTCCACCCTAAACCCCTTTTGCACCCAACCTAGTCTACCCACCCCTCCAGCCACCTCACCCCACCCAATGCCCTCTCTCCACCTCACCTCTCCTCTCTCCCTCACCCAATCCCTAGCTGCCACGTCACCTACTCCCTTCTCTCTCACCCTGCCCTCTCTCTCCCCACCCCCCACCCCCCACACCCCACTGCGGCAGACACCACGCATGCCCTCCTCCACGGTTCCACCACCTCTTCCACCAGCCCCGACCCCACATGCTGCACCCCGCCCTGACCCACGTGGCCCCACCTGAACCGACGCCCCCCACCTGTCCGCCTCTCTCTCTCCTTTCCTCTCTCACCCGACGACCCCGCGCCCTCCTTCCCAGTCGCCGGCCGCCCTCTCCCCTCCTCCGGCGCTGCTTCGCCTCATGAGGCACCTCCCCTTTCACGGCGTGGTCAGCCTCAGTCCTCCGGCGACGCTGGCCAGCCCGCCTGAAGGCTGCCTCGGGTCCCTCCGCCTCTTCGCCTGACCTCTCCACCGCCTCACTGCTGATCACCTCCTCGCGTCGCCGGACCGCCCCTCGAGCTCCTCTCTCACGCGCGCACATGGCTTCTCCAGCACACGGCCGCCCGACCCGCTCCTCGCGCTCCCGTCGCCTCCTCGCCTGCGTCACCTGCCACTGCGCTTTCTTCTTCGCTGCCTCGGCCGCCTGCCCGCATTGCTTCGCCCTAAGCTCCGGCTGCGCCGCTTCCCCGTCTGAAGCTCCGCTTGCCGCGGCAGCTCTTCCTCTGCCTGGGACACCTCTCCCCCGGTCCGCCGCCCGCTTTCGCCTCGCCTCCGGCGGCCTCGCAGTGCGGCTCGCCGTCCGCTGCCCTGCCCCGAGCCGCCTGCCTTCAAGGCGTCTCCGGCAGCGTCTGTCGAAAGCCGGACCCGCCGACCAAGACCGGCAGCCCTCGTTCTCGCCCCCGAAGCACAAGACCGTCTCGAGCCCCGATGCCCTTTTGTCGCCAAGATCTGCGTTGTTGCGTGTTTCGACGACCATGTGCGAGATGGAACCCGATGACACCGGAACCCAAGACCTACCACACGGACGCATCACGGACTCGGATAAACCCCTCGAAACGACAAGTTCGACATCCCGGAACTAAAGTGCGAACCCCGGTATCGACTTCATGTTCTCCTTCACGGATGCCAAGACCAAATCTCGTCGAAACCGGACCCCGAAGACCGAATTCGCCCCGCCAAGTTCTTCAATCGGATCCGAGGACACCAAGACCCCGGTGCGACAAGTACTTCTTCCCGGACGCCAAGAACGCCGATGCGAATACGCCAAGTTCGTCTACCTCGGACACCATGCGACAAGATCTACCTCAGTTATCCGAGACCGATCCCGTCGAACCCTGAACCCCGAGAATCGACCCCGAACCCCCGGAACCCCAAGTCGTCGAGACCCTCTAAAGTGTGAACCCCTTCCCGAAACCCTATTTTATAATATAATACAACTTGTCGCATATTAAATTGTCATACTCGCATGCATATTTGTGTGGTTTGGGGGCCTTATGCCGATTCACCTCCTAAATTAAATATGGGGCCCATATGCGGGCAAATCTAGTCTTATATTGGCCTCATTTAAATTTGTGCATCGAACCGTTGTCATATCTTGCCTTGTTAAAACAACATTTAAAATGCGGGGTATCTAAACTACTAGAACCATATAATTAATTGTCGGGACCCCGGTTCCGCTTAATCTTGCCTAATTGCATTGCACCCTTGCCATGCCATACATCATACATGCATCATGCCGATCTTTTGCCGTAGTATTAAATATTGCATCCGGTGTTTATTCTAGTGTTTTGCTTCTTCGCGGATAAGGCCGTTGAGTTGATGTGAGCTTACCGATCTTGGATGAAACTTGGCAATGCTTTTCAAAGCAGCATCTCCCTTTCTACCTATCTTACTTTTATAGTCTTTATTTCCTCCTGTTGATCTATTGCTATCGTGTTGCGATGCTCTAGTTTCCGCATTCGTGATATCCCCAGCCTTATATTGCCTTGGACACATCCTATTACCTGTTGATTGGTAGATAGTTGGACTTATGTGTCGAGTCGCCGCTCAAGTGTTGTTGCGTGTCGTCAAGTACCACAGCTTGTTGGAGTATTGCCGCAAGTTAAATGTTGGCGATCATGGCTTTAATTATCGTTCACTTTAATTACTGTTTAACAACTAAAATTGAGGTAGGTAAGCAGAGGCACCGTGGGTGATAGATAATATCTGGTTTCCGATCGCCCACTTGTGTCCCGTGGGACCCGAGTTCTTGACACTGTTCGAGATCGAGCGCTAACCACAGGTGGGGAGATATGGGCCCCCATTGATTAGTACCTGATTTCAAAGTATTGTCTGGGGCCACAACTAGTTTGAGGTTTTATTTACTATCCTGTACCTATGCCATGCTTTCGCTTTATTTACGATTGTGTGAGGAGCACTGTCTCGTTTAGGAAGCGGAGTGTTTTCGTGTATCGACAGTCCCAGCTTTTGGGATTTGTCGTTGCTTACAGCCACTGGCGCAAACCCTGAGTCCGTCTCGGAGACCGGCCGACTTTGTTGCGGGTGTACTTAGTGGGGTGGCCCCCCGTGCTTGCTTTGGGTCTGGGAAACGTCATGAATTAGGCCCCACCGACATACCGATGGGTGTATGTTAATTGATCTGGCAAAAAGGGTCGAAGTGCGTGTGGATACTTTGGTGCACCCCTGCAGGGTTAAATCTTTTCGAGAAGCCGTGTCCGCGGTTATGGACGACTTGGAGCACAATGCTTGATCATAGACAACTATAACTAAAGTTTACTGTTATAAATTGACTTGTATCCGATATGACTAGTAATCCGCTTCACTACAACGGAATGGCTAAATAAAAGTGCCAACAACTGCTGGGTTTTGGGTTATCTCACGCTATTTGCATCGGACTAGTAAGTGTTGCAACTACAACGGAATGGTTAACTAAAACGGCCCACTGCTTATTTTATCAGAATGATTATCTACACCTGACTAGTAATTGCTGCAACGATCACTGAATAAATAAAACTGCCAACTGTGTGAGTTCCTCGGTCGACTTCCTCGTTTGGTCTCGAGGGGGAATACCAGGATGGGATTGCTTGGTGTTAGAATCAGGTTGGTTCCGAATAGGTCTTTCTCACCCCTCTCTGATAGCCGACAGTTATATCGAGTCTCTATAGGTTGTGTAGTGCTTGCTGCGCTGCCGCTTCAGTCCACCATACCTATGTAGGCGAGGACCGCCGAATTCTAGCCTCGCCGTGTACTGGCATCAGTACTGACGCTCCTCTTCTTCCTTTGCCCTTTGTCGGCGCCCCTTTTGTTTAAGCAGGTTTTGAGATCGACGTCGTTAGCAGGGTTACCCTTCCGGCTTGGCCTGGGCAGGGTTATGGACGCCATTGGTTATTCTTCAGGGCTCTTAGCCCCATTTGCATCTTGTCCGTCGGACGCCATCATTTTCAAGGTGATTTGGATCTTTGTATAATATATCGTATTCTTGACTCGGAGTCGTGTTGTATATATCTGCTACGTGGGTCCCATCGAGGACTGTTGTGTAATGTTATTACGCTTTTCCACCCGCACGAAAGTGCTGGTGGCACCTTTGAATCGCTTTCTATGCGGGTTTGGCGAGTTTCGCTAAAACTTGCATAGGGCCGATTCGAGGGTGTTACTGAGTGGTATCGAGCTCAGCGGTTGCGATACCCACAAGTCCAGCCTAGGATAACCTAGCTAACGGCCGAAGTAGAGTGTCAAAACTATTTTTGAAAAATCGGTTGGATAGTTCTGATTAGGTCTGATTTTACTCCTTACCCCTTTGCTATTCTCCTCTTATCTCGACGTGTTTTGAATCTGCTCTCTTATTTTTTTCTTCGAGTCCAGGAATTCTCGTGGTGGGGTTTTCTGTCGTACCTTCAGGGTTTCGCTTCCTCTTTTGGTAACGGTGTTGCTACATCTGGTCTGCATGCTATCCGAGGAATCCTTCGTCTGGTGGACTTCTCTTTGATCCTTCTCGTGCCTTCCGGTGTTTTCCGACGCGACGACATCATCTACGCCAGATCCGATGCGTAGTCTGCGCATCACTCCTTTGTTCGAACCTCGTTGTCGAGATCTTCAGTCTAATTCCGAGAGTTGGTTGCATAATCCGCCTATTCGTGTGCAGAGTAATGGTTTGGGTGCGCGATGGACTGATCACCATCCGACTACTCTTATCATTCGCTCTTGAACACCGAAGCAGTGGATCTAGCAATTTTACTCCGTCCGCGGAAGCTAGAGGTGGCTTTATTTGTGGATACCTCTACCTTCGACCTTTTGTTCCGGAGTGTTCTCTCGACGAACGTGAGAGACAATCCTTTGTTGGTAGTGTCGCTGTTTCAAGAAGAAGAAGGAACCATCGTTAGTGGTGTCGCGAGGATCTACACGAAGCGAGAAGACGCAGATCGCCGCCCTTTCTTCCGGTACCATGAGGCGGATCTCGAGGGCGAGATCCATTGTTAGTGGTGTCGAATTGTGGCATCCCGCAAAACCACTACTAGAAAATCGCGTTGTTTTTGTGCATTGCATCATCATGACTGCATGCTCATGTCATCATGCCACATTGCATTTGAGCATCGTCATCATCTTGCATTTGCTTGCATAAAACTATTTTGGGAAAAACCTGTTCTTGTTTCTAAACACCCCGCCTTTGTTCAAACGCAAAACCCGGGTCTCCGGATTATTTTGTTTTGTCTGCTATCGGTTTGCAAAAGCCCTGTTTGAAATAAATAAAATATTTAATTATTTTTAGTGGGGCAGTCGAACGGGCCGATTCGATCCAGTCGACCACCCCCGTACAAAACAGATCGGTCCACCCTAAACCCCTTTTGCACCCAACCTAGTCTACCCACCCCTCCAGCCACCTCACCCCACCCAATGCCCTCTCTCCACCTCACCTCTCCTCTCTCCCTCACCCAATCCCTAGCTGCCACGTCACCTACTCCCTCCTCTCTCACCCTGCCCTCTCTCTCCCCACCCCACACGCCCCACACCCCACCTGGCCAGCACACCACGCACGCCCCTGCCTCCAACCGGTTCCACCACCTCTTCCACCAGCCGCCGACCCCACATGCCAGTGCCCCACCCCGCCTGGACCCACGTGGCCCCACCCAGAACCGACGCTCCCCACCTGTCCCGCCCCTCTCTCTCTCCTTTCCTCTCTCACCCGACGACCCCGCGCCCTCCTTCCCTGTCGCAGTCTCTCCCCCTCTCCCAGGCACCGACCCATGCTGGCACCCCCCTTCTCGCCCGGGCCCGTGCCCGGCCTCAGGTCCTCCGGCGATGCCGCGGCCAGCCCGCCCGAGCGCTGCCTCGGGTCCCCTCCGCCCCTCTCTGCCTCCCTCCTCTCCACCGCCTCCCCGGGCTCGCCGGTCACCTCCTCGCGTCGCCGGACCGCCCCTCGAGCTCCTCTCCGCTGGCGCGCCCTTGCTCAGCCGCTGCGGCCGCCTCGACCGCCCCCCGCGCTCCCCGTCGCCTCTCCTCGCCCGGTCGTCACCCGCCGCCGCTGCGCCCTTCTTCCGCTCGCCTCCGGCCGCCCTGCCTCCGCCGCGTCGCCCCGCCCCAAGCTCCGCCGCGCCTTGCCCCGTCCGTCGAAGCTCCGCCGGCCGCGGCTCTTCCCTCCGCCCTGGGCCACCTCTCCCCCGGTCCGCCGCCGCCAGTCGCCTCGCCTCCAGCGCCGCCCTCCGTCTGCAGCAGGGCCCGCGTCCGGCCGGCCGTCTGAGCCGCCTCCGCCTTGCGCGTCTCCGGCAGCGTCCTGACGAGCAGAGCCGCCGGACCCCGCGCGTCCCCGACCCGGCAGCACCCGCGCGCCCTCGTTCTCGCCCCCGAAGCACAAGACCGTCTCGAGCCCCGATGCCCTTTTGTCGCCAAGATCTGCGTTGTTGCGTGTTTCGACGACCATGTGCGAGATGGAACCCGATGACACCGGAACCCAAGACCTACCACACGGACGCATCACGGACTCGGATAAACCCCTCGAAACGACAAGTTCGACATCCCGGAACTAAAGTGCGAACCCCGGTATCGACTTCATGTTCTCCTTCACGGATGCCAAGACCAAATCTCGTCGAAACCGGACCCCGAAGACCGAATTCGCCCCGCCAAGTTCTTCAATCGGATCCGAGGACACCAAGACCCCGGTGCGACAAGTACTTCTTCCCGGACGCCAAGAACGCCGATGCGAATACGCCAAGTTCGTCTACCTCGGACACCATGCGACAAGATCTACCTCAGTTATCCGAGACCGATCCCGTCGAACCCTGAACCCCGAGAATCGACCCCGAACCCCCGGAACCCCAAGTCGTCGAGACCCTCTAAAGTGTGAACCCCTTCCCGAAACCCTATTTTATAATATAATACAACTTGTCGCATATTAAATTGTCATACTCGCATGCATATTTGTGTGGTTTGGGGGCCTTATGCCAATTCACCTCCTAAATTAAATATGGGGCCCATATGCGGGCAAATCTAGTCTTATATTGGCCTCATTTAAATTTGTGCATCGAACCGTTGTCATATCTTGCCTTGTTAAAACAACATTTAAAATGCGGGTATCTAAACTACTAGAACCATATAATTAATTGTCGGGACCCGTTCCGCTTAATCTTCTAATTGCATCTCACCTTGCCATGCCATACATCATACATGCATCATGCCGATCTTTTGCCGTAGTATTAAATATTGCATCCGGTGTTTATTCTAGTGTTTTGCTTCTTCGCGGATAAGGCCGTTGAGTTGATGTGAGCTTCGCCCCGATCTTCGGATGAACCTTCGGCAATGCTTTTCAGGCGAGCATCTCCCACTTTCTACCTATCTTACTTTTATAGTCTTTATTTCCTCCTGTTGATCTATTGCTATCTGTGTTGCGATGCTCTAGTTTCCGTACCCGTGATATCCTCGCAGCCTTATATTGCCTTGGACACATCCTATTACCTTGATTGGTAGATAGTTGGACTTATGCGTGTCGAGTCGCCGCTCAAGTGTTGTTATGTCGTCAAGTACCACGCTTGTTGGAGTATTGCCGCAAGTTAAATGTTGGCGATGATCATGGCTTTAATTATCGTTCACTTTAATTACTGTTTAACAACTAAAATTGAGGTAGGTAAGAGAGGCACCGGTGGGTGATAGATAATATCTGGTTTCCGATCGCCACTTGTGTCCCGTAGGACCCGAGTTCTTGACACTGTTCCGAGATCGAGCGCTAACCACGTGTGGGGAGATATGGGCCCCATTGATTAGTACCTGATTTCAAAGTATTTTGGGGCCACAACTAGTTTGAGGTTTTATTTACTATCCTGTACCTATGCCATGCTTTATCGCTTTATTTACGATTGTGTGAGGAGCACTGATCTTGTTTAGGAAGCGAGTGTTTTGTGGTATCGATCGATCCCAGTTTTGGGATTTGTCGCTTATACCATCGGCGCAAGAAACCGAGTCCGTCTCGGAGACCGGCCGACTTTGTTATGGTGTACTTAGTGGGTGGCCCCGTGCTTGCTTTGGGTCTGGGAAACGTCATGAATTAGGCCCCACCGACATACCGATGGGTGTATGTTAATTGATCTGGCAAAAAGGGTCGAAGTGCGTGTGGATACTTTGGTGCACCCCTGCAGGGTTAAATCTTTTCGAGAAGCCGTGTCCGCGGTTATGGACGACTTGGAGCACAATGCTTGATCATAGACAACTATAACTAAAGTTTACTGTTATAAATTGACTTGTATCCGATATGACTAGTAATCCGCTTCACTACAACGGAATGGCTAAATAAAAGTGCCAACAACTGCTGGGTTTTGGGTTATCTCACGCTATTTGTATCGGACTAGTAAGTGTTGCAACTACAACGGAATGGTTAACTAAAACGGCCCACTGCTTATTTTATCAGAATGATTATCTACACCTGACTAGTAATTGCTGCAACGATCACTGAATAAATAAAGCGCCAACCGTGTGAGTTCCTCGTCGACTTCCTCGCTTTGGTCTCGAGGGGAATACCAGGATGGGATTGCTTGGTGTTAGAATCAGGTTGGTTCGAATAGGTCTTTCTCACCCCTCTCGATGGCAGCGTTATATCGAGTCTCTATAGGTTGTGTAGTGCTTGCTGCGCCGCTTGATCCACCATACCTATGTAGGCGAGGACCGAATTCTAGCCTCGCTGTTCGGCATCGATCGACGCCCTCTTCTTCCTTTGCCCTTTGTCGGCGCCTTTTGTTTAAGCAGGTTTTGAGATCGACGTCGTTAGCGGGTGGTTACCCTTCCGGCTTGGCGGGCAGGGTTATGGACGCCATTGGTTATTCTTCGGGCTCTTAGCCCCATTTGCATCTTGTCCGTAGTCGGACGCCATCATTTTCAAGGTGATTTGGATCTTTGTATAATATATCTATATTCTTGACTCGAGTCGTGTTGTATATATCTGCTCGTGGGGTCCCATCGAGGACTGTTGTGTAATGTTATTACTTCGCTTTTCCACCCGCATTTAAAGTGCTGGTTGGCACCTTTTGAATCGCTTTATGCGGGTTTGGCGAGTTTCGCTAAAACTTGCATAGGGCCGATTCGAGGGTGTTACAGAGTGGTATCGAGCTCAGCCATGCGATACCCCACAAGTCCAGCCTGTAGGATAACCTAGCTAACGTCAAGTAGAGTGTCAAAACTATTTTTGAAAAATCGGTTGGATAGTTCTGATTAGGTCTGATTTTACTCCTTACCCCTTTGCTATTCTCCTCTTATCTCGACGTGTTTTGAATCTGCTCTCTTATTTTTTTCTTCGAGTCCAGGAATTCTCGTGGTGGGGTTTTCTGTCGTACCTTCAGGGTTTCGCTTCCTCTTTTGGTAACGGTGTTGCTACATCTGGTCTGCATCACTCCTTTGTTCCGAACCTCGTTTGTCGAGATCTTCAGTCTAATTCCGAGAGTTGGTTGCATAATCCGCCTATTCGTGTGCAGAGTAATGGTTTGGGTGCGCGATGGACTGATCACCATCCGACTACTCTTATCATTCGCTCTTGAACACCGAAGCAGTGGATCCAGCAATTTTACTCCGTCCGCGGAAGCTAGAGGTGGCTTTATTTGTGGATACCTCTACCTTCGACCTTTTGTTCCGGAGTGTTCTCTCGACGAACGTGAGAGACAATCCTTTGTTGGTAGTGTCGCTGTTTCAAGAAGAAGAAGGAACCTTGTTTGACATAGGAGTATGGAGTGTTCAAGATATGTAATGAAACCTTGTTTGACATGGTAAGATCAAAGGTGTCATTTATAAAACTGCCATTATATTTTAAAGATTAAAGCTTTAGTGACTACCGCTTTTACACTGAAAAGAGCTCCATCGTGATCCGTTGAAATGACACCATATAAGTCATGGTTTGGGATAAAACCCAGGTTGTCCTTTCTTAAATTTTTGGTATGCTAGGCATAAGTAAAGTGTTTACAACCAAAGTCGGATGAGCATGTCTTTGTAGGTTATTTCGAATAACCATTGGGTATTCCTCCATAACACCGAAGACAAAAGTGTTTGTCGCTTAGAGTGTCGAGTTTCTTGAGAAGGAATTTTTGGTGAAAAGTCAAGTGGGAGGACAATAGAACTTTGACAAGGTTGTTGAACCTTGGCTAATATGTGCTGAGTTGCGCAGCATCGGTAAATGTCCCAGGCGCAATAATGCTCATGGCTCACGTGCCTCAAAGGTTGTGGTCACGGAGATCTAAGTTACTATTGAACCAAGTAGGTCGGGTAAGTAATCAAATGGCAAGATTTGCGAGTTAAATCATTGTTGTTTGACAATGATGAACCGACTACATGCAAAGAAGCAATGATGGGCCCTGACTTTGTTAAGTGGCTTGAAGCCATAAAATCCGTGATAATTCCATACACGAGAAATCAAGCTTTGAATTTGAAAGACCCTCTGGAAAGGTGCAAGACCTTACAGTCATATATGGATCTATAAAGAAATAGACATGGATGTTTCACATCTATGAAATAGTCGACATGTCGGAAAGAGTTTACGACAATGTTCAAGGAATTGACTATGATAAGATTTGATCTTTCATAGCGATATTTACTCTGGACGGATTAATGTAGCAACCACTACATATATTTTGGTATATGGTAGTTGAAGAAACAAAACAAGTTCTTCTAATAGAATCCTAGGATGTGTCCATGACACGATCCAAAGGGTTTTGTTAATTCAAAGGATGCTAAAAGAGTATGCAAAACTTCAATGGTTAAAGTGAACTTCAATGCAAAACGATCCAAAGTGGGAGACTGTTGGAGATATGCCCAAGAGGCAATAATAAAGTGGTTATTATTATATCTGTATGTTTATGGTAAATGTTTACATCCCATGCTATAATTGTATTAACCGGAAACATTAATACTTGTGTGTTTTGTAAACATAAAAGAGTCCCTAGTAAGCCTCTTGTTAAACTAGCTTATTGATTAAATGATGATCATGGTTTCCTGATCATGGACATTGGATGTCATTAATAACAAGGTTATATCATTAGGAGAATGATGTGATGGACACACACCCATAGTAAGCGTAGCATAAGATCAAGTCATTAAGTTCGTATTGCTATAAGATTTCAAATGCATAGTAACCCAATCCTTCGACCATGAGGTTATGTTAATCACCATCACCGGATGGGTACTTTGATGACATCAAACACCGCTTCATAACTAGGTGGTTATAAAGGTGTCATTGGGTATTCTGAAAGTATGTGTTGAAGCGCATGGACCAAGATTGGGATTTGTCCATCCATATGACGGATAGATAAGCTCTGGGCCCTCTCGGTGGAATGTCATCTAGTTAGCTTGCAAGCATGTGACTGGGTCACAAGGGATGACATAACATGGAACGAGTAAAGAGTACTTATCAGTAACGAGGAAGAACTAGGTATGGAGATACCGACGATCAAACCTCGGATAAGTAGAATATCGCGTGACAAAGGGAATTGGTTTCATATGTTAATGGTTCTATCGATCACGAAGTCATCGTTGAGTATGTGGGAGCCGTTATGGATCTCCAGATCCCGCTGATGGTTATTGATCGGAGAGGTGTCTTCATCATGTCTGCATGTTCACGAACCGTAGGGTGACACACTTAAGGTTCGAAGTTGTTTTAAGTAGATATGGAATATGCGTTGGAGACCGAATGTTGTTCGGAGTCTCGGATTGGATCCGGGACATCACGAGGAGATCCGGAATTGTCCGGAGAATAAGATTCATATATTGGGGATCGTTTTCTAAGTTAGGAAATGTTTCAGAGTGTTTGTATGGAGATTCTAGAAGGTTTCAGAATGTTCTGGAAGGTTCTAGAAGATTTCTTGGAGTTTGCTTGAAAACCAAGAAAGGATCAAGGAGTCTTTGTGGGGCAAGACACGGATTCGTGGGGGAGGAGGATTCCTCCCCCTCCCCATCCGCCGGCCAAGGAGGGAGGGGAGTCCTACTAGGACTCCCCCTCCCATGGCGCCTCCCTCCTTTAAATAGAGGGGAGGGGGCGCCACCCCCTAGAGCTCTCCCATAACAAACCCTAGCCGCTGCCTCTCTCCTCTTCCTTCGCTCTACTCCGGCTTAGGCGAAGCCCTGCAGAAATCTCTACTCCACCACCACCACCACATCGTCGTGCTGCTGGGATTCCGTGGAGAAGATCTACTACCTCCCGTCATTGAACAGGGAGAGGAAGGTCTGCCGACTCAAGACGTGTGACCGATCATGAAGCGCTGCCGGAACGTGGCGCCGGAAGGATCGTCCACACAATCTTGAGATCAGCAAGTGATCGACTACATCAACCCCGAGATCTAATCTCGTAACGCTTTCGGATCTACGAGGGTTAGTACAGATCTATCTCGTTGCACATATCTAATAGATTAGATCTTGGCTTTTATCTAGATTAGATCTGGGTTTTGTTCGCTCTTGCGGTAGAATTTTTTTGTTTTGCATGCTACGAACCCATCAGTGGTATCAGAGCCTTGTCTATGCGTAGATCTGTTGCACGAGTAGAACACAATGGTTTTGTGGGCGTTGGTGCTCGTGCCGTCTTTTGCTTTGTGTACTTTGCATCTTGCGGTATGGTGGGATGAAGCGGCTCGGGCTAACCTTACATGTCATCGCACATGAGACTTGCTCCACGCTTGACGTGTAACTTGCTTTGCACAAGTGGCTTTGCAGGTGTCTGTCTCTCCCATCATAGTATAGATCCAATCTACACTTTGCACTTGATAGCACTTGTATCAACGTTGTGGTTCATGTTCGTAGGTAAGATCCGTTCTTATTCGAAAGCCCCAAGCCACGTAAAACATGCAAATAAGATTAGAGGCGTCTAACTCGTTTTTGCAGGGGTTTTGTGATGTGATATGGCCATCATGTGATTGTGATTATATTTGATGTATGCAATGATCCTTGTTGTAATATGGCAACCGGCAGAAGCCTAACGGTTTTCTTTAATTCTGTTAAGACCTGCGTGTCTATTCATCTTGTAATAGCTTTATTCCAAGTAGTTGTAATAGTTGCTAGTGATGATGGACAACCATGAAGCGGCGCCACTGACCTTGACGCAATGCTGGTGATGATGGAGATCATGTCCGTGCTTTGGAGATGGAGATCAAAGGCGTAAGAAGAAAGGGCCATATCATATCACACTAATTATGAATTGCCTGTGATATTAATCCTTTATGCATCTTGTATTGCTTAGATCGCGATGATAGCATTATAAGATGATCCCTCTCACTAAATATCAAGTAATAAAGTGTTCGTCCTTAGTAGGCACCGTTGCTAAGACTCGTCGTTTCGAAGCATCTCGTGATGATCGGGTGTGATAGATTCTACGTGTGTATACGACGGGTGCAAGCCAGATTTGCACATGTGGATACTAAGGTTAACCTTGACGAGCCTAGCATGTACAGACATGGTCTCGGAACACGGAATACCGAAAGGTAAAGCATGAGTCATATGGATGATATGATGAACATGTTGATTGTTCGCCTTTAAAGCTAGATCATCTCACGTGATGATCGGACTTGGTGTAGTGGATTTGGTTCGTGTAATCACTAAAACAACTCGAGGGATGTTGTTTTGAGTGGGAGTTCATTTGTAATTTGGATTAGTCAAACTCAATTTATCATAAACACAATCAAAGTGAATTTGCATAGTTTGTTGTAGTCATTGGCATCCGTTCATCACCTTACGCTTAGTTATAGTTGAGATAGTGAAACTATAGAAATTCTGGATATTTGCTTTACGAACTGGTATCGTATTGTTTTGAGTGTCAATCTAAAGTTTAAAAGTCATATTGTAAACTTTCAGCAAACTCCGTTTACTCTGTGAAGTTTAATAAACAGTATTAAATCAAGAGTAACAATTCTAGTGTTAGTATCTAATGTATCATGTTTGCCTCCATGATTCTTGATACTCAAAAGATTGTTTTTAATATCAAGTTTATCTAAGAGCTGAAAGCAATGTTTCAGAAACCATCATATGTGAAAGATATTGTGATATCTAAAACAATATGTTGGTTACAACATGATAGAGTATATGTCCTCATATTTGATGAGAATTTGTGAAGGTTGGAGACGCTAGTCGTCCTAATCCTCCTAAAGGTTTTGGAAAAGAAACATTATACTCGTAATTCACCTTTATAAGCTATAGCAGCTTGATCATGAAAGTTGTCATGATAAGGATGAATAGAAGATGTAAGTAAAATGTTTACTACACTAAAAGATTACTAAAGAATGGAATTTTGAAAGAATGCCAAACATTTGATGAAGGTGATCCACTTCAAAGTGCAAGTCCAAAGGTATTAGTATTTGACTATACACACTTTGTACTATGTGTCATGTGAATGACACCACTATTGATGTTGATAGATTCTTTTAAAAGAAAAGGAATTGTTAAAAGAGAATCTATAAAATATTTGGCAGAAAAGAAAAGATTGGAGATATCCAACTTAGGTATATATAAGATACATGTTATGGCTGCATTCCTTGGTTGTTAAACAATGTGGTTCTGCGGTATTGGATACCGAATTGGTTGGTATGAAGTGTCATACAGGACAACACAATTCATGAACTACAATGGCCTAAGTAACTAGCAAGAGAATATGTGATGATGTTCATCGAAAACAAACAAAGGGTTGTTGTGTTACTCGTTAACATCAAAGCTTGCCTTCAAGATTTGTTTCAATAATTGTTATTTTGATCAGGTATTATGACGACAAAAGGTTGTTCAAATAATTACCGTATTCCATAATAGATGGATGATATACAAGTCTGGTTGGAGAAATAACGACCATAAAACTAATGCTAAAATGTCGCAAGACAAATGATTGAAAGATCACTTGCAAAGTGACATCGCCGTTTAAATTATATTGAAAGGGATACATGAAGAAACTCCATGTTGATGGATTTTTGGAGTCTTTGATTTTGATCAAATGATGCTTGTGATACTTTCCTGGAGATAATTAAAACTCCGTTAGTAGGCCAAAAGAGGAACATGCGACTAACTGATTGGAATTTGTACATATTGATGTATATAGTCCATTATGTGTAGTCGTGGGCGATGGATTTCAACTTCATATGCTTTCTCCGAAGATTTGAGTGAGTATATGTATATACTTACTCAATAAGGAAGAAGTATGAAACATTTGAAAATGTTCAAAGACTTTCAAGATGAAGTGGAAAATCATTGTAACAAGAAAATAAAAAGTTTATGATTGGATCATAAAGAAAGATGTTTGAGTTACAAGTTTAGCAAAACACCTAAGATTTGAGGAATCGTTCCATGGATTTGCATTTCCCAAAAACACCATAGGAGTATGGAGTGTTCAAGATATGTAATGAAACCTTGTTTGACATGGTAAGATCAAAGGTGTCATTTATAAAACTGCCATTATATTTTAAAGATTAAAGCTTTAGTGACTACCGCTTTTACACTGAAAAGAGCTCCATCGTGATCCGTTGAAATGACACCATATAAGTCATGGTTTGGGATAAAACCCAGGTTGTCCTTTCTTAAATTTTTGGTATGCTAGGCATAAGTAAAGTGTTTACAACCAAAGTCGGATGAGCATGTCTTTGTAGGTTATTTCGAATAACCATTGGGTATTCCTCCATAACACCGAAGACAAAAGTGTTTGTCGCTTAGAGTGTCGAGTTTCTTGAGAAGGAATTTTTGGTGAAAAGTCAAGTGGGAGGACAATAGAACTTTGACAAGGTTGTTGAACCTTGGCTAATATGTGCTGAGTTGCGCAGCATCGGTAAATGTCCCAGAGGCAGCAACAATGCTCATGGCTCACGTGCCTCAAAGGTTGTGGTCACGGAGATCTAAGTTACTATTGAACCAAGTAGGTCGGGTAAGTAATCAAATGGCAAGATTTGCGAGTTAAATCATTGTTGTTTGACAATGATGAACCGACTACATGCAAAGAAGCAATGATGGGCCCTGACTTTGTTAAGTGGCTTGAAGCCATAAAATCCGTGATAATTCCATACACGAGAAATCAAGCTTTGAATTTGAAAGACCCTCTGGAAAGGTGCAAGACCTTACAGTCATATATGGATCTATAAAGAAATAGACATGGATGTTTCACATCTATGAAATAGTCATATGCGGAAAGAGTTTACGACAATGTTCAAGGAATTGACTATGATAAGATTTGATCTTTCATAGCGATATTTACTCTGGACGGATTAATGTAGCAACCACTACATATATTTTGGTATATGGTAGTTGAAGAAACAAAACAAGTTCTTCTAATAGAATCCTAGGATGTGTCCATGACACGATCCAAAGGGTTTTGTTAATTCAAAGGATGCTAAAAGAGTATGCAAAACTTCAATGGTTAAAGTGAACTTCAATGCAAAACGATCCAAAGTGGGAGACTGTTGGAGATATGCCCAAGAGGCAATAATAAAGTGGTTATTATTATATCTGTATGTTTATGGTAAATGTTTACATCCCATGCTATAATTGTATTAACCGGAAACATTAATACTTGTGTGTTTTGTAAACATAAAAGAGTCCCTAGTAAGCCTCTTGTTAAACTAGCTTATTGATTAAATGATGATCATGGTTTCCTGATCATGGACATTGGATGTCATTAATAACAAGGTTATATCATTAGGAGAATGATGTGATGGACACACACCCATAGTAAGCGTAGCATAAGATCAAGTCATTAAGTTCGTATTGCTATAAGATTTCAAATGCATAGTAACCCAATCCTTCGACCATGAGGTTATGTTAATCACCATCACCGGATGGGTACTTTGATGACATCAAACACCGCTTCGTAACTGGGTGGTTATAAAGGTGTCATTGGGTATTCTGAAAGTATGTGTTGAAGCGCATGGACCAAGATTGGGATTTGTCCATCCATATGACGGATAGATAAGCTCTGGGCCCTCTCGGTGGAATGTCATCTAGTTAGCTTGCAAGCATGTGACTGGGTCACAAGGGATGACATAACATGGAACGAGTAAAGAGTACTTATCAGTAACGAGGAAGAACTAGGTATGGAGATACCGACGATCAAACCTCGGATAAGTAGAATATCGCGTGACAAAGGGAATTGGTTTCGTATGTTAATGGTTCTATCGATCACGAAGTCATCGTTGAGTATGTGGGAGCCGTTATGGATCTCCAGATCCCGCTGATGGTTATTGATCGGAGAGGTGTCTTCATCATGTCTGCATGTTCACGAACCGTAGGGTGACACACTTAAGGTTCGAAGTTGTTTTAAGTAGATATGGAATATGCGTTGGAGACCGAATGTTGTTCGGAGTCTCGGATTGGATCCGGGACATCACGAGGAGATCCGGAATTGTCCGGAGAATAAGATTCATATATTGGGGATCGTTTTCTAAGTTAGGAAATGTTTCAGAGTGTTTGTATGGAGATTCTAGAAGGTTTCAGAATGTTCTGGAAGGTTCTAGAAGATTTCTTGGAGTTTGCTTGAAAACCAAGAAAGGATCAAGGAGTCTTTGTGGGGCAAGACACGGATTCGTGGGGGAGGAGGATTCTCCCTCCCCATCCTTGACCAGGAGGGAGGGAGTCCTACTAGGACTCCTCCCCATGGCGCCTCCTCCTTTAAATAGAGGGAGGCGCCACCCCTAGAGCTCTCCCATAACAAACCCTAGCCGCCTCTCTCCTCTTCCTTCGCTCTACTCGGCTTAGGCGAAGCCTGCAGAAATCTCTCCACCACCACCACCACATCGTCGCTGCTGGGATTCCGTGGAGAAGATCTACTACCTCCGCTGCTCATTGGAGCAGGAGAGGAAGGTCTGCCGACCGCACGTGTGACCGATCATGAAGCGCTGCCGGAACGTGGCGCCGGAAGGATCGTCCACACAATCTTGAGATCAGCAAGTGATCGACTACATCAACCCCGAGATCTAATCTCGTAACGCTTTCGGATCTACGAGGGTTAGTACAGATCTATCTCGTTGCACATATCTAATAGATTAGATCTTGGCTTTTATCTAGATTAGATCTGGGTTTTGTTCGCTCTTGCGGTAGAATTTTTTTGTTTTGCATGCTACGAACCCATCAGTGGTATCAGAGCCTTGTCTATGCGTAGATCTGTTGCACGAGTAGAACACAATGGTTTTGTGGGCGTTGGTGCTCGCCGCCTTTTTGCTTTGTGTACTTTGCATCTTGCGGTATGGTGGGATGAAGCTCGCTAACCTTACATGTCATCGCACATGAGACTTGCTCCACGCTTGACGTGTAACTTGCTTTGCACAAGTGGCTTTGCAGGTGTCTGTCTCTCCCATCATAGTATAGATCCAATCTACACTTTGCACTTGATAGCACTTGTATCAACGTTGTGGTTCATGTTCGTAGGTAAGATCCGTTCTTATTCGAAAGCCCCAAGCCACGTAAAACATGCAAATAAGATTAGAGGCGTCTAACTCGTTTTTGCAGGGGTTTTGTGATGTGATATGGCCATCATGTGATTGTGATTATATTTGATGTATGCAATGATCCTTGTTGTAATATGGCAACCGGCAGAAGCCTAACGGTTTTCTTTAATTCTGTTAAGACCTGCGTGTCTATTCATCTTGTAATAGCTTTATTCCAAGTAGTTGTAATAGTTGCTAGTGATGATGGACAACCATGAAGCGGCGCCACTGACCTTGACGCAATCTTTGGTGATGATGGAGATCATGTCCGTGCTTTGGAGATGGAGATCAAAGGCGTAAGAAGAAAGGGCCATATCATATCACACTAATTATGAATTGCCTGTGATATTAATCCTTTATGCATCTTGTATTGCTTAGATCGCGATGATAGCATTATAAGATGATCCCTCTCACTAAATATCAAGTAATAAAGTGTTCGTCCTTAGTAGGCACCGTTGCTAAGACTCGTCGTTTCGAAGCATCTCGTGATGATCGGGTGTGATAGATTCTACGTGTGTATCTGACGGTGCAAGCCAGATTTGCACATGTGGATAATAAGGTTAACCTTGACGAGCCTAGCATGTACAGACATGGTCTCGGAACACGGAATACCGAAAGGTAAAGCATGAGTCATATGGATGATATGATGAACATGTTGATTGTTCGCCTTTAAAGCTAGATCATCTCACGTGATGATCGGACTTGGTGTAGTGGATTTGGTTCGTGTAATCACTAAAACAACTCGAGGGATGTTGTTTTGAGTGGGAGTTCATTTGTAATTTGGATTAGTCAAACTCAATTTATCATAAACACAATCAAAGTGAATTTGCATAGTTTGTTGTAGTCATTGGCATCCGTTCATCACCTTACGCTTAGTTATAGTTGAGATAGTGAAACTATAGAAATTCTGGATATTTGCTTCTGAACTGGTATCGTATTGTTTTGAGTGTCAATCTAAAGTTTAAAAGTCATATTGTAAACTTTCAGCAAACTCCGTTTACTCTGTGAAGTTTAATAAACAGTATTAAATCAAGAGTAACAATTCTAGTGTTAGTATCTAATGTATCATGTTTGCCTCCATGATTCTTGATACTCAAAAGATTGTTTTTTAATATCAAGTTTATCTAAGAGCTGAAAGCAATGTTTCAGAAACCATCATATGTGAAAGATATTGTGATATCTAAAACAATATGTTGGTTACAACATGATAGAGTATATGTCCTCATATTTGATGAGAATTTGTGAAGGTTGGAGACGCTAGTCGTCCTAATCCTCCAAAAAGGTTTTGGAAAAGAAACATTATACTCGCAATTCACCTTTATAAGCTATAGCAGCTTGATCATGAAAGTTGTCATGATAAGGATGAATAGAAGATGTAAGTAAAATGTTTACTACACTAAAAGATTACTAAAGAATGGAATTTTGAAAGAATGCCAAACATTTGATGAAGGTGATCCACTTCAAAGTGCAAGTCCAAAGGTATTAGTATTTGACTATACACACTTTGTACTATGTGTCATGTGAATGACACCACTATTGATGTTGATAGATTCTTTTAAAAGAAAAGGAATTGTTAAAAGAGAATCTATAAAATATTTGGCAGAAAAGAAAAGATTGGAGATATCCAACTTAGGTATATATAAGATACATGTTATGGCTGCATTCCTTGGTTGTTAAACAATGTGGTTCTGCGGTATTGGATACCGAATTGGTTGGTATGAAGTGTCATACAGGACAACACAATTCATGAACTACAATGGCCTAAGTAACTAGCAAGAGAATATGTGATGATGTTCATCGAAAACAAACAAAGGGTTGTTGTGTTACTCGTTAACATCAAAGCTTGCCTTCAAGATTTGTTTCAATAATTGTTATTTTGATCAGGTATTATGACGACAAAAGGTTGTTCAAATAATTACCGTATTCCATAATAGATGGATGATATACAAGTCTGGTTGGAGAAATAACCATAAAACTAATGCTAAAATGTCGCAAGACAAATGATTGAAAGATCACTTGCAAAGTGACATCGCCGTTTAAATTATATTGAAAGGGATACATGAAGAAACTCCATGTTGATGGATTTTTGGAGTCTTTGATTTTGATCAAATGATGCTTGTGATACTTTCCTGGAGATAATTAAAACTCCGTTCGTAGGCCAAAAGAGGAACATGCGACTAACTGATTGGAATTTGTACATATTGATGTATATAGTCCATTATGTGTAGTCGTGGGCGATGGATTTCAACTTCATATGCTTTCTCCGAAGATTTGAGTGAGTATATGTATATACTTACTCAATAAGGAAGAAGTATGAAACATTTGAAAATGTTCAAAGACTTTCAAGATGAAGTGGAAAATCATTGTAACAAGAAAATAAAAAGTTTATGATTGGATCATAAAGAAAGATGTTTGAGTTACAAGTTTAGCAAAACACCTAAGATTTGAGGAATCGTTCCATGGATTTGCATTTCCCAAAAACACCATAGGAGTATGGAGTGTTCAAGATATGTAATGAAACCTTGTTTGACATGGTAAGATCAAAGGTGTCATTTATAAAACTGCCATTATATTTTAAAGATTAAAGCTTTAGTGACTACCGCTTTTACCTTTGAAAAGAGCTCCATCGTGATCCGTTGAAATGACACCATATAAGTCATGGTTTGGGATAAAACCCAGGTTGTCCTTTCTTAAATTTTTGGTATGCTAGGCATAAGTAAAGTGTTTACAACCAAAGTCGGATGAGCATGTCTTTGTAGGTTATTTCGAATAACCATTGGGTATTCCTCCATAACACCGAAGACAAAAGTGTTTGTCGCTTAGAGTGTCGAGTTTCTTGAGAAGGAATTTTTGGTGAAAAGTCAAGTGGGAGGACAATAGAACTTTGACAAGGTTGTTGAACCTTGGCTAATATGTGCTGAGTTGCGCAGCATCGGTAAATGTCCCAGAGGCAGCAACAATGCTCATGGCTCACGTGCCTCAAAGGTTGTGGTCACGGAGATCTAAGTTACTATTGAACCAAGTAGGTCGGGTAAGTAATCAAATGGCAAGATTTGCGAGTTAAATCATTGTTGTTTGACAATGATGAACAACTACATGCAAAGAAGCAATGATGGGCCCTGACTTTGTTAAGTGGCTTGAAGCCATAAAATCCGTGATAATTCCATACACGAGAAATCAAGCTTTGAATTTGAAAGACCCTCTGGAAAGGTGCAAGACCTTACAGTCATATATGGATCTATAAAGAAATAGACATGGATGTTTCACATCTATGAAATAGTCGACATGTCGGAAAGAGTTTACGACAATGTTCAAGGAATTGACTATGATAAGATTTGATCTTTCATAGCGATATTTACTCTGGACGGATTAATGTAGCAACCACTACATATATTTTGGTATATGGTAGTTGAAGAAACAAAACAAGTTCTTCTAATAGAATCCTAGGATGTGTCCATGACACGATCCAAAGGGTTTTGTTAATTCAAAGGATGCTAAAAGAGTATGCAAAACTTCAATGGTTAAAGTGAACTTCAATGCAAAACGATCCAAAGTGGGAGACTGTTGGAGATATGCCCAAGAGGCAATAATAAAGTGGTTATTATTATATCTGTATGTTTATGGTAAATGTTTACATCCCATGCTATAATTGTATTAACCGGAAACATTAATACTTGTGTGTTTTGTAAACATAAAAGAGTCCCTAGTAAGCCTCTTGTTAAACTAGCTTATTGATTAAATGATGATCATGGTTTCCTGATCATGGACATTGGATGTCATTAATAACAAGGTTATATCATTAGGAGAATGATGTGATGGACACACACCCATAGTAAGCGTAGCATAAGATCAAGTCATTAAGTTCGTATTGCTATAAGATTTCAAATGCATAGTAACCCAATCCTTTTATGTTAATCACCATCACCGGATGGGTACTTTGATGACATCAAACACCGCTTCATAACTAGGTGGTTATAAAGGTGTCATTGGGTATTCTGAAAGTATGTGTTGAAGCGCATGGACCAAGATTGGGATTTGTCCATCCATATGACGGATAGATAAGCTCTGGGCCCTCTCGGTGGAATGTCATCTAGTTAGCTTGCAAGCATGTGACTGGGTCACAAGGGATGACATAACATGGAACGAGTAAAGAGTACTTATCGATGTGAGGAAGAACTAGGTATGGAGATACCGACGATCAAACCTCGGATAAGTAGAATATCGCGTGACAAAGGGAATTGGTTTCGTATGTTAATGGTTCTATCGATCACGAAGTCATCGTTGAGTATGTGGGAGCCGTTATGGATCTCCAGATCCCGCTGATGGTTATTGATCGGAGAGGTGTCTTCATCATGTCTGCATGTTCACGAACCGTAGGGTGACACACTTAAGGTTCGAAGTTGTTTTAAGTAGATATGGAATATGCGTTGGAGACCGAATGTTGTTCGGAGTCTCGGATTGGATCCGGGACATCACGAGGAGATCCGGAATTGTCCGGAGAATAAGATTCATATATTGGGGATCGTTTTCTAAGTTAGGAAATGTTTCAGAGTGTTTGTATGGAGATTCTAGAAGGTTTCGGAATGTTCTGGAAGGTTCTAGAAGATTTCTTGGAGTTTGCTTGAAAACCAAGAAAGGATCAAGGAGTCTTTGTGGGGCAAGACACGGATTCGTGGGGGAGGAGGATTCCTCCCCCCTCCCCATCCGCCGGCCAAGGAGGGAGGGGAGTCCTACCCTCCCATGGCGCCTCCCTCCTTTAAATAGAGGGGAGGGGGCGCCACCCCCTAGAGCTCTCCCATAACAACCCTAGCCGCCGCCTCTCTCCTCCTCCTTCGCTCTGCTCCGGCTTAGGCGAAGCCCTGCAGAAATCTCTACTCCACCACCACCACCACACCGTCGTGCTACTGGGATTCCGTGGAGAAGATCTACTACCTCCAGCTTTCGGAACAGGGAGAGGAAGGTCTGCTTCGACTCCGCACGTGTGACCGACTGCGGAAGCGCTGCCGGAACATGGCGCCGGAAGGATCGTCCACACGATCTTGAGATCGGCAAGTGATCGACTACATCAACCCCGAGATCTAATCTCGTAACGCTTTCGGATCTACGAGGGTTAGTACAGATCTATCTCGTTGCACATATCTAATAGATTAGATCTTGGCTTTTATCTAGATTAGATCTGGGTTTTGTTCGTTCTTGCGGTAGAATTTTTTTGTTTTCCATTCTACGAACCCATCAAATATGCCAAGTTACAAAGATCGTAGAGTTCACTATGCAAGATTGTGTGTTGCCCTAAAGACTCCCACAGGTCCATTTTATAAAGATGACAGATCCTAGGGTTACAGGGTAAAGTCCATACCGGACAGGGTTACAGGGTTACAGAGTCGTACACTAATAATAACTAGTCTTCGTGCCTTATACTCCAAGGCTCTGGACTCATCTATGTCGGTGTCGTAGCCTTCATGTATCCTGCATGGGCCTGCCATTAGGATCCGTCTAACTGGGCCATCCAACAGGCCATAGGCCTTGCTACCAACTGTGGACCACCCGGGTTATTCGAAATAAATCTATGATATGGTGATACCAATTATGAATATCTCCAACAATGTTGTCGTAACAGTAACCTGGACGTTTTACATGCTATTTCTTCCCAATTATGTGCAGAGACGGAATCATTGTTGCCTCTTCCGCCACCATCTGCAAACTCTAAACCTCCTGACAAGGCTATGGCGTCTTTTGAGTTTGACCCTTTACCTTGGGTGCCCACGGGATTCGACCTCACCGACGATGGTCCTTAGCGCCTTCCTAGTACCTTTGTCACTCCGTGTGATCCACTTGTTTATGCTCATGAGAACTAGGCCATTGTTGTGATTGAGCCATCACCACCCATTGAACTTCTGTCGCAAGTAATGCACTAGGTTCATGTGTTTCTGAACAATATGGATGTTGAGGTTGTGAATTTCCATGGTTCTTTAGGGCTAGCACTTATATGTTCAGACATCCAGTAGTTTGATCAGCTCTAACTGGTCATGGTCCGTGGGATTTTGGTCATGGATCTACTATTCACTTTATTAAGCATGATCAAGGAGAGGTATTTATTAGATCTCATTAGGGTGCTAGAACTGGATGGCTAATGTTTATTGGTATACCTATGGATTTTCATACAACTGAAATCATTGCTGAGGCGGTTAATATGTTTCCAGAATTCCATTACTGGCAGTATAGGGATATTCGGAAGTGTCGTGTGCTTGTTTATGCAACTCTTCCCAATGTTACTCTGGTTCCACGTGATGTTGTCTTTAGGCATCCTAAGGTGGGAAGGCACACTGGTCTAAGGCACTCATGCACGACCCCATGCTACATTCTCTCTGCTGATTATGTGGATGTCCATCCGGCTAACAAGGACCCGATGCCTTTGAATGGTAACCCTCACCCTCTTCCAGGTCAGATGCAACCAGGCAATAACATGTTTATACTACTAGAGTATCCTGATATTGGGTGGAAATATGCCCCCTCGCCACCTTTCTTCTAGGAGGATCAACCTCTAGTTCAGAATCATGATCCGGTCCCCGGCTCAACACCAATCTGGCTCTACTAGGTCTCACTCGATGATCTCCTTGGTGTCAATTATTACTGAGCCAACTAGGGTTGAGATGCCAGATGCGCAATATGTTGTTCTAGCCCCAATGGATGCTGTTGTGGTTCATGATACTATGGCACTAGTTGTTGCTGAAGAAGAGGCTCTGGTTAATGATGTTGCCAATGTAGTGGCTATTGCTCCAGACGTAGATGGTGTTGCTACTGCACCAGGAGCTACTGACATGACAACAGTAGCTGAAAATGATGTTGCAAATGTCGTGGATGTTACTCCGGTGGTGGATGCTACTGCTACACCAGGAGCTACTGAGATGGCAGATGTTGCTAGATCTAGGCCAGTGTTAGTTGCTGCCACTAATGTCACTGTTTTTGCTCCCGTGGTTGGACCAAATGACGTTGTTTCTATGGTTGGACAGGTGGATATCGTTGTTGAGGGAGGGTCTGTTGCTCCAATGGCTTTTGGTGTTGGATCTTCACACCGTGTTTCTGGTGAGTTGGCAGTAACTGTGAAGGGAGATGTTCATACTGATGTGCAGTCTCAGAAAAGGACTTGGGCTGATGCTTTTGATAAGGATGAAGCTAGCTTTCCTAACTCGAACATGGAAGATATTGAAAACATAAGCAGCAGGAGGGTAATCTCTGTCAGAAAAGTCTTACTATTGATGGGATGTAGTCTGAGGAAATGGCTACCTCTTCGTTTTTGTTCCAGGCTACTTCTGTTCAAGCCCCTGATGAGATAGGTTGAAAGGACAAGATGACTACTACTGATGTAACTGATACTATTTTGTCACCTTTGTTCTAGTATGTTCCTGCTAAGACCCAAGCTAAAAGAGGGAGAAATAAGAAGTTGGCCACTCTAGTTGTTAATGATTGTCCCAGGATGTGTACTAGGAGTCAGAAGAAGTTTGATGGCTATAGGCATGAACCCATCCACAGTTTAGTGCCAAGAGCAAGGAAGAGGTGATTCCTAATGTTGGCAATGGAGCTAAGAACAATAAGCAGGCGCATGGTGTCACTCCTCCAACCCCTATTCTAGTGCTGCATTGGTGCCATCCTGGAGATTGATCCTAATGATCTCACGGCAGCGAAGCTTGAAGCTCCCGGTCTTGAAGTTCCTGTCAAGAAGGTTAATGATGATTAGTGTCTCTTATGGGGTAAATGGAGTGAATGTGCTCCTAACCATGTTCTTTATCCCCCTTCATGTAAGTCTGTTTATGGTTTTTGTCAGTTTCAGTACTGTGTTTTGTCTTTGTTAAACCTATGTGGTGGTGGTCAGACCTCTGTAAGGTGCCTTTTGTTCTATGTGTGGATTGTGTGTGTCTGGTTGTGCTGGATAGCTTTTGAGATTTACTACTCTGTATTTTATGGATCACAACATCATTAATTTAGTTTGGAAAATTCTGTGTTGGAACATCCGGGGACTGAATGCTGAGGATAAACAACTAGCCTTGCATAACAAAATCATTAAAAGTGGTTAGGCAATTGTTTGTGTTCAAGATACCAAAAAGGAGGATTTATACATAAAATTTATTAAGGGGTGTTGCCCCAAACAATTTGTTAGTTATGCATTTTCACCTTCCGTGGGAGCTTCTGGAGGGTTCTGATCATTTGGAAGTCTAGCATCTTCCAATGAATTTTAATTGAGGCTCAACGTTTTGGATTAACCATCTCTCTTCAGTATGCTCATAATAACCAAAAATGGACTCGTGTGGTAGTGTACGGGCCTTGTTAGGGAGAGGAGAGGGATGGATTTGTTGACTAGTTTTATCATCTCAACGTCCCAAATGATGAATTGTGGTTGTTTTTTGGCGACTTTAAGTTTATCAGATCACAAGATAATAGAAGTGTACCCGGTGGAAATGTTAATGATATGCTATTGTTTAATGAGATTATTGATCACCTGGGGCTGTTGGAACTGCCTTTGATGGGGCACTCCTTCACCTGGTTAAATATGCAGCAAAAACCCCTTTTAGAGTAGTTAGATTGGTTCTTTACTATACCCTCTTGGGCAATTTTTTACCCTAGTACTATGGTGACAATGATGGCTAGGCCAACTTCTGATCATGTTCCATGCCTTGTTAGTATTGGCACTACTATCCTAAAAGCACAATTGTTCAGGTTTGAAAATTATTGGGTGTCCCAACCTGGTTTCTATGATTGTGTGAAGCAGGCCTGGTCCAAGCCCTCTAGGGCTACTTCTGTCGCTGGTATTCTGGCTGAGAAATTCAAATTGCTTAGGCATGACCTCAAGCATTGGAAAAAGAGTCTATCACATATTAAAGACCTCATTTCAAAGTGTGATCTGGTTATACTTTACCTAGATGAGTTGGAAGAGGAGAGGCATTTATTATACAGGAGGCCAGTTTTAGGAAAATTCTAAAGTTGCACTATGAAAATTTTCTTATAATCTAGTATAATATTAAAGGCCTCATTTAAAAGTGTGATCCGCACATTGAATGATTATAGGCCTGTTCCTTTGACAAATTCATGCCTAATTTTTTTGTCTACGATGGTGGTAGATAGGCTGCAGGGAAGAATTACTAATTGCATACACAAGAACCAATATGGCTTCATTAAAGGAAAGTCAATACATGATTGTTTGGCTTGGTCCTTTGAATATATTTACCAATTTCAGGCCTCGATAGAAGGATTGTCATTCTGAAGCTGGACTTTGAAAAGGCGTTTGACTCAATTGAGCATGAACTAATCTATATGATGTTGAGAAAGCTTGGTTTTCCTGAAAGTTTCATAAAATGGGTTAAAGATTTTCTTGAGTCTGGCACATCTTCAGTTCTTCTGAATGGTGTACCTGGAAGGAATTTCAAATGCAAGAGAGGGGAGAGGAAGGGGGATCCTCCGTCTTCGCTTATATTTGTGTTGGGGGCTGAGTTACTATAGTATATCATTAATGAGCTAAAGGACATGGGATTAATCCATGTTTCAATTGCAGTGAGAGGTGAAGATTTTTCAGTCGTTCAATACGCGGATGATACAATATTAGTTATGGAAGCAGATTTAGCTCAGTTGGCTGTCCTCAAGAAGGATCTACAAGACTTTAGTGATTCTCCTGGCTTGATCATCAACTTCCACAAATCGTGTATGTTGCTATTAATATCTCTAAGGAGGAAGTGGACAGTTTGGCATCTGATTTTGGATGTGTTGTGGGGAGCTTCGCATTTACTTATTTGGGTCTTCCTATGGGTTCCACTGGGCCCAAAATGATTGATATGTTGCTATTGGTTGATAAATTGGAAAGAAGGCTAACAACTAGCTCTACCTTTCTGTCTTATGGAGCAAGGCTACAACTCATTTCCTCTTGCTTGTCCCTCCATGTCTATTTTAATTATGTGCTCTCTAGAGATTCCAGCTGGTATTCTTAAAGCAATTTATAGAATCATAAGAAAATGTTTTTGGAGGGGCAATAACCCATAGTCTAAAAAGAAATATTTATCCGCTTGGGAAATGATATGTAAGCCTAAGAGGAGTGGGGGTCTTGGCATCATGGACTTCAAGAAGCAAAATGAGGGGATTTTAATTAAGCACTTGCACAAGTGACGAGGGGTTAACTCATCAATGCCCATCGTTGATGGAGTTAGGTTTGAGGAAGTGGGAGCACTGGAGATATCAATCGGCTAGCAAACAAGCACACATGTGACACGAGGTTTTACCCAGGTTCATGCCTCGTAGAGGACCCTACTCCTGCTTGTCTGCTCTTGATTATGAGGGAGTCGAAAGTTACAAGGGTGCACAGATGCAATCTAGCGAGGTGTATACGAGGGTGTGTGGATCGTCTTCCTCGCTGCCCCCTCCTTGCCTTTATATAGGGAGGCTAGGTCTCGGGATAGCAGATCGAGTCGGTTACAAATTAGGGTTTCCCTTTAAATTTCTATCTACACTTCGATGTGTCCTTCAAGAAGTCGAACTCCTATGGGCCACCCGAATCCTTGATGGGCTACGTTCACACCGTGGACTCCTTCTTGGGCTAGACCGTATAGGATAATCTCGAGTACCTGTAAGGTACACCCATGTCAGTAGCTCCCAAGTGTCCAGCCAAATCGTAGATTCCGGTGAAGACTATAAGGCTTTCTAGTGCAAGGGATATAGTCTCATCA
The DNA here is from genome assembly GCA_023614405.1 of Avena insularis. Classification (NCBI taxonomy): domain Eukaryota; kingdom Viridiplantae; phylum Streptophyta; class Magnoliopsida; order Poales; family Poaceae; genus Avena; species Avena insularis. The sequence goes on from CM042689.1 coordinate 371,923,412, forward strand.
AAAGTTCTTTCAGGTGATGTAGTTTGTGTCATAGGGATTGTCGATATGCATGCCTGATTCATCTGACAGATCGGGTTCAGCTAACTACCATAGGGAAAAACAACGCTATGTACTCAAACTCGAGTCCCTGGACTCGAATTCGGAATAATACTGGCATAATTTGACTCCTGCCGCGGAGGTCTTATAGAGTCGAATTCTAGTGTTTGGGTGTGAGCACTCGACGCGTACTTCGAGGCCTTTTCATCGTGCCTGTGGGCATGGATTATTTTCTGGTAGAGCATATTAGGTGCGTTGCCAAGCCTTTTACAGGTCTTACCTTCACGTTGTTAACATGGCATCCAAAATTTTATTCACCACGGAGGTGATTCGGGTTACCTAGGAGACGTTGTCTCTTTGAAGGGTATGTTTAGTGATTGTGAGGCAGAGTCGCCGAATGCTTCGAATGCTTATGGTGTGGACGTGGTCAACTCTTTTGTCATGTATAATTATTTTTCGTTTCATAGGGTGCGCGACCAGCGCTCCTTATGGGAGTATCCCCCGAGTGCCTACTCGAGTCGTAGACTCGAGTGGGGACTTTGAAAAATTATAGACTGCTATTGTTTTTATCATTTGTCGATTGCGCTTTCAGCGCTCCCTATGGGAGAAGCCCCCCGAGTCCGCAATCGAATCATTAATTTTACAGAGGGGGTGAGATGTAAATGCCATACGTTTGTCATCGCAATTTATGCGATTTTTGTAATGTTCGGGTGCGTGGCCAGCGTTCCTGTTAGGAGTAGCCTCCGAGTGCTCGGTCCACTCGCAGAGTCCAGTAAGGACTAAATCAGTCGAAGACAATCTCCATTGGAGTGGGTATTTTGATGACGTCAATGCTGATGATCATATGAGGTCGGTTGCCCGCATAAGCGGTGCTGATGGGACGTGACGGGGGTGGGTCCCAAAGCCTGATTGGGATTTGACAAGTCACACGTTGTTTTAACTGCGCCTCCTTGATTCCCGCGCATAGTGGGAAATGTGCAGTATTACCATCGCCACGTGTCTTCATTGATGTGCTCCACTCGTAGAGGTAATGTTCTGCGAGCCGTTGGATGATATCCCCTAGTGCTTAAGTAGGGTTTTTGGGTGCCGTAATTTTCGCACTTGATCTTCTTCCTCCTGCGTGCACCATTGCCATTGCCATTCCCCTTTACTTCCTTACAGCCATTGCTCTCGCTGCGCTGGACATACTTAAAGAATTTCCTAGTTACTTTCTCCGAGGGACGAGCCCACTTCAATTCAAGGGTATTCAGTTGAATACCCAATTTTTTTTGACAAAAACTGGGTATATACAGTATATAATGCACATATGTATGGAAAAAATACGGAAATGAGAGAGCAGACCGAGTATTCAAGCCACAATGCCTACTTCCCTCCTCCACGGGTCCATCCACCCTCCTCCATGAGGCCCAACTAGCTAATTGGCCCATTTAGCTCTGTTGCTTGGTCGCTCGCACTGGCACGCCTAGCGACATAATTGTCTGCTAGATCGCGCGTGTCTGCCATCTTCCCCAATTTCCCATCGCATCCCCAGTTTCATAAACTGAATCAGAGAACCTGGAACCAGCAGTCCAAGCCCTAGACGGCTAGACGGAACTAGATGTGCGACAGTGATGCGCGGCGGTGGAGTCCTGACGTCGACGTAGCAGCCTGCAGGTGGCACTCATCTGAGCCGTGCACAGGGGCTGCACGCGCTTCTCTGATTCAGAATCTCCTCGACCCTAGCTCCCTGCTCCACGACTAGGACGTCCGCGCAGGGTCATGTCTACGGCAAGCTAATTGCTGATCACTCCTCCTCCTTTCTTCCAGAGTGTCTCTGCTCTAGAGGATTTGAGGTGCTACAGAAATTCAGAAAAAAATCAGATGCAATTTCTCCGAAATTCATGACCTGACTGTTGTTTTTCCAGATTGCTTATGTTGCTTTTGGGCCAAAAAATACTTAAATGATTGCTTGGTTACATTAATTGGGCCGAAATTCTTGCAAATCAAATACGAGGACATCGTAACTAGTTTTCAAAACTTGAAGCATCGGAAAGTTATATTGTAAGTTGTAAGCTTTCCTATCTTTTTTTCTATTTTATGTCCTCTATATATTTGAGATGTTGCTTCTTTCGATATGTTAAACAATTTCAAGTTATGACATGTTATATGAATCTACTTTATTATGCTCAAATTTTGTTGTTTATATTCTATATAAGATACATTTGGAACAATATGATTCTATTATCAATTATACATGCCAAGAACTAGCATGTAGTCTATGATTTTTTGCACAATTTGAAATTTTGAATACACACTCCCAAAATCCTGGGCCTGCCGCTGGTCTCCGTCGCCGTAGTATGGGGAAAAAGAAGGGAGGCGCTACCGCTGGATCTGCTGCTGCCGCTACTGCGGCGAAGAAGAAGGGCACCGATGCCGCTGGTTCTGGCACCACCGCTGCCACCAAGAAGTAGGGTCCGAGGACCCGCGTGACCAACGGGTCATGGCGGTGCACCTCGTTGAAGGAGTATGAGCTCCACACTCATCGCCAGGACGGCCTGCTGCCCGCCAATGCAGCAGATTGCAGGATTCCAGGGCTAGAGGTAATCCCCAATCCTCCTGTTAGATTTCGGGTGATGTTTTTGGCCTTCATCCTTCGCGGTCTTTCTCTCCCCATCCACAAATTTTTGTGAGGGTTGCTGTGTTTCTATGGGATCTAGCTGCATCAGATGACCCCAAACTCCATCCTGCATATCGTGTGCTACATTACCCTCTGCGAGTGCTGGCTCAGAATCGAGCCACACTTTGGCCTCTTCAAGAAGCTGTTCAAGCTGAAGCGACAGTCGGGTTCTGGCTTGGTTGTGTATGATGTTGGCGGCTGCGGGATCCACGTGGATCCTAATGTCCAATACTTCAGCCTCAACATTACCGACCGTGTCTAGGGATGGAGGGAAAAGTGGTTCTACATTCGTGATAAACATGTTGACGGCGAACGATATGGACTTGCTCCTTTTAACCCCAAGGATGAGCTGAGGAGGAAGAGGTCTTGGAAGAATGTTGTGATGCCGAGCGAGGCGGAGGAAGTCGAAGTCTTGTACAAGCGCGTCTGCGACCTTCAGCTTGTTCTTGCAGCGTCGGGTGCAGCCTCTGCAGGCCAGGGCACACCCGATGTACCTCTGGACCAGTGGCGATGGCGTCACTTGTGTCTCCAAGGAGGACATATATTCAGGCGAGATTGACAAAAGGGTCAGGTCGCTGACCAAGTACACTGCTAAGGATAAACTTCCTGGCGACTCAGCCATCCTGCCTTTCCGCACGAGTAACTCCCCTCCCGAGGTAACTTATCCTCGACTTTTCTTCTGCTTGTCATTTTGCCCGTAAGGCTTTCCTTTATTGTAGTTTGATGCTCGTATCAGGAATTGAAAGTGGCGACTTCGCTAGCACCTTAGCCGGAGGAAGTTCTGCCCTTTGCGACCGAAGAGGACGACGAATCAGGGTCAACTGTGCCGGCACAGGAAATCCCTAATTCCAATGAGGGTGGCACTCGCAAGCGCTCCCAGAGCAAGGATTCTGACGCGTCTACGCTAGAGGCGCTGAAGGATGCTTGGCCTAAGGTGGGTACCACTAGTCCTACTCCAGCGGTTCCTGTCTGCAGCGTGGCTCCACTGCCACTGAAGAAGCCGAAGAAGTTGAAAGAGCCGCTGGATGAGGACTTTGACCTCGATAACTTTGACGGGTAAGTCTTCTACTGGAGTATTAAGGCTTTTTTAACTTGCAACTGTCTTTGTGCTGAACGCTGTTATGAACTTGCTGTAGTAGGACCGCATCATCATCATCATCGGATGATTTCCACTTCCTGGGGGATGCTGGAGTCATGGACTCCAGAGGTTCGGATGCGGAGGGGTCTGCACCGTCCTCGAAGATAGTGGACAAATCCGGCGAGAGTTCCTCAAGTTTGCCCCACCCGGGCAACATAGGGTTCTTGTGCGAACACCCACCAAGAGAACACCTTCGGAGTCTTCGACTGACCATGTAAGTGTTCATGAACTTTGCACTTGAAGTTTTTGTTCAGAGTCGAAACTTTGCGGTGATATATGTTATCCTCTACAACCCATCTTGCAGGAGGCTGTTCGTTTAGGCGATCAGATTGTAATCCTGGGCCAGCTGCATGTGCGACTAGATAGTGACAACCAGCAGCTGCAAAGTAAGCCTGTCGACTTGTATTGTGCCGCTGAATCTTCGTGTTGTCTGGGCTTGACGTGTTTCCCTTGTTCTTTAGAGGAAAATAATGATCTACTTTGTCAAGTGTCTTCGCTTGAGAAGGGTTTGAGCATGACAGATACCAAGCGAGATGAGGCACTCGAAGCCCTTGAGCGCCTTAAATAAGTGTCGAAGAAGCGTGAGGATGACCCGATGGCTGCCGCAGCCGATAGAGAAAAGGGGTTTGCAGAACAACTTTTCTCTGTTGCACAGGCACTCTCGGGTATGTGTATATCTGATCTTTTTCATTATGCTTGTATTTTCCTCTTTAGTCATGCTTGCTAACTTGATGTAATGTGATTCCAGATGCCGCCGGTGTTGGCTTCGACCACCAGGCTTTGGCCCGTGGGGACGCCTTGGTTGATGCTATGACCGCGGTCGAAGATCGTGGTGCCTCCGCTCAAGATGCCCTCAAGAAGGCCAGAGCCATTCTAGGACTCCTTCATGAAGAGATGCTCCCCAAGGCCAAGCTAGTTGAGATCTTGATGGCCTAGTCAAGACCTTCGCGGGTGGCGTGCCTGCGGACTTCAAGAACACGTAGAAGGGAGACGACCCATCCTTGGGGTTAGCGATGGCGCAGGCCCGTGGTGCCAATCTGGACATCAGCCGGATAACGTCGAAGATGCCAATGACCGCGGAGGGGCAGGAGGTAGTTTTTGCTCCCTTTGCTACTCGCTCTCATAAATATGGGTCGTGACTCATAGAGACACTCGCTAAGTACTCTATGGAGTGAAAATGGCTGAACATGGCAAAGGCTACGGCGTTAGGGGCCACCATAACGAAGGCCACGACGTCAGAGGCCACCGTAGCGAAGGCGACGGTGTCGGAGGCTGCCACAAAGTCATCGAAGCCCGCGGGTGCTAAAGCTTAGGCGTAGCCGTCCTCATTGCTTCCTTTTGTAGCAGCTTGAAGAACTATGGCTTTGTCCTTGAACTACTTTTGTGGGGGTTCCCCTGTTTGAAGTTGTTACAATTCTTGACATATGTATTATCTTCATGCTTTTTCCTGCTTTAATTCCATATGTAGTGCCTCTTATTCTTCCGATATTCTATTTGGTTAGGGCTCTTCGAGTGACTCTCCATATGTGCCTTCTTCTGATGCGCCCGTGGCGCAACCACACTCAAAAGTGGAGGAGTTGTCGCTCTTGTCGCGTTTGCGTGATCGCGTGAAGCACTTGGAGTGAGAGGCGCTGGTGATTCGTGGTAATGCCAGCGTCTGGAAATCGAAGGCGGAGAAGGCCATCGAGCATGAGAAGTACCTCCTTGACGAGGTCCCAAATCAACGAGCAATTGCAATGTGAGTGTTTGCTCGATTGCCTTATTCTTGTTCTTCTGTGTAGCCAATATGCTGACTAATGTGTTTGCTATTGCATAGTTATCAATCTCATTCCACAGGAAGAGAGGGATCACATCAACATTCGACTGGGCTGTTTGACTCAGGAACAGTTAGAAGCTGGTGGATTCTTCTGGACCGACCGGGATCGTGCGATCACACTGGCAACGTTGTAGGATCACGTGTCACAGGTGCTGCATTTTATGAAGAAGGAACGGTCGTGCCTAAAGCATATCTTGCAGACAATGTTTCCATTGGATGCCGCACCCTCAAGCCTGCTAGCTCTGATGCTGAAGTTTCAGAGTGCTAATGCAGTACGCGAGTGCGTGCACCAATAGCTTGTTGCGGGTGCTAAGGCTACGCTGTCGCTTGTGCGCATGCAACGACCCGACGTAGACTTAGATGCTGATGCCGCAGGGCCGCCACCGCCTCTAGCAGAGATGACATGGAACATGGTGCCCCATTACCGAGCGGTTGATCATCCCGCGGAAGACATCGTGAGTTTGTTCGACGAGCACACCGATGTTCTTATTTCGCGTCAGTAGAATAGTGATGAGTCTGCACAGGACATATAAGTGTTATAAAATGTGTATAGTTGTTTCGCACTGGGTGTTGATACCCATGCTTGTATGTAAAGCTGTTAGATTATTTATTTCACGAGTGTGCTTTGTATGCAATGCCTTTTCATTTAGCCTGACGCTTGCGGATCTCATCGCATTGCCAGCCTACTAGTTACATTGCAACTGGGTTTGTTTTATCAAGGGTTCGATTGGCAGTTTGATCAGCTACTCGGGTCATTGCTTTGTAAGGTTATATATGTGATGAGGTCGTCAGGGAGGCGCAACCCCCAAGTGTAGAAACATCGATGAAAGTAAATGTAACAAGACACATGGTTGGAGACACTTAGCTTTATTTATTTGTAGAATATCAAGAGGTATAATGTTTGGCTAAGTAGCCTGGCTGAGTAGGCTTATTGTAAAGTAAAAACATCTAGGGGTATAATCATCGCAGCTGCTCGACGTTCCATGTGTTGGAGTATGCGACTCCACTCTCGACGCCCATTCAGGCGATATGCGCCACCTGGGCTTACTTCAGTAATCACATGGGGTGCCTCCTAGTGAGGCCAATGGTAGGGGGTCAATTGGTCGGCCCATTTTAGGTGGGTCCGCCGTTGGCGTTGTCCCTTTGAGTGCTTCTGTCGCCGGTGTTGATGACGACGCACATGTAATGGTTTGGGAAACCATTGCTCCCGCAGATCTATGATCTGGAGCCATAGGCTCCATCTTCCGACGCTGGATCGCACAGACTGGACTCACAACTATTGTCGCTATCCATGTCCTCGAATGATGCCGAGGCGTTGAGCTCGCTCATGGTGTCAATCGGTGATGGGAACCACGATGTAGGGGCAATCGAAGGAGCCTGCTGCTGATCAGGGAGGCAAAGCATGCTGATCCGGCCGACCTGGAAGCGTAGGCTTCCGATTGCCAGGTCGATCCTATCGCCCACGGACTCAAAATCCCGGGCGAGTTGCAGGCGCGTGGACGGTGAAGTTGAAGGCACCGAAGAGGAGGCAAGTCTCCACTGCAGTAGAGTCATAGATCGCAGTTGATGGGGCCGAGGAAGCCGCAACATCACCACTCCCGTTTCCCACAGATGGCCAATTGACGAGGGGTTAACTCTTCAATGCCCATTGTTGATGGACTTAGGTTCGAGGAAGTAGGGAGCGCTGGAGGCATCGGTCGGCTAGCAAACAAACACACGGGTGACATGAGGTTTTACCCAGGTTCAGGCCGCGTAGAGGACCCTACTCCTGCTTGTCTGCTCTTGATTATTAGGGAGTCGAAAGTTACAAGGGTGCGTAGATGCAATCTGGCAAGGTGTATATGAGGGTGTGTGGATCGTCTTCCTTGCTGCCCCCTCCTAGCCTTTATATAGGGAGGCTAGGTCTCGGGATAGCAGATCGAGTCGGTTACAGATTAGGGTTTCCTTTTAAATTTCTATCTACACTTTGCCGTGTCCTTCAAGAAGTCAAACTCCTGTGGGCCACCCGAATTCTTAATGGGCTACGTTCGCACCGTGGACTCCTCGTTGGGCTGGACCATATAGGCTAATCTCGAGTACCTGTAAGGTACACCCATGTCAACAAGTTTTATAACAAGGAAGGCATTCCATGGGTAAGCTTAGTATGGCATTATTATCAGGGGCTAGTTCCTCATGCAGAAAATCTTTGTGGATCGTTTTGGTGGAGGGATATCATGAAGCTAATGCCGAAGTACATGGACATATGTATTGTTCAAGTTGGAGCGTGTGATACTATTATGTTCTCGATGGATAAATGACATGGTGCGGAAGTACAAACTAAGTTTCCCAGATTATTCGCTTTTGCATTAGATGCTAATGTCTCGGTACGAGAGTTCTTGCAATCTGATTACATAACTCAAATATTCCATTTACCAATGTCCCCGCAAGCTTTCCTAGAATACAAGGCAATGGAGTTAGAAATGCAGCAGTGTTCTCTGGACCCTTCTGTTAAGGACAAATGGTTAACAATTCGGAGCGATGGTCTATACTCTTCCAGCCGTTTTTATCAACATTGTTTTAAGGATGTTCTGGCTAGCAGGATCTACTCGGCCATTTGGTCCAGCAAAGTAATGCTAAGGATTAAGGTGTTTGCGTAGTTGCTTGGCAGTGATAGACTAAATACAAGGGACATGTTAAGGAAAATAAACTGGAATGTGACTAATGTCTATCATTGTGTTCTCTGTCCCTCTCATATCACTGAGGATTGGATGCACCTATTTTTTCATTGCAACTTCAGTGTCAGAATATGGAATTATCTGCGGACTGAATGGGAAACAAGGGACACTTTTGAGGATATCTCCTTTGCGGCCAGGAAGAGATTTGACAAACCTTTCTTTTCCGAGGTAGATATTCTGGCATTATGGCATATATCGAAGAAGATAAATGAGGCTATTTTCAAGGAATTTTGCCATCTTTGCCATATTTCAGGGGATAGAGGAGAAGGTTTATCCATGAAGTCACCATGCATGTGCATAGGGTGAGGGCTAAGCATAGTGACAACTTGTCAAAATGGATTGACAACCTATCTTAGTTGGGTTTATTTAGTTGCTTTAGCTATTTGTACATATGTTGTAACTATGTGGAGAACTCTCTTTTATTATTTTCTAATAAAATACCGTGGGGTGGGGTGTAGTCAGTGCTAGAAAATGCAAAATAGGAAATGGCCAAAGTACATTATTTTGGCTTGATAGGTGGCTCCTTCCCAAGCCCTTAGCTACAACCTTCCCCACCATATTTTTGCACCACCTTAAGCCACATGCTTAGTGATACGTCCATTTTGCATCACTATTCTATGTCTTAATTCACTATTATTCATTGATATATTTCGTATTGAGAGGTGATACTTATGTTATTTCATCTATTTTTGCATGGTTGATGACTTTTGGAGCATGGACCGCTGCAGTCAGGATTCTGATGGAAAAGGTGCTGTTTGGAGGCAAAATTCGCGAAGATCAGAAAATCTGGGAAAATATATGGAAAATCCTATTTTTCCAGAAGACTAAGGATGCCAGAAGATGGAGTGGAGGTGGGCTATAGGGGGCCCACACCACCCCATGGCGCGAGCAGGCCTAGGCCGCGCCTGGAGATGGTGTGGCCACCCTGGCCCACTCCAGCCTCTCCCCTCTAGCGTATATCAACCTCCCGAAACCCTAAGACTCGGGGAGCGACCACAGAAAGATTCCGCCGCCTCTACGGAGCGGAAAACATCGAGAGAGAAAGATCTCTCCGGCAGACAGATTTCTGCCGAGGGAATTCCTTCCCGGAGAGGGGAGATCGTCGCCATCAATACCACCATCAAGCTGGACTTCATCGGGATCATCATCATCACCATCACCACCATCATCACCATCAGCACCCTCATCACCATCTCCATATTGCTGTAACAATTGCGTTGAATCTTGCATAGTTCATAGGGGAAACTTTCCCGATGTTGATTACTCTTTGTAGTTGATGCTATTGAGTGAACCATTGAATTATTGTTTATGTTCAGATTGTTATACATCATTATTCCATCTCTAATCATGATCCATATGATGTCTTGTGAGTAGTTTGTTTTGTTCTTGAGGACATGGGAGAAGTCTTGTTGTTAGTAGTGGAGTTGCATTGAGAAAGATTCAATAGATTATTATTTAAGTTGTGGTGTACTTCTTCTAGTGGTTTCATGTGAACGTCGACTACATGACACTTCACCTATATGGGCCTAGGGGAATGCATTGTGTATTTGGCTACTAATCGTAGGGGTTGCCGGAGTGACAGAAACCTGAACCCCCGTTAGGAAACCATTGCACAAGGGACGTAAGGGTCTTAGATTTTAAAGCTGTGGTTAGGTTTCTACCTTAATTACTTTCTTGTACTTATGGATGTTTGCAAGGGGTATAATCACAAGTATGTATTAGTCTTGGATGGGGTGGTACATTAGCACAGGTTCACCCACACAACACGTAGCAAGCTAGAGAAGATTAATTAGCTATATGAAGCGAAAGCACTTGACAGTCTTCCCATGTGTCCTCGAGAACGTTTGGTCATCTTAAGTAATACAACCGGCTTGTCCTTTGTTGCATAAAGGATTGGGCCACTTGCTGCATTTATTCCTACTATCTTTTATTTACTCGTACTTTGTTTACTTGCTTTACCGAAACCCCTAAAAATCCGTTTGCTAAGTATTTGCAGAGAATTCCTGATCCATACCACTAGCCAGCACCTTCTGCTCCTTGTTGGGTTCGACACTCTTACTTATCGAAAATACTGCGATACACCCCCTATACTTGTGGGACATCAAGACTATTTTCTGGCGCCGTTGCCAGGGCGTGAAGCGCTATTGGAGAGTGGAACTAGTAAAGCAAACTTCTACTGTGAGTATTGTTTACTTCTGTTAGTTGCTTTATTTTCGTTATGGATAATTTGCTGAGTTTCTTATTTGGTAATGCTACTACCACTGCTAAGGTAGTAGATAAGCCACCACCTGCTGAGAATGATGTTTTCAAAATACCTACAAGAATTATTGATCGTGTTATGGATAACTACTATGTTGGGGATGGAACTGTCCATCCCGATGATCATTTACTCTTTATACACGAATTATGCGGGTTGTTCAAGTGTGCAGGTATTACTACAGATCAAGTTAAGAAGAAGTTATTCTCATTATCTCTGAAAGGAAGAGCTGAGGAATGGTATAAGCTGCTGAAGAAAGGTCAAGCTCTAGAATGGGAGGAAATAGTGCCTCTCTTTTATTCAAAGTTTTATCCTCCTAGTGAGATTCATAAAGATCGGAATCAAATATACAACTTTTGGCCTCTTGATGGAGAGAGTACAACTCAAGCTTGGGGGAGATTGAAGTTACTAATGCTCAAATGTCCCATTCATGAGCTCCCCAACAATATTATTATCAATAACTTTTATGCAAGGCTCCCCCTACATGATAAAGATTTATTGGATGCTCCTTGCGCTAGATCATTCACTCGCATGGAAGAAGCTAAATGGGACCTTCTAGACCGTATTCAAGACAATGCTGAAGCTTGGGAGAATGACAAAGGTAGAAAGTCAGGTATAAATTATGATTATGAATGCATTGAATCTTTTATGGGAACTGATGACTTTCAAAATATTAGTAATATTTATGGTCTTGATTTGCAAGTTATTACAAATTGCTTTAGAGCTTTTGCTTCCTATATCGAAATTCCAAAAAGGGGATGGAACAAATACCATGCACCTTACAAAGATATTGTTGACTATGCTCCTATTGAAAGTGCTGAGTATTGCATTATTGACCCCATTTTTCCTGAACCTTATATCGAGAAGATTCCCTTCCCTGAAAAGGTAAAGGATCATCCTATGATAACTAATGTAATCACCAAAAGTGAAAAAAGAACTATAAAACCTGATGAACAAATAAACATTGAACTTGTGGTAGCAATTGTGAAAGACCTTGTCACTAAAAGCGTAGAAGATGGGCACATAGTCTTTTGTGAGGATGCTTCTAATATTGTTTCACATCCCAATAGAACTAAAAAGGCTAGTGTTCCTGTGCTTTCTGTTAGAATTGGTGATCATTGCTATTATGGTTTATGTGATATTGGTGCAAGTTCCAGTGCTATTCCTTATGAGCTTTACAGAGAAATTATGCATGAAATCAGTCCTTGCGAGTTGGAAGAGATTGATGTGGTTATTCACCTTGCTAATAGAGAGACCATCTCTCCAATTGGTATTGTACGAGACGTGGAAGTTCTTTGTGGTAAGATTAAGTACCCTGCTGATTTTCTAGTACTTGGTTCGGCTGCTAGTAAAACCTACCCTATCATCTTTGGTAGACCTTTCTTGAGTACTTGTGGAGCTATTATTGATTGCAAGAAGGAGAAAATCTTGACTAAGTTTGATGGGGAATCTTATGAGTTTAATTTTTCGAAATTTGCTAAAGAACCTTGTGGAGAGGAAACCCATAATGAGGATTTTAGGGTTGAACAACTTGCTTCTATTTCTCTTGCTCCTAACAATGCTTTGCAACAATTTATGGAGGATCATGAAAGTGAAATCTTCATGGAAGAAAGGAATGAGATTGACAGGATTCTCCGTGATCAACCTATGATGCTTAAGCACGACTTGCCTGTAGAAGACTTGGGTACCACGATGCCACCTAAAAAGGATCCGGTTTTCGATCTAAAACCTCTCCCTGATGATCTTAAATATGCTTATATTGATGATAAAAAGATATATCCTGTTATTGTTAGCGCTAAACTTTCAGGGAAGGAAGAAGAAAGGTTATTGGAAGTTTTGAGGAAACATCGAGGAGCTATGGGCTATACTCTGGATGATTTAAAAGGGATTTCACCTACTATATGTTAGCACTCTATCAACATAGAACCAGATGCGAAGCCGGTAGTGGAGCACCAACGACGTTTAAATCCTAGGATGAAGGAAGTGGTAAGGAATGAGGTATTGAAACTCCTTGATGCTGGTATTATTTACCCTATTGCTAATAGTGAATGGGTTAGTCCTATTCATTGTGTTCCTAAAAAGGGAGGTATTACCGTTGTCCCTAATGATAATGATGAGCTTATTCCTCAAAGAATAGTGGGGAGGCTATAGGATGTGCATCGATTTTAGGAAAGTCAATAAAGTTACTAAGAAAGATCACTACCCGCTTCCTTTTATTGATCAAATATTGGAAAGGTTGTCTAAAAAGACTCATTTTTGTTTTCTTGATGGTTATTCTAGTTTCTCTCAAATTGCTGTTAAACAACAAGATCAAGAAAAAACTACTTTTACTTGCCCTTATGGAACTTATGCTTATAGACGTATGCCTTTTGGTTTATGTAATGCTCCTGCTACTTTCCAAAGGTGCATGTCTGCTATCTTTCATGGTTTTTGTGAGGAAATTGTAGAAGTGTTCATGGATGACTTTTCTGTCTATGGAACTTCTTTTGATAATTTTCTGCACAACCTTGATAAAGTCTTGCAGAGATGTGAAGAAACTAATCTTGTTCTTAATTGGGAGAAATGCCACTTCATGGTTAATGAAGGGATTGTTCTTGGGCATAAAGTTTCTGAAAGTGGCATAGAAGTTGATAGAGCTAAGGTTGAGGCAATTGTGAAGATGCCATGTCCAAGAGACATCAAAGGTATTCGTAGTATCCTTGGTCATGCTGGTTTCTATAGGAGGTTTATTAAAGACTTCTCTAGGATATCAAAACCTCTCACTAATCTTCTTCAAAAAGATGTACCTTTTGTTTTTGATGATGATTGTAGGGAAGCTTTTGAAACTCTTAAGAAGGCTTTAACTACAGCCCCTATTGTTCAACCACCTGATTGGAGTTTACCCTTTGAAATAATGTGTGATGCTAGTGATTTTGCTGTAGGGGCTGTCCTTGGGCAACGTATTGATAAAAAGTTAAATGTTATCCATTATGCTAGTAAGACCCTAGACACTACTCAAAGGAATTTTGCCACTACTGAAAAGGAATTTCTAGCTGTTGTTTTTGCCTGTGATAAGTTTAGGCCCTAAATTGTGGACTCAAAAGTAACCATTCATACTGATCATGCTGCTATTAAATATCTTATGACGAAGAAGGACGCTAAGCCTAGGCTTATTAGATGGGTACTGCTTTTACAAGAGTTTGATCTACACATAGTAGATAGGAGGGGTGCTGAAAACCACATGGCGATAATTTATCTCGTTTGGAAAACATCTCTTTTGACCCTATGCTGTAATGATAGTTTCCCAAATGAATAGTTAGCTTGTGAGGGGTGAGCTCGCGAGGAAGCCCTTGGTATGCTGATTATGCTAACTTTATTGTCTCCAAGTATTTGTCTCCAACTTTTACAGCTCAGCAAAGAAGAAAGTTCTTCTATGATCTGAGGCATTATTTTTGGGATGACCCACACTTATACAAAGAAGGAGTTGATGGTAATATGCGAAGATGTGTTCCAGAATATGAACAAAAGGAGATATTGCGTAAATGTCATGGTAGTGCCTATGGAGGACATCATGCAGGAGATAGAACTGCACAAAAGGTACTATAATCAGGTTTCTACTGGCCTACCCTTTTTAAAGATGCAAGAAAATTTGTCCTATCTTGTGATGAATGTCAGCGTGTTGGTAATATTTCTAGACGCAATGAAATGCCTATGAAATACTCTCTAGTTATTGAACCTTTTGATTGTTGGGGATTTGACTTTATGGGTCCTTTCCCTCCTTCGAAAGGCTACAGTCATATTCTTGTTGCCGTTGATTATGTTACTAAGTGGGTAGAAGCCATTCCTACGAAAAGTGCTGACGGGGAAACCTCTCTAAAAAATGCTTAAGGACGTTATCTTTCCTAGGTTTGGAGTGCCTAGGTATCTCATGACTGATGGGGGTTCTCATTTCATTCATGGCGGTTTTAGGAAGACCCTCGCTAAATATGATGTTAATCATAGAATTGCTTCAGCTTATCACCCCCAAACTAGCGGGCAAGTAGAGTTATCAAATAGAGAAATTAAATCTATCTTGCAAAAGACTGTTAATAGGTCTAGAAAAAACTAGGCTAAGAAGTTGAATGATGCTTTATGGGCTTATAGAACAGCTTACAAAAATCCTATGGGAATGTCTCCTTATAAAATGGTTTATGGGAAAGCTTGCCACCTACCCTTAGAATTAGAACACAAAGCTTACTGGGAAGTGAAAGAACTAAATAGAGATTGTAAGCTCGCTGGTGAGAAAATATTATTTGACTTAAGTTCTTTAGATGAATGGAGGAGTGAAGCCTATGAGAATGCTAGGCTCTTTAAGGAAAAAGTTAAAATATGGCATGCCAAGCGAATACTTAAGAGATAATTTCATGTTGGTGAGAAAGTTCTATTGTATAGGTCTCGTCTCAGATTTTTTGCAGGTAAGCTACTATCAAAATGGGAAGGACCTTTCATCATTGAAGAAGTATACCGTTCAGGAGCAATAAAAATTTCTTCTCTAAAAGATAATACTACACAAGTAGTGAATAGACATCGACTCAAACACTATATTGATGGGGATTCTTACAATGAAGATGTTGATGCCTTTCAAGTTATAACTCTAGAGAAATTCATTGAGGACCAAATTCAGAGACCTGCAGAGTCCGTTTCCAACTAGGTAACAGTTCTGGTAAGAAAAGTTCCGCGAAAATATAATCCAACTATATTTTTGCAGTTTTCAGTCAATAAGGAAAATTTCGAAGCGAAAAAGGGACGGAACCGGAGCCGGGGTGGCCCACACCACCCCATGGCGCTGCCCACCTGGCAGCGCCACTGTGTGGTGAGGCCACCCAGGACTCCTCCTCCGACTCATTTTCTCCCAGTACCTTCCTTTTGATATGAAACTTCGTAATATATAACCCCCGGATCTTCCGAGGTTCGTATATTGTGTTTTCATCGTGTTTTTGTTTCGATCTGTTTCTGTCAGGACATACTCTTTGAGAGCTTAGAAGCACAATGGTGCCTGCCAAGGATAAAGGGAAGGAGCCCATGGAGGAAGACCTCCAAGACCCCAAGCAGGGGCGGGTACCTTTAGTCTCTTGCCCTGCATCAACGGAAGCCCTATGAGTCACTAAGGAGTTCTGCGATAAGTACCGAGACTTGCGGAGGAAGGTGGACATGCTTCAATGGGAGAATAATAGGCTTCGCAAGATGCTGGAAGATTTCCTCACGTCAACTAAGGAAATAATACCACCACCACCACCGAAGGAGGTACTCGTCATCAGGTTTGGCATCCCCTTGGTTTATTCCAAGCTTGGGGGAGTGCCGCGGTATCACATCACTATCTTCTATCTTTTTACCTTATTGGTAGAGTCATATCATGAATAGAGGAGTTATTATGTAGTATGGTTTGCATTATGGAAGTGTCCCCTCTCTCGTTAGATGTGTATCCCTTGGTGTGATTTTCCGTTATGGAATATTAATGAGAAGTTCTATCATTCACTCTTTTTGCATAGCTTATATTAGTCTTCAATTCGTGGTTATATGATTGATCTTGTTGTTAGTATTGGTATCACTTTGGGATCATTGAGTTAATTTAGTTGGTTTTGGCAAACCTGGCTCGGTCAGTAGCACACTATTTTTGAGAGTTGAATGAAAAAGATAAAAAGTACTCTAAAGAAATATAATGTCATCATCTTTCTTTCTTGATTTGCTCATGAGTTTAGTATTATCTAGTTAAGATCTTTTGTGCTTCCGAGGAAGATTGCATGTTTATCTTTATCACTTGTATGTTTGTTTGTTTCCTTCAACTCTTGTACTTGCTACCCAGCCTTGCTAGCCAAAAACCTGTACTGAGAGGATTTCTTCTCGTGCATCCAATCCCTTAAACCAAAACCTTTGCCATTTGTGTCCACCATACCTACCTAGTAGCATTATTGCTATTCCAAGTAAATTCCTGTTTTATCTACCTCCCAAATTAAACTTGTTATGTGAAAATTAGTGATTAAAGCTCTCACGAACTTGATGGCACACTTTACTTTCTTGCATTTAATAAACTTGAACCATTGTGCTCACCTATGTTGCGTATATGCTTGCGCTTTGTAAGTTGTGAATTAGCAGAACCATGCTGTCATGGGGAACACTTTCAACATTGCACTGGTACTTTGTACCAAGTTGATATCATGTTCTTTTGTCTATGGATGTCGTCGGTGTGAAATGAAAGGGGAGCTTGTAAGTGTAGGGAGTTATGCATGTGTGTTAGAGAAACGCCTGGGCTGCTGGTCTAATCCATGTTGAAATGGTGGAAACCTGTAGCGTAACCATAATGAGCTGTCTATGAAGCATTCTTCTTATAAAAAAAAGAGTCCTATATTAAGAAAAAAGAGAAAAAAAGAGATATTATGAAAAGAGGAAAGAGAGAAAAAAGCACAATATTCCCATGGTAAATAAGAAGATTGCTGAGATACTTATTATCTGCTTGCCTTGTCATTTTGATATGGGGATTCTTCCGTATCATCGGGCAAGGGGTACCCCGTTGGCGGTTCTCAATGATACACATATGCTTATGATGACAAGAACTTACCGCTGACTAAACTTGAGTAGCATGAGGAGCGGCCCTCGTATTCAAGGGACATGAGATTCTCAATTTACAACTTGTCAATGCATATCCTCATTTTTGATCACTTTAACCTTAATCACCTAAAGATGCCTATGATAGGGGCAATGAGAGCTGAAAGCTAGTAAGTATCATAATTTTTGGGAGCTCTTTATGAGACTTGCAATCCCTGCTTCCCTCTTTGAAGGGCCTTTCTTTTACTTTGTAGTTGACTCAGTAAACCTACTCCCTTCTATCTCAGCAAGTATTTTGAGTTGATGTGTTTCATTCATTCATATGATGATTTATTCAATCATGTCTTATGTTCCTTGTTTTGCACATTGCTCTTTTGCTGATGTTTACTACTTTGAAAGCTATCATTGAAAAGCCAGCTATTTGTGAACTCCAGCAAATTATCAACTATTCTTCGACCAAGAGCTAGTTTGCCATTACCAATTATGATTCACTTTATGTATCTTTATTGTGTTTCCTTTACTTATTGCAAGTTGAGTTATATAATAGTGAGTTGTCTTCTATTATGATATATGTATTTGATGAATGTGATGCTTCTTGTCCGTATTCTTTTATCGACTCTTCACTCCATAAACTTGAGGCCATGCTTATTGAGCTCAGTTTCGCTTGGGGACAAGCGAAGTCTAAGCTTGGGGGGAGTTGATACGTCCATTTTGCATCACTATTCTATGTCTTAATTCACTATTATTCATTGATATATTTCGTATTGAGAGGTGATACTTATGTTATTTCATCTATTTTTGCATGGTTGACGACTTTTGGAGCATGGACCGCTGCAGTCAGGATTCTGATGGAAAAGGTGCTGTTTGGAGGCAAAATTCGCGAAGATAAGAAAATCCGAGAAAATATATGGAAAATCCTATTTTTCCAGAAGACTAAGGATGCCAGAAGATGGAGTGGAGGTGGGCCATAGGGGGCCCACACCACCCCATGGCGCGGGCAGGCCTAGGCCATGCCTGGAGGTGGTGTGGCCACCCTGGCCCACTCTAGCCTCTCCCCTCTGGCGTATATCAACCTCCCGAAACCCTAAGACTCGGGGAGCGACCACAGAAAGATTCCGCCGCCTCTGCGGGGCGGAAAACACCGAGAGAGAAAGATCTCTCCGGCAGACAGATTTCTGCCGAGGGAATTCCTTCCCGGAGAGGGGAGATCGTCGCCATCAACACCACCATCAAGCTGGACTTCATCAGGATCATCATCATCACCACCACCATCATCACCATCAGCACCCTCATCACCATCTCCATATTGCTGTAACAATTGCGTTGAATCTTGCATAGTTCATAGGGGAAACTTTCCCGGTGTTGATTACTCTTTGTAGTTGATGCTACTGAGTGAACCATTGAATTATTGTTTATGTTCAGATTGTTATACATCATTATTCCATCTCTGATCATGATCCATATGATGTATTGTGAGTAGTTCGTTTTGTTCTTGAGGACATGGGAGAAGTCTTGTTGTTAGTAGTGGAGTTGAGTTGAGAAAGATTCAATAGATTGTTATTTAAGTTGTGGTGTACTTCTTCTAGTGGTGTCATGTGAACGTCGACTACATGACACTTCACCTATATGGGCCTAGGGGAATGCATTGTGTATTTGGCTACTAATCGTAGGGGTTGCCGGAGTGACAGAAACCTGAACCCCCGTTAGGAAACCATTGCACAAGGGACGTAAGGGTCTTAGAGTTTAAAGCTGTGGTTAGGTTTCTACCTTAATTACTTTCTTGTACTTATGGATGTTTGCAAGGGGTATAATCACAAGTATGTATTAGTCTTGGATGGGGCGGTACATTAGCACAGGTTCACCCACACAACACTTAGCAAGCTAGAGAAGATTAATCAGCTATATGAAGCGAAAGCACTTGACACTCTTCCCATGTGTCCTCGAGAACGTTTGGTCATCTTAAGTAATACAACCGGCTTGTCCTTTGCTGCATAAAGGATTGGGCCACTTGCTGCATTTATTCCTACTATCTTTTATTTACTCGTACTTTGTTTACTTGCTTTATCGAAAACCCCTAAAAATCCGTTTGCTAAGTATTTGCAGAGAATTCCTGATCCATACCACTAGCCAGCACCTTCTGCTCCTCGTTGGGTTCGACACTCTAACTTATCGAAAATACTGCGATACACCCCCTATACTTGTGGGTCATCAATACTATTTTCTGGCACCGTTGCCGGGGAGTGAAGCGCTATTGGAGAGTGGAACTGGTAAAGGAAACTTCTACTGTGAGTATTGTTTAGTTCTGCTAGTTGCTTTATTTTCGTTATGGATAATTCACTGAGTTTCTTATTTGGTAATGCTACTACCACTGCTAAGGTATTAGATAAGCCACCACCTGCTAAGAATGATGTTTTCAAAATACCTACAAGAATTATTGATCGTGTTATGGATAACTACTATGTTGGGGATGGAACTGTCCATCCCGGTGATCATTTACTCTTTATACACGAATTTTTCGGGTTGTTCAAGTGTGCAGGTATTACTACAGATCAAGTTAAGAAGAAGTTATTCTCATTATCTCTGAAAGGAAGAGCTGAGGAATGGTATAAGCGAATGTGCAACTTTCGAGTGCAGGATGTGCAACTTTCGAGTGAGGCGGATTAGTGGACGATGCTCGATGGCTCAAGCTTCTCTACTAAAAGCGCGTACGCCACCCTCTCGACTCAGCTTCGGAACCAACACATGGACCATGTGTGGGAGTTCTTCGTCCCTCAAAAGGTGAAGATTTTCGGTTGGCTTCTCTCCATGGACAACCTAAACACTAGGAAAAATCTACACAGAAAACAATCATTGGCTCGCTGAATTGCCCAAGGTATGGCCATCCCGTGGAGACAAGGGATCATCTTTTCTTCTCGTGCCCTTATGGGCAGGAGGTCTCGAATCAACATCCAGCCATCCTTTCAAGCCTTCTCCGACATGTAGTCTACTTCGGTTCCTGTTGGGCTTCACACCTCCATGTGGCCTTCTATCACCCTTATAATGCTTTGGAAAATTTGGGACATGAGAAATAATATGGTTTTTAGGAGTATCAACCAAACCTCTTATGTAACAATTGCTAAGGATGTAGATAACATTACACTCTGGTCCATTCGATGCAAGGACTTGGTCTAAAAAAGTCACGCCAACCTATGGCTTAACTATCTCTCTTCACGACGCTCGTGAATCTTTGAAGTAATATATTCAAGTGCAGATCCTCCCTCTCCCGGTTGATTGTTTCAAAAAAGAGTCCAGGTACTATGTCTTTCCATATTTTCTAGTATGCAAAAACAGTTTTTTTATTGCGATTGAGGAGTGTAACATCTCAAAAATATTAAAAGGAGTATATCATTTTCCAATCAACCGAAATTAGGGTTAACAAAAGCTTTTACTATTAAAAACTATATGAATGCAAGTGGTGTTTATTAATGATATATTAATGCATGTCATGCCATGTTTGTTTGTTGTGAATGATGAGAATTGATCTACAGATCCAAACAATATCATCTAGGTAAAATCCAAACCAAATCAAATAAAAAGAAAATCAAATTATGAAGCATATGATCTAATGGTCATTTTTGCAAAAGTTAACACCTAGCTCACTTGGAGCATCTCTAGTAAATAATTTCAAATAGAAACAATTCCATTTCTTTTCTCACCTTGCTAGACCAAGTGACAATGAACACAAGGGATCTTTCCAAACTAACTGAAACAAGTTCAAATTAATTTGGAGGGCATTTCAAATGGAATCTACCATAGACATCAAGATAACACTTTTTCAAAAACCATCCAATCTTTCTCCACTTGAACAATCCTTGCAACCAGAGACTCCCAAGCATATGATCAACCAACCCACCAAATATAATTTGAAAATTCAATTAATTCTTTCATGCGGCCATTTGATCGAACACCTAGCAAGCACGGTACATAGCTACCAACTATTTACCGTTTTGATCAATCTTGTGATCATCTCTGTACCACACTAAGCCTCCACTACTCGTCCACGATCACCCTAGTACCATCCCGTGTAGTGGAGCCACTCTCACTCGCCCAAATGACCAGTACCATCCCGTACCCGAGCATGCCATGCCGGCCAGACATGGACACGACGATTCAAGCCACGCTGCCCTCGCCCATGATGTCTAGAAGATAGCCATGACCTCACCGTACCCGCCAGTGTACGCCTCGACCAATGACAGCCAGTGGAGAAGCCAGCACAACCGTGCCCATTTACTCTGTCCGCCATGCCGAGCGCATGCTAGAGCGCTGAGCCGTCCCGCGCAACCACGTCGCGCCTCGCTCTCCCCTTATGCCACTGTAACCGCCACGACGCCAGCGACCGCCCAGACACGCCCGCTTGACCCCGTGTGCCCCGTGACCACCGTACGCCGTGACGAACGGCCACGGTACCCGAGCAGAGCATGGACGTCCCCATCCGATTAAGACCGTACCTTGCCGTGCCACTATGTGCATGTCAATCACCAAGGACCCCCGCGTCGACCTACACCCTCAGCCATGCCGATAGCACCCTGTAGCGACGTCGCCGACGAGCCCGAGCCATGCCCTGATGCTCCTCTCGCTGGGGTATAAATAGACCCCGCCACTGGCCTCAAAATGCACACCACTCGACTCACCTCTCCCCCAGCACTCTCTCTGACCCATCCCTAGAGCAAGGCAAGGTGTGCAGCGCCAGAATTTCACTGGAGCCCGCCGACGTAGAGGAGGAAGGGAACCAACGCTAGGAGCCGCCCCAGGAGCTGCTGCAACCACCATTCGAACCGTCGTCGTCTACCAGTTCGTTCGCCCCCATCGCCGGACCCAACTAGAGCCCTGGTAGCCCCTGACAACCCCCGCCGTAGAGCTAGGGTTGATTCTCGTGCATGTCGTGCGACGGAGACGACGACGCTGAGCCGTTGATCATGTTCTAATCATGCGGCCCAGATTAGATGATATCGCTCCGTGTTAGAATAGCTGTGGACAGGTGGGGCTAATGCCAGTGTAGCCCACTGCGCGCGCGCCGTGTAGATGGGCCGGCCCAATATCGTTCCCGCGCATTCCCACTAATTCAAAATTAGAATTTTCCTTTTATTCCAAAACCCTATTATGTAATTGATTTCAAAATTGAATTTAAGGAGATTTACTAAACCAAATTGCATGATTCAAATTTTGTTAGAAAGGTAATAAAAATATCTAGATACTCCCATTGGATTCAAACACTTTGGAATTATAGATCACCCACCACAAAAAGGACAAGGCAGAGACTTCTACAACTTCAAATTTTTTACTAAAATCAACCATAAATGCTTTTGAGTTGATTCCAATTCTCAAAAATCACATTTTCCATGATCTATCTTAATATGTAAAAATATTTAGCTTTACATGAAGTAGTCTTAGGCTAGTCTTAAAAAATGTCTATATAGTCATTTCTAGTCATTTTAATCATATTAAATAGCAAATTAAACTTTGTAACCCATGCCATCTACTTTAAATGCATTCCCAAGTATTAGAATATGTGGTGATGACATGTGTCAACATGATCCCATATTTTATAATTGGAGAATATTAAATCTTAAGTATTTTTCAATGAGTAGAAATTGCATTTCTAAAATAAGATAATTAAGATTAGGTCAGTAATTCATGTAGTGATTGAGATGATGCTAGATCATCTAGTGTGAACCTTTGTGTGCTAAATAGAAGTAGCTAAGTGTTGTTTGGTGATTGTGTACCTCATATTTATTTATAGACGCTAGTACCAACCCGGGCTACAAGGAGGAAGACTTCTATGACGAAGAAGAGGAGAACTTCGACAACTGTACCAACCAAGGCAAGCTAAACTATGCAAGCTAGTCATATGAAAGCTAGCATATGCAAGATATATTATGCATGCTAATGTGATGCAACCTTGATTATACCAATCCCAAGTATTACCTGCAAGCTTTATCTTTTCTTCCCTTTACTAAAGTTTTCTAAATAGTTAATTAATTGGTGATTAATGAAAAAATAGGAAAGATGCCATCAAGAGCATATAACTAGGTGTAGGTAGTTACACTTGATTAACACCCTTCAATAGTGACACCCTCATTGATAGTTGCTAGTGCTAAACTAATATTGATCACTTTAGATGGGAACACTGGGAGAAAATGATTATGAAAACCTTGGAATGATGAGTCATTCTATTGAAATGTTTTGACATGTGTTATAAAACACAATGATTTGAAGATGATACTAAGTGAGGCATGTGCCTTGACTTTGATAAAAACTGATGGTTGGGTTCGGATGCGATACCATTCCAACTTTACCGTACAACCACAATACCTGATTTGGGTAGGGCTTAACTGGAAGCTTATGTGTCTTAGTATGGGTTCTCTCGCGGAAAAAGGTTGAGCTGAGGCTACCTCGTGAATATGAATGTCCACCTATGCAGTTCTCGGGATGACAGATGACCATGGCTGGGAGGCCAAACCCATAGGAGAGGTGCCTATACTAGGGTGTGTAATTGAAAGGTTAGGATTGATTATCCACATACCAAGTATGATGATTCAGGGTTATCCCTGACGGATGTATCGAATTTTGTGGTGAAAGTGTACCACCTCTACAGAGTGTCAAACTATTCGAATAGCCGTGTCCGCGGTCATGGATAGTTGGATGACCATACTGTTCCGTTGTCAGATGTTTTCAAAATGACTTGTGACTTGAACTATGACTTTGACTTGACCACAACAGGGTTGTGGACATGAAACTAGGTTCCCACTTGAGTAATCTAGATAACTAAAGTAGGTCTTTGCTACTAAGTACTTCTGAAATAAAACTAGCTTATTGCAAACAACCCTAGAGTTTAGGATTCCTACTAGAATTGTCTTACATACATTAGTGATAGTTTGCGAGTACTTTAAAAGTACTCATGGCTTTGTCCTTGGCTATTCCCGTGGCCAGACTATGAAGAGGACTATCCGGAGGATGGACAACAGGATGTTTACAATAACTAGGATCATCTCCTATCGTCAGCATTGCCTGTGATAATGAAGATGGAGCCTCTACTACGTTTATTTCCGCTGCTTTTGATGTGTATTAAGACTTGATCATGAGATCAACTATTTGTAAGACTATTATGTTTTGTAATGGATGATGTAATGTGCTATCAACTCTGTTATGTCTCGCAAGGAGCGCCTCCTCCTTAATTTTTTGAATGATCGTTTGCATTTACCGACGACATTTGTGGGTCATTTAGTGTTTGGTCAGAGGGTAAAATTGTCCCAAAAAGTGTGGAATCGGAGAAACACTCCGTACTTTATTAGTATGTATATATATAGTTTACGTTTGATGATTGGTATGGTTCAGCTGCATGCTGTAATTCTTGTTTTGACATGGGTGTAGGTTCACAAAGCTTGTGGAAGAGGGAAAGACCACATTAGTACTCCCTACAATCTAAAATAAGTGTCGGAGACTTAGTACATACTTTGTACTAAACTAGTACGAAATTACCAACACTTATTATGGATCGGAGGGAGTACATTATTTGATTGTCGGTGGAGCCCTATACGTGCGCCATGAACCCGGTGGTCTCCCCCGTGCAAATGGAGTGGTCTTTATTGGCTCCCGAGATTGAGCTTCACTGTAGGTGAATTCGACATTACAAACAGATTCATGTCTTCTTTTTGGTTTGGACCTCTAGAGAAGTAGAGACTGGAAACTTGGAATTGCTCCTTACAGCTGAGTTTTGCGGTCGAATGTAACACCCTAGTTTTAGTTAATCTTGTATTAGGGTTTGTTTGTGCATTCATGAGCATCGTCCCTTAAAATGCATGCAAAAGAAATAAAGCAAAACCCTAAACCCTAGTTATTTCCCCCTCTCTAAAAGCAATTCAAAATGGTTTTGAATTTTGAAATCATAAAAATAATGGAGCCCAAATTGATTAAAGGGTCCCTACAATATTTTCTATAGTTTCATAAATCTCTGGTATTTTGATTGGCTCAAAAAATGAAAATACAAAGAGAAAAAGAGAAAACAGTTTTGGACAAATGTTTTGCTAAAAAAATAGGGAGCAGTCGTAGCCAGGCCGACCCATCTCTCTTCTCTCCTCTCTGTCGCTCGTGCGCTGCAGCTAGCAGCCCAGCAGCCAGCCCACCGTGGCCCAATACCGCTTCGAGGCATCTGTCTCGTGTCGTCTTCGTCAATGATGAGGGCGTGCTTCGCTGTCGCCGGTGATGCCATCCGCCGCCAGAGCTGCGCCAAGATTCACACCACCAACGATGCCGAAGTCTACAAGTATCCCCTGCAGCCGCCGAAGAACCCTGATCCTGGGGGTGTTACAGTTCTTGGTATCAGAGCAGTACCGACCATAGGAAAACCTTGCTATTGGTCGATGTTGAGTCTAGTGTTTGTAGAAACTACTTTAAAGATGAAAAGTATTTGCGAAAACTCCAGTATGCTTCTTTGCTCCTTATCTGCTATCGATCTAACTCTGGGTCATCTTATCTGATGTTGATTTTGAAAAGTTTTGATATCTCTTCTAGTCTTTCAGAACTTAGGTGCCTTCCAGGCAGGTCGTTTTTCAGCCAGTTGACCTAGTGTTGAGTTCTCTAGAGTTGTGTGTGTTGTGAATTCCTTGTTTCCCCTTGCTCTGCTTCAATCGAGAGATTCCTTTCTATTGTGATCTCTCTACCCTACGAGCCCACAATATTATATTGTAGGATCCATAGTGTTCCGAATCTAGGCTTCGAGGATTCCTTTCGCCTCGTGTGCCTCCTTTTTATTTGTTTGGGTACTTTAGAAGTCATTTCTTCTTTTGGAAGCTACCTCGTGATTGCTACCTAGCAGTGTATGCTGTGTCACTCAAGTAGTAGTTACTTATTTATCGGGTTTTAACCCTTGGTCTTGAACCGAAGATCCCGGATTATGCTAGATTCTGGTGTTGTGAATCTTGTACATGAAGCTGATCTTTAATCCAAGATCCGTTCCTTTGTCCCCTATTATTAATGTTCACACATTACCTAGGGATGGCTAGTACTACAATTCTAGGCTTCAAGCTTGTGGATATTGTCGCGATTGTATCTTGACAATTAAGGACTTCCCCTACCACTAGCCATGGAAGATGTTCTTTAATGGAACTAAATAGATCATGACAAGAGTACTCCTCATGAGTCTCGCATCTATACTCGTGACTCTGCCACACCTTACCTCTTCTGTGCAATGGTTTTCGGAAGAATGATAACCTATGCGTCCACATCTCGAGATTCTACCCTGAGCATGTCCCTTTCCCCCTTGTTGTTTCTGACCTTTGTCTATCAGTTGGTAGCCAAGTGATATTGTGCATTGGTGTCTTCCGATGCAAGATACTCTTGTGGTCCATCAAGACAAACCATTTTGGGATGTTAGGAGAAACAAACTCCAGCACCTCGTCATATCTAGGACCAGGTCAAAGTATTGTAATCCGCAGATTAAGAGGAATGATTAGCTTCTATCTATTCTACGTTAAAGTATCTGATACATTACAAATGTATCTATAATTTTTGATGTTCCATGCTTGGTTTTATCCACTTTCTTGTGTTTTGTTCCAACTTTGGAGTACTTTTCATATGATTTCTTGGACTAACCTATTAACAAGAGCCACGATTACATTGCCTGTTTTCTGCTGTTTTTGGTTCTAGGAAAGTCAGAAAATGAATATTCTCGGAATTGGACGGGACAAAAGCCAAAGTGCCTATTTTTCCGAAAGGGATCAAGTGCCAGAATACGAGACAGAGAAGGG
The DNA here is from genome assembly GCA_023614405.1 of Avena insularis. Classification (NCBI taxonomy): domain Eukaryota; kingdom Viridiplantae; phylum Streptophyta; class Magnoliopsida; order Poales; family Poaceae; genus Avena; species Avena insularis. The sequence goes on from CM042689.1 coordinate 371,950,375, forward strand.
CCAGGGAGCCACCACACCACCTGGCCGCGCGGCCAGGCCTGACCTGCGCCAGGGGGTGGTGTGGCCGCTCCTGGCACCCCCTCGGCCTCTCCTTCCACCTATAAGTTGCCCTCGGGATGAAAATCCTAAGGGCCCGATCAAAAATCCACGAAAGAGTCTGTAGCCGCCGTCATCTCCATCCCTAGATCGGGAGGGATCTGAAGCTCTTCCCGGCACCCTGCCGAAGAGGGGAATTCACCCTGGAGGCCTTCTTCATCACCATGCAAGCCTCCGGTGTGATGCGTGAGTAGTTCATCCTTGGACTACGGATCCATGTAGTAGCTAGATGGCTGGTTTCTCCTCCTTTGTGCTTTCATGTTTAGATCTTGTGAGCTCCGTTCATGATCAAGATCATCTATTTGTAATTCATACATGTTGCGTTTGCGGGGATCCGATGAATATTGAGATGCTATTTCAGATTGATTATTGATTTTATCATGTCTTTGTTATTTGAGATCTTGAATGCTTTCCGTTGTTAGTAGCTATCTTGGCCAAGTAGATGCTAGCAACTCCAAGAGTTAGTATTTATGTTCGATAGTGGGTTCATGCCTCTGGTAATCTGGGGAAGTGACAGAAATCTCTAAGGTACTAGATGTGCTGTTGCTACTAGGGAGAACAACAATCCTTTGTTCATAGAACAATCGTATTGTTTACTTTACGTAGTTCGTAAAGCAATAATCTGCTTGCAACTTAATCTTTGGAGGGGTTGGATGATAACCTGAAGGTGGATTATTAGTCATAGATGCAGTTGGATGGCGGTCTATGTATTATGTTGTAATGCCCAATCAAGTCTCAAGGGAGTCAAGATGATTAGTATATGCATGTATTGCTTTCTTGGTGTTTGTCAATTGCCCCGCTGTAATTTGTTCACCCAACATGTTATCTATCTAAGGAGAGCCACCTCTAGTGAACTATGGATCCCGGTCCTTTTACTTTACATACAATCTACAATCTTTTACTTCTTTGTGTTTACTTTCTGCAAACTTTTACTTCTTTCCATTCGATACATTTAATCCTTTGTTTTCCGCAAAACACAGTGAGATTGACAACCTCATCGCAAGTTGGGGACAAAGTTCTATGGTTGTGTTGTGCAGGTCTCCACGTTGCTACTAGCACCGGTAGAGCGCCCCTGCCAAAGCTCAGCTAGTAACACCTTTGGGGTGTTTCCTTGCTCCTACTGGTTTGATTAAACCTTGGTTTCATAACTGAGGGAAAACTTAGTGCTATATTCATCATACCTTCCTCTTGGGGTTCCCAACGAGCTCTACGTCGAAAGTCGAGCGCATCAAGATTTTCTGGCGCCATTGCCAGGGAGTCAAGGACATCTTCACAAGGGGAGTCCCTCATAACCAATCTCTTTACTTTGTTGTTTTTGTTTTGCTTAGTTTCTTTTTGCTTTGTTTGTTTGCTTGTTTTGTTCTTCAAAAACACAAAAAAAAATTAGTTCTACTTGTTTGCTTTCTTATTTGAAAACCCAAAAAAATGACTACTCTTGAAAACACTAAGTTGTGTGACTTCACTAGCACCAACAACAATGATTTTATGAGCACTACCATTGCTCCACCTATGGCTGAAAATACTTTCTTTGAGATAAAACCTGCTTTGCTCAATCTTGTTATGAGAGAACAATTTTCTGGTATTGGTAATGAAGATGCTGCTTCCCATCTAAATAACTTTGTTGAACTTTGTGAGATGCAAAAGCATAGGGATATAGATGGTGATATTATTAAGCTAAAATTGTTTCCTTTCTCTTTGAGAGGAAAAGCTAAAGAATGGTTGAATTCCTTAACTAGGAATAGTATTGATTCTTGGACTAAATGCAAAGATGCTTTTATTGGAAAATACTATCCTCCTGCTAAGATTATATCCATGAGAAGTGAAATCATGAAGTTTAAACAACTTGATAATGAGCATGTTGCTCAAGCTTGGGAAAGAATGAAATCTTTGGTAAAGAATTTCCCTACTCATGGACTGACTACTTGGATGATCATCCAAACTTTTTATGTAGGATTGAACTATTCTTCAAGGAACCTATTAGATTCAGCTGCTGGAGGTACCTTTATGACCATCACTTTGGGTGCTGCAACAAAACTTCTGGACAATATGATGGTTAATTATTTTGAATGGCATACTGAGAGAGCTCCACAAGGTAAGAAGGTAAATTCTATTGAGGAAACCTTCTCCTTGAGTGATAAGATTGATATGATTATGTCTATGCTTGTTAATGGGAAAACCCATATTGATCCAAATAATGTTCCTTTAGCCTCTTTGGTTGCTCAAGAAGAGCAAGTTGATGCGAACTTCATAAGAAATAACAACTTTGGCAATAATGCTTATGGTAATAATGCTTATAGGAACAATTTTGGTAACAACATTTATAAGCCATATCCTCCCAACAATGGTAATGCTTATGGAAATTCTTACAACAATAATAAGAGTGCTCCCTCTGAACTTGAAGTTATGCTTAAAGAGTTTATTAGTAAACAAACTGCTTTCAATAAAACTATTGAGGAAAAACTCTCTAATGCTGAAAGAAATATAGCATCTTTGGCTGAAACTCAATCTACTTTGAATAAAATGGCTGCTAAACCTGAAACTAATGAGAATCCCTTTGCAGCTACTAATGCCATACAAGTAAGAATTGATGAAAATGTTAGACTATTAGCTGAATTACATGCTAAGTGGGAAAGGGAAGATGAAATTGCTAGAAACATTAGTGTTTCTACTATTACCACCACTAGTGTTGAGGCTAGCAATAGTTCTACTACTTTAGATGATAAAGTTGATTTTGATCTTGATGGTTGCAACATCTCTAAAGTTATTAAGTTCCTACAAAAGCTTGCTAAAAGTCCTAATGCTAGTGCTATGAACATGGCTTTTACAAAACACATTACCGATGCTCTCATAAAGATTAAGGAAGAAAAGACCAAACATAAAGCTTCTATTCCTATAAAACAAGAAGATGGTTGGGAACCCATCATTAATATGAAAATGAATGACTTTGATTTCAAAGCTTTGTGTGATCTTGATAGTAGTGTTTCTATTATGCCTAGAAGGATTTATGATATGCTCGATTTGCCTCCTCTTGAAGATTGTTATTTGAATGTCCCACTTGATGCTAATGCTAAAAAGAAACTCATGGGGAGTCTTAATGATGTTCTTATTATGCTTAACGATTCCTATGTCCCCTTTGATTTCTATGTTTTGGATGTTGAATACAATGCTTCTTGTCCTATTACTTTGGGAAGACCTTTTCTTAGAACTGTTGGTGCCATCATTGATATGAAAGAAGGCACCATTAAATATCAACTCCCACTCAAGAAAGGTATAGAACACTTCCCTAAAAAGAGAGAAAAGATTTCTTTTACTTCTCCTATGAAAACAAAATTTGGTCTTAATGCTTCTTCATTTGAGAACACTTGATTCTTTCTTTGCTTCGTATGCCTAACTTAAAGGCGTTAAAGAAAAGTACTTGTTGGGAGATAACCCAAGAGTTTTAGATGAGTCTTGGAAGTTATTACCTCTGTAATAACCTCTCCTTATAGTTTTTATTTGCTTTTTGTGCCAAGAGTAACCTCTAATGAGAGAGAAGTAATGATTGGGAAAGTTGCTGCCCTGAAACAGATTTTTGTGCTTCACCGTAAATATTCCTGAGAGATCTCTGTATGTCGGATTGAGATGTAATTTTTTGTGCTTCTGCCCCAGGTTGTTATATAACTTTCGTTAGTTCAACACTTTTTTATTTGAGCAACATAAGGTCATCGAAAAAATTCGTCTTTACCTGCTGGTCTGTTTTGACAGATTTCTGCCATTTTCTCCATTTGCTTCTTCTTAGTTCCTTCTTGAGTTTCTTTGGGGAATTGAGATTTTTGAGGGAAGTGCTACAGTAGCTAGTGTTCTAATGGAAGTTTATTTGGTGTTAGAACTGAACCTTGAGACTTATTTATCTTAAGTGCACTAATGTTGCTAATGAGATTGTGTGAAGTTTTGTATGAAGGAAAAAATTCAGGTGTATGGAAGGAACGAGTAATGAGATAAAGGATGGACTAAAGCTCAAGCTTGGGGATGCCACGCGTGTCACCCCAAGAAATATCCAAGAAGTACAAGTGTCAAAGCTTGGGGATGCCCAAGGCATTCCCCTTCTTCATCAATAAAAATTCCGGGTTTCTTCCAAACGCTTCATTTTTATTGTTTCATGCACAGTTGTGTTTTTCTTGGAGCGTCTTCTTTTTCGTTTTTGTTTTGGTTTTTAGTTTGCTTGGTTTTCTTAGTTTTCTTAATAAGTTGGTTGGACCCCCTCTTTCACACTTTGGTTTACGAATAGTTTGGTTTGGTTTGGAAAAGAGTTGGAAAGTTCATACTTGTGTGGTAAAAAGAGCTCGTTTTTGACTGTGGCCTATGCTTTGTCATGCCATGCTTGATATTGTTTTGGCTTTATGCTTAGTATTCTTTGCTGTGGCATGACTTGTTATAAACAATTGAGATTTCTTAATGTGCCTTGGATGAATCATGCGTTGTTTTAGCATATTAAAGCATAGTATAGTGGTATTCTCCTTTGATGCTTTATTTGAGTTGACTTGGCACATGATCACACCATGTTATGACTATCTCAAGTCACCATAGCCTTTATGATCCTTTAGTTTTCAACCTGTAGTATCACTTTATGCTTTGATCAATGATGTTTTGTCGCTCTGCATGATTATGGCCATTATTGCTCTCTTAGTTTGTCGCTCCCAGTATTTTGCTAGCCTCCACAACCAATTATGAGTTCCACTCATTCATCCAACTCCCTAAACCAAGTTATTCCAAAGAGTCCACCATACCTACCTACTAGCTTATGATATTCCAAGTATATTCATGCTTTTGTTTACCTTCCTCTTGTTATGAGAAAACTAGTGATTAAAGCTCTCACGAACATGATGGCACACCTTACTTTACTTGCCTTTAATAAACTTGAACCATTGTGTCTTCTATGTTGTATATGCTTGCACTTATTTGTTGGGAATTAGCAGAACCATGCTTTCATGGGGAACGCTTTCAACATTGCACTTGGTACTTGTACCTAGTTGATATCATGCTCTTTTGTATATGGATGTCGTCGGTGCGAAATGAAAAGGGAGCTTGTAAGTCCATGGAGTTATGTATATGTGTTAGAGAAACGCCTGGGCCGCTGGTCTTATCCATGCTGACATGGTGGAAACCTCCAGCGTAACCATAATGAGCTGTCTATGAAGCATTCTTCTTATAAAAAAAGAGTCCTATATTGAAAACAAAAGAGAGAAAATAAAAGAAAAAAGAGATACTATGAAAAGAGGAAAAAGAGAAAAAAGCACCATATTCCCATGGTAAATAAGAAGAATGCTGAGATGCTCGTTGTCTGCTTGCCTTGTCATTTTGATATGGGGATTCTTCCGTATCATCAGGCAAGGGGTACCCCGTTGGCGGTTCTCAATGATACACATGTACTTATAATGACAAGAAATTACCGGTGACTAAACTTGAGTAGCATGAGGAGCGGCCCTCGTATACAAGGGACATGAGATTTCTGACTTATACTTCGTCAAGCATGTACACCATAGTTTGTTCACTTTAACCTTAATCACTTGAAGATGCTTATGATAGGGGCAATGAGAGCTGAAAGATATTAAGTACCATAATTTTTGGAAGCTCTTTATGACACTTGAATCCCTACTTACTTTTACAAAAGGCCTTTCTTCCACCATTATATTGAGTCTCCACCTTCTATCTTTATGCACCTACTTTGAGAGCATAGTGGCCATTCTTAGTTCTATGTGCATTGTCCCAAGACTAGTTGATTGATGCATAACTTGTTATTGCTTGTTTGAAACTATTGTATCTAGTCACTCTTATGAACTTTGAAGGTGTCCTATGCATTTATATTTGCTACTCTATTGAGAGACAAGCTGAATACTTTTATGCTATGTTTTATTTATGTGAAACAAACAAACGTCTTGCAAAGCATTGTTATTCATGAATCTTTTGTTTGTGCCTTTTCATGTTGCATCATAGTTTCTTTGCTTATTGCTAGAACTTTGTCTTTCATGTTATGATTGAAGTACTATGATCCCAGCCTTGAATGTTTTGCAAATACTTTGATCAAGTCTTTGATGGTGCATGTCACCTCAAAAATTATTTCTTTTTATCACTTACCTACTCGAGGACGAGCATGAGTTAAGCTTGGGGATGTTGATACATTGCAAATGTATCTATAATTTTTGATGTTCCATGCTTGGTTTTATCCACTTTCTTGTGTTTTGTTCCAACTTTGGAGTACTTTTCATATGATTTATTGCACTAACCTATTAATAAGAGCCACAGTGCCAGCTGCCTAGTTTCTGCTGTTTTTGGTTTTAGGAAAGTCAGAAAATGAATATTCTCGGAATTGGACGGGACAAAAGCCAAAGTGCCAATTTTTCCGGAGTGATCAAGTGCCAGAATATGAGAAGGAGAAGGGCCAGGGAGCCACCACCACTGGCCAGACGGCCAGGCAGCGCCGAGGTGGTGTGGGCTCTCGGCACCCCTCGACCTCTCCTTCCGCCTATAAGTTGCCCTCGGGCGAAAACCCTAAGGGCAGATCAAAATCTACAAAGAGTGCAGAGAGCCATCATCTCCATCCCTAGATCGGGAGGGATCTGAAGCTCTTCCCGGCACCCTGCCGGAGAGGGGAATTCACCCTGGAGGCCTTCTTCATCACCATGCAAGCCTCCGGTGTGATGCATGAGTAGTTCATCCTTGGACTACGGATCCATGTAGTAGCTAGATGGCTGGTTCTCCTCCTTTGTGCTTTCATGTTTAGATCTTGTGAGCTCCGTTCATGATCAAGATCATCTATTTGTAATTCATACATGTTGTGTTTTTTAGGGATCCGATGGATATTGAGATGCTATTTCAGATTGATTATTGATTCTATCATGTCTTTGTTATTTGAGATCTTGCATGCTTTCCGTTGTTAGTAGCTATCTTGGCCAAGTAGATGCTAGCAACTCCAAGAGTTAGTATTTATGCTCGATAGTGGGTTCATGCCTCTGGTAATCTGGGGAAGTGACAGAAATCTCTAAGGTACTAGATGTGCTGTTGCTACTAGGGAGAAAACAACAATCCTTTGTTCATAGAACAATCGTATTGTTTACTTTACACGGAGTTCGTAAAGCAATAATCTATTGCTTTCAACTTAATACTGGAGGGGGTTCGGATGATAACCTGAAGGTGGATTATTAGTCATAGATGCAGTTGGATGGCGGTCTATGTATTATATTGTCATGCCCAATCAAGTCTCAGAGGAGTCAAGATGATTAGTATATGCATGTATTGCTTTCTTGGTGTTTGTCAATTGCCCCGCTGTAATTTGTTCACCCATCATGTTATCTATCTAAGGAGAGCCACCTCTAGTGAACTATGGATCCTGGTCCTTTTACTTTACATACAATCTACAATATTTTACTGCTTTGTGTTTACTTTCTGCAAACTTTTAATTCTTTCCATTCGATATGTTTAATCCTTTGTTTTCCGCAAAACACGGTGAGATTGACAACCTCATCGCAAGTTGGGGACAAAGTTCTGTGGTTGTGTTGTGCAGGTCTCCACGTTGCTACTAGCACCGGCAGTGCGCCCTACCAAAGCTCAGCTAGTAACACCTTTGGGGTGTTTCCTTGCTCCTACTGGTTCGATTAAACCTTGGTTTCATAACTGAGGGAAAACTTGCTGCTATATTCATCGTACCTTGCTCTTGGGGTTCCCAACAAGCTCTACATTGAAAGTCGAGCGCATCAGTATCACACTCTTTTATACTAAGAGGTTGTGCTAAGTTTCATGACCCCTTAATGAAGTGATGCATTTACACATATTTACCCACCCTTCTTTCGAGCTCTCGCGCTCGTGAATGATGCGTAATAATGTGGTCATATGAGATTCCTAGCAATTCTCATTGCTTTGAACTGCAAGGACATTTGAGTCGTTCTTAGCGTGATGGTTAACCCTATTACTAAGCGAAGTTTGACTGTGCTACCAAGTCCGTTACCCTGGTGCACTCTTTTTGGTCAAAGAGTTAGGCTTGTGCCGAAGCTCTGAGACTATGTCTTCATGCCTTACCAAGCAAGTTTCCTCTTGAACCAAGTGACATAACGGTGGTTCGTGATATTCTAGATGTCTTTCTAGAAGTATTGCCATGTCGCTTCATGACTGTGTTGTCAAGTTCTTGAGCAAGCAAGTTCTCTGAACTGCTCCTTTCTCCAAGGATCCATGCCAGATACCCCTTAACTAGTTGGTTGAGCTTAAACAACAACTTGGAGAGTTGTAAGACAAACGTTCTATCTGACTTAGTTCATCTTAAAGGGATGTCTAGTTTTGTTTATGCTGAAGAAAGATAGTATTTCCTTCATGGATATGTTATCTTCCCCCACCTTTGAGTTGATTTGGGTTATCATCAAATCAAACTCAGTTCCAAGGACTATCTCGACGATGTTGCTACTCGTGATGTTAAACTTGAGTACATATTCATGTACTTTGGTTTTACCAATACTTTGCCTTGGTCAAGTAACATATGAGTTCATCATCTAGAGTATCTTGATAAGTTTTTTGTTGAGCCCATCGACAATATCCTTATTTTCTCCATGTTAGAATAGATTCATATGGAACCTTTGGCATTAATGTTGGAAAACTTTGTAAGAACCTTCTTCGTGATATCTCGAAGTACGTGTTCTGGATGTTAGAAGTGACCTTCTCTGATTCACCTGCAAATGTTGAAAGATGTAGCCGTGGATTAGAGTAGAGTTATTTTGTTCCTTAAGGACACAGTTGTATTTTGTTGCAAGTACTCGATGTATGAGCAGTTGTCCTTCGACAAGTTGCTAATACATAGTCTAGCAATCTAGCTCAGTCTACTAGAGCTTAACACTATAGTTCTTGTCTTGAGAATCCAGTAACTTTACCTTTGTGGTAAATGTTGCAAACTTTCTATTCGGACATGCTGAGTCTGAAGTATCATTTCACCTAACCAAATTTGAATCTCAAGCAGATATGATGGTTGGTGTTCTCCAAGGTTTTGACATAGGTCTCTTTGTAAATCCGACAAGATTGATGTAATGGTTGACACATAAAACATCTTTCTGTCTTAACCTTCTGTTGAACAAAGAGTGATCCTTCTGTATCAAAAGTAGTTCAATGGCTTGGTTTCTATGTCTCTGTATCCCTGAAATCTCTACTTAAGCTGTTTAGTAGAGTTTCACCTCTCGAAGTATGTGGTCATGTTCTTTCTGTTGTAAGCCTTCCTTCTCAGAAGCTTAAACTCTCCTGTGAACTCCATGTTCTCAATCCTTATGAAGACCATCTATCTAACAATTTGAAACCATCTCCTCTTGTTTCCTCCGTTACCTTGACGTGTTTCATGTTCGTCACCTCAGAGTTGTTCTGAACACTCCATCATGAGTTGACCATGAGATACTCTGTGTGTTGTTTAGTGTGTTTCCCTCTTATCCGTAGAGTAACCCTGGTTCTCTTGTTCTTCCTACCTGTGGAATCCCGGGTCGAGATTCTCGTAAGGGGGATAGAGCTGTAACACCCCAGTTTTAGTTAATCTTGTATTAGGGTTTGTTTGTGCATTCATGAGCATCATCCCTTAAAATGCATCCAAAAGAAATAAAGCAAAACCCTAAACCCTAGTTATTTCCCCCTCTCTAAAAGCAATTCAAAATGGTTTTAAATTTTGAAATCATAAAAATAATGGAGCCCAAATTGATTAAAGGGTTCCTACAATATTTTCTATAGTTTCATAAATCTATGGTATTTTGATTGGCTCAAAAGCAATTTTGAAATGAAAATACAAAGAGAAAAAGAGAAAACAGTTTTGGAAAAATGTTTTGCTAAAAAATAGGCAGCAGCCGTAGCCAGGCCGACCCATCTATCTTCTCTCCTCTCTGCCGCTCGTGCGCCGCAGCTAGTAGCCCAGCAGCCAGCCCATCATGGCCCAATACCGCTTTGAGGCGTCTCTCTAGCGTCGTCTTCGACGACGACAAGGGCGTGCTTCGCTGTCACCGGTGATGCCGTCCGCCGCTGGAGCTACGCCAAGATTCATGCCACCGATGGTGGCGACGTCTACAAGTATCCCCTGCAGCCGCCAGAGAACCCTAGCCCGCCACTCTACCCTCTCCCTCTCTCGTTTCTCTCCTAGATGAAACCCTAGCTCGCTGGCCACCGTCATCCCCACCGTTTCTGGCCTACCCTCGACCAGCTGAGGTTCCCAGGGGATCTGCCTCGCCACCCTTGTTCTTCTCCATGAAGCGTGCATGCTGGGAAGCCCCGTGTTCACTGGAATCGAGCTCGTCGTCACCGTCGGCCGCCGCAGTCACATCATCAATTCGCCGTTGTCTGACCTACTCCAGCCTCGCCGACCCTACCATCGCGATCAGGTTGATCTCCTGGTTCTCTCAGACCTCTTCACCCTCTCGCTCTTGCTGTGTATCTCGCTACCGACGACCACCACTGAGCGCCTCCACCAGTCCTCGCTGCTTCCATTGCTCCGGTGACCTCCTAGAAGCGGCGCCACCTGTTTCTGGCCTAGCGCGATGCGCTGAGTCCAGCGCAGCTAACCCCGCCACCCCGCGTGCAACAGATCGATGGGGGCTTGCTCGACCTGAGAGCACCTCCATTGCTGACGTCATGCTGACGTCAGCGTGAGGTCACAAAGCCTTGTTATTTTGTTTTCTAATTTCTGTAATTGTTTTCTTAAATAAAAAATGCTGACATGTGGGTCCATATTGTTAGGTTTTTAATATTTTTGGAAATTATTTCTGAAATTAATAAAAGTCTGACATGTGTGGCCAGCTGGAAATAATTTTATAAATCCCAAAAATGTTTAATTGTTTTAAATTGATTTAAAATTGGGAAAATCATAACTAATTATTTATAAGTCAGAAAAATATGTATATATATCAAAATGTCCAGAAAATTGAGATCTATCTGTTTAAGCTATAATCATGCATTGTTCAACAACTTTAATTAACAAGTTTAATTAGAGAACTAAATGAACCCCCGCAGGTGATTCCAGGGTCTCTCCTGTTTTAGGGTTTGGACCCCTCGGATCCCGCTTAAATTGCCAGGCATGCTTTAGGGTCTCATTTCATGCTATTAAACTTTTCATATCATCATCCTTGCTTGAGCATTGCACCGAGGCCATCTGTTGATTGTTGTTCCCCCTTCCTTTCCGGTGTTTGCTTCTTCCCGGTAGAATACGATATTGAGATTGAGATCGAAGACCGAGATCAATACCATCAAAGACCGACGAACAATACTTGACCAACTGTAATCAAGCCAAGTACAAGGCTCCCGAAGATCTATATCGGGGAATCAACAAAAAAGGCAAGCATAGCCCCACCATGATACAACCCTATGCTTTCAAAGTATTTTACTTCACGCCATGATGCATACGATTCTACTATGGTATTTTATCGATAGATAGAGTATCCTATCTATTGCATTACGCCCTTTGAGCTTATATTACCTGATCCACTGCTCCTAGCATAACTAGGTTTGGCTTGTGTGCACTGCTAGAGCTTATATCTGTGTCTTGCTTAGCCATGCATAGCTGTCAGTGCTAGTTCATCCAGAAGATGTACCAAATGCAGAGAATCTAGTATAATAGGCGAACGAGGTATACTGATGAGATAAGATCAGTGGTAAAGGTTAAACATGCTAAGGCTTGTATGGGAGGCCACGGTGGGATGTGGTTTTTGTAGTCCCATGCTCGCCACCACTAGGAACCGAGTTCCTGCCTTTGGACTAAGATGAGCGTACAGCCACACGGGATTTATGGGAACCCCTCCGCTGACTAACTTGTCTAGTAGATTCCATGAGTCACATAGTTCGGGCATTCCATTCGACATGCATTCTGGATCTTCTCAAAGGCGGTGAAGGAGGTGCATTCATACAGGTAGGTAAACATGGCCGGGGTTACTTGGGGTAGATGGCGCCCCTGGTAAACCAACCCTGACTCACATCTCTAGGGACCGACTTTGGGATTTGACCTGTTACGGCGGAACCATCCTTAGGGCATGACTCATGGTCTCAGCGAAAGTAAGGTAAAGGTCGTGTCCAACCACCCTCTGCCGGCCTTCCAAGGAAGAGGGCTAATACGTTGGCATTAAGAGTCGATTGGTACGTGTGGGTAAAGTTGTACACCCTTGCAGGGTTAAATCTTTTCGAAAAGCCATGTTCACGGTTATGAACGCTTGGTGACCGAATTCTAAGATCATAGAGAACATTAACCTAATCGTAAAACTTGGAAGTTCAACGTGTGTTTAAGGATGCTTCCTCATGGGTACGAGGGGGTGATCCTAGTTGTGAGATGATGATTACTTTGGTGGATATCAAGATGATGATCAATTCTTCGGAGATGTCGCTCTCTTATCCCCTTTTAAAATATTCTAATTAGACGAGCTTCTTCTCCCTCTTGTTTTACAAAGAAAGATGACTTTATACAAAATAACCCCACTAGCCATAATTCTTGCGGAATACACCTTGTACCCACCCTAGCTTTTTTGATACTTTTGGAGCAGAATAAGATTTCTCATGAACACAAGTTCCGGCCGTACGACATCGACACCGACGAGTAGCTTGGGGTTCCTGGCCGGTAACCTGGAATCTATGGGCTGGGACGTCATTGTTATGCTTTAGGCCTCTTAGGCCATTTGTTAAGTTTGCTATACTTAATAGCATAATTTGCCTTTCGTTGTTTTGTGTTTATGGTGAGTGACTGATACATTGCAAATGTATCTATAATTTTTGATGTTCCATGCTTAGTTTTATCCACTTTCTTGTGTTTTGTTCCAACTTTGGAGTACTTTTCATACAATTTCTTGGACTAACCTATTAACAAGAGCCACAGTGCAATTACTGCTTTTTCGCTATTTTTGGTTCCGGAAAGTCAGAAAATGAATATTCTCGGAATTGGGGACAAAAGCCAAAGTGCCTATTTTTCCGGATGTCATCAAGTGCCGAATCTGAGACGGAGAGGGGCAGGCGGCCACACCACTCAGCATGGCCAGGCTTGGCCCGCACCAGGGGGTGGTGTGGCCAGCCCATGCACCCCCTCGGCCTCCCCTTCCGACTATAAGATGCCCTCGGGACGTAAACCATAAGTACCCGATCAAAAATCCACGAAAGAGTCTGTAGCCGCCATCATCTCCATACCTAGATCGGGAGGGATCTGAAGCTCTTCCCGGCACCCTGCCGGAGAGGGGAATTCACCCTGGAGGCCTTCTTCATCACCATGCAAGCCTCCGGTGTGATGCATGAGTAGTTCATCCTTGGACTACAGATCCATGTAGTAGCTAGATGGCTGGTTCTCCTCCTTTGTGCTTTCATGTCTAGATCTTGTGAGCTCCGTTCATGATCAAGATCATCTATTTGTAATCATACATGTTGTGTTTGCGGGGATCCGATGGATATTGAGATGCTATTTCAGATTGATTATTGATTCTATCATGTCTTTGTTATTTGTGATCTTGCATCCTTTCCATTGTTAGTAGCTATCTTGGCCAAGTAGATTCTAGCAACTCCAAGAGTTAGTATTTATGCTCGATAGTGGGTTCATGCCTTTGGTAATCTGGGGAAGTGACAGAAATCTCTAAGGTACTAGATGTGTTGTTTCTACTAGGGAGAAAACAACAATCCTTTGCTCATAGAACAATCGTATTGTTTACTTTACACGCAGTTCATAAAGGAATAATCTGTTGCTTGCAACTTAATACTGGAGGGGGTTCGGATGATAACCTGAAGGTGGATTATTAGTCATAGATGCAGTTGGATGGCGGTCTATGTATAATGTTGTAATGCCCAATCAAGTCTCAAAGGAGTCAAGATGATTAGTATATGCATGTATTGCTTTCGGTGTTTGTCAATTGCCCGATGTAATTTGTTCACCCAAAGATGTTATCTATCTAAGGAGAGCCATCTCTAGTGAACTATGGATCCGGTCCTTTTACTTCATGCATAATCTATAAAGCTTTCTGCTTTGTGTTTACTTTCTGCAAACTTTTACTTCTTTCCATTCGATACGTTTAATCCTTTGTTTTCCGCAAAAGACGGTGAGATTGATAACCTCATCGCAAGTTGGGGACAAAGTTCTATGGTTGTGTTGTGCAGGTCTCCACATTGCTACTAGCACCGGTAGTGCGCCCTGCCAAAGCTCAGCTAGTAACACCTTTGGGGTGTTTCCTTGCTCCTAGTGGTTCGATTAAACCTTGGTTTCATAACTAAGGGAAATTTGATGCTGTGCTCATCATACCTTCCTCTTGGGGTTCCCAACGAGCTCTACATCAACACCGCCATCAAGCATTTTTCTGGGCGCCGTGCATTGAGCCATCAAGCGATTTTCAATAAGGCTGTTTAGCGGGGAGTCAAGGACATCTTCACAAGGGGAGTCCCTCATAACCAATCTCTTTACTTTGTTGTTTTTGTTTTGCTTAGTTTATTTTTGCTTTGTTTGCTTGTTTTTTTATTCAAAAAACAGAAAAAAAATTAGTTTTACTAGTTTGCTTTCTTTACCAAAAACACAAAAAAATTAAGTCTCCTTTAGTTGTCACCTCTTCCTTAGCTCACCATGTTGATCCCTACATTCACCCTGAAAGACCTTCCAATTGGTAGTGGTTCTATAATTGGGAAAGATAACATTGAAGAATTCTTTAATCATGTTAGTAAGCATGAAGATAGTGAGGATAGATCCCTTGTAGAACTTGCTCCAAACTATGAGATTGCTGTAGCTTCTTTAATTCACATGTTAGTGAAGGAAATATGCCCTGAGAGGCAATAATAAAGTTGTTATTATGTATTCCTTGTATATGATAGATCTTTATTTTACATGCTATAATTGTATTGACAGGAAACATCAATACATGTGTGTTTAATAAACAAAAAGGGTTCCTAGTCATGCCTCTCTTGTAGACTAGCTTGTTGATTAACAGGATGATCAAGGTTTCCTGATCATGGACATTGGATGTTGTTAATAACAAGGTTACACCATTGGTGGAATGATGTGATGAACATTCATCCGAAGTATAGCATTACGATCAAGTCATTGTGTTTATATTGCTATAACATCATACGAAGTAATCTTTATCCTTAGACCATGAGATCATGTTAATTGCTAACACCGAAAGAGTATCTTGATAACATCAAACGTCACACCGTAACAGGGTGACTATAAAGATGGGTTCAGTGCTACGAAGGTGTTATGTTGAGGCTCATGGATCAAGAGTGGAATTTGTCAATCCAGATGACGGATAGATATACTCTGGGCCCTCTCGGTGATATCACATTAGGATAGCTTGCAAGCAAGTGATGTGATCACTAGAATGTTATATCACAGGAACGAGAAAAGAGTGCATGTCGGTAACGAGATCAAACTAGGTATGGAGATACCGATGATCGAATCTCGGACATGTAATATATCGAGAGACAAAGGGATTTAGCTACAAGCGTTAAAGGTTCTCACGATCACAGGAGTCATCGTTGAATGTGTAGGAGTCGATGGATCTCGAGGTCCATTGCTGATTATTGATCGGAGAAGGGTCTCGATCATGTCTGCATTATTCACGAACCGTAGGGTGGCACACTTAAGAGTTACCGGACACCATTTTGGAGCACCTATGGTCTCGGATTAGCGAGATACATGTTCCCGATGGCATTTCGTCTGGAAGGATTTGCTGCTTCCGCCAGATCGCTGGAGCGAGGAGGTGGAGGTTGTCCGGTGGCTTGAACGTGTGTGCGAGTGTGGATGCGCTGCTGAGTTGCGGCGCTTGGACTTCCTCACGATCTTGAGATCGGCAAGTGTACGACTACATCAACCACGAGTTCCTACTCGTTAACAAAGCTCGTTGTCTTCGAGGGTAAGTTCTCTATGGATGTATGTCCACCCGTTTGCTTTGTACCTAGTAGATAGATCTTGGCGTGTAGTTCACACCGTAGGAATTTTTTTGTTTTCTATGCTACGTACCCAACAGTGGTATCAGAGCCTGATCTATGCGTAGGTGCTTTGCACGGGTAGTACACATATGTTTATATGTGGGCGATGATGATCATGTTATTGCATCTTCTATGTACTTTGGATAATTGTGGCATAGTGGGATGAAGCGGCCCGGACCAACCTTACATGTCATCGTACATGAGACCGGTTCCATGACTGACATGCAACTTGTTTTGCATAAGTGGCTGGCGGGTGTCTGTCTCTCCTACTATAGTCAATATCTGATTTACAACGAGTTGCTAATAACTTGGTTATCCTCGTTGTGGTTCATGTTTGTAGGTTAGACAGGTTCTATCTCCGAAAGCCCTAAGCCACGTAAAACTTGCAATTGATAAATTAGAGGCGTCTAGTTTAGATCGTTGCCGGGCTAGTGTTTTGATATGGTATTGTTGTAAGTAGATGTATGATAGATACTCTTACAACTCACTTAACGTGTAAGTTCCATAGACCTTGGCCTTACACACAAAGGAATGATAAAGATCATACCACGATGCAAATGATAGAGATCAAATGCATGGACCATATCATCTCACTTCACACATTAGATGTTAGCATCTTATACTGCTAGTTTGGCGTGTTTGGTAGCATTATAAGATGATCCCTCATTTAGATATCAAGATAAAATGTGTTCTTCCTTAAGTATGCACCGTTTTGTGGATCGTGTTTTGAGGCATCACGTGATGATCGGGTGTTTTCAACTCTACGCTTTCATACAACGGGTGTAAGACAGTTTTACACACGCAAATACTAAGGTTCTTACTTGACGAGCCTAGCATGTACAAACATGGCCTCGGAACAGGGACCGAAAGGTTAAGCATGAGTCATATAGTTGATATGATGCCCATATAGATGCTCGCCTTTGAAGCTACACCGACTCACGTGATGATTGGACTTGGTGTAGTGGATTTGGTTCATGTAATCACCAAAAGGACACGAGGGATGTCGTTTTTGAGTGGGAGTTCATTAGTAATTTGGATTAGTTGAACTCAATCTATCATAAACTTAGTCTAAATATACTTTACAAATTCTGTTGTAGATGGCACCACACTTTTAATTTCAATGTGTTCATGGAGAAAGAGAAACTTGCTGCGAATGGTAGCAACTTCACCAACTGGGCTATGAATTTGAGGATTCTCCTCACTGCTGCACAAAAGCAATATGTGCTAGATGCGCCGCTAGGGCCCCCACCAGCTCCTGATTCCCCTGACGAGGAAAAGAACGTCTATATAACTCGTCAGGAGGACCATAACTTAGTTCATTGCGGCATACTATATGGGCTAGAGCGAACTTGAAGCGTTTGAAAATGGCAATGCCTTTGATACCATGGGAGAATTGAAAATGATTTTCGATACCCATGCTTCCGTAGAGAGTTATAATGCTACAGAAAAGTTCTTTAGCTGCATGATGGAGGAAAACAACTCCGTTAGTGAGCACGTACTCAAAATGTCTGGGTACGCCGATAAGCTTGTGTCCTTGGGAATAACGATTCCCATTGACTTAGGCATACACCGTGTTCTCCAATCTCTACCACCTAGCTACAAGAGCTTCGTGATGAACTATAATATGCAGGGCATGAAGAAGTCTCTTCCCGAGCTTCTGTCAATGCTTAAGACTGCAGAAGTGGAGATTAGGAAAGAACATCAAGTGTTGATGATCAATAGGACCACCGGTTTCAAGAAGGACAAGAAAGGCAAGCACAAGGGAAAGAAGGGTGGCAAGTCTGTTGCCACGCCTGAAAAGAAACCCCGAGATGGCCCTAAGTCTGACACCGAGTGCTACTATTGCAAGGATCGCCATTGAAGCTTAATCGCCCCAAGTATTTGGCGGACAAGAAGTCCGGCAAGGCAAACAAAGTTATATGTGATATACATGTTATTGATGTGTACTTGACTAGTACTCGAAGTAGCACCTGGGTATTTGATACGGGATCGGTTGCTAATATATGTAACTCGGTTCAGGGGCTGCGGAACAAGCGACAACTAGCAAGGGATGAGGTCACGATGCGTGTCGGCAATGGATCAAGAGTTGATGTGATCACCGTCGGAACGCTGCCTCTCCATATGCCATCGGGATTAGTTATAAACCTAAATAATTGTTATTTGGTGCCTACACTGAGCATGAACATTGTATCTAGATCGTGTTTGATGGAAAGTGGTTATTCATTTAAGTCTGAAAACAATGGTTGTTCGATTTATATGAATAATATCTTTTATGGCCATGCACCTATGTTGAATGGTTTATTTCTGTTGGATCTCGATAGTAGTATTACACATATTCATAATGTTGATGCTAAAAGGATTAAACTTGATAATGATATATCTACATATATGTGGCACTGCTTGCTCAGGTCATATTGGCGTTAAACGCATGAAGAAACTCCATTCTGATGGACTTTTGGAATCACTTGATTTTGAATCATTTGATACATGTGAGCCATGCCTTATGGGCAAGATGACTAGAACGCCGTTTTCCGGTTCAATGGAACGGGCGACAGATCTATTGGAAATCATACATACTGATGTGTGTGGACCAATGAGTGTGTCGGCACGAGGTGGATATCGTTATTTTGTTACTTTCACAGATGATTTGAGTAGGTACGGGTATATCTATTTGATGAAACACAAGTCTGAAACTTTTGAAAAGTTCAAAGAATTTCAAAATGAAGTGGAAAATCATCGTAACAGAAAGATCAAATTTCTGCAGTCCGACCGTGGAGGAGAGTATCTTAGTTACGAGTTTAGCACACATATGAAAGACCGTGGAATAATTTCACAACTCACGCCTGCCGGAACACCACACGTAATGGTGTGTCAGAACGTCGTAATCATACTTTATTGGATATGGTTCGATCTATGATGTCTCTGACTGACTTGCCATTGTCATTTTGGGGTTATGCACTGGAAACAGCTGCATTCACTTTAAATCGGGCACCATCTAAATCCGTTGAAACGACACCGTATGAATTATGGTTTGGAAACAAACCTAAGCTGTCATTTCTTAAGGTTTGGGGATGCGATGTTTATGTGAAGAAACTTCAACCGGATAAACTCGAACCCAAAGCGGAAAAATGCGTCTTCATAGGATACCCTAAGGAAACGATTGGGTATACCTTCTATCACAGATCCGAGGGCAAGGTCTTTGTTGCCAAGAATGGATCCTTTCTTGAGAAGGAGTTTCTCGCGAAAGGTGTGAGTAGTCGGAAGGTAGAACTCGAAGAGGTTATTGAACCTTCTCTTCATGAAATGGCGAGTAGCGCAGCTCCAGAAGTTGTTTCGGAGTTGACTTCACCTAATGAAGAGAGAGCTAATGATATTGATCATGAAACTCCGAAAGAGGACACTACCGAACCTCGCAGGTCAAGCAGGACACGTGCAGCTCCTGAACTGTACGGCAATCCTGTCGTGAATTTCATGGTTGATGAAATGGATGACCCTGCGACATATGAAGAAGCGATGATGAGCCCGGATTCCAACAAATGGCTAGAAGCCATGAAATCCGAGATGGAATCCATGTACGAGAACCAAGTTTGGAACTTGGTGGACTTACCTCACGACCGAAAGGCCGTTGAGAATAAATGGATTTTCAAAAGGAAAACTGATGCTGATGGTAATGTGACCATCTATAAGTCTTGACTTGTCGCAAAGGGGTTTCGACAAATTCAAGGAGTTGACTACGATGAGA
Source organism: Avena insularis (assembly GCA_023614405.1). Taxonomy (NCBI): domain Eukaryota; kingdom Viridiplantae; phylum Streptophyta; class Magnoliopsida; order Poales; family Poaceae; genus Avena; species Avena insularis. The sequence continues at coordinate 371,970,131 of CM042689.1, forward strand.
CATTCTCTCCCGTAGCGATGCTTAAGTCGGTTAGGGTTATGTTAGCAATTGCTGCATATTTCGATTATGAAATATGGCAGATGGATGTCAAAACTGCATTCCTCAATGGTAAGGTTGAAGAAGAGTTGTATATGATACAACCTAAGGGTTTTTTCGATCCTAAGGATGCTAATAAGGTGTGCAAACTTCAGCGATCCATCTATGGACTGAAGCAAGCATCACGAAGTTGGAATCTCCGCTTTGATGAGGTGATCAAAGAGTTTGGATTTGTCCAAACTTATGAAGAGGCTTGTATTTACAAGAAAGTGAGTGGGAGCAATGTGGCATTTATGATATTATATGTGGATGACATATTATTGATTGGAAATGATTTAGATCTTTAAACAAAGGTTAAAAGTTATCTAAACAACAAATTTTCGATGAAGGACCTTGGTGAAGCTTCATATATATTAGGCATTAAAATCTATAGAGATAGATCAAGACGCCTAATTGGGCTATCGCAGAGTACATATCTTGATAAGATATTAAGAAGTTTAATATGGACGGAAGTAAGAAGGGGTTCTTAGCTATGTTGCAAGGCAAGACATTGAGTAAGAGTCAAAGTCCGGCTACGGCGGAAGAAAGAGAGATAATGGATAAGATCCCCTATGCCTCAGCCATAGGCTCTATAATGTATGCCATGCTATGTACAAGACCAGATGTGGCACATGCTATTAGTTTGACTAGTAGGTACCAATCTGATCCAGGTTCGGAACACTGGATAGCGGTCAAGAATATCCTTAAGTACTTGAGAAGAACTAAGGATATGTTTCTTATATACGGAGGTGAAGAAGAGCTAGTCGCTAAGTGTTATGTCGATGCTTGCTTTGACACTAATCCGGATGACTCTAAGTCTCAATCCAGATACGTATTTCTCTTGAACGGAGCAGCAGTTAGTTGGAGGAGCTCCAAACAACCTGTGGTGGCTGGATCAACAACGGAGGCGGAATATGTTGCTGCTTCAGAAGCAGCGCAGGAAGCAGTTTGGATGAAAGAGTTCATAACGGAACTGGATGTGGTTCCCAGTGTGTTGGACCCGATGGTGATCTATTGTGACAACAATGGAGCCATAGCCAACGCAAAGGAACCAAGGTCTCACAAGAATTCCAAGCATATTAAGCGCCAGTTTCACTCCATCTGCGAGCATGTCAAGGATGGAGATATAAAGATTTGTAAAGTGCACACGGACTTGAATGTAGCAGATCCGTTGACTAAAGTACTCCCTAGGGAAAAACATGATCAACACCAGAACTCCATGGGTGTTAGATTTATCACTATGTGAACTAGATTATTGTCTCTAGTGCAAGTGGGAGACTGAAGGAAATATGCCCTGAGAGGCAATAATAAAGTTGTTATTATGTATTCCTTGTATATGATAGATGTTTATTTTACATGCTATAATTGTATTGACAGGAAACATCAATACATGTGTGTTTAATAAACAAAAAGGGTTCCTAGTCATGCCTCTCTTGTAGACTAGCTTGTTGATTAACAGGATGATCAAGGTTTCCTGATCATGGACATTGGATGTTGTTAATAACAAGGTCACACCATTGGTGGAATGATGTGATGAACATTCATCCGAAGTATAGCATTACGATCAAGTCATTGTGTTTATATTGCTATAACATCATACGAAGTAATCTTTATCCTTAGACCATGAGATCATGTTAATTGCTAACACCGGAAGAGTATCTTGATAACATCAAACGTCACACCGTAACAGGGTGACTATAAAGATGGGTTCAAGTATACGAAGGTGTTATGTTGAGGCTCATGGATCAAGAGTGGAATTTGTCAATCCAGATGACAGATAGATATACTCTGGGCCCTCTCGGTGATATCACATTAGGATAGCTTGCAAGCAAGTGATGTGATCACTAGAATGTTATATCACAGGAACGAGAAAAGAGTGCATGTCGGTAACGAGATCAAACTAGGTATGGAGATACCGATGATTGAATCTCGGATATGTAATATATCGAGATACAAAGGGATTTAGTTACAAGCGTTAAAGGTTCTCACAATCACAGGAGTCATCGTTGAATGTGTAGGAGTCAGTACGGATCTCCGTGTCCCGCTCGATTATTGATCGGAGAAGGGTCTCGATCATGTCTGCATTATTCACGAACCGTAGGTGGCACACTTAAGAGTTATCGGACACCATTTTGGAGCACATATGTTTCAGACGAAAGAATTGCAAAGCGCAGGAATTGTTTCAATAGAAACCGGAAATTGTTTCGGGTGAAATTGCAGAAAGTGTTTCTGCATGTGATATTGAAATATTGCAAGGGGCTATATGTGAATGTTTGTTAATTAAAGTAATTAACAAAATTCTGAATAAATTTAATAAAAGGGTTTTATTAAATGAGAGAGCATTAAATTTGGAGAAACTTAATGCATTTAAAGTGGAGACTTTAAAAGGGAATGTGAAGAGGCATTTTAATGTGGAGGAGTTACCACCACATGAATGGGGGAGGTGAGGGGTCACCCCCCATGCGCCGGCCATGGAGAGAGGGGGCACCCCCTCCTCCTATAAAAGGCTTGTTAACCTCAACCCCTTAATGCAAGTAATGTTTCTTAAGCTTAAAGAAATTGAGGATCCTGAAAAGAGGGATTTCATTTTAGAAACTTTGTTTAAGGAATTCTATGATGTTTCCAAGGAAGATAGGAAAGTATTTGAACATTTTAATATGCTAGGCTCATGTGTAGATGTTGTTGGTACATGAGAAAAGATGAATAAAACTGAACCTAATGGGGAGGAACCTAAGATACGAATACCCTTCAAATTAGTAGCAATACATGATGCCATAGAAAAGAATCTTGATTGGATTGTTCCTACAAACCCTTTTGATGAGAATAGTGAACCTAAGAGCATTGAGAGAGGATCCTCTAGAATTTTTCTGATGATATACCTTGCCTTGTTGAAAATATTTCTGGTATTGATCTTAATGCTTCTTCATTTGAGAACACTTGATTCTTTCTTTGGTTCTTATGCCTAACTTAAAGGCGTTAAAGAAAAGTACTTATTGGGAGATAACCCAAAAGTTCTAGATGAGTCTTGGAAGTTATTACTTCAGTAATAACCGCTCCTTATCCTTTTTATTTGCTTTTTGTGCCAAGAGTAACCTCTAATGAGAGAGAAGTAATGATTGGGAAAGTTGCTGTCCCGAAACAGATTTTTGTGCTTCACCGTAAAAATTCGTGAGAGAGCTCTGTATGTCGGATTGAGCTCTAATTGTTTGTGCTTATGCCCCAGGTTGTTATCTAACTTTTGTTAGTTCAACACTTTTTGATTTTGAGCAACAGAAGGTCTTTGAAAAAATTCGTCTTTACCTGCTGGTCTGTTTTGACAGATTTCTGCCATTTTCTGTATTTGCTTCTTGTTGGTTCCTTTTTGAGTTCTTTTGGGCAATTGAGCTTTTTGAGGGAAGTGCTACAGTATCTAGTGTTATAATGGAAGTTTATTTGGTGTTAGAACTGAACCTTGAGACTTATTTATCTTGAGTGCACTAATATTGCTAATGAGATTGTGTGAAGTTTTGAATGAAGGAAAAATTTCAGGTGTATGGAAGGGATGAGTAATGAGATGAAGGATGGACTAAAGCTCAAGCTTGGGGATGCCACGTGTGTCACCCCAAGAAATATCCAAGAAGTACAAGCGTCAAAGCTTGGGGATGCCCAAGGCATCCCCTTCTTCATCAATAAAAATTCCAGGTTTCTTCCAAACGCTTCATTTTTATTGTTTCATGCACAGTTGTGTTGTTCTTGGAGCGTCTTCTTTTTCGTTTTCATTTTGGTTTTTCGTTTGCTTTTGTTTGCTTAGTTTGCTGAATAAATTGGTTGGACCCCCTCTTTCATACATTGGTTTGCAAATAGTTTGGTTTGGTTTGGAAAAGAGTAGGAAAGTTCATGCTTATGTGGTAAAAAGAGCTTGTTTTTGACTATGGCCTATGCTTTGTCATGCCATGCTTGATATTGTTTTGGCTTTATGCTTAGTATTCTTTGCTGTAGCGTGACTTATTATAAACAATAGAGATTGCTTAATGTGCCTTGGATGAATCATGCGTTGTTTTAGCATATTAAAGCATAGTATAGTGGTATTCTCCTTTGATGCTTTATTTGGGTTGACTTGGCGCATGCTCACACCGTGTTATGACTATCTCAAGTCACCATAGCCTTTATGATCCTTTAGTTTTCAACTTGTAGTATCACTTTATGATTTGATCAATGATGTTTTATCGCTCTGCATGATTATGGCCATTATTGCTCTCTTAGTTTGTCGCTCCCAGTCTTTTGCTAGCCTCCACAACCAAGTATGAGTCCACTCATGCATCCAACTCCCTAAACCAAGTTATTTCAAAGAGTCCACCATAACTACCTACTAGCTTATGCTATTCCAAGTATATTCATGCTTTTGTTTACCTTCCAAATTAAACTTGTTATGAGAAAACTAGTGATTAAAGCTCTCACGAACTTGATGGCACACTTTACTTTACTTGCCCTTAATAAACTTGAACCATTGTGTCTTCTCTGTTGTATATGCTTGCACTTATTTTTTGGGAATTAGCAGAACCATGTTTTCATGGGGAATGCTTTCAACATTGCACTTGGTACTTATACCTAGTTGATATCATGCTCTTTTGTATATGGATGTCGTCGGTGTGAAATGAAAGGGGAGCTTGTAAGTCCATGGAGTTATGTATATGTGTTAGAGAAACGCCTGGGCCGCTGGTCTAATCCATGCTGATATGGTAGAAACTTGCAGCGTAATCATAATGAGCTGTCTATGAAGCATTCTTCTTATAAAAAAAGAGTCCTATATTGAGAAAAAAAGAGATACTATGAAAAGAGGAAAGAGAGAAAAAAGCACCATATTCCCATGGTAAATAAGAAGAATGCTGAGATGCTCGTTGTCTGCTTGCCTTGTCATTTTGATATGGGGATTCTTCCGTATCATCGGGCAAGGGGTACCCCGTTGGCGGTTCTCTATGATACACATTTACTTACAATGACAAGAACTTACCGGTGACTAAACTTGAGTAGCATGAGGAGCGACCCTCGTATAAAAGGGACATGAGATTTCTGACTTATACTTCGTCAAGCATGTACACCATAGTTTGTTCACTTTAACCTTAATCACTTCAAGATGCTTATGATAGGGGAAATGAGAGCTGAAAGTTATAAGTACCATAATTGTTGGAAGCTCTTTATGAGACTTGAATCCCTACTTCCTTTTACAAAAGGCCTTTCTTCCACCATTATATTGAGTCTCCACCTTCTATCTTTATGCACTTACTTTGAGAGCATAGTGGCCATTCTTAGTTCTATGTGCATTGTTCCAAGACTAGTTGATTGATGCATAACTTGATATTGCTTGTTTTAAACTATTGTATCTAGTCACTCTTATGAACTTTGAAGGTGTCCTATGCATTTATATTTGCTACTCTATTGAGGGACAAGCTGAATACTGTTATGTTATGTTTTATTTATGTGAAACAAACAAACGTCTTGCAAAGCATGTTATTCATGAATCTTTTGTTTGTGCATTTTCATGTTGCATCATAGTTTTGTTTGCTTATTGCTAGAGCTTTGTCTTTCATGTTATGATTGAAGTACTATGATCCCAGCTTTGAATGTTTTGCAAATACTTTGATCAAGTCTTTGACGGTGCATGTCACCTCAAAAATTATTCTTTCTTTTTATCACTTACCTACTCGAGGACGAGCAGGAGTTAAGCTTGGGGATGTTGATACATTGCAAATGTATCTATAATTTTTGATGTTCCATGCTTAGTTTTATCCACTTTCTTGTGTTTTGTTCCAACTTTGGAGTACTTTTCATATGATTTCTTGGACTAACCTATTAACAAGAGCCACAGTGCCAACTGCCTGTTTTCTGCTGTTTTTGGTTCCAGGAAAGTCAGAAAATGAATATTCTCGGAATTGGACGGGACAAAAGCCAAAGTGCCTATTTTTCCGGATTTCATCAAGTGCCAGAATACGTGACGGAGAGGGGCCAGAGGGCGGCCACACCACCTGGCCACGCGGCCAGGCTTGGCCCACGCCAGGGGGTGGTGTGGCCAGCCCAGGCACCCCCTCGTCCTCCCCTTCCGACTATAAGATGCCCTCAGGACGTAAACCATAAGTACCCGATCAAAGATCCACGAAAGAGTCTATAGTCACCGTCATCTCCATCCCTAGATCGGGAGGGATATGAAGCTCTTCCCGGCACCCTGCCGGAGAGGGGAATTCACCCTGGATGCCTTCCTCATCACCATGCAAGCCTCCGGTGTGATGCGTGAGTAGTTCATCCTTGGACTACGGATCCATGTAGTAGCTAGATGGCTGGTTCTCCTCCTTTGTGCTTTCATGTCTAGATCTTGTGAGCTCCGTTCATGATCAAGATCATCTATTTGTAATCATACATGTTGTGTTTGTGGGGATCCGATGGATATTGAGATGCTATTTCAGATTGATTATTGTTCTATCATGTCTTTGTTATTTGTGATCTTGCATGCTTTCCGTTGTTAGTAGCTATCTTGGCCAAGTAGATGCTATCAACTCCAAGAGTTATTATTTATGCTCGATAGTGGGTTCATGCCTCCGTAACTGGGAAGTGACAGAAATCTCTAAGGTACTAGATGTGCTGTTGCTACTAGGGAGAAAACAATAATCCTTTATTCATAGAACAATCATATTGTTTACTTTACACGCAGTTCGTAAAGCAATAATCTGTTGCTTGCAACTTAATATTAGAGGGGGTTCGGATGATAACCTGAAGGTGGATTATTAGTCATAGATGCAGTTGGATGGCGGTCTATGTATAATGTTGTAATGCCCAATCAAGTCTCAAAGGAGTCAAGATGATTAGTATATGCATGTATTGCTTTCTCGGTGTTTGTCAATTGCCCCGCTATAATTTGTTCACCCAGCATGTTATCTATCTAAGGAGAGCCACCTCTAGTGAACTATGGATCCCGGTCCTTTTACTTTACATACAATCTATAAAATATTTACTACTTTGTGTTTACTTTCTGCAAACTTTTACTTCTTTCCATTCGATACGTTTAATCCTTTGTTTTCCCAAAACACGGTGAGGTTGACAACCTCATCGCAAGTTGGGGACAAAGTTCAGTGGTTGTGTTGTGCAGGTCTCCACGTTGCTACTAGCACCGGTAGTGCGCCCTGCCAAAGCTAAGCTAGTAACACCTTTGGGGTGTTTCCTTGCTCCTACTGGTTCGATTAAACCTTGGTTTCATAACTGAGGGAAACTTGCTGCTGTGCTCATCGTACCTTCCTCTTGGGATTCCCAACGAGCTCTACATCCACACCGCCATCAAGCATTTTTCTGGGCACCGTGCATTGACCCATCAGTGACCTCTGCTTGTAATATTTTGGTTCTTCGCTCAGTTATGAGCTTGCTGTAATAATTTTTGTGTCGCAGGGTTACTGTTGTGTTACCGATTTCTCACTGGATATCCTCGAGATCTAGGTTAAGCTTATGTCAGGCTAAGGTCTGGATTTGTTTAACCCTGATCCCAGGGGTGTTACTTCGAAGAACAAGTATCCGCCGAATCGAATCTGATACCCATACAATCAGTTGCTTTCTGCATCATTCAATTATTTTTAGCTTCTTAACCTTGTATATTAATGTTTTTTCCAGAGAGGGTTTACAAACCTTGAGAAGGCCAAGCATCTCTATCTGAAAATGGAAGAACTAGCAAGAATCACTCCTCAGCTACCGTTAACTTGGGTTCTGCTTCTGCATGAGGGGGATGACATGGCTTCGTTATCAGGTTATTAATAATTTTGTAAAACCTTCCCATTTCATTGATGGCACATGGTTTGTAGAGTGATTTTATTCTATTCTCAACTCAAATATTATAAATAAACTTACTCCCTCTGTCTCAAAATAGATGTCTCATATTTGTTAAAATTTGAATGTATCTAGACACTATTTATTATATACATACATCTAAATTTTAACAAATTTTCGACATCTATTTTGGGACAGATGGGGAGTAGTGATTATGATAACTGTGATGATGTGAATTAACGTGAAACTTTAAAGAAGGCCAGTGAAATTGGTGTTGGCTACGCTTTAGCTTTCTCAGATCCTAGATCACGTTTCGGAGAACTAGCTCGGGGACAGCGGGTGGCTGAGTTCTCGAGGGCGGTGCGAGAATTTTTCCGGGCGAAAGCTCAGCACCCCAGCGCCAACGGCGGTGATGCCTGCGGCTGTCGTAACCATCTTGGGGGTGTCGTTGTGGTTATCCTCCCCACGATACAGCTCCGCGTAAAAACCCTTGACCTCGCGATCTCGACAGCGGCGGCGCAGGGCGTCTTTACCCTCTTAAGGGTGCCGTCGTGGAGCCCTGTTTCCACTCGGTTTCGTTTCTTCGTCTTCGTTGGCAAGTTTTGGTTTTTCGTGTTTTTTCTTTTGTTTATCTTTGATCTACTTTGTAAGAGGTTCTCCTCTCCATCTTGTATCGATTCGGCCATTGTGGCTTTATTTATAAAGCATGACGAAAGTCTATTTCAAGGCTTTAAAGAAGGCTCGTAACTAGTTGTCGTGGTGGTGTCACGGCAGATGCCATGGATAGGCTAAAGGTGGGGACTAATACACGCTAGGGGAATCCAGGGAGGGATAGTGGAGTGATTCTCCACACAGAAGTTTGTATTGATTTCCTTTCAAGATTACAAGTGCTCCTAGAGCTGTATTGGCGAGAGGAGGAAGAAGGAACTCTCTTACTCTAGCCTACAGTTTTTCCCTAGAACCTCAGCCAAAACACTATGGCCTCAAAGAACTCAACCCCCTCTACTGAAACCCTAGCCCCCCTTATATAGAGGAGGCTCGGTCCCTGCCTAGGGCATACGTGGAGGCATATTCCTAAGAATATGCTTCCTCCCAAAGTGGTAACCCGACCGGGGTGCTTTTCCCCCGCGTCATACATGCTTTAGCTACGTAAGCCTCTGCGGCGCCTGCGTCAGCCGACATGGGCATCGTCACCCTTGTCGGCCATGACCCGGTGGTCCTGCCCTTGCCTGCTTTGCTCATGTAGTGCGTACCGGACCTTCTTTTTGACCAGAGAGATTCCTTCCTTCTCCCAGAAGCTAAGCGGGGACCCGGATCATAGTAGATCCGGCCACACCTGTTCCTACATAAAAGTTAGACAAGCACTTCCGACTTACTCCTTAAGTCGGATGAGACAATGTCAGGCGACCCCCTGGTCCGGGTTACTCCGTGATCCGGCCTGCCTTGAGGTGACCCGGCCAGCATCTGCTTTGACCCTGCCGAATCTCGGCTAACTCGGCCCTTATACCCGGGTGACCGCCTGGGTATCCCCCCAACATTAGTCCCCGAAGCTGGTGCGGTCTTAGCGGCCTTGGCCGCTAAGGCCACATCAGGTTCATTTATGTTCGAGCCTTGGACGTTTAATTCCGGGTTAGCTCCTTATCTCGGATTATATGGATTTACGTTCCCTTCGCACGTTCCAAGTTTTCACTTGCCGGCCGGGTTACCACTTTGGCTCGGATCCCATGGTTACCATGGTTTGATCCGGGCCCCGTTTCCTTCTCTCATACGCCAACGCACATGGAGGCTAATCATTACGCTGTCTTATTTTAAGGGCCTGCACAGTAACCGCCGCAGTAATTGTCAGTTATCACTGTGTGTGGGTCACGTCACGCCTACCTCCTCGTTTACCGCATCAGTGCATCACGTCACAGGATTGCTTCTACTCTGTGGACCTCTGTGTGGCTCCTCTACGATTGGCTGTGGTGTGCAATACACAGCCACACCATGTGGCTTGTTGGCGCAGCGCGATCCCACTCACCCATCTCAGGGGGTGGTTAAGTAGCGGAGGGGCGCACCCCTTAGCATTTTGCCACTTCTGCGCCCCTCTGCTCATTTCCCTTCTCCTTCGTCTTCCTAGCGACCGTGCCGCCGCCAGTGCTTCTCGCAGCAGCGCCGCCACCATGCTTTTCCCCGTGCCTCTGTGTCGCAGCCACCGCTGCGTGACTTCCTAGCCACGGGTCCTCGCCAATCCAGGCCTCAGATCCCCGCCGCCGCTAGCGCCAACAAGGGTAGTGAATACGAGATGACGGAGGAGGATCTCGTCGTCACCGAGCAGGAAATGGAGGAGGACGCCGCCGCGGCGGACCGTGGCGCGTGGGCCGGATCATGGGTCTGTCAAGATGACCTTGACTGGCTCTACCGGACCAGACGCATTCCTGCCGGCGTCGCCGCTCGTCTCCCCTCCGCCGAACTAGCCCCCTCACCCAATCCGGGTGAGTTCGTCGTGTTCCTATCCCACTTCCAACAGGGATTTGGTCTGCCGGTGAGCAATTTCTTCCGGGATTGGCTCAACACCTACCACTTGAAGCCGCACCATCTCCCAGCCAACGCTATCACCTCTCTCTCTGCCTTTGCTTCTACGATCGAAAGCTACACCGGACTGTGGCCCACAAAGGAGCTGTGGATCCGGTTTTTCGGCCTTCGTCGCAACGTCATCCCCAACATCCAAGTAGAGTCGGAGGATAAACAGCTCACCCAATTCAGAGCTGCCTCCATCTCGCCCCGGAGACTTTCCGTTTTCCCCCGGGTTACCAGGCTTGACTCCTGCAAGGGATGGGCCCGGACCTTCTTCTATGTTCGGAATGAGGGCACTGAAGATTTGATTCGGTTGCTGCCCTACGCTCTGGGTCCACCTGACACGGAATTCTGGGAGGAGGTCCCCAAGAAGCCTACAACTCTGGCCAACCAAGTTAACAAGAGGTTCGTGGAGCTGAAGAAACTCGGATTGCGCAATGAGGATGCCATGATCACGTTCGTGCGCAACCGAATCTCTCCCCTCCAGAAGCGCACCGACAAGTTGTGCCACATGAGTTTCGGCCGCGACCCCAACCGGACCTCCTCCTTCGAGCTGAGCAACACGGAGATTTTTTGATGGGTTAAGGCTCTCTTCACCACCCACCGGGACTTCTCCGCCGAATGGACGTGGGGAATTGAGCACTACTGTCGTGACAGGCTCCCTCCCGCGGTAAGCTTTGCGGGGCAAACTTATTTCGGATCACATATGTGTCGGTTTTTGTTGTATTTTTGACTCCGTTCTTCATGCTTTTTCTCAGCTGTTCCTTCAGCAAACTCTCGAGGATGGTACGGATCCGACCCTTAAGTGGGCGCCGGATCAAGAAATCCCGGATGAGGAGGAGCCGGACCAGGATATGTTCCTCCCTATGACCGACGCTACCAAACAACCCAGCGGTAAATTCTCTTCTCTTAGAGATTGGCCCGATGATGAGGATGACTCGGATGTCGACGTGCTTGAACCTGTTGAGGCTGTCCCTCTTTCTTTTGCCTTTCTGGCATCAGCTAACCCCGGTGGGCATATCCACGAGGATCCTCCACTTGCTACGGGCGAGCCGGTTCCGGTGGCGTCGAAGAAGAAGCGCAGAGCCGCATCAAGTTCTTCCTCCGAACCTTCTTAGCCCACAAAAAGGCAAAAGAAGGCCAGAGACAAGACTGCCTCCAAGCGGGCAGGCAAAGCCCCGGCACGAAGGGCTCGAAAACCTAAGGAGGCCGAAACCTCGGATGCGTAAGTCATTTTTCGTTGCGTAACTCACTTTTCCTTGCATCATGGCTATTTCTCTTCTGACATTATTTCCTTCTTCAGACCTCCGGTGGAGGTCCCTCAGAGCGGATCAAGAATCTCTTCACCACTTCGATCCGGCCCTTCTCCTCCTCGTGACTATGAGTCACGTCCGCTGAGCCCTATTCCAGAGGGTTCTGCGGCTGCTCCGGGTTCCGCCCTACCTCGTCGAGAGGAACGCGACCTAGGGGCAGGAGGGGTCGGTCCAGCCGAGGCGACGGTGTCCACCACTTCGGCATTGCCGCAACCAGCAGCCACCGAGTCTATCTCAACACCAGCACCAGCAGCAGTTCCAGTACCAGCGACCGAGCCAGCACCAGCACCTGTTCCGGCACCAAGGAAACCAACAACAGCTCCAAGTTCAGCTACAAGAGCTCCAGTGCCAAGTTCTTCCACCTCGTCCGAGTCATCTCAGCCTCGGCGAGGAACTACTCCAGCAGCTTCTAAGGGGAATCCACTGCAGTTAGTTCTTCCCAGCAAGCTAAGGGCAAAAAGGCTCCGGATACTACCAAGTCAGCACCCGTCGAGGCTGGGCAGCGAACCCTATCGTCGATGCTTCCCAAGAAAGCCCCAACAGCGAAGGATGTTCCTGCCGAGCCAACTAATGCGCAGCAGATGGTTCTGCATACCAGCCTAGCCCTTGCCTTGGTTGAGAGGAAAGAAGCGCACGCAAAGGGCTTGGTGGCACCCCATATGCCCACCGGTGAGCGGTACCCTCCGAGTCTTATTGAGTTTGTCATGAACTGGAATAAGGCGGAGTTCGTCCACAACGACGATCTCCCGGAAAAGTTCGGCCCCGCAGAATTTTCTGCCTAGATGAATACTGCCGCTAAGGCAATTAACCACGCGGGGCGAATGATGGAGGTATGTCGTTTCTCCTTTACATGCTGTAGATAATAACCATTAGTCCCTGAGCCTACGGTGGAGTAGCTTGTTACTCGGCCGGATGCTAATTAGAAAACTAACGTAGCTCCATGTGAACTTCGATTATGCGCACACCTAGAGCCGGGTTAAGTTCCACTTGGCCCGGATCTTGTACACTTCAAATATGCACACACCTAGAGCCGGGTTAAGTTCTACTTGGCCCGGATCTTTTATACTTCGAATATGCACATACCTAGAGCCGGCTTAAGTTCCACTTGGCCCTGATCTTGTACACTTCGAATATGCACACACCTAGAGCCGGGTTAAGTTCCACTTGGCCCGGATCTTGTACACTTCGAATATGCACACACCTAGAGCCGGGTTAAGTTCCACTTGGCGGATCTTATACACTTTAATATGCACACACCTAGAGCCGGGTTAAGTTCCACTTGGCCCGGATCTTGTACACTTCGAATATGCACATACCTATAGCCGGGTTAAGTTCCACTTGGCCTGGATCTTGTACACTTCGAATATGCACACACCTAGAGCCGGGTTAAGTTCCACTTGGCCCGGATCTTGTACACTTCGAATATGCACACACCTAGAGCCGGGTTAAGTTCCACTTGGCCCGGATCTTGTACACTTCGAATATGCACATACCTAGAGTCGGGTTAAGTTCCACTTGGCCCGGATCTTGTACACTTCGAATATGTACCAAGCTAATTTTACACTTCTATACTTTTTTCAGGTAACCACCAATCGCCGGAGCGCTGAATTCCAACGCCTGCTAGATACCCACAAGATGCTACGCACAAAACATGTTGCACTTAGTGCAGAACATGAAAAGAGGGGTAATTTTCTCCCTTGGCACTTCTCCGTTTTCTTCACTTTCTTCCGCTGAACTAATCTCCTCATTCGGTTTCTGTAGCTGGGGTGGAGGCTGAGAACAAGATCATGCAGAAGAACTTGGAGGAAATCCGGGGTATGTCCTCTTTTGTCCGACCTTGTAGTGTGTTCCCTTTCCTCTTCTCCTTGGCTCGGCAAACATTCACTCCTCAGCTCTGCCGGGTCAACATACTATTTCAGCATCGCTTGAGGATAGTGTGCCCGTGCCTGATATGATGCTGCATTTTCTCGAACAAGCAGGACGGCATCAAGCCGAGCTGAAGAAAAAGGATGATGAGCTCGCTCTCCTCCGGACTAAGGACAACAAGATTGCCAAGCTCAAGGCTGAGATGGAGAAGATGAAGGCCCAACACCAAACCGAGCTCCAAAAGGTTGGCCAGAACTTCACAGAAGAGCGTGAGCGCCTTACTCTACAGATCTCCAAGGACCAGGAGCTACTCAAAGAATCCGACATCCAGCTTGAGTCGGCAAACGCTGAGCTTGAGCAACTCTGCAAGAGACACGATGACTGCATCAAGGAGTTAACCCGGATCCTTAGCCACATATCACGTAAGTTCCTTCCGACCTACTTTTCTGGGTTGCTTCATATGTCTTTTCTTTACCTTCTTCCCTTGTCTGGCTTTCAGGCAAATTTCTTGAGAGCATCACTATTGCAAGCGCAGCAGTTGCAGATTTTCGCCAAGCGAGGGGTACTCCTGCCGCTCCTACTGGTGAGGAGGTTCCTTACGACATGGAGGACCTGTTGGTCAGCTTGTCGTCTCGCGTGGAGATTATCAAGAATTACGGCAAGGATATCCTCGATGTTGCAGTTCGCATTTTCAACATGTTCTGGCCCGGAGAGAGTAGCCCGGAGACCACCACGATTCTCGTCGAGAAGTTAATGGAGACTGAGACCCAGCTCGATCTCTGGAGAGAATCCGCTGGACGCGCCGCAGCTGATACTATCCTTCACCATATTCTCACATGGTACGAGAAGATCGACCTCAGCCTCCTTACACGTCGGCGCACCGGATCCAGATGGACCGATGATCCGGAGTGGGTAGCTCGGCGCCAGGCTTGCACCTACAGCCTCGTCGAATATTCTCCTATCCATGACTGGGTTGAAGGACCGAGCTCCTGGAATCCGCTGGGGACGAGCACATTCAGAACGTTGAGGATGGGTCGGATGAGGGCGGAGAAGATGATGCCTCAGATATTGAAGACAGCGACGACGACGCCGAACTTCCTCCTGCTGCTGCTCCTTAGTTCAAAAAACTTGAAAATTTATCAGATCCCCGGTATGCCGGGTGCAATTGTATGCTGGATATGTGATATTTTGCTACTACATTTCTATGCCGGATTAACTTGGGCGTAGTCCTCGAGTTTCATTTTCTTGTTCGTCCAATTCTCTGGCTCGGTCCGTGTCTACCTTGATTCGGTTTTATGACTTACGAATCCGAGCTTCAAAAATTGTTTTAACAATACTTAGAAACTTTTAGGCTTAGCTCAAAATAATTCAGCATAATAACTTGAGAATAAATACAGGGTTAGTCCGAAAAACAAACGTTAGCTCGAATAAATTCGTTTCCTTAGTCGTTTTTCATGTGCTACACAATTCCAAACTTGTTCTCTTGCTTGCCATGAAGCCAATTCTTGTTGGACAGCAGCAAGTCGAAGAGTTGGGTTTTTGGTGCTCACACATTACTAATCCGGGTTAAGTAGAACGACTTATTCCAGCTACTGCATAAGAAGTAATAACAAACATTATTAAGGCAGTCCCTGAGTTACTTCTCGAGACGCTACTATTTCATTGATAAGCTCATTGCCGACATACATACCGACATATGAGATGACTCGGATACATACACTTCTTAGCTAAGTGTAGAAGGGACGAAGTAGTGCTACATTCCACGGTCGCTTAGATTCCTCTCCGGACCTGTCCGCCTTGTTCTTTTCCTGTGGCTTTGCATCTATAAGATAGTAAGAATCATTGTGCAATGCTTTGCTCACAATGAATGGCCCTTCCCATGGGGGGGATAATTTATGCATGCCCGTAGTACGTTGTACCAACCGGAGCACCAGATCGCCTTCCCGAAAGACTCGGGGGTACACTTTCCGGCTATGATAGCGTCGGAGATTTTGCTGATATATGGCGGATCCGACGGTGATTCTCTCGCTTCTTCCAGATCAACATCATTTTGCCGGGCTTTGCACTTCGGCTTCGTGTATTGGGTGACCCTAGGCGAATCATGCTCTATGTCGGCCGGTAATACCTTCGCCCCATATACCGAAAAAATGCCGTATAGCTGTTGATCGATTCGAGTTGTTCTTAAACTCCACGATCACCGGTAGTTCTTCTATCCAGCACCCCGCTGATCTTTGAAGCGGCTCAATGAGCCGGGGTTTTATCCTGGATAATACCAATCCGTTGGATCTTTCCACTTGTCCGTTCGATGCGGGGTGGGCTACCGAGGCGACATCGAGTCGGATCTTCTTGTCTCGGCAGAAGCGCGCAAATGCTCCTTTCGCAAAATTTGTTCCATTATTAGTTATAATACTGTGTGGATAACCGTATCTCAAGATGATGTCTTTGAGAAATGTCACGGCCGTAGCTCCATCACATTTTCTTATAGGTTTCACTTCAATCCATTTTGTAAACTTGTCCACCATGACCAAAATGTGTGTCATGTTTCCTCTTGCTGGTTTGAATGGGCCAACCATATCCAAGCACCATACAGCAAATGGCCACGTAATTGGTATGGTCTTGAGTTCCGACATAGGCATATGTGTCTTGGTGGTGTACCTTTGACAACCATTGCATTTTCTCACCAGATCTTCTGCTTGTTCTAAGGCACTTGGTCAGTAGAATCCATGCTGGAACGCCTTTGCCACCAAGGCTCGGGATGAGGCATGATGCCCGCATTCTCCTTGGTGTATATCTCGGAGGATGTCAAGTCCTTCTTCCGGGTCAATGCATCGCTGGAGGACGTTGGTTACACTCCGTTTATACAGCTCGGAATTGATAATCGTGTAATACTTTTGCTCTCCTCTGAGTTTGCCTGGCTAGCACCTCCTCAGTGGGTAACGTTCCGTCTTTCAGGAATTGGAATATAGGCAGTGCCCAAGCTGGTATCGCTCGTGGAGGGAACATCTCCTCATAAATTTGCATCTGATCCACCGGCATAACTTCAGCCGGATCACGCTGAGCAGTCCCCGGGTCTAGCGAGGTAGTCCCCGGGTTTGCCAAGGCAGTCCTCAGGTTTGTTGATGCAGTCCCCAGGTCTCGCGTACTACCTCCTGTGTCAATGTCCATGGGCTCAACTCCGGATTCCGTATCTTCCGGGACATAGATCGAGTCGGTTCCTGGGGACGGCCTGATAGATGGTTTTCTGAGGTGTTCCAATGCTACACCTGGTGGAATTGCCTGTCGGGTCGATCCGAGCTTCGACAGCATGTCGGCAGCCTCGTTTTCCACTCGGGGTACATGGTGAAATTCACATCCCGCGAAGTAACCAGATATTTTCTGCACGTGGAATTTGTATAGTGCCATGTTTGGATCCAGGGCATCCCACACTCCGGACACTTGTTGCACCACCAAATCCGAGTCACCAAAGCATATTATCCGACGTATGCCAATCTCCTTTGCCACTTTGAGCCCATGCACAAGAGCCTTGTATTCAGCGACATTATTCGATGCCGCGAAATGGATCTGCAATACGTATTTTAGCTGGTCCTTCTTTGGCGAGGTAAGCACAACCCCGGCGCCTAATCCGGTTTTGGTTTTCGACCCGTCAAAGTGCATCCTCCAGTAGTTCGGATCTGGTGGCGATGGTTCGTATTGTACCTCGGCCCAATCTACAAAAAAGTCCGCCACATCCTGAGATTTGATCGCTTCTCTTCTGTCATATTGGGGCGCATAAGGGGCTAGCTCAATTGCCCATTTTGCAATTCTGCCACTCGCATCCTTGTTACCCATTATCTCGGATATGGGAGCTTCACATATCACTTTGATGGGGTGCTCCTCAAAGTAATGCTTTAACTTCTTAGCCGCCATATAGACACCATATGCCACCTTTTGAAAGTGCGGGTAGTTCTGTTTTGAGGCAGACAATACCTCGCTCAAATAATATACTAGCCTCTGCACCGACTTACCCTGTTCATTGCGCTCTACTACAATCACTGCACTTACAACTCGGTTGGTTGTGGCTATGTAGAGCAACATTGGATCCTTTGATAGTGGAGAGGCTAACACTGGTGCAGTGGCCAACATCTTTTTTAAGTGGGCAAAGGCTTCATCAGCCTGTGGCGTCCAAACAAATTTATCCGACTTTTTCATGAGTTGGTAGAGAGGCAGTGCCTTTTCTCCCACCGACATACAAACCGACTCAATGATGCCAGGCATCCAGTGAACTTCTGGACATCGTTAAGACACCTCGGTAGCTCCATTCGTTCGATGGCTCGGATCTTAGTTGGATTAACTTCAATACCTCGGCTGGAGACAAGAAATCCGAGTAATTTTCCTGCCGGGACACCGAAGGTACATTTTTCTGGGTTAAGCTTCATCCAGAACCTTCTCAAGTTCACGAATGTTTGCCTTATGTCGTCAAGGAGCATTGTGCTTTCCTTGGTCTTGATAACCACATCATCCACGTATACTTGTACGTTTTGACCTATTTGGTCGTGCAGACATTTTTGCATACATCTTTGGTACGTTGCACCTGCATTACGTAAACCGAACGGCATAGTGCAATAGCAGTAAGCCCCGTACGGGGTAATAAACGCAGTCTTTATTTGATCATCCGGGTTCAGAGATATCTGGTGGAAGCCAGAATATGCATCAATGAATGACAACAGTTCACATCCCGCGGTCGAGTCTATGACCTGATCTATCCTCGACAGTGGAAATGGATCTTTTGGACACGCCTTGTTCAGGTTTGTGTAATCGATACACATTCGCCAAACCACTGCCACGTTCGGATCGTCCTTCTTCTTTTCTACCAGCACTGGATTAGAGAGCCAATCCGGATACAACACCTCCATGATAAATCCTGCTGCTAGTAACCGAGCTATCTCGTCTCCAATGACTTTTCTCCTATCCTCGTGGAAGCGGCGGAGAGGTTGCTTCACCGGCTTTGCTCCGAGTCTTACGTTCAAAGAGTGCTCGGCCAACTCCCTCGGAACACCTTGCAAGTCCTGTGTAGACCAAGCAAAAATATCCCGATTCTCACGGAGAAAGTTGACGAGCTCGCTTTCCTATTTGTCAGTTAACCCGACACCAATTGTTACGGTGCGCTCCGGGAACATGTCATCAACTGGAACCTTCTTGGTGTCCTTTGCGGCTTGGAATGAAACGCTGCCATGCGGGTTACTCAATGCCGACATATACTGCTGCGTGGACTGAGCTAAAGCCGCCACCTCTTGGATTTTCTTTTCTCTTGCGCAATCACGAGTGACTCGGCTAGGTTAGACCCGGCTGAAGCACACTCAATGGAACGTCGGAAATCTCCAGCAATGGTAATCACTCCATTTGGTCCGGGCAACTTCATCTTCAGATAACTGATGTGGCAGCTCGCCATGAACTTGTTTAATGCTGGTCTTCCGAGTAACGCGTGATACGCACTTTCCAAGTTCACCACTTCAAACTCCAGATTTTCAGTTCGGCAGTTATCCCTTGTGCCGAATAGCACGTCGACCCGGACTTTGCCTATGGGCTCACAAGAAATGCCTGGTACAATACCATGGAAAGTTGTTCTCGTAGCCTGGAGCATGTTCTCCTAGATGCCCAACTTGCGCATCGTATCCGCATACATTATGTTAATGCTACTGCCATTATCAATCAGTACCTTGGAGAACCTCACATTGATGTTCGGTCCAATGAACGTCGGATCTAGCACTAGCGCATACGAACCTGGACTCGACATAAGTTTAGGATGATCTTTGATGTTCCAGGTGATTTCCTGGTCTGACCAAGGCATGTACTTCGTCACTGCTGGCATAACCGCATTGACCTCCATATGTCGGCGCTGCAAGCTCTTTCTATCTGTTTTCTCAGTCGTGAACACATAATAACTCTGGTGATGCTCCCTGTACTCATTCCTTCCCTCGTTTCCGGGGTACCTCTGATCCGGCTGTTGCTGATTTTCCACCTGATGCGCTGCATCCCTTCTCTCATTGTTGTCATACCTCGGCGGAGGGGGAGGCAACATTAGCTATTGCGTGTTCGCCTCAGAGAGCAATTGCTGCCGAGGTAACTCCTGCCGAGGTTGATCATTCCGGGGTGCCTGAGCATTCCTCGAACCACCTTGTTCTATCTTACGCATCCACTCACATTGCCTCGTCGTGTGACCCGCCGAGCTATTCGGATTTGGCGTGTGAAACTTACACGCCTGGTCCAACATCGACTCATAGGTATACCTCAGACGGTCTTTCTTTTCCTGCCACTGTCTCTTTTTCTCCGGAGTCCATGTTTTCTTGCCATTGTTTCTTGGAGTCCATTGCCCTCCCGTTCTCTGGCATTGGTTGCTCCCTGCTCCGGGTTGATCTTGATTCACAGCTGCAACTTGTTGCGAACCGTAGCGATGATCCGGTCTATCATCTCTTCTTTTTCCTCTGTAATCGTTCCTTCGAGACGACCCATCTCCATCCCTCTGATAGTATTCCTCGTTTGACTCGTTTGACGCGATCCTAGGTTGAGTCGGATCACCCAAAACATACGAATCTGCAATCCAGATCATCTCGGCCAACGTAATTGGCATTTTCCTTTGCAACTTCATCCACAACTCGCTGCCATATCTACATCCTTGTGCAAACCATGCTATGGCCTGTGACTCTATGACACCCTCACACGAGTTTCTCACGGTACACCACCGGGTCAAGAATTCACGGTCCGTCTCATTAGGTCTTTGCTTGCACATTGCTAGGGTCTGCGGCCTATTCGGCCTCTGATATGTACTTGAGAAGTTGCTGATAAACATTTCTTCGAAATCTATCCAGTAGTTGATGCTTCCAAGTGGTAAATTATTCAGCCATACTCTGGCCGGACCTTCCAACATCTAGGGTACGTATCGTACAGCCCATCTCAAGTTGCCAGTGGCGATTTTCACAGCCGTAGCATAGTTTATCAGCCAATTCTCCGGCTTGGTACTGCCGTCATACGTCTTCGTGCCTCTGGGCAGCTGGAAGTTGGGTACCAGTGGCTCCTTCATGATCCGGGGTCCAAAGCACGCTGGACCCGGGGGACCTTGACATTCGATCTGTTCCGACCTATACAGGCGATCCAGTTTTAACCTGGCGTCATCCGGCATCAAGTCCCTGCTTCCCAACCTTGACCCTATCACATGATAGTCTGGTCTGGGGTACCCCGCATTCACCATCTCCGAATCACCGTCATTGTATCGGTTTTTCTCTCGTTGCGCACCTTTCTATTGCATACCTTGGCCGACGCTTTGCTCTTGCCTTGGTATATTCCGCTGCTGCGGTTGTCCTGCTCCTGCGGAGTTTCGCTGTCCGGCATTGCCGTTGGCAGCGTTTCCTTGACCGACATTGCCTTGGTCGTGGTTACCTCGGCCAACTTCACCTCGGCCCACACTCCGTCGATCGTCATTTTTCCGCGTCTCTTTTTCTTTTCCCGCACGCGTCGGGTTGTACGGGACGATCTGTTTGTTTCGTCTGGCCGAGGTTACTACCTCTTCTCTCCTTGGACCACCATGAGGTGACGATGCGGCTCCAGCGGATTTCTCCGGGTTACCCATCGCCGAATGTACAATTTTTGAAGCTCTAGCTCTCTCCGGGTTAGCTCTCAGTAGCTCTTCATTCTGTCTGTTCGCGATCCGAACCAGCTTGTTAACCCTATCTTGCTGTCTCTGACGGGCCTCACCCGTCAGACCCTCTAACTCGGATGCAGCCGCATCTGCTGCTCTGAGGTTCTTCGCCGGGGTACTATACTTTGGCAACCCCACAGACAAATAGTTCTCCGACCCCTCGGCTCCATCATCACCTTCTCTGTTCATCTCGCTCATGAGATATCTCCCTTTTACTTTTACCGTATCAACTTTGTTTGCCTTTGCATACTCACGCAGTGTCATGTTCAGCGACTGCTGAGCCGCGGATATTTTCTTTGCGCCCTCTAGTATCTTTTGCCTAGTTTCCTCTTGCTCGGCCTGTGCCTGAGCCGTATCTACCACTGCTGCTACCGGGTTAGCCAAGCTATCCATAGCTTCTCTCAGTACGTTCTCAGGCCTCTCTAGTGGAGGTCCTCTACCTTTCCTCGGTGCCTTAGGTGTTACCTCCGGGTCCGGTGTTGGGTCCTTGCTTGCGCCTGCACCTGGCGCAGTCATCATCACCTCCGCATGGTCCGGGGAGCGAGCGGTACGCGCCCCGCGAGCCAAAATGAGGAGTGGTTCCCCCGCATCGACGATGCGACGCGGATGAACGCATGATACGTCCACAATAACGTAGACCTTGTGCGCACCGAGCTTGATGAAGAGGCCGTTGCACGGAAGTGGGCGCGTGCCGAAGCAGCCAGCATTGTCGCTGACGAAGTCCAGCGCTCCAAAGCGCTGAACGAGCCCGGAGACGATGCGTTCGCCGGTGCCGATGAGGTTTCCCGTCCGGATCTTCACCCCTGCTAGCGCCGCTAGCCCCACGGTGGGCGCCAACTGTCGTGGTGGTGTCACGGCAGATGCCATGGATAGGCTAAAGGTGGGGACTAATACACGCTAGGGGAATCCAGGGAGGGATAGTGGAGTGATTCTCCACACAGAAGTTTGTATTGATTTCCTTTCAAGATTACAAGTGCTCCTAGAGCTGTATTGGCAAGAGGAGGAAGAAGGAACTCTCTTACTCTAGCATACAGTTTTTCCCTAGAACCTCAGCCAAAACATTATGGCCTCAAAGAACTCAACCCCCTCTACTGAAACCGTAGCCCCCCTTATATAGAGGAGGCTCGGTCCCTGCCTAGGGCATACGTGGAGGCATATTCCTAAGAATATGCTTCCTCCCAAAGTGGTAACCCGACCGGGGTGCTTTTCCCTCGCGTCATACATGATTTAGCTACGTAAGCCTCTGCGGCGCCTGCGTCAGCCGATATGGGCGTCGTCACCCTTGTCGGCCATGACCCGGTGGTCCTGCCCTTGCCTGCTCATGCGTGCGTCTGGACCTTCTTTTTGACCAGAGAGATTCCTTCCTTCTCCCAGAAGCTAAGCGGGGATCCGGATCATAGTAGATCCGACCACACCTATTCCTGCATAAAAGTTAGACAAGCACTTCCGACTTACTCCTTAAGTCGGATGGGACAATGTCAGGCGACCCCCCTGGTCCGGGTTACTCCGTGATCCGGCGTGCCTTGAGGTGACCCGGCCAGCAGCTGCTTTGACCCTGCCGAACTTCGGCTAACTCGGTCCTTATACCCCGGAGTGACCCTACCCGGGGGTATCCCCCAACACTAGTACAGTACTACTACGACCATGTTTGGAAGCTCAGTTTTGGCATCAATGCCCTTGTGAATTACTAGTAGCTTCTTTTAAAAGATTGTTCACACAAGGGGAAAAAAATCATAACCAAAAAAATCGAGTGGCATATGAGGTCTTGAAGGTCGGTATCCTACAGCTATGCGAACGTTGGCCTCTCCTATTCTGTCACGTGTTCCCTTTTCGAAAAAAAATATTCTGTCACGTGTTGGTGCAGTGTCACCATCATGTCACCACCATTTATAGGCATCCAGAGGAGTGGCTAATCTGTGTCTCCTCCAGTCCAGTCCAGATAATATCAAGAATCTAGCCAAGCAATGGCGACAAGACTGACACACCGCTGGCTGTGGCTGTTGTGGTTGCTGCTGCTGCTGTTGTTCCAGCTTCAGTTGCACCAGCCATGCCTCGCTGCCGTGATCACCACGAGAGCCATCTCGAGCCTGCCCGGCTTCAGTGGCCCCCTGCCTTTCTCCCTCGAAACAGGGTGTGTGCTCTGCTCTGCTCTCTGTTTTCATTCCTAGGAGGATGATTCGATGTGACGCGATGCAGGTACGTTGAGCTGGATGACCAAGGCGTCCGCTTCTTCTACTACTTCATTCAGTCGGAGCGCAGCCCGGAGGAGGATCCCGTGCTGCTCTGGCTTACAGGTGGGCCCGGGTGCTCCGCCTTGTCTGGCCTCGTCTACGAGGTCGGCCCTCTGGCTTTTGACTTTGATGGCTACCAAGGAGGGTTGCCTACACTGCTATATAAGCCAGACTCTTGGACTAAGGTTAGATCACTCTACTACTCCCTTCGTCTCAAAATAAGTGATTTGGGTTTCACTAGATTCATATGTATCTATATCCTAAAATATGTCTAGATACATCCGAATTTAGACAAGCTCACGTCACTTATTTTAGGATGGAGGGATTACTTAATTTGTTTCCCTATTATCAAGAGCTAAGGCTAAATAATTGACCAACTTAGATCACTCTACTATACTTAATTTGGCTGTTCCCATATTATCGAGGAAATTACAAAAAACCACCACAATTGGGGTCACTATAACAGAAAACCACCACAATTCAGATTCGTGACAAAAAACCACCACAATTAGGGTAAAAACCACAACAATTGGGGCAAAAAACCACCACTATAACAGAAATTGTACCCCGATTCTGGTGGTTTTTTGTCACGAATCTGAATTGTGGTGGTTTTCTGTTATAGTGACCCGAATTGGGGTGGTTTTTTGTAATTTTCTCCATATTATCACTCTCTGTTTGTCTCTTAATAACTTATGTTACTCCCTCCGTCTTAAAATAGATGTCTTAGATTTGTCAAAAATTTAATAGAGGGAGTATATTTGATGATCGTAGGTTAGCAACATCATCTTTGTGGATTCTCCAGCAGGGACTGGCTTCTCCTACGACCCTACCAACAGCGGATTGCCACCCAGTGACACCAGAGTCGTCCACCAGCTGCACACTTTCCTTGAAACGGTTTGTTACATAGTACAAAACTCTATGTATCCGACTCCCTACTTTGTATGATTTACATACAAATCATCAGTACTTTGCAGTGGTTTGATGAGCACCCGGAGTATTTATCAAACCCACTCTACATTACCGGGGATTCATACAGCGGCATGATCATACCTTCTCTCACCCTGGACATTGCTAAAGGTAACTAAACCTCCATCAATATGGAATATCTGTCCTACGTGTTTGTTTGCTCACTAATTGTTTCAACTACATACTGCTTTTATTTTAGGGATAGAATCCGGTGATGGGCGGCGTCTTAACCTCAAGGTCTTTCATATTTATTCCCATGAATTCTCTAATCTTACAAACTTATACAAATCGTTTCATGTTCAGTTCTGTTGTAATGCTTTTTCGCATTTTGATCTTTTAATTTTTTTGCTGGGGCACTTACACCTGACTGGCCAAACTAGAACCACATGAGATGGGGTTTACATGGTTCCGAGGGAAGTCCCCAGTCAGGGTTGGAGCCATGTTTAAGAATTTATGCATCATGAGTGGGCTGAAATGAATAAATCATTGGATAATAAGGGATTCACCCTTTTACGTTCATTCTTTCATTCAGTCTTCACCTCTCTCTAAAATGTGGACTGAAATCCAATATTTATAATATTTTGTGGAATGAAACCTATATAAAGAGTAATGTATGTACATGCCTTTTTAATATATTTTTTATAATGAATAAAAGGTGGAAAACTAGAATGACAAGTGTGCATTTAAATGAGTAATTTTGTGAAATCCTCATAATTTCTTAGCAAGCAATGCTTGATACTCGCAAGGAAAATTATCTGATTTTTTCAGGGTTACACTGCTGGCAATCCGGTGACTGATTTGGCACGGTTTGACGGCAATTCTAAATTTCCATATCTTCATAGGATGGGAATTATACCAGATGAACTCTATGAGGTGACATAATTAAGACATAGTTTTATATTTTCAGATGTCCTTTCATTTATTGACTTTTGCTTCGGTGTCCCCTCTCTCCTCTAAACTTACGACATTGAAGACAGAAAGACCTTCAGGATTGGCCGATACTCCTTTGGTAAAGAATGCATGAAGGGGTATCGGCCAATCCTGGCCGTCCTTGTGTTTTTCAGTTTCATAAGTTTGGGGGCTTAAATATTATAATGCTTATTAATCCATTGCCATAAAACAATGCTTCTCAAGTCAGGTTAACTCAAGGAATATTGACTTCATACTGAATTTGGTCCATATCTATATTTGGAATAGCATGGAAGGACATCAAACGAATTAATCTAATTTTGCATACAAATACATTTATTCAACAAACAAATATATTGGCGTTAGTATGTCTACCTATATGTTAGGTTGCTCGGGAGAGTTGCAGAGGGGAGTACACCACCCCGTCGAATGTTCTGTGTGGAAATTACATCCAATCCATCCACGATGTAAGTGATCCGTATACTGCTTTCTACAACCCGCTGACGTTCAGAATATTATGTTGAAAACTCCAGTAGAGATCAGAGTTATGTAACTTAATCAAAATGGTTGGTGGGATGCAGCTGATAAAGGATATAAATGGTATGCATATTTTGGAGCCACGCTGTGATGGAGACCTCATCATTCATAAGGCGGCGTCCGAAGATGGTAGGAAAAGGCTACTACAATCTCCAGTTTCGTCTATTTGCAGGGTAAAAGATTAAGGACCTGAGAGTTCATAATTCCCATTTTTAAGTGTTATCTGGCCGCTCTTTTGTTTCAACATCATAGTTTTTTTCATTTTATGATTAACTGTACACAGTTTTATATATCATCTTGCTTTTCTTCATTTGGTTGCAGAATGCCACTTACGTACTTTCCGAAATATGGGCAAACGACGAAGTTGTGAGGGAAAGTTTGGGTATTCACAAGGTAAATACGTACTCCAAAGTTCTGCGGCAGGACTATTTCCCTTCTTGGTGCATGTTTGAAATTTTTTCTGAGCTATAGTTTCAGGTCAGCTTTGGTTAAAATAAATACTCAACTCTTTTTCAGGGAACAGTTCCAACATGGATAAGACATGCTCAGTTTCCCTACATATATGACATCAACAGTACAGTGGGGTACCATTTAAGCTTGTTCACCAAAGGATATCGAGGCATGGTGTACAGGCAAGAGTGAACTTATACTAGCTAATGCTAATGAGTGGCATGATTATATTAGAGCAACTCTAGCATATCCTTCAATAGTCCTCATGCCTAAAAAAAGCCAATTTAGGGTATAAAATTCCTACAAGTCTTTGGGTGTACCCTATAAACAGCCCCTCCATACCCAATATATTGGATATGCAATACCCAAACTGAAATTTTCATCGACTTGGCATGCAGGTAGTTTCATCTGTTCAAACCCTAAATAGCCAGAGATTTTTTTGGGAGATACGCTAAAACAAATTGTAGGGTGTAGATTTTGAGGTATCTGGTAGAGTTGCTATCAGTGTTGTTGGCACGATAATCAGATCACTGAACTTGTAGCTATTAGGCAGGGAAACTAATATGCATGCTCAGTGCTATCACTTTCAGGTTAGTTTATTATCTCCGAATTGCTTTGCTGCGCAACTTTATACTGATCAAGCGTGCTCCTCCAATGCTGCAGCGGCGACCATGATAGCGAAATATCTTTAATTGGCACCCAAGCATGGATCAGATACCTTAACCTCTCCATCACAGATGAATGGCGACCATGGTATGTGGGCGGCCAAGTCGCAGGGTAAGAACCGAGACACTGTTGTTATACATATGTACAATCATTTCACTCACAAATGTACTAGTGATGAAGATGTTGGTGCCAAGTGGTGGGCCCTATAGAGTATCCAATACACTCTAGTTAGAATAGCCTAGACTATGTGCAATGTTCAGAATGATATGTATTCGTGATAGGAGAGAGCATTACTGTGCTAATTAGCGGAATGCAGCATTCTTAGCTAATTATATTTGTAAACTATTGTTTGGATGTCTTATACATTGCCTTTCTTTTCTTATTTTTCTTAGATTTACAAGAACTTACTCCAATAATTTTACATACGCAACCGTGAAGGTACGTGGTATATGCTTGACTGCTCTCTGTTGGATGGAATATACATATAATGAAGCAAATGAGTTGATTGATTAATGTTCTTGTAGGGTGCTGGCCACACAGCTCCTGAGTATATGCCCAGGGAGTGTCTAGCTATGATTGATAGATGGCTTTCCGGTGAACCCCTTTGATCGATTGCGGCATGTGAACAATAAAAGAGTGATTATGTGTATACTTCTCCAATTTGCTTGGCTGTGCAACTGTATAGGCATAAGATGTGATCCTCCAATGCTGCACTCAAAACCAGGAAACAAATTGATGTGCGTCTAGGAACATACAGATCTTCTGTTGTATTCAAAAAAATTAAGAGAAGTGTACTACGATAATTTTAGAGTTTCATGAGCCTCTTTGTAATAATTCCTGCATGTAAATGCACTTCTTCAAATGTCCGATAAAGTGAAATTCGTATACTGTATGAAATAGGAATAAACATTTCATAGCAAACACAACAAAGATGATGCATCTTACTACATAATATCCTTCGAGAGACGCACATGATAATTGTGCATGGGATACAACAATTACAATGAAGAAAATCCATAAACAGAGCTAGGATGCAAATATTTTACTCCCTCCTATCCAAATTAGTTGACTCAAATTTGTCAAGATACGGATGTAAATACTAAATCATGTCTAGATATAATCGAATCTAAACAAATCTAAGTCAAATAACTTGGGTCGGAGGGAGTATTGATTAGCGCCAAATCATGCAGGCCATTGGTGTAGAAAAGTTTCAGGTCTCAGCTGGAGGCGGGAGCAGCCGTAGTTGTGAGGTTGCCATTGCCAGTACCACGATTGTAAGATCTAAGCTGCTCAACAAGAAAGGCGGCGACCTGACGTCTGGCCCTGATCTGGAGCGAATTGCCGGCTGTTTGGTGGTGCCCGGTGTCATTATTTCTTGCGAGGCGTTCTCTTGGACTCATTCTTCGATTTATGATGATGCTCAATTGCTCATCTCATGGAAGAGCATTGTTGGTAGCTGGACGTGGTTAAGGCTTCAGCACCAACAGGCCAACGGCACCAGCGTGGATTGCTTGCTAAGCGGCCGGCAATCTTTTTTTTGCCATTTCGAAAGAATTCTTTATTTACATGACTAGTCTTAATTTGTGTGGGCCTGATCTTTTCTTTTTTCAAGAAAAATTATATAAAAATACTATTACACTATATGTATCTTTTTTAGTTTCTTATATGTGTCCATTATTATCAAGTACATACAAAGCAGCAAATGCGTTAAAAACTAAATATGCTAAAGACTTACGTCGTCTCCGTGAGAACCAGGGTACCCCAGATCCTATGGGCGGGCCGCGACCCCGAGACCGAAGAGCCCTCATGGGGGGCAACCAGGATCCTACCCGGGAACCCGGTAACGCCTCCTTGGGACTCAAGGGCGCTCGGGGAGCAACTCTCAGACATGAATCAGATTGATGGGACGGAACAAAGCGTTGCCATGCGCAGACACGGCAGGCCATGCGGTCAGGCCGTAGAAACGCCTTGCCACGTTGTAGCCATGCACACAACGCATCTCCGCGTGGTGACCGATCCTTGTGGTGTCCCCTGCCACTATAAAAGGAGGTCTAGGTCGGTCAAGAGGAGGGAAGAACTAGTTGAGTTCTTCCCCGAGAACATATTATGTAATCATGTGATCATTCACCAGATAGTTGATAGTTGTAGTACGTATGGATCCGCACATCGCGACCTGGACCTAAGAAAAAACATGTGTCCCTGTGTGATTGTGTGTTCGTCTCAATCGTCGATTGAGCTCACCGGACGTTGCGGCCCTGGATGGACTAAAAAGGGGACCTCTCATCCCCGGTGTCGAAATCTCATATACAACATATAGAGCGTCAGGTAGGAGAATATCATTTTGCGGCCCAAAAGTTGGGGCGTCCAGGCAACACGGTACCCAAGTTGCCTATAATCAGCCACGATGACTACAGTTGGCATGCTAAATACGCAGATGGTCTTTTTCGGCATGAATTCAACTTTACGTTTCAATACAAAATATTAGGCTAACGGCCGTCAAGTTGGCCCTCCTGTCAGTTCTCGCTGTTATGTCGCTCCCGTCGCTTAGGCGTTAATTAGGCTTGCAGCGTTGGCGCCTGCATCCATTACGCGTCTTCTTCTTCCGCGGAGCGGCAATCTATGGTCGCGGCCATACGAACCTACTCGGCCCCGCTCTCCTCCCCATCCCGAGTCGGAGCCTGTCCTCACCATGGCCGCACCCATGGCACAACTCGGGGACGAGAATTGGTTTCCGGTGAGATCTGTCACTATGTCGACCATGTTCGGTCCTGTTTTCCTCCTCCAGAATCCGAGCTCGCCGTCACCGTGGTCGCACCCGCACCAATTCTGCCACCCCTACCGAGGTCTCTGTGGTAGCTTAAGTTCTGCCATGTTGAACCTTTAAGCGAATTCGGAGCTGGGCGGCGGTAACCATTGTTGAACTTGTAAGGAATTTGCTAAAGACTGTGTGCCGTGCCAAGGTCTTCGGCTGATGCATTCGGCTTCTGCCAACATCCACCGCCTATGTGAGATCATTTAGTTACTTTAATACAAAATTTTGACCAATTTAACTTGTTGATGTATTCCTTGACAGCTATAATATAATCGAGCACTAGAAATATTTTGTAGTGTGCTTGAGCATGATCAGTAATATAATTGAACAATAGAAATTTTAAGGCACTCCATATAAAGAAGTAGATTAATATATATATATATATATAGAAGGTTCACCACGGACACCACACGAATATGCCACACACAGGTAATAATAATTAACTAAAACAAAATAAAAGTAGGGGCATCAGCAGGAGGCCGGGACACGGAGACGCCTAGCAGGACAGGGGCATATCAGCAGGAGGCAGGGATAGCCTAGTCGAGGGGATACAGGCCAGTCCTGACATAATCCCGGAGGAATTTGCCGAAGGCTGCGTGCCGCGCGAAGGTAATTGACTTATGCCTTCTGCCTCCGCCTCTGGCAACGCCCACCGCGTGTTGGATCATGCTATCGAGGTCCAGGTTGATTGCTCTGTGACAGAATGGGCAAAATAGTCCCCCCTACGGTAGAAACGGATTAGCCCACATCGTAACTGCCTCAGCACGTAGCGGCTCTCGTTGTCCCTGGATTCCTTGTTATCGTCCACTTCATCATTATTCTCCTATTGATTTTTAAGAACATAACTTAAAACTCATACATATGATTTAATTGTATTACAACTCAAGAATTGACAACATGTATATGTAAGACAATATATGCGTGGATATCAAAGAGAAAGCATCTCAGCAATAGTTTGATCAGTTCATATATCATTTCATCTCAACACAATGATAAATAATTGCATCAGAGTGTATGTAGAATAAAGATTGTGGCCTCATAAATTTATTCAGGGATGAAGTTAGTGAACCAAGTAACAATTGCACAATCTATATTGTTCTTGTACATCGCCCCAGGTTCACTAACTTATCTCTGAAAAAATCTGACACCAATGTGTCTGCCTCTCTTTTAGGACAAATTTGAATCATTGGCCATAATAAGAAATTGAAATGTAATCGTATAAAACAATATTCAGGGATATACATAGTCAGGTATAAAAAAAGCCTAAATATTGTAATTATAAATAAAAACCAAACAATTAATCTTTAGGTACATGTTAAAAATACTTATGATCAAAACCATTCATTTACATATGCATCATAGGAATCATTCAAAGATCAAAAACAAATCAAGGATCATATATGTAGTTCCATATGAGAATAAATCAAGGGCCTCATAATTTGTTTCAGAGATGGAGTTGTAGAACTAAAGTACCAATAACAGAACCTATATTCTTTGTGTGCATTGCTGCCTCAGATTCACCAACCCATCCCTAAAACACGACACCATCATACGTGTCTCCCCTTGAACTCTTTTGGTGCAAATTTCATTCATCGTCCTCAGTGACAAACTGAAATGTAATTCTTATACACTATCAATGCATGGAATAGATAATTCAAATATCATAGTTCTATGAATGTAGAATAAAGATTGCGGCCTCATAAGTTTCTTCAGAGATGGCGTAAGCGAACCAAGTAACAATTGCACAACTTATATTGATCTTGTACATGGCCCCAGGTTCGCTAACTCACCCCTGAAAAAATCTGACACCAATGTGTCTGCCTCTCTTTGGGGCAAATTTGAATCATTGGCCACAATAATAAATTGAAATGTAATCGTACAAAACAATATTTAGGGATATACATATGCATCATACGATGCATTCATATATCAGAAACAATACAAAGATTATATATATAGGTACCATATGAGAATAAATTTAGGGCCTCATTTTTTCAGGGATGGAGTCAGAGAACCAAAATACCAACATCACAACCTATATTGTTCATGTGCATTACTGCCTCATGTTCACTAACCATCCCTAAGAAAACGACACCATCAGATGCCCTTGCACTATTTTGGGGCAAAATTGAATCATTGGGCTCAGTAAGGAATAGAAATGTAATGTTATAGGCATGTTGTGTATCGAAATAAACACTCAACTAGCAAACTCAACTAGATGACAGATGAGCAGATTAAGGTTTTGTGACTAGATGGCAGATGCATCAATCGACCGATCGAACCATATATATACTACCCTAGTTCAAGAGCAAAAGAATCTGTACACGATTGAGCAAATCCTATGTATGAATAGTGAAATCTGCGGCTGCGACTAGAGAAGCTAGAAATGTAGTACCTCAGACTCCTCATCAGGGACCTGCTCCTCGAACTCGTCATTCTTCGTGATTGCGTCGAAGATTTCTTGGACGGCGATGGGGCCATTGATGTAGAGCACCGGATTGCCTCCGCCTGCCTCTTGCCCTCCATCCAGATCTACCACCGGCACCACGACGTTGTCGGCCACGATGTTGTCGGCCACCTGCTGCTCGATGGCGATGGCTACTAGCTGGATGGATGAGCTTGAACCCTCGACGGCACAGTGACGAGCGGCGTTCGTGTCCGGAGAAGACGCCTCCGCCTGCTTGGCGACGACCGAGCCATCTGCTACTGCGCCTTCAACTGGCTTCACCTCCGGCTCGTCTCCATGCGTACGCTTCATGGCGCACCTAGGGAAGGAGGTAGTGCAAGCGAAGGAGCTTCGGCACGCACGGTAGGTGAAGATTGGGATTTTGGGACTAGACAGATGGGTGAAAATGACACGAGCACATGGAAGAAGAAGGCCGAGCGTGTTTATAAACACTTGACCTTTCGTAGTCCTCGAGTGGACACGTGTGGTGGGTGGGGGGGTAGGGCTACCACGATCTCCACCTTTTTTTGGGTTCCTTTTTTGAAACAACCATGATCTCCACTTTAGAGCTGCATTGAAAACACGCGCATGGCAGATCTCGATTCCACTGCATGCAAGTGGCGCGGAACCAATTTCTAGCAACGTTAGATCTACTCGAGGGGGCCTTGACTCATGGAAATTACTTGCGGTAGGGCCCAGTTGGAAGTGAGATTGAGAGCGCTGCGTAAAAATGAGATATGTCTTATTAAAATCAAGTGGCAATAAATTGCAAAGTCCCGTCGACAACCTGCACTCGATGACCCCATTGCCCTAATATGTGTTGCAGTAGTAGCCTTTGCAGACTAGATTAAACGTGACATGACCACTCGACGACTTTTTCCATGGACGGCATCGTGTTCCTTCTTGTAGAAGTCTCGCTGAGGGAGACGTCCATGCTGCCATACGCTGTACCGTGAAGGGCACGACGTGTGCAATGATCCTCGTTGGATCACACAGGATCAACGGTTGGTGTGCACGATCCGCGTGACAACTATGACAACCAATCAGGGCGTAGCAGACAGAGTGAGCACAAGTTTGGGCTTCTACGAAAGAGAGAGAGAGAGAGGGCAAAACTGAGTAGTATCAAAAAAACAAGGGCAAAACTGAGTAGTATAAAAATGGAAAGTGAGTGTCTTGTACAATGAAATACATCATGGCATACATCAAATTATGCAAAGATAGATCCACTAGAGTTTATTGGATGTGTGTGTAGGGTTTTGTAGCATGGAAAACAAAAATTTTCTACCGCATACAAACAAACAAGCCAAGATCTATCTACTAGATTTTAGCAACGAGACGATGGAATAACTCACCCTCGAAGATTCCAAAGTGTTTAACGAGAGCAGATTCTCGTGGGTGATGTAGTCGTACTCTTTCCGATCTCAAGATCGCGTAGACGATCCTTCCGGCGCTGCGTTCCGGCAGCGCTCCCGCAGTCGGTCACACGTTCGGTACTCGACGAAGACCTTCCTCTCCCTTGTTCCAGCAGGCAGCGGAGGTTGTAGCACTCTACTCACGATTCCGGCAGCACGACGGCGTGGTACCAAGTAGAGGGAGATCTCTGAGGCTTCGCCTTGGCCGGGCAGTATGGTGGAGTATGAGAGAGCTCTTGGTGATCTAGGGTTTAGACACACCAATTATAAGGCTCTAAACCGGAGGCTAGGGCAATTAGAAGCTCTAACTTGACGGCTTGGGAGAAATCCCTAGGCTGTGGCTAGGGTTTAGGTTTAGAGGAGAGGGACTTGTGTGCTAGGAGGGGCAGCCCTGCCCCTCCCTTTATAGGTGGGAGGCGCGGCCAAGGGGAGGGGAGTCCCTCCCCAACTCGGCTTGGAGGTGGGCCGGCGGTTGGAGGAGGGAATCCCTCCCCAACTCGGTTTCCCACTCCTCCTCTTTCCAAAACTTGTCGTTTGACTTTCAAACTAGCCGTTTGACTTTTCAATTTAGGATTTAAATAAACCCTTTATTTTGGACAGCAAAGACACCTAGTACATGATGCAATCATTCCAACTTACAATGACACATTCATGTACCCTTCCCCCCCGGAGTGCCGGACATTCCGGAACCTTCTAGAATGTTCCCGATGAAAACACCGGAACCATTCCCCAACTCCGAAACGGGACTTTCCTTATATGAATCTTATTCTCCGGACCAGTCCGGATCTCCTCGTGATATCCCGAATCCCATTCGAGACTCCGAACAACATTCGGTCTCTTTCTCATCATTCCATAACTACTCAAACAACGTCGAATCCTTAAGTGTGTCTCCCTACGGTTCGTGAATTATGCGGACATGATCGAGACACTTCTCCGAACAATAACCAATAGAGGAATCTGGAAATTCATATGGCTCCCACATATTTCTACGATTACTTTGCGATCGAATGAACCACTTACATACGATATCAATTTCCCTTTGTCTCACGATAGTTTACTTATCCGAGGTTATGATCGTCGGTATCTCTGCATACCTAGTTCAACCTCGTTACTGATAAGTACTCTTTTCTCGTTCCCGTGATATGTGATCCCTTGTGAGCCAGTCACATGCTTGCAAGCTAATTGGATGACATTTCACCGAGAGGGCCCAGAGTATATCTATCCGTCATATGGATGGACAAATCCCACTCTTGATCCATGTGTTTCAACCAATACTTTCTGAACACTCAATGCCACCTTTATAGCCACCCAGTTACGGTGCGGTGTTTGATGTTATGAAAGCATCCATCCGGTAAAGGTGATATGCATGATCTCATGGTCGAAGGAATTAGATAACTATGTATCAGAAAGCATATAGCAATTGAACTATTAAAATGACTTGATCTTTATGCTACGCTTATCTATAGGAGTATGTCCACCATATCATTCTCCTAACGATATGATCTTGTTGTTAATAACATCTCAATGTTCATGATAGGGAAACAACAATCATCTATTAACCAACAAGCTAGTATTATATAGAGGCTTTACTAGGGACTTCAAATTAAGTTTACAAATCACACAAGTATTAATGTTTCCTTGTTAATACTATTATAGCATGAATGTAAACATTTATCATAAACACAAAGATATAATAATAACTACATTTA
The DNA here is from genome assembly GCA_023614405.1 of Avena insularis. Classification (NCBI taxonomy): domain Eukaryota; kingdom Viridiplantae; phylum Streptophyta; class Magnoliopsida; order Poales; family Poaceae; genus Avena; species Avena insularis. Next base: position 372,005,533 of record CM042689.1, read on the forward strand.
TTATTGCCTCTAGGGCATATCTCCAACAGTCTCCCACTTGCACTAGAGTCATCTAATCTAGATTACATGGTAATATACCGAACACCCATGGCAGTTTGGTGCTGGTCATGTTTTGCCCTCGGGAGAGGTTTAGTCAACGGATCCGCCACATTCAGATCTGTGTGTACTTTGCAAATCTTTATATCCCCATCTTGGATATGTTCTCGAATAGCGTGAAAACGTAGCTTGATGTGCTTCAGCTTCTTGTGTGACCTTGGTTCTTGCGCATTGGCTATGGCGCCCATGTTATCACAAAGAGATAGACATTGGGTCCAGCGCACTAGGAACCACACCCAGCTCTGTAATGAACTCTTTCATCCATATTGCTTCTTGTGAAGCCTCCGAAGCAGCCATGTATTCCGATTCAGTTGAAGATCTCGCCACAATGCTTTGCTTTGCACTCCTCCAGCTAACTGCTACACCATTCAAAATAAATACGTATCCAGATTGTGATTTAGAATCATCCGGATCGGTGTTCCAACTAGCGTTGGTGTAACCATTAACAACGAGCTGTTCATCACCTCCATAAGAAAGAACCATATCCTTAGTTCTTCTCAAGTACTTAAGGATGTTTTTGACCGCTGTCCAATGATCCACTCCTGGGTCACTTTGATATCTGCTAGTCAAACTAACAGCATATGCAATGTCGGGTCTAGTACATAGCATGGCATACATTAGAGATCCTATGGCTGAGGCATAGGGAGTCTTACTCATCCTTTCTCTATCTTCTGCCGATGTCGGACTCTGAGTTTTACTCAAGGTCGTATTGGGCAACATGGGCAAGAACCCTTTCTTGCTATCTTCCATTCCAAACCTCTTTAGAACTTTGTCCAAATATGTACTATGTGACAATGATATTTGGCGTTTCGATCTATCTCTATAAATCTTTATGCCTAATATGTAAGTTGCTTCGCCAAGATCCTTCATTGAAAAACTATTATTCAAGTATTCCTTGACACTATTAAGAAGGTCTACATCATTCCCAATCAACAATATGTCATCTACATATAGTATTAAGAATGTTACAGAGCTCCCACTCACTTTCTTGTAAATACAAGCTTCTCCATAAGTTTTTATAAAACCAAAACTTTTGATTACCTTATCAAAACGTTGATTCCAACTTCGGGATGCTTGCTTCAATCCATAGATGGACCGTTGAAGTTTGCATACCTTGTTAGCATCTTTAGGATCGACAAAACCTTTGGGTTGCATCATATACAACTCTTCATCAATGTCACCATTGAGGAATGCTGTTTTGACATCCATCTGCCATATCTCATAATCGTAATATGCAGCGATTGCTAACATAATCCTCACAGACTTTAGCTTCGCTACTGGTGAGAAAGTCTCATCGTAGTCAACTCCTTGAATTTGTCGAAACCCTTTTGCGACAAGTCGAGCTTTATAGACAGTAACATTACCATCAGCATCTGTTTTCTTCTTGAAGATCCATTTGTTCTCGACAGCCTTTCGGCCATCCGGTAAGTCCACCAAAGTCCATACTTGGTTTTCGTACATGGATCCAATCTCGGATTTCATGGCTTCCTGCCATTTATTGGAATCTGGGCTCATCATTGCTTCCTCATATGTCTCAGGGTCATCGGTGTTGTCCACCAACATGACACTCATAACGGGATCATACCAATGAGGTGTACGAGTTCTCGTTGACCTGCGAGGCTCTGTAGCAACTTCGACCGAAGTTTCATGATCATCATCATTAGCTTCCTCTCTAATTGGTGCAGGCACCACAGGAACTTCTTCCGGCGCTACGCTACTCGCAATTTCGAGAGAAGGTTCGACAACCTCGTCGAGTTCTACTTTCCTTCCAGTCACTTCTTTCGAGAGAAATTCCTTCTCTAGAAAGGATCCATTCTTGGCAACGAAGATTTTGCCTTCGGATCTATGATAGAAAGTATACCCAATAGTTTCCTTCGGGTATCCTATGAAGACGCATTTTTCCGCTTTGGGTTCAAGCTTGTCCGGCTGTAACTTCTTTACATAGGCTTCGCATCCCCAAACTTTAAGGAACGACAATTTAGGTTTCTTCCCAAACCATAATTCATACGGTGTCGTTTTAACGGATTTAGACGGTGCCCTATTTAAAGTGAATGCTGTTTCTAATGCATAACCCCAAAATGATAGCGGTAAATCTGTAAGTGACATCATAGAACGAACCATATCTAAGAGAGTTCGATTACGACGTTCAGACACACCATTACGCTGTGGTGTTCCCGGCGGTGTCAATTGTGAAAGTATTCCGCATTTCTTCAAATGCTCGCCAAACTCGTAACTTAGATATTCACCTCCACGATCAGAACGTAGAAATTTAATCTTCTTGTTACGTTGATTCTCTACCTCACTTTGAAATTCCTTAAACTTCTCGAAAGTTTTGGATTTATGTTTCATGAAATAGATATACCCATATCTACTCAAGTCATCCGTGAAGGGAAGAACATAACGATAACCATCATGCGATGCTACACTCATTGGACCACACATCGGTATGTATGATTTCCAATAAGTCCGTAGCTCGCTCCATCATACCAGAAAATGGAGTCTTAGTCATTTACCCATTAGACATGCTTCATATCTTTCAAGTGATTCAAAATCAAGTGATTCAAGAAGTCCATCGAATGGAGTTTCTTCATACGCTTCACTCCAATGTGACCAAGGCAGCGATTGCCACATATAGGTCGAGTTATCGCTGATTTCAAACGTTTAGCTTCAATGTTATTAATATGTGTATTTCCACCATCGAGATTCAACAAGAATAGACCATCTATCAAAGGTGCATGTGCATAAAACATATTACTCATATAAATCGAACAACCATTATTCTCGGATTTAAACAAGTAACCGTCTTGCAATAAACAAGATCCCGATATAATGTTCATGCTCAACGCAGGCACCAAATAACAATTATTTAAGTATAAAACTAATCCCGATGGTAGATGAAGGGGTAGCGTGCCGACCGCGATCACATCAACCTTTGATCCGTTTCCTACGCGCATCGTCACCTCGTTCTTCACTAGCTTCCGTTTATTCTGCAGCTCCTGTTTCGAGTTACAAATATGAGCAACCGAACCAAAGATCAAATACCTGTGCACTACTACGAATACTAGTGAGATACACATCAATAACATGTATATCAGATATACCTTTCTTCTTGATGTTGCCGTTCTTCAAATCCGCCAAGTACTTTGGGCAATTCCGCTTCCAGTGACCTTCTCCCTTGCAGTAAAAGCACTCAGTATCAGGCTTGGGTCCAGCCTTGGTCTTCTTCATCGGTGTGGTAACTTTCTTACCACCCTTCTTGAAGTGTCCCTTCTGCTTAGACTTGCCTTTCTTGAATTTGGTGGTCTTATTGACCAACAACACTTGGTGCTCTTTCTTGATCTCCACTTCTGCAGACTTTAACATAGCAAACAGTTCTGGCAACTGCTTGTTCATGTTCTGCATGTTGTAGTTCATCACAAAGTTCTTGTAACTTGGTGGCAGTGATTGGAGGACACGGTAAATCCCCAAAGCATTAGGAATCACTATACCCAAGCTTTGAAGTTTGTTTGCGTGCCTAGACATCTTAAGCACATGCTCACTGACGGAGCTGCCCTCTTCCATCTTGCAGTTAAAGAACTTTTCAGAAGCCTCATAACTCTCAATCGCCGCGTGAGTCTCAAAGATCAATTTGAGATCACGGACAATATCATGTGGGTCTGAATTCTCAAACCTTTTCTGAAGCTCCGATTCTAAACCATACAAGATAGCACACTGAACTATGGAGTACTGATTCTTCCGAGCAAGGTAAACATTCTTTACTTCATCGGTAGCATCAGCTGCAGGTGGGTCACCCAGTGGTGCATCCAGCACATAGGTCAAATTACCAGCTGTGAGGACAATCCTCAAATTGGGGAACCAATCCGCGAAGTTGCTTCCATTGTTTTTCAACTTTTCTTTCTCTAGGAACGCATTAAAATTGATGGTAGGGGCTGCCATTGATCTACAACATATTTGCAATAGTTTAGACTAAGTTTATGACAAATTGAGTTCATATTAATAATAAAGTTTTAATCTAGGTGAACTCCCACTCAAAACAACATCCCTCACATTGTTTTAGTGATCACACGAACCAAATCCACCATATCAAAACCGATCATCACGAGAGTTGATATAGTTTCAATGGTGAACAATCGACATGTTCATCATATCTACTATATGATTCATGCTTTACCTTTCGGTGATTCGTGTTCCTGAGACCATGTCTGTACATGCTAGGCTCGTCAAGATCAAACCTTAGCTACCGCATAAGCAAATCTGGCTTGCTTACGTTGTATACACTTGCGGAATCTAACACACCCGATCATCACGTGGTGCTTCGAAACAACATGCTTTAGCAACGGTGCATACTAAGGGTGAACACTTTAGAACTTGAAATTTATGTGCATGAGGGATCATCTTATAATGCTACCGTCGTCTACTAAGCAATACAAGATGCATAAAGGATTAACATCACATGCAATTCATAATATGTGATATGATATGGCCTTTCTTCTTTGTGCTTCCGATCTCCATCTTCAAGCACGAACATGATCTCCATCATCACCGGCATTGCATCAAGGTCAATGACGCTTCTCCATGGTTGTCGTCCACCGGCTTCAACTATTACAACTACTTTGAATAGACACGCGGGTCTTAACATAAATTAAAGACAACCATATGGCTCCTTCCGGTTGCCAACTTACAATAAGGAACATTGCATACATCAAATATAATCACAATCATGGCCATATCACATCACTGCACACCCCTGCAAAACAAAGTTAGACGCCTCTACTTTCTTTGCATATTTTACGTGGTTTGGGGCTTTCAATAAGTGTCGTTCTAACTTACGAACAAGAACCACAACATTGATACTAGTATTGTTAATCACCCGTTGTAAATTGGATCTCCACTATGCTGGGAGAAACAGGCACCCACAAAGCCACTTATGCAAAACGAGTTGCATGTCAAGCGTGGAGCAAGTCTCATGAACGATGTCATGTAAGGTTAGCCGGGCGCTTCATCCCAACATCCATAAGATGCAAAGTACACAAGAAGCAATCGACAATAAAAGCATCAATGCCCACAATGACCATTGTGTTCTACTCGGCAACAGATCTACATATAGACACGGCTCGATACCTTGTAGGGTTTCGTAGCATGGAAAACAAAAATTTCTACGCATACAAACAAACAAGCCAAGATCTATCTACTAGATTGTAGCAGGACGATGGAATAACTCACCCTCGAAGATTCCAAAGTGTTTAACGAGAGCAGATTCTCGTGGGTGATGTAGTACTCTTTCCGATCTCAAGATCGCGTGAGCGATCCTTCGGTCAGTGTTCCGCAGCGCTCCGCAGTCGGTCACACGTTCGTTACTCGGCAAAGACCTTCCTCTCCCTTGTTCCAGCAGGCAGCGGAGGTTTTAGCACTCTCCTCGCGATTCGGCGGACTGGGCGTGGTACCGAAGTAGAGGGAGATCTCGCAGGGCTTCGCCTTAAGCCGGAGCGAGTATGGTGGAGTATGAGAGAGCTCTTGGTGATCTAGGGTTTAGACACACCAATTAGAAGGCTCTAAACCGGAGGCTAGGGCAATTAGAAGCTCTAACTTGACGGCTTGGGAGAAATCCCTAGGCTGTGGCTAGGGTTTAGATTTAGAGGAGAGGGACTTGTGTGCTAGGAGGGGCAGCCCTGCCCCTCCCTTTATAGGTGGGAGGCGCGGCCAAGGGGAGGGGAGTCCCTCCCCAACTCGGCTTGGAGGTGGGCGGCGGTTGGAGGAGGGAATCCCTCCCCAACTCGGTTTCCCACTCCTCCTCCTCTTTCCAAAACTTGTCGTTTGACTTTCAAACTAGCCGTTTGACTTTTCAATTTAGGATTTAAATAAACCCTTTATTTTGGACAGCAAAGACACCTAGTACATGATGCAATCATTCCAACTTACAATGACACATTCATGTACCCTTCCCCGAGTGCGGACATTCGGAACCTTCTAGAATGTTCCGATGAAAACACCGGAACCATTCCCCAACTCCAAACGGACTTTCCTTATATGAATCTTATTATCCGGACCATTCGGATCTCCTCGTGATATCCTGAATCCCATTCGAGACTCTGAACAACATTGGTCTCTTTCTCATCAGTCCATAACTACTCAAACAACGTCGAATCCTTAAGTGTGTCTCCCTACGGTTCGTGAATTATGCGGACATGATCGAGACACTTCTCCGAACAATAACCAATAGAGGAATCTGGAAATTCATATGGCTCCCACATATTTCTACGATTACTTTGCGATCGAATGAACCACTTACATACGATATCAATTTCCCTTTGTCTCACGATAGTTTACTTATCCGAGGTTATGATCGTCGGTATCTCTGCATACCTAGTTCAACCTCGTTCGATAAGTACTCTTTTCTCGTTCGTGATATGTGATCCCTTGTGAGCCAGTCACATGCTTGCAAGCTAATTGGATGACATTTCACCGAGAGGGCCCAGAGTATATCTATCCGTCATATGGATGGACAAATCCCACTCTTGATCCATGTGTTTCAACCAATACTTTCTGAACACTCAACGCCACCTTTATAGCCACCCAGTTACGGTGTGGTGTTTGATGTTATGAAAGCATCCATCCGGTAAAGGTGATATGCATGATCTCATGGTCGAAGGAATTAGATAACTATGTATCAGAAAGCATATAGCAATTGAACTATTAAAATGACTTGATCTTTATGCTACGCTTATCTATAGGAGTATGTCCACCATATCATTCTCCTAACGATATGATCTTGTTGTTAATAACATCTCAATGTTCATGATAGGGAAACCACAATCATCTATTAACCAACAAGCTAGTATTATATAGAGGCTTTACTAGGGACTTCAAATTAAGTTCACAAATCACACAAGTATTAATGTTTCCTTGTTAATACTATTATAGCATGAATGTAAACATTTATCATAAACACAAAGATATAATAATAACTACATTTATTATTGCCTCTAGGGCATATCTCCAACAGTGTTTTCTTCTCATAAACCATAAATGGATCCACCAGAGTTATTGCATGTGTGTTCTTCCCACAAACCACACATGGATCCACCAGTGTCATTGCATGTCTGTTATTTTCATGAAGCACGGCTAGGGTCATTGCATGTCCGTTCATTCCACAAACCACATATGGATCCACCAGTGTCATTGGATGTGTGTTCTTTTCATGAACCACAACTAGAGTCATTGCATGTCTTTTCTGTTCACAAACCACACATGGATCCACCAGTGTGATTGCATGTGTGTTCTTTTAACAAACCACAACTAGAGTCATTGCATGTCTGTTCTTTTCACAAACCACATATGGATCCACCAGTGTCATTGCATGTGTGTTCTTTTCATGAACCACAACTAGAGTCAATGCATGTGTGTTCTTCTCACAAACCACATAAGGATCCACCAGTGTCATTGGATGTGTGTTCTTTTCATGAACCACATCCAGTGTCATTGCATGTTTGTTCTTTCCACAAACCACATAAGGATCCACCAGTGTCATTGGATGTGTGTTCTTTTCATGAACCACACCTAGAGTCATTGCATGTCTATTCTTTCCACAAACCACATATGGATCCACCAGTGCAATTGCATGTCTGCTCTTTTCAAGAACCACACCTAGAGTCATTGCATGTCTGTTCTTTTCACAAACCACACATGGATCCACCAGTATAATTGGATGTGTGTTCTTTTCACAAACCACAGCTAGAGTCATTGCATGTCTGTTCTTTTCACAAACCACATATGGATCCATCAGTGTCAATGCATGTCTGTTCTTTTCATTAACCACAGCTAGAGTCATTGCGTGACTGTTCTTTCCACAAACCACATAAGGATACACTAGTGTCATTATACCTGTGTTTTTTCATGAACCGCACCTAGAGTCATTGCATGTCTGTTCTTTTCACAAACCACACATGGATCCACCAGTGTCATTGGATGTGTTTTCTTTTCACAAACCATAGCTAGAGTCATTGCATGTCTGTTCTTTTCACAAACCACATATGGACCCACTAGTGTCATTGCATGTGTGTTCTTTTCATGAACCACAACTAGAGTCATTGCATGTCTATTCTTCTCACAAACCACAGATGGATCCAGCAATGTCATTGGATGTGTGTTCTTTTCATGAACTACACCCAGTGTCATTGCATGTGTGTTCTTCTCACAAACCACATCTGGAACCACCAGTGTCATTGCATATGTGTTATTTTCATGAACCACAGCTAGAGTCATTGCATGTGTGTTCTTCTCAACAACCATAGAAGGATCAACCAGTGTCATTGGATGTGTGTTCTTTTCATGAACCACACCAAGTGTCATTGCATGTCTGTTCTTTGCACAAACCACATAAGGATCCACCAGTGTCATTGGATGTGTGTTCTTTTCATGAACCACACCTAGAGTCATTGCATGTCTGTTCTTTCCAGAAACCACACACGGATCCACCAGTGTCATTGGATGTTTGTTCTTTTCATTAACCACATAAGGATCCACCAGTGTCATTGGATGTGTGTTCTTTTCATGAACCACACCCAGTGTCATTGCATGTCTGTTCTTTCCACAAACCACATATGGATCCACTAGTGTCATTGCATGTCTGTTCTTTTCATTAACCACAACTAGAGTCATTGCATGTCTGTTCTTTCCACAAACCACATAAGGATCCACCAGTGTCATTGGATGTGTGTTCTTTTCTTGAACCACACCTACAGTCATTGCATGTCTGTTCTTTTCACAAACCACACATGGAGCCACCAGTGTCATTGCATGTCCGTTCTTTTCACAAACCACAGATAGAGTCATTGCATGTTTGTTCTTTCCACAAACCACAATAAGGATCCACCAGTGTCATTGTATGTGTGTTCTTTTCATGAACCACACCTAGAGTCATTGCACGTGTGTTCTTTTCACAAACCACACATGGATCCACCAGTGTCATTGCATGTCTATTCTTTAAACAAACCACACCCAGTGTCATTGCATGTGTGTTCTTCTCACAAACCACATAAGGATCCACTAGTGTCATTGATTGTGTGTTCTTTTCATGAACCACACCTAGAGTCATTGGATGTCTGTTCTTTCCACAAACCACATATGGATCCACCAGTGCGATTGCATGTGTGTTCTTTTCATGAACCACACCTAGAGTCATTGCATGTCTGTTCTTTTCACAAACCACACATGGATCCACCAGTGTGATTGCATGTGTGTTCTTTTCACAAACCACAACTAGAGTCATTGCATGTGTGTTCTTCTCACAAACCACATACGGATCCACCAGTGTCATTTCATGTGTGTTCTTTTCATGAACCACAGCTGGAGTCATTGCATGTGTGTCCTTCTCACAAACCACATAAGGGTCCACCAGAGTTATTGGATGTGTGTTCTTTTCATGAACCACACCCAGTGTCATTGCATGTGTGTTCTTCTCACAAACCACACATGGATCCACCAGTGTCATTGCATGTGTGTTCTTTTCACAAACCACTGCTAGAGTCATTGCATGTATGTTCTTTTCACAAACCACATATGGATCCACTAGTGTCATTGTAGGTGTGTTCTTTTCATGAACCACAACTAGAGTCATTGCATGTCTGTTCTTCTCACAAACCACAAATGGATCCACCAATGTCATTGGATGTGTGTTCTTTTCATGAACTACACCCAGTGTCATTGCATGCGTGTTCTTCTCACAAACCACATCTGGAACCACCAGTGTCATTGCATGTGTGTTATTTTCATGAACCACAGCTAGAGTCATTGCATGTGTGTTCTTCTCAACAACCATAGAAGGATCAACCAGTGTCATTGGATGTGTGTTCTTTTCATGAACCACACCCAGTGTCATTGCATGTCTGTTCTTTCCACAAACCACATAAGGATCCACCAGTGTCATTGGATGTGTGTTCTTTTCATGCACCACACCTAGAGTCATTGCATGCCTGTTCTTTCCACAAACCACACATGGATCCACCAGTGTCATTGGATGTTTGTTCTTTTCATTAACCACATAAGGATCCACCAGTGTCATTGGATGTGTGTTCTTTTCATGAGCCACACCCAGTGTCATTGCATGTCTGTTCTTTTCATTAACCACAACTAGAGTCATTGCATGTTTGTTCTTTCCACAAACCACATAAGGATCCACCAGTGTCATTGGATGTGTGTTCTTTTCTTGAACCACACCTAGAGTCATTGCATGTCTGTTCTTTTCACAAACCACACATGCATCCACCAGTGTCATTGCATGTCCGTTCTTTTCACAAACCATAGCTAGAGTCATTGCATGTTTGTTCTTTCCACAAACCACAATAAGGATCCACCAGTGTCATTGTATGTGTGTTCTTTTCATGAACCACACCTAGAGTCATTGCACGTGTGTTCTTTTCACAAACCACACATGGTGTCGTGGTGGTGTCATGGCAGATGCCATGGATAGGCTAAAGGTGGGGACTAATACATGCTAGGGGAATCCAGGGAGGGATAGTGGACTGATTCTCCACACAGAAGTTTGTATTACTATATCTCGAGATTACAAGTGCTCCTTGAGCTGTATTGGCGAGAGGAGGAAGAAGGAGCTCTCTTACTCTTGCCTACTATTTTTCCTTAGAACCCTAGATCAACTAGCCCTATGGAATCACCAAACCAACTAGAGCTCAACCCACCCCCTCTACCAGAGACCTAACCCCCCTTATATAGAGGAAGTTCGGTCCCTGCCTAGGGCATACGTGGAGGCATATTCCTAAGAATATGCCCCCTCCCAAAGTGGTAACCCGACCGGGGTGCTTTTCCCCCGCGTCACACATGCTTTAGCGACGTAAGCCTCTGCGGTGACTGCGGCAGCCGACATGAGCGTCGTCACCCTTGTCGGCCACGACCCGATGGTCCTGCCCTTGCTTTCTTCGCTCATGCAGTGCGTACCGGACCTTCTTTTTGACCAGAGAGATTCCTTCCTTCTCCCAGAAGCTAAGAGAGGACCCGGATCATAGTAGATCCGGCCACACCTGTTCCTGCATACAAGTTAGACAAGCACTTCCGACTTACTCCTTAAGTCGGATGAGACAATGTTATGCGACCCCTCCTGGTCCGGGTTACTCCGTGATCCGGCCTGCCTTGAGGTGACCTGGCCAGCATCTGCTTTGACCTTGCCGAACCTTGGCTAACTCGGCCCTTATACCCCGGAGTGACCCTACCCGGGGGTATCCCCCCAACATTAGTCCCCGAAGCTGGTGCGGTCTTAGCCGCCTTGGCCGCTAAGGCCACATCAGGTTCATTCATGTCCGAGCCTCGGACGTTTAATTCCGAGTTAGCTCCTTGTCTCGGACTATATGGATTTACGTTCCCTTCGCACGTTCCAAGTTTTCACTTGCCGTCCGGGTCACCACTTTGGCTCGGATCCCATGGTTATCATGGCTTGATCCGGGCCCCGTTTCGTTCTCTCATACGCCAACCCACGTGGAGGCTAATCATTACCTCGTCTTATTTTAAGGGCCTGCACAGTAACCGCCACAGTAATTGTCAGTTATCACTGTGCGTGGGTCACGTCATGCCTGCCTCCTCGTTTACCGCATCAGCGCGTCGCGTCACGGGATTGCTTCTACTCTGTGCCCCCCTGTGTGGCTTTTCTCTGATTTGCTGATGCAGGTGATACACGGCCACACCGTGCGGCTCGTCGGTGCAACGCGATCCTACTCATCCATCTTTGTGGGTGGTTAAATAGGGGAGGGGCGCATCCCTTAGCGTTTTTCCACCTCTGCGCCCCTCTGCCCGTTGCGTTTTCTCCTTTGTCTTCCCTGCGACGACGCCGCCGCCGGTGCTTCTAGCAGCAGCGCCGCCGCCGCACTCTCCCCGTGCTTCTGCTTCGCAGCTACCGCTGCGCAACTGCTTAGCCACGGGTCCTCGCCAATCCAGGCCTTAGATCCCCACCGCCGCTAGTTCCAGCGAGGATAGCGAATACGAGATGACGGAGGAGGAGCTCATCGTCGCCGAGCAGGAGATGGAGGAGGACGCCGGCGCGGCGGACCGCGGCATGTGGGCCGGTTCATGGGTCTGTCAAGATGACATTGACTGGCTCTACCGGACCAAGCGCATTCCTGCCGGCGTCACCGCTCGTCTCCCTTCTGCTGAACTGGCCCCCTCACCCAATCCGGGTGAGTTCGTTGTATTCCTGTCCCACTTCCAACGGGGATTTGGTCTGCCGGTGAGCGATTTCTTTCGGGATTGGGTTAGGACCTATCACTTGCAGCCGCACCATCTCCCAGCCAACGCTATCACCTCTCTTTCCGCCTTTGCCTCTACGATCGAAGGCTACACCAGACTATGGCCCATGAAGGAGCTGTGGATCCGGTTCTTCGGCCTTCATCGCAACGTCGTCCCCAATATCCACGTAGAGTCGGAGAATGAGCAGCTCACCCAATTTGGAGCTGCCTCCATCTCGCCTCGGAGGTTTTCGGTCTTTCCCCGGGTCACCGGGCTTGACTCCTGCAAAGGATGGGCCCGGACCTTCTTCTACATCCGGAATGAGGGTACTGAAGATTTGATTCGGTTGCTGCCGTACGTTCCGGGTCTACCTGACACGGATTTCTGGGAGGAGGTCCCCAAGAAGCCTTCAGCTCTGGCCAACCAAGTTAACAAGAGGTTCGCGGAGCTGAAGAAGCTTGGATTGCGCAACGAGGATGCTATGATCACGTTCATGCGCAACCGAATCTCTCCCCTCCAGAAGCGCACCCACAAGTTGTGCCACATGAGTTTCGGCCGCGACCCCAACCGAACCTCCTCCTTCGAGTTGAGCAACACGGAGATCTTTCGTCGGGTTAAGGCTCTTTTTACCACCCACAAGGATTTCTCCGCCGAATGGATGTGGGGAATTGAGCACTACTGTCGTGATAGGCTCCCTCCCATGGTAAGCTTCATGGGGCAAACTTATTTCGGATCAAGTATGTGTCGGTTTTTGTCGTATTTTGACTCTGTTCTTCATGCTTTTTCTGAGTTGTTCCTTCAGCAAACTCTCGAGGATGGTACAGACCCGACCCTTAATTGGACGCCGGACCGAGAAATCCCGGATGAGGAGGAGCCGGACCAGGAGATGTTCCTTCCTATGACCGACGCTACCAAACGACCCAGCGGTAAATTCTCTTCCCTTAGAGATTGGCCCGATGATGAGGATGACTCGGATGTCGACGTGATTGAACCTGTTGAGGCTGTACCTCTTTCTTTTGCCTTTCCGGCATCAGCTAACCCCAGTGGGCATATCCACGAGGATCCTCCACTTGCTACGGGCGAGCCGGTTCCGGTGGCGTCGAAGAAGAAGCACGGATCCGCATCAAGTTCTTCCTCCGAACCTTCTCAGCCCACAAAAAGGCAAAAGAAGGCCGGAGACAAGACTGCCTCCAAGCGGGCAGGCAAAGCCCTGGCATGGAGGGCTCAGAAACCCAAGGAGGCCGAGACCTTGGATGCATAAGTTATTTTTCATTGCGTAACTCACTTTTCGTTGCATCGTGGTAATTTCTCTTCTGACATTATTCTCTTTTTTAGGCCTCCGGTGGAGGTTCCTCAGAGCGGATCAAGCTTCTCTTCACCTCTTCGGTCCGGCCCTTCTCCTCCTCATGACGACGAGTCACGCCCGCTGAGCCCTATTCCAGAGGGTTCTGCGGCTGCTCCGGGTTCCGCAGTGCCTCATCGAGAGGAACACGACCTTGGAGCGGGAGGGGTCGGTTCAGCCAAGGCAACGACATCCACCACTTCGGCATCGCCACAACCAGCAACCACCGAGTCTATCACAACACCAGCACCAGCAGCAGCTCCAGTACCAGCGACCGAGCCAGCACCTGTCCCGGCACCAAGGAAACCAACAACAGCTCCAGTGCCAAGTTCTTCTGCCTCGTCCGAGTCATCTCAGCCTCGACGAGGAACTATTCCAGCAGCTTCTAAAGGGAAATCCACCGCAGTTACTTCTTCCCAGCAAGCTAAGGGAAAAAAGGCTCCGGATACTACCAAGTCTGCATCCATTGAGGCCGGGCAGCGTACCCTATCGTCGATGCTTCCGAAGAAATCATCAGCTGCGACGGATGTTCCTGCCGAGCCAACCGATGTGCAACAGATGGTTCTGCACACTAGCCCAGCTCTTGCCCTAGTTGAGAGGAAATAAGCTCATGTGAAGGGCTTGGTGGCACCCCATATGCCCACCGGCGAGCGAGCGTTACCCTCTGAGCCTTATCGAGTTCGTCATGAACTGGAATAAGGCGGAGTTCGTCCACAACGACCATCTCCCGGAAAAGTTCGGCCCCGCAGAATTTTCCGCCCAGATGAATACTGCCGCTAAGGCAATTAATCTCGCGGGGCGAATGATGGAGGTATGTCATTTCTCCTTTACATGTTGTAGATAATAACCATTAGTCCCCGAGCCTCCGGTGGAGTAGCTTGTTACTCGGCCGGATGCTCATTAGAAAACTAACGTAGCTGCATGTAAACTTCAAATCTACACACACCTAGAGCCGGGTTAAGTTCCACTTGGCCCGGATCTTGCACACTTCGAATATGCACACACCTAGAGCCGGGTTAAGTTCCACTTGGCCCGGATCTTGCACACTTCGAATATGCACACACCTAGAGCCGGGTTAAGTTCCACTTGGCCCGGATCTTGCACACTTCAAATATGCACACACCTAGAGCCGGTTAAGTTCCACTTGGCCCGGATCTTGCACACTTTGAATATGCACACACCTAGAGCCGGGTTAAGTTCCACTTGGCCCGAATCTTTACCGCCGAATATGCACACACCTAGAGCGGGTTAAGTTCCACTTGGCGGATCTTATACTCGAATATGCACACCTAGAGCCGGGTTAAGTTCCACTTGGCCCGGATCTTGCACACTTCGAATATGCACACACCTAGAGCCGGGTTAAGTTCCACTTGGTCCGGATCTTGTACACTTCGAATATGCACCAAGATAATTTTACACTTCTATACTTTTTTCAGGTAACTACCAATCGCCGGAGTGCTGAATTCCAACGCCTGCTTGACACCCACAAGATGCTACGCGCAAAACATGTTGCACTTGGTGCAGAACATGAAAAGAGAGGTAATTTTCTCCCTCGGCACCTCTCCGTTTTTCTTCACTTTCTTCCATCGAACTAATCTCCTCATTCGGTTTCTGCAGCTGGGGTGGAGGCTGAGAACAAGATCATGCGGAAGAACTTGGAGGAAATCCGGGGTATGTCCTTTTTTGTTCGACCTCGTAGTGTCTTCCGTTTCTTCTTCTCCTTGGCTCGGCAAACATTCACTCCTCGGCTCTGCCGGGTCAACATACTATTTCAGCATCGCTTGAGGATAGTGTGCCCATGCCTGATATGATGCTGCATTTTCTCGAACAAGCAGGGCAGCATCAAGCCGAGCTGAAGAAAAAGGAGCTTGCTCTCCTCCGGACTAAGGACGACGAGATTGCCAAGCTCAAGGCTGAGATGGAGAAGATGAAGGCCCAGCACCGAACCGAGCTCCAAAAGGTTGGCCAGAACTTCACAGAAGAGTGTGAGCGCCTTACTCTCTAGATCTCCAAGGACCAGGACCTACTCAGAGAATCCGACCTCCAGCTTGGGTTGGCAAATGCTGAGCTTGAGCAACTTCACAAAAGACGCGATGCCTGCATCAAGGAGTTAACCCAGATCCATAACCATATTTCTCGTAAGTTCCTTTCCCTTGTCCGACATAACTCTCCGGGTTACCTCATATGTCTTTTCTTTACCTTCTTCCTTTTCCTTGTTCCCAGACCACTTTCCAGAGGGTACTGCTATTGCAAGCGCTGCTGTTGCCAAATTTTGCCGAGAGAGGGGTACTCCCATTTCTCTTGATGGTGAGAACATTCCCTTGGATATGGAGGACCTATTGGTCAGCTTGTCCTCTCGCGTGGAGACCATCAAGAATTATGGCAAGGATATCCTCGACGTTGCAGTTCACATTTTCAATACGTTCTGGCCCGGAGAGAGTAGCCCGGAGACCATCGCAATTCTTGTCAAGAAGTTAATGGAAATTGAGACCCAGCTTGACCTCTAGAGAGAGTCCGCTGGTCGTGCCGCAGCTGACACCATCCTTCACCATATTCTCACATGGTACGAGAAGATCGACCTCAGCCTCCTTACACGCCGGCGCACCGGATCCAGATGGACCGATGATCCGGAGTGGGTAGCTCGGCGCCAGGCTTGCGCCTACAGCCTCGTCGAATATTCACCTATTCATGACTGGGTTGAAGGACCAAGCTTCCTGGAATCCGCTGGGGACGAGCAGAATGAGAACATTGAAGATGGGTCGGATGAGGGCGGAGAAGATGATGCTTCAGATATTGAAGACATCGACGACGACGCCGAACTTCCTCCTCCTGCCGCTCCTTAGTTCCAAAAAACTTGAAATTTTATCAGATCCCCGGTATGCCGGGTGCAATTGTATGCTGGATATGCGATATTTTGCTACTACATTTCTATGCCGGATTAACTTGGGCGCAGTCCTCGAGTTTCATTTTCTTGTTTGTCCAATTCTCTGGCTCGGTCCGTGTCTACCTTGATTCGGTTTTACGACTTACGAATCCGAGCTTCAAAAATTGTTTTAACAATACTTAGAAACTTTTAGGCTTAGCTCAAAATAATTCAGCATAATAACTTAAAAATAAATATAGGGTTAGTCCGAAAAACAAGCGTTAGCTCGAATAAACTCGCTTCCTTAGTCGTTTTTCATGTGCTACGCAATTCCAAACTTGTTCCCTTGCTTGCCATGAAGCCAATTCTTGTTGGACAGCAGCAAGTCGAAGGGTTGGGTTTTTGGTGCTCACACATTACTAATCCGGGTTAAGTAGAACGACTTATTCCAGCTACTGCATAAAAAATAACAACAGACATTATTAAGGCAGTCCCCGAGTTACTGCTCGAGGCGCTGCTGTTTCATTGATAAGCTCATTGCCGATATACATACCGACATATGAGACGACTCGGATACATACACTTCTTAGCTAAGTGTAGAAGGGACAAAGTAGTGCTACATTCCACGGTCGCTTGGATTCCTCTCCGGACCTGTCCGCCTTGTTCTTTTCCTGTGGCTTTGCATCTATGAGATAGTAAGAATCATTGTGCAATGCTTTGCTCACAATGAATGGCCCTTCCCATGTGGGGGATAATTTATGCATGCCAGTAGTACGTTGTATGTGTGTTCTTCTCACAAACCACATAAGTATCCACTAGTGTCATTGGATATGTGTTCTTTTCATGAACCACACCTAGAGTCATTACATGTCTGTTCTTTCCACAAACCACATATGGATCCACCAGTGCGATTGCATGTGTGTTCTTTTCATGAACCACACCTAGAGTCATTGCATGTCTGTTCTTTTCACAAACCACACATGGATCCACCAGTGTCATTGGATGTGTGTTCTTTTCACAAACCACAACTAGAGTCATTGAATGTCTGTTCTTTTCACAAACCACATATGGATCCACCAGTGTCATTGCATGTCTGTTCTTTTCATTAACCACAGCTAGAGTCATTGCATGTCTGTTCTTTCCACAACCACATAAGGATACATCAGTGTCATTGGATGTGTCTTCTTTTCATGAACCACACCTAGAGTCATTTCATGTCTGTTCTTTTCACAAACCATACATGGATCCACCAGTGTCATTGCATGTCTGTTCTTTGCACAAACCACATATGGATCCACAGTGTGATTGCATGTGTGTTCTTTTCATGAACCACACCTAGAGTCATTGCATGTCTGTTCTTCTCACAAACCACATATGGATCCACCAGTGTCATTGGATGTGTGTTCTTTTCATGAACCACACCCACTGTCATTGCATGTCTGTTCTTTCCACAAACCACACATGGATCCACAAGTGTCATTGGATGTGTGTTCTTTTCATGAACCAAACCTAGAATCATTACATGTCTATTCTTTCCACAAACCACATATTGATCCACCAGTGTCATTGCATGTGTGTCCTTTTCATGAACCACACCTAGAGTCATTGCATGTCTGTTCTTCTCACAAACCACATATGGATCCACTAGTGTCATTGGATGTGTGTTCTTTTCATGATCAGACACAGTGTCATTGCATGTGTGTTCTTCCCACAAGCCACACATGGATCCACCAGTGTCATTGCATGTCTATTCTTTTCATTACCCACAGCTAGAGTCATTGCATGTCTGTTCTTCTCACAAACCACATATGGATACACCAGTGTCAATTGATGTGTGTTCTTTTCAGGAACCACACCTAGAGTCATTGCATGTTTGTTCTTTTCACAAACCACACATGGATCCACCAGTGTGATTACATGTGTGTTCTTTTCATTAACCACACCTAGAGTCATTCCATGCCTATTATTTTCACAAACCACACATGGATCCACCTAGAGTCATTGCATGTCTATTCTTTTCACAAACCACATCTAGAGTCATTGCATGTGTGTTCTTCTCACAAACCACATATGGATCCACCAGTGTCATTGCATGTGTGTTCTTTTCATGAACCACACCTACAGTCATTGCATGCGTGTTCTTCTCACAATCCACATAAGGATTCACCAGTGTCATTGGGTGTGTGTTCTTTCCATGAACCACACCCAGTATCACTGTATGTCTATTCTTCCCGGAAACCACACATGGATCCACCAGTGTCATTGGATGTGTGTTCTTTTCATGAACCACACCCAGTGTCATTGCATGTCTGTTCTTTTCACAAACCACACATGGATCCACCAGTGTGAATGCATGTGTGTTCTTTTCATGAACCACAGCTAGAGTTATTGCATGTGTGTTCTTCTCACAAACCACATATGGATCCTCCAGTGTCATTGCATGTGTGTTCTTCTCACAAACCACATCTAGAGTCATTGCATGTCTGTTCTTTTCACAAACCACATATGGATCCACTAGTGTCATTGCATGTGTGTTCTTTCCATGAACCACACCTAGAGTCATTGCACGTTTGTTTTCTCACAAACCACATATGGATCCACCAGTGTCCTTGGATGGGTGTTCTTTTCATGAACCACACCAAGTGTCATTGCATGTGTGTTCTTCCCACAAAGCACACATGGATCCACCAGTGTAATTGCATGTCTAATCTTTTCATGAACCATAGCTAGAGTCATTGCATGTCTATTCTTTCGAGAAACCACATAAGGATCCACCAGTGTCATTGGATGTGTGTTCTTTTCATGAACCACACCTAGAGTCATTGCATGTCTGTTCTTTCCACAAACCACATAAGGATCCACCAGTGTCATTGGATGTGTGTTCTTTTCTTGAACCACACCTACAGTCATTGCATGTCTGTTCTTTTCACAAACCACACATGGAGCCACCAGTGTCATTGCATGTCCGTTCTTTTCACAAACCACAGATAGAGTCATTGCATGTTTGTTCTTTCCACAAACCACAATAAGAATCCACCAGTGTCATTGTATGTGTGTTCTTTTCATGAACCACACCTAGAGTCATTGCACGTGTGTTCTTTTCACAAACCACACATGGATCCACCAGTGTCATTGCATGTCTATTCTTTAAACAAACCACACCCAGTGTCATTGCATGTGTGTTCTTCTCACAAACCACATAAGGATCCACTAGTGTCATTGATTGTGTGTTCTTTTCATGAACCACACCTAGAGTCATTGGATGTCTGTTCTTTCCACAAACCACATATGGATCCACCAGTGCGATTGCATGTGTGTTCTTTTCATGAACCACACCTAGAGTCATTGCATGTCTGTTCTTTTCACAAACCACACATGGATCCACCAGTGTGATTGCATGTGTGTTCTTTTCACAAACCACACATGGATCCACCAGTGTCATTGCATGTCTGTTCTTTTCAGAAACCACACATGGATCCACTAGTGTGATTGCATGTGTGTTCTTTTCACAAACCACAGCTAGTGTCATTGCATGTGTGTTCTTCTCATACACCACATACGGATCCACCAGTGTCATTGCATGTGTGTTCTTTTCATGAACAACAGCTGGAGTCATTGCATGTGCGTCCTTCTCACAAACCACATAAGGATCCATCAGAGTTATTGGACGTGTGTTCTTTTCATGAACCACACCCAGTGTCATTGCATGTGTGTTCTTATCACAAACCACACATGGATCCACCAGTGTCATTGGATGTGTGTTCTTTTCACAAACTACTGCTAGAGTCATTGCATGTCTGTTCTTTCCACAAACCACATAAGGATGCACCAGTGTCATTTGATGTGTGTTCTTTTCACAAACCACATAAGGATACACTAGTGTGATTGGATGTGTGTTATTTTCATGAACCACACCAAGTGTCATTGCATGTCTGTTCTTTTCACAAACCACATATGGATCCACCAGTGTCATTGCATGTCTATTCTTTTCATTAACCACATCTAGAGTCATTACTTGTCTGTTCTTCCCACAAACCACATCAGGATACAGCAGTGTCATTGGATGTGTGTTATTTTCATGAACCACACCTAGAGTCATTGCATGTCTGTTATTTTCACAAACCACACATGGATCCACCAGTGTCATTGCATGTCTATTCTTTTCACAAACCACATCTAGAGTCATTGCATGGCTGTTCTTTTTGCAAACCATATATGGATCCAGCAGTGTCATTGCATGTGTGTTCTTTTCATGAAACACACCTAGCGTCATTACATGTCTGTTCTTTTCACAAACCACACATGGATCCACCAGTGTGATTGCATGTGTGTTCTTTCATGAACCACAGCTAGATTTATTGCATGTGTGTTATTCTAACAAACCACATATGGATCCACTAGTGTCATTGCATGTGTGTTCTTTTCACAAACCACATAAGGATACACTAGTGTGATTGGATGTGTGTTATTTTCATGAACCACACCTAGTGTCATTGCATGTCTGTTCTTTTGACAAACCACATATGGATCCACCAGTGTCATTGCATGTCTATTCTTTTCATTAACCACATCTAGAGTCATTGCATGTCTGTTCTTTCCACAAACCACATAAGGATACACCAGTGTCATTGGATGTGTGTTCTTTTCATGAACCACACCTAGAGTCATTCCATGTCTGTTCTTTTCACAAACCACACATGGATCCACCAGTGTCATTGCATGTCTATTATTTTCACAAACCACATCTAGAGTCATTGCATGTCTGATCTTTTTGCAAACCATATATGGATCCAGCAGTGTCATTGCATGTGTGTTCTTTTCATGAACCACACCTAGCGTCATTACATGTCTGTTCTTTTCACAAACCACACATGGATCCACCAGTGTGATTGCATGTGTGTTCTTTCATGAACCACGGCTAGATTTATTGCATGTGTGTTATTCTCACAAACCACATATGGATCCACTAGTGTCATTGCATGTGTGTTCTTTTCACAAACCACATAAGGATACACTAGTGTGATTGGATGTGTGTTATTTTCATGAACCACACCTAGTGTCATTGCATGTTTGTTCTTTTGACAAACCACATATGGATCCACCAGTGTCATTGCATGTCTATTCTTTTCATTAACCACAGCTAGAGTCATTGCATGTCTGTTCTTTCCACAAACCACATAAGGATACAAAAGTGTCATTGGATGTGTGTTCTTTTCATGAACCACACCAAGAGTCATTGCATGTCTGTTCTTTTCACAAACCACACATGGATCCACCAGTGTCATTGCATGTCTATTCTATTCACAAACCACATCTAGAGTCATTGCATGTCTGTTCTTTTTGCAAACCATATATGGATCCAGCAGTGTCATTGCATGTGTGTTCTTTTCATGAACCACACCTAGCATCATTACATGTCTGTTCTTCTCACAAACCACATATGGATCCACCAGTGTCATTGGATGTGTGTTCTTTTCATGAACCACAGCTAGAGTCATTGCATGTGTGTTCTTCTCGCAAACCACACATGGATCCACCAATGTTATTGCATGTGTGTTCTTTTCACAAACCACACCTAGAGTCATTGCATGTCTGTTCTTTCCACAAACCACATAAGGATCCTCTAGTGTTATTGGATGTGTTTTCTTTTCATGAACCACACCCAATGTCATTGCATGTCTGTTCTTTTCACAAACCACACATGGATCCACCGGTGTGATTACATGTGTGTTCTTTTCATGAACCATAGCTAGAGTTATTGCATGTGTGTTCTTCTCACAAACCACATATGGATCCATATAGAGTCATTGCATGTGTGTTCTTCTCACAAACCACATAAGGATCCACCAGTGTCATTGGATATGTGTTCTTTTCATGAACCACACCCAGTGTCATTGCATGTGTGTTCTTCTCACAAACCACACATGGATCCACCAGTGTCATTGCATGTCTGTTCTTTTCATTAACCATAGCTCGAGTCATTGCATGTTTGTTCTTTCCACAAACCACATAAGGATACACCAGTGTCATTGGATGTGTTTTATTTTCATGAACCAGACCCAGTGTCATTGCATGTCTGTTCTTTTCACAAACCACACATGGATCCACCAGTGTGGATGCATGTGTGTTCTTTTCATGAACCACAGCTAGAGTTATTGCATGTGTGTTCTTCTCACAAACCACATATGGATCCTCCAGTGTCATTGCATGTGTGTTCTTCTCACAAACCACATCTAGAGTCATTGCATGTCTGTTCTTTTCACAAACCACATATGGATCCAGTAGTGTCATTGCATGTGTGTTTTTCCATGAACCACACCTAGAGTCATTGCATGTTTGTTTTCTCACAAACCACATATGGATCCATCAGTGTCCTTGGATGGGTGTTCTTTTCATGAACCACACCAAGTGTCATTGCATGTGTGTTCTTCCCACAAACCACACATGGATCCACCAGTGCCATTGCATGTCTGATCTTTTCATGAACCATAGCTAGAGTCATTGCATATCTATTCTTTCCAGAAACCACATAAGGATCCACCAGTGTCATTGGATGTGTGTTCTTTTCATGAACCACACCTAGAGTCATTGCATGTCTGTTCTTTTCACAAACCACACATGGATCCACCAGTGTGATTGCATGTGTGTTCTTTTCACAAACCACAGCTAGTGTCATTACATGTGTGTTCTCTCACAAACCACATACGGATCCACCAGTGTCATTGCATGTGTGTTATTTTCATGAACAACAACTGGAGTCATTGCATGTGTGTCCTTCTCACAAACCACATAAGGATCCACCAGAGTTATTGGACATGTGTTCTTTTCATGAACCACACCCAGTGTCATTGCATGTGTGTTCTTCTCACAAACCACACATGGATCCACCAGTGTCATTGGATGCGTGTTCTTTTCACAAAGCACTGCTAGAGTCATTGCATGTCTATTCTTTCCACAAACCACATAAGGATGCACCAGTGTCATTGGATGTGTGTTCTTTTCATGAACCACACCCAGTGTCATTGCATGTCTGTTCTTTTCACAAACCACACATGGATCCACCAGTGTGATTGCATGTGTGTTCTTTCATGAACCACAGCTAGATTTATTGCATGTGTGTTATTCTCACAAAGCACATATGGATCCACCAGTGTCATTGCATGTGTGTTCTTTTCACAAACCAGATAAGGATACA
This sequence comes from Avena insularis, assembly GCA_023614405.1. NCBI lineage: Eukaryota > Viridiplantae > Streptophyta > Magnoliopsida > Poales > Poaceae > Avena > Avena insularis. The sequence goes on from CM042689.1 coordinate 372,029,257, forward strand.
CTAGTGTGATTGGATGTGTGTTATTTTCATGAACCACACCCAGTGTCATTGCATGTCCGTTTTTTTCACAAACCACATATGGATCCACTAGTGTCATTGCATGTCTGTTCTTTTCATTAACCACATCTAGAGTCATTGCATGTCTGTTCTTTCCACAAACCACATAAGGATACACCAGTGTCATTGGATGTGTGTTCTTTTCATGAATCACACCTAGAGTCATTGCATGTCTGTTCTTTTCACAAACCACACATGGATCCACCAGTGTTATTGCATGTCTATTCTTTTCACAAACCACATCTATAGTCATTGCATGTCTGTTCTTTTTGCAAACCATATATGGATACAGCAGTGTCATTGCATGTGTGTTCTTTTCATGAACCACACCTAGCGTCATTACATGTCTGTTTTTTTCACAAACCACACATGGATCCACCAGTGTGATTGCATGTGTGTTCTTTCATGAACCACAGCTAGATTTATTGCATGTGTGTTATTCTCACAAACCACATATGGATCCACTAGTGTCATTGCACGTGTGTTCTTTTCACAAACCACATAAGGATACACTAGTGTGATTGGATGTGTGTTATTTTCTTGAACCACACCCAGTGTCATTGCATGTCTGTTCTTTTCACAAACCACATATGGATCCACCAGTGTCATTGCATGTCTGTTCTTTTCATTAACCACAACTAGAGTCATTGCATGTCTGTTCTTTCCACAAACCACATAAGGATACAGCAGTGTCATTGGATGTGTGTTCTTTTCATGAACCACACCTAGAGTCATTGCATGTATGTTCTTTTCACAAACCACACATGGATCCACCAGTGTCATTGCATGTCTATTCTTTTCACAAACCACATCTAGAGTCATTGCATGTCTGTTCTTTTTGCAAACCATATATGGATCCAGAAGTGTCATTGCATGTGTGTTCTTTTCATGAACCACACCTAGCGCCATTACATGTCTGTTCTTCTCACAAACCACATATGGATCCACCAGTGTCATTGGATGTGTGTTCTTTTAATGAACCACAGCTAGAGTCATTGCATGTGTGTTCTTCTCGCAAACCACACATGGATCCACCAGTGTTATTGCATGTGTGTTCTTTTCACAAACCACACCTAGAGTCATTGCATGTCTATTCTTTCCACAAACCACATAAGGATCCACTAGTGTCATTGGATGTGTGTTCTTTTCATGAACCACACCCAATGTCATTGCATGTCTGTTCTTTTCACAAACCACACATGGATCCACCAGTGTGATTACATGTGTGTTCTTTTCATGAACCACAGCTAGAGTTATTGCATGTGTGTTCTTCTCACAAACCACATATGGATCCATCTAGAGTCATTGCATGTGTGTTCTTCTCACAAACCACATAAGGATCCACCAGTGTCATTGGATGTGTGTTCTTTTCATGAACCACACCCAGTGTCATTGCATGTGTGTTCTTCTCACAAACCACACATGGATCCACCAGTGTCGTTGCATGTCTGTTCTTTTCATTAACCACAGATCGAGTCATTGCATGTCTGTTCTTTCCACAAACCACATAAGGATACACCAGTGTCATTGGATGTGTTTTCTTTTCATGAACCAGACCCAGTGTCATTGCATGTGTGTTCTTCTCACAAACCACATAAGGATCCACCATTGTCATTGGATGTTTGTTCTTTTCATGAACCATACCTAGAGTCATTGCATGTGTGTTCTTTCCACAAACCACATAAGGATCTACCAGTGTCACTGAATGTGTGTTCTTTTCTTGAACCACACCCAGTGTCATTGCATGTGTGTTCTTCTCACAAACCACATATGGATCCACCAGTGTCATTGCATGTGTGTTCTTTTCACAAATCATAGCTAGATTCATTGCATATCTGTTCTTTTCACAAACCACATATGTATCCACCAGTGTGATTGCATATCTGTTCTTTTCACAAACCACATAAGGATCCACCAGTGTCATTGGATGTGTGTTCTTCTCACAAACCACATGAGCATGTGTGTTCTTCTTAGAAACCACATATGGATCCACCAGAGTTCATTGCATGTGTGTTCATGTCATAAACCACATATGGATCCACCAGTGTCATTGCACATGTGTTCTTTTTATTAACCTTAGCTAGAGTCATTGGATGTCTGTTCTTTTCACAAACCACATGTATCCACCAGTGTCATTGCATGTGTGTTCTTCTCACAAACCATATCTAGAGTCATTGCACGTGTGTTCTTTTCATGAACCACAACTAGAGTCAGTGAATGTCTGTTCTTTTTGCAAACCATATATGGATCTAGCAGTGTCATTGCATGTGTGTTCTTTTCATGAACCATAGCTAGAGTTATTGCATGTGTGTTCTTCTCACAAACCACATATCACCAGTGTCATTGCATGTGTGTTCTTCTCATAAACCACATATGGATCCTAACCTTAGGAGAGCCCTAACCTAAGCCCCCCAATGGTGGCCGTTAGACCGAGTCTTTTAGAAGGCACGCCTAATACAGTTGTTCTGAATGAAAATTGTTACATACCGTTCGATCGGGGCACTTGGACGATTGGGATGGTCTTCGTGAGAGCGATCCGCGAGTAGGCTGTTCTGCGGCATGATTGGCCACGCTTGCTGCCCACTTGCTCTGGACAAACTGGCAACACCGGGTGCTCCCCTTTTGCGAGTGTCACGACTCACGAGTTCAGTGGGCCATATGCTAGTGTCACGTCCCCATTACTTCTCTTCCTCCCCGTACTTCTCTTCCTTCCCCTTGAAGCCACTTTCCCCACTTCTCTCCCATTCTGCCGTAGCTGCAAGCCGACGACGCCTCCAGCTATCTCTCCGGCAGCCACCCCCTCTCCCTCTCTCTCGCCATGGGTTCAAGGGGAGACGGTGAGGAAACGCGTCGTGATGACAGGGACGGTGATTTTGATGTGAGTCGTCTCATCTCTATCTCTATCATCTGTGGCCGGTTATCTATTTTGAGCTAGATCTACTCTATTTACTCATGCACGTATGATGTGTTAGGCCAACCAGATGTTGTATGACTCTAACTATCATGGTTTAGCGGATGAAGACAGTCCTTTGCTATGTAAACATGGATATGTGCCTACTAAATTTTTAGCGTTCGAAGGATGAAACACAGGCAGGAGGTTTTTACGGTGTCAAGGACATCGTGCAATGATGCAAGGCAGAAGTTGCGGTGTTGTCAAATGGGTAGATCCAGAGTGGCCCAAATCGATGAAGAAAACGCTGGACAAACTATGGGAAATGACTGTTGAGTTGAAAGAATCTGTATTCAGCTCACGTAAGGAAAGTGTTGAGATGAATCTATGGGAACCAGATGACACGACCAAGCTTAACCGAGATCTCAGGAGGGTGCAAGACAAGGTTAGCAAAGTCGAGAAGGAGAGGGACGTGGCGTTGGCCATGAAGGCTAAAGAAGAGCAAGAACTGACTCAAGCAAGGAATGATCTTCACTAGGCCAAAGTCCTACAGTTCACAACTACGAGTATTGACAAGTGCATGAGGAAAAATGCAGAGAAACAATTGAAGTTGTGCAAGGAAGATGCTAAAAGGAAGGAGCAGCCGATTCGATCCTTGCTCTCACAGGAAGATGCGCATCAGGCTAAGATTAGGAAGATCAAGGAGATGTGTGATAACTAGTTCTATTTATCTTGAGCTCCGTGCCTTTTTAAGTTGTAATAGTAGTACTTGTTGACCTAGCGGTCTGAACTAGTGGTCCCGGAGTCCCGGGAGGAAAAAAATTGGTCGCTCGTTAATCTGTCTTAACCCTGCATTACTTTCTTTTGTCTGATCATGGTGGTATTCTAACATTGGTGGTTTGTTTAAATGTAATATACGTGGATTGTGCCGCATGCAAATGACACAACCACAATTTATAAAGTGGAAGCACGTACACCTAGTTACTGGAGATCCGGGAGCTTCGCCATATGCAGGGGATGCAGGAGCAGGGAGGCGGTGAGATAGACGGGCTCAAGATTAGGCCAGAAAGTGGTACCGATTTCCTCCTCATCTCGGTTTCCATTGCTGTTTATGTTACCATGTCATTGTGTAGCAACAGAAATAAGTTGCTGCTTCATGGAGTGTAGCAGCTTAAATAATTTATTTCTGTGCCACTTACATTCCATCGAATTTGGCGACATCCTGCCCTCCAGCAATCGTGGAACCGGTGCTGCGTGTTTTTAGATAGTAGTGGCACAATCACAATTTCGGATTCAACTACTGACTCGGGTGTTTCCAAACCCTAAGTCGCGGTACATTTTACTCAGAGAACGTGGGTAGATTGTTTTGCCCAGCAAAGTTCCACACACAGAGCTCCAGAATATAACCGAATCACATATGTAGGTTCAAGTTCAACACATTACTATGCATCTTCATTGCCAGCAGCCTTCTTCCGCATCCTGGGTGCCAAGCCTTCATGTCCACTGGCTTCTTCATTTCCTGCCTTCTTCCTCTTCCTCGGTGCCAATTTTCTTAGCTTCACGTACTCTGCATCGCCAGGACAATCAGCACCAGAATTGTGTCCAACATCATCTTTCCACTCGTTTTTTCCTTCTTCGGGCAGCAAAATGACTGACCCGATAGTCATGTTTCTAACCTTGCGGCGCTTCTTGTCAAAGAAACAGGACTATTGCATAACTGCCCAATATCTACAGAGTAAATACGTGCAAAAATTACAATTCAGCACAAACATGCGAACCCCTAGAGACTTTTGCTTACCAGGAGCTAATTGGGTTCGAGCGACCACCCTGTCCAAGAATAGAAGGGCGACTCCCAGTTGTAGCAGCTTCAACAACCAGTACATCACAGTTCAGCTCAAACATGCAAGCCAAAGCATACCTTTTCATCAACCCAATTAGCTAACTGTCACACGTTAGAGGAACCATGATGCCACGTTCATCCATGAAGCTGAACTTTGCAGTCTGCTTCAGCCATAATTTATCATGATTACATAGAGCAGCAACCATACCAGATATAGTGCAGATCTGCGCAGGCGCTTCTTCCATCCTAATACAATGGTGTCCATACCACTTGCCCTTCACCCTTGCTAATTTAGAGTCATACCTGAATAGGACTACCGTAACCAGGTAAGGGTGGTCCGCGGAGATCCCACTTGACAGAAAATTGTGGACAAAATATGTTTGTCAGCGTTGGGCTAACAAACAATTTTAGGTTCAGTAGCCAGCTAGCAGTTATAATTAGTGCGAATAGCAAAGAGAAGGGTAGCTCACGCGCATGTAGCCAGAACTTCTTCTTTCTTGGTAGTAGGATCTGCCATCCTCTGAGCTGCTCGGCTCGTCGGTGGCGGAGGCGGGTTAGAGCCTCGCAACAACGGCTACAACATGCACCATTGGAGCTTGGGATCAGCGACTAGGCGCAGCAACTTGGCATCGGAAGTCAAATGTCCGAAGGGATCGTCCTGCCTAGAGGGTGGATTTTGACGCCGCCGGTGCTATCGGAAAGGAGGGAATAGATTTGTGAAATTGGTCAACGCATCCAATCCACTTAGTTCCTCGATTTGCCTAAGAGGTTGCCGCGTTGGCGCTCGCTTCACGGACAGATGACCGACATGTAGGTCCCGACTGTCTACTTCACGGAGCAGTTTAACGGAATGTTTGAATTTGGCAGGGGTGAGATGAATTTGCCTCGAAATGGCCCCTCTCAGTAGTTGGCAGCCCAACTTTACAAAATGTGGCAATTACAGGGAACTTGGGTACCGCCATGCACTCACCCAGGAACTTTTGGGCCGCAAACAAACAATCCCGTTAGGTAGGGGTCGCAGCTAAGGAAAGCTCCATCGGTTCATCGCCAGTGAACGGCCATTCTTGGGCATTGTGAGCATGAGGAGACCGTGGGGGCATCTGAGCGAGAAGTAGACTCGCTCGAGGGCTCGGTTGAAGTTTTAAGTTCGTGGCTTTCCTTGGCTACGCCAAGGCAAGCAAGAAGATGGGTGGAGGTGCGACCATACAAGGCCTCTCCTAGCACCGCCACCCTACCTAACAGCGTTCTCCTGGGGTGCCCCATATCCTGCATAACTACATACCCTTGGAGGGGGTGTGGTTGCCTAGGTGGCAGCGCCATCTAGGACGCATCGACGACCTCTATAATCTCTAGCAGAGGCTAGGCGAGCGACTGAGGGACTACCTGTGTCGCTTCAGTCTGATCATCGACATCATCCAAGAAGTTTCACCACCGCTTGTTATCAGGGCCCTCCGGCGGGGGACACATTACACGCTCCTCTGGAGGGAGATACACGGCAGGCGCGTCGACATGGTGTCAGGTATATTCGACCTGGCGGACCAATGCACATGAATTGAAGAGCGCGAGTTGTCTTTCACATGGAGGGAAGGACGACAGAAGGGTGACCCAAATCCTGCCGCGAGGCCTTCCAAGGAGAGGAACCTGAGAAGGCGAAAGGCAGGATAAGGACACCCCTCGGGCCTTTCCTCCGAGAAACAAGAAAGAAGAAGTGGAGTATTGCCTCGTATCATGTGTTAAGAGGGTAGTATGCTACACCTGTTGCGTAGCTTTGGTATGCACTGGGGTACGTGTTTGAGGGAACATAAAGGGTGCTTGACCTCATGACCCATCATCGGAGCGGCCTCACGTTGGCCATCGTAGGGCTTCGGGGACGTCAACCACCCCGAATTGTTAGGTCAAATGGGTGAACCCAGGACCAGGAGCTACTCTAGGTGCGGCGTCTCTCGGAAACCAAATATGGGAAATCTCGAGTCATAGCAGAAGAGCCTGATCTAGACCAGATTGGGCACCTTTCAGTGCCCCCGGCTCGAAGAAAGATAAGTCTTGTACTAACTGAGCTAAGACTTCTGTCAGATAAGTGGTGCTGCCCATTCCCGTCTTCATTTCCCTTAGAAAACTCAGTGTGTGCCTCACCATACAAAGGGCGCCCACGGGAGGGAGCGTCCACTTGAGAAATCGCCCAGGCCTGGCCCGGGTTCCTCAGTGCTGGGGCGCACCAACCGAAAGGTGAAGTGGTCATGCGGCAGGGGTGCACACCATAGTCGGTACTACATGGCCCAGTCCTTAGTCCTACAGCTAGTGTAGTCATGCTAAGTGATCCTCCGGAAATACACGGGGCAACAAATACACTCAGAAAGAAAAAGGGAATTAAGCCCTAGTACGTGGCAAAAGTTATTAATGGACAGTACAATGAAAAGTGACAAAGGAAAAAACAATATAAATTGACAAAGCTCGATGCTTTGCTTTTTATGTCTAAATAGAAAAATAAAAGAAACCGGCAATAGGTGCCCAACTCACGGTGAAGACACCCCACCACCTTGGCCACAACCGCCTCCACCACTTCCCAGGAAGCCTGGAAGGTCTTGCCAGGGTTCGAGGGCTTGAATATCACCTCTGCATCAAGTATGGGATGTGGTGGTGTAGCCTGGATGATAGGATCTGTGATCCTACCAGGCCGGTTACGTAGATTGGAGGGATGGAAGTGTGCTGGACGAGGGAGAGGAAGGCGGCACCGGCGGCTGGCCGCCGTCGCGAGGATGGAGGAAGGCGACGCAAGGAAAGGAGCGGCGGCTAGGGCAGGGAAGACCGACTCCTCAAGGAGTCGGCAATAAGATCTGTACGATCTGTTTATTGCTTGCCTTCTCACGTACGTTCACAGCAGTATAAATAAGCTAATGAAAAGGATAAATGGGCTAAGCCCCTAATTTAGGCCCACTAATGGGCTTCCTCCTGCTATAGGCCAAACCGGTCATAACATCTCTCCCCGCCTTCTCAAACAGCTCGACCTCGAGCTGGATAGCTGGAAACTGCTGGCGGAACTCAGCCCAGAATGGCGTCGGCCTTGGAGACGGCCGCGTCAGCCAGCCCAGCTGCGACGACATCAGCCGCAACGTCGTCTACGGTCTCCAAGTAGAATAGGCGTGGACAAACGTGGCCCGGTATATAGAACTCGTCGCAGTTGAAGCACAGCCCTTTACGACGGCGCTCGAGCTGTTCGGCCGTGGTCAGCCGACGGAAAGGCCGCGTCGCGGCTGGATCGGAGTGCCCCGCATGAGTCACGGCCGTGAGCGCCTGGCCTGGTGGTGTCGGTGGAGGGCGGGCGTCCGGACGAACGTCGCTGGCCGGGAAGGCCTGCTGCATGGCCCGCGCGTGCTGCTCGAAGGCACGGGCGTAGTACATGACCGACTGAAGGTCCTGGGGTTCCCGCAGCTCCACGTCGACGCGAATGTGGTCCGGAAGTCCGCCAATGAAGAGCTCGACGCGCTGGCGAGCCATCAGGCCAGGCGCATGGCATGCCAACGTTTGGAAGAGGTCGGCGAAGTCCTAGACCGAGGAGGTGAAGGGAAGGCGGCTGAGCTCAGCCAGCCGGCTCCCGCGTATCGGGGGCCCGAACTGGAGGAGGCAAAGGTCGCGGAAACGCTCCCACGGAGGCATCCCACCCTCGTCCTGCTCGAGGGCGTAGTACCACGTCTGGGCGGCGCCGCGGAGGTGGTAGGAGGCAATCCACGTGCGGTCGGACGCCAGTGTCCGCTGCCCCCTGAAAAACTGGTCGCACTGGTTGAGCCAGTTCAGGGGGTCGACGGTGCCGTCATAGGTGGCGAACTCCAGCTTGGTGAAGCGGGGTGGCTGCTAGACATGCGGAACGACGGCGTAGGCTCCCTCGGAGCAACCCAGCGCTGCGGGAGGCGAGTAGGTCAGCGCCATGGATGTATACGGCTCGCCGTACCCGGTGAATCCCCCAAAGGCGGCGGCCGGCGAAGGCGCGGTCGGCTGCGGCGCGGTCGGCTGGGCGGACGCCGTCTTGTACGTAGACTGGTCGAGCTAAGCTAGCAGCTGCGACGGCGATGGTGGGAACTTGATCTGCGTGATCGGGACCCCCTGCTGCGAGGTGACGGCTGTCGGCGGCGGTGGTGGGGGCGGTGTGAAGGGCGCGGCGGCCGACGGTGGTGGCGGCATAGAGAACCCCTGCCCTGGCTGTGATGGCACAGTGAACTCCTAGAGGAAGGTCCGAAGGTTCGCGACTGCCCAGGTTAGGTCGCGGATGGCCGTTGAGACCTCCTGCTGCGAGAGGAGAGGGGCGGGTTCGGTGGGCGGCGCGGTCTGGCCCAAAGTGGCCGGCGGTGACTCCATGGAGTCGGGTGCGCCGGAGGTGGCGATCACGGCGGAGGCGATGGGCAATCCCGAAGACATCGAGCCTAAGCTAGCTGATACCAAATTGATAGGATCTGTGATCCTACCAGGCCGGTTACGTAGATTGTAAGGGTGGAAGTGTGCTGGACGAGGGAGAGGAAGGCGGCGCCGGCGGCTGACCACCGTCGCGAGGATGGAGGAAGGCGGCGCAAGGGAAGGAGCGGCGGCTAGGACAGGGAAGACCGACTCCTCAAGGAGTCAGCAATAAGATCTGTACGATCTGTTTATTGCTTGCCTTCTCACGTACGTTCACATCAGTATAAATAAGCTAATGAAAAGGATAAATGGGCTAAGCCCCTAATTTAGGCCCACTAATGGGCTTCCTCCTGCTATAGGCCAAACCGGTCATAACACTGGATAGCAAAGCTTGGGCCACACAAGAGGCCACCTCCCTGCCTTCTTCCTATAACATTGAATCCATGGATGAATTGAGTTCCTCAAGTTGGGCCAGCAGTGCAGAAAGGAAGTGAAGACCCGCGTCCACGCCCGAGCCAGGAGGATCTATCGGGCATAGCTGAAGGGACATCGACAACTTGTTCGGTTGGGAGGCCACCAGGAGAAATGACGCCAATCACGTTTCGATCGCCCCCTGCTTCTCGCGGAGTGCATGCAGCGCGCTTTCAGCCTCCTCCAGCTGGACCTCCGAGTAGCAGACCCCATCCTCTGAGCCAGGGAGGCCCTCACAAGGAGCACTGAGATGTCGTGCTGTGTCCGCCTCCCATGCCAAGGGATCTCCTTGAACTCCCTCCAGGCTGGCCGCTAACCGGCGGGAAAAGATGCCTCCATAAGGGTGAGAGCCTCTTCCTCATCTGGCTGGCATCGTCAAGGAGGGATTTCTGCTCGAGCCCCTCCGCATCATGGAATTTCTTCCGGTGGTGCACCTCTTCAGCGACCGGAATCCCAGCTCGCTCCACTTCACGGGGATTACCTCACTAACAATCCCCAGAGACATCTGGAACCTCTAGCTGAGCCCAAAGAGAGCGAAATTCTTCCTCACAAGCCATATGAGCTCTCTGGGCGAAATTCAAACTTCTTTGGTGTTTCATAGCAACTCCAAGAACCTAGCTCATCCATCCATCTTTTTCCCTCTCTCTTTTTCTAGCTAAACCTAGCTATCTCTCTCTCTCTCTCTAATATTCTAGCTAAGCTAACCTAGCTAGATATTCCTACCCGTGGGCATCATATGCACCATGCATATACACACTACCTAGCCCTACCAAGCTGGTTTCTTGTCCCCCTTCGATCAACCCCCACCCGTGCACCTCCTGTCTTCACTTTGGCTGAGAGGAACCCCCCATGTGCGCATGTTCCCCTCTCTCTCTCTTTCCCCTAACCCCTGCACCCTGGTCTTGCTTTGCTTGTTGATTAGCCAGCCAAGCTAGCCGCCCTGGCGCTTTTTCCCTACCTCAGACGCTTTCCTGAGTTGCATCAGAACCAAGCGGCACAAGACGCCCACCGAACCCAACCTCTTGGCGCCGCCACCAACCCCATCCCTTCTTCCTTTGGCTTGGGCCAGCAACCACCAGACACTCCCAAGTTACTCTCCTCTAGTCCGTCTCCCATCTCCACTCGTTGTTACAGGACTAGAGAAGGAGGGAGGGAAGAAAACCTAACCCGATCACCTCCTCCTCACCTTTTGCAAAAGATACCACCCTCCCCATGTGCTCTCCTCTCCTCCCTCATCTACCCCACCACCTCACCCCACCTCAGATCCTATCCAGGAGGCGCTCAGGTCCCTCTCTCTCTCCCTTCTTCTTCCTCTCCTTGCCACCTCCCATGGCCATGGCCTCAAAACCCTAGCTCCAGGCCTCTCTGCGAAGGTTGGTCCGATGGGCACCAAGCTACTCTAGGAGCACCGACGCGATCCTAGGCTTCCTCTTCATCGGCCGAGACCGGGGCGACGCTGGAGGTCGCCGGATTTGACGCCACGCCGCCGTAGGCACCATGGAACCGACGCTCGGTGCCTCGAGCCCCATCGCCGTTCTCCTTCCCCTCCGCCACCAGGACCGCTCGCATGAGCCATGGTGAGCCCGGCTACTCCCCTCTGCCCTGTCGATCCCTCTCTTGTGCTCTGTATCACCGGCGCCCCGCCGCCGTGCGCGCTCGCCGCCGCGTGCTGCGCTCTGGCAGACAGCAACAGCAGCAGCAGCCGCGCAGCAGACACCTCTGCTCCCCCTCTTTTCCATGTCGTTTTCCCCCACTACAGTCCGCCTTAGCCGAAGCCACCTGAACAAAAGATATAGATCAGAGCACCCGCTACATCTTCTATTTTCGCGGCATAGCAAAATTCCCAGAGGGTAGCTCGCAATCGTCCTCACAAGATCGGCCCGAGCTAGCTGTTCGCGAGCGTTTTTCAGTTTCGTCAGTTTTTCAGAGAGAGCAGCAGCCCGCCACGCTTTTGCAAAACACCCCTTCGCTGTTTCGCCGCGCACCGGCTAGTCCCTTCGCAGCCCTTTAGGCCCACCAGTCAGACTCCCAGCACTTTTACAAAATTGTACCCAAACTTCCTATTCTTCCACCCGCAGTCCCCCGGATCCGCCACGTGTCCAGCCCCGGATGGCGCACACGCGCGGTGGACCCGCTGTTCCCTAGTCCCACTTGTCATCCCCCGCGGCTGGCTGATCCCGCGGTGAGAAAAGCCCAGCGTAGCCCGCTGCGCCCCACCTGTGCTGAGTCAGCGGCTAGCCCACCTGTCAGCGTCAGTGGCTAGTTTCCCCTGTGTGCAAAATGTCTGATCTTTTTCTGTTTAATAAAATAATTCCAGAAAATGCAAATATGTTTTTAATATCCAGAAATTAATAACTTTTTATTAATAAATCCAAATAATACAACTAATATATGTTTTTGAATCAGAAAAATGTGAGGATTTCAAATATGCCATCCAAATTAATGTTTGACTAATTTAAATTTCGAAATTGGTTAATTGCAATTAAAAATGCCTTTTCTTAATTAATTAATAACTTTAATTCTATAACTCCAAATTTGACAAATAATATGTCTAAATCGATCAGCGCGACGAGCCCGTTCTGATTAGGCATTCCATGATATGAATTGAAGCATGCATCATGTCATTATTAAAAATCAGAACTGTTTATGGCAATAAAACTTGACCAAATAATTAATAAAATGATTTATTCTTGTCCCCACACCTCACCCTTGCCATGCTACATTATTGCCATGTAATTTGTGCATCATTCATCATGGCATGCTTGTTTGCTTGTCGCATTTTATTTATATGCTTGTGCACTGTATTTATGTTGGCCCTTGTTTGTTTGGTTCTTCTTTCGAATAGACGCCGAGCAGGGGAAATATCAGAATCCAGAGTACTACCTGCATCCGTCTCTCGCTTCAACTGAGACGCCAGGCAAGCACTACCACAGGTTTGCATACATATAGTACCTATTGCCTCTATCTTATTCTTGCATCATTGAGTCGCGAATGCATTAAATTGAATCCCGTGTACTGCATAGCCTGTACTTTAAACCCCACCGAGCTTGTTCCTCCATCCCATGAGCCCTTACTACAGGAGTTGTTTGAGCCATGCGAGTCGTAGAACAGCATCTGTAGGGTATGTGAGTGTCTGGTGGATAACGAGGTACCTAAACAACTTAACCTGAGTAGTAATGGGATAACTAATGAAAGAGGCACCGGTGGGCAATATCTGTTATTTGGTTTTTATGGCCACTTGTGTCCCGTAGGACCCCGAGTACTTGATACTTGTTCCTTGTTTATCGCACTATCCGCATATGGGACCATGAATCCCCTTAGCGCGAGCTCGATTCATTTCTTATTTCTTGGGGCCATAAAGTAGTTTGGGGCTTTATTACTATCCTGTACCTATGCCATGTTTTACTGCTTTATTTAAGAATGTGCGTGGAGCACCTATACTGTTTTGGATCGTGGAATGTTTTCGCGGTATCGACAAGCCCAGTCACACTTTTGGGTTCCCAGTCGTTTACAGCCATTGACACAAACCTTGGGTCCGTCTCGGAGCCAGCCAACTTCATTGCGGGTAGCTTAATGGGGTGTCCCCCTGAAATATTTTATGAATCCTGTGAATGCTTTGTCGTGAAAGCCTCGTTGGGTTTTGATTTGGTTTTTTCGAGGTCGATCGTGTGTGTGTTGCTATTTGTGCACCCCTGCAGTGTAAATCTTTCTGAAAGCCGTGTCCGCGGTTATGGACGACTTGGAGCACAGTTTCTCGATCATAGACAAGTATAACTAAAGTACCGACTTTAATTTGACTAAATATCTGACTAGTAAATAATGTAATATTCATGGAATGAGTAATAAAACTACCAACGGATGGGTTGTTCATACGCTTTCTCGTTGGTAAGCGAGAAGGAGGATGGATCTGTTACTTTATACTGTTATAACTGTTGTTTCTAATTAACGGACATCCGTCTATCATTAGTTAGGCGGATGGTTAACGAGTATCTATAGACTTGTTAGTTATTATCTTTTGCTGCAATTGCGTCACCCCAGGTATATGTCCCTTTTAGAGGCATAAAGACTTGCTGAGTACCCCTAGGGTCTCACACGATAAATTGTTTGATTTAGATGAACATGTGTATTCGCAAGATGGATACTGGGTGGAGGAGACAGATGATGTTGGCAACGATCACTTGGTGTAGAGATTCCGGGGATGGGATCCGTGAGATCTGTGGGCGGGATGTGCTTACTTATGTGGCATCTTATGCCGATTTGCTTCTTGTCCGTACTCAGATCTTGTTTCCTGCTTTCGCTTGATACTCTGTTGATTGATGTATGAGGAGCTATCCTACACTATTATCTCTATCTAGGATATTTGGATCTTGCCGTATGGCGTTGCAATATTTCTATTTCTTTTAGATGGTATGGCTCTGAGAACTATTGTAAGGTAGCTTGCATACATACTCACTTGTGTATGTATTTGATCTCTTCGCCTGTTGCCTACGCCGCTCGCTCTTGTCCTGATGTCTTGGAAGTGGTTAGGGCGGCCGACGGGCCTACACGTGGGTGGCCCCTGGGCCCCCGCTGTACTACTTTAACCACTTTTGGTTCATCCAGGCTTGAACTTAGAGCGTAGGGTTCGAGGTTGTTACAAGACCGGCCCGACCCGACCCATCTAGGTTGGGTCAACCCTCTTGGCTCACCCGGTACTGGCCCAGACTGGCCTAGTACCGCTCTCTCTTCCTCGCGTACTCGTGTTCTCCCCTTGGTCATTCCCCTCCGTGGTGATGTGGTGCTGCCGCCACCGTGTGATTCCTGCCGTTCCTGGACTTCCTGGCCGCCATTGTGACATGAGATGGGTCAGTCAACGATGCTCCATCGACTGGTCCAGCGCGATTTGGCACCCGAGTGCTTGCTTGACCACGTCGCTTACACCCCGACACCTAGGGTTCGGGTTTTCCTGGTGATTTGGAGCTCCGCCGCTTCCATGGTGCTGCTCTGGTCCCCTAGTGCCTATGTGGTGCTGCCGGCGCCTTTGTGATCCTGTGGCTGCCATGTTTGTGGCCTGGTGTGGGTCGCAGCGCCTTCGGGTGCTCCCCATGCCGCCGTTAACACCACCGTCGGCCACACTGCTTCCTCTTCTAAAACTTGCGAGGACCACCAGTGAGTTTGGCTTCCTTTCCCCTCTCTGTTCTCTATTTCAGCTTGCTACCCTTCATGTGGTTGTTTATTGTGAACCCTGATTAGGGTTCATCCCTATGTGCTAGGGTTCTTCCCTTGGTATATTAATCATTCAAGATGATGAAGCTGTTTTATGTGATTACCTACTGAATCTAGGTTGTGTAGCACTCCTTGCTATACCGAGGTTGTGAATGATGACAGTGGTTTCTATCAGTGAACTATTGTCTGAACTTTTACTTACTATCATGTACTTGCTTGGTGAGGCTATGGTTAGCATCTAAATTAATATTGATTCATTAGTTCTGATTGATATGCTTTGGGATGAGAGCATCAGAGTTGGATATCTATTGTAAATGTTATCTGATGACTTTGTAGATGACAGAAATGATTCCTAAATCTTTTAGGAAGATGATTATGTGGGTTTAAGAAAGTAGACTTGAGATTGTACTCAAGCAACATCAAATCTTCTAGGTACAGAGGTGCTACCCTCTAGGGATGTGCCCCGTAGCCTAGCAGTTGTGGCTCATATGAATCTTGTTAAAACTAGATGATAGGGTTGATGATGCTGATCTAAAACCCTCTATGTAAGAACACATGTTTTATAGTTGCGATTTATTATATCCCATGATGAAGTACACACCCAACTTGGGTGTATCTCTGAGGATTCTTCTTGTCCAACAGATCTTTACTTTCTGAATGGATATGCGCAAATACAAAGCATATGTGCTTTATGAATCACCAACCTGTTAGTAATTGGTGAAGAGATGGGGTTGTTGCCTTGTCCTAGCCTTGCTGATGAGCTTGTAGATCAGCTTCTAGAATTGCTACTCCTCCTTGTCCTTGCTCTACACTTCATAAACCACCCCCATATAGATCACCATCTTGTGGATGATCTGATTGGTTTTCTATGGTGAATGGTTGGTTTATCTCTTGGGGATCTGGCAAGATCTGAGGTGATGTTGGTTGTGTTCTTGATAGCTTGTGATGATTTGAGACTGAGGTGAAAGCTAGCTGCTGTGTTGCGGCTGTGTGACCTCTTTTATGTGTATTGGGTTGCTTCTACTGTGTTGACAACACACAACATGCATGCAGTGACCAAGCTGCTTACCCGTGGGCTCCACTGGACTCAAGTTTCAATGGTTCAGATATTTATCTATGGATTGGTTCCAATCCCAGTTGGTATTATCCTCAAATTGTTATTTTTTCTCTACTGAAACGGTGAAGTTTGCCCCAGGCCAATGATGTTGTATCGAGTCTTAAACTTTTAAAAGAATAAACTCTACACTTGATGGGTTTTGTCCCTTCTTTAAAATACTTGGCTCAGTGATGTTTGGAAAACAGTGCATTACACTGTTAGAAACAGAGCGCAAAACTAACTCTAACCCTCTCTTTGTTTATTTCTTCTTCTGTATTATTTGAAGGTACAAGACCAAGTGATCAGGAGAAATAGTGTAGGATTAGTTTAGGATTCGATAAGTATTAGTTTAGGGCTTTCTTTTATTTTATTTTGTAATATGTTATTTCTACTCTTTGTAAAGATCAATGTAATATATATTCATTATTTAATAAAGCTTTTATTTCTTTGAGAATGTCTCTGTAATGTTTTTTACTTCAAATAGATTTGTATTTATTTAATACTTGTGGAATAAAGGAAAGAATTAAGAAGTACTATTTGAGTTATACTCTTATATTGTTATCAATTTCCTTTGTTGTTTTATAAATGTGATATATTCAAACAATAATAATAACTAATTCTTTTTGGAAATCAAATAAATACTAATTACCTCTAATTTTATAACCTTATTCAAATGTTTCACATTTTTAAATATGAAATAAATTTATTCACCCGAGAACATTACAATCCCTAAGGATTAAAGGTTAAGGGTTTATTTCTAACTAGGTAATTATAGTTGATGTCTCAACCTAGAGTGAGATATTGATATAGCCTCTTACTGTGATCTTGATTAAAGATTTCTCTAGAATTCCTATCCTAAACACTTCACTAAGCTTGGGTCCTAGTTAAGCATTTCCTTTCCTAAATACACTCTATTTAAATCTCTCATCTGCTTCACTAAGATCTCTTCTGTCTAACTGATCTAGTCATCTGGCTCCATCATATCCATCATCATGTGATGACATGGTCATGTCACTTCTACAATATTCCTTCATTATGCTCCTAGTAAATATATACAACTTCCATTTATGAACTACCCTTAAGTAAGTCATTCATCTAGTTGGTTATAACATCATTATTCCATTCTCCTAGCACTCTTCCTTTATTGCCAAACTTGAACTTCTTAACTACCCTTGATAAATCCATCAAGGTAGTTGTTTCTAACTCCAGCCATTAACTCCTATTTCAGTGCATCATACTCTAGCTTGACTTCTCATGATCAAGCTAGATGATTCAGCTTACTAAGGTTTAGCCTAATTTGGTATACTCACAACTCTTCTTCAACACCTAGTCTTGAGAATAATGACCACCAACCCTTGATCATGCTTAGATTAGGCTTCTAATTGTCTGATCAAGATTTATTAACACTAAGCCTTAGACTTGTACATGTATCTTTATAAAGTTTATCTTGTTAAGGGAGCTTACTCCATAATTATAGCTACTTGGTTTAACAAGATTACTATTTGATATTCTATCATTTCTAACTTTCTTATAACTTCTCAAGTATTAGTTAATTCTTAGGCTTAGATACTTCTTCTAGTTAACTCAAGAGTGAGTTATCTCCTCTAATATCAAATGGTTTGATCACCCATAAGGATCACATGCCATTGATGATGACACACTCTACCATAACTTGTTCCTTCTTCTTATTAATTTACTTAAGGTCTTTGGAAGGTCAACATAATAGGTCAAAGGGATATGAGCCAATAAGTTCTAGGTCAGGAATTGATCACTCCACATTGATGATCAACGAACACTAAGACCTGATTAAATTAGAATGTCACCTATTAATATGATAATAAATATATGAGATGAATGGTCTTGGCTTGCCTTCCATGCTACTTCAGTTGTGATTAGAGTTCATATTTAAGAACTAATGGTAGGAATATATATGACAAACAAGTGTTTCAAGATTTAGTTATTAAGTTCCTTTGCTCAAGTTATAAACTTGATTGAGTATTCAAGAGTTGTTATAACAAATACCCAAATATGATCTCTATAAGATCCTTTATTAATCATTAAATAATGTGTTGTGGGTTTAGCTTGATTCCATTTGATCTCCCCATAGATCAAATTATTTTACCCAAATATAAGGTTTTGGCAAAGGTCATATTGAAACTTATCACAATCAACTTGATGATCTACTTCAGTTCCACCAAATTAAGAGAAGCTTCAATCACTTTGACAAGTTTTATTTAAAGCGCGAAAATTATCCAGATTTTCTATGCATGAATGCAATGCACACACCTGAGCTCAGCTTATTTCTAAGCTCTAATGCTAGGATGTTACAAGGGCCCAGAGTATATCTCTCCATCATCGTGATGGAAAAATCCCACTCTTGATCCATGAGCCTCTATATAACACTTTCGGAGTATCGAAACCCACCTTTATTGTCACCCTGTTACGGTGTGATGTTTGATGTTATCAAGTTACTCTTCTGGTGTTAGTGATTGACATGATCTCATGGTCTAAGGACTAAATTTACTTTGTATGATGTTATAGCAATGTAAACATAATGACTTTGACCGTATTACTATACTTCGAGTGAATGTTCATCACATCATTCCACCAATGTTGTGACCTCATAATTAACAACATCCAATGTCCATGATCAAGAAACCTTGATCATCTTGTTAATTAACGAGCTAGTTTATATGAGAGGCATAACTAGGAACTCTGTATTTGTTTATTAAACACATATATATTAATGTTTCCAATTAATACAATTATAGCATGTAGAATAAACATCTATCATATACTTGGAATAAGATAATAACAACTTTATTATTGCCTCTCAGGCATATTCCCTTTAGTCTCCCACTTGCACTAGAGACAATAATGTAGTTTACATAGTGATAAATCTAACACCCATGGAGTTCTAGTGTTGATCATGTTTTTCCCTAGGGAGAGTTTTAGTCAACGGATCTGCTACATTCAGATCCGTATGTACTTTACAAATCTTTATATCTCCATCCTTGACATGCTCGCGGATGGAGTGAAATCGGCACTTGATATGCTTGGAATTCTTGTGAGACCTCGGTTGTTTGGCATTGGCTATGGATCTATTGTTGTCACAATAGATCACCATTGGGTCCAACACACTAGGAACTGTTGGGTTCGCAACATAGAAAACAAAAATTTCTACGATGTGAACAACTAAGCACCAAGATCTATCAACCTAGATACAATCAACGAGTGGATATACATACATAGAGATCTTACCCTTGAAGACCGAAAAGCTTTGTTAATAAAATCCAATTTCATGGATAATGTAGTCGTTCATTTGCCGATCTCAAGATCGTGATAAAGTCCAGTGATGTATACGCACACTTCTATTCTTGTAGATAGTGTTGGGCCTCCAAGTGTAGAGGTTTGTAGAACAACAACAAGTTTCCCTTAAGTGGATCACCCAAGGTTTATCGAACTCAGGGAGGAAGTGGTCAAAGGTATCCCTCTCAAGCAACCCTGCAATCAAGATACAAGAAGTCTCTTGTGTCCCCAACTCACCCAATACATTTGTCAGGTGTTTAGGTGCACTAGTTCGGTGAAGAGATAGTGAAATTCAAGTAATATGGATGATTATAAGTGGTAATTGCAATCTGAAATAAGAGTGGCAGCAAGCAAACATGTAATAGGTCTGATTGTAAATGGTGTTTCAATGCTTAGAAATAAGGCTTAGGGATCATACTTTCACTAGTGGACACTCTCATATAAATATCTTCTCTTCGTTATGCCACTACAACAGACACCCCTGTATTGCAACGCATCGCGAATATCCAAACTACCCACCTTTCCAAGCGAAGCTCAGTAGATAAGAAGTGGTTCAAGTAAAAAAAAAGGCGATGTTAACCACCCATCAATCGCGTGGGGAAAAAATACACTTCCTCATTTATCGCTCTCCCTCCTAGATGCGTCACCTCCTACAATAAAAAAAAATGCCGCCTCCGCCGCCACCACCGCTTTCGCCGCCGCCAACAGCCACCACCGCTTCCGCCGCCTGCAGCATAGGTCTTCTATGGATACTTCCTCTGCTGATTACCCACTGATGTTGAGAGATCCTAATTACTTCGGCCGATGGTTCGTCTCCCATGGTTCATGCCAAGATCGAATATCAATAGTGCCATGGTGATCGGATTGGAGATCTGGTAATTTCTTCGGCCGTTGAGACCTCTAAAATTTCTCTAAATTGGTATGCTTGCTCTTGACCCGTGCTTCAGTTTCTAGGGTTCGTTTCGTTGCTTCCAGTGCTGCCGTTTTGGATTCTTGTGATGTTGGTCGCTCCGCAATGCTGGCCCTTCTTTACGGGAGCCCCCTCTTTACGGCCGCCCCTCAAAAACCGCATCCACACCACTGCAATTATGTTTTCGGTTGAAATTTCTGTGTAGGTACAAGTGGTTCAGCATGTAGCTTCTGTAATTTATTTGACAGGTTAGTTCTATTCTGATGTTCTACGTACATTGTATGAACTATCAGTGCTCATGGGATTTATTTATTTGTTAGAAGTGCTAATCTCCAGTTTGTGCATTGCGCGTGTTTCTTAGACGAATCATCTTCTCCAAATGTTTATAATAGCTTACGGTATGACTTATCATCGTATGATTTTGCAAACCTGACTTGCACTTTTTATTGTGAGATATTCTTATCAAATTTGGATTCTACAAAAAATTCATATTTATCAGTTCGTAGCAGTTGACTATATATGCATGTGCAGGTAGAAGAAATCGAATTACTTTGGTCGGCTAATTGTGTCGGAGCATTTTTTCTCATGGCTTTGGATGCCACTGGTTATTCAGCTCCAGTCGGGGGATATATAGCTGGTGCAGAACTGTAAAAACATGGATTCCATCATATATGAACATGTATGTACGTGCTTATGTAAGTGATATTAACTTCTGCATTTTCCCCTCTCTTTTACCACTTACACTATTCATATATTTAGGATGATTTGAAGAGACTTGTAGCACAGAACCAAAAATTGTGGACACCAGCAACGGGAAGATAGCTTGTACATTAAATTTCTAGGAGTAGACAAGCCTGGACATGTCCATAGTCGCTAGTTCTGAATCCTAATCAGGTCTTCGATCTACTATCATCTTCACGCCACTTTCAGATTATAGACCTTAGTTCATTCGATGATGCATATGTTTTATAGACTTCAGATATAAAATATTGAACAACACATGAAAAGCCAAGATGCTAAAATGCTAGATCTTAATGAGAAGACAGAGAACTCTGCGAGATATAGGTAAACTAAAAGAACTTTCCATTATTCTATACATATACTAATATTTATTTGGCATTATAGGATTCTTTGGGTAAAATATCTACATCTAGGTGTGCTTCTGTAGGAAGGTTTAATAAAAATTCAAAGTCAGCAAAGAGTATATGGTGAAGAACTTGATACCAGTGGGAAACTGAATAATCTGATGGTAGTGCACGGGCAACAATAATTATTTCTTGTTTCTATATTATAGAAAAACTCATCTCTTGCCTCACGACAGATCAAGGAAGACTCTCTTCTGGACATGCAACCATTAAACATATGTCCTGCAATAGATAAAGTATGTTATAGGTTGGAACTATGTTATTTTTTATAAGCTTGAAAAATCGAAAAAAGAATGTTTCTCTTGCTAAGCAATCTAGAAAATAAAACCGAGGACACTAATTAGAAAATGGAAATGAATTCTTGGTAGTGCGTGTTGATGCTAAATATCAAATCTGATTAGTTGATACAGCCACTCCAAAAGGCCGAAAATATTTGTCATACAAGAGAGGAAGATTTATTTCAACCTTTTTATGTTGCTCACTTCAAATTTACAAACTGATTAACTTGATTTCTCTTTTTCATGCTACTTTATTGAGAAATATCGTTTTGTGGTTGTAGATTGCCAAGATAAATGGATGATGCCTGACTGAGATGTTGATAGGAGGGATGAGGATGTTGCTACTACTTGATAGTTATACATTATGTCTTAGAATGTTATTTCCATGGTCAATCTTTAGAACAAAACATATTCTCTGGACCATGTTCTTTGTAATACAACAAGGTTGATTTAATATATTATATCTTTTTTATTATTTAATAGCTCATTTGCGCTATTGACAATGACCAAATAATCTTTGTTGGCAATAGGTAAAATCTTGTTAATTGCTCCTAACATGTAAGAATCATTCTAAGCGATCCAATTATTTGTATGTCCATTTAAATCCCATTCGTGTAGGATAACCACCAACGCATGTGATGTGTTGTTAGGCTCTAATATATATGTTGCTATCTTCCAACGCTTATTTGCATCAGTTACCAACGCATGTATATGCATTGTTGTATACCCTTGCAACGCCACCAACGGCAACACATCTTAGATCCGTTGGTGTAGGTGCTAGCAACGGTTATATTGACATACAACAACGCATCGATGCATTGCTAAAGGGGGGTTCCTGTTGTAGTGTGCTACCCTGAACTACTCTCTGGTTGGACGATGTAGGGCTATAACAGGCCACCTTAAAGTTCGCATTCCCCATCTAGATAACTCCTCACTGTCACCTTAAGCGCTAGATGGTTCCAACAAACACCACAATCTCATAGAGACATCCAAATCAAATTATACTCATGATAAGTATTTCTGTAACCTTAGCCAAAGTGCCACACGGTGTGCACACTATCAACTTCACACACGTGGGGATAAGTAGAGATTAATTAAAGCACTTGAGTAGTAGAATAGATCTAGATTACAAAGCTCATGATCTCAATAAGATCACACATAGAGAGAGATGAACACATAGCTACTTGTAGAGCCCTTAGCCTCGAAGAGAACTACTCCCTCCTCATCATGGGAGTCAGCAACGGTGATGGAGATGGTGGTGGAGTCTATAGAGATGGCTCCGGGGGCACTTCCCCGTCCCGACAGGGTGTCGAAACAGAGACTTCTGTCCCCCGAATCTCCTCTTCGGTGGCGGCGGCCCTGCGGAACTGTTCGAGGAATTCTGATCTTCTACTTAGGGTTTTCACCTTGGGAGGCTTTTATAGGCGAAGGGGCAAGGTCGGTGGAGGCCCGAGGGGTCCACACCCCCTGGTGGCGCGCCTAGGAGGGACCCGCGCCAACATATGGTGTGGCCAGCCCCTAGCCCTCCTCCGTCTCTGCTTTGGACTCCGTCTCGTGTCGGAAAAAATAGGAAGTTCAGCTTTTGTTTCGTCCAATTCCAAGAATATTTTTTTCTAGCTTTTCTGAAACCAAAAATAGCAGAAAACAGGCAACTAGCACTATGGCATCTTGTTAATAGGTTAGTTCCAGAAAATGTAAAAAAAGACCCCAAAGTGTGAACAAAACATAAGGAAGTTGATATAAAACAAGCATGGAGCATCAAAAATTGTATATATGTTTATGACGTATCATCTAGCAAGTCCAGTAGGTCCAGCACAAGCAAGTCCAGCACCTCAAAGTAGCGGTGCATCCATGATCGCACACACGTCTGGTACCCCGACAACCTCGCATCCTCGTTCCAACGATGTAGCGGAAGCATCAACTCCTTTCATACAAAGCCACCAAGAATATGTATCTTGCTAATCCGAGACCATGGGGGGATAAACAAGAGGGGGAGAGAGATCCTTGATGAGGAGGTGTGAGAGTAGAGGAGGAGAGCTCCTTTTATAGGAGGAGGGGCAGCCCCCAAGGCTCCATGCAAATGGCATGGTGGTGCCCCCACCCCTCCCTCCATAATGGTGAGTGGAGCTTCCACTAAGCCCACTCCCGTTAAAACCAACTCCACTTACTTTGCATTAATTTTCCACCAAATTTAATGCAAGCTCCCATTAAATAAAAACCATTTTTAATTTATTTTATTCGATTTTTTAATTACTTTAATTAACAAACATTCACATAAAACCCCCTGCAATATTTCAATATCACATGTAGAACTAGTTTCAGCAATTTCACCCAAAACAATTCTAGTGTCCATCGAAATAATTCCCGTGTCCATTGAAATCCACTTGAATATGAGCAAACATATATCTGAATGTGATATTTCACTCATAAATACTTTCTAAATTATTTAACAGTAATCAAATGAGCCTATCAAATTTACATGATCTCATGGTTGGTAGTTCTTTATTATAATACATGATCGATTTATTCATAAATGTTCATCACATTATTCCACCAATGTTATGACCTCGTTATTAACAACATCCAATGTTCATGATCATGAAACCTTGATTATCTTGTTAATCAATGAGCTAGTTTATATGAGAGGCATAACTTGGAACTCTTTATTTGTTTATTAAACACACATGTATTAATGTTTCCATTTAATACATTTATAGCATGAGAAATAAACTTTTATTATAAACATGGAATAAGATAATAACCACTTTATTATTGCCTCTTGGGCATATGATTTGTAATCATAGGCAACCAACCAACCAAGTAACAAATCATATGCCCAAGAGGTAATAATAAAGTGGTTATTATCTTATTTCCTGTTTATGATAAATGTTTATTTTGCATGCTATAATTGTATTAATTGGAAACGTTAATACATGTGTGTTTAATAAACGAATAAATGGTTCCTAGTTATGCCTTTCTTATAAACTAGATCATTGATTAACAAGATGATCAAGGTTTCCTGATCATGGACATTGAATATTGTTAATAACAAGGTCACAACATTGCTTGAATGGTGTGATGAACATTCATCCGAAGTATAGCAATACGATCAAAGTCATTGTGTTAAAATTTCTATAAGATCATACAAAGTAACTTTAGTCCTTAAACCATGAGATCATGTTAATTGCTAACACCCCAAGAGTACTTTGATAACATCAAACATCACACCATAACAGGGTGACTATAAAGGTGGGTTTGGGTACTCTGAAAGTGTTATGTTGAGCCTCATGGATCAAGAGTGGGATTTGTCCATCCCAATGATGGATAGATATACTCTGGGCCCTCTTAGTGATATCACATTGAGATAGCTTGCAAACAAGTGATGTGATCACTAGAATGTTATATCATGGGAACAAGAAAAGAGTGCATGTCGGTAACGAGATCAAACTAGGTATGGAGATACCGATGATTGAATATCGGACATGTAATATATTGTGAGACAAAGGGATTTAGTTATGATGTTAAAGGTTCACACGATCACTAGAGTCATTGTTGAATGTGTGGGAGTTAGTATGGATCTCCAGGTCCCGCTGCTGATTATTGATCGGAGAGGGTCTCTATCATGTCTGGATTATTCGCGAACCATAGGGTGACACACTTAAGGGATACCGACACCATTTGGAGTAAACATGTTTCAGATAAAGATTTAAGAAAGCGCTGGAATCATTTCGATGGAAACCGAACGTGCTTCGGGTGAAATTGTAGAAACTGGTTCTGCATGTGATATTGAAATGTTGCAGGGGCTTTATGTGAATGTTTGTTAATTAAAGTAATTAACAAAATTCTGAAGAAAATAAATAAAATAGTTTTATTAAATGAGAGTTTGCATTAAATTTGGTGGAAATTTAATGGAGGTGAGTGTAACTTTGAGTGGGAGGTTAATTATGTGAGTGAGAGCTCCACCCACATGAATGTGGAAGAGGTGGGGGCACCTCCCTTGGCTGCCGGCCATGGTGAGGGGCTTCCCCCTCTCCCTATAAAAGGCCCCCATTCTCCCTCTCATCTCACACCTCCTCGTGAAGGATCTCTCTCCCCCTCTAGAAATTATTCCCCATGGTCTCGGATTAGCGAGATACATGTCCCCGGTGGATTTATCTGGAAAGGAGTTGCTGCTTCCACTGCATCGCTGGAGAGAGGACACGGAGGTTATCGGGGTACCGGACGTGTGTGTGATCACGGATGCACCGCTGCTTTGCGGTGCTGGACTTGATGGTGCTGGACTTGCTGGTGCTGGACCTGCTGGACTCGCTAGACTTCATCACGATCTTAAGATCGGCAAGTGTACGACTACATCAACCACGAAATCAGTTTCATTAACAATGCTTTGTCGATCTTCAAGGGTATGTTTTCTATGGATGTATATCCACCCGTTGATTGTATCTAGGTAGATAGATTGGTGCTTAGATGTTCACATCATAGGAATTTTTTTTCTATGCTGCGAACCCAACAGTGGTATGAGAGCCTGGTTTATGCATAGATGCATTGCACGGGTAGTACTCATAAGAGTATGTGGGTGATGATGATCATTTTATTGCATCTTCTATGTATTTTGGATATTGGGGGCATAGTGGGATGAAGCAGCCCGGACTAACTTTACATGTCCTCGCACATGAGACCCGTTCCATGCTTGACATGCAACTAGTTTTGCATAAGTGGCTAGCGGGTGTCTGTCTCTCCTACTATACTCAATATCTGATTTAAAACGAGTTGCTAATAATTTGGTTATCATCGTTGTGGTTCCATGTTCGTTGGTAAGACTAGTTCTATCTTCGAAAGCCCTAAGCCACATAAAATTTGCAATGGATAAATTAGACGTGTCTAGTTTACATTTTTGCTGGGACGTCTAATTTAGATTGTTGCTGGGCTGGTGTCATGATATGGTAATGTTGTAAGTTGATTTATAGTTGATACTCTTATAACACACCTAAACGTGTAAGTTTCATAGACCTTGGCCTTACACACAAAGGAATGATAAAGATCATACCACGATGCACATGATAGTGATCGAGTGCAAGAACTATATCATTTCATTTTATGCATATGATGTTTGTTTGCATCTTATATTGCTTGTATGGCGTTTTAGTAGCATTATAAGATGATCTCTCATTTAGATATCAAGATAAAAATGTGTTGTTCCTTAAGTACGCACCGTCTTATGTTTCGTCGCTTCAAGACATCACGTGATGATCGGGTGTACTTCAATCCACGTTCATATAACAGGTGTAAGACAGTTTTACACACGCAAGTACTAAGCTTCTTACTTGGTGAGCCTAGCATGTACAGACATGGCCTCGGAACACGGACCGAAAGGTTAAGCATGAGTCATATAGTTGATATGATGCCCATATAGATGCTCGTCTTTAAAGCTACACCGGCTCACGTGATGATCGGACTTGGTGCAGTGGATTTGGATCATGTAATGTAACATCCCAAAACTTTAATCCAAATGATCAAGATCAAATCTACCCAATTTAGGGTTAACAAAAACTTTTCCATTTAAAAATCCTTAAGTATTCATATGTGTATGCATTTAAATAGGAGTTGTTTTGAATTGCCATGATTGAGTGATATATTGATTGTAAAATGACTCTAAGGTAATTTACACATCATCTAGATCATCCCCAAGCAAATCCCAAAGAAAAATAAATCAAAAAGAATTAAATAAGCAAATGGTCACTTTTGCCATTTTAATCACATAGCCTACTTTGGCTATTCCTAGCACTCAAATCTTAACAGAAACAATTGTGGTTCTTTGCACCCCTTGCTAGTACAAGTAGTGATGTACCAAGGCCCACTTTGTTTCATCCCAAAAACTTTCAAACTCTAAATTTAATTGACATTTGAAAATTGAATCTAGTTCATATGTCTAGATACCACTTTCTCAAAAACCACTCAAATGAATTCCATTTGAAGATCCCAAGAAACCACAGAGGCTTAAACATATAACAAACCACTCCTCAAAAAATATTTCAAAAATTCAAATAAAACTTTCATGCGGCCATTTGATCGAACAGTTGGCAGGCAGATAAAAAGTGGCCTAACTAATACTGTTTAGGAGCAAATCTTGTCGAGCCAATTGGTGTGCATTGATCATCTTGGTATCCCCCAGTCCCAACCAGACCAAAACCACCTCTATCCCTAGCCCCTGGCGCCAGTGCCATGCCGCCCCGATGCCATGCTCGCCAGCCAAACGCGAGCAATAATCACTAGACCGCGCCGCGCCATTCCAGCTTGCCCGCTAGCACCGCCTAACCGTACCGCCTCTCCCTGTCCACCCCTCGATCGCTGCAAGCCCCTGGACCACCTCAGCGCCACGCCGTCCTTTTCTCTCTGCGTGCCGCCAGAGCGCGCCAGAACGTGATCGCCGCCATCACGCCTTAGACCACGCCCTGACACCAAATCACGCATGCCGCTTCACCATCAACCCAGCACCCCGCCAGACACGGCCAGTCACCGCTGCGCGACCCACAGTCGCCGGGAGCTGCGTCGAGCACTGCCTCTGTCTTCAAGAGCGCCGGAATCTCCCAACCGTTAGGCACCGCCCCTAGCCGCGCCATTACACCGTAGAGGACCGCCAGCAGACCGCCCACCGTCCGCCTACCTTGCCCATGTCGATAGCCCTTTGTACCGCCCTCGCCAGAGACGCCAGCCCACACCCATCGGTCCCCTCGTCGAGCCTATATAAGGAGGCCACCCCAGCACCATTTCTTCACACCATCTCACTCCCCTCTCTCCCCTGACCATTTCCCCTCTCTCGCTAGAGCCGCTCGAGCCGTCGTTCGTCGGAATTCCACCGGAGGTAGCCGTTGTAGAGGAGGAGACGTGGTCATCGATTTCGTCCACCTCAGCCCCTGCCGCGACCTCGGCTGAGTCCGCTGTTGTCCACCAGTTTGTTTGCCTACCTCGCCGCACTAGCTGGAGCCCTGGTACGTCCACAGTAGACCCCCACCGGTCGTTTAGGGTTTAGTCTCGCCGGCGACGAGTCCGTCATCGATGACGACCGTGAGCCGTCGATCTGTGTTCTAATCGTGTGGCCCAGATCGTCCCGTACTGCTTCGGGTTTGGACTAGTACCAAAATAAAGCTATATAGACATTTCTAGTCACTTTAAATCATTAATTATTAAACTTGAACTTATTAAAATGTGATCCAACATTTAAATCACATTCCCATATGTTAGAATATGTGGTGATGACATGTGTCCACATGATCCCATATTTAATTGGAGAATATTAAATCTTAGTTATTTTTCAATGAGTAGAAATTACTTTTCTCAAATAAAAAGAATGAAGCTAGTTCATTAAACCTTGTGATGTTGAGATGATACTAGATCATCAAATGTGTGCCTTAGTGTGCTAAGTAGACTAGTTAAGTATTGTTTGGTGATTGTGTATCCCGTATGAATTTATAGACGATAGCACCGACCAAGTCTACGAAGAGGAGGAGTTCTACCAAGAGGAGGAGGAAGAAAACTTCAACCACTACACTACCCAAGGCAAGCCTAGCACTTCAAGTAAACTGAGCAAGCTATGGTTAGCAAGCTAGCATTATACAAGTTAACCATGCAAGTGATTACTTGCAAGCCATCATTAACAATGCAAGCTAACCCTTGCAAGCTAGATAACCTAAGCAAAGGCATTAGGCATGCTTTGGTTATACCATTGTGACTTATACCTATTCCAAGTTTTATTTACAAGCCTTACCTTCTTTACTTTACCAAAGTCCTTTACTTGCTTAAAGGTAGCATAAAGAGTATAAAACTTGACCTATCTAGTTAGACTTAGATGTCATTCTATGGCATGAGATTGACATTAGCATCCACATTAGTGAACACTCTTAACTTAGTAGTTGGAACAAAACCCAAAACTTGATTCACTTTAGATGGGAATACTTGGTGAAAATGACTTGTGAAAACCTTGGAATGATGAGTCATTCTATTGAAATGTTTTGACATGTGTTGAGAAACACAAATGGTTTATGATGATGAAAATGTTGAGGCATGAGCCTTAGCCCTTTTATAAAACTGATGGTTGGGTTCGGATGCGATACCATTCCAATTTTACCGTACCACCACAATACCTGAATTGGGTAAGGCTTAGCCGAAAGTTTATATGCATTAGTATTAGTTCCCTCGCGGGAGAGGTTTGAGCTGAGGCTACCTCTCAATGTTGTCCACCTATGAAGTGCCCAAGATGACAGATGGTCATGGTTGGGAGGCCATGCTCATAGGAGAGGTGCTTATACTAGGGTGTGTAAAGGAAAGGTTATGTTTGATTATCTGCATACTAAGTATGATGATTCAGGGTTATCCCTGACAGATGTATCGAATCTTGTGGTGAAAGTGTACCACCTCTGCAGAGTGTCAAACTATTCGAATAGCCGCGCCCGTGGTTATGGACAGTTGGAGTGGCCATACTATTCCATTGTCAGATGTTTTCAAAATGACTTATGAAATGAATTGTGACATGATTTGACTACAACCGAGTTGTGACTATGATAACTAGGTTCCCACTTAGGTGTTTTCAAACTTTATTTTATCTTTCTTTGCTTCTGAACTCAGCTTAGGTTTCAAACTTAACTCTACAAGTAAACTTAGAGTTAGCATTTCCTACCAGAACTATACTACTTGTTAGTGGTAGTTTGCGAGTACTTAAAGAGTACTCATGGCTTTGTACCTGGCTATTCCTATGGCCAGACTATGAAGGAGACTACCAAGATGAAGGACAACAGGACGACTATGATAACTAGGACTACCTACCATCGTCCGCATTGCCTGTGACTTTGAAGATGGACCCCACCGCTACACTATTTATTCCGCTACTTGATTGTACTAAGACTGGATCACGAGATCCTTATTTGTGTAAGACCTTATTATGGTTTGTAATGGATGATGTACTGTGATATCCAATCTATTATGTCTCGCAAAAATGGTAATCCTAGGATTGCGATGTATGACATAACAGGCATCTGGGATTAAAAATCTGGGTGTTGACAAGTTGGTATTAAAGCCATCCTGACCATAGGAGACCCTAGTTAGAATGGACGTCCGAACAGAAACTTAGTTTCAAAAACCAAGTGAGTATTTATGAAAACTATTTCGTCTCTTACCCTTGGGAATTCTTTCTCTCAAAAAAATTCATGTTCCTCCAAATTCTTACATTACTACATAAATTTTTGACACACTTGATCACTTCACTAACTTTCTCATCCTTAATTCTTATAGATGGAAACTCAGTTCAGCAAGTTCCACCAGTTGGGCAACGGAGGCCAACTGATCTTCGAGAGGGATCTGGATTCACTATCGGAGTACTTGGGATGCCCATATCCGGAATTCCTTGGAGCTCAACTCCTGGGTCCACTAGGAGGAGATTTACAATGGCTAGTAACCGCTGATCTTCGAGGCAAGATAGAAGCACCAACATCCGGGAGGATCTAGTTCTCCGTGAGAGAACATAACTAGCTAGATGGATTGGCCAGGGAAATGCATGAAGCTCTGATGATCCACAAGTATAGGGGGTGTATCGCAGTATTTTCGATAAGTAAGAGTGTCGAACCCAACGAGGAGCATAAGGTGCTGGCTAGTGGTATGGATCAGAAATTCTCTGCAAATACTTAGCAAACGGATTTTTAGGGATTTTCGATAAAGCAAGTAAACAAAGTGCTAGTAAATAAAAGACAGTAGGAATAAATGCAGCAAGTGGCCCAATCCTTTATGCAGCAAAGGACAAGCCGGTTGTATTTCTATAGATGACCAAACGTTCTCGATGACACATGGGAAGACTGTCAAGTGCTTTCGCTTCATATAGTTGATTAATCTTCTTTAGCTTGCTAAGTGCTGTGTGGGTGAACCTGTGCTAATGTACCGCCCCATCCAAGACTAATACATACTTGTGATTAAACCCCTTGCAAACATCCGTAAGTACAAGAAAGTATTTAAGGTAGAAACCTAACCACAACTTTAAACTCTAAGACCCTTACGTCCCATGTGCAATGGTTTCCTAACGGGGGTTCAGGTTTACATCACCGCAACCCCTACGATTAGTAGCCAAATACACAATGCATTCCCCTAGGCCCATATAGGTGAAGTGCCATGTAGTCAACGTTCATATGACACCACTAGAAGAAGTACACCACAACTTAAATAACAATCTATTGAATCTTTCTCAATGCAACTCCACTACTAACAACAAGACTTCTCCCATGTCCTCAAGAACAAAACGAACTACTCACAAGACATCATATGGATCATGATCATAGATGGAATAATGATGTATAACAATCTGAACATAAACAATAATTCAATGGTTCACTCAATAGCATCAACTACAAAGAGTAATCAACACCGGGAAAGTTTCCCCTATGAACTATAGCAAGTTTCAATGCAATTGTTATAACAATATGGAGATGGTGATGAGGGTGCTGATGGTGATGATGGTGGTGATGATGATGATGATCCCGATGAAGTCCAGCTTGATGGTGGTGTTGATGGCGACGATCTCCCCTCTCCGGGAAGGAATTCCCCCAGCAGAAATCTGTCTGCCGGAGAGATCTTTCTCTCTCGGTGTTTTCCGCCCTGCAGAGGTGGCGGAATCTTTCTGTGGTCGCTCCCCGAGTCTTAGGATTTTGTGGGGATGATATATGCTAGAGGGGAGAGGCTGGAGTGGGCCAGGGCGGCCACACCACTTCCAGGCGCGGCCTAGGCCTTCCCGCGCCATGGGGTGGTGTGGGCCCCCTGTGGCCCACGTCCACTCCATCTTCTGGCATCCTGAGTGTTCTAGAAAAATAGGATTTTCCGTATATTTTCCCGGATTTTCTGATCTTCGCGAATTTTGCCTCCAAACAGCACCTTTTCCATCAGAATCCTGACTGCAGCGGTCCATGCTCCAAAAGTCATCAACCATGCAAAAATAGATGAAATAACATAAGTATCACCTCTCAATACGAAATATATCAATGAATAATAGTGAATTAAGACATAGAATAGTGATGCAAATTGGACGTATCAACTCCCCCAAGCTTAGACTTCGCTTGTCCCCAAGCGAAACTGAGCTCAATAAACATGGCCTCAAGTTTATGGAGTGAAGAGTCGATAAAATAATACGTACAAGATCATCACATTCATCAAAAGCATAGATCATAGTAGAAACACAAATAAATATACATAAAGTGAATCATAATTGGTAATGGCAAACTTAGCTCTCGGTCGAAGAATAGTTGATAATTTGCTGAAGTTCACAAATAGCTGGTTTTTCAATGAAAGCTTTCAAAGTAGTAATCTGCAAGATAAGAGCAATGTGAAAAGCAAGGAACATAAGAAACATGATTGAATAAATCACCATATGAATGAAACACAACAACTCAAAATACTTGCCGAGATAGAAGGGAAAAGGTTTACTGACTCAACTACAAAGTAAAAGAAAGGCCCTTCGCAGAGAGAAGCAGGGATTGCAAGTCTCATAAAGAGCTCCCAAAAATTATGATACTTACTAGCTTTCAGCTCTCATTGCCCCTATCATAGGCATCTTTAGGTGATTAAGGTTAAAGTGACACAACTAAGAGGATACGCTTGACAAGTTATAAGTTGAAATCTCATGCCCCTTACTTATGAGTACCGATCCTCATGCTACTTAACTTCAGTCACAAGAAAGCTCTTATCATTGTAAATACATGCGTATCATTGAGAACTGCCAACGGGGTACCCCTTGCACATGACACAGGAGATATCCCATAATCAAAATGACAAGGCAAGCAGACAGTGAGCATCTCAGCGATCTTTTCATTTGCTATTTGCATAGGTTTTTATTGAGGATGCTTCATAGAATGCTCACTATAGTTATGCTGCAAGTTTCCACCATGATTAGGCATGGCTTAGGCTAGCGGCCTAGGCGTTTCTCTAACACACATATGAACTCCATGATCTTACAAGTTCCACTTTTATTTCACACCGCCGGGATCCATAAGCAAAAGAACATGATATCAACTAGGTACAAAGTACCAAATGAAATGTTGAAAGCGGTCCCCCTGATACATGATTCTGCTAACTTCAACTCATAAAGCGCAAGCATATACGCAACAAAGAAGGACCCAATGGTTCAAGTTTATTAAATGCAAGAAAGTAAAGTGTGCCTTCAAGTTCATGAGAGCTTTAATCACTAATTTTCACATAACAAGTTTAATTTGGGAGGTAGATAAAACAAGAATTTACTTGGAATAGCAATAATGCTACTAGGTAGGTATGGTGGACACAAATGGCAAAGGTTTTGGTTTAAAGGAATGGATGCACGAGAAGAATACCCTCTCAGTACAGGTTTTTGGCTAGCAAGGCTGGGTGGCAAGTATAAGAGTTGAAGGAAACAAACAAACATACAAGTGATAAAGACAAACATGCAATCTTCCTTGGAAGCACAAAAGATTTTAACTAGAGAATACTAGACTTATGAGCAAATCAAGAAAGAAAGATGATGAAATTATTTTTCTCTAGAGTACTTCTATCTTTTTCTTTTCAACTCTTAAAAAGGTGTTGCTACTAACCGAGCCGGGTTTGCCAAAACCAACTAAATTAACTCAATGATCCCAAAGTGATACCAATACTAACAACAAGATCAATCATATAACCACGAATTGAAAACTAAAATAAGCTATGCAAAAGAGTAAATGATAGAACTTCTCATTAATATTCCATAACGGAAACTCACACCAAGGGATACATATCTAACGAGAGAGGGGAAACTTCCATAATGCAAACCATACTATATAATAACTCCTCTATTCATGATATGACTCTACTAATAAGGTAAAGAGATAGAAGATAGTGATATGATACCGCGGCACTCCCCCAAGCTTGGAACAAACCAAGGGGATGCCAAACCTGATGACGAGTTACTCCTTAGGTGGTGGTGGTATCCTCTCATCTTCGTCCGTCTTCCAGGGTAAAGGCTTCCCATCAACAAAGGACATCGTGGTTTCCAACATCCTGAAACCTACAGCAGCACTTATGCGTTTAAATCTAGCCTCATACTCACAGGTTTGATTTTGAATGTCATAGAACTGTGCTTGCAGTTCATTGGTTGTTCGGCGGAGTGAGTGGACTTCGTCTTTGAGTTTAGCAGTCTCCTTCTGGTGCTCGGTGATGAGTTCAGAACAAATCTTATGGATGATATCCACTTCGCGCTCCGCCATCTTCCTGTACCTAAAGACTTCATGCTCTAGTGCTTCCATCCTGTCCTTCAGACATCCTTCACCTTTAGGGCCTTGAACCTCTTTAATCCGGACCTCTCCACCTTCGAGCAACAACTCCTTGGGATGAATCTTCAATTCTCTCATGTATGGGTTGATGATATCTTCTAAGGAATCTCCCTTGGATGATCCAGAGGAAGACATTGTGGCTCCAAATCTGGGATTTTTACCTGGCAGAAACAGATCGAAACAAAAACACGACAAAAACACGATATACGAACCTCGGGGGATCCGGGGGGTTATATATTATGAAGTTTCATATCAAAAGGAAGGTACTGGGAGAAAACGAGTCGGAGGCGGAGTCCAGGGTGGACTCACCACCTGGTGGCGCGACCAGGGGTGGGCCCGCGCCATGGGGTGGTGTGGGCCACCCTGGCTCCGTTTCCATCCCTTTTTCGCTTCGTAGCTTTCCTTATTGACTGAAAACTGCAAAAATATAGTTGGATTGTATTTATGCAGAACTTTTCTTACCAGAACTGTTACCTAGTTGGAAATAGACTCTGCAGGTCTCTGAATTTGGTCCTCAATGAATTTCTCTGGAGTTATAACTTGAAAGGCATCAACATCTTTATTGTAAGAATCTCCAGCAATATAGTGTTTGAGTCGCTGTCCATTCACTACTTGTGTAGTATTATCTTTTAGAGAAGAAATTTTTATTGCTCCTGAATGGTATACTTCTTCAATGAGGAAAGGTCCTTCCCATTTTGATAGTAGCTTACCTGCAAAAAATCTGAGACGAGACCTATACAATAGAACTTTCTCACCAACATGAAATTATCTCTTAAGTATTCGCTTGTCATGCCATCTTTTAACTTTTTCCTTAAAGAGCCTAGCATTCTCATAGGCTTCACTCCTCCACTCATCTAAAGAACTTAAGTCAAATAATCTTTTCTCACCAGTGAGCTTACAATCTCTATTTTGTTCTTTCACCGCCCAGTAAGCTTTGTGTTCTAACTCTAAGGGTAAGTGACAAGCTTTCCCATAAACCATTTTATAAGGAGACATTCCCATATGATTTTTATAAGCAGTTCTATAAGCCCATAAAGCATCATTCAACTTCTTAGCCCAGTTTTTTCTAGACCTATTAACAGTCTTTTGCAAGATAGATTTAATTTCTCTATTTGATAACTCTACTTGCCCGCTAGTTTGGGGGTGATAAGATGATGCAATTCTAAGATTAACATCATATTTGGCGAGGGTCTTCCTAAAACCGCCATGAATGAAATGAGAACCCCCGTTAGTCATGAGATACCTAGGCACTCCAAACCTAGGAAAGATAACGTCCTTAAGCATTTTTAGAGAGGTTTCCCTGTCAGCACTTTTCGTAGGAATGACTTCTACCCACTTAGTAACATAATCAACAACAACAAGAATATGAGTGTAACCCTTCGAAGGAGGGAAAGGACCCATAAAGTCGAATCCCCAACAATCAAAAGGTTCAATAACTAGAGAGTAGTTCATAGGCATTTCATTGCATCTAGAAATATTACCAACACGCTGACATTCATCACAAGATAAAACAAACTTTCTTGCATCTTTAAAAAGGGTAGGCCAGTAGAAACCTGATTGTAGTACCTTTTGTACAGTTCTATCTCCTGCATGATGTCCTCCATAGGTGCTACCATGACATTTACGCAATATCTCTTTTTGCTCATATTCTGGAACACATCTTTGCATAATACCATCAACTCCTTCTTTGTATAAGTGTGGGTCATCACAAAAATAATGCCTCAAATCATAAAAGAACTTCCTTCTTTGCTGAGCTGTAAAAGTTGGAGGCAAATACTTGGAGACAATAAAGTTAGCATAATCAGCATACCAAGGGCTTCCTCGAGAGCTCACCCCTACTGCGGCTAACTGTTCATTTGGGAAACTATCATTAACAGGCATAGGATCAAAAGAGATGTTTTCCAAACGAGATAAATTATCAGCTACATGATTTTCAGCACCCTTCCTATCTACTATGTGTAGATCAAACTCTTGTAAAAGCAGTACCCATCTAATAAGCCTAGGCTTAGCGTCCTTCTTTGTCATAAGATATTTAATAGCAGCATGATTAGTATGAATGGTTACTTTTGAGTCCACAATATAGGGCCTAAACTTATCACAGGAAAAAACAACAGCTAGACATTCCTTTTCAGTAGTGGCATAATTCCTTTGAGCAGCGTCTAGAGTCTTACTAGCATAATGGATAACGTTTAACTTTTTATCAATACGTTGCCCAAGGACAGCCCCTACAGCAAAATCACTAGCATCACACATTATTTCAAAGGGTAAACTCCAATCAGGTGGTTGAACAATAGGGGCTGTAGTTAAAGCCTTCTTAAGTGTTTCAAAAGCTTCCCTACAATCATCATCAAAAATAGAAGGTACATCTTTTTGAAGAAGATTAGTGATAGGCTTTGATATCCTAGAGAAATCTTTAATAAACCTCCTATAGAAACCAGCATGACCAAGGATACTACGAATACCTTTGATGTCTTTTGGACATGGCATCTTCTCAATTGCCTCAACTTTAGCTCTATCAACTTCTATGCCTCTTTCAGAAACTTTATGCCCAAGAACAATCCCTTCATTAACCATGAAGTGGAACTTCTCCCAATTAAGAACAAGATTAGTTTCTTCACATCTCTGCAAAACTTTATCATGGTTGTGCAGACAATTATCAAAAGAAGTTTCATAGACAGAAAAGTCATCCATGAACACTTCTACAATTTCCTCACAAAAACCATGAAAGATAGCAGACGTGCATCTTTGGAAAGTAGCAGGAGCATTACATAAACCAAAAGGCATACGTCTATAAGCATAAGATCCATAAGGGCAAGTAAAAGTAGTTTTTTCTTGATCTTGTTGTTTAACAACAATTTGAGAGAACCCAGAATAACCATCAAGAAAACAAAAATGGGTCTTTTTATACAACCTTTCCAACATTTGATCAATAAAAGGAAGCAGGTAGTGATCTTTCTTAGTAACTTTATTGACTTTCCTAAAATCGATGCACATCCTATAGCCTACCACTATTCTTTGAGGAATAAGCTCGTCGTTATCATTAGGGACAATGGTAATACCTCCCTTTTTAGGAACACAATGAATAGGACTAACCCATTCACTATCAGCAATAGGGTAAATAATACCAGCATCAAGGAGTTTCAACACCTCATTCCTTACCACTTCCTTCATTCTAGGATTTAAACGTTGTTGGTGCTCCACTACTGGCTTCGCATCTGGTTCTATGTTGATAGAATGCTGACATATAGTAGGTGAAATCCCTTTTAAATCATCCAGAGTATACCCCATAGCTCCTCGATGTTTCCTCAAAACTTCCAATAGCCTTTCTTCCTCCTTCCCTGAAAGTTTAGCGCTAACAATAACATGATATATCTTTTTATCATCAATATAAGCATATTTAAGATCATCAAGGAGAGGTTTTAGATTGAAAACCGGATCCTTTTTAGGTGGCATCGTGGTACCCAAGTCTTCTACAGGCAAGTCGTGCTTAAGCATCATAGGTTGATCACGGAGAATCATATCAATCTCATTCCTTTCTTCCATGAAGATTTCACTTTCATGTTCTTCCATAAATTGCTACAAAGCATTGTTAGGAGCAAGAGAAATAGAAGCAAGTTGTTCAACCCTAAAATCCTCATTATGGGTTTCCTCTTCGCAAGGTTCTTTAGCAAATTTTGAAAAATTAAACTCATAAGATTCCCCATCAAACTTAGTCAAGATTTTCTCCCTCTTGCAATCAATAATAGCTCCACAAGTACTCAAGGAAGGTCTACCAAAAATGATAGGATAAGTTTTACTAGCAGCTGAACCAAGTACTAGAAAATCAGCAGGGTACTTAATCTTACCGCAAAGAACTTCCATGTCTCGCACAATACCAATTGGAGAGATGGTCTCTCTATTAGCAAGGTGAATAACCACATCAATATCTTCCAACTCGCAAGGACTGATCTCATGCATAATTTCTCTGTAAAGCTCATAAGGAATAGCACTGGAACTTGCACCAATATCACATAAACCATAATAGCAATGATCACCAATTCTAACAGAAAGCACAGGAACACTAGCCTTTTTAGTTCTATTGGGATGTGAAACAATATTAGAAGCATCCTCACAAAAGACTATATGCCCATCTTCTACGCTTTTAGTGACAAGGTCTTTCACAGTTGCTACCACAGGTTCAATGTTTATTTGTTCATCGGGTTTTACAGTTCTTTTTTCACTTTAGTGATTACATTAGTTATCATAGGATGGTCCTTTACATTTTCGGGGAAGGGAATCTTCTTGATATAAGGTTCAGGTAAAATGGGGTCGATGATGCAATACTCAGCACTTCCAACAGGGGCATAGTCAACAATATCTTTGTAAGGTGCATGGTATTTGTTCCATCCCTATTTTGGAATTTCAATATAGGAAGCAAAAGTTCTAAAGCAATTTGTGATAACTTGCAAATCAAGACCATAAATATTACTAATATTTTGAAAGTCATCAGTTCCCATAAAAGATTCAATGCATTCATAATCATAATTTATACTTGGCTTTCTACCTTTGTCATTCTCCCAAGCTTCAGCATTGTCTTGAATACGATCTAGAAGGCCCCATTTAACTTCTTCTTCC
Source organism: Avena insularis (assembly GCA_023614405.1). Taxonomy (NCBI): domain Eukaryota; kingdom Viridiplantae; phylum Streptophyta; class Magnoliopsida; order Poales; family Poaceae; genus Avena; species Avena insularis. Next base: position 372,068,762 of record CM042689.1, read on the forward strand.
ATACGAGTGAATGACCCAGCACAAGAAGCATCCAATAAATCTTTATCATGTAGAGGGAGCCTTGCATAAAAGTTGTTGATAATAATATTATTGGGGAGCTCATGAATGGGACATTTGAGCATTAATAACTACAATCTCCCCCAAGCCTGAGTTGTACTCTCTCCATCAAGAGGCCAAAAGTTGTATATTTGATTCCGATCTTTATGAATCTCACTAGGAGGATAAAACTTTGAATAAAAGAGAGGCACTATTTCCTCGCATTCCAGAGCTTGACCATTCTTCAACAGCTTATACCATTCCTCAGCTCTTCCTTTCAGCGATAATGAGAATAACTTCTTCTTAACTTGATCTGTAGTAATACCTGCACACTTGAACAACCCGCATAATTCGTGTATAAAGAGTAAATGATCACCGGGATGGACAGTTCCATCCCCAACGTAGTAGTTATCCATAACACGATCAATAATTCTTGTAGGTATTTTGAAAACATCTTTCTCAGCAGGTGGTGGCTTATCTACTACCTTAGCAGTGGTAGTAGCATTACCAAATAAGAAACTTAGCGAATTATCCATAACGAAAATAAAGCAACTAGCAAAAGTAAACAATGCTCACAGTAGAAGTTTCCTTTACCAGTTCAACTCTCCAATAGCGCTTCACTGCCCGGCAACAGCGCCAGAAAATAGTCTTGATGACCCACAAGTATAGGGGGTGTATCGCAGTATTTTCGATAAATAAGAGTGTCGAACCCAACGAGGAGTAGAAGGTGCTGGCTAGTGGTATGGATCAGGAATTCTCTGCAAATACTTAGCAAACGGATTTTTAGGGATTTTCGATAAAGCAAGTAAACAAAGTGCGAGTAAATAAAAGACAGTAGGAATAAATGTAGCAAGTGGCCCAATCCTTTATGCAGCAAAGGACAAGCCGGTTGTATTTCTATAGATGACCAAACGTTCTCGAGGACACATGGGAAGACTGTCAAGTGCTTTCGCTTCATATAGTTGATTAATCTTCTTTAGCTTGCTAAGTGCTGTGTGGGTGAACCTGTGCTAATGTACCGCCCCGTCCAAGACTAATACATACTTGTGATTAAACCCCTTGCAAACATCTGTAAGTACAAGAAAGTATTTAAGGTAGAAACCTAACCACAACTTTAAACTCTAAGACCCTTACGTCCCTTGTGCAATGGTTTCCTAACGGGGGTTCAGGTTTCTTTCACTCTGGCAACCCCTACGATTAGTAGCCAAATACACAATGTATTCCCCTAGGCCCATATAGGTGAAGTGCCATGTAGTCGAAGTTCACATGACACCACTAGAAGAAGTACACCACAACTTAAATAACAATCTATTGAATCTTTCTCAACACAACTCCACTACTAACAACAAGACTTCTCCCATGTCCTCAAGAACAAAACGAACTACTCACAAGACATCATATGGATCATGATCAGAGATGGAATAATGATGTATAACAATCTGAACATAAACAATAATTCAATGGTTCACTCAATAGCATCAACTACAAAGAGTAATCAACACCGGGAAAGTTTCCCCTATGAACTATAGCAAGATTCAACGCAATTGTTACAACAATATGGAGATGGTGATGAGGGTGCTGATGGTGATGATGGTGATGATGATGATGATGATGATGATCTCGATGAAGTATAGCTTGATGGTGGTGTTGATGGCGACGATCTCCCCTCTCCAGGAAGGAATTCCCCCGACAGAAATATGTCTGCCGGAGAGATCTTTCTCTCTCGGTGTTTTCCGCCCCGCATAGGCGGCGGAATCTTTCTGTGGTCGCTCCCCGAGTCTTAGGGTTTCGTGGGGATGATATCGCCCGGAGGGAGAGGTGGAGCCAGGGCGGCCACACCACTCCCAGGCGCGGCCTAGGCCTGCCCGCGCCATGGGGTGGTGTGGGCCCCCTATGGCCCACCTCCACTCCATCTTCTGGCATCCCGAGTCTTCTGGAAAAATAGGATTTTCCATATATTTTCCCGGATTTTCTGATCTTTGTGAATTTTGCCTCCAAACAGCACCTATTCCATCAGAATCCTGACTGCAGCGGTCCATGCTCCAAAAGTCATCAACCATGCAAAAATAGATGAAATAACATAAGTATCACCTCTCAATACGAAATATATCAATGAATAATAGTGAATTAAGACATAGAATAGTGATGCAAATTGGACGTATCAAGCTCTTGCACGTCTGTGTGCCCTGAGTGTCAACCAAATCCAAGGAACCCACTTTTCTCACTATGCAAGACGTGATTTCATGGGAATACCCATGGAGATGCCAAGTCACTCGGAATTGAAGCGTCAAGTGGAGAACCTCGACTTCCTACTGTATGATAGACAGAAGGAGTTGGACAATGCCAGAGAGGTCGCCAACAACAACCTCGCCATTGCCGCCCAGAAGGCCCAGACTTTATCACTGCTAGTCTAGGATCGTCAGTCTCTGCACCGTCAACGTGCCAAGAAGGATCGCACCATCGACCTTCTTCGCAAGAAGGTGGCCGACCTCGAGAAGACCATCAACGAGCAAGAAGCTCAGCTCGCAGCAAAAGAAGAAGAAGAGGAAGGTGAAGATATCCAGGGAGATATGGACTCCTACCTCAGCAATGATGATGACTTTCTGGAGGAAGATGCCGTGGACTTCTACACCGACGATGATGACTCCGACTTCATCGATGATGAGTAGATGCACTAGAGCACTGTCGTAGCATTAGATGTATCGGTCCCATTGTATCGTAGCTTACAAAATGGTTCCTAAAACCAGCTATTTCCCTTTGATGTTGTGGTGTGTGTGCGTTTGTATCGTGTGCTTTGCTTGAATGAATGAAAATAAGTTAGTTGCAAAAACCTGAGTCAAACTCAAAGTTTTAGCTTTGAAATCAAAACCATGAACCTTAGAACTTTCCCTCTTACCCCTTTATCTACCTCAATCTTCAGATGACTCGTGGAAACCAAGGAGGGAGCAGCTCATCGCAAGACCCAATGCTGCAGATCCTGTAGAATCTCAATGCAGACCGTGAAGTAAGCAGGGCAGAGCGCCAAGCTAACCTAGCAACACTACAGCAGATCGTCCAGATGGCTCTCAACAACCAGAACCATGGAAATCAGGATCATCATGGATCCAAACTCAAGAACTTCCAGAATACAAATCCCCTAATCTTTAGTACTTCAGAGAATCCACTGGATGCTGATAACTGGTTGCAGACAATGGAGAACAACTTAGAAGTAGCAGGAGTGGATGCCAACGAAAAAGTTCTTTTTGCCACCCACTATTTGGCAGGAGATGCAAGAGCATGGTGGAACAGCGTCCGAACAATGAACCATGGTCAAGTGATGACATGGGAAGCCTTCAAAATCAAGTTCAGCCGCACCCACATGTCACAGGGTCTAGTCACCAGAATGAGGGATGAATTCAGAGAGTTGAAGCAAGGCAGGATGACTGTAGTGGAGTACCATGATAGATTCTTGTCCTTAGCCAGGTATGCACCTGATGAGATCAACAAGGAGGCCAAGAAGAAGGAGAGATTCTTGAACGGACTGCATCATGAAATGCAGACTGTCCTCGTCAACATCCGTTTCCAGGATCTCGAAGAGCTAGTCGACTCTGCCATTCAGATGGAAGGGAAGATTAACCAGGCAAACGACAACCGCAAATGTCATATGATGCACCAAGCTGGATCCAACAGTCACCAGAAGTACCGCCCCAACCCTTCTATAGGATATGCACCGAGGAACAATCGACCCCCAATGTCTCTCCCGAGCTACCCCCACCGTAGCGGAGGAAATGTGAAGTCCGGAGGAAACAACAATCACTCCGGCAACACCAGCAATTTCAACCGTGCACCTCCCAAGAGCAACAACAACAACAACACTGCACCTAGAACTAGAAGCAATGTTGTGCTAGTGGCAGCGAAAGACAAGTCTCAGATCACTTGTTTCAAGTGTGGAGTGAAGGGTCACTATTCCAATGAGTGCCCCAAGAAGATTGCCGCCACTGCCAATGTGAATGCCCCAGCTCAACAGCAACGTCGTGTTCAACCAGGAAGAAGATTCGCCCCAGGGAACCCTCACAACCGCAATGGCCGTCTCTTCCATATGAACGCCGAAGAAGCCCAAGAAGCGCCAGATGTAGTGCTGGGTATGTTTTCTGTCAACTCGGTTTTAGCAAGAGTGTTGTTTGATTCTGGAGCATCGCACTCATTTGTCACTAAAGAATTTGCATGCACTAGTAAGATTCACCCAACCAACTTGAAGCATGTCATGATAGTTCAAATCCCTGGTTCAACTACAAAAGCTAGAAAAATTTGCAAAGCTATGCCTATCAGAATACATGGGATAGATTTTTATGCCAACCTAATAGTACTTGGAACCAAAGGTTTGGAAGTAGTACTAGGGATAGATTGGATGTCAAAGCATAAAGGATTGATAGACTGTGCCAAGAAAGCCATCACCATGACTGATACATTGCAAATGTATCTATAATTTTTGATGTCCCATGCTTGGTTTTATCCACTTTCTTGTGTTTTTTTCCAACTTTGGAGTACTTTTCATATGATTTCTTTTACTAACCTATTAACAAGAGCCATAGTGCCAGCTGCTTGTTTTCTGCTATTTTTGGTTCCAAGAAAGTCAGATAATGAATATTCACAGAATTGGACGGGACAAAAGCCAAAGTGCCTATTTTTCCGGATGTCATCACGTGCCAGAATACGAGACGGAGTGGGGCCAGGGGGCCACACCACCTAGCCGCGCGGCCAGGCCTGGCCCACGCCAGGGGGTGGTGTGGCTGCTCCAGACACCCCCTCGGCCTCTCCTTCCGCCTATATATTACCCTCGGGACGAAAACCCTAAGGGCCCGATCAAAAATCTATGAAAGAGTCTGTAGCCGCCGTCATCTCCATCCCTAGATCGGGAGGGATCAGAAGCTCTTCCCGGCACCCTACCAGAGAGGGGAATTCACCCTGGAGGCCTTCTTCATCACCATGCAAGCCTCCAGTGTGATGCGTGAGTAGTTCATCCTTGGACTACAGATCCATGTAGTAGCTAGATGGCTGGTTCTCCTCCTTTGTGCTTTCATGTCTAGATCTTGTGAGTTCTGTTCATGATCAAGATCATCTATTTGTAATTCTACATGTTGTGTTTGCGGGGATCCGATGGATATTGAGATGCTATTTCAGATTGATTATTGATTCTATCATGTCTTTGTTATTTGTGATCTTGCATGCTTTCCATTTTTAGTAGCTATCTTGGCCAAGTAGATGCTAGCAACTCCAAGAGTTAGTATTTATGCTCGATAGTGGGTTCATGCCTCTGGTAATCTGGGGAAGTGAAAGAAATCTCTAAGGTACTAGATGTGCTATTGCTACTAGGGAGAAAACAACAATCCTTTGTTCATAGAAAAATTGTATTGTTTACTTTACACGCAGTTCGTAAAGCAATAATATGTTGCTTGCAACTTAATACTGGAGGGGGTTCGGATGATAACCTGAAGGTTGATTATTAGTCATAGATGCAGTTGGAAGGCAGTCTATGTATAATGTTGTAATGCCCAATCAAGTCTCAAAGGATTCAAGATGATTAGTATATGCATGTATTGCTTTCTCGGTGTTTGTCAATTGCCCCGCTGTAATTTGTTCACCCAGCATGTTATCTATGTAAGGAGAGACACCTCTAGTGAACTATGGATCCTGGTCCTTGTCTTTTACATTCAATCTACAAACTGTTTACTGCTTTGTGTTTACTTTCTGCAAACTATTACTTCTTTCCATTCGATACGTTTAATCCTTTGTTTTCCGCAAAACACGGTGAGATTGACAACCTCATCGCAAGTTGGGGACAAAGTTCTGTGGTTGTGTTGTGCAGGTCTCCACGTTGTACTAGCATTGGTAGTGCACCCTGCCAAAGCTCAGATAGTAACACCTTTGGGGTGTTTCCTTGCTCCTACTAGTTCGATTAAACCTTGGTTTCATAACTGAGGGAAACTTGCTGCTCTGCTCATCATACCTTCCTCTTGGGGTTCCCAACGAGCTCTACATCAACACCGCCATCAAGCATTTTTCTGGGCATTGTGCATTGAGCCATCAATGACCAGTAGCTCTGGAGTATCAGTAGAGCACATATATGAAACCTTACCCCGTCAATTCAAGTGTAATAAGAGTCTAGCCCTGCCCACCATTGACCAAGTAAGTGTAGTCTGTGAATACTCCGACGTATTCCCGGATGAATTGCCCGGTATGCCCCCGGATAGGGATATTGAGTTCATTATTGAACTAATCCCTGGAACCGGACCCATAGCCCAGAGAACCTATAGTATGAACCCCTTAGAGTTAGTGGAATTGAAGAAGCAGTTGGATGCTATGTTGGCAACATGCTTGATTCAACCAAGCGCATCGCCATGGAGATCGCTAGTGTTATTCGTCGACAAGAAGGATGGAGGCAACCGTTTGTGTATAGATTACAGGAAGCTGAATGACGTCACCATCAAAAACAAGTACCCATTACCAAAGATAGATGATCTATTTGATCAGTTGACTGGAGCAAATGTGTTCTCTAAGATCGATCTTAGGACTGGTTATCACCAACTTAAGATTCATGCAACGGATATTTCGAAGACCGCCTTTACTACTCGCTATGGTTTATACGAATATATGGTCATGTCTTTTGGATTAACCAATGCCCCTTCTTATTTCATGAATCTCATGAATAAGATCTTTATGAATTTTTTAGACAACTTTGTCGTTGTGTTTATCGACGATATCCTTATCTACTCCAAGTCAGAAGAAGAGCATGAGCAACATCTGAGGATCATCCTTGAAACCCTTAGAGAGCATCGGTTGTATGCCAAGTTCAGCAAGTGTGAGTTTTGGATGAAAGAAGTAGGATTCCTAGGACATATTGTGTCTGCCAGAGGAGTTGCTGTTGATCCTGCCAAGATCAAAGATGTCGAAGAATGGGAAGCCCCAACCACTCAAACCCAAGTCCGTGCATTTCTTGGATTATGACCTTGACATTCACTATCACCCCGGCAAAGCCAATGTGGTAGCAGATGATCTTAGCAGATTGTCGAGTAGGTTAAGCACCATGATCAAGGAGAAGCAGCCAAGTTTGTATGAAGAGTTGGAGCAGTTCAGGACTAAGCTAGTTAGCAAAGGATTTTTAGCTAGCATTGAACTTCAACCCACTTTGATTAGCCAAATCAAGGAAGCCCAGAAGGGAAATGAAAGTATCGACGGAATGAAACATCATATTGGTACAGGAAAGGTACCTGGATTCAGTGAAGACGAAGAAGGAGTTCTATGGTACAAAGGCCGTATCTGTGTGCCAGCAGATTCGAAACTGAAGCAAGTAATGTGCAAGAAGCTCATGATACTCTTTATTCTATCCACCCCGGAGGAACAAAGATGTATCAAGATTTGAAAGAGCAATTTTGGTGGCACAAGATGAAGAGAGAAATCGGGAGCTACATCGCCAAGTGTGATATCTGTCAAAGAGTCAAAGCGGAACATCAGAGACCCGCAGGACTGTTGCAACCATTGCAGATTTCAGAATGGAAATGGGATTCTGTCAGAATGGACTTTATCACCGGTTTGCCTACTTCTAGTAGGGGAAATGACTCAATCCGGGTCATCGTTGATCGACTGTCCAAGGTAGCTCATTTTATACCTGTCAAGACAACCTACCAGAGTTCGAAGCTAGCAGAGTTGTACATTACTAGAAATGTTAGTCTGCATGGAACCCCCAAGACCATAGTACCAGATCGACGAAGCCAATTTACCTTGAGATTTTGGTAGAAAGTTCAAGAAGGATTAGGAACCAAGTTGAATTTCAGCACCGCTTATCACCCGCAAACCGATGGACAGACTGAAAGAGTCAACCAAATCTTAGCAGATATGTTGAGAGCTTGTGTGCTTGAATATGGATCAAAATGGGAAGACTGTCTGCCTTTCGTAGAATTCTCATATAACAATAGTTATCAAGCCAGTTAGCAAATGGCACAATTTGAGTTCCTATACGGAAGAAAGTGTCGTACCCCTTTGAATTGGTCGCAAGTAGGAGATAGTCAGATTTTTTGACCCGACATTCTCCGAGAAGCTGAAGAGAAAGTGCACAAAGTCCGTGAGCACCTCAAGACCGCCCAATCCAGACAGAAGAGTTATGGTGACAAGAGAAGGAGAGACCTGACTTTCAATGTCGGAGATTTTGTGTATCTCAAGGTTTCGTCATTGAAGGGAAGCCAGCGTTTTAGTCTGAAAGGAAAGTTAGCCCCCAGATATATCGGACCCTTCAAGATTCTGAATCGCCGAGGAGAAGTATCTTATCAACTAGAACTACCTGAAGAGATGTCTGCCATCCACAATGTGTTCCATATCTCGTTGTGGTTCCATGTTCATAGGTAAGACTAATTCTATCTTCGAAAGCCCTAAGCCACGTAAAATTTACAATGGATAAATTAGACGTGTCTAGTTTAGATTGTTGCTGGGCTGGTGTCATGATATGGTAATGTTGTAAGTTTATTTATAGTTGATACTCTTACAACACACCTAAATGTGTAAGTTCCATAGACCTTGGCCTTACACACAAAGGAATGATAAAGATCATACCACGATGCACATGATAGTGATCGAGTGCAAGAACTATATCATTTCATTTTATGCATATGATGTTTGTTTGCATCTTATATTGCTTTTATGGCGTTTTAGTAGCTTTATAAGATGATCCCTTATTTAGATATCAAGATAAAAATGTGTTGTTCCTTAAGTACGCACCGTTTTATGTTTCGTCGCTTCAAGACATCACGTGATGATCGGGTGTACTTCAATCCACGTTCATGTAACGGGTGTAAGACAGTTTTACACACGTGAGTACTAAGCTTCTTACTTGGTGAGCCTAGCATGTACAAACATGTCCTCGGAACACGAACCGGAAGGTTAAGCATGAGTCATATAGTTGATATGATGCCCATATAGATGCTCGCCTTTAAAGCTACACCGACTCACGTGATGATCGGACTTGGTGCAGTGGATTTGGCTCATGTAATGTAACATCCCAAAACTTTAATCCAAATGATCAAGATCAAATCTACCCAATTTAGGGTTAACAAAAACTTTTCCATTTAAAAATCCTAAAGTATTCATATGTGTATGCATTTAAATAGGAGTTTATTTGAATTGCCATGATTGAGTGATCTATTTATTGTAAAATGACTCTAAGGTAATTTACACATCATCTAGATCATCCCCAAGCAAATCCCAAAGAAAAATAATTCAAAAAGAATTAAATAAGCAAATGGTCACTTTTGCCATTTTAATCACATAGCCTACGTTGGATATTCCTAGCACTCAAATCTTAACAAAAACAATTGTGGTTCTTTGCACCCCTTGCTAGTACAAGTAGTGATGTACCAAGGCCCACTTTGTCTCATCCCAAAAACTTTCAAACTCTAAATTTAATTGACATTTGAAAATTGAATCTAGTTCATATGTATAGATACCACTTGCTCAAAAACCACTCAAATGAATTCCATTTGAAGATCCCAAGCAACCACAGAGGCTTAAGCATATAACAAACCACTCCACCAAAAATCTTTCAAAAATTCAAATAAAACTTTCATGCAGCCATTTGATTGAACAGTTGGCAGGCAGATAGAAAGTGGCCAAACTAATACTGTTGAAGACCAAATCTTGTCGAGCCAATTGGTGTGCATTGATCATCTTGGTCTCCCCCAGGCCCAACCAGACCAAAACCACCACTATCCCTAGCCCCTGGCGCCAGTGCCATGCCGCCCTGATGCCATGCTCGCCAGCCAAACGCGGGAAACGATCACCAGACCGCGCCGCGCCATTCCAGCTTGCCCGCTAGCACCGCCTAACCCTACTGCCTCTCCCTGTCCACCCCTCAATCGCTGCAAGCCCCTGGACCACCTCAGCACCGCGCCACCCTTTTCTCTCTACGTGCCGCCAGAGCGCGATCGCCGCCAGCACGCCTCAGACCGCGCCCCGACACCAAATCATGCACGCCGCTTCGCCATCAACCCAGCACCCCGCCAGACACGGCCAGGCACCGCCGTGTGACCCACAGTCGCCAGGAGCCGCATCGAGCACCGCCTCTGTCTTCCAGAGCGCGGGAAGCTCCCGACCATTAGGCACCACCCCTAGCCGCGCCATTACGCCATAGAGGACCACCAGCAGACCGCCCACCGTCCGCCTACCTCGCCTACGCTGGTAGCCCTATGTACCGCCCTAGCCGGAGATGCCAGCCCAAACCCATCGGTCCCTCGTCGAGCCTATATAAGGAGGCCACCCCAGCACCATTCTTTCACACCATCTCACTCTCCTGACCGTTTCCCCTCTCTCGCCAGATCCGCTCGAGCCGTCGTTCGCCGGAATTCGACCGGAGGTAGCCGCTGCAGAGGAGGAGACGTGGTCATCGATTTCGTCCACCTTAGCCCCTGCCGCGACCTCGCCTAAGTCCGCCGTTGTCCACTAGTTTATTTGCCCGCCTCATCGCACTAGCTGGAGCCCTGGTACGTCCACAGTAGACCCCCACCGGCCGTTTAGGGTTCAGTCTCGCCGGCGACGAGTCCGTCGTCGACGACGACCATGAGCCGTCGATCTGTGTTCTAATCGTGTGGCCCAGATCGTCCCATACTGCTTTGGGTTTTAAGTACCGCTGACATGCGGGACCCCCTGTTAGTCGCCCTCTGTGCCGCGGAGCGTCACTAGGCTGGCCCAATTAGTTTCCCGCCTAAGCCCGTAGATTCAAATATAGGTTTTTCTATTTAGACTTAGAATCAATTCTGTCCCTTAGTTTAAAAATCGTTTCAGAGAGTTTTACTGAACCAAATTGAGTGATTCTAATTTTGTTGGAAAGCTACTGAAAATCTCTATCCAAGCCCGTTGGATTTAAATCATTTAGAGTTAGAGATCTCGCCTAGTTAAAATAACAAAACAGAAGCTTTTGCACACTCAAACATTTTTATAGAATCAACCATAATAGCTTTTGAGTTGATTCCAACTCTCAAAAATCACATTTAACAATACCTATCTGAATATGTAATAATCTTAAGGTTTGCATGAAGTGACTTTGGACTAGTACCAAAATAAAGCTATATAGACATTTCTAGTCACTTTAAATCATTAATTATTAAACTTGAACTTATTAAAATGTATTCCAACATTTAAATCACATTCCCATATGTTAGAATATGTGGTGATGACATGTGTCCACATGATCCCATATTTTAATTGGAGAATATTAAATCTTAGTTATTTTTCAATGAGTAGAAATTACTTTTCTCAAATAAAAAGAATGAAGCTAGTTAATTAAACCTTGTGATGTTGAGATGATACTATATCATCAAATGTGTGCCTTAGTGTGCTAAGTAGACTAGTTAAGTATTGTTTGGTGATTGTGTATCCCATATGTATTTATAGACAATAGCATCGACCAAGTCTACGAAGAGGAGGAGTTCTACCAAGAGGAGGAGGAAGAAAACTTCAACCACTGCACTACCCAAGGCAAGCCTAGTACTTCAATGTCACATCCCAAAATTTTCCAAATTCTGGAATGTGAAATTTTTTAAACAAAATGAAGAAACAAGTTCTTCATAATTCAGAAGGAACAAAAACTTTTGGAACATTTAATATAATGCCTCCAAACCCAAGCCAAACAAAATGGTTTTGTTTGTGAATTGGTGTGCATGTTTTAAAATCCCAAATCATGAAGCATGCATGAGCATCTTGACTTGGTTGCATTTTAAAAACCCAAGAGAAGTGAAAAAATATCTCAAACCCTAAAACTCTAAATTATTTGTTAACACTAAGAACAACACAATACTTTGGATATACTCCATATTTATATTAAACAAAAGAACTCCTATGTGGGCTAAAAAGATAAAGGACAAAATAATAAAACAATAGAAATTGGTTTCATCCAATTTGGAGCCATGGATAAAAAGATATGAATTATTTTGAGAATATAATTAAGAAAGGCAATATTAGCTATTAAAACCAAAGTGAATAAATTTGGTTAGAAAAATTTGAGTTAGGAAGTAAATGTGTTCTATAATGCCCTAAAAACCTAATTTGAGTTTTACAAATTTTTAGAAATTTGTTTGATTCAAATTGGACCATTAAATCAAAAGATATTTAAGAAAACAGAAAAAGAAAAAGAAAAAAACTGTAGAAAAAAAACAGAAGCAACAGCTCGGCCCAAACCCTAGCCCACTAAGCCTACCCGGCACTCCCCTTTCCCCCTCTGTTTCTCACCGTCCCCCTCTTCACCCCCTCACTGACGGCTCGACCCCACCTCCACGTCACTCGCCAGCTCACCTTCTTCCACCGAACGACGAACAACCCTCTCCCTCCCCGGCCGTTTCTGTGTCGATTCGGTTCGATTAAATTCGAGCGTTTCTGCGGATGATTCTCCACTCCGACGACGCCCTCTTAATCCTCACCCCCTCCTCTCCGTTTTCCCCTTAGACACCACCACTAGAGAGCCCCCAGGCCCTCCGAATTCGACCTCGAACCACTGCAGCCACCGACGAGCTCCGGCGAAGATTCCAGCGAGAACCGACAACCCCACGCCCCCTCTCTGTCCTAAAGCTTCTCCATGCTCTGGCGCATCTACTGACGCTTTCCCGTGATTTTTCTGTGCCTAGGTCGTTGCCACGGTCGCCACCGGCGTCACCCTCTGCCGCCGTCGTTCACCGGTGATTTCCGTCGAGACGCAGGTTCCTGCCGCCCTCTTTTGGCCACAGCCAGCTTCTACACGACCATGCGTACTCCTCTGACGCCCTATTTTGTCTGCTCGAGCCCCAGGTCGACGACACCGCCTTGGAGACACGAGCTCCACCGTTGGCAAGTACTCCGGCGAGGAATCCCCGACGAATCTGAGCGCCCCTTCATCGACCGCGAGCATCCCCGAGACCACCTCGACCGCGGTGATCGCTGGTAATAGTCCACGGTCTCCCTGCCCCTCTAGAACCACCGGAGCACTACCCATCCGACGCGTCGCCACCGCGCACCGTCACCAGCGCCGCCAGTCTGTGGTCGACACGCCGAGCATCGTCTGATCTTAATCCAGCGGCTTAGATAAATCACTTAGCGAAATGGTACGGGCTAATCTGGATCGCCCGTTGCCACTTAAAATCCAACGGCCCGCAGCAGCCGATCCGCTCGAACCGGTACCAGCCAATAAGAACACGCCACGTCGCCAGACTATTTTGTTTAAATAGAAAAATAGACAGATTTGTATTAAACTTAGAAATTCAATAACTTTTGATCCACAAATCAGAAAAATGCAAATTTGGTGTCTATGGATTCAAAAAAATGAGAGCTTCACTGCTGAGGCCTTATTTCACCCTTTAGCTTCTGTAAAATAGAAGTTTTAGGCAGAACCTTTTTAGGAGTATTTTACCCATAAAAATTGTTTTGTAAATTATTTTTGGGTGAATCTTTTTGCTATGGATTGAAAATTGAACCCTCTATCCAGTGAGACCAAAATATAAATTTGGTTGACTATCCCTAATAGCATGGAAATTATTTAGTGAGTTTGGCATTTCTAAATGATAGAAATTATATCTAATTGTTACAATTGCACAAATGGTTGCATTTGTAATCTTGCAATTGTAAAATGTTCAGAAAACACTTAGTAGTGTTCAAAACCTTTGTTATAACAATTTGTGCAATAAAAATTGCCTTCTTGCATGCTTGCATATTTTGCATGATTTTTGTATTGCCATTAGTGTTGACTTTGTGCATGTTTTGTCTTGTTTGTTTTGTTTGATAGATTGTGTGGAATGTCAAGTGTGTTACTGCAAAGAGTGTACCAACACCACCAACTACTAAGGAAAGTGGCACTATCATCCATGTCCTACTATTTTTCATTACACTTAGTGGATTTTTGTAGTATGCATGATAAGATTACTATGATACTATGCTATGCTAAATCCTATTAGGATATCCTTTATATATCCCTTAGTGGAAATACTGTAGTTGTAGTATGCTTAGCCCTGCTATAGATTCGGGGTGGAATATACCATATTGTGATTATATGAAGTGTTGGAAAAAATATATGTTTTATATAAGAAAACAAGGACTCAATGAATCACCTGGGTGGAGTGTGGATACTCAGTTGAGAATAAGGTGGCAACGAAGGGAATCATGTCTATGGTTATCTCTTTCGTGTGTGCACTAGGAGAATACCACCCAGGAACTTAGAGATTGAACATGTTTCTCGTACAGTGGCTTTCGTGTATAGCCACATGCCAAATGGGCTCTGGCCTAGTCAATTACATAGTGGAAGACCCATGCATTGGTACCTCTTCAGGTTAACTGGAATTATGCATTGGAGGTTTATCCTTGCATTGGTGCCTGGTAGATGTGCTGGCATTATGTATTGGGAGGACTTCAATGGAAATACTTTGTCACATTCTCGATCTGCCGGTACTCCATCTTGGTGAGTACTAATCCAGCGGCCACTGGTGGCGTCAAGACGAGATTGTGTCTTGTGGGTAATGTGTACAACTTCTGCAGAAGATTAAATTCTAAGTACTTAGCCGTGTCCCCGGTTATGGACAACTCTGAGCAACTAAGGCCTGAAGCTATGGAAGATCTCGACATTCTAATTTATCAAAGTAAAACTTGATGGTGACAACAAGAGAGTAGAAGCACTTGGAGTTTGCCAAGGAGTTCAGAAAGTTATTGAAAGATCAAAACTATTTTTGCAAACATAGGATAAAACCATATTGCTTTCTGCAAATGAGCCTAAGATCTACTTAGCCAAATATGCATATAGTGATAGTCCAACTTATATTCACCAACTTGTGACACTTGCCAATACATTCAAAGTATTGACCCTTTGTGGCTACAACCTATCATGTTGCAGGTTATTCTATTGATGAGTATGGATTGATGATAGAGGTTATGAGTCTGCACCCAACATGTTTGCCTGTGGCACATGAAGATGAACGACTCCATGCTTTACTTGTATTCTACTGCTTTGTAATAAGATAGCCTATGGCTATAGGTTTGTAATAAAGTATTCATATTCTGGATCATGTGATGTAATATGACCTTTGTATCTTGATATTACATCTTAAACTGTGGGTGCTAGCTATTTGATCCAGGGACTAGCACTGTAATCACAGGGATTCAAACCAAGCCAGGTTTGGGTCTTTACATTCAAGTAAACTGAGCAAGCTATGGTTAGCAAGCTAGCATTATACAAGTTAACCATGCAAGTGATTACTTGCAAGCCATCATTAACAATGCAAGCTAACCCTTGCAAGCTAGATAACCTAAGCAAAGGCATTAGGCATGCTTTGGTTATACCATTGTGACTTATACCTATTCCAAGTTTTATTTACAAGCCTTACCTTCTTTACTTTACCAAAGTCCTTTACTTGTTTAAAGGTAGCATAAAGAGTATAAAACTTGACCTATCTAGTTAGACTTAGATGTCATTCTATGGCATGAGATTGACATTAGCATCCACATTAGTGAACACTCTTAACTTAGTAGTTGGAACAAAACCCAAAACTTGATTCACTTTAGATGGGAATACTTGGTGAAAATGACTTGTGAAAACCTTGGAATGATGAGTCATTCTATTGAAATGTTTTGACATGTGTTGAGAAACACAAATGGTTTATGATGATGAAAATGTTGAGGCATGAGCCTTAGCCCTTTTATAAAACTGATGGTTGGGTTCGGATGCGATACCATTCCAATTTTACCGTACCACCACAATACCTGAATTGGGTAAGGCTTAGCCAGAAGTTTATATGCATTAGTATTAGTTCCCTCGCGGGAGAGGTTTGAGCTGAGGCTACCTCTCAATGTTGTCCACCTATGCAGTGCCCAAGATGACAGATGGTCATGGTTGGGAGGCCATGCTCATAGGAGAGGTTCTTATACTAGGGTGTGTAAAGGAAAGGTTATTTTTGATTATCTGCATACTAAGTATGATGATTTAGGGTTATCCTTGATAGATGTATCGAATCTTGTGGTGAAAGTGTACCACCTCTGTAGAGTGTCAAACTATTTGAATAAGCATCCATGATGGACGATTGAGTGGCCATACTGTTCTGTTGTCAGATGTTTTCAAAATGACTTATAAAATGAATTGTGACATGACTTGACCACAACAGAGTTGTGACTATGATAACTAGGTTCCCACTTAGGTGTTTTCAAACTTTATTTTATCTTTCTTTGCTTCTGAACTCAGCTTAGGTTTCAAACTTAACTTTACAAGTAAACTTAGAGTTAGCATTTCCTACCAGAACTATACTACTTGTTAGTGGTAGTTTGCGAGTACATAAGAGTACTCATGGCTTTGTCCCTGGCTATTCCTATGGCCAGACTATGAAGGAGACTACCAAGATGAAGGACAACAGGATGACTATGATAACTAGGACTACCTCCCATCGTCAGCATTGCCTGTGACTCTGAAGATGGACCCCACCGCTACGCTATTTATTCTGCTACTTGATTGTACTAAGACTAGATCATGAGATCCTTATTTGTGTAAGACCTTATTATGGTTTGTAATGGATGATGTACCGTGATATCCAATCTGTTATTTCTCACAAAAATGGTAATCCTGGGATTGCGATGTATGACATAATAGGCATCTGGGATTAAAAATCTGGGTGTTGACATGTAATCACCAAAAAGGCACGAGAGATGTTGTCTTTGAGTGGGAGTTCATTTGTAATTTGGATTAGTCGAACTCAATTTATCAGAAACTAAAATCAAAGTGAATTTTCATAATTTGTTGTAGTCATTGGCATCTGTTTACTACCTTGTGCTTAGTTTTAATTGAGATAATAGAACTTTAGAATTCTGGATATCTACTTTACGAACTGGTATCGTATTGTTTTGAATGTCAATTTAAAGTTTAGAAGTCCTATTGCAACCTTTCAGCAAACTCTATTTACTCCATGAAGTTTAATAAGTAGTATTAAACCAAGAGTAACAATTCCAGTGTTAGTATCTAAAGTATCATGTTTGCCTACATGATTCTTGATATTCAAATATTGTTTTAATATCGAGGTTATCTAGGAGCTAAAAGAATTGTTTCAGAAACCATCATGTGTGAAAGATATTGTGATGTCTAAAACAATGTTTATGGTTGCAATATGATAGAGTATAATTTGGCAAAATACACGTTCTCATATTGTATGAGAATTTGTGAAGGTTGGAGACGCTAGACGTCCTAATCTCCCAAAAAGGTTTTGGGAACTGGCATTATACTCGTGATTCGCCCTTATAAGCTATAGTAGCTGAATCATGAAAGTTGTCATGATAAGGATGAATATAATATCTAGGTAATTTTTTTACTACACTAAAAGATTACTAAAGAATGGATTTTGTACGAACGTCAAACATTTGATGATGGTGATCCACTTCAAAGTGCAAGTCCAAAGGTATTAGTATTTGACATGCTTTGGACTATGTGTCATGTATATGGCACTACTATTGATGTTGATAGATTCTTTTAAAAGAAAAGGAAATGCTGAAAGAGAATCTATAAAATATTTGGTAGAAAAGAAAAGACTGGAAATGTCCAGCTAAGGTATATAGATGATATACATGTTATGGTTGTATTATTTGCTTTTTAAACAATGTGGTTCTTGGGTATTGGATACCGAATTGGTTGGTATGAAATGTCATATAGAACAACGCAATTCATGAAATACAATGGCCTAAGCAACTAGCAAGAGAACATGTGATGATGTTCATCAAAAACAAATAAAGTGTTATTGTTTTCATCGTTGACATCAAAGCTTGCCTTCAAGATTTGTTTAAATAATTGTTATTTTCTTCCGATATTATGAGAACAATGGTTGTTCAAATAATTACCATATTCCATAGAAGATGGATGAATTTCTACAAGTCTAATTGGAGAAATCACATCCATAAAAACTAATGCTAAAATGTCGCAAGACAAATGATTGAAAGATCACTTATGAAGTGGCATCACCGTTTAAATTATATTGAAAAGAAAACATGAAGAATCTCCATGTTGATGGATTTTTTTGAAGTCTTTGATTTTGATCAAATGATGCTTGTGAGACTTTCCTCGAGATAATTGAACTCCGTTCATAGGCCAAAGGGGAACGGGTGACTAACTTCTTGGAAATTGTGCATGTTGATGTATATATTCCATTATGTGTAGCCATGTGCGGTGGATCTTTCAGGTTCATATGCTTTCTCCGAAAATTTGAGTGGATATATCTGTATATTTACTTAATAAGGCAGAAGTATGAAACATTTGAAAATTGTTCAAAGAATTTCATGATGAAGTGGAAAATCATTGTAACGAGAAAATGAAGAATTTATGATTCGATCATAAAAGATGATATTTGAGTTACATGTTTAGCAAAACACCTAAGATTTCAGGAATTGTTCCATGGATATGCATTTCCCGATAAACCATAAGAGTATGGTATGTTCAAGAGATCAAATAGAACCTTGTTTTACATGGTAAGATCAAAGGTGTCATTTATAAAACTGCCATTATGTTTTAAGGATTAAAAGGTTTAGAGAGTACCGCTTTTACACTAAAAAGAGCACCATCGTAATCCATTGAAATGACACCATAAAGGTTATGGTTTGGGATAAAACCCGAATTGTCTTTTCTTAAATTTTGGTATGCTATGCATAAGTAAAAATTTTACAACCAAAGTCGGATAAGCACGTCTTTGTAGGTTATCCCAAAGAATTTGTTGGGTATTTCTCCATAACACCAAAGACAAAAGAGTTTGTCACTTGGAATGTGAAGTTTCTTGAAGAAGGAATTTTTCAAAAAAGTTAACTGGGAGGTCAATAGAACTTTGATTAGGTTGATGAACCTAAGAAACATGTGTTAAGTAGTGTAGCGCCGGAAAGTATCCCGGAGGCAGCTAAAATGCTCATGGCTCCCGTGATTACAAAGGTTGTGATCTCGGAGATTAGAGTTCCTATTGAACCGTGTGGGTTAGTAAGAATCAAATAGTAAGATTTGAAACAGAAGTTGTTATTGTTTTGACAATGATGAATTTAGTGCATGCAAAGAAGCTATGATGGGCCCTGACTCCATAAAATGACTAGAAGTCATAGTATCCAGACACGAGAAATCAAGTTTCTGAACTTGGAAGACCCTCCGGAAAGGAATGAAGCCTATCGGTCGTATTTGGATCTGTAAAGAAATAGACATGGATATTTGACATCTATGAAATAGTCGACCTATCATAAAGGAGTTTACGACAATGTTCAAGGAGTTTACTATGACAAGATTTGATCTTTCATAGCGATATTTAGTCTTGACAGATTAATGTAGCAACCACTACATATAATTTGTTATATGGTAGTTATACAAACAAAACAATGTTCCTCTAATAGAATGGTTACCTAGGACGTGTACATGCCACGGTCTGAAGGGTTTTGTTAAATCAAAGGATGCTAAAAAGGCATGCACACTTCAATGGTTGAAGTGAGCATAGCGGAGTTCGAATCTTCACCTTGATGAAAATGTTAAAAGAGTTTAATTTCATCGGAGACGATGAAGATGCTTGCATTTGCCAGAAATTAAGTGAGAGCACTGAGACAAATTTCCAATACATTATGTAGAGGACATGTTTTTGATTGGAAATGATGTATCTTTTATTGACATAAGTTAAGAATTTCATTAAAATTGGATTTCTATGAAAGACTTGGGCAAAATCAGAATATTAGGCATCAATGTCTATATGGATAGATTGAGGCGGTAATATGGTTGTGCCAGACGTACATATATGAAATATTGAAAATGTTCAATATGGAAATGACAAGAAAGGTTCTTGTTGCATGGAAAGGATTGAATCAAGATTCAAGTGTATCGACACTTGGTGAGTGAAATCACATGAATATTTTGATCAATAATACTGTGATATGTACATATCCAGATATGTCATATGCTTTAAATGTTATGTGCATATACCGGAATGATTCATAAGATGATCATTGGACAATAGTAAGGATATTCTTATGAGCTTTGGAAGAACTAAAAATATATCATGTATAAGTGACAAATAGTTGAAAGTAGTTCATTGTAAAGTGTTACATTGATACTAGTTTTTCACAAGATACAAATAATTTATCTGAATTTAAAAACTATGGGTGGCACAATGTAATGGAAAGGAGGTTCCATGGTGGATTTGGTTGAGTTCCAAAGTTGATACATTGTGACGGATACTACAACAAAAGGCTAAGTATATGACTACTATAGTAGCAACAAAGGCGGGAATTTGGTTAAGAAGTTTGTTATCAAACTAGGTGTGGTTCACAATGGGCTAGTACTATGAAGATATATTGTGCGACAATTATATCAACATGTTTTAACCCAAAGGAACTAAAGGTATCACCAAAGGACTAAATTTATGCAATGCCGTCTCATTAGAGAATGAGTGATGCGTAGATATGCAGAGACATGCAAATACATGCGAACCTGAAATTGTCAGATCTGGAGATTATGTTAACCACTTGTAAACGCGTATATACAACACCAGAAAGCCATAGGTGTTGAATGCGTAAGTTTATAGACTAGATTATTGACTCTAGTGCAAGTGGGAGACGAAAGGGAATATGCCCGAGAGGCAATAATAAAGTGGTTATTATCTTATTTCCTGTTTATGATAAATGTTTATTTTTGCATGCTATAATTGTATTAGTTGGAAACATTAATTAATGTGTGTTTAATAAACAAATAAAGGGTTCCTAGTTATGCCTCTCTTATAAACTAGCTCGTTGATTAACAAGATGATCAAGGTTTCCTGATCATGGACATTGGATGTTGTTAATAACAAGGTCACAACATTGCTTGAATGGTGTGATGAACATTCATCGGAAGTATAGCAATACGATCAAAGTCATTGTGGTAAAATTGCTATAACATCATACAAAGTCACTTTAGTCCTTAGACCATGCGATCATGTTAATTGCTAACACCGGAAGAGTACTTTTATAACATCAAACGTCACACCGTAACAGGGTGACTATAAAGGTGGGTTTGGGTACTCTGGAAGTGTTATGTTGAGGCTCATGGATCAAGAGTGGGATTTTTTCATCCTGATGACGGATAGATATACTCTGGGCCCTCTCGATGGTATCACATTGAGATAGCTTGCAAGCAAGTGATGTGGTCACTAGAATGTTATATCACAGGAATGAGAAAAGAGTGCATGTCGGTAACAAGATCAAACTAGGTATGGAGATACCGATGATCGAATCTCGGACATGTAATATATCGCGAGACAAAGGGATTTAGTTATGATGTCAAAGGTTCACACGATCACTAGAGTCATCATTGAATATGTGGGAGCCAGTACGGATCTCTAGGTCCCGCTGCTGATTATTTATCATAGAGGGGTCTCTATCATGTCTGCATTATTCGCGAACCGTAGGGTGACACACTTAAGGGATACCGACACCATTTGGAGCCAATATGTTCCAGATAAAGATTTAAGAAAGCGCTGGAATCATTTCGATGGAAACCGGAATTATTTCGGGTGAAATTGTAGAAACTAGTTATGCATGTGATATTTGTGGGGCCCCCGGATTAATCCTCCGAGAATCCCTGTTATGCATACAACCACGATCCCATGATCAGTTAGTCGTGGCACATAACCGACAAGTATCATTACAACATCTGAGACATACCGAATTTACAAGACTTACATAAATGCCGTTATGGCTACATCAATAATCATCAGTAGAACTTCGTCAAGCTAGAGCCCAATCCATGCCTTAACCAACAGGCAACTGACTGGGAAGACGTCCTAGCTCGCATAGTTGTCCACTTCCCTCTTCTTGATATCTGACCACGTTAATAGCCAGGGACAATGCTAGTGAGTACTTTGAATGTACTCGCAAACCACCTTAATAGAATAATAAAACAAGAGGATATGCAATATAGCTGTGGCAGTAGGTGGGCTCCTAGGGAGGTTCTTTTCTCAAATAGTTTCTCTTGTAGATATAGCATCTACATATATTTGTTGAAAACTTTTGCAAACATCTTGGAAACCTTTTTGAAAAGTTTTGGGAAAACATCAGGACTGGGTCACCCATTTGTTCCAGTCTTTAGGTCGTCCCACGACCAAACTCCTTTCTCCTCCTTCTGACCATTCCATGGTCAAAACCTTTCTCCTTTACGACAATCCCATGGTCAAAACATTTCCGAAGCCATTTCCTTTCCGAAATCCTTTTTGAAATCAAAACCAGCACCGCTCTACAGAAGTTTGTCCAACCCGTCCTTAACCGCGGACACGGCTATTCGAATAGATTTACACTCTGTAGAGGTTGTACACTTTACCCACACCATCTAGGTACACTACCTTGATCTTCACCGATCGTGGGTCGAGTAACCGATCAAGACTCTCTGGATGCCCACTCCAATATAAGTTCCCACCCTATGAGTGTTAATCCCCTCAAAACCGGGACGTCGGGTACCGAGGACCAACCGGAGTGCTTTTTCCACTTCTCGAGTGTGCGCTTTCAATGAGGGGCTCATAGTAACGCGTGGAGGCGAGCAGACCCTTCATTCCTTCTCCAAGTCGAGGTCCCACATGGACCTTTATCGGAGAATGCCCACCCTCCAGGGATCCCCGATCCCCTGCAGTAGTTACGAGGCAGCTCATACCAGAATAAACAAACATCAAATCCAG
Organism: Avena insularis; assembly: GCA_023614405.1. Taxonomy (NCBI): domain Eukaryota; kingdom Viridiplantae; phylum Streptophyta; class Magnoliopsida; order Poales; family Poaceae; genus Avena; species Avena insularis. Next base: position 372,091,465 of record CM042689.1, read on the forward strand.
CCTTGTCCCATCCCAGAGTAATGTGGTTGCACAGGGTTAAGTTGTTATAGCTAAACTGCAAAGAATCGGGTGTGTTTTTGTAAACCTTTTTCCTCCAGCTTTCCTTCAGCATTTTGTAAAACGAAACCTTTTTCTTCCTCAACATCTCTTGGGAGGTCCCACCTCACCAAGGTTTTATCATAAAACATTTGGTAAAACTTTTTCTGGGGTCTTCCCATCCTCTAGCTTTGCTTCGGCTAAAACGGGGTCTCCAAAGGGGTATGGTGTAATACACCATCTATTCTACTAGGGACAAGTAGGTATCACCAAGGGGGTTGTACTTAATAGTACAGGAGTGTAATAGTTTGGAGGAGCCAAACCACTACCATATATACATCAACATATAGTAAAATGATGCAGTCTTAATAAGCAATAGATAAAACATGCATAAGTAAAACAGTGGGATAAGGCTTATGAGCAAGAAGGTGGCTTGCCTGCGATTAGCATTATGGCATAAATGTCCCTGGACTTCTTCTTAGATAACTCAGAATACCAATAAAAACCATCTTCTTCTGCTCTCCGATATAATCGCAACTATCATGGATATGGAACACATGTAGACAAACAAAAGGGCACAATCAATACAAGGCATACAATTGCCAATACCATACATCAAACAAGCAATTGAATTAATACCAAATTAGTATTCAGTAGGTTTTGAGAGCATTGGATTTAGGAGATTGAGATGGCCTTGGAGAAGGGGGTGAACACCCCTTAGGGTTTATTGTCGAGGAACTACCTAAGAGGGGGTTTTGGACCAATGACCTATTCAGTATGATACCATTGTGTACCAATGATACCAACAGATAGGTGTTGATAAAATGAAGCAAACAAAAGTGGTTTCACTAATTTATCCTTTTTCTTTAATTTCTTATGAATATTTTAGTGATAAAAGCTCTAGTTTTAGGAAAGAATTCACCAGAGAAGTTCTGGAGGTACAAAAATTATTTCCTTGGATGGTTAGGTAGGGATTGATGTACTTGATCACTGAGAGTTGGAATCACTCCAAAAAATTACCAGAATGCACTTAGGAAATTCCTAGAGACAGTTCTGGAGCTGTTTTGTCTTTTTCAGCAAATTAAATATACAGAAGCTTTTAGTTTGATTCGAAATACACAAGATGGGTTTTTATAATAACTTTTTGTAGAAATTGGAACCAACCCTTTTGGAGTTGTGGAACTACTATGATGATTTATCTAGTGAATTAACTAAGCCCAGAACAGATTACTTCATGATAAATCCACAGAGGCTCAGACTAACTCCTGGGGTTTGATAAATACCGGTGAGCAGGTGTACTGGGAGTTGGAATTAGGTCAATACCCATTTTTCTTTCACCTAGGGAATTTCTTAAAGTCAGTAATGCCATGTTTTTGTTATTTTTACTATAGTAAAGATAATGCTCCACTTGGCATGACTCCAAGTCCATGAGATAGGTACAGGTAATACCTACTAGGGGAAGTTGGTTTTACTCCAATTGGAGATGTGAATCTCCCTAAGGGATTTAAGGAGTGTTTTAAACACTTCTGGGCAATTGATTTAATATATTTAATCCATACATATTCTGAGCTAACCAAGGGTACTGGGTGTTAGGGAAAACATCCATGTACTTAGTAGAATTTAGATCTGGGCATTGTGTGTTGCTTACCATTTTCAAATCGATTTAAAGTAACTGGTTGAAGGTAGGTCTGAATAATAATACATAAAATAAAATAGGGGAGGGAACAGGTGGGCTGCTGCGATGCAGAGCGGACCAGGCCGCGCTGGGCTGACCCAAGACACAACCGGATGCACGGGGCGACATGCAGCAAGCCGTGGCCTAGGAAGGCCGAAGGGGCACGTCGCTCTGGTAGCCGTTCGATCTAAAGATAGATCGACGGCGGGGAGGCCGTCTTCTCCCCGGCGAAGCGGCGGCGGGGCAGAAACCATAGCGCGGGGGAAGGATTGACCCGTGGCGCTCACCTGAGGGTGGAGATGGGTCAGGGAGTTGCCAGGTCGATGCGGTGAAGCTCCCCAAGCAGATCCATGGGTGGCAAGGTGGGGTTAGCTTCAGAGAAGGAGCTCACACATTGGTGGCCAAGGAAGAGCTCGTCGGTGCACTCTCGGGCCAGCTGTAGAGGTGGTCCTGTGCAAAGAAGGAGGCATGGTTAGCTAAAGGAGGGGGAGGGGATCACATCAGAGTGCTAAGCAGCCGGGGAGGTGCATGGTAGAGAGGGTTTAGCTCGAGGGGAAGGTGGAGACCGAGAGGAGATGTCCTCCTTCTCCAAGGCGAGGGAGAGCTGAGGGATGGATCTGGAGCTCTCTAGGGAGGTAAGTGGAGTGGGAGGGGGAGAAATGAGGGAGCAGGAGTTGGGTGGAGGGCCTCTGGTCCATTTAAAGGCAATGGGGAGGTTCATGGTGGACATGGTCTATGGAGGAGCTAGGGCAGGTCTTTGGGGCTCCTCATTGGTTGCCATGGGCAGTGGAGAGGGCACTAGGGTCGTGCAGGAGACAGACGGGAGGTGGGGTGGAGTGCTGCAATCAATTGGCCTCACATGCTTGTCTCTCTCTCTCTCTCTTTCTATCTCTCTTGCAAGCACATGGGACAAGGGGGAGGGGTTGCTACAACAACTTTGCTACAGTGCACGACTAGAAGAGATGGAGTTGCTGTGGAGAAGTGCTGGGAAAGCTTTGATGGGGTTTGGAGGTAATTTGCTTAGTTTGCCAGAGTTTGATCAAATGGTGCTTGTGAAGGAAGTTCAAAAACTTGCATTGGACCAGATGAAGAAATGGTACTGGGAGATAGATGAGGTTAAGGGACCTCTCTAGGAATTATTTGGCATTTTTTAGAAGATTAGAAGTCCACTTAAATCCATTTATTCAAAAAGGGCAGAAGTGGTTTCTAGAAGATCATTTGATATTTTTACATTGGACAAGGTTGGTTTTTGGTGTAAGAGGGTCCCAAATGTGAATACACACTTAGGGGAATTTTCCCAAGATTTATTGGGGATTAAGAGTATTTAAAACAATTATTATCCCAATTCATCCATTTAAGAAAATGGGCAAAAAGAAATAATAAAGCTCTTCAAAATATTTATTTTTGAAGTTGGAAGATAGGGTATGATATATGGGCCTCAAAAGTGCTTGGAGTTGGGGAAGTGTTTTGGCAAAAAACCAAACTTTCCTTTATGGAAGAAGTTTTGGAGATTTGGTCTATTAAAGGGATTAATTAGATTTGGAGCCATAATAAATATGGATAATATTTGATAAATCTTGATGATCAAGGTATATGATGTAGACAAGGTGTAAAAAGCATTTGCAACCTTGGAAATGGAAATCCAACTTGAATTAGATGGAAAAACAAGGAATTGAGGATCTAGGGTGATGTTATTTTTATACCACCAAAACCTTGTTGGATCTTGGAGCTCAGATCTCCCCCTGGGGCATGGGGTAGATGGATGGATAGAACAAGTGATGTACATCAACATGGTACAGAGGTTTGAGCTTGATCTTGTTTGAGTTCCCCAAGATTTGATTTCAAACTTTGAATAAAATAAGCCTGCCAAAGAAGATTATCAACTAGCCTTCAAAACCTTGTGGGTTTAGGCAGCACAAAGATCTACTTGGAACAAGTGAAGTAGATGTTGATAGACCTATATGAGTAGAAGACAACCATGCAAATAGTTGGTACATATAAGGTTGGATGGTGGTGTGAGCTTCTATCAAAGTAGGCATGTTGACTAGATTTGCAGGAATAGTTGTTTTCTTGCCTGCAAAACCATCAAGAACAAGTGGGTTGGAGGATGATCTAAACAAGGGAAAGAGTGGTCATTGGTAGTCCTTAGGATGGTTTACAAGATGGTCCAAGTGCATTTCCAATAATGCATAGGGGTTGGGAAAAGTAGGCATTCAAAAAGGTGATGATGGAAAAAGTTTTCCAGACTTGGCCAAATTTGGCAGATTTGAGGATTTTAACTAGAATATGAGAGGGGGTGTTTTTGATGGGTTGCAAGGTATCAAAGCACCATCAAGGGGATGATGTTGAAGGGTAGATTGAGTAGAATAGATCCATGCTTGATATTAGTCTTCATTGACTTGGAAACTTCTAGAATGGATCACTGCAGAATTGATCTGGTTAAGGGTTTTAGATGATCACCTGGTGGCTAGAGATTAGATCCAGATTGAAATCTTGCTTAGGGTTTGGTGATTGTAAAGTATCTTGGTCCTAGTGGATGAGATTCTAGAGTAGCTCATACTACTTCTAAGCAATCAAGTCAAGCAGCAGATCAAGGCAATTCATCAGACAGCAGATCAAGGCAACTCATCTTAGAAACTAAGCAAACCTACTACTATGGTTACAATCAAGATTAGCTTGAGGTAAGGATAGTTATTTTGAAAAGGTTGTGGTTTGGATAGAACGAGAGTCCTTGCTATCTCTACCAAGAGTAGAATTCAAACGCTTTAAAAAAAGGGTTTTGGGAAACCTAGAGATAAGAATGGTTGAAGGTTTTGTCTATAAACATAAGGAGATTATAATAGGTTGCTCTACATAGTTTAGGGAAACAGAAGCTACTAAAATAGTTGGTTTGCAAAGGCTTCTTGGCTCAGGTTTTGAAATGCCAGAACATTTGAGAATATGTAAAATGAGCCAGATAGTTTTGTTAGATAGCTTTTGTCAACTAATGGTGAGGTAAGGAGTATCATGTGGCATACACTCATATGCACAAGCACAAACAATCAACAAGCAAACACTGCACCAATGAACAAGAAAAAGTTTTTGTTCCCCCTGATTTTTGCATTCTAGACAACTAATCAGGGTTGCTGAAATTGGGATGTTACAGACGTTTCACCCTTAAAAGAATCTCGTCCCGAGATTTAGGAGAGTAGGGTTAGGGGATTTTGAGTCGGGTTGATACTATGTATCTTACACATACTATCTTACAGACTCCATATTTGAAAGTGACTACTCGGTCGATGAAGTTGAGCTTCAGTCTTCCAGGATGCATGGAGAGTTGCGCAGAGTCCAGTCCTGATTGCAAGGGATGACCTTCTTTTCCTTCTGGACTCTATATCTCAAGGGTTTAGACTGGGCAGACTATCTCGATGCTGAACTTCACGGAGTACTCGTCGGAGGATAGAATCTACAGCTGGGAGTACCTCTGTCTAAGGGTTCACAGCTCTTCCTTAGGGTCGTAGTGTATCCTATTTAACGATTTTAGGGTCGGGACACTTGAGGTTGCTCCTAGCAGAGGGTTATTCTATTTTGTGGGAAAGACACAGTCTTTCCCCCTTAAGGTTAAACTAGGGTAGCACAGGGATAGCACATTCCTTTCTTCTTGGAGTCGTAAAATCTTCAGTTAGTTTCGCTTCTGATGTCTCACGGGTTGTTGTTTGGTGGGAAGGCATCAAGTCTGGCGGTCTTTCCGAAGTATCCTCGGGTAGATATTCTTCTGAAGATTGGGTGGGAAGACGCAGTCTTTCCACCTTGGAGCTTCACTAAGTTGCTTTAGGAGTGGTGCGAATATTCTATCTGGGAGTGCTGCCTGGCGATTAGTGGAAAGTTGTCTTCTTTCTAGGTCTTGATTGGAGTCTTCGAGTGATGCCCTATTCTCGCAAACCATGGTGGGGGTGGTTTCCTAACGCAACCTTTAAGGGGTTAGTTCTAGGCAGGTTAGCAGTTTATGATGCTTCTTGCTAGTCTTCAGTCAAGGTAGAGACATCCAGCTTCAGGGGAGTTGTCTTCATGCATCCGGTTCTTTAGGATTTAGAGGTATTCTACCATCTGGGGAGGAACTTCCTGTTGGGTTGGGTAGCGTCGACTAGAATAGTTAGTCTCCTGAGATGGTCGGAAGCGCTAATATACCGAAGGTTAGCAGAAGTAGGTCTTCTCTTCTGGTCTCGGTAGATAATCCTTGTGGTATCTTGCGGGTAGTGAGGATCCTTCGGGGATTGACTTTCGACTTCAACAGGATTCTTGCGGTAGTAGACTGATGAACAAGGGAGCGATGCGTTATCGATGAGTCTTGAGAGATGAGTTGGACGAGGTATGCCATCCTGCTGAGGTGACATTTTCGAGTTGTTCTGGCTTGGCGATGTCGAAATCCTCGTTCGTGCGATGTGTTATCCGCCATATGGTCTCGAGGTTTGGCGGGGTCTCTTTGTCGACAGCTAACAGGGGGGTTTCTTGAGTCACTAGGTGGGTTATCGCTCCTCGGGTTACACTGTTATGGAGGTCAAGCAAACCAGAACATACAAACAAGGCGAACAGAGCGAGAGAATCGCAATGTCCTCGGCAAACATCACACATGAGGCAACACATGTGGCAGTTAGGCAAGCAAACACGGTCATTGCTAGGGACCAAGGAGTTAACTACTTGCGATGTAGGGGAATCCTATTCTTAGGACTATCGACCCTAGATATCTTTTTTCTTCAGGTCAGAGTCACTATCTTGCAGATGAAGCCTTCGTTGTATCTTGGATGCTTCTTTATAGTGCAACACCTGAGGTCTTCTGATTATGAGGATTCTGCTGGTAGAGCGGTATTGTAGTCTCCTTGTGTTTGCTGGTAGTTGCTTGTCTTCATCTTGTTCTCATTGTCTTCACCGAGTTCTAGATCCTAGTTATTTAAAATCTGTAGGTTTGAAGTTTGGACGAGAGCTAGAGGAAACCATTTTCGAAAGCATTTACCTAGAGTAAGAGAAGAAGTAGAACCTTTGAGACTCATTGGGAAACTAGTTTTCGAAAGCCGGGGTTTTTGAAATAAGGTTCCCGTCTAACGACCATGCTAACTAAGGTTCTCCTACAGTCAGGATGGCTCTGATACCAAGTCTGTGGGGCCCCGGATTAATCCTCCGATAATCCATGTTATGCATGTTGGGTCCGCAGCATAGAAAACAAAAAATTTCCTACGATGAGAACTACACGCCATGATCTATCTACTAGGTACTGAGCAACGTGCGGACGTACATCCATTGAGAACTTACCCTCGAAGACAACGAGTTTTGTTAACGAGTAGGAACTCGTGGTTGATGTAGTCGTACACTTGCCGATCTCAAGATCATGTGGAAGTCCGAGCACCGCAAATCAGCAGCGCATCCATACTCGCACACACGTTCAAGCCACCGGACAACCTCCACCTCCTCGCTCCAGTGATCCAGCAGAAGCAGCAACTCCTTCCAGACAAAATGCCATCGGGACCATGTATCTCGCTAATCCGAGACCATGGGGGAATAATTCTAGAGGGGGAGAGAGATCCTTCACGAGGAGGTGTGAGGAGAGGAAGTGGGGGGCCTTTTATAGGAGGAGGGGGGTGCCCCTCCCCATGGCCGGCGCATAGGGGGTGACCCCTCACCTCCCCATTCATGTGGTGGTAACCCCTCCACATTAAAATGCCTCTTCACATTCCCTTTTAAAGTCCCCACTTTAAATGCATTAAAATTCTCTAAGTTTAATGCTCTCTCATTTAATAAAACTCTTATTCAGAATTTTGTTAATTACTTTAATTAACAAACATTCACATATAACCCCTTGCAATATTTCAATATCACATGCAGAACCACTTTCTGCAATTTCATCCGAAACAATTTCCGGTTTCTATCGAAACAATTCATGCGCTTTGCAATTCTTTCGTCTCAAACATATGTGCTCCAAAATGGTGTCCGGTAACTCCTAAGTGTGTCACCCTACGGTTCGCGAATAATGCAGACATGATTGAAACTCCTCTCAGATCAATAATCAGAAGTGGGACCTAGATATCCATACTGACTCCTGCATATAAAACGATGACTTCTATGATCGTGAGAACCTTTAATGCTAGTAATTTAATCCCTTTGTCTCATGATGTAATACATGTCCGAGATTCGATCATCGGTATCCAAATACCTAGTTTGATCTCGTTACCGACATGCACTCTTTTCTCGTTCCCGTGATATAACATTCTAGTGATCACATCACTTGCTTGCAAGCTATCTTAATGTGATATCACCGAGAGGGACCAGAGTATATCTATCTGTCATCGGGATTAACAAATTTCACTCTTGATCCATGAGCCTCAACATAACACCTTCGTAGTACTGAACCCATCTTTATAGTTACCCTATTACGGTGTGACGTTTGATGTTATCAAGATACTCTTTCGGTGTTAGCAATTAACATGATCTCATGGTCTAAGGATAATTACTTCGTATGATGTTATAGAAATGTAAACATAATGACTTGATCGTAATGCTATACTTCGGAATAATGTTCATCACATCATTTCACAAATGTTGTGATCTTGTTATTACCAACATCTAATGTCCATGATCAGGAAACCTTGATCATCTTTGTTAATCAACAAGCTAGTCTATAAGAGAGGCATAACTAGGAACCCTTTTTTTGTTTATTAAACACACATGTATTAATGTTTCCGACCAATAGAATTATAGCATGCAAAATAAACAATTATCATAAACATAGAATAAGATAATAACCACTTTATTATTGCCTCTCGGGCATATTCCCTTCAGTCTCCCACTTGCACTAGAGTCAATAATCTAGTTTGAAAAACTTTGTGTATTGAACACCTATGGCTTTCTGGTGTTGCATATACGCGATTGCTAGTGGTTAACATAATCTCCGGATCTGACAGTTTCAGGTCCGTGTGTATTTGCATGTCTTTGCGTCTCTACGCATCACTCATTCTCAAATGAGATGACATTGTATAAATTTGGTCCTTTGGTGAGACCTTTAGTTCGTTCGGGTTAAAATATGTTGATATTATTGTTACACAATATATCTTCATAGTATTAGCCCACTTTGAACCACACTTAGTTTGATAACAAACTACTTAACACAAATGCCCTCCTTTTGGTGCTACTATAGTAGTTATATACTTAGCCTTTTGTTGTAGTATCCATCACAATGTCTCAACTTTGGAACTCATCCAAATCCATCATGGAACATCCTTTCCATTACATTGTGCCACCCATAGTCTAAATTGAGATAAATTTAATTTGTATCTTGTGACAAAAATAGTATCAATGTAACACTTTACAATGAACTACCTTTAACTATTTGTCACTTACACATGATATATTCTTAGTTCTTCCAAAGCTCATAAGAATATCTTTACTATCGTCCAATGATCATCTTGTGAATCATTCTGGTATGTGCTCATAACATTTAGAGCATAGGACATTTTGGATATATACATATCATGGTATAATCGATCAAAATCTTCATGTGATTTTACTCACCAAGTGTTGAAACACTTGAATCTTGATACAATTCTTTCCATGCAGCAAGAACCTTTCTTGTTGTTTCTATATTGAACCCTTTCAATATCTCATATATGTATGTCTGGCACAACCATATTAGCGCCTCAATCTATCCATATAGATATTGATGCCAAATATTCTGGGTTTGTCCAAGTCTTTCATTGAAATCTTATTTTAATGAAATTCTTAACTTGTGTCAATACAAGATACATCATTTCCAATCAACAATATGTCCTCTACATAATGTATTAGAAATATGTCTCAACGCATGTCAAAAAAAAAATATGTCTCAACGCTCCCACTTAATTTCTTACAAATGCAAGCATCTTCATCATCTCCGATGAATTTAAACTCTTTTAACAGTTTCATCATGGTGAAGATTCCAACTCCGCTATGCTTACTTCAACTATTGAAGTTTGCATGCCCTTTTAGCACCCTTTGAACTAACAAAACCCTTCAGACCGTGTCTTGTACACGTCCTAGGTAACCATTCTATTAGAAGAACATTGTTTTGTTTGTTCAACTACCATACATCAAATTATATATAGTGGTTGCTACATTAATCCGTCAAGACTAAATATCGCTATGAAAGATCAAATCTTGTCATAGTCAACTCCTTGAACATTGTCGTAAACTTCTTTCCGACATGTCGACTATTTCATAGATGTTAAACATCCATGTCTATTTCTTTATAGATCCAAACACGATCGATAGACTTCATGCCTTTCTGGAGGGTCTTCCAAGTTCAGAAACTTGATTTCTTGTGTATGGATACTATCACGGATTCTATGACTTCTAGTCATTTTATGGAGTCAGGGCCCATCATTGCTTCTTTTCATGTAGTCGGTTCATCATTGTCAAAACAATAACGACTTGCTTATCATATCACACTATTTGATTCTTACCAGTCCACACTGTTCAATAGGAACTCTAATCTCCGAGATCACACCCTTTGTAATCACGGGAGCCATGAGCATTGTGGCTGCCACCGGGACACTTTCCGGCGCTGCGCTACTTAGCACATATAGCTAAGGTTTAACAACCTTATCAAAGTTCTATTGTCCTCCCACTTAACTTTTCACGAAAAATTCTTTCTCAAGAAACTTGATGTTCCAAGTAACAAACTCTTTTGTCCTCGATGTTATGGAGAAATTCCCAACAAATTCTTTGGGATAACCTACAAAGACGTGCTTATCTGACTTTGGTTGTAAACATTTTACTTATGCATAGCATACCAAAATTTAAGAAAAGACAATTCGGGTTTTATCCCAAACCATAACTTATATGGTGTCATTTCAACGGATCACGATGGTGCTCTTTTTAGTGTAAAAGCGGTAGTCTCTAAAGCTTCAATCCTTAAAACATAATGGTATTTTATAAATGACACCTTTGATCTTACCATGTCAAACATGGTTTGATTTCATCTCTCGAATATGCCATACTCTTATGGTTTATCGAGAAAAACAAATCATGGAACAATTCCTCAAGTCTTAGGTGTTTTTGCTAAACATGTAACTCAAATATCTTCCTTTATGATCGAATCATAAACTCTTTATTTTCTTGTTACAATGATTTGCCACTTCATCTTGAAAGTCTTTGAACAATTTTCAAATGTTTTATACTTCTTCCTTATTAAGTAAATATATAGATATATTCACTCAAATTTCTGGAGAAAGCATATGAAGCAAAAAGATCCATCGCATATGGCTACACATAATAGACTATGCACATCAACATGCACAATTTCCAATAAGCTAGTCATCCGTTCCTCTTTGGCCTATGAACGGAGTTTCAATTATATCGAGGAAAGTCTCACAAGCGTCAATTGATCAAAATCAGAGACTCCAAAATTCCATCAACATGGAGTTTCTTCATGTTTTCTTTCCAATATAATTTAAAACAGCGATGTCACTTCATAACTGATATTTTAATCATTTGTCTTGCAACATTTTAGTAATAGTGTTTATGGATGTGATTTCTCCCACTAGACTTGTAAAAGTTCATCCATCCTTTATGGAATACGGTAATTATTTGAACAACCATTGTTCTCGTAATACCGGAACAAAATAACAATTATTAAAACAAATCTTGAAGGCTAGGTTTGTCGACAACAAAAAACACAATAATACTTTATTTGTTTTCGATGATCATCATCACTTATTCTCTTGCTAGTTACTTAGGCCATTGTAGTTCATGAATTGCGTTGTCCTGTATGACACTTCATACCAACCAATTTGGTATCCAATACCTAAGAACCACATTGTTTAACAAGCAAGGAATACAACCATAACATGTATATCTTCTTTATACCTAAGTTGGACATATCCAACTTTTCCTTTTCTGCCAAATATTTCATAGATTCTCTTTCAACAATTCCTTTTCTTTTTAAAAGAATCTATCAACATCAATTGTGGTGTTATTCACATGACACATAGTACAAAGCGTATATAGTCAAATACTAATACCTTTGGACTTGCACTTTGAAGTGAATCACCATCATCAAATGTTTGGTATTCTTTCAAAAAAACCATTCTTTAGTAATCTATTAGTGTAGTAAACATTTTACTTACATCTTCTATTCATCCTTATCAGGAAAACTTTCATGATCAAGCTACTATAGCCTGTAAGGAAGAATCGCGAGTATAATGTTAGTTCCCAAAACCTTTTTGGGAGATCTGGATGCTTAGCATCTCCGTCCTTCACAAAATCTCATACAATATGAAAACATGTATTTTGGTAAATTATACTCTATCATAATGCAACCAAAAACATTGTTTCAGATATCACAATATCTTTCACACATGATGGTTTCTAAAACAATTTTCAGCTCCTATATAATCTTGATATTAAAACAACTTTTGAATATCAATAATCATGGAGGCAAACATGATACTTTAGATACTAACATTGGAATTCTTACTCTTGATTTAATACTACTTATTAAATTTCATATAGTAAATAGAGTTTGCTGAAAGTTTGCAATATGACTTATAAACTTTAAATTGACATTCAAAATAATACGATACCAGTTCGTAAAGTAAATATCCAGAATTCTGTAGTTCTAATGCAAATTCACTTCGATTTAGTTTATGACAAATTGAGTTCGACTAATTCAAATTAGAAATGAACTCCCACTCAAAAACGACATCCCTCGTGCCTTTTTGGTGATTACCTGAACCAAATCCACTACACCAAGTCCGATCTTCACGTGAGTTGATGTAGCTTCAAAGGTGAAAATCTATATGGGTATCATATCAACTATATGACTCATGCTTAACCTTTCGGTCCATGTTCCGAGGCCATGTCTGTACTTGCTAGGCTCGCCAAGTAGGAACCTTAGTATTCACGTGTGTAAAACTGTCTTACACCCGTTCCTATGAAATCGTAGATTCGAGTACACCCGATCATCACGTGATGTCTTGAAACACGATCCACAGAACGGTGCATACTTAAGGAAGAACACATTTTATCTTGATATCTAAATGAGGGATCATCTTACAATGCTACCAAAAGCGCCAAACTAGCAGCATAAGATGCTAACATCTAATGTGTAAAGTGAGATGATATGGTCCATGCATTTGATCTCTATCATTTGCATCGTGATATGATCTATATCATTCCTTTGTGTGTAAGGCCAAGGTCTATGTAACTTACATGTTGAGTGTGTTGTAAGAGTATCTATCATACATCTACTTACAACAATACCATATCAAGACACTAGCCCAGCAACGATCTAAACTAGACGCCTCTAATTTATCAATTGCAAGTTTTACGTGGCTTAGGGCTTTCGGAGATAGAACCGGTCTTACCTACGAACATGAACTACAATGAGGATAACCAAATTATTAGCAACTCGTTGTAAATCAGATATTGAGTATAGTAGGAGAGACAGATACCCGCTAGCCACTTACGCAAAACTAGTTGCATGTCAGTCGTGGAACCGGTCTTATGTACGATGACATGTAAGGTTGGTCCGGGCCGCTTCATCCCACTATGCCACCAATATCCAAAGTACATAGAAGATGCAATAACATGATCATCATCGCCCACATATAAACATATGTGTACTACCCGTGCAAAGCACCTACGCATAGATCAGGCTCTGATACCAATGTTGGGTTCGCGACATAGAAAACAAAAAAATTCCTACGATGAGAACTACACGCCAAGATCTATCTACTAGGTACAGAGCAACGGGCGGACACACATGCATCGAGAACTTACCCTCGAAGACAACGAGTTTTGTTAACGAGTAGGAACTCGTGGTTGATGTAGTCGTACACTTGCCGATCTCAAGATCGTGTGGAAGTCCGAGCGCCGCAAATCAGCAGATCCGCATCGCACACGTTCAAGCCACCGGACAACCTCCACCTCCTCGCTCCAGCGATCCAGCGGAAGCAGCAACTCCTTTCAGACGAAATGCCACCGGGAAAATGTATCTCGCTAATCCGAGACCATGGGGGATTAATTCTAGAGGGGGAGAGAGATCCTTCATGAGGAGATGTGAGGAAGAAGGAGGAAGAGGGGGCCTTTTATAGGAGGAGGGGGGTGCCCCTCCCCATGGCCGGCGCATGGGGGGTGACCCCTCACCTCCCCATTCATGTGGTGGTAACCCCTCCACATTAAAATGCCTCTTCACATTCCCTTTTAAAGTCCCCACTTTAAATGCATTAAAATTCTCTAAGTTTAATGCTCTCTCATTTAATAAAACTCTTTTATTAAATTTATTCAGAATTTTGTTAATTACTTTAATTAACAAACATTCACATATAACCCCTTGCAATATTTCAATATCACATGTAGAACCACTTTCTGCAATTTCACCCGAAACAATTTCCGGTTTCTATCGAAACAATTCCTGCGCTTTGCAATTCTTTCGTCTGAAACATATGTGCTCCAAAATGGTGTCCGGTAACTCTTAAGTGTGTCACCCTACGGTTCGCAAATAATGCAGACATGATTGAGACTCCTCTCAGATCAATAATCAGAAGCGGGACCTAGAGATCCATACTGACTCCTGCATATTCAACGATGACTTCTGTGATCGTGAGAACCTTTAATGCTAGTAATTTAATCCCTTTGTCTCATGATGTAATACATGTCCGAGATTCAATCATCGGTATCCAAATACCTAGTTTGATCTCGTTACCTACATGCACTCTTTTCTCGTTCCCGTGGTATAACATTCTAGTGATCACATCACTTGCTTGCAAGCTATCTTAATGTGATATCACCGAGAGGGCCCAGAGTATATCTATCTGCCATCGGGATTGACAAATTTCACTCTTGATCCATGAGCCTCAACATAACACCTTTGTAGTACTGAACCCATCTTTATAGTCACCCTGTTACGGTGTGACGTTTGATGTTATCAAGATACTTTTCCGGTGTTAGCAATTAACATGATCTCATGGTCTAAGGATAAAGATTACTTCGTATGATGTTATAGCAATGTAAACATAATGACTTGATCGTAATGCTATACTTCGGATGAATGTTCATCACATCATTTCACAAATGTTGTGATCTTGTTATTAACAACATCCAATGTCCATGATTGTAGAGGCCACAACCTGATAATAAGATTGAGCCCCCTGTGTTTACAATGCTAGTCCTTGGATCAATAGCTAGCATCCACAGTTAGGATGTAATATCAAGAAACAAAGGTCATAATATAACTTTATAACCAGGAATAACATAATTTTATTACATCATACATAGCTCATTTGGCTATTACATTACATTATAGCGGAATAACTATAGTCATGGGGTCCTTCATCTTCAAAGTGCCACAGGCAAACATGTTGGTTGTAGACTTGTAATCCTATTCATCAAACTTCACTAACATCAAACAAACCTGCAACATAATAAGTTGCAGCCACAAGGGTCAATACATTTGAATTGTATTGGCAAGTTTCACTATTATGTAGAAATAAGTGGATCCTATCATTACATGCATATTTGGCTAAGTAGGGTTTAGGCTCTTTTGCAGAAAGCAATATAGTTTTATCCTATCTTTTCAAAATAGTTTTTGATCTTTTGTCAAATCTTTCTGAACTTCTTGGAAAACTCCAAGTGCTTCAAAATCCCTTGTTGTCACCATCAAGTTTTACTTTAAGAAATTGGAATGTCGAGATCTTCCATAGCTTCAGGCCTTAGTTGCTCAGTATTGTCCATAACCGGGGACACGGCTAAGTACTTAGAATTTGATCTTCTGCAGAAGTTGTACACTTTACCCACATGACACAATCTCGTCTTGACGCCACCAGTGGCCGCTGGATAAGCACTCACCAAAATGGAGTACCGGCAGATCGAGAATGTGACAAAGTCTTTCCATAGGAGTCCTCCCAATACAAAATGCTAGCTTGTCTATCAGGCACCAATGTAGGGTTTTCACGTTCCCTAGCACAAATCCAGTTAACCTGAAGATGCCAATGCATGGGTCTTCCACCATGTAGTTGACTAAGCCAGAGCCCATTTAGCATGTGGCTGTACACGGAAGCCACTGTACGAGAAACATGTTCAATCTCTAAGTCCCTGGGTGGTTTTATTCTAGTGCACAACAAAAGAGATAGCCATATAAACATGGTTCCTTTTGTTGCCACCTTGTCCATCCTTGAGTATCCTTGTCCACCCAGGTGGTTCATTGAGTACTTGTTTTATTATATAAAACATAAGTCTTTTCAATACTTCATATAATCATAACATGTATCCCATCCCAATATATAGCTGGGCTAAGCATACTACAACTACATTGTTTTCACTAAGGAATATATAGGGTATCCTATTAGGATTTAGCATAGAATAAGTATAGAAATTCTTTTCATGCATGTTTCAAAATCCACTAAGTATAATGAAAATAGTAGGACTTTGGATGATAGGGTAACTTGCCTTTTTGGTAGGGAATGATGGTTCACTCCTTGATCTTGCTAGTCTCACACTTCACTACAAGTCAATTAAGAAAACACAAATTCAACAAGCATTCCAAACCAAAGTCAAACAAACAATTTTTCACACACAAAGTAATGGAATCTAAGTCATGCATAAGCATGCAAAGGTTGGTTCTATTGTAAGTATGGTCTCCACTAGGCTTCTAAACTTTGTAAGTTCCAAATTGGTCATTTACCAAAATGGCAAAGTCATTTGCAAATGGGTTTCACTACAAAAACCTTTTTAAAACAAAGTGTCATTTTATGTGGTGTAGAAATATTTTTACTAAGGTATTAACCTATAGGGTTCACCAAATATGTTTTCAAATCACAAAACTTGGGGTTTGGGGTTAGTGAGTTTAAAACAAAACATTTCTCAAAGGTTTTCCTTCAAAAACAATTTTAATAAATAAACCACATTTCTATTTGACTAGAAATGGTTTTAAATCAAAGAATCAATCTTTTGTTTCACCAAAAACATTTTTGAATCCACAAAGTGTTTCCTAGGGTCAGTAGGTTTGGTCCAAAACATTTTCTCCAAAGTTTTCTTTATAAAAGTATTTTCATAACCAAAATCTTTATTTCCATTTGGCTAGAAATGGGCTAAATCAAGTTTTCCATCCTAAACTTTACCAAATTAATTTTCCAAATCATGGGTTGGTTCCTAGGGTCAGTAAGGTCACAACAAACCATTTTGCAAAAGTTTTAACCCTAAAATCATTTTTAAACAATTTTTCTACTCTAAACAAGCTCACAAAAGAAACTGCAAAATTAACAAGCTAACAGTTACTATTTGCTAAACCAAGGGCAGGGTTGGCTAGGGCTTGCTCTCCTGAATCCATCGACATAAAATTTGTAATTTTTGGACGCGTGGATCCAAAGTTACAAGGGTTTGAAGTTTGCAAAATATTCTGTTTTCAAATCTGTTAGGTGACCTAATGGCGTGTTTTAATTCGCTGTTTTAATCGTTCGCACGGATCGATCGCTGTGGAGCGATGGATTAAAGTGTGATCGAGTGGCTCGGTAGCGACACCTCTTGCGTTAAGTGATACTATCCGTAGCCAATGGATCTACATCTAACGGTTGCCGCTTGCTTGACCTAAAAGGAGCGGTGGCATGGCGGCGGTCGGCCGGCGGTCGGCAGTGCCCATGCCGATGGTTTAGGAAGCGAGAGAGAAAGATAAGGGGCTCACCGGGTTCAGGAGGTCACGGTGATGCTCGAGGAGGTGTTGGTCGGGCGAGGGGCGCTCTGGTACGACTGCGATTGCTCGCCGGAGTGGAGGACAGCGTGCTGTGGTCGTCAGGAGTGGGCCGTGGTTCACCCCAAGGCAAGGCAAAGACACGGTTAGATGCGCGGGTCCAAGGCAAAGCTCCTCGCGTGAATGAGAAGGCGCAGGGCGGTCAGTTCTTACCGGGAAGTTCGACGGAGACGAGGCAGACGGCGGCGCGGACGGAGCTTGTCAAAGCCGAAGCTCTGGGGCGCCCGCGGTCGAGCTGAGGATACGAGGAGAAGCGTCTGTGAGTGGGGATTCTCCTAGCGTGCTCGGGGAGGCACGGGGTGGTCAGGCTTGGCCGGAATCGGTGATGGGAGCTCGTCAGAGCAGCGGTGGTGCAGGAGAGATTGGCGACAGCCTAGGGGCAGAGAGGGAGTGCTACTTGGGGAAAATGAGAGAGGGAAGGCAGGCGCTCTTATCGTGCGTGATGGCTGGGCGAATTAACGCGGCAGTTAACGGGGATTGATGGTGCCATCGGCGATGAGCGAGGGGGGAAACGGCCGGCGCGGGTGTGGACGATGCACAGTAGAGGTGGGGTCCACCGGTCAGTGGGAAAAGAAACGAGAGGGAGGTCCACCGGTCAGTCTCTGTGTGGGTCAATTAGTTGGTGCAGACCGTTTTCTTCGGGAGTGAAGGCTGGGCTGGTTCTGGGCCTTAGTGGGCTGGCCGGCTGGGCTGGCTGTCATCATTTTTTTTTCTGTCTGTTTTCTTTTTCCTTTTCTAATTCTATTTTTCTGTTTTGAATTTCAAACAATCAAACAAGGTTCAAATCAATTCAAACCAACACCACATTTCACAACTTTGAACTTGGTTCTGTTTATCAACATAAACCAAATTCTAAAAATAAAATAATATTTTTATTCATTTTAGGATCTATTTAATAATTAAATAAAATAGCCCTTTAATTATTTAATCAAATAGGGTTTGATTTATTTAATAAAATTTCCATTTGAAATCCAAATATTTTCAAAACCAAATCAGTAGGTTTTATTTGAAAATAAAAGATATTTGGAAATCTTGTTTAAAACAAAATAATGTTTTACTTTAGGGTCCATTAATAATTAAATAAAATGGACCTTAGTTAATAATCCATATAGGATTTGTTTTATTTAAAATCTTTATTTGAAATATAAATAAAACCAAAACACTTTAGTAGGTTTTATTTGAGAATATAAAATACTTGGGAAACTTATTTTAAATAAATAAATAAGTTTTGATGTTTTGGGAAATAGTAAAACCTTTATTAATAAAACTTGGATATTTAAATCCTTTTTATTTTAAAACAAACCTCTACTATTTTTAATCAAAGCAAAACCTTTTGTTTCAAAGTCTTGGCCAAGGTTTCATTTGGCTTTATAAAATAATCTTTATTTAAACTCTTTTCATTTTGAGAACCAAAACCTTTTATAAAAAGATTTCAAAGTAGTAATAAAATACTTGGAAAACTTATTTAAAATAAATAAATAAGTTTTAGTGTTTATTTAAAATGGGAAAAACCTTTACTTAAATAAAATTTTGGATATTAAATCCTTATTATTTTATTTAAATAAACCTTTACTCATTTTATCCAAAACAAAATATTTTAATATAAAAGCTTGGCCAAAATTAATTTGGCTCTTTAAAATATAATCTTTATTTATAAATCCACCTTTTCATTTGAAAACAAAGTCTTTTATTAAAAGATCCAAAATAGTATTTCCAAAATATTTTATTTTCCTTTAATAAATGTTTTATCTTTTTAAATCCCTTTAGGATTTTATTTGATCCAAATTGGTTTGAAGTCCCAATTGAAATCAAAAAGTTTCTTCTGGCCTTGAAAATCAAACAAAGTTTTATTTTATTCATTTATTTTCACATTACAAGATTTGGAAAATCTTGGGTTGTGACAGGCTACCACCCTTAAAAGAAATCTCGCCCCGAGATTTGGGAAGGCTAGGGTTACAAGTTGGCTTCAAGGCAACTAGGGTACTACCACCCTTAAAATAAAGTCTTATAGGGTTACATTGATGGTTCTCTTGACTATAGGTTCAACACTTGATATTCAGACAAGGAATCCTTATTTGACTCAACTGAGTTATCTAAATACTCAAACATCCACTTCTTCTATCTCTTCAACGTTTCCATCCATGTCAATGTGGTTCACATGTCCTTTCTGGGTCACATTGGAGTCATTTCCATTGGCTCTTCTAGCATCCTTTTTCTTTTTCTTCTCGTGACATCGATGCATAGTGTCCAAGTTCCTTGCAGTTATAGCACTGCAACTGGCTAATGTCTTTCTTCCTGAAATTGTCTTGTTGATTCTGACCAAGGTCATCTCCATTGTCAGTATCATTTCCATTATTCTCACTTCCATTGTTGTTGTGGTGATACTGATGTGGTTCAGAATCTTCATTGCTCCTTTTGAATGAATGCTTCTTCTTTGATGATCCTGAATAGTTCTTGAGTTTATGCTTCCTCTTTCTGTTCTCAACTTGATTCATCTTGTTTTCCAAAATGATGGCTTTGTCACAGAGTGATTGATAAGTTGGGACATAGGCAACAACTAGCTGTAGGTTCAACTCATCATTAAGTCCTTCAAGAAATTTTTCTTTTCTCTTAGCATCTGTATCAACTTCATCCGGTGCATAGCGTGCCAGATTGTTGAATTCTTCAATATACTCAGCCACACTGAGGTGATGTTGTTTCAAATTGTGAAACTCCTTTTTCTTCAAGTACATTACTCCAGGTGAGATGTGAGTGGTTCTGAATCCATCTTCAAAAATAACCCAGGTCACATCTTCAAGGGGAGTGGTGATTTGAAAGTTGTCCCACCATGTTGCTGCTGGTCCTTCAAGCAGAAATGCTGCAAACCTTACTTTTTCTTCATCGGCAACCAACAAATACTAAGTCTTTGTTTACTGAACGTAACCAATCATCAGCTTCCATTGGATCAGTTGTTCCAGAGAACCTTGCAGGCCTAAGTTTCAGAAACTTGGTGAGTATGTCAAGTGCTGGAGGATTATTCTGATTGTTGTTGTTGTTGTTGTTGTTGTTCTAATTCTGGATGAGTGTGGTCATCATCTACATCAGTTGCGTCTGAGCTATCATCATCTGCTGCATCTCAGGAGTGATGTTGTTGTTTCGGTTGGGGTTGGCACGATGGGGAGGCATCTGTTGGTTTGATAGGGATAAGTATTGGTGGATAGGTTTTTAAGAAGTCCTAACACACAACTCAAAACAATCAAGTTCAACCAAACAATCAAACCATCAAACATTCAACAAGCAACCAATCACTTAACAACTTATGAGCTTAACTCATGAGTTGAAGGAAACAACAAGTTTTCTTGAAAATAACAACTTAGTATAATCATACCTCATAGGACAATATGATCCATACTCTAACTTGATATCAATGTCTTTGGTAGGCAATCTAATGTCTTCTTGGTTTTCACTAGTAGTCCTTAGTGATATCCAAGTTGGAAGTCCTTGGTGAACATGCTGAAGATGTTGAAGTCATTAGAGTTGAAGAAGTTGAAGTCATTAGAGTTGAAGATGTTGAAGAAGTCCTTTGCACATGGTGTAGTCTTTGGCCATGGGGTAGGTCTTTCCATCAAGTTTGAGATAGATGAGATGTAGAGTTGAAACCAAAATGGTTGAGGAAAGGGTTTACGAGATTGTTTGTAAATAAGTTTTGGAACAAGTATAACTCCTATTTTTCTAAGGGTTTTTGTCCAATCCTAGGTTTACAAATCCTACAGGCAACACAATGCTCTGATACCATCTGTAGAGGCCACAACCTGATAATAAGATTGAGCCCCCTGTGTTTACAATGCTAGTCCCTGGATCAATAGCTAGCATCCACAGTTAAGATGTAATATCAAGAAACAAAGGTCATAATATAACTTTATAACCAGGAATAACATAATTTTATTACATCATACATAGCTCATTTGGCTATTACATTACATTACAGCGGAATAACTATAGTCATGGGGTCCTTCATCTTCAAAGTGCCACAGGCAAACATGTTGGTTGTAGACTTGTAATCCTATTCATCAAACTTCACTAACATCAAACAAACCTGCAACATAATAAGTTGCAGCCACAAGGGTCAATACATTTGAATTGTATTGGCAAGTTTCACTATTATGTAGAAATAAGTGGATCCTATCATTACATGCATATTTGGCTAAGTTGGGTTTAGGCTCTTTTGCAGAAAGCAAAATAGTTTTATCCTATCTTTTCAAAATAGTTTTTGATCTTTTGTCAAATCTTTCTGAACTTCTTGGAAAACTCCAAGTGCTTCAAAATCCCTTGTTGTCACCATCAAGTTTTACTTTAAGAAATTGGAATGTCGAGATCTTCCATAGCTTCAGGCCTTAGTTGCTCAGTATTGTCCATAACCGGGGACACGGCTAAGTACTTAGAATTTGATCTTCTGCAGAAGTTGTACACTTTACCCACATGACACAATCTGCCTTTGACGCCACCAGTGGCCGCTGGATAAGTACTCACCAAAATGGAGTACCGGCAGATCGAGAATGTGACAAAGTCTTTCCATAGGAGTCCTCCCAATACAAAATGCTAGCTTGTCTATCAGGCACCAATGTAGGGTTTTCACGTTCCCTAGCACAAATCCAGTTAACCTGAAGATGCCAATGCATGGGTCTTCCACTATGTAGTTGACTAAGCCAGAGCCCATTTAGCATGTGGCTGTACACGGAAGCCACTGTACGAGAAACATGTTCAATCTCTAAGTCCCTGGGTGGTTTTATTCTAGTGCACAACAAAAGAGATAGCCATATAAACATGGTTCCTTTTGTTGCCACCTTGTCCATCCTTGAGTATCCTTGTCCACCCAGGTGGTTCATTGAGTACTTGTTTTATTATATAAAACATAAGTCTTTTCAATACTTCATATAATCATAACATGTATCCCATCCCAATATATAGCTGGGCTAAGCATACTACAACTACATTGTTTTCACTAAGGAATATATAGGGTATCCTATTAGGATTTAGCATAGCATAAGTATAGAAATTCTTTTCATGCATGTTTCAAAATCCACTAAGTATAATGAAAATAGTAGGACTTTGGATGATAGGGTAACTTGCCTTTTTGGTAGGGAATGATGGTTCACTCCTTGATCTTGCTAGTCTCACACTTCACTACAAGTCAATTAAGCAAACACAAATTCAACAAGCATTCCAAACCAAAGTCAAACAAACAATTTTTCACACACAAAGTAATGGAATCTAAGTCATGCATAAGCATGCAAAGGTTGGTTCTATTTTAAGTATGGTCTCCACTAGGCTTCTAAACTTTGTAAGTTCCAAATTGGTCATTTACCAAAATGGCAAAGTCATTTGCAAATGGGTTTCACTACAAAAACCTTTTTAAAACAAAGTGTCATTTTATGTGGTGTAGAAATATTTTTACTAAGGTATTAACCTATAGGGTTCACCAAATATGTTTTCAAATCACAAAACTTGGGGTTTGGGGTTAGTGAGTTTAAAACAAAACATTTCTCAAAGGTTTTCCTTCAAAAACAATTTTAATAAATAAACCACATTTCTATTTGACTAGAAATGGTTTTAAATCAAAGAATCAATCTTTTGTTTCACCAAAAACATTTTTGAATCCACAAAGTGTTTCCTAGGGTCAGTAGGTTTGGTCCAAAACATTTTCTCCAAAGTTTTCTTTATAAAAGTATTTTCATAACCAAAATCTTTATTTCCATTTGGCTAGAAATGGGCTAAATCAAGTTTTCCATCCTAAACTTTACCAAATTCATTTTCCAAATCATGGGTTGGTTCCTAGGGTCAGTAAGGTCACAACAAACCATTTTGCAAAAGTTTTAACCCTAAAATCATTTTTAAACAATTTTTCTACTCTAAACAAGCTCACAAAAGAAACTGCAAAATTAACAAGCTAACAGTTACTATTTGCTAAACCAAGGGCAGGGTTGGCTAGGGCTTGCTCTCCTGAATCCATCGACATAAAATTTGTAAGTTTTGGACGTGTGGATCCAAATTTACAAGGGTTTGAAGTTTGCAAAATATTCTGTTTTCAAATCTGTTTTAAACCTAATAGGTGACACGCGGCGTGTTTTAATTCGCCTGTACCGGTTCGCACGGATCAGTCGCTGTGGAGCGTTGGATTAAAGTGTGATCGTGTGGCTCAGGTAGCGTACCTCTTCGGCGTTAAGTGATACTATCGTAGCCAATGGATCTGCATCTAACGGTCGCTGCGCGTTTGACCTAAAAGGAGCGGTGCTAACGGCGGCTGCTGGCGGCGGAGCTGTCGGTCGACGACGGTGCCGATGGTTTAGGAAGCGAGAGAGAAAGAGAAGGGGCTCACCGGGTTCAGGAGATCACGGTGATGCTCAAGGAGGTGTTGGTCGGGCGAGGGGCGCTCTGGTACGACTGCGATTGCTCGCCGGAGTGGAGGACGGCGTCGGGTGCATCAGGTGGTCGTCGTGGACGGTGCTGTGGTTCACCCCAAGGCAAGGCGAAGACACGGTTAGATGCGCGGGTCCAAGGCAAAGCTCCTCGCGTGAATGAGAAGGCGCAGGGCGGTCAGTTCTTACCGGGAAGTTCGACGGAGACGAGGCGACGCGACGGAGCTTGTCAAAGCCGGCTCGGGCGCCTGCCTCGAGCTGAGGATACGAGGAGAAGCGTCTGTGAGTGGGGATTCTCCTAGCATGCTCGGGGAGGCACGGGGTGGTCAGGATTGGCCGGAATCGGAGATGGGAGCTCGTCGGAGCAGCGGCGGTGCAGGAGAGATTGGCGACAGCCTAGGGGCAGAGAGGGAGTGCTACTTGGGGAAAATGAGAGAGGGAAGGCAGGCGCTCTTATCGTGCGTGATGGCTGGGCGAATTAACGCGGCAGTTAACGGGGATTGATGGTGCCATCAACGGGCAGAAACGGCGATGAGCGAGGGGGAAAAACGGCCGGCGCGGGTGTGGACGATGCACAGTAGAGGTGGGGTCCACCGGTCAGTGGGAAAAGAAACGAGAGGGAGGTCCACCGGTCAGTCTCTGTGTGGGTCAATTAGTTGGTGCAGACCGTTTTCTTCGGGAGTGAAGGCTGGGCTGGTTCTGGGCCTTAGTGGGCTGGCCGGCTGGGCTGGCTGTCATCATTTTTTTTTCTGTCTGTTTTCTTTTTTCTTTTCTAATTCTATTTTTCTGTTTTGAATTTCAAACAATCAAACAAGGTTCAAATCAATTCAAACCAACACCACATTTCACAACTTTGAACTTGGTTCTATTTATCAACATAAACCAAATTCTAAAAATAAAATAATATTTTTATTCATTTTAGGATCTATTTAATAATTAAATAAAATAGCCCTTTAATTATTTAATCAAATAGGGTTTGATTTATTTAATAAAATTTCCATTTGAAATCCAAATATTTTCAAAACCAAATCAGTAGGTTTTATTTGAAAATAAAAGATATTTGGAAATCTTGTTTAAAACAAAATAATGTTTTACTTTAGGGTCCATTAATAATTAAATAAAATGGACCTTAGTTAATAATCCATATAGGATTTGTTTTATTTAAAATCTTTATTTGAAATATAAATAAAACCAAAACACTTTAGTAGGTTTTATTTGAGAATATAAAATACTTGGGAAACTTATTTTAAATAAATAAATAAGTTTTGATGTTTTGGGAAATAGTAAAACCTTTATTAATAAAACTTGGATATTTAAATCCTTTTTATTTTAAAACAAACCTCTACTATTTTTAATCAAAGCAAAACCTTTTGTTTCAAAGTCTTGGCCAAGGTTTCATTTGGCTTTATAAAATAATCTTTATTTAAAATATTTCTTTTCATTTTGAGAACCAAAACCTTTTATAAAAAGATTTCAAAGTAGTAATAAAATACTTGGAAAACTTATTTAAAATAAATAAATAAGTTTTAGTGTTTATTTAAAATGGGAAAAACCTTTACTTAAATAAAATTTTGGATATTAAATCCTTATTATTTTATTTAAATAAACCTTTACTCATTTTATCCAAAACAAAATATTTTAATATAAAAGCTTGGCCAAAATTAATTTGGCTCTTTAAAATATAATCTTTATTTATAAATCCACCTTTTCATTTGAAAACAAAGTCTTTTATTAAAAGATCCAAAATAGTATTTCCAAAATATTTTATTTTCCTTTAATAAATGTTTTATCTTTTTAAATCCCTTTAGGATTTTATTTGATCCAAATTGGTTTGAAGTCCCAATTGAAATCAAAAAGTTTCTTCTGGCCTTGAAAATCAAACAAAGTTTTATTTTATTCATTTATTTTCACATTACAAGATTTGGAAAATCTTGGGATGTGACAATGATCAGGAAACCTTGATCATCTTTGTTAATCAACAAGCTAGTCTATAAGAGAGGCATAACTAGGAACCCTTTTTTTTGTTTATTAAACACACATGTATTGACGTTTCCGATCAATACAATTATAGCATTCAAAATAAAGATTTATCATAAACATGGAATAAGATAATAACCACTTTATTATTGCCTCTCGAGCATATTCCCTTCAATGCATACAACCACGATCCCATGATCACTTAGTCATGGCACATAACCGACAAGTATCATTACAACATCCGAGACGTATGGAATTTACAAGACATACATAAATGTCTTTATGGCTACATCAATAATCATCAACAGAACTTCATCAAGCGTAGAGCCCAATCCATGCCTTAACCTACAGGCAACAGACTGGGAAGACGTCCTAGCTCGCACAGTTGTCCACTTCCCTGTTCTTGATATCTAACCATGTTAATAGCCACGGACAATGCCAATGAGTACTTTGAATGTACTCGCAAACCACCTTAATAGAATAATAAAACAAGAGGATATGCAATATAGCTATGGCAGTAGGTGGGCTCCAAGGGAGGTTCTTTTCTCAAATAGTTTCTCTTGTAGATATAGCATCTACATATCTTTGTTGAAAACTTTTGCAAACATTTTGGAAACCTTTTTGAAAAGTTTTGGGAAAACATCAGGACTGGGTCACCCATTTGTTCCTGTCTTTAGGTCATCCCACGACCAAACTCCTTTCTCCTCCTTCCGACCATCCCATGGTCAAAACCTTTCTCCTTTACGACCATCCCATGGTCAAAACATTTCCGAAGCCATTTCCTTTCTGAAATCCTTTCTGAAATCAAAACCAGCACCGCTCTACAGAAGTTTGTCCAACCCGTCCTTAACCGCGAACACGGCTATTCGAATAGATTTACACTCTGCAGAGCTTGTACACTTTACCCACACCATCCGGGTACACTACCCTGATCTTCACCGATCGTGGGTCGAGTAACCGATCAAGACTCTTCGGATGCCTACTCCAATATAAGTGCCTACCCTATGAGTGTTAATCCCCTCAAAACCGGGACGTCGGGTACCGAGGACCAATCAGAGTGCTTTTTCCACTTCTCGAGTGTGTGCTTTCAATGAGGGCTCATAGTAACGCATGGAGGCCAGCAGACCCTTCATTCCTTCTCTAGGTCGATGTCCCACATGGACCTTTATCGGAGAAGGCCCACCCTCCAGGGATCCCCGAGCCCCTGTAGTAGTTACGAGGCAGCTCATACCAGAATAAGCAAACATCAAATCCAGCCCTGTCCCATCCCAGAGTAATGTGGTTGCATAGGGTTAAGTTGTTATAGCTAAACTGCAAAGAACCGGGTGCGTTTTTGTAAACCTTTTTCCTCCAGCTTTCCTTCAACAATTTGTAAAACGAAACCTTTCTGTTTCTCAACATCTCTTGGGAGGTCCCACCTCACCAAGGTTTTATCATAAAACATTTGGTAAAACTTTTTCTAGGGTCTTCCCATCCTCTAGCTTTGCTTCGGCTAAAACGGGGTCTCCAAAGGGGTATGGTGTAATACACCATCTATTCTACTAGGGACAAGTAGGTATCACCAAGGGGGTTGTACTTAATAGTACAAGAGTGTAATAGTTCGGAGGAGCCAAACCACTACCATATATACATCAACATATAGTAAAACGATGCAGTCTTAACAAGTAGTAGATAAAACATGCATAAGTAATACAGTGGGATAAGGCTTATGAGCAAGAAGGTGGCTTGCCTGCGATTAGCATTATGTCATAAATTTACCTGGACTTCTTCTTAGATAACTCAGAATACCAATAAAAACCATCTTCTTCTGCTCTCCGATATAATCGCAACTATCGTCGATATGGAACACATGTAGACAAACAAAAGGGCACAATCAATACAAGGCATACAATTGCCAATACCATACAGCAAACAAGCAATTGAAATAATACCAAATTAGTATTCAGTAGGTTTTGCGAGCATTGGATTTAGGAGATTGAGATGGCCTTGGAGAAGGGGGTGAACACCCCTTCGGGTTTATTATCGAGGAACTACCTAAGAGGGGGTTTTGGACCAATGACCTATTCAGTATGATACCATTGTGTACCAATGATACCAACTTATAGGTGTTGATAAAATGAAGCCAACAAAAGTGATTTCACTAATTTATCCTTTTTCTTTAATTTCTTATGAATATTTTAGTGATAAAAGCTCTAGTTTTAGGAAAGAATTCACCAGAGAAGTTCTGGAGCTCCAAAAATTATTTCCTTGGATAGTTAGGTAGGGATTGATGTACTTGATCACTGAGAGTTGGAATCATACCAAAAAAATTACCAGAATGCCCTCAGGAAATTCTTAGAGTCAGTTCTAGAGTTGTTTTCTCTTTTTCACCAAATTAAATCTATAGAATCTTTTAGTTTGATTCCAAAGACACAAGATGGGTATTTAGAATACCTTTTTGTATATATTGGAACCAACCCTTTTGGAGTTGTGGAACTACTGTGATGATTTATATAGTGAATTAACTAAGCCTAGAATAGATTAATTCATGATAAATCCACAGAGGCTCAGAAAATTATGGACTCCTGGGGTTTGATAAATACTGGTAAGCAGGTGCACTGGGAGTTGGAATTAGGTCAATACCCATTTTGGTTTGACCTACGGAATTTCATAAAGTCAGTAATGCCCTGTTTTTGTTATTTTTACTACAATAAAGATAATGCTCCACTTGGCATGAGTCCAAGTCCATGAGATAGGTACAGTTAATACCTACCAGGGGAAGTTGGTTTTACTCCAATTGGGGATGTGAATCTCCCTGAGGCCTTGTTTGGTAGCCGGGTTTGTAAGTGTTTTCAGGTGTTTATTACCAGCCCAATCCATCACCAGTAGTTACACTCCCGGGCCGTTTGGCAACCCGGTTTGTAAAGGAGTGAGCCCGTGTAAAAACGTGGAAACCAGTCGACCCA
The DNA here is from genome assembly GCA_023614405.1 of Avena insularis. Lineage (NCBI taxonomy): Eukaryota > Viridiplantae > Streptophyta > Magnoliopsida > Poales > Poaceae > Avena > Avena insularis. Next base: position 372,120,241 of record CM042689.1, read on the forward strand.
ATGAGTTTTTGAGACGCGAGTCGACCTCGCGTTTTATCCACTAGCAGCGGCAGCGCAACAAGGTATCATGGTGGAAGTGGATTAGGTGGGTGGAAGTGTTTTCACCAAATCCACCTGGGATAATATGCTACAATACGCTGACGCCAAACTAGGCCTGAGGGATTTAAGGAGTGTTTTAAACACTTCTGGGCAATTCATTTAATATATTTAATCCATACATATTCTGAGGTAACCAAGGGTACTGGGTGTTAGGGAAAACATCCATGTACTTAGTAGAATTTAGATCTGGGCATTGTGTGTTTCTTACCATTTTCAAATCGATTTAAAGTAACTGGTTGAAAATAGGTCTGAAGAATAATACATAAAAGAAAAGAGGGGAGGGAACATGTGGGCTACTGCGATGCAGAGTGAACCAGGTTGCACTGGGCCGGCCCAAGATGCAGCCGGACATGCGGGGTGACGCGCAGCAAGCCGTGGCCCAGGAAGGCTGAAGGGGCACGACGCTCTGGTAGTCGTTCGATCTAAAGAGAGATCGACGGCGGGGAGGCCGTCTTCTCCCCAGCGAAGTGGTGGCGGGGCAGAAACCCTAGCGTGGGGGAAGGATCGACTCGTGGCGCTCACCTGAGGGCAGAGATGGGCCAGGGAGTTGCCAGGTCGACACGGTGAAGCTCCCCAAGCAGATCCATGGGCGGCAAGGTGGGGTTGGCTTCAGAGACAGAGCTCACGTGGTGGTGGCCGAGGAAGAGCTCGTCGGTCCACTCCCGGGCCAGCTGTAGAGGTGGTCCTGTGCAAAGAAGGAGGCATGGTTAGCTAGAGGAGGGGGAGGGGATCACATCAGAGTGCCAAGCAGCCGGGGAGGTGCAGGGTAGAGAGGGTTTAGCTTGAGGGGAAGGTGGAGACCAAGAGGAGATGTCCTCCTTCTCCAAGGCGAGGGAGAGCTGAGGGATGGATTTGGAGCTCTCTAGGGAGGTAAGTGGAGTGGGAGGGGGAGAAATGAGGGAGCAGGAGTGGGGTGGAGGGCCTCTGGTCCATTTAAAGGCAATCGGGAGGTTCATGGTGGACATGGTCTATGGAGGAGCTAGGGCAGGTCTTGGGGCTCCTCATTGGTTGCCATGGGCGGTGGAGAGGGCACTGGGGTCGTGCAGGAGACAGAGGGTAGGTGGGGTGGAGTGCTACAATAAATTGGCCTCACATGCTTGTCTCTCTCTTTCTCTCTCTCTCTCTCTCTTGCAAGCACATGGGACAAGGGGAGGGGTTGCTACAGTAACTTTGCTATAGTGCACGACCAGAGTAGATGGAGTTGCTGTGGAGAAGTGCTGGGAAAGCTTTGATGGGGTTTGGAGGTAATTTGCTTAGTTTGCTAGAGTTTGATCAAATGGTGCTTATGAAGGAAGTTCAAAAACTTGCATTGTACCAGATGAAGAAATGGTACTGGGAGATAGATGAGGTTAAGGGACCTCTCTAGGAATTATTTGGCATTTTTCAGAAGATTAGAAGTCCACTTCAATCCATTTATTCAAAAAGGGCAGAACTGGTTTCTAGAAGATCATTTGATATTTTTACATTGGACAAGGTTGGTTTTTGGTGTCATAGGGTCCCAAATGTGAATACACACTTAGGGGAATTTTCCCAAGATTTATTGGGGATTAAGAGTATTTAAAACAATTATTATTCCAATTCAGCCATTTAAGAAAATGGGCAAAAAGAAATAATAAAGCTCTTCAAAAATATTTATTTTTGAAGTGGGAAGATAGGGTATGATATATGGGCCTCAAAAGTGCTTGGAGTTGGGGAAGTGTTTTGTCAAAAAACCAAACTTTCCTTTATGGAAGAAGTTTTGGAGATTTGGTCTATTAAAGGGATTAATTAGATTTGGAGCCATAATAAATATGGATAATATTTGATAAATATTGATGATCAAGGTAGATGATGTATACAAGGTGTATCAAGCATTTGCAACCTTGGAAATGTAAATCCAACTTGAATTAGATGGAAAAACAAGGAATTGAGGATCTAGGGTGATGTTATTTTTATACCACCAAAACCTTGTTGGATCTTGGAGCTCAGATCTCCCCTTGGGGCATGGGTATATGGATGGATAGAACAAGTGATGTACATCAACATGGTACAGAGGTTTGAGCTTGATCTTGTTTGAGTTCCTCAAGATTTGATTTCAAACTTTGAATAAAATAAGCCTGCCAAAGAAGATTATCAACTAGCCTTCAAAACCTTGTGGGTTAATCAGCACAAAGATCCACTTGGAACAAGTGAAGTAGATGTTTATAGACCTATATGAGTAGAACACAACTATGCAAATAGTTGGTCCACTTGGAACACAACCAAGGTTTAATCGAACCAGTAGGAGCAAGGAAACACCCCAAAGGTGTTACTAGCTGAGCCTTGGCAGGGCGCACTACCGGTGCTAGTAGCAACGTGGAGACCTGCACAACACAACCATAGAACTTTGTCCCCAACTTACGATGAGGTTGTCAATCTCACCGTGTTTTGCTAAAAACAAAGGATTAAACGTATAAAATGGAAGGAAGTAATAGTTTGCAGAAAGTAAACACAAAACAGTAAACAGTTTGTAGATTATATGTAAAAGAAAGGACCGGGATCCATAGTTCACTAGAGGTGGCTCTCCTTAAGATAGATAACATGCTGGGTAAACAAATTACAGTGGGGCAATTGAGAAACATCGAGAAAGCAATACATGCATATACTAATCATCTTGACTCCTTTGAGATTCGATTAGGCATTACAACATTATACATAGACCGCCATCCAACTGCATCTATACTAATAATCCACCTTCAAGTTATCATCCGAACCCCCTCCAGTATTAAGTTGCAAGCAACAGATTATTGTTTTACGAATTGCGTGTAATGTAAACAATATGATTGTTCTATGAACAAAGGATTGTTTTTTCTCCCTAGTAGCAACAGCACATCTAGTACCTTAGAGATTTCTATCACTTCCCAGGATTACCAGAGGCATGGACCCACTATCGAGCATAAATACTAACTCTTGGAGTTGCTAGCATCTACTTGGCCAAGATAGCTACTAACAACGGAAAGCATGCAAGATCGCAAATAACAAAGACATGATAGAATCAATAATCTATCTGAAATAGCATCTCAGTATCCATTGGATCCCCGCAAACACAACATGCAGAATTACAAATAGATGATCTTGATCATGAACGGAGCTCACAAGATCTAAACATGAAAGCACAAAGGAGGAGAACTAGCCATCTAGCTACTACATGGATCCGTAGTCCAAGGATGAACTACTCACGCATCACACCGGAGGCTTGCATGGTGATGAAGAAGGCCTGTGGTGAATTCTCTCGTGAGGTGGGAAGAGCTTCAGATCCCTCCCGATCTAGGGATGGAGATGACGGTGGCTACATACTCTTCCGTGGATTTTTTTATCGGGTACTTAGGGTTTTCGTCCCTAGGGCATCTTATAGGCAGAAGGGGAGGCCGAGGGTGCTGAGGCGGCAGACCACCCTGCTCGGGCTAGGCCAGGTGCGGCCAGGTGGTGTGGTGGCCTGGCCCTCTCCGCCTCAGACTCACGGCATCGATGACTTCCAAAAATAGGCACTTTGGCTTTTGTCCCGTCCATTTCAAGAATATTCATTTTCGACTTTCCTAGAACCAAAACAGCAGAAAAATAGGCACCGGCAATCGTGGCTCTTGTTAATAGTTTAGTCCAAGAAATCATATGAAAAGTACTCCAAAGTATGGACAAAACACAAGAAAGTGGATAAAACCAAGCATGGAACATCAAAAATGAAAGATACATTTGCAATGTATCAACATCCCCAAGCTTAACTCTTGCTCGTCCTCGAGTAGGTAAGTGATAAAAAGAAAGAATAATTTTTGAGGTGACATGCACCATCAAAGACTTCATCAAAGTATTTGTAAAACATTCAAAGCTGGGATCATAATACTTCAATCATAACATGAAAGACAAAGTTCTAGCAATAAGACAAAGAAACTATGATGCAACATGAGAAGGCACAAACAAAAGATTAATAACAATGCTTTGCAAGACGTTTGTTTGTTTCACATAAAGAAAACATAGCATAATAGTATTCAGCTTGTCCCTCATAGAGTAGCAAAACATAAATGCCTAGGACACCTTCAAAGTTCATAAGAGTGACTATATACAAATAGTTAAAAACAAGCAATATCAAGTTATGCATCAATCAACTAGTCTTGGGACAATGCACATAGAACTAAGAATGGCCACTATGCTCTCAAAGTAGGTGCATAAAGATAGAAGGTGGAGACTCAATATAATGGTGGAAGAAAGGCCTTCATAGAAGGAAGTAGGGATTCAAGTCTCATAAAGAGCTTCCAAAAATTATGGTACTTATAGCTTTCAGCTCTCATTGCCCCTATCATAAGCATCTTGAAGGTGATTAAGGTTAAAGTGACACAACTAAGAGGATATGCTTGACAAGTTATAAACCGAAATCTCATGCCCCTTACTTATGAAGACCGATCCTCATGCTACTCAACTTTAGTCACAAGTAAGCTCTTGTCATTGTAAGTACATATGTATCATAAAGAACTGCCAACGGGGTACCCCTTGCACATGATACAGGAGCTATCCCATAATCAAAATGACAAGGCAAGCAGACAATCAGCATTTCAGCGATCTTTTTATTTGCTATTTGCATAGGTTTTTATTGAGGACGCTTCATAGAGTGCTCATTATGGGGATGCTGCAAGTTTCCACCATGATTAGGCATGGCTTAGGCTAGCGGCCCAGGCATTTCTCTAACACACATACAAACTCCATGATCTTACAAGTTCCACTTTTATTTCACACCGCCGGGATCCATAAGCAAAAGAACATGATATCAACGGGGTATAAAGTATAAGTGCAATGTTGAAAGCGTTCCCCATGGTACATGGTTCTGCTAATTTCAACTTATAAAGCGCAAGCATATACGCAACAAAGAAGGACCCAATGGTTCAAGTTTATTAGATGCAAAAAATTAAAGTGTGCCATCAAGTTCGTGAGAGCTTTAATCACTAGTTTTCTTATAACAAGTTTAATTTTGAAGGTAAACAAAAGCATGAATATACTTGGAATAGCATAAGCTAGTAGGTAGGTATGGTGGACTTTTTGGAGTAACTTGGTTTAGGGAGTTGGATGCATGAGTGGAACTCATACTTGGTTGTGGAGGCTAGCAAAAGACTGGGAGCGACAAACTAAGAGAGCAATAATGGCCATAATCATGCAGAGCGACAAAACATCATTGATCAAAGCATAAAGTGACAGCACAAGTCAAAAACTAAAGGATCATAAAGGCTATGGTGACTGGAGATAGTCATAACATGGTGTGAGCATGCGCCAAGTCAACCCAAATAAAGCATCAAAGGAGAATACAACTATACTATGCTTTAATACGCTAAAACAACGCATGATTCATCCAAGGTACATGAAGCAATCTCAATTGTTTATAACAAGTCATGCTATAGCAAAGAATACTAAGCATAAAGCCAAAACAATATCAAGCATGGCATGACAAAGGATAGGCCATAGTAAAAAACGAGCTCTTTTTACCACATAAGCATGAACTTTCCTACTCTTTTCCAAACCAAACCAAACTATTTGCAAACCAATGTATGAAAGAGGGGGTCCAACAAATTTATTCAGCAAACTAAGAAAACAAAAGCAAACAAAAACTAAAACAAAAACGAAAAAGAAGACGCTCCAAGAACAACACAACTGTGCATAAAAATAAAGCGTTTGGAAGAAACCTGGGATTTTTATTGATGAAGAAGGGGATACCTTGGGCATACCCAAGCTTTGCTGCTTGTACTTCTTGGATATTTCTTGGGGTGACTCACGTGGCATCCCCAAGCTTGAGCTTTAGTCCATCCTTCATCTCATTACTCATTCCTTCCATACACCTGAAATTTTTCCTTCATACAAAACTTTACACAATCTTTATTAGCAAAGGTTCAGTTCTAACACCAAATAAACTTCCATTAGAACACTAGCTACTGTAGTACTTCCCTCAAAAATCTCAATTCCCCAAAAGAACTCAAAAAGGTACAAACAAGAAGCAAATACAGAAAATGGCAGAAATCTGTCAAAACAGACCAGCAGGTAAAGACGAATTTTTTCGAAGACCTTATGTTGCTCAAATCAAAAAGTGTTGAACTAACGAAAGTTATATAAAAACCTGGGGCAGAAGCACAAAAATTCAAGCCTCAAAAAGACATTCAGAGATTTTACAAGAATTTTTACGGTGAAGCACAGAAATCTGTTTCGGGACAGCAACTTTCCCAATCATTACTTCTCTCTCATTAGAGGTTACTCTTGGCACAAAAAGCAAATAAAAAGGATAAGGAGCGATTATTACTGAAGTAATAACTGCAAGACTCATCTAAAACTTTTGGGTTATCTCCCAATAAGTACTTTTCTTTAATGCCTTTAAGTTAGGCATAAGAAGCAAAGAAAGAATCAAGTGTTCTCAAATGAAGAAGCATTAAAACCAAATTTCTTGCCCTTACCTCTCTTACTTTTATTCTTAACCTTGAGGAAAATATGATTGTTTGGTGGAGAAGAAAGGTGCATGGTCCCTTTTCCCACATCTATTATTGCTCCAAGGAGTTCTAATAGGGACCTTCCAAGTGTAATTTGTCCTTTTCCTGCACATTCAATAACAAGATAATCAATAGAAATAATTTTTCCAAGGATCTTTGTAAACACTCCTTCAGCTATTCCAATAGGTAATATGGTTGAATTATTAGCAAGAGATATTTCTTTTCCTCCTTTAGTAAGCCCCCAAGTATTCAAAGATTCATAAATATCTTTGGGCATAAGACAAAATTCAGACATGATACCACAACGAGCTTGAAAAGTTTCAGTGTTTATCTCAATCTTTACTGTAGGGAGCCACTTTGATGGTTCAGAATTTATTGGAACCTAATTGTGATGCTCCCTAAGCGTATTATAACAATATTTTAAGCTAGTAGTGCTAGTCTCAAGAGTGTTCAATCTAGCAAATATTTTTGCGAAAGAAATATCAGTTTGGCTAGGCAAGTTGTAAGTAAGGATCAATTTCTTTATAGCATTATTAGCATCATCCTCATTACATTGGAGGAAATCTCCTCCCACAACATCATCTAAAGCATATCTATAGCAAAGATCAATTCCAAGGTAAAAACTGCTAAGGAACAAGCTTTGAGTCATTTTAGGCTCAGTTTGTTCATGTAGATCAGAGATTGTAGACCAAGCTTCTTTAAAACTTTCCTCAATTCCTTGTTTAAAAGTGAAAATCATTTCCTAGGGTGACATAGTGATTGGAGAAAGGTTAGACATAGTGGCAACTTAAGAAAGGAACTATTTTTTTGTGTGTTTTTCAAATAAGAAAGCAAACTAGTAAAACTAATTTTTTTGTGTTTTTGATAAAGAAACAAGCAAACAAAACAAAAAGAAACTAAGAAAAACTAAAATAACAAAGTAAAGTGATTGGTTATGAAGGACTCCCCTTGTGAAGATGTCCTTGACTCCCCGGCAACAGCGCCAGAAAAATGCTTGATGGCTCGTGGTTGATGTAGAGCTTGTTAGGAACCCCAAGAGGAAGGTATGATGAGCACAGCAGCAAGTTTCCCTTAGTTATGAAACCAAGGTTTAATCGAACCAGTAGGAGCAAGGAAACACCCCAAAGGTGTTACTAGCTGAGCCTTGGCAGGGCACACTACCGGTGCTAGTAGCAACGTGGAGACCTGCACAACACTAATTACGTAACTTTGTCCCCAACTTCATGGCGAGGTTGTCAATCTCACCATGTTTTGCTGAAAACAAAGGATTAAACGTATCGAATGGAAGGAAGTAATAGTTTGTAGAAAGTAAACACAAAGCAGTAAACAGTTTGTAGATTGTATGTAAAAGAAAGGACCGAGATCCATAGTTCACTAGAGGTGTCTCTCCTTAAGATAGATAACATGCTGGGTGAACAAATTACAGCGGGGAAATTGACAAACATCGAGAAAGAAATACATGCATATACTAATCATCTTGACTCCTTTGAGATTCGATTGGGCATTACAACATTATACATAGACCGCCATCCAACTGCATCTATGACTAATAATCCACCTTCAGGTTATCACCCGAACCCCCTCCAGTATTAAGTTACAAGGAACAGATTATTGCTTTACGAATTGCATGTAATGTAAACAATATGATTGTTCTATGAACAAAGGATTGTTGTTTTCTCCCTAGTAGCAATAGCACATCTAGTACCTTAGAGATTCCTGTCACTTCCCCAGATTACCAGAGGCATGAACCCACTATCGAGCATAAATACTAACTCTTGGAGTTGCTAGCATCTACTTGGCCAAGATAGCTACTAACAACGGAAAGCATGCAAGATCACAAATAACGAAGACATGATAGAATCAATAATCAATCTGAAATAGCATCTCAATATCCATCGGATCCCCGCAAACACAACATGCAGAATTACAAATAGATGATCTTGATCATGAACGGAGCTCACAAGATCTAAACATGAAAGCACAAAGGAGGAGAACCGACCATCTAGCTAGTACATGGATCCGTAGTCCAAGGATAAACTACTCACGCATCACACCGGAGGCTTGCATGGTGATGAAGAAGGCCTCCAGGGTGAATTCCCCTCTCCGGCAGGGTGCCGGGAAGAGCTTCAGATCCCTCCCAATCTAGGGATGGAGATGACAGCGGCTACAGACTCTTTCGTGGATTTTTGATCGGGTACTTAGTGTTTTCGTCCCGAGGGCATCTTATAGGTTGAAGGGGAGGCCGAGGGGTTGCCAGAGGCGGCCAGACCACCCCCTGGCGTTGGCTAGGCTGGGCCGCGTGGCCAGGTGGTGTGGTGCCCCCCTGGCCCCTCTCTGTCTCGTACTCTGGCATCTGATGACTTCCGGAAAAATAGGAACTTTGGCTTTTGTCCTGTCCAATTCCGAGAATATTCATTTTCTAACTTTCCTGGAACCAAAAACAACAGAAAATAGGCAGCTGGCATTGTGGCTCTTGATAATAGGTTAGTCCAAGAAATCATATGGAAAGTACTCCAAAGTGTGGACAAAACACAAGAAAGTGGATAAAACCAAGCATGGAACATCAAAAATTATAGATACATTTGCAATGTATCACGAGGTCACCCGAGAGGAGTTACAACCGAGCTCGATGGTGGCGATGGTAGGGGCAGTTTTGGGTTGAAAAGAGGGAAGGGTTAGATGCAGAATCGAGAGGAGATCTCGAGAGGGTGACATGCAGGGTGAGAGGACCAGTGGGGAGGGATCTATGCTCGATTTCTTGAAGGAGGCCAAGATCTTTCTCTCTCTCCCTCTCGGGCAAGACAGGGCATAGGAAGAGGAGAGGTGCTAGGGGAGGGTAGGTGGGAAGGAAAGGAGGCAAATGAGCCAAAGAGTGGGTGCAGGGTTGGCCTATGGCCTATTTAACCGAGATGGGTTGGTTCATGGTGGACATTGTCCAAGGAAGGGCAAGGGGAGGGGTGCTTCTCGTTGGTTGGGCCTCAGGAGCGGTGGAGAGGGGTAAGGTGGAGCTTTGGGTCGAGCAGAGGGACTGAGTGGGAGTAGGGAAGTAGTACCTTGCAATTAAATGGGCAAGATTTGTCTCCTTCATTTCTAAGAGAAAAGGATAAGGAGGTAGAGGTTGCTACCGTGCATTGCTACAGTGTAGCTCGACCAGGGGAGTGTCCTGGTGTTGGATAGAAGTATTGAGCAAGGTTTGAATGGGTTAAAAGGGATTTGGGAGTGGTGTTCAGTGTTATGTTCAAATCTTCCTTAGTTGATAATCATGGGTTTCTTCTTTATTTTTGATCTCGGCAATGTGGAATAAAAGTGCTGGGAGATGGGTATACTCAAGATACATGTCCTAGATTTGTTTGGTAATTTTCTGAATACTTTAGATCATTTTAATATCTAATCTTCAAAAAGTGCTGAATTTTTTTTATGGATGGTAAATGAGATTTTTGAATTGGTCAAGGTGATATTTTGGTTTGAGATGATCCCAAACATGAAATTACACTTTGGAGAATTTTCCTGGAATTTATTGGGGTACAAAAGTATTTAAAGTAATTATTTTCTCATTTCTGCCATTTCAGAAAATAGGCAAAATGAATCACTAGAACTCTTCAAAAATATTTATTTTTGAAGTGGGGCAATAGGGTATGATATATAGGCATCAAAAGTGCTCAAATTTGGGGATGCGAGTTGGATATAAACAAACTTGCCTTCTAGAGGGAGTATTGGAGTTTTTGCCTAATAAGAGAATTAATTACTTTTGGGGTCAAAATAATTATGGAAATCATTTGGTAATTTTTTTTCTCCAAGGTAGGTGATGTCCACATGTTTTACCTTCCATTTTCAACATTGGGTATTGAGAATACAACTTGATTTGGAAGAAAAGCAAGAGATATAGAATCTTAGGCATTATTATTTTTATACCTTCAAAACATGGTTGGATCTTGGAGCTCAATTCTCCCCTTGGGGCATGGGCTAAATGGATGGATATACCAATTTTAGTAGATAACCATGGTACACGAAGTTGAGCTTTATCATGCTTGAGTGCTCTAGGAATTGATTTCAAAATTTGAATAAAATAAGGGTGCCAAAGCAGATTATCAAATAGCCTTCAAAACCTTGTGGGTTTTTGAAGCACAAGGATCCCTTTGAAACAACTAAAGTAGGATTGATAGAACTTCATGAGTAGATTACAATCATGCAAATAGTTGGTTCAAAATAATATAGTGTGGAGATGTGAGCTTCTTCCAAAGTAGGCTAGTTGATAAGATTTGCGGGAATTGTTATTTTCTTGCCTACAAAACCATCAAGAACAAGTGGGTTTAAAGATGATATAGCCAAGGGAAATAGTGGGACTTGGTAGTCCTTAATATGGTCTACACGATGGTTCAAGTGCATTACCAAAAATGCAGAAGGATTGGAAAAGAGGAAGACTCTAAGATGTGATATTGATATCAGATTTCTAGACTTAGTCATTTTTGGCAGAGTTGGAGATTTTGACTAGAATATAAGAGGGGATGCAAGGTTCCAAAACATTATCTAATGGATGATTTTGTACCTGTTGATTTTATTGTCATGGATATGGGGAGCAATACCTCAAGTCTTATAATACTTGGTAGACCCTTTTTGAGAACCATAGGTGCAGTCATTGATGCGAAAGAAGGAAATGTGAAGTTTCAATTTCCTCACAAGAAGTGCATGGAACAATTTCTAAGGAAGAAGGAGGTAGCTAAGAAGCACATGTTATCCCATGAGTTCCACATCACCTAAACCAAGTAAGTAAAGCCTAGATATATGGCTATAAATAAATCGCTTTGCGGGAGGCAACCCGGTAATTTTTCTTTTGGTTTTTGGTTTTGAAATCTTGCTGTATCAAGAGAGTTTTATTTTGGTTTTATTTCTGAAGTTTTAATAAAGTACCAAGTGGAACCCATTTTGGATGTTTTAAAAGTTGCTAAACATATGGACTAGCAAATTTTTGTAGAACAGTTTTTAGTGCGTGAACTTTCTGATTTTTTCTGTAACTGTGATTGATCTCAGATTCATACATCATTTACAACTTTTCATTATCTGTATGCACAAATTTTGTCTAGAATTCCTTACACGTCTAAGTGGACTAAAAAATTCGTTTTGCTGTTGCTGAAAATCTAGACAGATTCTGCCATGTTTTGTTTTAACCATTCCAAAGTATCTTAAAATGATTTCTATGAGTCATATTATATGCTAGGGATATGTAGGAACATTATATGCTTGCTGGAACATTTATAAAGAATTTTGTCTTTGATATATAGGCAGCAACTATTATATTCTTGTTCCACTAATGTCACCTCTCAGAAAAGAGATGGGAGAAAAAGTTTTGTGTTGAAGTTTTTTGACAAGGAATAGAGGAACACCACACCAAGAGCAATCCAAGTATGGTGAAAACCATAAGCTTGGGGATTACCAAGCCACCCCACTGGACCAAGTCAACTCCCGGTTTGCAAACCTTTAAACTTTGTTTTTTGAGCAACATATAACTATCGTAGAAACTTGGAGCGTCTGTTTGTCATTTTACTTTTTTTGCATTAGAAAGACCACCACCACCATTATTATAAATATTTATGATTATCTACTAAAAACAAACTCTACCTTAATGATATTAAAACTAAAAAAGAATGCCATGGAATAAAAGGAGAGGGGAGATAAAAACAAAAGCTAAAATTCATGTTGTGTCTAGTTCTTAAGCTCAAGTGTTTTCTATGAAGCATGATCTGTTTTATTCCTATTAATTTGTATCCTTTGATTATGCATATTTATGTTCAACATTAATAATCAAGGTGACAAAATAAATGTTGACATTATGAACTAGATGGCACACTCTTTAGATCTCTTTTTGCTAAGCCTTTTTCTACATATGCTGAGACTTGTTCTGTAACATCCCAATTTTGGAAACCCTGATTAGTTGTCTAGAATGCAAAAGTTAGGGGGAACAAAAACTTTTTATTGTTTAGCGATGCAGTGTTTGCTTGTGCGTGTGCATCTGAATGTATACCATACTATATTCTCCTTACCTCACCATCAGTTGACAAAAGTTATTTAACAAAATAGTCTTGGCTCATTTTACATTCTCTCAAATGTTCTGGAATTTCAAAACTTGAGCCAAGATGCCTTTGCAATACTAACTATTTTAGTAGCTTCTATTGACCAAACTATGGACAGATATATAACACAATCCCCTCATGTTTTCAAGACTAGAACTTTCAACTACTCTGACCTCTAGGTTTTTCCAAAACCTTTTTATAAAGATTTTGAATTATACTCTTGGTAAGGACTCTCACCTTATTCAAACTCCAACCTTTCAAAATACACATAATTGCCCCAAGCTAGGCTTGATGGTAACCCTAGTAATAGTTTGAAAATTTGCTTGGAAGATGAATTTCCTTGATCTGCTACATGATGAATTGCCATGGTATGTTGTTTGACTTCTTTGCTTAGGAATTAGTATGATCTATCCTAGTAGCTCATCATATAGCATCCAGATAATCCAAGAATATCCACCCTAAGAAAGTTAACCAAGCTTGATCCGAACTCTAGTCGCTATAGTGACCATCTAAACACTTAACCAGATCCCTTTAAGGCTAATCCCTTCTAGAAGCTTCCAAGTCCATGAAGACCAATATCAAGCATGGATCATTTCTACTCCATATACACTTAAACATCATACATTTCATGATGATTTGGAACCTTACAACCAATCAAAAACATCAACACTTGTATGCTAGTGTAAATCCCCAAATCTGCCAAATTTGGCCAAGTCTGGAAATGTTACCAATATCCCATCTTTGGGTCTCCATCAATTCCAACCCTTGTGCATTTTTGGAAATGAACTTGAAACATATTGTATACCATATTAAGGACTACCAAGTCCTACTCTCTCCCTTGGCTAGATCATCCTTTAACCTACTTGTTCTTTATGGTTTTGCAGGCAAGAAAGTAATCTTTCCTGCAAATCTTATCAACATGCCTATTTTGGAAGAAACTCACATCTTCATACTATATTATTTTTACAAACTCTTGGCATGATTGCAATATACTCATGAAGGTCTATCCATACCTACTTCACTTGTTTCAATTGGAGTTTTGTGCTTCTGAAACCCCCATGGTTTTGAAGGCTAGTTGATAATCTGTTTTGGAACCCTTATTTTATTCAAGGTTTGTCATCAATCCTTGGTGAGATCAACCATGATGAACTTCAAACCTATGCACCATGGTGATCTACATCACTTGGTATATCCATCCATATAGCCCAAGTTCCAAGGGGAGCTCTGAGCTCCAAGATCTAACAAGGTTTTGGTGGCATGAAAACAACCTTGCCCTAGATCCTTAATTCCTTGTTTCCTTCCAAAATCAAGTTCGATTTCCAAAATCCAAGATTACAAATGATGGATACAGATGGTGGACATCATATACCATATAGATATAATTTTATCCAATATTACCCATGATTCTTTTGACCCAAAAAGAATTAAATTCCTTTCTTTTACTAAAACTTAAAAACTCCCTCCATAAAAGAAAGATTGATTTTCTCCAAATCCCTTCCCCAAATTTAAGCACATTTTAGGCCTATATATCATGCCCAATCTTACCACTTCAAAAATAAACATTTTTTGAAGAGCTTTATTATTTCCTTTTCCCATTTTCTTAAATGGCTGAATTGGAATAATAAATGTTTAAAATAATTTTATGCCTCAATAAATCTTGGGAAAAACCCGAAATATGTGAAATGGTAATTGAGACCATCCCAAACCAAAAACTCACTTTGCCTAATACAAATTTTTAGAAAGAAACCAATAAAACAGATTCAACACTTTTTAAATAACTGATATAAAAGGGATCTAAAATTATCAACTAAATCCTAAATAAATGCTGGAGTGGTATCTTGTCCGTATACATCTACTATCACCATTGTTTTACCTTGTTTAGATCAAAATTCAAAAATTCCTTCATGATAATCAATATGGCCAAGATTTGACATAACCCAAAAACCATGAGATAATCCTCATCAAATCACCCTCCATGCACATGGATGATCATCACAGAACTAGGACACCACTTAGGGTCATGCTGCACTGTAGCAGCTACTATAGCTCTGCCCTAGCCCTTGTCTCTTGTGTTTGGAGGAGGAGAAAAGTGAGACCAAAGCAAGCTATGCCAGTTAATTTTTTTTGTTGTAGCACTACCCCTCTTTGCCCTTTCTGCATGACCAGAAGACCACCCTCTCTCTCCACCTCCCAAGCCAGCCAATGCTTTACCTCCACACATGTCCCTTGCTCTCATGCACCATGTCCACCATGGGCCATGTCATTCAGTTTATAAGGCCAGAGGCTTGTGCTGCCTCTTTCACTGCCTCATTTCACCTCCCTCCCCTCAACCTAACCTCACCCGAGCACCAGATGCAGCTCTCTAGCTCTCCCTTGCCATGGAGAGGGAAGAATTCTCCTCTCGGTCTCCTCCAAAACGATGATCTTGATGTCGACCTCGACCATCCCCAGCTTCCTCTTCTCCTTCTACCCTCTTTCCCATCTTCTAATGCATCATCTCGTGCTCTCCTTGTTGTCATAGGGTCAATAGAGCATCCGCCATTGCTGCATGCCCGTGGTGAGGTCACGCCATCGAGCAGGCCACCCCAGGACACTAGGCCTTCACCAAATCCATCGTCGGGACCTCAACCAGCCTCTACTCCCTCCTCCAGCCCCTCCCCTTTGACATGCATAGGCCCTGCAGCCGTCTCTGCCGCCACCCGAGCTCCCTCGGCCGCAGAGAAGCGCACTCCCTCGATTCTGCACCAGAGATACCTCTGCTGCCCACCGTTCTGCTTGCCTCACTGCTCTTCATCACCTATGCCACATCCCAGTGCTCCAGGAAGCCTCTAGGTGAGCTGTCGAGTCCTTTCCAGTTGAGGTTAGGGTTTTGTTTTCTGGCACCCAATCACTGCGAAGACGACGATGGAGGGGCATGGATCAGCACTTGATCCAAAGGCCCACCTTTCCTCTTACCGCTTCGGCGCCCCGCGCCTTATGACGAGCGGGCCCCACCTCGGGGGTTTAAATCTGCCTCCTCGTGCGTTACCCAGCCGGATGGGCTAAAATCCTGGCGTAGTGGCCCAGTTTTGTATACTCGGCCCTCTGTCTCATTTAATTTAAATATTTTCCACAGAAGATTTAAATCTGCAGCTAGGAATAATTGCAAATGAAAATGGAAGCACATAGAAATTGGCCAGATCTAAATGTTGGGTCCGCAGCATAGAAAACAAAAATTTTCCTACGGTGTGAACTACACGCCAAGATCTATCTACTAGGTACAAAGCAAACGGGTGGACATACATCCATAGAGAACTTACCCTCGAAGACAACGAGCTTTGTTAACGAGTAGGAACTCGTGGTTGATGTAGTCGTACACTTGCCGATCTCAAGATCGTGAGGAAGTCCGAGCGCCGCAACTCAGCAGCGCATCCACACTCGCACACACGTTCAAGCCACCGGACAACCTCCACCTCCTTGCTCTAGTGATCCAGCGGAAGCAGCAACTCCTTCCGCATTTAAATGCCACTGGAACATGTATCTCGCTAATCCGAGACCATGGGGAATAATTCTAGAGGGGAGAGAGATCCTTCACAAGGAGGTGTGAGGATAAAGGAGGGAATGGGTGGCCTTTTATAGGAGGAGGTGCCCCTGTCTCCATGGTCGCATGGGGGTGACCCCTCACCTCCCCCATTCATGTGGTGGTAACTCCTCCACATTAAAATGCCTCTTCACATTCCCTTTTAAAGTCTCCACTTTAAATGCATTAAGTTTCTCCAAATTTAATGCTCTCTCATTTAATAAAACCCTTTTATTAAATTTATTCAGAATTTTGTTAATTACTTTAATTAACAAACATTCACATATAGCCCCTAGCAATATTTCAATATCACATGCAGAACCACCTTCTGCAATTTCACCCGAAACAATTTCTGGTTTCTATTGAAACAATTCCTGCGCTTTGCAATTCTTTCGTATGAAACATATATGCTCCAAAATGGTGTCCGGTAACTCTTAAGTGTGCCACCCTACGGTTCGCGAATAATGCAGACATGATCGAGACCCTTCTCCGATCAATAATCAGCAACGGGACCTGGAGATCCGTACTGACTCCTACACATTCAACGATGACTCCTGTGATCGTGAGAACCTTTAACGCTTGTAACTAAATCCCTTTGTCTCTCAATATATTACATGTCCGAGATTCGATCATCGGTATCTCCATACCTAGTTTGATCTCGTTACCGACATGCACTCTTTTCTCGTTCCCGTGATATAACATTCTAGTGATCACATCACTTGCTTGCAAGCTATCCTAATGTGATATCACCGAGAGAGCCCAGAGTATATCAATCCGTCATCTAGATTGACAAATTCCACTCTTGATCCATGAGCCTCAACATAACACCTTCGTAGCACTGAACCCATCTTTATAGTCACCCTGTTACGGTGCGATGTTTGATGTTATCAAGATACTCTTCCGGTGTTAGTAATTAACATGATCTCATGGTCTAAGGATAAAGATTACTTCGTATGATGTTATAGCAATATAAACACAATGACTTGATCGTAATGCTATACTTCGGATGAATGTTCATCACATCATTCCACTAATGGTGTGACCTTGTTATTAACAACATCCAATGTCCATGATCAGGAAACCTTGATCATCCTGTTAATCAACAAGCTATTCTACAAGAGAGGCATGACTAGGAACCCTTTTTGTTTATTAAACACACATGTATTGATGTTTCCTATAAATACAATTATAGCATGCAAAATAAACATCTATCATATACAAGGAATACATAATAACAACTTTATTATTGCCTCTGAGGGCATATTTCCTTTAGTCTCCCACTTGCACTAGAGACAATAATCTAGTTCACATAGTGATAAATCTAACACCCATGGAGTTCTGGTGTTGATCATGTTTTGCCCTAGGGAGTACTTTAGTCAACGGATCTGCTACATTCAGGTCCGTGTGCACTTTACAAATCTTTATATCTCCATCCTTGACATGCTCATGATGGAGTGAAACCGCGCTTAATATGCTTGGAATTCAGGAGACCTTGGTTCCTTTATGCTATTATGGCTCCATTGTTGTCACAATAGATCACCATCGGGTCCAACGACCGGGAACCACACCCAGTTCCGCTATGAACTCTTTCATCCAAATCGCTTCCTCGCTACCGCTTCAAGCAACAACATATTCCGCCTCGTTGTTGATCCAGCCACCACGGTTGTTTGGAGCTCCTCCAACTAGCTGTTCGCTCAAGAGAAATACGATCCGGATTGAGACTTAGAGTCATCCGGATCAGTGTCAAAGCTAGCATCGACATAACACTTAGCGACTAGCTCTTCTTCACCTCAGATATAAGAAACATATCCTTAGTTCTTCTCAAGTACTTAAGGATATTCTTGACCGCTATCCAGTGTTACGAACCTCAGATCGATTGGTACCTACTAGTCAAACTAATAGCATGTGCCACATCCGGTCTTGTACATAGCATGGCATACATTATAGAGCCTATGGCTGAGGCATAGGGATCTTATCCATTATCTCTTTCTTCCGCCAGAGTCGGACTTTGAGTCTTACTCAATGTCTTGCCTTGCAACATAGGTAAGAACCCTTCTTACTTCCATCCATATTAAACTTCTTTAATATCTTATCAAGGTATGTACTGCGATAGCCCAATTAGGCGCCTTGATCTATCTCTATAGATTTTAATGCCTAATATATATGAAGCTTCACCAAGGTCCTTCATTGAAATTTTGTCGTTTAGATAACTTTTAACACCTTAAAAGATCTAAATCATTTCCAATCAATAATATGTCATCCACATATAATATCAAAAATGCCACATTGCTCCCACTCACTTTCTTGTAAATACAAGCCTCTCCATAAGTTTGGACAAATCCAAACTCTTTGATCACCTCATCAAAGCGGAGATTCCAACTTCGTGATGCTTGCTTCAGTCAATAGATGGATCGCTGAAGTTTGCACACCTTATTAGCATCCTTAGGATCGACAAAACCCTTAGGTTGTATCATATACAACTCTTCTTCAATATTACCATTGAGGAACGCAGTTTTGACATCCATCTGCCATATTTCATAATCGAAATATGCAGCAATTGCTAACATAATCCTAACCGACTTAAGCATCGCTACGGGAGAGAATGTCTCATCGTAGTCAACTCCTTGAATTTGTCGAAACCCCTTTGCGACAAGTCCAGCCTTATAGATGGTCACATTACCATCAGCATCAGTTTTCCTTTTGAAAATCCATTTATTCTCAACGGCCTTTCGGTCGTGAGGTAAGTCCACCAAGTTCCAAACTTGGTTCTCGTACATGGATTCCATGTCGGATTTCATGGCTTCTAGCCATTTGTTGGAATCCGGGCTCATCATCGCTTCTTCATATGTCGCAGGGTCATCCATTTCATCAACCATGAAATTCATAACAGGATTGCCATACAGTTCAGGAGCTGCACGTGTCCTGCTTGACCTGTGAGGTTCGGTAGTGTCCTCTTTCGGAGTTTCATGATCAATATCATTAGCTCTCTCTTCATTAGGTGAAGTCAACTCCGAAACAACTTCTAGAGCTGCGCTACTCGCTATTTCATGAAGAGAAGGTTCAATAACCTCTTCGAGTTTTACCTTCCGACTACTCACACCTTTCGCGAGAAACTCCTTCTCAAGAAAGGATCCATTCTTGGCAACAAAAACCTTGCCCTCGGATCTGTGATAGAAGGTATACCCAATCGTTTCCTTAGGGTATCCTATGAAGACGCATTTTTCTGCTTTGGGTTTGAGTTTATCCGGTTGAAGTTTCTTCACATAAACATCGCATCCCCAAACTTTAAGAAATGACAGCTTAGGTTTGTTTCCAAACCATAATTCATACGGTGTCGTTTCAACGGATTTAGATGCTGCCTGATTTAAAGTGAATGCAGATGTTTCCAGTGCATAACCCCAAAATGACGGTAAGTCGATCGAGACATCATAGATCGAACCATATCCAATAAAGTACGACGTTTATCGACACACCATTACGTTGTGGTGTTCCAAGAGCGTGAGTTGTGAAACTATTCCACGCCTTTCATATGTGCTAAACTCAGAACTAAGATACTCTTTTCCACGGTCGGACCGCAGAAATTTGATCTTTCTGTTATGATGATTTTCCACTTCATTCTGAAATTCTTTGAACTTTTCAAAAGTTTCAGACTTGTGTTTCATCAAATAGATATACCCATATCTACTCAAATCATCCGTGAAAGTAACAAAATAACGATATCCACCTCGCGCCGACACACTCATTGGTCCACACACATCGGTATGTATGATTTCCAATAGATCTCATCACCCGCTCCATTGAACCGAAAACGGCGTTCTAGTCATCTTGCCCATAAGGCATGGCTCACATGTATCAAATGATTCAAAATCAAGTGATTCCAAAAGTCCATCGAATGGAGTTTCTTCATGCATTTAACGCCAATATGACCTAGACTACATATATGTAGATATATCATTATCAAGTTTAATCCTTTTAGCATCAACATTATGAATATGCATAATACTACTATCGAGATCCAATGAAACAAACCATTCAACATAGGTGCATGACCATAAAAGATATTATTCATATAAATCAAACAATTGTTTTCAGACTTAAATGAATAACCACTTTGCATCAAACACGATCCGGATACAATGTTCATGCTCGCAGGCACCAAATAACAATTATTTAGGTTTATAACTAATCCCGATGGCATATGGAGAGGCAGCATTCCGACGGCGATCACATCAACTCTTGATCCATTGCCGACACGCATCGTGACCTCATCCCTTGCTAGTTGTCGCTTGTTCCGCAGCCCCTGAACCGAGTTACATATATTAGCAACCGATCCCGTATCAAATACCAGGTGCTACTGCGAGTACTAGTCAAGTACACATCAATAACATGTATATCACATATACCTTTGTTTGCCTTGCGAACTTCTTGTCCGCCAAATACTTGGGGCTTATGCCCAATGGCTGGTCCCCTTGCAATAGTAGCACTCGGTGTCAGACTTAGGGCCAGCTCGGGGTTTCTTTTCAGGCGTGGCAACAGACTTGCCACCCTTCTTTCCCTTGTGCTTGCCTTTCTTGTCCTTCTTGAAACCGGTGGTCCTATTGATCATCAACACTTGATGTTCTTTCCTAATCTCCATTTCTGCAGTCTTAAGCATTGACAGAAGCTCGAGAAGAGACTTCTTCATGCCCTGCATATTATAGTTCATCACGAAGCTCTTGTAGCTAGGTGGCAGAGATTGGAGAACACGATGTATGCCTAAGTCAATGGGAATCGTTATTCCCAAGGACACAAGCTTATCATGCATCTGACATTTTGAGTACGTGCTCACTAACGGAGCTGTTTTCCTCCATCATGCAGCTAAAGAACTTTTGTAGCATTATAACTCTCTATGGCAGCATGGGTATCGAAAATCATTTTCAATTCTCCCATGGTATCAAAGGCATTGCCATTTTCGAAACGCTTTCGAAGTACTAGCTCTAGCCCATACAGTATGCCACAATGAACTAAGTTGTGGTCCTCCTGACGAGTTATATAGACGTCCTTTTCCTTGTCAGGGGCATCAGGAGCTGGTGGGGGGCCTAGCAGCGCATCTAGCACATATTGCTTTTGTGCAGCAGTGAGGAGAATCCTCAAATTCATAGCCCAGTTGGTGAAGTTGCTACCATTCGCAACAAGTTTCTCTTTCTCCATGAACATATTGAAATTAAAAGCAGGTGGTGCCATCTACAACAGAATTTGTAAAGTATATTTATACTAAGTTTATGATAGATAGAGTTCAACTAATCCAAATTACTAATGAACTCCCACTCAAAAACGACATCCCTCGTGTCCTTTTGGTGATTACATGAACCAAATCCACTACACCAAGTCCGATCATCACGTGAGTCGGTGTAGCTTCAAAGGCGAGCATCTATATGGGCATCATATCAACTATATGACTCATGCTTAACCTTTCGGTCCGTGTTCCGAGGCCATGTTTGTACATGCTAGGCTCGTCAAGTAAGAACCTTAGTATTTGCGTGTGTAAAACTGTACACCCTGTATGAAAGCGTAGAGTTGAGAACACCCGATCATCACGTGATGCCTCAAAACACGATCCACAAAACGGTGCATACTTAAGGAAGAACACATTTTATCTTGATATCTAAATGAGGGATCATCTTATAATGCTACCAAACGCGCCAAACTAGTAGTATAAGATGCTAACATCTACTGTGTGAAGTGAGATGATATGGTCCATGCATTTGATCTCTATCATTTGCATCGTGGTATGATCTTTATCATTCCTTTGTGTGTAAGGCCAAGGTCTATGGAACTTACACGTTAAGTGAGTTGTAAGAGTATCTATTATACATCTACTTACAACAATACCATATCAAAACACTAGCCTAGCAACGATCTAAACTAGACACCTCTAATTTATCAATTGCAAGTTTTACGTGGCTTAGGGCTTTCGGAGATAGAACCTGTCTAACCTACGAACATGAACCACAACAAGGATAACCAAGTTATTAGAAACTCGTTGTAAATCAGATATTGACTATAGTAGGAGAGACAGACACCCGCCAGCCACTTATGCAAAACAAGTTGCATGTCAGTCGTGGAACCGGTCTCATGTACGATGACATGTAAGGTTGGTCCGGGCCGCTTCATCCCACTATGCCACCAATATCCAAAGTACATAGAAGATGAAATAACATGATCATCATCGCCCACATATAAACATATGTGTACTACCCGTGCAAAGCACCTACGCATAGATCAGGCTCTGATACCACTGTTGGGTCCGCAGCATAGAAAACAAAAAATATCCTACGGTGTGAACTACACTCCAAGATCTATCTACTAGGTACAAAGAAAACGGGTGGACATACATCCATAGAGAACTTACCCTCAAAGACAACGAGCTTTGTTAACGAATAGGAACTCGTGGTTGATGTAGTCGTACACTTGCCGATCTCAAGATCGTGAGGAAGTCCGAGCGCCGCAACTCAGCAGCGCATCCGCACTCGCACACACGTTCAAGCCACCAGACAACCTCCACCTCCTCGCTCCAGCGATCCAGCGAAGCAACAACTCCTTCTAGACGAAATGCCACCGGGAACATGTATCTCGCTAATCCGAGACCATGGGGGAATAATTCTAGAGGGGGAGAGAGATCCTTCACAAGGAGGTGTGAGGATGAAGGAGGGAATGGGTGGCCTTTTATAGGAGGAGGGGTGCCCCCTCTCTCCATGGTCATGCATGGGGGTGACCTCACCTCCCCCATTCATGTGGTGGTAACTCCTCCACATTAAAATGCCTCTTCACATTCCCTTTTAAAGTCTCCACTTTAAATGCATTAAGTTTCTCCAAATTTAATGCTCTCTCATTTAATAAAACCCTTTTATTAAATTCATTCAGAATTTTGTTAATTACTTTAATTAACAAACATTCACATATAGCCCCTAGCAATATTTCAATATCACATGCAGAACCACCTTCTGCAATTTCACCCGAAACAATTTCCGGTTTCTACTGAAACAATTCCTATGCTTTGCAATTCTTTCGTCTGAAACATATGTGCTCCAAAATGGTGTCCGGTAACTCTTAAGTGTGCCACCCTACAGTTCACGAATAATGCAGACATGATCGAGACCCTTCTCCGATCAATAATCAGCAGCGGGACCTGGAGATCCGTACTGGCTCCTACACATTCAACGATGACTCCTGTGATCGTGAGAACCTTTAACGCTTGTAACTAAATCCCTTTGTCTCTCGATATATTACATGTCCGAGATTCGAGCATCGATATCTCCATACCTAGTTTGATCTCGTTACCGACATGCACTCTTTTCTCGTTCCCGTGATATAACATTCTAGTGATCACATCACTTGCTTGCAAGCTATCCTAATGTGATATCACCGAGAGGGCCCAGAGTATATCTATCCGTCATCTGGATTGACAAATTCCACTCTTGATCCATGAGCCTCAACATAACACCTTGGTAGCACTGAACCCATCTTTATAGTCACCCTGTTACGGTGTGACGTTTGATGTTATCAAGATACTCTTCCGGTGTTAGCAATTAACATGATCTCATGGTCTAAGGATAAAGATTACTTCATATGATGTTATAGCAATATAAACACAATGACTTGATCGTAATGCTATACTTCGGATGAATGTTCATCACATCATTCCACCAATGGTGTGACCTTGTTATTAACAACATCCAATGTCCATGATCAGGAAACCTTGATCATCCTGTTAATCAACAAGCTAGTCTACAAGAGAGGCATGACTAGGAACTCTTTTTGTTTATTAAACACACATGTATTGATGTTTCCTATCAATACAATTATAGCATGCAAAATAAACATCTATAATATACAAGGAATACATAATAGCAACTTTATTATTGCCTCTCAGGGCATATTTCCTTCACTAAATTCATACAAGTTCCCTAGTGCTTTGTTTAACATACAGAGGTAGCCTTGTTCCCAAAATAATTTCTATTATTTTCTAGGAATGAACCAACTAAATAGTACCTTCTTTACAAATTAAATCACCCAGTAAGTTTTACATCTGCAAATGGGGTGGAACAAACTTCCTTTGGTAGGTATTCCATGTACCTCTATCATGGAATTAGCCTCATGCCAAGTGGAGCATTAGTTTTACAACAGTAAAAATAACAAAAAACATGACAAAACTGCATTTAGGATTTTCTCTAGGCCAAACCAAAAATGGTTTTGACCTGAATCCAACTCTCAGTGATGTGGTACACAAGTACCTATCAAAACCTAGGAGATCACTATTTACCGAACCTCTGTTGAATTTTAATAAATTAAATACTTATGTATGTGGTATTATCACTAGATAAATCTTTCCAGAAGCTTAGCAACTCCAAAAATAGTGATTCCAGTTTCTACTGGAAGGTATTTGGAATACCTATCCATTTTCCTTTGTCTCATACCTTTTGGACCTATAAAATAAATCTGGTTAAAAAGACAAATTGTAAACAGAACTGAATTTGGGATTTTCCCAAGGGCATTCAAGTAATTATTTTGAGGTAATTCCAACTCTTAAATATCACAAAGCCAAATATATTCAATAGCCTCTGAGAAAAAATTTATTTGAGCTCCATATCTTTTATGGTGAATTATTGACCTAAACTAGGGTTATTTCCACTAACCTAATCATAACTAATTAAGGAATATTGATAAAATCATGAAACCACTTTTGTTGGCCTTGTTATTTCAATACCTATCTGTGATATCATTTTTGTACACATTATTATTATAAAGACCCAAGCCTTAGTCAAAACCCCTTCTTTAGGTGGTATTTGACACTTAACTCATAAAAGAAAGTCCCCAAATGCAATTAAAGTATTTACAAATGTCTTGTACTCAATCCATAAAAACCTACTGAAGTGAGTAATGTGTTGTATGTTTGATTGTTGTATTGTATTGGTGATTGTATGTATTGTGTTGATTGTGTCCTTTGTTTGCTTGCATGGATCCATAACGATGATAGCTGCGATTATATCAAAGACCAAAAGAAGATGGTTATTATTATTGGCTATGATGGTATTCTAAGAAGAGTCCAGGGACATATTGACATATTTCTGATCACAGGAAAGCCACCTTCTTGCTCATAAGACTTGTCCTATTGTTTTACTTATGCATGTTTGACCGTTTCCTTATGAAAACTGCATTGTTTTATTATATGATGATCTATACTCGGTAGTGGCTTGGATCCTCCAAATCACTACTCTTTGGTACTAATAAGTACAACCCTGTTGATGACACCTACTTAACCCTAGTATGGTAGATGGTGTGTAACACCATACCCCTTTGGAGACCCCGTTTTAGCCGAAGCAAAACTATAGGATGGGAAGACCCCAGAAAAGTTTTACAAAATGTTTTATGGTAAAAACTTGGTGAGGTTTGCCGTACCAAGAGAATTTTGCGAAAAGAAAAGGGTTTTTGTTTTACAAAGGAATGAGGAGGAAAATGTTTTCGAAAATGCACCTGGTTCTTTGTAGCTTTAGCTATAACAACTTAACCCATGCAACCACATTATTCCTATATGGGACGGGGCTAGACTTGAAGTTTGCTACTTTGGTGTGGGAATTCTCACAACTACGTATAAGGTATCATCTCCCTCGAATGCCGGGTTTCCTTTATAGAAAGGGTCAACTATTAGACAATCACCTGGAGGAGATGCGAACTGCCCTCGGGAGAAGCCAGAAGATACTATGAGCATCTCATTGAAAGTGCCCACTCTCGAGGAGTCAGAATGCGCTCTGGTTGGTCCTAGGCCCAGAAGTCCCGATGTTGAGGGGAACTACTCATAGGGTAGGGCCTATGCTAGAGTGGCATCTAGAGAGTCTTGATCGGTTACTCTACCCACGATCCGTAGGTGATCAGGGCAGGGTACCCGGATGGTGTGGGTAAAGTGTAAAACCTCTGCAGAGTGTAAATCTATTCGAATAGCCATGTCCGCGGTTAAGGATGGGTTGGACAAACTACTATAGAGCGGTGTTGGTTTTGTTTTCAAAATGGACTTCAGAAAATCAAAGGCTTTGGAAATGATTTGACCATGGGATGGTCAGAAAGGAAGGAAAAGAGTTTGGTCATGAGATGACCAGAAGGAAGAAACAAATGGGTGACCCAGTCCTAGTGTTTTCCAAAACGTTTCCAAAAGGTTTTCAAAAAAAATTACAAAAGTTTTCAACAAAGATATGTAGATGCTATATCTGTAAGATAAATTATTTGAGAAAAGAACCTCTCGTGGAGCCCTCCTACTACCACAACCATATTGCATATCCTCTTGTATTACTATTCACTTAAGGTGGTTTGCGAGTACATTCAATGTACTCACTAGCATTGTTCCTGGCTATTAACTTGGTCAGATTTTGTAGCATCCCAATTGTCTAACAATTGCAATGCTACTAGCCTAGTCTAGATAATGCTACTTCCTACATATAATTGTTGCATCATAATTATATCATGCTCATGTCATCATGCCATCTTGCATTGAGCATCATATAAAACCTTTTCAATTTGGATCTCCTCTCATATGCATCAATAATTGTATTTGCCTCTTGATTTTGTATTTGGTTATTGATATATTGTTTAAATGCCCAAGTTGAGTTGGGGGCATATCTTTTATTCCACTCCACCACCTTTCTTTGTCACCACCTTATAATTCCACCACCCTAATTACCCATGAGCTTGTATTTTCTTTTTCCTTGATTTTATTCTAGCTCATGTGGGTTGGGTGGATCTAATTCTATAATTCTTTTGCTTGGCTTTTATTCCACTTTTGGGAATGCATAAGAATAATGCCATGTTAATATTATTGTTTTCACAAAAATAAAGGCATTAATTATTTTGCATGGGCCATGCAAGCACCACCACATTCTAGTCCTTTGGGATTTTATATGAATTTTTGAGTGGTGTATATCTCTGGGAGCTCTCCCTTATCTCTCAAATCTTTCACCTTGTTGGGTTTATTTCTTTTTGCCTAGTGCTCATCAAGTTTTTCTCACTTGTGTATGCCATGCAACCATCTCCATCTTTTGTCCTCTTTTGTTTTAATTTGATTTTGAGTGAACCATCCATCTCCCTCTCTACCACTCCTTTGGCTTGATCTAGTTGGTCTTGCTAAAAAGCCATCACCACATCCCTCTCTCTCTCTCTCTAATCCTCTCTCCTAACACCTCATCTAAACCCTAACCCCCCCCCCCCTCTCTCTTTTTCCATCTCTAAACCCTACCACCACCTTGACCTACCCCCATCCGCCCTCTCCCTACCATGCAGGCCCCACCTAGCCACCCTACTCCCCCTGGCCGAGTTACCCTTCTAACCCCAACCCTAGCACAAAACCCTAACCCGAGCCTCCCCTCTAGCAAACCCTAACCTGAGCCTACCCCCTCTCTCCCTCTAGCTCTCTCCCTGCCACAGCAGCCCCACCCGAACCTACCCCTCCTTGGGCACTCCCTGGCCGGCTCGTAGCTCCACCCCACCTGCCCTGCCCGAGCAAGCACGTGAGGAGGAGGGTAAAAGGTGGCACCCGAAGCCACCCTCATCTACCCCCTACCACGGCTGCTCCTCCTCCCTCCCTCCTTTTTACCCCTTCCACACGCCTCCTCTGGCCTCTCCAGATCCGCCCAGGCGCCCTCCTTCCCTCTTACTGCTTCCCACCAGCCACACACGGCCACTTGACACCTCGACGTCCTCGTTGTTCCGGCCGTCAAGCGCGTCGAGGAGGTGGCCTAGAAGACCAAGGGCATCCCTCTGCTTCACCCTGGACACACCGTCGAGGAGGAGAAGGGCTGGAACCACCGGAACCACCGCCGCCCGCCGAAACCCTAGCTCCGCCCCGGCCTCTGCTTCCTCGCCGATCCGTCGTCTCCCAGCCCGATCCACCTCCGTCGTCCACCTCGCGGTGAGCTCCCAAGTCTCCCAGTCATCCTTGCAGTCACCGTCGTGTCCTGGTCGTGGCGATCAATCCGTCGAACGCTCTCTGCGCGGCCATGGTCGGTTTCCACACCGTGGCGTCGCAGAGATGGATCTAGCCGTGCAGCCCTCCCCTACCAGCATCCCCTTAGCCACCGTAGTGGTCTCAGCCTCTATGCGCACGCCCAGGTCCCGGGTTCGAGCCCCACCGCAGTGCTTCATTGTCGCGCACGAACCTCGGCTGAAGGGTTCAGAGAAGAGAAACGATCACAGCGTGGTACTTTTCCATAAACCCCCACCTTTTGCTCACAGAACCGCAATCCACCCGGTCCCACATGTCAGCGCCTCCAGGCGATTTACAAAAGAGCCCCGAGTTTTCCTACCCCTCAACCCGCGCTCCCTCTCTCGTGCGTGGCAAGCCCTCTCGTTAGAGTCACAGGTCCGCTTCACCGCCGGACCCACCTGTCCGTCACCATGGCTCACTTCACCCATGGTGAGAAAAGCCTCTCTGCGCGCTGTGTCGCCCAGTCAGCAGCTGGCCCACCTGTCGGTGGCTCGGGCTAGTACTGGGTTGGGTGTAAAAAGTAGTTCTGGTTTTCTGTTTTAAATTAAACTTTTCAAATTTGTTTTAAATTCAAATTTAAATCTGTTTTCAAATATCTTTTAAAATATAAATCCAAATAATACATGTAATATATGTTTTGAAATCAGAAAAATGTGAGGATTTCAAATATGCCATCCAAAATATATTTTGAACACTTTAATTTTTGAGTTGATTAAAATTACAAATAAAATGCCCTTTGCCTTAATTAATTAATAACTTTTGTTTTATAACCCCAAATTTGACAAATAATCTGTCTAAATCGATCAGCGCGACGAGCCCGTTCTATTTATGCATTCCTTGTTCTGAATTGCAGCATGCATCATATAAATATAAAGTATACAGCAACTTATTTGTGTATAAAATGTGACTAAAACTCAATAAAATGCTTTGTTCTTGTATTCCACACCTCACCCATGCCATGCTACATTATTGCCATGCAAATTGTGCATCATTCATCATGGCATGATTGTTTGCTTGTCGCATTTTATTCATATGCTTGTGCACTTTATTTATGTGGCCCTTGTTTGTTTGGTTCTTCTTCGAATAGACGCTGAGCAGGGGGTATATCAAGAAACCCAGGAGCACTACCCAGATCCTTCTCTCGCTTCAACTGAGCTGCCAGGAAAGCACTACCACATGCTTGCATACATATAGTACCTATTGCCTCTATCTTATTCTTGCATCATTGAGTCGCGATTGCATTAAACTGAATCCCAAGTACTGCATAGCCTTTACTTTTAAACCCCACCGAAGCTTGTTCCTCCATCCCATGAGCCATTACTACAGGAGTTGTTTGAGCCATGCGAGTCGTAGAACATCATGTGTAGGGTATGTGAGTGTCTGCTGGATAACGAGGTACCTAAACAACTTAACCTGAGTAGTAATGGGATAACTAATGAAAGTGGCACCGGTGAGCAATATCTGCTATTTGGTTTTTCATGCTCACTTGTGTTCCGTAGGACCCCGAGTACTTGATTCCTGTTCCTTGAATATTCGCGCTATCCACATCCGGGAGGCTTATGAACCCCCCTGAGCCAGAGCTTGATTCATTCTTATTTCTTGGGGCCACAAAGTAGTTTGGGGCTTTATTACTATCCTGTACTTATGCCATGCTTTACTGCTTTATTTAAGATTGTGCGAGGAGCACCTGTACTGTTTAGGTAAGCGGAGTGTTTTCACGGTATCGACAAGCCCAGTCACACTTTCGGGTTCCCAGTCATTTACAGCCATTGACGCAAACCTTGAGTCCGTCTCGAGCCGCCAACCGTTGCGGGTAGCTTAATGGGGTGGCCCCCTGAAATATTTCTGAATCCTGTGATCGCTTTGTTGTGAATGCCTCGTTGGGTTTTGATTTGGTTTTTCCGAGGTTGATCGAGTGTGTGTTGCTATTTGTGCACCCCTGCAGGGTAAATCTTTCTGAAAGCCGTGTCCGCGGTTATGGACGACTTGGAGCACAGTTTCTCGATCATAGACAAGTATAACTAAAGTACCGCTTTTAATTTGACTAAGTATCTGACTAGTAAATAGTACAACACTCATGGAATGGATAATAAAACTGCCAACGTATGGGGGGTTGTTCGTCCGCTTCCTCGTCGGTAAGCGAGGAGGAGGATGGATCTGTTAATATTACTGTTATAACTGTTGTTATTAATTCACGGACATCTGACTATCTTTGGTTAGGCGGATGGTTAGCGAGTATCTATAGAATTGTTAGGTATTATCTTTTGCTGCAATTGCGTCACCCCAGGTTGTGTCCCCTTTAGAGGCATAAAGACTTGCTGAGTACCCCTAGGGACTCACACGATAAATTGTTTGATTCAGATGAACAGGTAAGCTCGCAAGATGGATACTGGGTGGAGGAGACGGACGATGTGGGCAACGATCATTCGGTGTAGAGATTCCGGGAACGGGGATCCGTGAGATCTGTGTGCGGGATGCGTTTATTTATGGGGCATCTTATGCCGATTTGCTTCTTATCCGTACTCGGATCTTGTTTGCCGCTTCCGCCTGATTCTCTGATGTTTGATGTATGAGGAGATATCCTAAACTATTATATCTATCTAGGATATTTGGATCTTGCCGTATGGCGTTGCAATATTTCTATTTCTTTTAGATGGAATGGCTCTGAGGACTGTTGTATGGTGGCTTGCATACATACTCATTTGTGTATGTAGTTGATCCTTCGCTGCCGATTCACGCTCGTTCTTGTCGATGTTTGGAAATGGTTAGGACGGCCGAAAGGTCTACCTGTGAGTGGCATTTGGGCCCCACCGTACTATTTTAACCATTTCCGCTCATCCAGGCTTGTAACCAAGAGCGTAATTCACCGAGGTAGTTACAATTGGTATCAGAGCCATCCCGCCCTTCAGGGTCTCAGCCAAATGGTCGTTGTCAGTCTAGCAAATATTTTGGTAGCTATGTATACCAGGGAAAAACAAAACGCGAGAGTA
Organism: Avena insularis; assembly: GCA_023614405.1. Classification (NCBI taxonomy): domain Eukaryota; kingdom Viridiplantae; phylum Streptophyta; class Magnoliopsida; order Poales; family Poaceae; genus Avena; species Avena insularis. The sequence continues at coordinate 372,151,440 of CM042689.1, forward strand.
GGACTGCTTCCACTTTTCTTCTTACCCAACCACCCACCCTTTTCTAGTAAGGAAGTGTAACATTTTCAATCCTCTTCTTAAAATTCAAACTAGGATTCACGTGTTCTGGGTTTCCGTAGTACCATAGAAAGTGTGTGTGTGTGCGTGTGTGTGTAATTCCTTGTCTATCTGTTGCATCCAATTTGTTATCACCATCTGCCTTTGGTTATCAACTGTTGGTACATTCCATACTGACAGGCTTTTGAAAACCGGCGCGATCTATCCGACTCCTTGTTAACCGGTGCCATCTTCTTAAGGGTGTTCTTCCTTCCAGCATGCTTTCACAGAATGTGGAGTTGCTAATCTCTACCTGATAAGTGATTTTGCACATCTATTGGTATTTTAATGCCGAAAAATGCGGAAAAATTTTCTTTGATACATCTGTGTTTCCACACTCCTTTCCAGTCGTGTGTGAAACATTATCTATCTCCCTTTTATCAGCATGTCTATGCTAACTCATTCTTTTGTCACCGGCGCTTAATCCTAGAGTTTCATTTCATCTCCTTTTCTCTTGGGCTAATTACATAACATGCGTCGATCCGATGCTGGTGATTGTAATTTGGTTCTCGGCATAGCTATATGACACTTATCATGAGTGGAATATGGAAAATGCAATCACCACTATCCTCCAAATGGTGACGGTTATCTCCTATGATTTTGAGTACACCGTGATCATATATATGCATATTCAAGCATCTTTGGCAGTCCGGAGTTTCTCTAGGCACTACGGCGGTCTATCATCTGTCCATCAGGCTACACATCTTTTTGAACTCCATATCTGCAAAATTCTCTTTGAGACGAGGGAATTGCATCTTTTCGTCTCGGATAGCTTTGCTTAAGGTATGATCTATCATCGGTTCTTTATCCAAGATCTCTTTATCTTTGTAACCGGTGATCCAATCGACAATGTGAACCAGGTGACATCTCTTTTTCTACCGAAGGACCAGATAATCTATTCTTCCAGTGCATCTTCTTCAACACGAACCCGTGCTCTTAATATTGATCTTTCTAAGAGCGTTGAGCTCAGAAAGTGTTTCGAGCATTTGTTTGTTTCTCCCGCCTCTTGAACTTGATATTCTGGGAATATCTTGTTAATCCATGGTGGTATATGTTGATAATATGCTTGCCTATTCGATATCAATGGAAGGACATGGAAGATCATCTGTGTCCCTTTCTCTCAAGCTTTGTTAACACTGCCGTGTGCAAAGTTCCCAAAGTGGAAATTCTGGCTTCTTGAAGTCACCTATCTCGACCACGTACTTCTGCTAAATAGATCGCTTCAATTCTGGAATCAGCAAGTTCATTGTTAATTCCATCTTCCATCTTCAATCAAACCCGGAGTTTTCCTTGTTGGCAAGTTAGCATCGTCGTTCCGCTAAAGATTTTCCTCCAGACTGCTAAATCTTTCTCAATCATTTCAAGAACAACATGGAGTTCTTTTCACCTCAGTCTCGTCAAGTGATCTTTTGAAACCCTCTCGTTCTATCATCTATGCTCAATCCACCGGAGGCCATGAAGATTTTTCAGATCTTTTGTATCCTTATGTTCAAGTGGTGCTATCTTTTTCTTTGTCTGTGGAATCTTGCAGTTGTCTCCGTAATCTTCCTTCATATCTTTCCGGGGGCTTGGTATTTCCGACATGACGACAACATCATCACCCTTATCTATCTTGAATCCGGCGAATCGTTTGCATCTATCCTTGTTTTCTAACGAAGTTCCATGAGTTCTTGTCAATACCTTCAGACTGTTTCGGTAGTTGGGTTGCATGGTTTTCTTATTCATGTGCGGAGTAATTCTTTGAGTGCGGGATGGAGTAGCTACCATACCACTACTCTTATCATTCGCTCTTGTACATTGAATTGGTGAATTAATGTGATTTCACTCATTCCACGGAAGTTGGAAGTGGCCTTTATCCCTTGATACTTTTACTTCCGTCCTTGTTTTTCCGGAGTGCTCTCTCGAAGAAAGTAATCAATAATCTCTTGTTGGTGGTCTATCTGTTCTAGATGGAGCAAAATCTTCAATTATCTGGTGAAACAAACGCAAACTCTTTTCGGTCCTCGTCTTTCTACCGATGCTCGGCATCCCCAAACAAGATGAAAGGAAACTATCTCTCTCTTTGTTTCATCAATTCTTTTTCTGTGGTAAAGCCAACTATGGTTGAGGCCATCAGCCGCAAATCTATTGCGTTAGCCTCAAGGCTAAAGAAAGCAATAAGTATCTCTACAATAAACTCCAGATCCTCCATATTCTTTGCTTCTCGGGATTCCACCATGATCTGGTTTCACATTCGTCTCTGGAAGTTATATCCGCACACCTCAATGGCGTGATCCTTTGGTTCTTACCGGCGCAAGAAGAATCTAATTCGACGATGTCTAACTAAATCTTTCTGTTGATATCAAGGGACTCTATTGTTTGAAGGCAATATTGTTTCCGTACTTCATTTCTCAAATCCGAGAGAAGATATGATGCTATTGTCATAGTGGTTCAAACCTATCCAACCTAGCTCTTTTCTTCCGGCGAGACAAAGGTTCATCCTCTCTAGTATCGATAAATCTTTAATCTTAATGATGTGTCTTTCTTTATCCATGATACATCATCTTGTCCTTTCTTTCACAAGTGGTTCTATTCTTTTATCTTGTTTATTGAGAAAACCGAAGCTATGTCCATCCTATCCTTCTTGTCTCACGACAATCCTTCAACTCTTCTAACCCGTTGTTTCTCAAGCAAAACGCAAGACTCGCAACAAGTCTAGCAAGTTTTGCAAGGTGTAGTGGTCGCACCATTCCATGGTTCATCAACTTCGGAACGTGAGGGTCACCTTCGTTCGAACACCCGCCTCTCCTTGTGTTGTTTTCTTTTTCCTAGGAATCTCGGGGCGAGATTCTTTTTTAGTGGGGGAGAGTTGTAGCATCCCAATTGTCTAACAATTGCAATGCTACTAGCCTAGTCTAGATAATGCTACTTCCTACATATAATTGTTGCATCATAATTATATCATGCTCATGTCATCATGCCATCTTGCATTGAGCATCATATAAAACCTTTTCAATTTGGATCTCCTCTCATATGCATCATTAATTGTATTTGCCTCTTGATTTTGTATTTGGTTATTTATATATTGTTTAAATGCCCAAGTTGAGTTGGGGGCATATCTTTTATTCCACTCCACCACCTTTCTTTGTCACCACCTTATAATTCCACCACCCTAATTACCCATGAGCTTGTATTTTCTTTTTCCTTGATTTTATTCTAGCTCATGTGGGTTGGGTGGATCTAATTCTATAATTCTTTTGCTTGGCTTTTATTCCACTTTTGGGAATGCATAAGAATAATGCCATGTTAATATTATTGATTTCACAAAAATAAAGGCATTAATTATTTTGCATGGGCCATGCAAGCACCACCACATTCTAGTCCTTTGGGATTTTATATGAATTTTTGAGTGGTGTATATCTCTGGGAGCTCTCCCTTATCTCTCAAATCTTTCACCTTGTTGGGTTTATTTCTTTTTGCCTAGTGCTCATCAAGTTTTCTCACTTGTGTATGCCATGCAACCATCTCCATCTTTTGTCCTCTTTTGTTTTAATTTGATTTTGAGTGAACCATCCATCTCCCTCTCTACCACTCCTTTGGCTTGATCTAGTTGGTCTTGCTAAAAAGCCACCACCACATCCCTCTCTCTCTCTCTAATCCTCTCTCCTAACACCTCATCTAAACCCTAAACCCCCCCCCTCTCTATTTTTCCATCTCTAAACCCTACCACCACCTTGACCTACCCCCATCCGCCCTCTCCCTACCATGCAGGCCCCACCTAGCCACCCTACTCCCCCTGGCCGAGCTACCCTTCTAACCCCAACCCTAGCACAAAACCCTAACCCGAGCCTCCCCTCTAGCAAAACCTAACCCGAGCCTACCCCCTCTCTCCCTCTAGCTCTCTCCCTGCCACAGCAGCCCCACCCGAACCTACCCCTCCTTGGGCACCCTGGCCGGCTCGTAGCTCCACCCCACCTGCCCTGCCCGAGCAAGCACGTGAGGAGGAGGGAAAAAGGTGGCACCCGAAGCCACCCTCATCTACCCCCTGCCACGGCTGCTCCTCCTCCCTCCCTCCTTTTTACCCCTTCCACACGCCTCCTCTGGCCTCTCCAGATCCGCCCCAGAGCGCCTCCTCCTTCCCCTCTTACCACTCCGGCCACCAACAGCCGACGCCGCCGCCGCTAGCACCTCGACGTCCTCGTTGTTCCGGCCGTCAAGCGCGTCGAGGAGGTGGCCTAGAAGACCAAGGGCATCCCTCTGCTTCACCCTGGACACGCCGTCGAGGAGGAGAAGGGCTGGAACCACCGAAACCACCGCCGCCCGCCGAAACCCTAGCTCCGCCCCGGCCTCTGATTCCTCGCCGATCCGTCGTCTCCCAGCCCGATCCACCTCCGTTGTCCACCTCGCGGTGAGCTCCCGAGTCTCCCAGTCATCCTTGCAGTCACCGTCGTGTCCTGGTCGTGGCGATCAATCCGTCGAACGCTCTCTGCGCGCCGGCGTTCGCGGTCGGTTTCCACACCGTGGCGTCGCAGAGATGGATCTAGCCGTGCAGCCCTCCCCTACCAGCATCCCCTTAGCCACCGTAGTGGTCTCAGCCCCTACGCGCACGCCTATGTCCCGGGTTCGAGCCCCACCACAGCGCTCTGTCCGCTGTCGCGCACGGACCTGTCGACAGAAGGTTCAGAGAAGAGAAACAGTACCGCGTGGTACTTTTCCATAAAACCCCCCACCTTTTTGCCTGCGCAACCCGCAATCCACCCGGTCCCACCTGTCAGCGCCTCCAGGCGATTTACAAAAGAGCCCCGAGTTTTCCTACCCCTCAACCCGCGCTCCCTCTCTGTGCCGCGTGGCAAGCCCCCTCTCGTTCGCTGCCGCGTGGGTCCGCTTCACCGCCGGACCCACCTGTCCGTCACCATGGCTCACTTCACCCGTGGTGAGAAAAGCCTCTCTGCGCGCTGTGTCGCCCAGTCAGCAGCTGGCCCACCTGTCGGTGGCTCGGGCTAGTACTGGGTTGGGTGTAAAAAGTAGTTCTGGTTTTCTGTTTTAAATTAAACTTTTCAAATTTGTTTTAAATTCAAATTTAAATCTGTTTTCAAATATCTTTTAAAATATAAATCCAAATAATACATGTAATATATGTTTTGAAATCAGAAAAATGTGAGGATTTCAAATATGCCATCCAAAATATATTTTGAACACTTTAATTTTCGAGTTGATTAAAATTACAAATAAAATGCCCTTTGCCTTAATTAATTAATAACTTTTGTTTTATAACCCCAAATTTGACAAATAATCTGTCTAAATCAATCAGCGCGACGAGCCCGTTCTATTTATGCATTCCTTGTTCTGAATTGCAGCATGCATCATATAAATATAAAGTATACAGCAACTTATTTGTGTATAAAATGTGACTAAAACTCAATAAAATGTTTTGTTCTTGTATTCCACACCTCACCCATGCCATGCTACATTATTGCCATGCAAATTGTGCATCATTCATCATGGCATGATTGTTTGCTTGTCGCATTTTATTCATATGCTTGTGCACTTTATTTATGTGGCCCTTGTTTGTTTGGTTCTTCTTCGAATAGACGCTGAGCAGGGGGTATATCAAGAAACCCAGGAGCACTACCCAGATCCTTCTCTCGCTTCAACTGAGCTGCCAGGCAAGCACTACCACATGCTTTCATACATATAGTACCTATTGCCTCTATCTTATTCTTGCATCATTGAGTCGCGATTGCATTAAACTGAATCCCAAGTACTGCATAGCCTTTACTTTTAAACCCCACCGAAGCTTGTTCCTCCATCCCATGAGCCATTACTACAGGAGTTGTTTGAGCCATGCGAGTCGTAGAACAGCATGTGTAGGGTATGTGAGTGTCTGCTGGATAACGAGGTACCTAAACAACTTAACCTGAGTAGTAATGGGATAACTAATGAAAGTGGCACCGGTGAGCAATATCTGCTATTTGGTTTTTCATGCTCACTTGTGCCCCGTAGGACCCCGAGTACTTGATTCCTGTTCCTTGAATATTGGCGCTATCCACATCCGGGAGGCTTATGAACCCCCCTGAGCCAGAGCTTGATTCATTCTTATTTCTTGGGGCCACAAAGTAGTTTGGGGCTTTATTACTATCCTGTACTTATGCCATGCTTTACTGCTTTATTTAAGATTGTGCGAGGAGCACCTGTACTGTTTAGGTAAGCGGAGTGTTTTCGCGGTATCGACAAGCCAGTCACACTTTCGGGTTCCCAAATCGTTACAGCCATTGGCAAACATTGAGTCCGTCTCGAGCCGCCAACTTTGCTATGGGTAGCTTAATGGGGTGGCCCCCTGAAATATTTTTGAATCCTGTGATCGCTTTGTCGTGAATGCCTCGTTGGGTTTTGATTTGGTTTTTCCGAGGTTGATCGAGTGTGTGTTGCTATTTGTGCACCCCTGCAGGGTAAATCTTTCTGAAAGCCGTGTCTGCGGTTATGGACAACTTGGAGCACAGTTTCTCGATCATAGACAAGTATAACTAAAGTACCTCTTTTAATTTGGCTAAGTATCTGACTAGTAAATAGTACAACACTCATGGAATGGATAATAAAACTGCCAACGGATGGGGGGTTGTTCGTCCGCTTCCTCGTCGGTAAGCGAGGAGGAGGATGGATCTGTTAATATTACTGTTATAACTGTTGTTATTAATTCACGGACATCTGTCTATCTTTGGTTAGGCGGATGGTTAGCGAGTATCTATAGAATTGTTAGGTATTATCTTTTGCTGCAATTGCGTCACCCCAGGTTGTGTCCCCTTTAGAGGCATAAAGACTTGCTGAGTACCCCTAGGGTCTCACACGATAAATTGTTTGATTCAGATGAACAGGTAAGCTTGCAAGATGGATACTGGGTGGAGGAGACGGACGATGTGGGCAACGATCATTCGGTGTAGAGATTCCGGGAACGGGGATCCGTGAGATCTGTGGGTGGGATGCGTTTATTTATGGGGCATCTTATGCCGATTTGCTTCTTATCCGTACTCGGATCTTGTTTGCCGCTTCCGCCTGATTCTCTGATGTTTGATGTATGAGGAGATATCCTAAACTATTATATCTATCTAGGATATTTGGATCTTGCCGTATGGCATTGTAATATTTCTATTTCTTTTAGATGGAATGGCTCTGAGGACTGTTGTATGGTGGCTTGCATACATACTCATTTGTGTATGTAGTTGATCCCTTCGCTTGCCGATTACGCCGCTCGTTCTTGTCCCGATGTTTGGAAATGGTTAGGACGGCCGAAAGGTCTACCTGTGAGTGGCATTTGGGCCCCACCGTACTATTTTAACCATTTCCGCTCATCCAGGCTTGTAACCAAGAGCGTAATTCACCGAGGTAGTTACAGATTTGAAGAAGAAGGTGATCTTGTTAACTATGCGAGCTAGGACGTTCTCCCGGTCAGCTGCCTGTTGGTTAAGGCATGGCTAGGGCTCTACGCTTGATGAAGTTCCACTGATGTTGATTGATGTAGCCATAATGGAAAATAAGGTATGACATGTATCCACATAAGTAATGGATGTTTACTTTGATACTTGTCGGTTATGTGCCATGACCAACTGATCATGGGATCCTGGTGTATGCATAACAGGGATTCTCGGAGGATTAATCCGGGGGCCCGACATATTCCAAGCCCCTTAAAACTAGATTAGGCATATCTACCTATTTGTGGCAAAAGCTACTTTCAAGTATAGTATGTTGTTAATCCTCCAAACATTCTTAAAAACACCCTTTTTCATGTATTTTAAAGCTCATAAGAAAGTAAGGTTTGGGGTGATACCACTATGGAAATTTGTGTGCTTTACATCTTATTAGTTGTTGTTGGCTAAACAATGTTGGCATGGCACAAGCTTTACATCTTATTGCATCGATGTGAAATGAAGTGTGCACACTGGAGTAGGCATGTTGGTAGAAAACGCTCATGAACCGCTAGCTAAAGCCATGCATGACATGGTGGAAACTTACAACATGATGATCCTTGTTGATATGATTCATATGTCTATTTTTCTTGTCTTCTGAAGTAGAGATACTGCCCCTCCCACCTTGAACACAATCAAGGAATTATATTAGCTTTTCTGCTAAAATAAGCAAATAAATAAATGTCAAAAAGGGGGCATATAGCTACACAAGGGGCAAGAGGTACTTCAGTGATGCGGTTTCACAAAGCCAACATGAGTATACAGTGACAGGCCTAAGTTGATTAGCATGAGCAGTGCAAGGTCATAGACTAGGTGCATGAAACAATCAACTTGTAAGATGTTTAGCACATAAACCATACGATGCTTTAAAACAAAGTGAAAATAAAAAGATGCTGGGAACCCCATCCTTATTAGTATTGTTGACATGAATTACATAGCTCAAAATTATATTTTCATTCTTTATGGAGGATTAACATATGTATTCAATGCTTACTTTTGGTATGGTATGCAAAACATCTCAAGGGAAGACATAAAACTAAGAAGTGAGACTTCTAGTCAAGGGCATAAAACTAAGAAGCAGCCCAAAAATAAAGGCATGAACACCAATGTCAATCATGAAAAGTGTCTCTTATTCTATAGGTTCATGATACGTTGCTAACGTATCTATAATTTTTTATGTTCCATGCTTGTTTTATATCTACTTTGTTATGTTTTGTCCACACTTTGGAGTATTTTTATACACTTTCTTGGACTAACCTATTAACAAGGTGCCATGGTGCCAGCTGCCTGTTTTCTACTGTTTTTGGTTCTAGGAAAGTCGAAAAATGAATATTCTCGGAATTGGACGGGACAAAAGCCAAAGTCAATATTTTACCGGAAGACACATGGAGTCCGAAGGAGAGACGAAGGGGGGCCACAGGGCGGCCACAACCCCCCTTGGCGCGGGCAGCCCTAGGCCGCGCCAGGGCATGGTGTGGGCCCCCTGGCCAGCCACCGACCTCGCCTCTTCGCCTATAAGAAGCCTCCCGATCCAAAAACCCTAGGGAATCCAGCCTCCAGCCACGAAAAGATCCGCAGCTCCGCCGCTACCGAAGAGGAGATTTGGGGGATGGGGAAGTTCTCCCGGATCCATCTCCATCGATCTCCACCACCATCTCCATCGCCGTTGCTGATTCCCATGATGATGAGGGAGTAGTTCTTCCTCGAGGCTAAGGGATCTGCCGATAGCTATGTGTTCATCTCTCTCTCTATGCATGATCATATTGTGATCATGAGCTTTGTAATCAAGTAGATCTACCTTGCTACTCAAGTGCTTTAATAGATCTCTGCTCTCCCCATGTGTGTGAAAGTGACAGCGTGCACACCATGGTGGCACTTAGGATAGAGATTACAAATACTTGTTATGAGTTATATTTGGAGTTGGATGTTTCTATGAAATTGTGGTGTTTGTTGGAACCATCTAGAGCTCAAGGTGACAGTGTGAGGTTATCTAGATGGGGAAAGCGAACTTTGAGGTGTGCTGTTATAGCCCTACCATGGATTAGAGTGTCCAACCGGAGAGTAGTTCAGGGTAGTATCATGAAGAGAAGATATTTATATGAGAGTGTTCACTAGTGAAAGTATGATCCCTATGCCTTGTTTGTAAGCATTGAAACACCGTTTGCAACTAGATCTGTTACATGTTTGCTTGCTTCCATCTTTATTTCAGATTGCCTTTAGTCTCTTCCTACCCGTCAAGCTCTTTTCTGGCACTGTTACCACTTATAATTATCCATACCACTTGTATTTCACTATATCTTCACCGAACTAGTGCACCTATACACCTGACAAGTGTATTGGGTGTGTTGGGGACACAAGAGACTTCTTGTATCTTGATTGCAGGGTTGCTTGAGAGGGATACCTTTGACCACTTCCTCCCTAAGTTCGATGAACCTTGGGTAATCCACATAAGGGAAACTTGTTGTTGTTCTACAAACCTCTACACTTGGAGGCCCAACAACTGTCTAGAAGAATAGAAGTGCATAGACATCAGTTCATCAAAGTGTGCTTGAAGGTTTATTTTGTTCATCATTTGTTTTATCACACCATCACTTATTGTTCAGCATATTTATGGATGTGTAAAAGATGCAACTTGATAGTACACTTGCATATTGTGTTTCATTGAATGGAATTGAGCCTATGAACTCTAATGATAATGAAGGAAGCAAAGTTAACAAACTCCAAAGTCCATGTTTAGTTTTATCACCTTCATGCTCGAGGACAAGCATAGGTTAAGCTTGGGGATGTTGATGCATGTAAAATGCATACATGAACTTTGTAGTTTGTTAACACGTTTTCCCACATATTTGCATCATATATAATGTTATATCCCTATTTTATATTATTTTTGGGATTTACTAATGATCCCCTTTTATTTTGGTTATAACCTTATAGGGCAGAAAAACCCTATTTTCGATGTTTTTCATGTTTCAGGACCTATACGAAGTCAAATGGACCTGCACTTCTGGGAATGCCAATATTTATCCGCGAGAAGCATCTGGAGCACTAGAATCTCGCCATGAGAGCCAGGAGGGACAAAAGAGCCTAGTGATGGCTCAATGCACAGCGCCTAGAAAAGTGCTTGTGCGTGGTTGATGTAGAGCTCGTTGGGAACCCCAAGAGGAAGGTATGATGAGCACAACAACAAGTTTCCCTCAGTTATCAAACCAAGGTTTAATCGAACCAGTAGGAGCAAGGAAACACCCCAAAGGTGTTACTAGCTGAGCTTTGGCAGGGCACACTACCGGTGCTAGTAGCAACATGGAGACCTGCACAACACAACCACAGAACTGCGTCCCCAACTTGCGATGAGGTTGTCAATCTCACCGTGTTTTGCGTAAAACAAAGGATTAAACGTATCGAATGGAAAGAAGTAAAAGTTTGCAGAAAGTAAACACAAAGAAGTAAACAGTTTGTAGATTGAATGTAAAAGACAAGGACCGGGATCCATAGTTCACTAGAGGTGGCTCTCCTTAGATAGATAACATGCTGGGTGAACAAATTACAGCGGGGCAATTGACAAACATAGAGAAAGCAATACATGCATATAATAATCATCTTGACTCCTTTGAGATTCGATTGGGCATTACAACATAATACATTGACCTCCAACTGCATCTATGACTAATAATCCACCTTCAGGTTATCATCCGAACCCCCTCCAGTATTAAGTTGCAAGCAACAGATTATTGCTTTACGAACTGTGTGTAAAGTAAACAATACGATTGTTCTATGAAAAAAGGATTGTTGTTTTCTCCCTAGTAGCAACAGCACATCTAGTACCTTAGAGATTTCTATCACTTCCTAGATTACCAGAGGAATGAACCCACTATCGAGCATAAATACTAACTCTTGGAGTTACTAGCATCTACTTGACCAAGATAGCTACTAACAACGGAAAGCATGCAAGATCACAAATAACAAAGACATGATAGAATCAATAATCAATCTTTCTCAATATCCATCGGATCCCCGCAATCACAACATGCGGAATTACAAATAGATGATCTTGATCATGAATGGAGCTCACAAGATCTAGACATGAAAGCATAAAGGAGGAGAACCAGCCATCTAGCTACTACATGGATCCGTAGTCCAAGGATGAACTACTCACGCATCACACCAGAGGCTTGCATGGTGATGAAGTAGGCCTCCAGGGTGAATTCCCCTCTCCGGCAGGGTGCCGGGAAGAGCTTCATATCCCTCCCGATCTAGGGATGGAGATGACGGCGGCTATAGACTCTTTCGTGGATTTTTGATCTTGCCCTCAGGGTTTACGTCCCGAGGGCATCTTATAGTCGGAAGGGGAGGTCGAGGGGGTGCCAGGGGCCACCACACCACCCCCTGGCGCGGGCCCAGCCTGGCCGCACGGCCAGGTGGTGTGGCCGGCCTCTGGCCCCTCTCCGTCTCGTGTTCGGGCATCTGATGACTTCCGGAAAAGTAGGCACTTTGGCTTTTGTCCCGTCCAATTCCGAGAATATTCATTTTCTGACTTTCCTGGAACCAAAAACAGCAGAAAACAGGCAGCTGGCGTTGTGGCTCTTGTTAATAGGTTAGTCCAAGAAATCATATGAAAAGTACTCCAAAGTTGGAACTAAACACAAGAAGGTGGATAAAACCAAGCATGGAACATCAAAAATTATAGATACATTTGCAATGTATCACCCAGGTGGCGCGTCCAAGCCAGGTGGGCTAGCCACCCATGCTCTTTCCCTCCTCGACCATCCGATTGTCTTGATTCTTTCGCCCACAAAGTTCTCTTGACCTAAAAAATCCCTATATAAGTACCCCCTAGGGCGTCCTCGAAAAAATGAAGCAACGGGAAGCAACGAGGGCCACCAGAGTCAGAAACACCACCAGATCTAGTGAAGATTGGAGGGGGAAACTCCACCGGAGCCACCTCTGGGGAGATCTCCAGCTTCATCACCATGATGAAGAGGGAGTAGTACACCTCCGGGATATGGGTTTGTGGCAGTATCCTGATCTATTTCTCTCTTGCTCTTCATAGATCTAGTACCATATGAGCTGCCCAGCATGATTATGGTCATATTTGTAATTCCTATGTGGTGGATCTTTGTTCTATGATTTGATATTTGAGATTGGAATCTATTTTGTGTAAGATGTTTTAATAGACGCATATCATGGACCCCATTCTTCATTGCTTGTTTTGATCCAACTTATATGCAAGAACTTGTATGGGGAGAAGTGTGTGTTAGATGGAGTAGCATGGGGGTGGAGATTGAATTGTGACACATAATATTCAAGATCCACTTTGGTTTTTACCATTCTTTTGCTGCCTCACTAGGGGTTAAGTGAAATCATGTGCTATAGTCATCATGTGATAGTGTGATGACCTTGTTAAATCAAGGTAGCATATTCGTATTTCAAACATCATATAATATTTCTTAAAGCTATACTCTGATTTGTTCTTAAATCAAGATTGCATGGAGATTTCCCTTTCTTGAGGAGTATAAGGGAGAGATGTATTACATCTCAATATTAGAATGTGATGCCCATATTAATTCCTTTTATCAAGCACTTATAGAATTTCCATGAATCTTTATCACTAATGAATTGTTTTATGATCACTACAACCTAAAAAGAGAGTAGATAAGTGAACCCATGAACCCCGGTCTGATTTTTATCATAAGAAACACCTTTCCATTGCATCTACTATCCTTTATAATTTCTGCAATTTATTATTTCGAAAATACAAGAATACTTTCTCTACTTGCAATCACTTATAAAAACCCAAAAATAACTCTAATATCTTCTATATCATCTAGTTTGAATTACTTTACTTTATTTACGGCTTTCACTTTAGGTTACATTTTATTTTATTTTATTTCATATTACTAATACGAAACCGTGTGCTTTACAACCACTTGGTGGAGTTGGGGACACAAGACAAATTATTTTACGTTACATGTTGCTTGAATAGGAGAAGACAAACATCCTTCCATAACCAATTCCCCGAGAGTTCGATATAAACCCTCGAGTCACCCTTGTGGGGAAAACAAGCTTGCTACAACACTCTACACTTGGAGTCCCAATGAAAATGCCATGTTTGTTGCCATTAGTGGACTACTCCCCTCTAATCATGGAGAGTGACGAGGAGGCTTTGGTGAAGGAGGAGAGGCGACCAGAGGCGATTCTGGCATCGGTTCCCCCTCCAATCTTGCTTCAGCGGCAGCCATCAGAGTCTCTGTTCTTGGTGTTTTCTATCTCCGCCTCCCCCCCCCCCCCCCGTGTCGAGGACTCCTCGAGGGATTCTTATATAGGGGATTTTAGGTCAAGAGAAATCCATGGGTGAAAGTATCAAGGCGATCGGATGGCTAAGGAGGAAAAGAGGGTAGGTGGTGCACCCACCTGGGTTGGACGTGCCACCCATGCTATTTTCGGCCTCCTGGCACTCCAGGTGAGATTCTTGTGCTTCAGAGAGTTCTCGGGGATAAATATTGGCATTCCCAAAAGTTCAAGTCCATTTGACTTCGTATAGGTCCTGAAACATAAAAAACATTGAAAACTGGGTTTTTCTGCCCTGCCGGGTTATAGCCTAAATAAAGGGGATCATTGATAAATCCTCAAAAATCAATATAAAACATGGATATAACATTATGTATGATGCAAATATGTGGGAAAACATGTTAACAAACTTCAAAGTTCATGTATGCATTTTACATGCATCACTTGCCTCTGCATTTGATTTTTCTGACGCTCTTCTTCTTTTTGGTGTAGACGTTGATGCACGATATGGTTGACATGGCTTCCCATTTTATCAAGATCCGTGATGAGGTTGAAGAATCCAAAGGTTTGTTCTGCCACTCGATGATATTATTTGTCACTAGATCTCATTGATTTTTGTGCGGTTTTGCTAAATACCTAGCTACTGCCAAAGAGTCTGGGGTTATTCAAGACAAGGCATTGAAGTGTGTTGAGGATTTGGAGGCCAAATTGCGGGTTGCAGAGATAGCACTAGTGGAGGCCACGCAAAAAATCAAGGCTGATACTGACGAAAAGGAGAGGCAAATAGTTGCTCTCGCCGAACAAGATGAAAATCTTTGGAAGCGAGTGGAAGCTATCAACACTGCTTTGACTCATGAGTTTCTTCTTCATAATCTTCTAGCCGCATTGTCCCTTTTTGGTTATTGTTTCTTACTAGAGATCTTCTTTTTGCAAAGCTTAACAACCAATCCCTGATGCTGGATGAGGATAAGAAAGTTGACCCTTTATCGGATGCTTTTGAGACCCTTGAGGCTAATAGTGTTCGCATGTGCAACCTTCTTATTTGTTCGTGTCACGCCTTTAAGAGCCTTCATGCCGAAGTTTTCCCAACGAAGGAGGTGCTGACAGATTTGAATGACCTCGTCACTATCTTTGGTGCTCATCCAAATCCGCTAACGGGTTACAGCATGATCCAGTCAAAAAGCGGTGCCGAGAACTCCATGGCTTTGGTGATGGCGCACAGCGAGAAGGTCAACTGGAAGAAGGTTAGCTCGTGTGTTCTAGTCACCAATGACAGCAAAGTGATCGATCTTAAACCCTTCATTAAGGACAAGAAGTATTTGCGGCTCCTCCTAGGCATAGATAGAAGTCCCGAGATAGTCACTGCCCATCCTTCGACTAGAGCGCCTTCTGGGAGTACTGCTCCAGTTGTGCCTTCTTCGGATGATGCTCCGTCAGCTAGTGCTACCTTGTCTGCGGAGAAATCCGCTCCATAGTTGTCCTATAGTTGTAGAGGTTTTTCTCTTGTTTACTTGCCTGTAATGAACCTGATTTCCATTGCCAGACTAGTCCTTATGTCGAGAAGTATTTGATTTGATTTGCATGTGTAACTAATGTATCTGTTGCTGTGTATGCAAGCTGCTAGTTTACTGAATTTTTTTGAACATTGTCATCTGTCATACCAGATATTTCTTGATTCGACTACCCCCTCAGGGTCTAATCAGGCTTCAGCTGTGCAACCACCTTCTTCTAGGGTGGGTGCATCCAAAACTACCATTATTCGTGTTGTCGATCCTCCATTGTACGCAGAGAAGATTGAGTAGGTGAAGAGACTTGAAGGTAATCTTTGAGTTGTGCAAGCAATGGTGGACGTGTCGCAATGAAAAATGCGCAAAGCGTTTGAGCACGAGTCGTATCTCTTATAAGAGATTTATAGGACAAGCGAGAAGATGCTCGGTGAGTATTTCGAAAAAAGCCTCCTAGTTGAATTTATTCAATCATGGAAGTTGATCTTCTTCTATTCCTTCTGGTGTTCAACTGTGCGAGAGGGAGGAAACCTAGCATCTACGGAGCCGAATGGATGCTCTAGTGGATGCTTTCCATGGTACTGGAAATTATTTTTGGACTGACCATCACCGTGCATATGAAGTGGCCTTGCTCCAGGATCGTGTGTCCGAGGTGGAACAATTTGTCGAGTGCTGTCGTAGGTCCTAGGACATTGTATATAATGCCATGTTTCCTCGGGATCCTCAACCTCATGGTCTTGCCGATGTGATGGCGAAGTTTTGTCAAGGCGAGAGAATTTACCACTTCGTGAAATTGCAGCTTGTAGCGGGTGCCGATCTTATGTTTTTCTGGGTGCACGTACACCATCCTACATTGGACCTGGACGCTGTGTCACGGGACTTGCCTTCTTCTTATCATGGTGGCTTAATTGATATGGAGCCTCATTATGCAGATTCTCGCAAACCCGCCATCAGGATTGTCCAGAGATGTCTAGAGGAAGATGAATATTTCTTCCTAAATTTCTCCATATGAATATTTCCTGCAAGATGGAGCATGTACATTATGTAGATTTGTATTCCAACAATTGTTAAATATAGAACACCTTTTTACTGAAGAGCCACTAGTTTTTTTCTTTGGAAATTTCTTATTACACGATATCCTTTCATTTGCCTGGTGACCTGGGGCCAAGTTAGCTATTTAGGTCAAGGCGTGTTGTATTGAAGCCAAAATTTTGTAGCGATATACTTTGGTGAAGCCCCCCGAGTCTCGGGTGTATTTTTTGATTGGTTATTCATTGATGTATCTCTGAGTGTCAGGTTCAAGAATAAAATAGATGTATAGAGGCTGAGATTCAGCTTTGGGAACTTTATCTTTATTCATCGTCAAAATAATAGGGCGTACATGTTTTGGCATGCCCACCTGGCCGTTGGCCTTATTGAAAATAGAATGCAGAAAAAGTAAAGAATCCTAGCGTCTGTGTTCTGTAACTTGAATTGCTCCTTCGCTACCTTCACTTGTTCCCTTTGACCATGGTGATTCAAGGGGGGTTTTTCTAGCCTTTCTACTAGAGGCGCGGCTTCTGCATGGTGGACTAGAGAAAAAGGAATGTGTCGTGCTTGGTTGCTTCGGGTGGCAAAGTCGATGCATACGCGAAGTCTTGTGCTTTTCTTCAGAGTGAATACTAGGTTGTCTACCCAAGTTGCTCTTGTGATCTCCCTGATGTGGCATGAATTGATGAGGCGATGGGTCCTTTACCCAATGGCCTCAAGTGGTGGTTCCATGACCTGTTGAATGGTCCGTATTTCAACAGCTGGATGTAGTTCGAGTAAGTGAGCATCGGGTTCCTTGGATTTTTCTTGTAAGCTTGTTGATTTTGAAGAACTCTCCTAATTCTCACAGGAGAAACCGACAAGCGCGCTTTCCTATGCGAGACCAGTGTTGGAGGCCGGATAGATTACCTTCAGGTTTGTAGGGTGGACATGTTTTTCCAGGGTTTGGTTGTTAGGGACATGTCCTTCGGATAGTAACTCTGTATCTGCGATTTTCAGCTGGGCAAATTATGTCTCCATCCTAAAAGATTCTGATATTTTGTTGAATTCTTGATCACAGTTATTCGAGCAAGTAAAGCTTCCTCTTACAATTATCATTCCATTGGGTGCTGGCATTTTTAATACCAGATATGTGTAGTGAGGTACTACCATGAACCTGGCAAAAGCTGGGCGTCCTAGGATCATGTGATACTGCAATGGCCAGTCCATGACCTCGAATTCGAGCTTTTCACGCCTAAAATTGTTCCTTGATCCGAAGAATACGTCAAGATAGACCTTGCCTAGCGGAATTTTGGCTTTACCTAGGACTATCCTATGGAAAGTTGTATATGTGGGTGCTAGGTTTGTTAAGGACCAATTCATTGCTCGCAGGGTTTTGGTGTAGATTAGATTGATGTTGTTGCCTGCGTCCAAGAAGACTTTGCTCATGTCAAATCCGCCAATTTGGGCTTCCACGATCAAAGCTAAATGACCTGGTCGAGGGACCCAAAGTGGGTGATCAGCATTGCTAAATCTGATTTCTTGTTATGACCAATTTAGGTATTCTGGTGTTTGTGGTGGCGACGTCTACGCCGTATTAACTTGTTGTGTGATTAGTTTTTGAACCCCGTTGGATGGGCTCCCCTTTTGGATCATGGACATTGCTCCTCTGGATCGTGGATATTCATCTTCCTAGTCTCTGTTTTATGCAGGTTGCGGTTGTGCTGCTAGCGGTTGTACTAGAGGTGGTGGTGGTGCGCCAAGGTCTAAGGTCCCTGGTGCGGCGGCATATCCTTGATTTGTTGCTTCGACTACCTTTGCATTGCATACTTTCTGTATCTCTAGGAAATTGCGATAGTCCTTCAATAGGTGGTTCGATCGCCTCCTTCCTATGGAGTCGATGTAGAACTGCATATTGCTGGGTCCCTCGAGCATCTATAGTGGGGACATTGGCGGTTCCCGCGCCCTTGGTTGGTACCGTTGTGCAGAATTGCTTCCGCCGGCATCCTCTCTGATGATGCGGGTACCCGCTGCCATGATCATCGTATCTTCGGCTGCTCTCCTGAAAAACCAGCCGCGATATAGCATGGCCCGTTGTATCCATCATTTCTGCGTCTCCTCCTATTGTTATTGTGCATGTCCCGATCTTCCTCAGGTGAGTGCCCTCGATTGTTGTTTACCGCACCTTCACCATCTGCCCAGCGGTTAGCCATATCCATTAGCTATGATATTGTTTTAGGCTTTACGTGCCCTAGTTCCTCGATAAATTCTCTTTGGCGAAGGCCATCATTAAATGCGTCAATTTCTCTCTCGTCCGATATAGTTTCGGCTGAATTCTTGATGATGTTCCATTGCTGGATAAATGCTCGTATCGATTCTCCTAGTTTGTTCTTACACGCTCATAACGGCTCCAATGATGCGGGTCACTTGAATGTGGACATGAAGTTTTTGATGAACTTGCACGCTCATAACCTCGATCTATGATTCCAACTACTGATGGATTCTTCGAGTAACTGCCTAAGCCATGACCGTGTTGTGCCGCTTAGGTATAGCTATAGGCTTTGCATTGCGATAGCTTTGGAACCACCCTGTAATTTGATAGTTGCCAGATAGTCTGCCAACCAAGCTTCGGGTTCCTGTAGGCCGTCATATTTTTGGCGATCGTGAGGAAGTTTGAAATCTTTGGACACTAGTGTTTTGCGAACCCGTTGGGTAAATTAGCTAGCCCCACATAGTTCATGCTCATCCTCACTTTTCCTATTGTAGTATCTTCTACTACGCTCCTCCCTAGATCTATCAATCATGTGTTGTGTTATGTCGTTCTTGCATTATTTCATGGTCCGGTGTTTGAAAAGTGCACCTGATGTGGTGACTACGATCGTCGGGTGTGCCCCACAGGCCGAGGGCTGCTGTGACAGTGTGGGGATCTGTTGGGTTGTTGCGTGACTCCTGGTTCTCCTTGTGCAAGGGATGCTCCCACTGTACAAAGGTTCATGAGAACAGATCGACGAAGGGCCGCACGGGGATCATCGGATGCTGATTGAGTTGTGATTGGGTAGGTGACATAGGTACGATTACTCAGATGCTTATAATTCCCTACCCTGTATTGGGTAAAAGGCCTACAGCCCATGAAGATTCCAGATGGTGGCCCAAGCAAGCAACCGACAAAGGCTCTGATTGTATTAAGAAAGAGACTATAAAGCGACATCGTGTTGGTATTGTAATCATGCGTGTATGAAACCTATCCGCATACAGCTTTGAGACCCGTCCTATTATATATAGGACGGGAGAAGCCCAAGCGAGGACACACAGAAATCTAGAGGACAACTTGTAATAGCGTGTTCGATATTTAGGCAACTTTGTCTTCATTGTTTCCCTGACATCCGACGAAATCCCCAGCATTCTCTTTTCCGCGAAACCCCAAGTCCATCATCATGGGCATTCCCGAGGTTACCCCTCGGCAATTGGCACCGTCTGTGGGAAACCTAAACGTTGGAAACACGGATTCGACAGAACACTCTCCACCAAGAATCAATTCGACAAAAGTAGATCCACACCCGCCCACCCATAAAGCTACGCCAACAGAAGAACAGAACTTTCCATCGGATCCTCAATGGAAGTCGAAGCACAGATCAAAGCAGGCAACGAAAGCGAGCAGATCGAGATGAATCTGGGGGATCTTGATGGTCTTTATGACAATCCCTCCTTTGGATCGGACCCACAGTTAACCCCACCACACGAAGCAAGCCCGGTTAACTCGGAACCCGAAGAAAGCAGCGAAAGCATCAACTTTAGAATTCAGATGGCGGAAATCTATCCAGAACAGAAACTGATGGACTTCACTGGCTCATCCGATAGTGTCTCCATCGGTGCAAACGACGAAGTTACCAGTCCATATGCCACCCAGCACCAAGTATGCATGATCATCAGAGACGCCATGACCCAGCAAGACTCCAATCGTAACCCAATTCTTAATCCTGATGATATTATTTCAAGCCATAATGCAGGAAGTGAAGACAATGAAGGAAGTCGAGGTAACGGGGGAGACCCAATAGCCAACCGTGTAAATCACGAAGAAGAACACCTGCGCGAGGGTGAGAGGCAAACCCTTAGCTTACCAGCTAGTGCATGGGAAAAGGGAAAAGCAGCAATTCCGGGTGTGGTCCCAATGACAACGAATGCTACCCACGAAGATCTATTGGCAGACCAGTACCTGATTCATCACAAAAAGAGAGACCTCCTCCGGATGCAGAGGCAACTCGATGAAAGGAAGAGGGTAGCCGACGAATCTAGCCTACAGCGAGCGCAGTTAAGCTCCACCCAAGGATCAAGGAGGGTAACAGGAGGAGCATCTCTAAGGAGAGGAACGTCTAGATTACGAGATATCCCCGAAGAAGAGAGGAGCGGAATAATCTGAGACCTTGATCTGTCATTCATGTCCATAGACCAAGCTAGAAATATCAAGGCAAAAACAGCTCAGGCAGCCATCATAGCCGCGCAAACATATCTAATTACAACACAGCCCGCACCCGACGATCCTCGCGCGGCCCTTCACCGTTCTGCCCTGATGAACCTCGATATGGTGGGAGAATCTCTCGCACAAGCAGACAAAGGAACCACGCGACAACCCGACAGATCCCCGTGCCATCGCAGTATCCCTCGGAATGGAGGTCATACCTGACGATCACGATCGCCACATCGGGTCCACTTTTTAGAATCAGAAACGCGAAACGACGCAAGAAACGACATCACCTAGCGATGGATCGACCGATCTAGAGAAGAATGCAGCACCCGAAGATACCATGACGGCGAAAGTAAAGAAGAACAAGAATTATGCGGAGCCAGTTGCTTTACCCGACGGGTTCACAAAACTCCGGTGCCAAAATATTTTAAGTTACCCTAAGATCGCGGAAAGTACGATGGTCTTCAAGAACCCGAATCTTGGCTAACAGATTAACTAGCAACCATCAGACTACAAGGTGGATCCAAAGATACAACAATGCAAAGCTTGCAACTGCACCTAATTGGTGTGGCATGCTCCTGGCTAAAACAATTACCCAAAGAGTCTATCAGCAGCTGGAACGATCTTGAGGACAAGTTTATCAGCAATTTCCATTCCACGTTCAAGTGACCCACGTCTTTGGAGAAATTACAAGCCTGCAAGCAAAAACCGGGAGAATCAATACGGGCCTTCGTCCAACGGTGGAACATCATAAAAAATTAGGCTGAAGCCATATCCGATGAAAGAGCAATCGACGCCTTCAATGACGAACTTCATCGGCAGGAGTTCATTGAAGAACTAGGACGGATAAAGCCAGAGACAATTTCATAGTTGATGGACATAGCCAATCGATGCACTGATGGAGAGGACGCGGTACACAACAAAAGAGCACGCTCACCCAAAGACGACAGAGACAAGCGCAATAATGATCAGAGACGATGAACCAATGATGGATATCATACACCAAGTTACGTTGCAGCAAGTTTCTCTGGAGGGGAAAATCGACAAAGTGACGATTACAACAGCGGATACCGCAGCAATATGGACAGCATCAGTGGAAGCCAGTCGCAACAACGATACAAGACGACAAATCGAGACCCACCTATGTCAGCAGGACAAATGTTGGAAGGACCCTGCAATATGCACTACTATGTCGACTCAACAGGGAAGAGGCGGTCAAATCATCTCCTAAAAGACTGTCGAACATTCTTAAAATGCAAGAACTATGCAACGCAAGGGCAGCCGAAACAGCAAACCGAGGCTACACTACTGCACCCGGCGCTTTGGCCATCGGCGCGCCACCGCCGCCACAGGGGCATCCGCCAGTAGGGCAGCCGCAAAGTACAATACACCAAGATGACGAATACCCTAGGTCAAAGGGAGCAATGCCGATGATCTAGAAGGGGCCACCTTCTAACAGAACACAGAAATTGATCACTAGACAAGTAAATTTGGCAGTAACAAAGCCACCTCCTACACCAGAGTATCTCCATTGGTCAGAACAAGAAATTACTTTCAGCAGAGCTGACCATCCATTACGGGTACCTCAGCCAGGCAAGTCAGCACTAATAGTGGAAGCGCAAATCGGCGGGTTCCACATGAGCAAGATCTTCTTGGATGCAGGAAGCAGCATCAATCTGATTTACGCTAAAACTCTGCGGGCCATGAACTGGTCCATGAAGAATCTAGCAACAACGGACACAACTTTCCACGGGATAGTTCTAGGGAACGCCAAAACTCCATTGGGGAAAGTCCACCTCGACGTAGTCTTCGGGTCAAAAAATAACTTCAGACGAGAAAAGCTGGAATTTGAAGTCATGGACTGGCCATCTCAATACCATGCGATCCTGGGACGACCAGCTTTCGCTAGATTCATGGCAGTACCTCACTATGCATATGTAGTGCTAAAAATGCCAGCCCCCAATGGGATCATAACAGTCAAAGGAAGTTTCAGCCTCGCGGATAGCTGCGATCAAGAATTCAACAAAATATCGGAATCTTTGGGATGGAGGCAGGACTTGGACAGATGAAAATAGCGGAAGAAGAACCAATACATGAAGCACACACCCGCAAAAAGAAAACGGCGGAATATCAAATACGCAATGGTATCGCAAAAGTAGCGTACGCGGCCTCCAATAACGGTCCCGCATAAAGAAGACCCACTGATTGACAAGACATGAGCACCACGATGCGGAAGAGGATGAAGATCCCCAAGAATAGAAGCCGAAGATCCTTGGAAAAACCTCCACCTAGACGCACTTTATATTCAATAAAGGCCAACGGACAGGCGATCACGCCCTCGCAATGTACTCCTACCCATTATTATCAATAAACAAGGAAAGTATTCCACGAAATATAAACTTCTATGGCCCACGAACATTAGTTCGTCGGGTCCCTAGATTCAAATAATACAACATGCAATCAAAATCTCGTATAAAACATATGACCTTTTTGATAAATCTCTATACAATATTTCGGCTATATAGTACAAGGCTGCACAAACAAGCAGTCAGATCTCAAAGTTAACAAAAAATTCTTCGTCTGCTTCTAAGCACCTACGCACAATCCTAATGGCGGGTTTATGAGTGGCGGCGTAACGAGGAGCCATATAAACAAGGTCACCATCAGAAGAGGGAGGCAGACCCGAAGATATAACATCCAGATCCAATGTCGGGTGATGCGCATGCACCCAAGACAGCGCGAGCTTGGCACCCGCCACAAGTTGAAGCTTCACATAATGGTGGATCCTCTCACCTTGGCAAAACTTCACAATTAAATTTGCTAAGCTCCGAGGCTGAGGATCCCGAGGAAACATGGCATTGTAAACAATAGCCAGAGATCTACGGCAGCACTTGACAAATTACTCCAGCTCCGGCAGCAGCGCCACAGTGTAGGCACGACGGTGATCCGTCCAAAAATCTGTTTAAGAACTTCGAGAGGCAGACACAAGATCGTACATCTGGTTGCGCAGACGCTGGGTTTCCTCCCTCTCGCACAATCGAATGCCTACAAATTGGGGAGAAAATAATTTCTAGTAAGACGGGAAAAGCAACTGAAGAAAAAGACAACTTACACAACAGCTTTTCGCTCGCCCTAGAGATTTCCTCCAAGAGAAAAAGCCTCGCGGTTGAGGGCCTGGTGTGTTTTTGATTGGGAAACATCCACCAACGATTGAACAACCCGCAGTTTTCCTTCAAGTTTTTTCACGTGTTCTAGCTTTTCAGCATACAATGGTGGGTCCACTATACGCACGATGGCGTAACTGGTCGCACCCAGTACAACGGAGGATGGAACAACACCCGACAGTTGCGCGGGACCAGAAGGAGCCGAAGAATCATTCAAGATCTGACAAGACAAAAAATATATGAAACACTCAGCATACCAAAGCAAGCTCACACACATATATTCAAAAGTTGCTTTCTTCTAAAAAAGAAGCAAAGGGAGGCTAGATTAGTTCAAGGTTCATTACAATGAAGGGAGACACGATAAAAGTTACAAAACATAGTCTACGACACCGTATCCTTCAATGACAGGGTGGCACTAGCGGAAGGAGCACTAGCTACAGGAGTAGCCAAAGAAGGGCGGCAAGGTTATCTGAACCCGAGCCCGGTCCTAGGAGCAGCCAAGAATATTTTCTGGCCCTCTTAATATAAGGCTTCAGGTCAACTACTTGGCCATTGGGAGTGACTGGGATAGAGGAGCTAACCTTCTCCTAGTCGACCTTCCCGCCTTGCGCCATCGCATGGGCCATCGAAGTTTCGGCGCCACTCCTTGACTGCGTCAAACTATAACCAACAAGGGGACCGGGATCACCACCGAAAACGGCGACAAGATCATGCAGGTTTTTCAGCACATCCTTGGTTGGAAATATTTCAGCGTGAAGATTCTTAAAGGCACGGGGGGAGCGGACAAGAAGCTTGCGCCCATGAACACTGTTGGCCTCCAAGGTGCTAACAACATCCGATAAAGGATCAACCTTCTTATCTTCATGCATCGTCAGGTCTTTGCCAGTCAATTCTGAAAATAAAATAAGAAGGAAAGGATTGATTACCAAAGGGAAGAAATGAAAGAAAGACACGCAAGAGAAGAAAACTTACGGGTCAGAAAAGCATTAAAGGCCTCCAAGCGCTTCCGAAGATTTTCATCTCGAATAGCGGCTTGGTTGGCCAATTCTTCGGCATCAGCTTTTGCTTTCTTCCTGTCAATCTCCAAATCCTCCTCAGCAAACCGCATCTTGGCCTCCAGGTCATCGGCACGCTTCATCGCTTGGTCCCGAATAACTTCGGATTCTTTGGCAGTTACTGCATAACAGGATCATGAAAACCAAGGAAGAAAACCTCACAAGTAAATCCCAAAAACAAAACAAGGGCATACCTTTCATTTCTTCGACTTCATCACAAATCTTTATAAAATCAAGAGTCCATGTCGACCATCTCGCACATCAAAGGATGAAGAAGAACATAGTAGGAAAAGATATCAGGGCAAAAATAAAAGAGGCTACAAGCAGAAAAAGTTACAAATTACAGAGTGGCTTACATCTTTCATATCCACACCAATAGGGTTTTCTAATATCACCACCCCTTTACCCGCCGTTCTCTTCCTTTTTTGCGATGGCGGCTTGGATGAAGTGGCATCATCTTTCTAGATGACCTTCTCTAGAGGAGACAGGAGTTTTTCCTTTGGCTCCACCGATGGTGGAGGATATTTCTTTGTAGAACAGCCCACAGATGCACGAAGAGGAGATGCGGGAGGATCCTCATCATCACTGCAAAGGAACAACACAAATTGGAACAGGCATCAGCAGTAAAAACACCCGGTAAAAACGGAAAAAGAAGCATTCAAACACTTACGAAAACACATCCTGTGCAAGGCGGAACAAATTCACCTGGGCAGGAGCAGCCGCAATCGTTGAAGTACCAAAAGGCTTGGAAGCAGTCGAGTCATCCGAGTCCTCGACCCTTTCCATAGCATGAGGGTGCTTCCTCTTTTCTCCAGCACGCTCCACACGGAAATCTCCGGAGTCAGCCAAAGGAAGAGATTGCGTATTCGAAGAACATTCAGATGCAGAGAACTCCCCTTCCTCATCTGTGGCAGTCCGAGTCATAGGGAGATCATCGGATGCAGAAGAATGGGCAGGGGGCTCACAACTTCCAGGAAGAGGAGGAAGCGAGTTAAGATGATCAAAATCCTACATAAGCACAAGACGCAAAAAACACTTGTCATCGAAAAAGAGTGCAAGTGCATCTACAAAAAGGAGAACGAAATAGGTGAAGGCAACGGAAATTTACCTCGGGAAGCCGGTTTTTCTTGCAAAATGGCTCCACAAGACAAGTTGAAGGAACCGACTTTTTTGCGGTCAAAGTGGTGAAGCTCCGGACTCTTTTCTCGTACACCTTGAGGGCAAGGTCTTCCGAAGAAATTCTCATCGGGTCCTTCCTCCCGGTGTACGCCCACATGCCGGAAAGCCTAGCTTGTAGGGGCTAGACACGAATCCGCAAAAAGTATGACATGACCTAGAGACCCGACAATTCCTTGCCAACCTCATCCACAACTTCGAAATACGATCAACATAGGGCTGGATTTCCGCCATTTCCTCAGCAGAAGGACGCTGATCCCAGGAGTCAAGTTTACGATAGATTTTCTTAGGTTCAAAGGGGGCTAACCCGAAAGATTGGCCTTCGAGTGGCTGATCCTTGACATAAAACCACTTGGACTTCTAACCTTGGATAGAGTTAGTAAGTTTGAAGTCCAAGTAATCAACGTCGGATCGAACAAAAAAAGGCGCCACCAACATCACGGACAATGGTGTCAGTGGCATTACGACGAACATAGAAGAAGTACTTCCAAAGGCCCCAATGGTGATGAATCCCAAGGAAACACTCACAAAGAGTGAAGAAACAAGTAACGTGGAGAATAGAATTGGGCGTGAGTGGATAAAGTTACACACCATAGACAAACAAAAGGCCATGAAGAAACTCGTGGACAGGAAGAGAAAGACCGCGGAAGAGGAAAGGAAGGAACATTACCCTCTATCCAGGCTCGGGGATGGGAGCAGCTTCATCTCTGGGGAGCTTAAAGGAGCCCTCCGTCAGAAGCCTGGAGTTTCGCGCCTCATGGAGCTCCCGTGTCATGCACTTGGTTGGAGCCCACCTGACGAGCCTCTTCCTGGTGGCCTTCGCGGCGGCAGCGGAAGTCCCAGTAGCTTTGCTTTTGCCCATGGCGGTGAAAAGGGGAAAAGGAGCAAGAAAACCGAAGTTCGCAAGGGAGCAAGAGCAGGAGTTCGCAAGGGGCAAGAGCGCAAGGAGGAAGATGGAGCAGGGGGAGTAAGGTTAAACACTAAAACACATATCCCTTCCCTTATAAAGAGCAACGACCCGAGGACTGAACCGTTCGATGCAAAATCGAACCGACAGAAGATCATATGATGATGACACGTGTTACAAAGGATCCGTAAAGGAAAAAGTTAAAAGAAGTTATGGCTACGGTAAAAATAGAGAACAGCACGTGATGCCTCGATTTTCACGCAGAGAGGGGACGTGCAGTCAAGAATCTCCGATGAATACGCTATCACACGTCATCATTACTGCTGCATGGGCCCATGTTTGACACGTCCCTTCAGGACGTTTTCTCTGACAATCAACAGCATCAGGTATGTCATCACTGACGTCACCGTGGAAAACATTGCAGGAGTTGCGGCTTGTTTTTAACAATATGACCCAAAGAAATTATATTGGAGTCGAAATAAATTCCTCCAGGAGAAGATATGAGACTACACTTGAATATACAATATTACGACTGTAGCCTCGGGGGCTACTCCTATCAGGAGCACTGGTCGTGCACCCCATAAAAATAGAGAAGCACTAGCATCATAAAATTAAGTTTTGAGCCTATGTTCTGATACATATATCCAAACATAGCCATGGAGGCTACTCCTATCAGGAGCGCTAGCGCGCACCCGATAAAGAAAACAAAGGAAACATTCGACGACCGATACTCCTATCGGCAGCAGGTTACAAAAAGCAAAAGGTTCTGCAGCCACTATAAAGCAAAAAACTCTCGGATCGCACCCAACGCGACAAAAATCCGAATCCGTGTTCAGAAACATGAAGGTAAGACCCCAGGGTTCGTCCTGTGTGGCCTGGTAATCGCACAAGAATGCGCTCTGCCAGTAAAATATCCCTATCAACGATACGATGAAAAATCCCGACGGACGCATTGGGTACCCGATAAAAATAGAAAACTAGAATTCAGTATTTGGTAAGACCTCAGCGGCTCGAACACAATTACGCCAGTTACAAATTCTGAATTCGAGCCTAGGGACTTGAATTTGATGTAGGACAACCTTGTTTTTGCCCAGGAGTAATTAACTGATTCCCGGTTTGTCAGAAGCATCAGACGTGTTGTTCCAAATCCCTACAAAATGCAAAAAGCGATAAAAATAAAGGAAAATAAACTTTGAGACTCAACCTAAAACTACGATTGAAGTAGGGTCTCGGGGGCTACTAACATAGGTACGATTACTCGGATGCTTATGATTTGCTACCCTGTATTGGGTAAAAGTCCTACAGCCCATGAAGAATCCAGATGGTGGCCCAAGGAAGCAACCGACAAAGCTCTGATTGTATTAAGAAAGACACTATAAACCGACATCGTGCTGGTATTGTAAACACGCGTGTATGAAACCTATCCGCATACAGCTTGAGAACCGGCCTATTATATATAGGACGGGAGAAGCCCAAGCGAGGACACACAGAAATCTAGAGGACAACATGTAATAGCGTGTTCGATATTCAGGCGACTTTGTCTTCATTATTTCCCTGACATCCGACGAAATCCCTAGCGTTCTCTTTTCCACGAAACCCCAAGTCCATCATCATGAGCATTGCCGAGGCTACCCCTTGTTAGTAGGTCTAGGCGGCGACGATTGTGTCTTGTGTCGTTTTTGCTCTTATGTGTCTCTCTTGGTCTACCGACATAAACAATAGATCGAGGTTTCGAGCCATCTCATTTCTTTATGCATCAAGGATATTCTCAAGATGCGACGTTCTTCTTCTTGGTGGCGCACCTCTAGTCACGCTTCCTGATCCTCGGGTGGAGCTTAGCTATGCCCGCCAGAGGCTGGATTCGTCGGCTAGTCTTTTCCTTTCATCGAGTTGCCTCTACATTCTGAGTAGGTCCCATTTCTTGTGATGGAGTAAGTATTGGTAAGCCATTAGGTCCTCGCGCGTTGCTTCTGCTGTCATCGGTACTACACCCAATATTGCATCCCTTGCTTTTTGCCATGCTTCAGTGGATAACCAAAGAGTTTGCCGCTCGCCTTCATGTGGTTCTTCTCTTCTTGGTACGACTTGATTATTAGGTGGATCTCCCTTGTTTCCTTGGTTTTCTTCATTATCATCTGATAAAATATCATTAGGGTCAAGGAGTGGGTTACCGTTGGAGTCGCGTGGTGTTGGTGTTGATTCGCCAATGATCACGCATACTTGATGATGCGTGAGATACGGGCTACTGCTTTTTTTACTAGACCTGCAAGACACACTGTCCATGATGTCCTGCGGGTTTTGCTTTGGTTAGGTTTCATCCATCTGATTCCAAAGTTGATGTTTTTGTCGCTTTCCTCGGGATCGTGATTAGCTAGACTTGAGCCACGTGGTGGTGTTACCTGGGCATCTGATCCGAAGGAGAGACTGTCATACAGATCAGCCAGATCCCCTAGATCTGCTGAGTTTTTAGAGTTTTCTTTGCCGTTTACTGGTTGGAGTGCGGCTTCTTCAGACGAATTGACAGAGGTTACCGGTGCCATCGTGGGTGTCGTTGTTGGGGCCGACAGACCCGATAAAATTGGTGCTGATGGGACAGATTCTTCGGGTTCCGTCACGTGAAAGTGGAAACTTCCGACGATGAGATTGTATCCGCCGTTGAAGTCAGCGGGAACCAAGACCAGGGTGGGCGGATGTGGATTGATAGCTGTCAGATTCGACATATTTTTGATGATTTTTATTGATGGTTTTCTCCTGGATTTGATCATTTTCTAGCTTTACCTAACGCTAATACTTTAGTAGCAAAGAAAACTTAGTTTGTGTGTTTCAGGTTCTAAACGTCAACAGAGGGGAAACACAATATTCAGGTGAAAGAAAGCAAGTCTGTCTTTGGAAGAAATCGAGGGAAGCGTATAGAGGATTTAATGAGAAACTATACGGCGGGAACAATTTTCCGGCCGTATAGTTCCCGACGTATAGCTGTCGCCGCCTCTGTCTTGTCAAAACGAACAACTTCTATGATGGGACCGGGGACGAAAACACAACACAACAGCCGCCACACCATCCAGAAGGGAGAAAGAAGAGATCCGGAGAAGAAGGAGGAGACGTTCTGCATCTCGCTCCACGATCTTTGACCTCCTAGCCACTACACCCCCATAGTCATTACTTGTACTTGAGAGAGAGAGAGAGAGAAATCTTCACCTTGCAAGACTAGGGTTTGAGATTGTTTCTTCCCATCTTGAATTGTGTTGGATTACTTTTTTATTCTTATTGTGGATCTCCACGGTAATATCGAGAAGAACTTCCTTTATTTAATTATATTGATGATGCTTTCTTCTCTCATGTGTGAATAAGTTCCTTGGGCGTGGGAGATGTAAGGGATTGGTGAGATGTGATGTGCCTTCATATATTTTCCATTAGTTTGTGATTGATTTTAATTACTATATTATGTGTTCTTGGCTATCTGTGGGATGCCTAATGCTTGTTGTCCAATTAAGGGCCCAGACAACATGATACTTTGTTCTACACGGATAGGATCTTGTTCGCTAGCAGACCGGCGACCCCCGAGTGACACGCGGATATCAATGGAAAACTAGTAGACTCGAGGATAACAAGGAACCACCGTTCTTATTGCATTAGTCCAATCCAAGGAGCTTAATCGCTAAGCAACCTGAATGGTCTTAATCGTTTAGTGTCTGACCATGGTTTTGGTAACAGACTAGTAGGGTTATTGAAGTTGGGATGAAATCTACCAAGAGGAGTGCGGGATAATTATGGGTTGCTCGCCTACACATATACTTATAAGATTACAATTGTTACATTTATCACTCGTCCATCTGGCACAGTCACTATCACCATGAACTATATCTCCCCGCGCCTTTTTCTTCATCTGCAGAAAACAACAAACAACCGAATCGTTCTTTACTTTTATGCTTTTTATTTCCGAAGTTTACATTTTAGTTATATTTAAATACATCCAGTTTAATCCAAATCTCATTCTCATTTTTACAATTGCAGTCAATTCACTCGAAGACCTATGACGACTTTGGGTGTGACAGAGACTTCACCATAAACACATACATTTGGGCTCCCTGTGGGATCGATATCTATACTCCGAAACTAGCTACAAACGATCTGTGTACTTGCAGACATCATGGATCTGTTGTTGTTGGATTGCTACTTGATGGAGAGGGGGTCGTCGAATCCATGACTCTAGCATCTACCTTTCCCACACACGGTGCTAATTGACGAGGGGTAACCTCGGCAATGCCCATTGTTATGGACTTAGGGTTTCATGGAAAAGAGAATGCTGGGATTTCGTCGACTGATTAGACAAACAATGGAGTCGAAGTCGTCTGATTGCTTATGGTCAAATCAATTACAGATTGCTCAAGGCTTTTGTAGTGCCTCTCCGTTGGCTCCTCCCAGCCAATATATAATAGGTTGGGTCCCAAGGCCATATACGGATAGGTTACAATCTTACAATTACAACACTAATACAATGTCAGTTTTATTTCCTTATCTAGCAAACTATGTCTTCTGTCGGATGCTTCCTGGGAGTTCTTCTTGGGCTTCGTCGGCCATGAGCGATTATGTAACCAGGGTAACTAATCATAAGGACCTGAATATTCATACCCATGTCAAAGTCCCTACTAGCCTCTATCTATACTAGTTCGTTGGGCAACCAATGATCAAGGTTTCCTAATCAAGGAGCATTTATGCCAGTTGGACATCACCCAAATATAAGTATTGCAACACGATAAAGTCACATAGTTCATCATTGAAGTAGTTTGTCGTTGTATTGGGAACAACAGTACCTAAGGAGGTTAGATAGAGGTGTGGGGACTAGCAGGGAAGCTATCGACGGTGTCCGCACGTGGGATTGGATACAAGCAAGCGTAGCTAGATGCAAGAAGTACCCAGGTTCGGGGCCCTCGTGATGAGGTAAAGCCCCTACTCCTGCCGAGTCTGACTATCAGGGATACAAGAACAAGTGCTCCTCGAGCTGTATTCTCTAGCTACTGCCTTAAATGCAATGAAAAAACCCTTTCTACTGAGGCCTTGCATCTCCTTATATAGGCAGAGAGGCAACGGTCTCACTGGCCGATCCGACTGGCGGGCCCCACATGCGGGTCCCAGCCGGCTGGTCATCTACAGTGTCCAGCATGGTATGTCTCATCGGAGTATGAGCGGTATGGCTGTCGTGGGCACAGTGGGCGCCATGCGAGCCCGTCGTCAGCATCAGACCACTGTTCCTGTGTCATCCCCGCGAAGTCTTCGGTATGGCCGGGTGGTTGCCATTCTTGTCATCGTACAGGCTGTAACGTGCACTGATATGCACGTCGTCCTGTCTCACTGATTGGGTCCGGCTACGTCACCGTAGCTGACTACTTCTTACTGATCCGGCTACCGTGTGATAGCCGACCTGTCTTGCCTTGTCCGGCTACACCTGGTCAGCCGGACACGATCGGATTGCTTGGTTTCTTGTCCAGTTGGGGTACCTGGGGATCATCCCCCTGACACTAGCCCCCGAGCGCGTGTGGATTCTGCCCTTGGGCGAAATGTGCACGCGCTCCCTCTTGGTTTTGAATTTGTGTCTGGCTACGCCTGGCGGTTGCGCTACTCGTGACGTCAACGCTGGCGCCGGCCACGCGCGCACGCGCCATCATTGCCTTGCGGCCGGGCAGCGTAACGTCCCATCGCACGTCGCCTCGGGAAGCGACTGTCCAATGCTTCGGTTCCTGCTCCGGGATCTTCTGCGCATCCTGCTTAGGCACACGGGATCTGTGCGGCGGTTGGGGTGAGGTTCGTCTGGATGTGCGCCACGTGGCCACGTTGACGGTTGCTCTTCCGGCCCTTTAAAGGGACGCCATGGGGGAGGCAGTTCCTTTCCTTCGCTCCCCCACTGCAATTTCCTCTTCCCTCGCATGCTCCTACTTCTGCGCCCTTGCCTTCTGCACCGTAGCCTGCTGCGCCGCCCGCTCGTCGTCGGCATCCCTACGGTCCACCGCCACTCTTCCGCCGCCACTCCCCACTGTCAGCCGGAGATGGCTGCCGACCGTGGGGCTTGGTGCGGCTCCTCCGTCACGGAGGACCACATCGAGAAGTACCGTGCCACCTGCGTTCTCCCGTTGTCGGAGGAAGTGGTGGTGCGGTTGGCACCGACGGGGGAGGTGTCGCCGCACCTGGCAGAGGGGGAGCGTGTCATCTTCCTCTCCCATCTGGCGCGCGGGTTTGCCTTGCCGGTGCTCCCGTTCTTCTTGACCTTCCTTGTCTTCTTCGATCTCCGCCTCCACCACCTCGGCGCCAACGCAATCGGGACGTTGGCGCATTTCATGGCGTTCTACAAGAGCTACCTCGGGATCCAGCCGGATCTCGCTCTCTTCTGTCGGCTCTTCCGAGTCCGGCCACAGGTGCAGTACACGAAGGGGCCGCTAGTCGTCTGCGGCAGCGCCTCCATCTACTCCCGCGCCCAATCCGGCTACCCCAGGTTCTTGCTTCAGGACACGGTACGGCTGTGGAAGCAGTCGTACTTCTACGTCAAGAACGTCACCAACATCGACCGGATCAATCTTTTGGCTTTCCAGGATGTTGAGTCCAGCCGGCAGAACTGGGAGCATAAGATCCATGGTGACAAGGCGGAAACGGATGCGATGCTGCAGCGCATGCGCTCCCTCGTCACCTGTCGGCTAACCGGCCTAGACATCACCCTCAGCTGGATGTCCCGGCTGATGATGCCGATGCAGCAGCAGGCGCACAAGATGTGCTAGTACTCCGGCCGGCTGGACCCGACCCGGCTGTCGCGCCGTGATCCCCGCTACCACAACTTGAAGGAGTGGGTGTGGACGATCACCAAGGAGCGGCTGCCAGAGAACTGGAAGTTCAGTCTGGCGCCCTACAGCCGGGAGAACGCGTGCCCCGGGTAAGTTCTTATAGCTGGAAACTTCATTTGTTCTTCCTGCGTTTTTCTTGTTCTGTCTGGCGGACTTCTTGTATTCGGCAGATCTTCGCTTGCATCCTTCGCGACGAGGGTGAGGCTCCCCTTGAGGAGTTCACGCCTGACTTGCCCGAGCCGCGCGCTTGGCGGTCCAGCGAGGAGTCGGACGGGGATGGCGATGCCTTTCCCAGCCGGAATGACGAGCCGGCTACCGACCCCCACGCGGAGGTTCACGAGGAGGAGGAGGCCGCGCCGACCATCGATCCGGCGACGTGCTCCGCGACGGACGGCGAGGCGGTGAGCGGCCCACTGCTCCAGCTCCCGGCCGCCCGCGGATGAGGAGCCGATCCAAAGACTCGCCACCGAGCCGTCTTGGCCAGAAAAAGGGGCCGCCCCCAGTTGTGCCGGGGTACGTCCCTTCTCCCCCTTTTCTTTCGGCATTTTCTGTCTGCTTCCTTTTTCTTCTTTTTCTGCCTTTGGCTTATTTGCTTTCCTTTCCTTCCTTTCTTCTTTTGCCCTCTTAGCGCGCTGGTTTCCTTTGGAGCCGCGACCCCGGCTCGAGCTCCAACCGGGTCGCCGCCCCATGCTCCGACTGCGTCAGCCAGCATCCCCCCTTCTTCTGAAGTGCCGCCTCCGTCATCCCCTCGAGTTGAACTGGCTGCCCCGGCTGGATCAGGGGGTCCTCAGCCGGAGGCAGAGTCCTCGCAGCCAGATGGATCTTCCGCGGGCGTGCGAGGAGGCGCTGCCGGTAAGGAGCTCGTGGTTGTCGGTGACGACAACTCCGACGAGGAGCCAGGGGAGGAGTGGCGGACGGCGGTGGTTGCTGCGAAGGAGTCCTTGGCCATCAATACTGTGGACGATGACGCTTCCTCCGCTGCCTCGCTGACGGACCTAGCCGCCACGCTCGAGCTGGCGGTGAAGGAGATCCGGCTGCTGGATGCTACAGCCTGCGGGAACCGATCCCTGGAGCAGAAGCTTGCCGCTGCCAATGGGACTTCCTAGAGTAAGTTAGCTTCATCCTCCTTTTTTTACTGATAGCCGGTTTTGTTGCAGCCATCCTCGTGTGCGCTCAGCGCGAAATCGATCGCTTGAAGAAAGCGAACGACCGGCTGAGCAAGTCCAACTCCACTCTGCGATTGTAGAATAAGGATTGGCACGTGAGGGTAGACGGTCTAGAAGCCTCCATCAAGGAGCGCGACGCATCGCTCGCCAGCCGGACCGAAGCCTTCAACCTTCTTGAGGCCCAGAACAAGGACCAAGAGAAGGAGATCAAACGGCTGGCGACGAAGGAGAAGGCTCTGGTGGAGGAGCTGATGCAGGTCGCCCACACGGCAAAGGGTGAGTTCCCTTTTTCTACCCTCTTTTCTTTCCGGATTCGGTAGCCGGATCTGACTCTTTTTTCTGACAGCTTTTTATCCCGCCATAGACCTACTGGCCTACAACCGACTGCAGGAGAACTGGCCAGGAGCGCAGCCGACGGCTCAGGAGCTCGTCGTCCTGCTCGGCGAAGAGGCTGCCAAGCTTCGCCAAGCGGCGCGGGACGTCTTCTCCTTCGTGTGGTCGGAGGCTCCGGTTTTGGAGACGATGGCTCAGCTGGCGGCGAAGGTGGGAGAGGTGCCGGCTGCGGTGGACCAGCTGCAGGACTTGGCGGTGCGAGCCGGAGCAGAGATGGCTCTGGCCCTCATGCTCTCCTGGTACAAGGACGCCCGCATCGAGAAGATCGACGGAGGCTTCCGTGCCGGCGCCGACCTTGCCGCCATCCGCCAAGCCCATCCGAAGCTCCGTGGATTTGCCATCAAGATCGCCGACTACGTGGACCCCGACGAGGTGCTCACTGACTCGGAGTCTGTCGGTACTCCTGATGTGGAAGGCCTGGTGCCGCCACCTGCGGGCGCCGGAACTGGATCGAGCTCCGTGCCTCCTCCTCTGCCCGAAGCTTCTGCTGGTCAAGGTGCTTCTCACGGCAAGGGTCCTGCCGCGTAGTCGTTGCCCCGGGATGCCGGGTGTATTTGTCTTGTTTTGGATATACGTGAAACTTGTCTGTTTGTGCCGGTTATCTCTGATGCCGGGTAACTTTATGGGAACTTCGTCTTCCTTTTTCTTGTTAATGTTGAACTCTTGAGTTTCCTTTAACTTTTGTGTCTTGAATTTTCTTTTGATATTTTGCTGGCTAACTTCATCCGGCTAACTTCGTCTGGCTACACACCTATAGCCGGTGGAACTACACCTCCAGTGGGGGCACGTTAGCGCACCCACTAGGTGTAGCCCCCGAGATTCGGAGTAGCCGGCGTAGCCCGGTGCTTCGAATCTTCCTTCTTTTTCTCACGTCTTCTAATTTTATCCGACTAGACTCGTATTAGTCGGTTGCTTTTGCCGGCTGAATGCCTTCAGCTGGGGGAACTAACATTCCAGTGGGGGCGCGCGAGCGCACCCACTAGGTGTAGCCCCCGAGATTGGGAGTAGCTGGCATAGCCAGGTGCTTCGAATCTTCCTTGTCTTCTCTTGCTCCTGCCCTTGCCCTCACCTAGGCTCCAAACGGCCGGCTAAACGCCCTTAGCCAGTCAGGAACTACAAGATTCCACTAGGGGCGCGCGAGCGCACCCAGTGGG
This sequence comes from Avena insularis, assembly GCA_023614405.1. NCBI lineage: Eukaryota > Viridiplantae > Streptophyta > Magnoliopsida > Poales > Poaceae > Avena > Avena insularis. The sequence continues at coordinate 372,188,080 of CM042689.1, forward strand.
TGTAGCCCCCGAGATTCGGAGCGCTTGATGAAGGCAAGGACTTCGAATCTTCTTCCCTTTTCCTGAATTCTGACTCGAGGTAGTCGGGCAAGAATATACATGTACATACACATACATCCTCACAGGTTAATAGGTTAGTCTATCAAATTGTAGCCGGAAAACTGCTTGTTTTTTCGAAAACTGGCCTGTGCCTCTCCAGACACTTGGTCGCTTTCCCGTGTGCTCTGCTGTTTTTGCTGCGTCCTTGCCGGGCAGCCGGGTTGCGGTCTGCAGTCGGAATCGAAGGGAGCTGACAGTACATTGTGCACGGTACTAACGGCTTAGTAGCCGGATTGGTTCGAGCTAGTTGCAAGATCGGAACGCCCGGTCTGTCGTGTCTCCTCCCTGTTTTTCGTGTGGGATGCCTCGGGCTTTTGCTCTTGCTAGCCGGACATCCAGGTTGCGGTCTGTAGCTGAGACGAAGAGTGGGCCTCTGACATCATCGCACACTACTCGGTCGGTTTGTTGACTTAGCAGGCCGGGTGAGCCGGCAAGCCCCCGGGTAGGGGTTGCCGGAGCCGGAAAATCAGAACCGGAAAAGCAGATGCGAAAGCACATTTCTAGCAAGGATCCCCCGAGATTCTCGTAGGGGTCCGCATTTTCATTCATAGGATTTGCGGGATACATACACTATCTAGCGACTAGGTGTAAAACGGGCGCAGCAGGGCCGCGTGTGGACGCCGTTTCTCGTCTGATTTGTCCATCTTGTTCTTGCACGGCTGCTGCACGTCAATGAGGTAGTAGGAGTCGTTGGGCAGCGCCCGGCTGATGATGAAGGGGCCCTCCCATGGTGGAAATAACTTGTGCATGCCCTTCGTGTCTTGCACCAGCCGGAGAACCAGGTCGCCCTCGCAAAACGCGACTGGGTGGATCTGGCTTGAATGGTAGCGATGTAGTCGCCGTCAGACAGGTGACTGATAGAGCCAGCTCACGTGCCTCCTCCAGAGGTCTATCCTCCGTGCCTCCTGGTTGGCCTTTTCGTCATATAGGAGCTTGCGCGGTGAGTCGAATTCGATGTCCGCGGAGAGGACGGCTTCCGATCCGTAGACCAGGAAGAACGGTGTGTAGTCGGTTGATCTATTCGGCATGGTGCGGAGGCTCCACAACACAGCCGGAAGCTCCCCGATCCAGCATCCGGGGGACCGCTCCAATGGCTCCATGAGACGTGGCTTGATACCGGCTAGCACCAAGCCATTTTCCCTTTCCACTTGCCCATTGGACTGCGGGTACGCGATGGAAGCAAGGTCCAGCCGGATGCCCTTGTTGCTACAGAACCGGGCGAAGGCCCCCTTGGTGAAGTTCGTGCCGTTGTTGGTGATGATGTTGTTGGGGTATCCGAATCGGTTGATGATGTCGGTGAAGAAGGTGACGACTGTCACCCCGTCCAGCTTCCAGATGGGCTTAGCCTCGATCCACTTCGTGAACTTGTCCACCGCTACCAGCAGATGGGTCATACCCACGCGTGCCTGCTTGAAGGGACCGACCATGTCGAGGCCCCAAACCACGAAGGGCCAGATGATCGGTATGGTCTTGAGTACCAAAGTTGGCATGTTCCTGAGCTGCCCGAAGCGCTAGCATCCATTGCATGCACGGACTAGCTGTTCAGCGTCCTCAAGGGTGGTGGGCCAATAGAAACCATGGCGGAACGCCTTGGCGACTATCGCCCTTGACGAAGCGTGATGCCCGCACTCGCCCTGTTGGATGTCCTTGAGTAGCCGGTAGCCCGTGTCTACGTCGACACATCTCTCGAAAATGCCGGATACGCTGCGCTTGTAAAGTTCGCTGTTTATGATGGTGTACGTGTGCGCGCGGCGCCGGATTTGCCTGGCTTCCACCTCGTCATCCGGAAGTTCTCCGTTGGCGATGTAGCTCATGAAGGGTTGTGCCCAGGATGGTACTTCTCGAATGACGAGGACGCTCCCGTCCTCCGGTTGATGGATGTCGGGGGGTCGTCCGGGTGGCGTACCCGGGACGGCAGCCCCCGAGTTGCTTGATGAACCGGCAGCCCCCGGGTCTTGCGAGCCGGAGGGCACTTCCTTGCCGGAATTGGTGCGGGTCTTCTTCTTTGGTGGCTCTGCCGGCTCCGCTTCTGCTGTTCCGCCAGCCGGAACGCTCCCTGCCCAGATGATGGAGTCCGATTCTGGTGACGGGTTGATGGATGGCTTGCGCAGGTGCTCCAAGGAGACCCCCGGTGGGATCGACTGCCTGGTGGATCCGATCTTGGAGAGCGAATCGGCTGCCTCGTTGTTGGCGCGAGGGACGTGGTGGAATTTGCATCCGTCAAAGGAGGCGCTGAGCTTCTGGATGTGGAACCGGTAGAGGGCCATGTTTGCGTCTCTAGCGTCCCATTCTCCGGACACTTGCTGCACCACCAGGTCTGAATCACCGACGCACAAGATCCGGTTGACACCGATCTCCTTGGCTAGCCAGAGCCCGTGCGCCAGTGCCTCGTATTCGGCTACGTTGTTGGAGGCCTTGAAGTGGATCTGCATCACGTACTCCAGCCGGTCTCCCTTGGGCGAGGTGAGCACGATGCCAGCTCCCAAGCCCTCGAGCATCTTCGACCCATCGAAGTGCATCTTCCAGTGGTCTGAATCCAAAACCGGCGGGAAATACTGAGTCTCAGCCTAGTCGACGAGGAAGTTCGCCAATGCCTGCGATTTGATCGTGAGCCAGGGCTCGTACTGGATGGAGTAGGCGGCGAGCTCGATGGCCCATTTGGCGACTCGGTCGGTGGTGTCTTTGTTGCCGATGATTTCAGAAAGGGGTGCAGTGCACACGACCTTAATCGGATGCTCCTGGAAGTAGTGCTTCAGCTTCTTGCATGCTAGGTACACGCCGTAGCACATCTTCTGGTAGTGGGGGTAGTTCTGCTTGGAGAGGGAGAGAACCTCGCTGAGGTAGTAGACGGGCCTCTGAACCGGCTGAGCCTTGCCTTCCTCGGGGCGCTCCACCACCAGGACGACGCTGACGACCCGGCTGATGGCTGCTATATAGAGCAACATCGGCTCCTTGCTAGCCGGCGTGGCTAGAACCGGCGCTGTGGATAGCATGCGCTTGAGGTCGTGAAATGCGATGTCGGCTTGCGAAGTCCAAGAGAACTTGTCTGTCTTCTTCATCAGCTGGTACAACGGGAGTGCCTTCTCCCCCAGCCGGCTGACGAAACGACTGAGGGAGGCCAGACATCCGGTGAACTTCTGGACCCCAAGCAGGTTCCTGGGTGGCTGCATCCTCTCGATGGCCGCGATCTTCTCCGGATTCGCCTCGATACCTCGTTGCGATACGAGGAAACCGAGTAGCTGACCGGAGGGTATTCCAAAGACGCACTTCTCTGGGTTCAGCTTCATCTGGTACTGGCGGAGGCTGCCAAATGTTTCTCCCAGATCCTCGAGGAGGGTGCGCTTCTCCTTGGTCTTGATGACCACATCGTCCACATAAGCATGCACGTTCGCCCATCTCGAAAGTGCAAGCACTTCTGCATGCAGCGCTGGTAGGTAGCGCCTGCATTCTTTAGACCGAAAGGCATGGTTACGTAGCAGAAAGCCCCGTAGGGGGTGATAAATGATGTCTTAATATGATCAGCCGGGTTTAGCCGGATCTGATTGTACCCGGAATAGCAATCTAGAAAAGACAACAAATCACAGTCGGCCGTGGAATCGATGACTTGATCGATACGGGGCAAGGCGAAGGGGTCTTTCGGGCACACCTTGTTCAGGCTGGTGTAGTCGATACACATGCACCAAGTCTTGTTCTTCTTCAGCACCAGGACTAGGTTCGCCAACCAGTCCGGGTGGTACACTTCCATGATGAACCCGGCTACAAGGAGCCTGGTGATCTCATCCCTGATTATATTTCTCTTCTCCTCCGCGAACCGGCACAGAGGTTGCTTGACCGGCTTGGCGTCCGGCCGCACATGAAGTGAGTGCTTGGCGAACTCCCTCGGCACACCCGGCATGTCCTTGGGGGACCATGCAAAGATATCCCGATTCTCATGGAGGAAGTCGACGAGCGCGCCTTCCTATTTGCTGTCCAAGCCGGCACCAATGGTGACGAACTTAGTCGGGTCGGAGGGGTCGAGCAGAATCCTCTTTGTGTCCTTTGCCGGCTGGAAATTTCCTTCTCCAGCCGGTTTGCTGCTAGCCGGCATGTCCTGTTGGGCCATGGCCACGTTGCGCATGATCACACGCTTCTCATCGGCTATGATGAGGGCCTCTGCCAGCTTGGAACCGGCTGAGGCGCACTCCATTGACCGCCTAAAGCAGCCGGCGATGGTGATCACGCCGCGGGGTCCCGGCATCTTCGTATTGAGGTACGCGTAGTGGGGGACGGCCATGAACTTGGCGAGGGCGGGGCGCCCGAGGAGAGCATGGTAGGAGCTCGTCAGGTTTAGCACCTCGAACCAGATTGGTTCGTGGCGGAAGTTCTCCTCGGTCCCGAAGATGACGTCCAGCTGGATTTTCCCCAGCGGGGCACAGGCTGGCACAGGCAGTACGCCGTGGAACGTCGTGGTAGTCGGGCGCAGGTCGCTTTCGCGAATGCCCAGCTTCTCCAGCGAGGACTGGTAGAGGAGGTTGATGTTGCTGCCTCCGTCGATGAGAACGCGCGAGAATCGGCAGGTACGCGCGTTGGAGACGATGAGGGGGTCGAGCACCATAGCGTAGCCCCCGGGAGTCGGCAGCTGCTCCGGCTGATCTGCACGGCTCCAGGTGATGGGGATTTCTAACCAGTTCAGGTACTGGGGGACCGGAGAGACGATGGCATTGACCTCCTTGGAGCATCGCCTGCGGCTGTGCTTGTCGTCCTGCTCCATCTCGAAGATGTGGTAGGCAGCGTGCGGCTGTGGGTAGCCGTTGTTGTTGTTGCCGCTGTTACCATCATTGCCGGCCTCCCTAGCCGGTGGTGGAGGTCCACCAGGAGGGGGAGGAGGGAGATGAGGCCGGTTACCCTGGTCTTTTAACTGGTGGGTCCAGCTGCAGTTCCGGGTGGTGTGCGTAGCCGGTTTGAAGGGACCGCTATGCCACTTGCACGGGCCGTCAAACATCTGGTCGAAGGTGAGCCGTGGCTTCTGCCTCCTTGCGTTGTTAGCCGGTGCATCGGGCGCACCCTCCATAGCATTGACCTGTCGCACGTGGTAGCGGGGCTTCTGTTGCCCGGCTTGGCGGTCCCCATTGAACCGGTTGTCGTTGCCGTGGCGCCTGGAGGATCCGGCTTCGCTAGCCGGATTGCCTGGACGGTCGCGAGCCGGCTCCGTAGGAGTCGGACGCCCGTCGGCATTTACTCGGAGGGGCTTCTTCATGGCGGCATCCGCCATGGCGTACTGGTTCGCAACCGTCATGAGCTCCGCCATGGTTTTTGTCTCGTCACACAATAGCCGGTGGCGAAGCATGGTGCCTTCTCGGCAACCCTCGATGAAGAAGCAGATGGCCTGGCTCTCCAGGATGCCCTCATAGTGTTGCGTAGCTCCGTCCACTTGGCGAGGTATTTGCGGTCGGTCTCGCGGTCACCTTGGACGCACAAGGACAGGTCGCGTGGGCGCCCCGGACGCTTGTACGTGCCGTTGAAGTTGCGGACGAATACTTTCTCGAAGTCTGGCCAGGCGTTGATGCTATTGGGCGCAAGACTGTTGAGCCACGTTCTTGCCGACCCAGTTAGCATGAGAGGGACGTAGCGCACGGCTATGTGCTTGTTCCCATGGGCGATGCCGACTGTCGTAGCATAGTCGGTCAGCCAATCTTCCGGTTTCATGCTGCTGTCGTACTTGGGGGTGTCCCTAGGCAGGGAGAACTTATCCGGAAACGGCTCGTTCCGGATGCGGGGTCCGAAACAAACCGGGCCGGTAGAATCTTCCTCCTCCATGACGCGCGCTTGACCGAGGAGCTCGATGCGGTCACGGGCATCCGGACAATCCGGGTTGGGCGCTCCTACCCGGCCCGAGAGACGGGATCCGGCTGGTCTGGGCACTCCGGTTGGTGGAAGGGGAGGCGGCAGGTTACTGTTCACCATCTGCTCCTGGCGCGGCTGGCCCCTGTTGCCAGAGCTGCGACGCCTGCTGTGGGCCTTAGCCGGCTGAGGGAGGACGCCTGCTGGGTGTCGCGCGCGCGCGCTGCTGGTGCAGCTTGCTCCCCCTGGAGTAGCTGGGGTCCTCCTGCATCTGCCGGTTGGCGTCGGCCTGCTCGCCCGTGATGCGGAGGACCTCCTGCACGCGAGCATGCTGGAGAGCTTGCTCCTCGCCCTCCAGACTGGGCAGTTCTTCTGCTGCGGCCCGTGCCGCGTGCAGGTTCTTGATGGGTGTGCTGTAGGTGGGCCATATGAGGGCGGGTGCGGGATCCGGCTCCCCATCCTTTTCCATCCTACCGCCTAGGCTTTCGCCGGTAGGCCGGAGTGAAGCTGCGCGCTGCGTCGTTACTGCCGGATGATCTCGAGTTGCTTGCGGGCTGCTGCTAGCTCAATGGCCTCCTGGAGGAGGATCTGTCTCTCCATGGCGAAGTTGGCCTCCTTTTCCTCCGGGTTATCCCCGAGGTTGACCGGTGTCTGGAGCCGATCAATGGCATCCTCCACCGGGTTCCGAGGCTGCAGAGGGGCAGAAGTCCCAACCTCGTCTGCGCCTCGCTCCCGTGGCTGGCGGGGGTGAGAGCTGGAGCCGGCCATCATGACCTCCACGCCGCAGGGTGCGACGGAGGTGCCACCGCCCGGATGCGGCAGCCCCGCGAGAGAGACGATTTCCCTGGGGAAATGCTCCGGAACGATGGCGACGTAGACAGGGAGGTCGCCAAATAGCAGGACGGTGCCATTCGCCGGGAAGGAGGTTCCAGCGAAGCAGGAAGCGTTGTCGATGATGCAGTCAAATTTGCCAAGCATGAGCACCAGGCCAGAGGCCACGCGCTCACCGGCTGAAGTGCGGGGTCCCGTGCGGAACGTGACTCTGGTCAAAGCCATCTTGCCCCACGGTGGGCGCCAACTGTCGTTGTATTGGGAACGGCAGTACCTAAGGAGGTTAGATAGGGGTGTGGGGACTAGCAGGGAAGCTATCGACGGCGTCCGCAGGCGAGATTGGATACAAGCAAGCGTAGCTGGACGCAAGAAGTACCCAGGTAAGCCCCTACTCCTGCCGAGTCTGACTATCAGGGATACACGAACTACAAGTGCTCCTCGAGCCGTATTCTCTAGCTACTGCCTTAAATGCAATGAAAAAAATCCTTTCTACTGAGGCCTTGCCTCTCCTTATATAGGCAGAGAGGCAACGGTCTCACTGGCCGATCCGACTGGCAGGCCCCACATGCGGGTCCTAGCCGGCTGGTCATCTACAGTGTCCGGCATGGTATGTCTCATCGGAGTATAAGCGGTATGGCTATCGTAGGCACAGTGGGCGCCGTGCGAGCCCGTCGTCGGCATCGGACCACTGTTCCTGCGTCATCCCCGTGAAGTCTTCGGTATGGCCGGGTGTTTCCCAGTCTTGTCATCGTACAGGGCGAACCGTGCACTGATACGCACGTCATCCTGTCTCACTAATTGGGTCCAACTACGTCACCGTAGCCGGCTACTTCTTGCTGATCCGGCTACCGTGTGATAGCCGGCATGTCTTGCCTTGTCCGGCTGCACCTGGTCAGCCGGACGCGATCCGATTGCTTGGTTTCTTGTCCGGTTGGGGTACCTGGGGATCATCCCCCTTACATAGTTAGAAGCGTAGTATCCTTCTCCTTTGACCGTGAGATCATATTAATTACTATCTACCGAGGCTACTTTGAATACATCAAACGTCATGATCGTAACTGGGTGACTATAATAGTGCATATTGGGTAGTCTAGAGGAATATTTGAGGCCTACGTATCAAGAGAGGGATTTGTTCACCGATGTGACGGGAATATACACACGACCGACTCGATGAGATTATATCTAAAATGTTGCAACGTGTGACTAGGTCACGGATATGGAATATCACAGGAACAAGTAAAACATCATTTGTCAGTAACGAGATTGAACTAGGTATAGTGATACTGTTTCGATCAGATCTCAGACAAGTCACTCTCTAAGTAACAAAGGGAATTGGATTTGATGTTTACAGTTCAAATGACATTAACAATCATGGAATGCACAGGGGTCATTATGGGCATCTCGGTCCCGCTAATGATCATTGATAAGGAGAGGTGTATCGATATCATGTATGTGTCATTCCCGAGCCATTGGGGTAACACGCTTAATGGTACGATGATGCTTGGAGATCATTATGGAGTTCTCGAAATCAGATGATGAGAGAGAAGATAAAATCGGAAGAGTTCCTTGAGAGAACTAGAATCATTCCGGGAGGATCCAAAGTTGTTCGAAGTGAACCGAAAGGTGTTTCGAGTCAAACGAGATTTTATAATATGTATTTCATATTAATTAATGTAATTAATGTTAAAAAAATATTTAAAATTAAATTTGAGGGGAAATTTCCACTAATGGGCCAAGTTCCTAAAGGGAACTAGGCCCATGAGGGAAACCACCGAAGGAGGGGGGCGCCGCCCTAGGAGGGGCGGGTGTGCCTTGGCCACGTGGGGCCCATGGCACCCATGGATGGCCATCCACCCCCTCTCTGTATCCTTGTTTAGTCCCACATGGGAAACCCTTGGTGGAGAGTACACCCATCCGCCTATAAAGGGGTGCCAATGGGTAGGAATAAAGACAACAAATCCAATAATTCTTTGAGGCATTTTCCTCGGGGAACAAATCTCTCTCTATCTCTCTCGTTGCTTCTTATGATGGTGCGGTCCCTGGAAGAACTGCACATGCAAGAGATGACACACCTACAGCACGCCGTTGCGCTATAGGGATTCTAGCCAGAGGATATACTTCCGCACTCTCGGCAGGGATTAGAGAACCGGAGGTTGTCATCATACATTGTATGTGTGCGAAACCACGAGGGTGTTGCCACTTGTGTCACCTTGTATGTCGTGAGCTGGACAATTGCATGATGGAGAAAGGGGTGACTTTCGAGGAGCTTTGCAACCTTGAGGTCGGCTATGAGTACGACTACATCATCCACGTTCCCCTCGGAACATTAACCACTTTCAGACTACAAGGGTATGAATCTGTAACCTATCTGTTATAGCATTACTCCTAGATGTGTTTACGTAGGAATTTTTTGTTTTCTGCCCAAGAACCCCTTCAGTGGTATCATAGCCGATCTATAAGTAGTAATATTTGTATGTCCAGAACACACATGGTTGTGCGGCCATTGATCCTATAGTTGTTACCCTCCAACGTGTGTTTGCATATATCGCGACATTGTTTGATGAAGCGGCTCGGACCGACCTTACGCGTAATCTTAAGCGAGACTGGTTCCATGCTCAACAAAAGTGGCTAGCTGATACATTGCAAATGTATCTATAATTTTTGATGTTCCATGCTTGGTTTTATCCACTTTCATGTGTTTTGTCCACACTTTGGAGTACTTTTCATATGATTTCTTGGACTAACCTATTAACTAGAGCCACAGTACCAGCTGCCTGTTTTCTACTGTTTTTGGTTCTAGGAAAGTCAGAAAATGCATATTCTCGGAATTGGACGGGACAAAAGTCAAAGTGCCTATTTTTCCGGAAGTCATCAGATGCCAGAATACGAGACGGAGAAGGGCTGGGGGCCGGCCACACCACGTGGCCGCGCGGCCAGGCCTAGCCCGTGTCAGGGGGTGGTCTGGCCGACCCCAGCACCCCCTCGGCCTCTCCTTCCGCCTATAAGATGCCCTCGGGACGAAAACCCTAAGTACCCGATCAAAAATCCACGAAAGAGTCTGTAGTCACCGTCATCTCCATCCCTAGATCAGGAGGGATCTGAAGCTCTTCCCGGCACCCTGTCGGAGAGGGGATTTCACCCTGGAGGCCTTCTTCATCACCATGCAAGCCTCCGGTGTGATGCTTGAGTAGTTCATCTCTGGACTAAGGGTCCATGTGGTAGCTAGATGGCTGGTTCTCCTCCTTTGTGCTTTCATGTCTAGATCTTGTGAGCTCCATTCATAATCAAGATCATCTATTTGTAATTCTGCATGTTGTGTTTGCGGGGATCCGATGGATATTGAGATGCTATTTCAGATTGATTATTGATTCTATCATGTCTTTGTTATTTGTGATCTTGCATGCTTTCCGTTGTTAGTAGCTATCTTGGCCAAGTAGATGCTAGCAACTCCAAGAGTTAGTATTTATGCTCGATAGTGGGTCCATGCCTCCGTAACTGGGAAGTGATGTAAAATCTCTAAGGTACTAGATGTGCTATTGCTACTAGGGAGAAAACAACAATCCTTTGTTCCTAGAACAATCGTATTCTTTACTTTACACGCAGTTCATAAAGCAATTAATCTGTTGCTTGCAACTTAATACTGGAGGGGGTTCGGATGATAACCTGAAGGTGGATTATTAGTCATAGATGCAGTTGGATGGCAGTCTATGTATAATGTTGTAATGCCCAATCAAGTCTCAAAGGAGTCAAGATGATTAGTATATGCATGTATTGCTTTCTCGATGTTTGTCAATTGCCCCACTATAATTTGTTCACCCAGCATGTTATCTATCTAAGGAGAGCCACCTCTAGTGAACGATGGTTCCCGGTCCTTGTCTTTTACATTCAATCTATAATTTTTTACTGCTTTGTGTTTACTTTCTACAAACTATTACTTCTTTCCATTCGATAAGTTTAATCCTTTATTTTCCGCAAAACACGGTGAGATTGATAACCTCATCGCAAGTTGGGGACAAAGTTCTGTGGTTGTGTTGTGCAGGTCTCCACGTTGCTACTAGCACCAGTAGCGCGCCCTGCCAAGGCTTAGCTAGCAACACCTTTGGGGTGTTTCCTTGCTCCTACTAGTTCGATTAAACCTTGGTTTCATAACTGAGGGAAACTTGTTGATGTGCTCATCATACCTTCCTCTTGGGGTTCCCAACAAGCTCTACATCAACACCGCACCAACACTTTTCTGGCGCCATACACTGAGCCATCACAGGCCAGGCCTGGCCGCGCGACCAGGTGGTGTGGCCGGCCCCCAGCCCTTCTCTGTCTCGTATTCTAGCATTTGATGACTTCCAGAAAAATAGGCACTTTGGCTTTTGTCCCGTCCAATTCCGAGAATATTTATTTTCTGACTTTCCTGGAACCAAAAACAGCAGAAAACAGGTAGCTGGCACTGTGGGGTCATGCCTCTGGTAATCTGGGGAAGTGACAGAAATCTCTAAGGTACTAGATGTGCTATTGCTACTAGGGAGAGAACAACAATCCTTTGTTCATAGAACAATCATATTGTTTACTTTACACGCAATTCGTAAAGCAATAATTTGTTGCTTGCAACTTAATACTGGAGGGGGTTCGGATGATAACCTGAAGGTGGATTATTAGTCATAGATGCAGTTGGATGGCGGTCTATATATAATGTTGTAATTCCCAATCAAGTTTTCAAAGGAGTCAAGATGATTAGTATATGCATGTATTGCTTTCTCGATGTTTGCCAATTGCCCTGCTGTAATTTGTTCACCCAGCTTGTTATCTATCTTAAGGAGAGCCACCTCTAGTGAACTATGGATCCCGGTCCTTTCTTTTACATACAATCTATAAATTGTCTACTACTTTGTGTTTACTTTCTCCAAACTATTACTTCCCTCCATTCGATACGTTTAATCCTTTGTTTTCAGCAAAACCGGTGAGATTGACAACCTCATCGCAAGTTGGGGACAGAGTTCTGTGGTTGTGTTGTGCAGGTCTCCACGTTCTTTCACGTTAGTCGCCTAGTGCCATCGTTCAGCTAGCTACACCTTTGGGGTGTTTCCTTGCTCCTACTGGATTGATAACCTTGGTTTCGTACTGAGGGAAAACTTGCTGATGTGCTCATCATACCTTCCGCTTGGGGTTCCCCAACGAGCTCGATATATTTTGCGCCATCAAGCATATTTTCTGGCGCCATTGCCGGGGAGTCAAGGACATCTTCACAAGGGGAGTCCCTCATAACCAATCTCTTTACTTTGTTATTTTTGTTTTGCTTAGTTCCTTTTTGTTTTGTTTGCTTGTTTCTTTATCAAAAATAAAAAAAAATAGTTTTACTAGTTTGCTTTCTTATTTGAAAACCCAAAAAATGACTACTCTTGAAAACACTAAGTTGTGTGACTTCACTAGCACCAACAACAATGATTTTATGAGCACACTTATTGCTCCACCTGCGCCTGAAGATACTTTCTTTGAGATAAAACCTGCTTTGCTCAATCTTGTTATGAGAGAACAATTTTCTGGTATTGGTAATGAAGATGCTGCTGCCCATCTAAATAACTTTGTTGAACTTTGTGAGATGCAAAAGCATAGGGATGTAGATGGTGATATTATTAAGCTGAAATTGTTTCCTTTCTCTTTGAGAGGAAAAGCTAAAGAATGGTTGAATTCCTTAACTAAGAATAGTATTGATTCTTGGACTAAGTGCAAAGATGCTTTCATTGGAAAATACTATCCTCCTGCTAAGGTTATATCTATGAGAAGTGAAATAATGAAGTTTAAACAATCTGATAATGAGCATGGTTCTCAAGCTTGGGAAAGAATGAAATAGTTGGTAAAGAATTGTCCCACTCATGGACTGACTGCTTGGATGATCATCCAAAAAAATTATGCAGGATTGAACTATTCTTCAAGGAACCTATTGGACTATGTTGCTGGAGGTATCTTTATGACCATCACTTTGGGTGCTGCAACAAAACTTCTGGATAATATGATGGTTAATTATTCTTAATGGCATACTAAGAGAGCTCCACAAGGTAGGAAGGTAAATTCTGTAGAGGAAACTTCCTCCTTGAGTGATAAGATTGATATTATTATGTCTATGCTTGTGAATGGGAAAGCCCATATTGATCCAAATAATGTTCCTTTAGCTTCTTTGGTTGCTCAAGAGGAGCAAGTTGATTTGAACTTCATAAGAAATAACAACTTTGGCAATAATGCTTATAGGAATAATTTTGGTAACAACAATTATAAGCCATATCCTCCCAACAATGGTAATGCTTATGGAAGTTCCTACAACAATAATAGGAGTGCACCCTCTGAACTTGAAGTTATGCTTAAAGACTTTATTAGTAAACAAAGCTTTCAATAAAACTATTGAGGAAAAACTCTCTAATGTTGAAAGAAATATAGCATCTTTGGCTGAAGCTCAATCTTCTTTGAATAAAATGGCTGCTAAACCTGAAACTAATGATAATCCCTTTGCAGCTACTAATGCTATACAAGTAAGAATTGATGAAAATGTTAGACTATTAGCTGAATTACATGCTAAGTGGGAAAGAGAAGATGAAATTGCTGGAAACATTAGTGTTTCTACTATTACCACCACTAGTGTTGAGGCTAGTAATAGTTCTACTACTTTAGATGATATCCAGCCGCGATCATGTCGACTTCCTCGCGGTCCTTGTAACCACGCATCCGGCATTTTCTTTAGTGATCACGTCTGCGACCGAGGTCATCATCGTCATCTGAGTGGACGCGGTTTTTCACCGAGTCCTCTCCATCGGCCCACCTGTTCGCGATCTCCATCAGGTGGTTGATTGTTTTGGGATTTGAGCGACCCAGCTCCTCTCTGAGCTCTCTACGGTGCACGCCGCCATTGAACGTGTCGATTGCGTGGTCCTCAGAGATGTCTTCTGCGGATTTTTTGATGATGGACCATCTCTGGATGTATGAGCGTAGCGTCTCGCCAGTCTTTTGGTAGCAGCCTCTTAATTCTTCGATTGATGCGGGCCTTTTGTAAGTGCCCTTGAAGTTTCCGAAGCTGTAAACCAGCTCTTCCCAGCTGCGAATCGATCCGCTCGGGAGGTTGTTGAGCCACACACAAGCGGCACCTTGCAGCTGTAGCTGGAGGCATTGCATTGCCATGTTCGTGGTTCCTCCATGCAGCCTGACGGAGGAAATTTGATCCTCTAGCCAGATCTTCGAGTCCTGGAGGGCGTCGAATTTCGGGTTCTCCAATGGGAGTTTGAATCCTTTTGGCATTCTCTTTTGCCGTATGGCTCTTCTGAAGCAGCTGGCACCGCAAAGCTCTATCCCATCATCTTCCGTGTTAGTCGAATGGGCACGCCTCGCGCATCTTGTCGACTTTGCGCTGCATGATGTCATCACGCGCGTCGTAGTCATAATCATGAGCGGCGTCATCGCGACAAGTCATGACTGTCGTCGCTGGAGGAGGGTGAAGAGTAGCGCTTGGCCAGAGCCTTGTTTTTCTTTGGCTCCAACGCTAGATCCTTGATGAGGGAAGCTTCGACTAGTCCTAGGCCTGCGATCGTAGATTGGTGCATGGCGGCCCATGGGTCCCCAGCTGGTGGCTGGTGTTGAGCAGGTACATGGTGGCCGTTGTTACCGCTGCTTGCGGTGTTTTTGGGAGCACATTGCCCCGCGTATCCACCGTCATAGATGAGAAGTCAAGGACTCATGCGGCCTCTTCTCGCTCCTTATCGGTGAGGTGAGCCAGTCGAGAACGTCTCTTGGCGGCTGTATGATCGTTACCCTTGGAGGAGGATCCTCCAGTGGAAGAGAGCTGAGCTCGCCGAAGGTTCGACTCATCCGCCGCCCTCCTGCGCGCATCGATCTGGGCGATTACTTGTTGCTGGCGCTTGAATTCCTCCTTGAGCAGCCAGTGATAACCCATCAATATGTCTTGTGATGAGTTTGGTAGCAGGGGGTTGCCCCGCAGGGCTTCTCAGCAGCGAGCCCACTCGACGTCGTTGAGCTTGATCAACACGCGCTCTTGAGTATGTTTATTCGCAGTAAGATGCGGATGACCTTCCGGCCCGTTGTTGGTGGGTGCTCCGTTGGAGGGACCACCGTTCGCGACTGGGATACCACCGCCGGTACCGTGCTGTCCCAAGTGTCGCCGTTGTTGCCTGTGTTGATGATGGTGCACATGTAATGGTTGGGGAAGCTGTTTCTTCCACAGCTTTCAGATCCGGAGCTGTAGGCTCCATCTTCTATTGTCAGATCGCCCTAATCGGACTCGCGACTATTGTCACTGTCCGTATTCCCGACTGTTGTCAGGGCATTGAGTTCGCTCAGGGTGTCGATCGGCGGGGGAAACCACGATGCAGGAGCAATCACACGAACCTTCGGATGATCAGGGAGACTAGGTGTGCCCAACCGACCAACTTGGAAGCGTAAGCTCACGATCGCCAGGCCGATCCCATCGCCCACTAACTCAAAATCCAGGCGAGTGGCTGGTGTGTGGATGGTGAAGTCGAAGGCACCGAAGAGGAGGCGAGTCTCCGCTGCTATAGAGTCATAGATCGCGGTTGATGGTGCTGAGGAAGCCACAATATTATCACTCCCTTTTCCCATAGATGGCGCCAATTGACGAGGGGTTAACTCATCAATGACCATCGTAGATGGACTTAGGTTCGAGGAAGTGGGGAGCGCTGGAGGCATCGATCGGCTAGCAAACAAGCACATAGGGACACAAGGTTTACCCAAGTTCAGGCCTTGTAGAGGACCCTACTCCTGCTTGTATGCTCTTGGAATTATCGAGGAGTCGAAAGTTTACAGGGGGTGCACAGATGCAATCTGGCGATGGTGCAGAAACTAGGGTTGTGGATTGTCCTCCTCGCCGCCCATCCTAGCCTTTATATAGATAGGCTAGGTCTTGGGATAGCAGGCTGAGTCGGTTACAGATTAGGGTTTTCCCTTTAAACTTCTATCTTAAGTTTGTCGTGTGCTGCAAGCAGTCAAAGTCTCACTACTAGGGAAAATCCTACTGGAGGCGCATATGAAAGTCCATTAGAGTCGCATTGTCGATGCGACTCGAGTTCCGCGACTCAAGTATTTGTTACCCGAGTCGCATACGAGATGCGCCTCCTATAACCTATATATGCGAGGCGCATATCAATATGCACCTCCGATATATAGGAGGCACATCACATATGCGACTCTAATATGTATTAGATATGCGCCTCCCATAAGATTACATATGCGCCTCTAACATGGTCACATATGCGACTCAAATATCAATTTCGAATTTTAAATTTTACAGACCCACAATACAGTCCAGAATACACAGTATACAGGTATTATACAGTCAATAACAGTATAAACAGCACATAATTTTCAGAAAGTTGCATCACACATTAACACTAATACAAGTACATCACTAATACAATTATATCACACATCAACTTGAATTAATCCGCGACATACGAGAGTTCACACATCAACTAACTAGAGCATACATCACACACACAACACTAAGTTCACATCTCCCGGGGGACCGATCGAGTACAAGTTCACAATCGCATTACAACTACATGCACGGCGGAGCTCTCTAGCTATCTAGGTCAAGTAGAGCACACAACCTACTATAATGAAGAGCAATGTGGTGATCACAACGAAGTTCCTCCACTTCTTCCTCCCATGCTTCCTCCACTTCTCTTCCGCCACCTCTCTACTCTTGTAGCCTTTGTAGCTGTTGCCCGAGAATTCGTTCACTTGCTTCTGGCAGTCCTTCCACTCCTCGTACACGCCTAGAACCTTGTCGGCGTACACGACATAGCACTTCTTTGCCATCTCCTATACATAAGATAGATGATATTATCTATGTCAGTGCAAAGCAATAGCAGTTCACAAGATAAGATCATGCATATATATATGGGTGCAACAAGATGTAAGAAATCACGTTCTAATCATCGGCATTTCGAAGAAAGACAAAAAAAGCAAACCAAGAATGACATGCATTAGTGCCTCATACTTAGGTTGGGCATGGAAATAACAATGCTCGCTGTTTGATCTCGTGTGGCAAGTAGAGTATATGCCCAAATTACTAGTCTACTTGGCACACGAGATCAAACAGCGGCATAGTCATACACATGACGCCACAACACGTTCTAATCATCGGCATTTCAAAGAAAGACCAAAAAAGCAATCCAAGAATGACTTGCATTAGTGCCTCATACTTAGGTTGGGCATGGAAATAACAATGCTCGTTGTTTGATCTTGTGCGGCAAGTAGAGTATATGCCCAAATTACTAGTCTACTTGGCACACGAGATCAAACAGTGGCATAGTAATACACATGACGCCACAACATGTTCTAATCATCGGCATTTCGAAGAAAGACCAAAAAAAGCAAACCAAGAATGACTTGGATTCGTGCCTCATACTATTCATATCGCCAAAGACAAAACAAGAGAAATACTTCCACGATTCATATAGCATGGGCATGTTATGTCCAATGGTAAAGCAAGGAAAGGATTCGGTCTCCATGACAATGACTCATTTCGAGTTTGGTGTGTCGAAAGGAGTCGTTGTCGTGGACCCAGAACCCTTTTGGCCTACCATTGAACATATTATGTCTTATGTATATGAATCTCGAAAATATCTTTCCACTTTTGACTTTGGGGCTACGAGATGAAATAGTTTATCATTTCATTATATCGCCAAAGACGAATAGTGAAGTAATGTATTTCTTCCTTTCGACTTTGGGGCTACAATGAGATATTTGAAACTACATTAAATTCATGCTATCTAATCTATTCGTATCGCCAAAGACAAAAGAAGAGAAATACTTCCACGATTCATATAGCATGGGCATGATATGTCTAGCGGCAAACCAAGGAAAGGATTTGGTCTCCACGACAACGACTCATTTCGAGTTTGGTGTGTCTAAAGGAGTCGTTGTCGTGGACCCAGAATCCTTTCCTTGGCTTGCCGCTAAACATATTATGTCTTATGTATATGAATCTCGAAAATATTTGTCCTCTTCGACTTTGGGGCTACGAGATGAAATAGTTTATCATTTCATTATATCACCATGAAAGGAAAGAAATCATTCCACGATTCATATAACAATGTCGCCAATGCTATACGAATAGTGAAGCAATGTCTTTCCTTTCGACTTTGAGGCTACAATGAGATATTTGAAACTAAATACTTCACCATTTTATTTAATTCACGCTATCTAATCTATTCGTATCGCCAAAGACAAAAGAAGAGAAATACTTCCACGATTCATATAGCATGGGCATGATATGTCGAGCGGTAAACCAAAGAAAGGATTCGGTCTCCACGGCAATGACTCATTTCGAGTTTGGTGTGTCGAAAGGAGTCGTTGACACGTGGACCTAGAACCCTTTCTTTGGCTTGCCGCTCAACATATTATGTCTTATGTATATGAACCTCGAAAATATTTTTCCTCTTTCGACTTTGGGGCTACGAGATGAAATAGTTGCCTCATACTTAGGTTGGGCACGGAAAATGACAATGTCGCTGATGGATCTGGTGCGGCAAGTAGAGTATATGCACAAACCTCTAGTCTACTTGGCACACCAGATCCAGCAATGGCATGGCCATGCAGATGACGCCACAACACATTTTAATCATCGGCATTTCAAAGAAAGACAAAGAAAGCAAACCACAAGAAGTAGGGCGGAAATAACGAATGAAAAGCAACAAGCACTTAAAATAGTTCATAACACAAATAACTAGCTAGTGTCGCTCACAATCAAGTTCAACGGTTGATGAAACATACTCTAGAGGTTTTGCTAGGCAAGTTTAACATAGTGATAAGAGGTTACAACATGAGTTCGGAACTAAAAGCTAGCTACCCAGGCAATGCAATCATCAAGACTTCTTCTGCTGTTGAGTCAGCTTTAGGGGGGCATTGATGAAGCCCGGCCGAGTTTTCGCCATCTACATGAACGTCCTGCGGTCACCCTGCTGCGCTAAGCGTTCGTCTATCTCCCTGTTGGGCAGTGTATGGCCGCCGTAGAAGAGGCCCCCAGATTTCATGACTCCCTGGTGCACGATTGTCGCGAGATCCTCCTAGATGTCGAAGATGTGCTGCCTGAGGTTGCGATCATGTATTGTTGCAAGCCTTTCAGCCCACTTCGTGAGGTCAGATGGCATCTTTTTGCTCTCCATGTCATTGAAGAACGCCTTCATGTGGTAAATGGCGTACAAGGCATCCTTCCTGCTGCCAGATGGCTGCTTGACGCAGGCAAACTTGGTGTTGTGGCGGAACACGTGTGCGCCGAACTTCACATATGGCGTTGTCGGTTTGATGCCTCCCGCTGCGATGTAGCCGGTGAGAGCACCATCAAGAATGTTCTTGATATTGGTGTAGTTTTTTGGGTGCGCACTGTTTGAGTCGAGGTACACGGCTGTTGAGTGTTTCAAATTCAAGCATATGAGCATGCAGCATGTCTGATCATCCTCCGTGATGGGATGGTAGGGAAGGAGAATCACATCCTTGTCCGAGTATGTTTGCAGGAAGGTTGAGAGGTAGTCGGTCGCGAGCACTATGTTCTCGGCATCTTTCAGGACGATGTCCCACATGAAATAGGGATCCACTATCTGGATACCCGGGATCTTGTCTCTGGTGATCTGCATGGCCATATTGAGGGAGAATAGCCAGACCAGGGTATTGTGCAGTCAGAACCCGTTCAACATGTCGAAGATGTCGGAATGCCGCAGGTAGAAGATATCCTCGGGGGGTACACTGACGAAGCACGGCACAATAAGGCACCTTAGCCTTGAAAACGAGGTATGACTGATTGTTCTCACGAATGCGGTGCTCCTCAATTGTGAGACAGCTATAATGAAGATTGCGCATTTGAGAGCATGCGACCTCGAGCAATGAGTTACACATCATCGGTGTACCTGCCACGTGCTGCTGATTCCTGGCTTGCCCCGCAGGGCCGTCCTGAGCCCGGAGAACAAGATTTGGACCCCTGCTCCGGTCACCCTTAGGCTTCCTTTTGCGACCGCCCTTCTTCGGTCCCTTTGCGTTAGCCACCGCGTTCACCTCACCAATCACCTTATGAAGGGTGCTGGGGCTGATCAAAGGAACTGCTGGCCTCGGAGGCTCGGTGAAGGGGGCGGGTGGCGGCGTCTCTTGACTAGTTGGGAAGAGACGCACCTGGAAAGGGGGTTTCACCGGTGATGGTTGGGTATCGGCAACTTGATGTGTGCCTGATGGTCCCGGCTCATACCAATCAGAAAACCTTGTGTTAACGAACTGGTCGCCGAAGTTCGGATCAATTTCTCCATCATCATCGTAGGGATCCTATGCCATGTTGTCCAAGTCTTCCATCTCGAAGTCTTCATCATGCGCTGGCTGTGCTGGCTATGCTGCCTCTGGGGTGATGTTGAGCTGGTCCTCCGTCCCCAAACGGATCTAGCTCTTCGGCCATAGGTACAAGTAGGTGAAGCCGGTATTGAGGACCGCCGATGTCTCCTCATCATCCCATCCTTGAGGTTGAGAGGGAGGTTCCACTTGCTCGTAGTCCGGAAGCACCATACTGTATCTGACCCTCATCATGTCGGGTGGCATTATGACATTGTGCATTTTGCGGTTCTCCGGTTGAACGATAGTACCCTTGGCAACATCCTTCAACTGGCTGCCCACCCAGTGCATTAGAGTGCAAGGAGTGTCTCCCTGCAAAAGACATGTAGGTCGGGCGTCAGTAAAACAAAGATCAAGTCATCGGTGTGGTTAAGCCTCCCAACTCTCGCTTTAATTAGTTAGTTACCTTGAGGGCGTCGAACTCGGCCAAGGTCGAGGCACCGCCGCTGGCAGGATTGAGCATGCAAGTGGCGGAGTGGCTGCCTGATGGCACGGTGGTGCGGGCCGCAGCGGGCAAGTTAAGCTCCGGAGCTGGAGGAGTCTCCACCACCACCGGCCCCGCTAGAGCAGTCACCAGCGCCTCCGGCCGTGCCATGTTGTCCGATTGGGCGCTGTCGAGGTTGGGAACCGGTGACGGCCCTCGTTTACCACCCTTCTACCACTTGATGTACTTTTCCATGTAGGCGGGAAGGATGGTGTTGAGCTTATCGTTCATTTGTGTCTGGACTTGTGCCTGGACTTGTGTATGAACTTGTTCTTGGAACTTTGTCTCGACAGCCGACACAACCTGCTTCATGGCATCTTGGACTATATTGGGAAAGGCTTCCACCTGTTCCCTTATGTGTCTTACCTCGACGCTTTCGGCCTGCCTCCTGCCCTTCCGCTCCGTGGTGCCATGGTACTTGGACCATGTTATGCCGCCAAAGCTGACCACACGACCAGCCGATGACGGGGCCGCCAGGGGCTCGACATTCTTGGTCCAGTTCAGCGCCTTGTTAAAAGTGGTGTCCCACTAGGTGACAGGCGCCGACCCCTGGGATGAGGACCTCCTACACTCCTCGTCCTGCACACAAGGAACGCGAAGCATTTGATCAGAAAACTGGACTTCATTAATTAATCTTGAACGCAATTAATCGACTTGCATGCAAACTACTTACATATTTTCTCATGAAGTCCGTCACCTTCGTAGCGAAGGGGCCGACGGGCTCCGAGGAATAATCAGAACTCCCTTTCGGCTTGGCAAACCGGGCCCTAACAAAGTGCTTTTCCTGCGGCTCTTTTATGTCGTCAAAGGGAGGTGTCAACCCCTTTGCACGAGCGTCGACGTCCTCCTTCTCCCATTTGGGAATCGCAGCTCTATAACCGCCAGAGCCGAGATGGTTGGTACCAATGTTCTTCTCGTACAACTCCTTGAAGTACTGACTCTTGGCCTTGCCCATGGCGGATTCACATCTGGCCTTGAAGACCTTTAAGTGTTCTTCCGTGACCAGAGGCTCCTTCTTGACGACCTCCGAATAACTTAGCTCGTCCTCGAAAATCAGCTTCTTCACCCGGGCCTTCCAATTTGACAAGGCCTGGGTCATCTTCTTGAGGGCGTACTTGTTCACCGGATTCCCTTTGAGATTGTCGTTATTGTACTTGTGTTCCTCATCACCCGGGAATGCGTATCTTGCGTGTAGCTTCCGGAAGAGTTGGATGCGGAAACCCCTGTTCTCTTTGTCCTTCAGGTTCTCCGTGTTGATCGTGATGGTGTTCCGGAGGATTGCCGAGAGCTGGTTTGAGTAACCCGCGACAAACTCGGCCGGCTCCAAAGGCGCACCTTCATCGTTCACGCTTGTGACGATGGACCTTTTGATGTCGACCACGATCGGGGCACGCTCCTTCCGGCCCTTCTTTGATGTGCTACCACCGTCCGTAGTAGCTTCACCGCCGCCATCAGTGGTAGTGGCGTCGCCATCCGTGTCCCCCATCTCCTCATCGCCCGATGACATATCCTCGTCCGCCTCCATCTCGTCGTCCCGCGGAACGAATTCCGGGTCCTCTTGGGATTCCATCTCCGCCTGCTGCTCCCAAAAGGACTTCTTGCTAGAAGGGCCCTGCTCCACCGACATTTCTAAACACACAAATAAATGGAACTAATATGCACAAAAATTCACAGAAAATTTCGGCATAACCTTTGCTAATTTTCTATGTCTAGGAGTGCCAGAAATTCGCCGGAACAGAAATGAATCAACATTCCGGTGAAACATTGGCAACTCAAAAAGAAAAACCTGCACAAAAAAGCCTAAATAGGCACAAACACAGCCATTTTGCTACCAGCATACATAAACACAGCCATTTTGGACCAGATGTACATCACAAAGAATAAGAACCAGATGTACTAGATGTACATCACAAAGAATAAGAACCATATGTACATCACAAAGAATAAGAACTAGATGTACATGTTGTAGTACCAGATGTACATGTTGTAGTATAAGCAGACGATATAAAATGCCCACTGCTTTTGGTTTCTGGACAGATGTACATGTTGTAGTACAAGTAGATGTACATGTTGTAGTACAAGCAGATGTACATGTTGTAGTACCAGATGTAATTGCCAATGTTACACGACTAAGAATGTGAAAAATAAAATGCCCACTGTTTTTGGTTTCTAGACAGCTACAGTCATTACTACTCTATGTTTTTATTATATTCAACTCCAAAACTGACCAATCTGTTCAAGTCAGTTTTTGTCCTGCTGCCTTGGAGAAGCATGTTGTTTGATAAACAATTTGAAAAAAAACATGGTGAATTGGTACTAAATCCAGTGCTCATAACTATCTGAATCCAGTGCACAAAACTATCTAAGCACCATATGGACAGAAAGAACCAATTAAAAATTCATCCATATGATGATGCTTCAACGCTGCTTAGTATATTGGATAAGATGGCTAGCATTGGTAAGATTCACACAAAAATACAATATTGATTTTGGTTCCAAGTTAAACACAGCAGGATTGGCTCTTCTGAAAATTCAAACACAACAAAGCTATCTGTTCAGAACTCAGGAAAACACCACGACACTTGACGCCACTAGATAACCTAGTAAAATACAAACTGTAGATAAGTAAGCCGCCTTAACGACATCTTCCGGGAGTATTTTAGGTGGCAGTTGCATAAGCATAATATTGCCCTTTTTATTATTATTGGCAAATGAAGGTGCATGCAAACCGGCAGGCAAATGAAGGTGCATGCGTGCTCCCTATTGTACTTGTACCTGCTGCTATTTCTGTTCTGGTGCTTGAATTGAATTGGCAGGGCTGTATTGAACCTTTTACGACCTAAGACCGAGAGAGAGACATGTAGCATAAGTGAGAAGTGGGCTCGCGGGATGAAAGGGACTACGGTGGGAAATAGTGGACGCACTCCTGTGGTTGGTGCATGGAATATGAACTTACCAACAGGACAAACTGGAAAAGACCGGTGTGCCTTTTCAATGGAACGCATACCAATTCTTCATTCTGCCCTAGCCACGCTAAAGGGTCTTTTGGTAATAAATTGGTTTTGGTCTAATAATCACTATTTTCCCAGTACCTCTCACGCCTAGTAATTGTTGTAGCCACTATGCTTTTCAGCATCAGAATATGAAGCTTAAAACTCCGGAAACCCTTAACACCATTCCCACATGCCACATACCACATGATTGCTTATATGAATTCTTTGTAATGTCCTTCTTTTATAAAGGTGCAAAGCAGAAACAGATTCAGCTTAATGCACCACAACAACCCAATAGGTTGAGCACATGTTGTGGCATTCCTCTTCTAGTCTACTCCCTCCGTTCTGAAATATTCTACATTCCAAAATTCGTTCATAGATAGGGAAATCATTGTGGCAATTCATCCAAGCTTAAAATATTCTACATTCCAAGCTTAAAATATTCTACATGTTGTGGCAATTTGTCCACAGACAAGGAAATATTCTACATTCCAAGCTTAAAATATTCTACATGTTGTGGCAATTCGTCCACAGACAAGGAAATCGAAACCTCAAGTTAACCCTAGATCACAGGGAGAGGGGAGAGGGGGGGAAGAGGGGTAGGGGAAGGGGATGGAGAGGGGAAGGGGTCACGCACCTCGATGACGGTGGACGGCGGGCACATACGGCGACAGGAAGGGGCGACGACGATGCGGCAGAGGAAGGGGCGGCGCGGGCGGGCTCCTCCTCCTGGGAGCGGGCGGGCTCCTCCTCCTCCTCTCCTCCTGGGCACGGCGGCGAGCGGGCTCCTCCTCCTCCTCCTCCTCCTGGGCACGGCGGCAGAGCAAAGGCAACGACGAGCGGCAGAGCGAAGGCGACGGTTGCAGAGTAGTCAAAGACTCAGTCGTCGATCCAGAGAAAAAGACTCGGTCGATCATAGACAGGTACCAGCTTATGCGAGGCGCATATTTGAAAATGCGCCTCGCATAAGTTTACGCGAGGCGCATTCTGGCCATATGCGCCTCGGCTATTTTTCACTACTAGTCAACTAGCGCGCTGCGCTGGTACCTGTCAACTAACAAACACTAGCCCACTAGTATTGACCCTTGTCCTGTTCTAAACCCTAGCCACCCAGGTTTGAATCCTGGGGGCAACATATTTTTGTAAAAAAAATTAAAGGCCATTTTCATGTAAAAACATTGTCCAAACACAAATAAACTATAAAATATACTGCAAAAAATTTAAAAATTCAAATATTGCCAAAACAACAAAAGTGAGTATTATGAATGTGTCTCGTCGATACATAATATTCTCAATGCAATATTATAACATACAAAAAATGATAATTATGAATGTTACGATACATAATAGTATGCCACACACACGACGGTTTTTGACAATGGTCGGAGCGCGCTAGCGTTTCTTGACAATGGTCGTCTTCTTGCCCTTCTTTGTCGTGGTTGCATAGGTTAGGACCGGGACGTCTTCACTACTTCTTTTGAACAGGAGTCCTTTCTTAGGTAGGGTTGTGGTGTACAGTGCTTGGTTGACGTATCCGTCTTCCATCTTCGGGTCGCCGTTCTGGTCAAAGTCTTGCTCATTGGCGACTCCGTCCATTCCGATGATGTTCCTTTTGCCTCTCCTGACAACAACCCGGCTAGGCTTTGACGGGTCTGTGATGTACCAGCATTGGTCGTGAAGGAGATATGCCCTAGAGGAAAATAAGAAATAGGTTTTTATTGTCATATCTCAATTAATTTATAGTAGTTTCATATTGTGCTATAACTGTGCCAAGTAGAAACATTGGTACAGGTGTGGTATGAAACAACAAAGTCCCTAGTAGCCTCTATTCATACTAGTTCGTTGGTCACGAAGATGATCTGGGTTTCAAGATCATGGGCATTTATGCCGACTGACAACAGGATCATATCATTAGAGAATGATGTGATTGGATATTCCTCGAAGGATTGCAACACCATCAAGTCATATAGTTCATTGTTGCAACAGCTATACCTAGACTCCTTCTCCTTAGACCATGAGCTCATATTACTCACTGTTTCCCGAGGCTGCTTAGATTGCATCAAGCGCCACTTGGTAATATAGTGGTTATAAAGATGTACGTTGGGTATTCCGAACGAACAGTAGATGACATGTGAATGCAAGACCGGGATTTGTTCACCCACATGACGGGTAAAGATATATACGGCCGGCTTGGTGAGATTACATCCATAAATGTTGCAACATGTGACTAGGTCACGGGGATGTAATATCACGGTAACAAGAAAACAGAACTTGTTATGAACGAGATTGAACAAGGTATGGGATACCAATGATCGGATCTCGGACAAGTCGTATCGAGAAACAAAAGGAAGAGGGTGCTACATTTAGCGGTTCAAACGACATTGTCATCAGGAATGCATAGGGGTCACATGGATATCCCTGGTCCCTCTGTTGATCATTGATTTAGATCATGTCTAGAGCATTCCCGAGCCCGTGAGAGGATACACTTAAGGGTACGATAAGAGCGATCATTCGTAAGACGGAATCACAGTAGAGAAAGAGAGAAAGCCGGAAATGTTCCGCGGAGAGATTCGAAGTTGTTCGGAGAAAGAATAAAGGAAAAGACCGGAAAAGTGTTTTCGGATAAATGAAAATTTAAATATACATTTATTATATGTTAATTGTGAATTAATATATTCGAAATAATATTTAAGTTCAGATTTATAAAGACAACTTTTTATTGGGCCAAATCCCAGAGGGAAAAGGCCTAGAAGAAAAGCTGCAGAAAAAGAAATGGAAAAAGAAAAATAGCCAGCCCCGTGGGCGGCAGATAACTGCCACCGCACAGGGCGGCGTGCAGCCAGGCCGCGCCAAGGCCTCAAGGCCCACCCAGGCCACAGGTGTAGGGTTCTGTAGAAGAAAACAAAAAATTTCTATCTACTCGAACACTAATACCAGGACCTATACTATGTAGACATATGTAACGAAGAAGAAAACAGTATTCATACCTTTGCAGACAGAGGCACGCCTTACGCAGGAAGGCGTATATTGATGAAGACGAGCAGCACCCCAAGTGTGGTGCCTCCGAAGTTCATCACACGTCCGGTGTAGGAGACGTCAACCAGACTCCGATCCAGCCGAGCAGCGGAAGAAGTAGATGCCGGATCGCTTGATCACACGACGGTAGTGTGAAGGTGGAGAACTCAACTACGAGGTCCTCCCCAATATTGCGGGGAAGTCCTGAGCAGATGAGAGAGAGAGAGAATGAGAGGAATGGGTGATCTCCAAGGGGAAGGGGGGCCCCTTTATATAGTGGGAGGGGGGCGCACCACCCAGGGGCCAGGCGGTGTGGGACTAATCCCCACACCCGCCGGCCAACTTGGGGCAGCCGCCGACCCTAGGTGGGCCCCACTGGGGCGGCCACCAGCCCTAGGCAGGCCGGCCCCCACTCCCCATGCGCCTTGCCCTATTGTGCCTCCCTTCGGGTGAGGCCCATTAGCAATATGGAGCCTTCAAAAATAAAATAAAATATATATTTAATTTTAATTCTCCAACTAACATTCAAATACACATATTATATTATTCCTTTACTCCGGAACACCTTCCAGACCCCTTCCAATCTCCATCGGATGTTACCGAAACTATTCTGGTTTCTCTCTCTCTATTTCTCATACGATAACGTCTACCCTAAGTGTCCCTACCCTTAAGCATGACATCCTTCGGTTCGGAAACACTCCAGACATGATAGAGACCACTCTCATATCAATGATCAACAGAGGGACCTGGATGGCCATGTGACCCCTGTGCGTTTCACGAATACAATCGCTCGAACCATGAGATAGTAGTTCCCCATTCCCTTTGTCATTCGATACCTAATTCATCCAAGACTTGATCTTCGGTATCTCCATACCTTAGTTCGATCTCGTTACCGATGAACTTGTTTTCTCGTTTTCATGTCGTTGCATTCCATGACCTAATCACATGCTTGCAAGCTTCATCAATGCAACGCCACCGAGATGGCCACATGTATCTGTCCATTACATGGACTAGACAAATCCTGGTCTTGATATGTACTCCTCTATGCATCCCTTTGGAAAACCTGAGTGGCACCTTTTTTATCACCCTGTTACGAGATGACTCTTGATAACCATCTAAGCTTCTTCCGGAATGGTGATTTGCATTACCTCACAGTCAAAGGATCGGGTTGTGAGGTTCTCTTTGTTTTATCATCAATGGTGAACTTTGTAACTAGATCTCATTAAGATATAACGGTCGGATGTTTGTCTATCATGTTATTCAACTAATAACATGACCTCATTGTCAGTTGGCATAAATGCCCATGGTCTTGAAACACAGACCA
Organism: Avena insularis; assembly: GCA_023614405.1. Taxonomy (NCBI): domain Eukaryota; kingdom Viridiplantae; phylum Streptophyta; class Magnoliopsida; order Poales; family Poaceae; genus Avena; species Avena insularis. Next base: position 372,216,029 of record CM042689.1, read on the forward strand.
TCCTCATGACCAATAAACTAGTTCACTAGAGGTAACTAGAGACACGGTTTGTTTACATACCATACGTGTATTAATGTTTCGTATTAACACAGTAATAGCACAGTATGAAATGTATTATGAACATATAGGAGATATATCAAATAATACACTTTATTATTTGCCTCTAGGGCATAACTCCTTCAGTCTCCCACTTGCACTAGAGTATAAACAAAACTAGTTTACAATAGGCAGGAACCTAACACCAATGGAATCTCGGTGTTGTTAATGCTTCTCTAGATGGAGAGCTTTCGTCAAAGGATCTGCCACATTCAGTTCCATATCTACTTTGCAAATCTTGACTTTACCTTCGTCAATGTTCTGCCGCATGACGTGAAAACTAAGCTTGATGTGTTTGGCTATGGAATGAGTTCTTGGTTCCCTTGCAATTGCAATTGCACCCGTGTTATCACAATAGATCATCACGGGGTCTTGCGCATTGGGAAAAACCGCAGTTCGATGAGGAAATTCCTTAGCCAAACAGCTTCATTTGTTGCATCAGCTGCAGCAATGTATTCAGACTCCATTGAAGATTGTGCCACCACCGGCTGCTTCTTGCTCTTCCAGCTTACTGCCCCACCATTCACCAAGAAAACAAATCCTGTTTGAGACTTCGAGTCATCATGATCTGAATTCCAGCTCGCATCTACATAACCTGTTACGTTCAGAGCTACATCATTTCCTCCATAGATTAGGAACATATCCTTTGTTCTTCTCAGATACTTTAGGATATTTTTCACAGCTGTCCAGCGATCCGGTACTGGATTACTCTGATATCGGCTCGTCAAACTAAGAGCCAATGCCACATCAGGTCGTGTACTTAGCATTGCATACATGATAGATCCTATGGCTGAAGCATAGGGGATGTAAGACATCTTCTCTCTATCATCGTCTGTTACAGGACATTGAGTCATACTCATTTTGCAATTCTTCATCATAGGTGTAAAACCCCTCTTGGTGTTTTCCATTTTGAACCTCTTCAAAATCTTTTCTATGTAAGTACGCTGACTCAATGCTATTAGGTGCCTTGATCTATCTCTATAGATCTTGATTCCTAATATATATGCAGCTCCACCTAGATCCTTCATGGAAAATTGGTTGCTCAAATATGCTTTCACGCTTTTCATAAGATCCACATCGTTTCCCATGAGTATTATGTCATCCACATATACTACTAAGAAAACAACCGAGCTCCCACTCGCTTTCTTGTAAACACCGATCTCTGGTTGGTTTTTGACAAATCCAAAACATTTGATTACTTGATCAAAACGTTGGTTCTAGCTCCGAGATGCTTGCTTCAACCCATAAATGGACCGTTGGAGCTTGCATACCATTCCAGCATCCTTAGGATCAACAAAACCTTCCGGTTACATCATATACAACTCTTCAGCAATGTGACCATTGAGGAATGTGGTCTTGACATCCATCTGCCAAATTTCATAGTCAAAATGTGCAGCAATTGCTATTAAAATCCTAACAGCCTTAAGCATCACTACGGGAGAGTAAGTCTCGTCATAGTCAACTCCTTGAATTTGTCAAAACCCCTTTGCGACAAGTCGAGCTTTGTGAATGGTCACATTACCATTCGCATATGTCTTCTTCTTAAAGATCCATTTATTTTCCACGGCCTTGCGGCCTTCTGGAAGATCCACCAAGGTCTAAACTTGGTTTTCATGCATGGATCCTATTTCGGATTTCATGGCTTCTAGCCATTTCTCGGAGTCAGCACTATCCATAGCTTCTTTGTAGTTTGCAGGTTCTTCCTGTTCATCTAGGATGACAGACATCACAAGGCTATTGTACCAATCAGGAGTGGCACGAACCCTTGTAGACCTATGAACCTCAGGAGTCTCGATGTCATTGTTTTGATCATCATCAACTGGCTCTTCCTCCATGTTGGAGAGCGGTTTCGGAACAGCTTCCGTTGTGCTACTCAGAATTTGGAGAGAAAGGTCAGCAATTTCATCTAACTCAATTTTCCTTCCACTCACTCCTTTTGCAAGAAACTCTTTCTCGAGAAAGGTGTCGTTTCTTGCAACAAACGTTTTGCCTTTGGCTTGGTTGTAGAAAGTATACCTAGCGGTTTCCCTTCCGATTTGGATTCAAGTTTGTCAGGCTGCAGTTTCTTAACGTAAGCCTCACAACCCCAAACTTTTAGAAATGACAACTTGGGCTCCTTCCCATACCATATCTCATATGGGGTTGTCTCCACGGATTTGGATGGTGCTCGGTTTAAAATAAAAGCGGCGGTTTCTAACGCGTATCCCCCAAAAGACACAGACAAATCAGTTAAAGACATCATGGACCGTACACTATCCAATAGGGTTCGGTTACGGCGTTCCGACGCACCATTACGCTGTGGTGTTCCAGCTGGCATAAGCTATGGGATAATCCCACAGTCCTTCAAGTGCATGTTAAACTCATAACTCAAATACTCGATGATACATTGCAAATGTATCTATAATTTTTGATGTTCCATGCTTGGTTTTATCTACTTTCTTGTGTTTTGTTCCAACTTTGGAGTACTTTTCATATGATTTCTTGGACTAACCTATTAACAAGATGCCACAGTGCCAGTTGCCTGTTTTCTGCTGTTTTTGGTTCCAGGAAGTCAGAAAATGAATATTCTCAGAATTGGACGGGACAAAAGCCAAAGTTCTTATTTTATCGGAAGACTCACGGAGCCATAATACGAGACGGAGGAGGGCCAGGGCCTGGCCACACACCCCCCCCCCTCCCAGGCGCGGGCTAGCCCTACCCACGCCACCAGGTGGTGTGGGCCCCCTAGCACTCCACCGACCTTGCCCTCTGGCCTATAAGATGCCTCCCGAAGCCAAAACCCTAAATCATCCTGCCTCTAGCCACGAAAAGTTCCACAGCACCGCCGCCACCGAAGGGGAGATTCAGGGGACAGAAAGTCTTTGTTTCGGCACCCTGCCGGGACAGGGAAGTGCCCCCGGAGCCATCTCCATCGATCTCCACCGCCATATCCATCACCGTTGCTGATTCCCATGATGAGGAGGGAGTAGTTCTCTCTCGAGGCTAAGGGTTCTATTGGTAGCTATGTGTTCATCTCTCTCTCTATGCATGATCTTATTGAGATCATGAGCTTGTAATCTATAGATCTACCTTGCTACTCAAGTGCTTTATTAGATCTCTGCTCTCCCCATGTGTGTGAAAGTGACAGCGTGCACACCATGGTGGCACTTAGGCTAGAGATTACAAATACTTGTTATGAGTTATATTTGGAGTTGGATGTCTTTATGAAATTGTGGTGTTTGTTGGACTCATCTAGTGCTCAAGGTGACAGTGTGGGGTTTCTAGATGGGAAGGCTTACTTTGAGGAGTGTTGTTATAGCCCTACCATTGATTAGAGTGTCCAACCGGAGAGTAGTTAAGAGTAGTATCATGAAGATAATATATTTATGAGAGAGTGTTCACTAGTGAAAGTATGATCCCTAGGCCTTGTTTCTAAGCATTGAAACACCATTTGCTATTAGATATGTTACATGTTTGCTTGCTTCCATCTTTATTTCAGTTTTACTTTAGTCTGTTCCACACCACCAAGCTATTCTCTATCACCTTTCCCACTTATAATTATCCAAACCACTTGTATTTCACTATCTCTTCGCCGAACTAGTGCACCTATACACCTGACAAGTGTATTGAGTGTGTTGGGGACACACGAGACTTCTTGTATCTTGATTGCAGGGTTTCTTGAGAGGGGATACCTTTGACCACTTCCTCCCTGAGTTCGATAAACCTTGGGTGATCCACTTAAAGGAAAACTTGATGCTGTTCTACAAACCTCTGCACTTGGAGGCCCAACAACTGTCTACAAGAATAGAAGTGCGTAGACATCAAGCTATTTTTTGGCGCCGTTGCCGGGGAGGTAAGGTAAAAGGTATTCACACTGGAGGATTAAAGAAGAAGAACCTCCCACGGCAAACGCCTATTTTCTGGCGCTGTTGCCGGGGAGGTAAGGTAAAAGGTACTCACATCCTCTGGTGTGAGTGCTCAATGTTATTTCCTTTAGATTCTGCAATTTTGTCTTTTTGTTTCTTGTTTTCACTAGTTAGGCTTAATGGAAAACAACTACAAAATTAGAGAGCTTTATAGTACTTATCTTGAGTTAGGACATGAAGTGTTTGAAGAGAAAATTAAAAAACCTATGGAACTTTATTTGCATGATAATAGCAATGTTGTTAGTATGAATTCTTTGGACACCATTATTTCTAATGCTATGGAAAAGTCTAAGCTTGGGGAAGTTGGTTTTGATAAGCATGATCTTTTTAGTTCCCCAGCTTTGGAAGATAGCTATTCTATTGCTTATGATGATACCAAACCTCCAATATATGATGATTGCAATGATGAGTATGATATTTTCAGTCCACCTACTATTGAGGAGGAAATTAGTTCTGATTACAATATGCCTCCTATATTTGATGATTATGGTGATGAAAATAATAATGATAGCTATTTTGTTGAATTTGCTCCCACTGCATCAATGAGAATGACTATGTTTATGTGGGGAGTATTAATTCTTTTATGCATATGGCTCATGATAAGAATGTTTCTTGTGATAGTTATATTGTTACTTTTATTCATGATGCTACTGAAAGTTATTATGAGAGAGGGAAACATGGTTTTATGTGTCTCAACAATATTAAGTTTCCCCTCTTTATGTTGAAAATTTTGAAGTTGCACTTGTTTTGCTTTCCTATGCTTGTTGCTTTGTGCTTAAATGACTTGTTTCTTTACAAGATTCCTATGCATAGGAAGTGGGTTAGACTTAAATGTGTTTTGAATTTGCTTCTTGATGCTCTCTTTTACTTCAATTCATATTTCCTATGTGAGCATCTTCTCAAACTATCATGCCTAACTTAAAGGCGGTAAAGAAAAGTACTTATTGGGAGATAACCCAAAAGTTTTAGTTGAGTCTTGGAAGTTATTACTTCAGTAATAACCTCTTCTTATCCTTTTTATTTTCTTTTTGTGCCAAGAATAACCTCTAATGAGAGAGAAGTAATGATTGGGAAAGTTGCTGTCCCGAAACAGATTTTTGTGCTTCACCGTAAAAATTCGTGAGAGAGCTATGTATGTCGGATTGAGCATAAATTTTTTGTGATTCTGCCCCAGGTTGTTATCTAACTTTAGTTAGTTCAACACTTTTTGATTTGAGCAACACAAGGTCTTCGAAAAAATTCGTCTTTACCTGCTGGTCTGTTTTGACAGATTTCTGCCATTTTTCTGCATTTGCTTCTTGTTAGTTCCTTTGGGGAATTGAGATTTTTGAGGGAACTGCTACAGTATCTAGTGTTCTAATGGAAGTTTATTTGGTGTTAGAACTTAACCTTAAGACTTGTTTATCTTGAGTGCACTAATGTTGCTAATAAAGATTGTGTGAACTTTTGTATGAAGGAAAAATTTTAGGTGTATGGAAGGAATGAGTAATGAGATGAAGGATGGACTAAAGCTCAAGCTTGGGGATGCCACGCGTGTCACCCCAAGAAATATCCAAGAATTACAAGCGTCAAAGCTTGGTGATGCCCAAGGCATCCCCTTCTTTATCAATAAAAATCCCAGGTTTCTTCCAAACGCTTCATTTTTATTGTTTCATGCACAGTTGTGTTTCTCTTGGAGCGTCTTCTTTTTCGTTTTCGTTTTGGTTTTTAGTTTGCTTGGTTTGCTTAGTTTTCTGAATAAATTGGTTGGACCCCCTATTTCATACATTGGTTTGCAAATGGTTTGGTTTGGTTTGGAAAAGAGTAGGAAAGTTCATGCCTATGTGGTAAAAAGAGCTCGTTTTTGACTGTGGCCTGTGCTTTGTCATGCCATGCTTGATATTGTTTTGGCTTTATGCTTAGTATTCTTTGCTGTAGCATGACTTGTTATAAACAATTGAGATTGCTTAATGTGCCTTGGCTGAATCATGTGTTGTTTTAGCATATTAAAGCATAGTATAGTGGTATTCTCCTTTGATGCTTTATTTGGGTTGACTTGGCGCATGCTCACACCATGTTATGACTATCCAAAGTCACCATAGCCTTTATGATCCTTTAGTTTTCAACTTGTAGTATCACTTTATGCTTTGATCAATGATGTTTTGTCACTCTGCATGATTATGGCCATTATTGCTCTCTTAGTTTGTTGCTCCCAGTCTTTTGCTAGCCTCCACCACCAAGTATGAGTTCCACTCATGTATCCAACTCCCTAAACCAAGTTTTTCCAAAGAGTCCACCATACCTACCTACTAGCTTACGCTATTCCAAGTATATTCATGCTTTTGTCTACCTTTCACTTGTTATGAGAAAACTAGTGATTAAAGCTCTCACGAACTTGATGGCACACTTTACTTTATTGCCTCTAATAAACTTGAACCATTGGGTCCTTCTTTGTTGTGTATATGCTTGCGCTTTATAAGTTGAAGTTAGCAGAACCATGTTTCATGGGGAATGCTTTTAACATTGTACTTGTACTTTGTACCCCGTTGATATCATGTTCTTTTGCTTATGGATCCCGGCGGTGTGAAATAAAAGTGGAACTTGTAAGATCATGGAGTTTGTATGTGTGTTAGAGAAACGCCTGGGCTGCTAGCCTAAGCCATGCCTAATCATGGTGGAAACTTGCAGCATCACCATAATGAGCACTCTATGAAGCATCCTCAATAAAAACCTATGCAAATAGCAAATAAAAAGATCGCTGAGATGCTCATTGTCTGCTTGCCTTGTCATTTTGATTATGGGAAAGCTCCCATATCATGTGCAAGGGGTACCCCGTTGGCAGTTCTTAATGATACACATATACTTACAATGACAAGAGCTTACTCGTGACTGAAGTTGAGTAGCATGAGGATCGGTCTTCGTAAGTAAGGGGCATGAGATTTCGGTTTATAACTTGTCAAGCATATCCTCTTAGTTGTGTCACTTTAACCTTAATCACCTTCAAGATGCTTATGATAGGGGCAATGAGAGCTGAAAGCTATAAGTACCATAATTTTTGGAAGCTCTTTATGAGACTTGAATCCCTACTTCCTTCTATGAAGGCCTTTCTTCCACCATTATATTGAGTCTCCACCTTCTATCTTTATGCACCTACTTTGAGAGCATAGTGGCCATTCTTAGTTCTATGTGCATTGTCCCAAGACTAGTTGATTAATGCATAACTTGTTATTGCTTGTTTGAAACTATTGTATCTAGTCACTCTTATGAACTTTGAAGGTGTCCTATGCATTTATATTTGCTACTCTATTGAGGGACAAGCTAAATACTAGTATGCTATGTTTTCTTTATGTGAAACAAACAAACGTCTTGCAAAGCATTGTTATTCATGAATCTTTTGTTTGTGCCTTTTCATGTTGCATCATAGTTTCTTTGCTTATTGCTAGAACTTTGTCTTTCATGTTATGATTGAAGTACTATGATCCCATCTTTGAATGTTTTGCAAATACTTTGATCAAGTCTTTGATGGTGCATGTCACATCAAAAATTATTCTTTCTTTTTATCACTTACCTACTCAAGGACGAGCAGGAGTTAAGCTTGGGGATGTTGATACATTGCAAATGTATCTATAATTTTTGATGTTCCATGCTTGGTTTTATCTACTTTCTTGTGTTTTGTTCCAACTTTTGAGTACTTTTCATATGATTTCTTGGACTAACCTATTAACAAGATGCCATAGTGCCAGTTGCCTATTTTCTGCTGTTTTTGGTTCCACAAAGTCAGAAAATGAATATTCTCAGAATTGGACGGGACAAAAGCCAAAGTTCCTATTTTACTGGAAGACTCACGGAGCCAGAATACGAGACGGAGGAGGGCCAGGGCCTGGCCACACACACACCCCCCAGGCGCGGGCTAGCCTTACCCGCGCCACCAGGTGGTGTGGGCCCCCTGGCACTCCACCGACCTTGCCCTCTGGCCTATAAGATGCCTCTCGAAGCCAATGTTGGAGATATGCCCTAGAGGTAATAATAAATGTAGTTATTATTATATATCTTTGTGTTTATGATAAATGTTTACATTCATGCTATAATAGTATTAACAAAGAAACCATTAATACTTGTGTGATTTGTAAACTTAACTTGAAGTCCCTAGTATAGCCTCTATACTTCACTAGCTTGTTGGTTGATTGATGATGTGGTTTCTTTGTCATGAACATTGAGATGTTATCAACAACAAGATCATATCGTTAGGAGAATGATATGGTGGACATACTCCTATAGACAAGCGTAGCATAAAGATCAAGTCATTTCAATAGTTCAATTGCTATATGCTTTCTGATACATAGTAACCTAATTCCTTCGACCATGAGATCATGCATATCACCTTTACTGGGTGGATGCTTTGATGTCATCAAACACCACACCGTAACAGGGTGGCTATAAAGGTGGCATTGAGTGTTCGGAAAGTATTGGTTGAAACACATGGATCAAGAGTGGGATTTGTCCATCCACATGACGGATAGATATTCTCTGGGCCCTCTCGGTGAAATGTCATCCAATTAGCTTGCAAGCATGTGACTTGGTCACAAGGGATCACATATCAGGAACGAGAAAAGTACTTATCGAAGAACGAGGATGAACTAGGTATGCAGAGATACCGACGATCATAACCTCAGATAAGTAACATATCGTGAGACAAAGGGAAATTGGTATCGTATGTAAGTGGTTCATTCGAGCGCAAAGTAATCGTAGAAATATGTAGAGCCATATGAATTTCCAGATTCCTCTATTGGTTATTGTTCGGAGAAGTGTCTCGATCATGTCGCATAATTCACGAACCGTAGGGAGACACATAAGGATTCGACGTTGTTTTGAGTAGTTATGGTATTATGAGAAAGAGACCGAATGTTGTTCGGAGTCTCGGATGGGATCCGGGATATCACGAGGTGATCCGGAATGGTCCGGAGAATAAGATTCATATAAGGAAAGTCCCGTTTCGGAGTAGCGGAATGATTCTGGTGTTTTCATCAGGAACATTCTAGAAGGTCCCGGAATGTCCGGCACTCCGGAGGGGGAAGGGTACATGAGTGTGTCATTACATATTGGAATGATTGCATCATGTACTAAGTGTTCTTGCTGTCCAAAATAAAGGATTTATTTAAATCCTAAATTGAAAAGTCAAACGGCTAGTTTGAAAGTCAAACGGCAGTTTTGGGAAGTGGGAAAAGAGGAGGAGAGGTGGAGGCCGAGTTGGAGGAGGTTCCTCCCTTGGCGGCGCACCTCCCTAGGCCGAGTTGGGGAGGAACTCCTTCCCTTGGCCGGCCAGCCCTCCCACCTATAAGAGGAGGGGCAGGGCCTCCTCCTCTAGACACACAAGTTTCCTATCCTCTAAACTAAACCCTAGATCTAGACCCCGGTTTAGAGCTATTCGGTTTAGAGCCTTCTAATTGGTTTAGAGCCCTCTAATTGGTGTGTCTAATTACTAGACCACTAATAGCCTCTCTCATAAGCTCCACCATACCGCACTTGGCTTAAGGCGAAGCCTCTGGATCTCCCTCTACCTCCCGGTACCACGCCGTTGTCTTTCGGAATCGCGAGGAGAGTGCTACAACCTCCAGCCTTTGGAACAAGGGAGAGGAAGGTCTTCGTCAGTACCGAACGTGTGACCGACTGCGGGAGCGCCTTGAACGCTGGCCGGAAGGATCGTCTCACGCGATCTTGAGATCGGAAGAGTACGACTACATCACCCACAAGAATCTGCTCTCGTTAAACACTTTGGAATCTTGAGGGTGAGTTATTCCATCGACTTCGTTGCAATCTAGTAGATAGATCTTGGCTTGTTTGTTTGTATGCGATAGAAAATTTTTGTTTTCCATGCTCTGAACCCCTTGATGTATCGAGCCGTGTCTATATGTAGATCTGTTGCAGTAGAACACAATGGTCATTGTGGGCGTTGATGCTTTTATTGTAGATTGCTTTTCGTGTACTTTGCATCTTGCGGTATGTTGGGATGAAGCGGCCGGGCTAACCTTACATGACATCGTTCATGAGACTTGCTCCACGCTTGACATGCAACTTCGTTTTGCATAAGTGGCTTTATTGGTGCTGTTTCTCCTAGCATAGTAAAGATCCAATTTACAACGGGTGATCAACAATGCTAGTATCAATGTTGTGGTTCTTGTTCGTAAGTTAGAGCGACACTTATTGAAAGCCCCAAACCACGTAAAATATGCAAAGAAAGTAGAGGCGTCTAACTTTGTTTTGCGGGGTGTCGATGATGTGATATGGCCATGATTGTGATTATATTTGATGTATGCAATGTTCCTTATTGTAAGTTGGCAACGGCGGAGCCATATGGTTGTCTTTAATTTCTGTTAAGACCTGCGTGTCTATTCAAAATAGTTGTAATAGTTGAAGCTGGTGGGCGACAACCATGAAGAAGCGTCATTGACCTTGATGCTATGCGGTGATGATGGAGATCATATTCGTGCTTGAAGATGGAGATCGGAAGCACAAAGAAGAAAGGCCATATCATATCACATATTATGAATTGCATGTGATGTTAATCCTTTATGCATCTTGTATTGCTTAGTAGACGGTAGCATTATAAGATGATCCCTCATACACATAAATTTCAAGTTCTAAAGTGTTCACCCTTAGTATGCACCGTTGCCAAAGCTTGCTGCTTGAAGCACCACGTGATGATCGGGTGTCTTTGATTCCGGGTGAATACAACGTAAGCAAGCCAGATTTGCTTATCACGGAAGCTAAGGTTTGATCTTGTGAGCCTAGCATGTGCGGACATGGCCTCGGGAACACGGATCGCGAAAGGTAAAGCATGAATCATATAGTAGATATGATGAACATGATGATTGTTCGCCATTGAAACTATATCAACTCTCGTGATGATCGGTGTTGATGTAGTGGATTTGGTTCGTGTGATCACTAAAACAATGTGAGGGATGTTGTTTTGGTGGGAGTTCACCTAGTTTAATTTCATTAAATTAATTTGAACTCAATTTGTCATAAACTTAGTCTAAACTATTGCAAATATGTTGTAGATCAATGGCAGCCCTACCATCAATTTTAATGCGTTCCTAGAGAAAGAAAAGTTGAAAAACAATGGAAGCAACTTCGCGGATTGGTTCCGCAATTTGAGGATTGTCCTCACGGCTAGTAATTTGACCTATGTGCTGGATGCACCGCTGGGTGACCCACCTGCAGCTGAGGCTACCAACGAAGTAAAGAATGTTTACCTCGCTCGGAAGAATCAGTACTCCATAGTTCAGTGCTATCTTGTATGGTTTAGAATCGGAGCTTGAAAAGGTTTGAAGAGTCGATCCATATGATATTGTCGAGGATCTCAAATTAATCTTTGAGACTCATGCGGCAATTGAAAAGTTATGAAGCTTCGAAAAGTTCTTTAACTGCAAGATGGAAGAGGGTAGCTCGTCGGTGAGCATGTGCTTAAGATGTGCAGGCGCATAAATAAACTTCAAAGTTTGGGTATAGTGATTCCTAATACTTTGGGAGTTTACCGCATCCTCAATCACTACCACCAAGTTACAAGAACTTTGTGATGAACTACAACATGCGTAACATGAACAAAGAGTTGCGAACTATTTGCTATGTTAAAATCTGCGAAGTGGAGATCAAGAAAGAGCACCAAGTGTTGATGGTCAATAAGACCACCAAATTCAAGAAAGGCAAGTCTAAAAGGACACTTCAAGAAGGGTGGTAAGAAAGTTACCACGCCGACGAAGAAGACCAAGGCTGGACCTAAGCCTGAAACTGAGTGCTTTTACTGCAAGGGAGAAGGTCACTGGAAGCGGAATTGCCCAAGGTACTTGGCAGATTTGAAGAACGGCAACATCAAGAAGAAAGGTATATCTGATATACATGTTATTGATGTGTATCTCACTAGTATTCGTAGTAGTGCCCGGTATTTGATACTTGGTTTGGTTGCTCATATTTGTAACTCAAACAGAGCTGCAGAATAAACGGAAGCTAGCGAAGAATGAGGTGACGATGCGCGTGGGGAAACGGATCAAAGGTTGATGTGATCGCGGTCAGCACGCTACCTCTTCATCTACCATCGGGATTAGTTTTATACTTAAATAATTGTTATTTGGTGCTGCGTTGAGCATGAACATTATATCAGGATCTTGTTTATTAAGTAGACGGTTACTTGTTTAAATCCGAGAATAATGGTTGTTCGATTTATATGAGTAACATGTTTCATGCACATGCACCTTTGATAGATGGTCTATTCATATTGAATCTCGATAGTGGAAATACACATATTAATAACATTGAAGCTAAACGTTTGAAATCAAGCGATAACTCGACCTATATGTGGCAATCGCTGTCTTGGTCACATTGGAGTGAAGCGTATGAAGAAACTCCATTCCGATGGACTTCTTGAATCACTTGATTTTGAATCACTTGAAAGATGCGAAGCATGTCGATGGGTAAAATGACTAAGACTCCATTTTCGGTATGATGGAGAGCTACGACTTATTGGAAATCATACATACCGATGTGTGTGGTCCAATGAGTGTAGCATCGTGATGGTTATCGTTATGTTCTTACCTTCACGGATGATTTGAGTAGATATGGGTATATCTATTTTATGAAACATAAATCCAAACTTTCGAGAAGTTTAAGGAGTTTCAAAGTGAGGTAGAGAATCAACGTAACAAGAAGATTAAATTTCTACGTTCTGATCGTGGAGGTGAATATCTAAGTTACGAGTTTGGCGAGCATTTGAAGAAATGTGGAATACTTTCGCAGTTGACACCGCCGGGAACACCACAGCGTAATGGTGTGTCTGAACGTCGTAATCGAACTCTCTTAGATATGGTTCGTTCTATGATGTCTCTTACAGATTTACCACTATCATTTTGGGGTTATGCATTAGAAACACAAGATTCACTTTAAATAGGGCACCGCCTAAATCCGTTGAAACGACACCGTATGAATTATGGTTTGGGAAGAAACCTAAATTGTCGTTCCTTAAAGTTTGGGGATGAAGCCTATGTAAAGAAGTTACAGCCGGACAAGCTTGAACCCAAAGCGGAAAATGCGTCTTCATAGGGTACCAAGGAAACTATTGGGTATAGGTTCTATCATAGATACGAAGGGAAAATCTTCGCTTAAGAATGGATCCTTTCTAGAGAAGGAATTTCTCTCGAAAGAGGTGACTGAAGGAAAGTAGAACTCGACGAGGTTGTCGAACCTTCTCTCGAATTGCGAGTAGCGCAAAGACCGAAGAAGTTCCCGTGGTGCTCGCACCAATAAGAGAGGAAGCTAATGATGATCATGAAACTTCGGTTGAAGTTACTACAGAGCCTCGAGGTCAACGAGAACTCGTACCACCTGCATTGGTATGATTCCGTTATGAATGTCATGTTGGTGGACAACACCGATGACCCCGAGACATATGAGGAAGCGATGATGAGCCCAGATTCCAATAAATGGCAAGAAGCCATGAAATCCGAGATTGGATCCATGTACGAAAACCAAGTATGGACTTTGGTGGACTTACCGGATGGCGGAAGGTCATCGAGAACAAATGGATTTTCAAGAAGAAAACAGATGTCATGGTAATGTTATCGTTTATAAAGCTCGACTTGTCGCAAAAGGGTTTCGACAAATTCAAGGAGTTGACTACGATGAGACTTTCTCACCGTAGCGAAGCTAAAATCTGTGAGGATTATGTTAGCAATCGCTGCATATTATGATTATGAGATATGGCGATGGATGTCAAAACAGCATTCCTCAATGGAGACATTGATGAAGAGTTGTATATGATACAACCCAAAGGTTTTGTCGATCCTAAAGATGCTAACAAGGTATGCAAACTTCAACGGTCCATCTATGGATTGAAGCAAGCATCCCGAAGTTGGAATCAACGCTTTGATAAGGTAATCAAAGTTTTGGTTTTATACAAACTTATGGAGAAGCTTGTATTTACAAGAAAGTGAGTGGGAGCTCAGAGCATTCTTAATACTGTATGTGGATGACATATTGTTGATTGGGAATGATGTAGACCTTCTTAATAGTGTCAAAGAGTATTTGAATAATAGTTTTTCAATGAAGGATCTTGGCGAAGCAGCTTACATATTAGGCATAAAGATTTATAGAGATAGATCGAAACGCCAAATATCATTGTCACAAAGTACATATTTGGACAAAGTTCTAAAGAGGTTTGGAATGGAAGATAGCAAGAAAGGGTTCTTGCCCATGTTGCCCAATACGACCTTGAGTAAAACTCAAAGTCCGACATCGCAGTAAGATAGAGAAAGGATGAGTAAGACTCCTATGCATCAGCCATAGGATCTCTAATGTATGCCATGCTATGTACTAGACCCGACATTGCATATGTCGTTAGTTTAACTAGCAGATATCAAAGTGATCCAGAGTGGATCATTGGACAGGTTAAAAACATCCTTAAGTACTTGAGAAGAACTAAGGATATGGTTCTTTCTTATGGAGGTGATGAACAGCTCGTTGTTAATGGTTATACCGATGTTAGTTGGAACACCGATCCGGATGATTCTAAATCACAACTGGATAATGATTTATTTTGAATGGTGCAGCAGATTAGCTGGAGGAGTGCAAAGCAAAGCGTTGTGGCGAGATCTTCAACTGAATCGGAATACATGGTCGCTTGGAGGCTTCACAAGAAGCGATATGGATGAAAGAGTTCATTACAGAGCTGGGTGTGGTTCCAAGTGCGCTGGACCCAATGTCTATCTCTCAGGATAACATGGGCGCCATAGCCAATGCGCAAGAACCAAGGTCACACAAGAAGCTGAAGCATATCAAGCTGCGTTTTCACGCTATTCGAGAACATATCCAGGATGGGGATATAAAGATTTGCAAAGTACACACAGATCTGAATGTGGCGGATCCGTTGACTAAACCTCCCGAGGGCAAACATGACCAACACCAAACTGCCATGGGTGTTCGGTATATTACCATGTAATCTAGATTAGATGACTCTAGTGCAAGTGGGAGACTGGAGATATGCCTAGAGGTAATAATAAATGTAGTTATTATTATATATCTTTGTGTTTATGATAAATGTTTACATTCATGCTATAATAGTATTAACAAAGAAACCATTAATACTTGTGTGATTTGTAAACTTAACTTGAAGTCCCTAGTATAGCCTCTATACTTCACTAGCTTGTTGGTTGATTGATGATGTGGTTTCTTTGTCATGAACATTGAGATGTTATCAACAACAAGATCATATCGTTAGGAGAATGATATGGTGGACATACTCCTATAGACAAGCGTAGCATAAAGATCAAGTCATTTCAATAGTTCAATTGCTATATGCTTTCTGATACATAGTAACCTAATTCCTTCGACCATGAGATCATGCATATCACCTTACTTGGTTGATGCTTTGATGTCATCAAACACCACACCGTAACAGGTGGCTATAAAGGTGGCATTGAGTGTTCGGAAAGTATTGGTTGAAACACATGGATCAAGAGTGGATTTGTCCATCCACATGACGGATAGATATTCTCTGGCCCTCTCGGTGAAATGTCATCCAATTAGCTTGCAAGCATGTGACTTGGTCACAAGGATCACATATCACGGAACGAGAAAAGAGTACTTATCAAGAACGAGGATGAACTAGGTATGCAGATACCGACGATCATAACCTCGGATAAGTAACATATCGTGAGACAAAGGGAAATTGGTATCGTATGTAAGTGGTTCATTCGATCGCAAAGTAATCGTAGAAATATGTGGGAGCCATATGAATTTCCAGATTCCTCTATTGGTTATTGTTCGGAGAAGTGTCTCGATCATGTCCGCATAATTCACGAACCGTAGGGAGACACACTTAAGGATTCGACGTTGTTTTGAGTAGTTATGGTATTATGAGAAAGAGACCGAATGTTGTTCGGAGTCTCGGATGGGATCCGGGATATCACGAGGTGATCCGGAATGGTCCGGAGAATAAGATTCATATAAGGAAAGTCCTGCTTGAGTAGCGGAATGATTCCGTGTTTTCATCGAACATTCTAGAAGGTCCCGGAATGTCCCAAGACCGAGGGGGAAGGGTACATGAGTGTGTCATTACATATTGGAATGATTGCATCATGTACTAAGTGTTCTTGCTGTCCAAAATAAAGGATTTATTTAAATCCTAAATTGAAAAGTCAAACGGCTAGTTTGAAAGTCAAACGGCAGTTTTGGGAAGTGGGAAAAGAGGAGGAGAGGTGGAGGCCGAGTTGGAGGAGGGGTCCTCCCCTTGGCCGGCGCACCTCCCTAGGCCGAGTTGGGGAGGAACTCCTCCCCTTGGCCGGCCAGCCCTCCCACCTATAAGAGGAGGGGCAGGGCCTCCTCCTTTAGACACACAAGTTTCCTATCCTCTAAACTAAACCCTAGATCTAGACCCCGGTTTAGAGATATTCGGTTTAGAGCCTTCTAATTGGTTTAGAGCCCTCTAATTGGTGTGTCTAATTACTAGACCACTAATAGCCTCTCTCATAAGCTCCACCATACTCGCATCGGCTTAAGCCTGCCTGGGATCTCCCTCTACCTCCGGTACCACGCCACAGTTGCCGGAATCGCGAGGAGAGTGCTACAACCTCCGCTCACTGGAACAAGGAGAGGAAGGTCTTCGTCGAAAACCGAACGGTGACCGATCATGGAGCGCCATGGGAACGCTGCCGGAAGGATCGTCTACGCGATCTTGAGATCGGAAAGAGTACGACTACATCACCCACGAGAATCTGCTCTCGTTAAACACTTTGGAATCTTCGAGGGTGAGTTATTCCATCGACTCGTTGCTGCAATCTAGTAGATAGATCTTGGCTTGTTTGTTTGTATGCGATAGAAAATTTTTGTTTTCCATGCTACGAACCCCTTCAGCCAAAACCCTAAATCGTCCTGCCTCCAGCCACGAAAAGTTCCGCAGCACCGCCGCCACCGAAGGGGAGATTCGGGGGACAGAAAGTCTCTGTTCCGGCACCCTGCCGAGACGGGGAAGTGCCCCCGGAGCCTTCTCCATCGATCTCCACCACCATCTCCATCACCGTTGTTGATTCCCATGATGAGGAGGGAGTAGTTCTCTCTCGAGGCTAAGGGTTCTACCGGTAGCTATGTGTTCATCTCTCTCTATGCATGATCTTATTGAGATCATGAGCTTGTAATCTATAGATCTACCTTGCTACTCAAGTGCTTTATTAGATCCCTGCTCTCACCATGTGTGTGAAAGTGATAGCATGCACACCATGGTGGCACTTAGGCTAGAGATTACAAATACTTGTTATGAGTTATATTTGGAGTTGGATGTCTTTATGAAATTGTGGTGCTTGTTGGACTCATCTAGTGCTCAAGGTGACAGTGTGGGGTTTCTATATGGGAAAGGCTTACTTTGAGGAGTGTTGTTATAGCCCTACCATTGATTAGAGTGTCCAACCGGAGAGTAGTTAAGAGTAGTATCATGAAGATAATATATTTATGAGAGAGTGTTCACTAGTGAAAGTATGATCCCTAGGCCTTGTTTCTAAGCATTGAAACACTGTTTGCTATTAGATCGGTTACATGTTTGCTTGCTTCCATCTTTATTTCAGTTTTACTTTAGTCTATTCCACGCCACCAAACTATTCTCTATCACCTTTCCCACTTATAATTATCCATACCACTTGTATTTCACTATCTCTTCGCCGAACTAGTGCACCTATACACCTGACAAGTGTATTGGGTGTGTTGGGGACACAAGAGACTTCTTGTATCTTGATTGCAGGGTTGCTTGAGAGGGGATACCTTTGACCACTTCCTTCCTGAGTTCGATAAACCTTGGGTGATCCACTTAAGGGAAAACTTGCTGCTGTTCTACAAACCTCTGCACTTAGAGGCCCAACAACTATCTACAAGAATAGAAGTGCGTAGACATCACTCGCCTCCTCGATCCGATCGAAGGTGCTTGATTTTCTTGTTAAGTTGATTCTCTACCTCTCTCTGAAATTCCTTGAACTTTTCAAAGGTTTCAGACTTGTGCTTCATCAAGTAGATATATCCATATCTGCTTAAGTCGTCAGTAAAGGTAACAAAGTAATGATCACCTGTAACATCCCAAAACTTCAATCCAAGTTTATCAAAGATCAAATCATCCAAATTTAGGATTAACAAAAACTTTTCCAAATTTAAAATGAAAGCATTCATATATGTGTGCATTTAAAATAGGAGTTGTTTTGAATTGCCATGATTGTGTGATCCTTTGCTTCTAAAATGTTTCTTAGATGATTTAAACATCATCTACATCATTCCCAAACTTTTCCTAAAGAAAATCAAATCAAAAAGAATTAAAATGAAGGAATGGTCATTTGGACAAATTTAACTCTCATACCTACTTTGGCTATTCCTAGTACTCATTTCTTAACAGAAACAATTCTTGATCTTTACACCCCTTGCTAGTACACATAATGAGGTACCAAGGCCCACTTTTTGATATACTAAAAACCTTTTGTAAACTATTTTAAATGACAGTTTAAAATTGAATCTAATGCATATGCATAGATCACCCCTATTTCAAAAACCATCAAATTGAGCACCATTTTCAAAACCCTTGCACACAGAGACTACCTATCACTAGTGGAGATCACCCAAAAATTTTGAACTCAAAATTCAAAACTTTCTCTCTTGCGGCCATTTCATCAAACACTTGGCAGGCAGTTTACAAACTAAACAAATTTCACTATTTTAAATAGTGTTCTGGCCAAACTTGTTCCCCAAATTGCCACCAAAAACCTCTCCACTACTCCCCCTAACCCTCTCTAGCCCAGCCCCACACTGTGCCACGACCAAATGGTCATGGCCATTAAGGCCGAGCCCCCACTTGGGCACCCCCGCGACAAACAAGCAGCCGGGCCAGCCATCCACCGTGTCCTGGAGATAGCCCATGGTCCACCTCCACCGCCCAACCAGTCCCAGCCCAAGGACAGCGACTAGAACGACCAGGAATCGCCGCGTCCCAAGCCTGTCGACCATGCCGACGCCGCCCGCAGAGCGCGCACTGTACCCGCTCGCACAAACCGCCGCTCGACACCAGCCCGCGCCCACCACTCCGCCTTGACCTGGAGAACACCCCGGACACCCCCGTTCGCCGCCCAAAGCCCCACAGCCACCGCTCGCCGTGGACACAGCCGCTGCGGCCGCGCAGAGCGCCACCTCACCCCGACCACATGCCACCGCCCCTACGGCCGCATTGAAGCGCTAGAGCACCGCCAGGGGACCGCCCATCGATCGCCATCCCCAGCCATGCCGCTAGCTCGCTGTAGCCATGTCGCCACCGTCGACCGCCCATCCCGCTCGGCCTCACCGTCGAGCCTATAAAAGGAGCCCTCCCTAGCACCAAAGACTCACACCATTCCACTCCCCTCACCTCTCTAAACCTCAACCACCCCTCACCGGAGCAAGTGGAGTAGCAGCTCGTCGGAATTGGAGCCGGAGCCGCCGCCTCTAGAGAAGAAGGGTGCCGTTGATTCCGGCCACCCCAAGCTCCGCCGTGACCACGCCTCGCCTCGCCGTCGTCTTCCACTTCGTTCGCCCGCATCGCCGACCCCGCTAGAGCCCTGGTACGCCCCAGTAGACCCCCACCGAGCCGCTAGGGTTCGAGCTCGCCGGCGACCCGTCCGTCGTCGACGACGACCCTCAGCCGTAGATCTAGCCTCTAATCGCATGGCCCACAGCGTGCGTACCATTTCGCGTTTTAAAGAGCCACTGACAAGTGGACCCCTCCTGTCAGCTGAGCCCCGTGCCGCGTAGCGCCACTGGGCCGGCCCATTTCCTTTCCCGCGCAAGCCCGTAGATTCAAATCTAGGTTTTTCTTTTTGTTAGAATATAGTTTCTGTCTAGTGTTTCAAAATTCAATTCTGTGAGTTTGACAAATCCAAATTACATGAAACTAATTTTGTCTGAAAGGTATTGAAATGCTCTATCCAAGCCCGTTGGACTTAATTCATTTAGAGTTATAGATTTCTCCTAATAAAAATAAGAAGACAGAAGCTTTTGCAACTTGAAACATTTTTGTAAAATCAACCAAGTTAGCTTTTGAGTTGATTCCAACTCTCAAAAATCACATTTCATCATATCTATCCAAATATGCAATAATATTAAGGTTTACAGGCAGTGACTTTGGACTAGTACCAAAATAATGCTATATAGGCATTTATAGTCACTTTAAATCATTAAATAACGAACTTAAACCAAAGTAATATTGATCCAACCTTTAAATCTCATTCCCACATGTTAGAATATGTGGTGAGGACATGTGTCCACATGATCCCATATTTTGGTGGTGAATATTAAAGTGTAGTTAATATTTCAATGAGTAGAAATTACTTTTCCAAAATAAAAAGGTTGAAACTATTGAATTAAAACTTATGATGTTTGGGATGATAATAGATCATCAATTGTGTGGTTTAGAATACTACTTAGCCTAAGTTAAGTATTGTTTGGTGATTGTGCACTTCCTATGTATTTCTAGACGCTAGTACCGACCAAGCCTTCGAGGAGGAGGAGTTCTACCAAGAAGAAGAAGAAGAAGAAGAAAACTTCAACCACTGCATCAACCAAGGCAAGCTATTAGTGGCAAGATAACCCTTGCAAACATGCTTTAGTAAGCTCTTGTAGCAAGCTAGAATAAAACTAGATAGTTTAGTAAAGATGCCTTAAGCATACTTTGATCACACCCCCTTAGTTTACACAAAGTTCTTTAATTAATTTTGAGGGTAGCATAAAGAGTATAAAACTTGACCTACTTAGAAACCCTTAGATGTCATTCTATGGCATGAGATTGATCCCACCTTTCCACCTTAGTGAACACTCTTAACCTAGTGTTTTAGAATAGATCAAACTTGAGTCACTTTAGATGGGAACACTTGGTGAAAATGAGTTATGAAAACCTTGGAATGATGAGTCATTCTATTGAGATGTTTTGACATGTGTTGAGAAACACAATTGATTTATGATGATGAAAATGATGAGGCATGAGCCTTAACCCTTTTATAAAACTGATGGTTGGATTCGGATGCGATACCATTCCAAATTTACCGTACAACCACATTACTTGAATTGGGTAAGGCTTAGCTGGAAATTTATATGCATTAGTATTAGTTCCCTCACGGGAGAGGTTTGAGCTGAGGCTACCTCGCAATGATGTCCACCTATGCAGTGCCCAAGATGACTGATGGTCATGGTTGGGAGGCCATGCTCATAGGAGAGGTGCTTGTACTAGGGTGTGTAAAGGTAAGGTTATGTTTGATTATCTGCATACTAAGTATGATGATTCAGGGTTATCCCCGATGGATGTATCGAATCTTGTGGTGAAAGTGTACCACCTCTGCAGAGTGTCAAACTATTCAATACCGCCATCATGTTATGGACAGTTGGAATGGCCATACTGTTTCGTTGTCAGATGTTTTCTAAATAACTTGAAATGAATGATGAACTTTGACTTGACCACAACAGGGTTGTGTAGATGATAATAGCTTCCCAACTTAAGTGATTCTAGACTTTTATTTTATCTTTTCTTGCTTCAGAACTCAGCTTAGGTTTTAAACTTAACTGGATAGTTATTCTTTAAATTCAGTACTTTAACTTAGAATCATAATCCTTGCTAGTAGTAGTTTGCGAGTACTTAAAGAGTACTCATGGCTTTTGTCCCTGGCTATTATCATGGCCAGACTATGAAGGAGATTATCAAGATGATGGTCAGCAGGACGGCTATGATAACTAGGACTATCGCCTGTCACATTGCCTATGCCCCTGAAGATGGACCCCACCGCTACGCTATCGTTTATTTCCGCTGCTTGTTGTATTAAAGACTGGATCATGAGATCCGTATTTGTGTAAAACCTTATGTATGGTTTGTAATGGATGATGTACGGTGATATCCAATCCGTTATGTCTCGCAAAAATGGTAATCCTGGGATTGCGAGGTATGGCATAACGGGCATCTGGGATTAAAAATCTGGGTGTTGACATAACCATTGTGTGTTGAGACACTCATCGGTCCACATACATCCATATGTATGATCCCAAGTAGGTCTACAACTCTCTCTCCACTATTATGGAGAATGGTGTCCTAGTCATCTTACCCATGAGGCATGGCTCACATGTATCAAGGGATTCGAAGTCCAATGATCCAAGAAGCCCTTCTAAATGAAGCTTCTTCATGTGTTTTACGCCAATATGACCAAGACGGCAATGCCACATGAACATGGAATTATCGTCACTGTGCTTACAATGTTTAGGATCAACACTATGGATGTGTGTATCACAATCAAGATCAAGTAAGAGTAAACCATCACATATACAGGAGCATGAACATAGAAAACATCATTCATATAAATTGAACAACCATTTGTTCCTGATTTAAACGAATAACGGTCTTGCAACAAGCAAGACCCACTCACAATATTCATACTCAATGCAGGTACATAATAGCATTTATTCAAAACCAACAATAATCCTGACGATAGACGGAGATGCAGGGTGCCGACGGCCATCACTTCGACTCTTGAACCATTGCCGACGCGCATCGTCACCTCGTCCTTCCTCAGGCGCCTCCTACTCTGCAGATCCTGCTGAGAGTTACAAATGTGAGCAACAGATCCGGTATTAAATACCTGTGTGTTACTCTGGCGTCAGAAGGAATACATCAATAACATGTATATCATATATACCTTTGTCCGGGATGGCTATCTTGCCAGCTCGCTTGTCTTCAAGGTACTTGGGGCAGTTGCATTTCCAGTGCCCATCCCCTTTGCAGTAGAAGCACGAAGTGCCGGGCTTAGGACCAGGCTTGGCAGTCTTTGAGGTGCTGGAAGCAAATCTGCCATCCCTCTTAGACTTCTTACCCTTGCCTTTCCCTTTTTACCCCGGTTTCTTAAAGTTGGTGGTCTTGTTGACCATCAGCATCGTGTGCTCCTTCTTGATTTCAACCTCAGCAGTTTTGAGCATGGCGAACACCTCAGCAAGGGTCTTAGTCATCCCTTGCATGTTGTAGTTCATCACAAAACTCTTATAGCTAAGAAGCAAAGCGGCACCCTATCTATAGCGAGCTCCTCCAGGATTTTGTAATCCAGGGCGTTTAAGCGCTTAACGTAGCTAGACATTTTGACCACGTGCTCACTAATATTGTTGTGCTCTTCCATTTTAGCAGAGAAGAAGAGCTCAGAAGCATCATACCTCTCTGCACGAGCCTGTGGAGCAAAGACAGCCTCGAGGTCCTCAATGATCTCAAAAGCATTCATCTTCTCAAAACGCTTTTGAAGCTCTGGCTCCATGGCATAGAGCATTCCAGTCTGGATGAGGGAGAAATCGTCTGCCTTGGACTGCCAGACATTCTTTTCGTCCTGGGAGGCGGAATCTGCAGGCTTAGCCGGAAGCTTAGCCTCGATGACATAAGTCAACTTGTAGGGGACTAGGAGGATCCTAAGATTGCGGAACCATGCGGTGAAGTTGGTTCCATCAGTTTTCAACTTGTCCTTCTCGAGGAAAGTGCTAAGTTTGAAGGTGGGTGGGTGAGACATCTACAAAGGATTTGCAAAGTATTTAGACTATGTTCATAATAATGAGTTCAAGTTTTAACTAAAAGAACTCCCACTTAAACGAACATCCCTCTACTCGTTTAGTGATCACATGATCCCAATCCCCTGCACCTCCCCCGGTTAAACATAGCCATCAATCCAGTATCAAGGGTGGACATTCCCTAATGTCGATCACATCAACTATGTGATTCATGCTCGACCTTTCGGTCTCTTGTATTCCGAGGCCACATCTCTGTAACGTGCTAGGCTCGCCAGTTCTAACTCGTGCGTATTCGCAGTGCAACATGGCTTACACCCACTGTATGTGAACGTAGATATGTCTGACACCCAGGCCTGTAACCCTAGATTGCCTCATACCGAAGAACTTTCTTGGTGGTGCACACACAAGGGGAATACGATAACTGGAATACTATGAGGGATTATCTTATTATGCTACCGTCTAGTAAGTATACTAGCACAATAAGTAATACTTCAAAAGTAAAGTGTTATGACATGGTTATAGATTTATGATCATCATCAACAGCCTTAAAGTTTCACAAACTTGTCAATGTCATGTTATAATACTTGCCCCTATGCAATAATAAAGACAGACGCCTCTATATTAACTATTGCATGTTTTACCCGGCTTTAGGGCTTTCGCAGTAGAACCCTTTCCCACCTACGAACGTCGAGCCACAACATGGATTCAATGATTGTCGTTCTTCTTCCCTTTTCAGGGCCCTCCAGTGTCAATGCCATATCAACTACTGTAGAGAGACAGACACCCCCCTAAGCCACTTTGATTTGTGGACCAGTCTCGTGAATCACCACGTGAGGTCGGTTGGGGGCCGCTTCATCAAACAGTGCCGCGATATGAACAATAACACTAAAGAGGGTAGCAACTAGAGAATCAATGCCCACATATTGCTATGTGTTCTATCAGTACAACATGTCTACCCATAGACCCGCTCTGATACCACTGTAGGGTTCCGTAGCAGAAAAAAAAATTCTATCTACTCGAACACTAATACCAGGATCTATACTATGTAGACATATCTAATGGAGAAGGAATACAGTAGTCATACCTTTGCAGACAGAGGCATGCCTTACGCAGGAAGGCGTATATTGATGAAGACGAGCAGCACCCCAAGTGTGGTGCCTCCGAAGTTCGTCACATGTCTGGTGTAGGAGACGTTAACCGGACTCCGATCCAGCCGAGCAGCGGAAGAGGTAGATTCCAGATCGCTTGATCACACAATGGTAGTGTGAAGGTGGAGAACTCAAATACGAGGTCCTCCCCAATATTGCGGGGAAGTCCTCGGCAGATGAGAGAGGGAGAATGAGAGGAATGGGTGATCTCCAAGGGGAAGGGGGGGCCCTTTATATAGTGGGAGGGGGCGCACCACCCAGGGGCCAGGCGGTGTGGGACTAATCCCCACACCCGCCGGCCACCTTGGGGCAGCCGCCGGCCCTAGGTGGGCCCCACTAGGGCGGCCCACCAGCCCTAGGCAGGCCGGCCCCCACTCCCCATGCGCCTTGCCCTATTGGGCCTCCCTTCGGGTGAGGCCCATTAGCAATATGGAGCCTTCAAAAATAAAATAAAATATATATTTAATATTAATTCTCCAATTAACATTCAAATACACATATTATATTATTCCTTTACTACGGAACACCTTCCGGACCCCTTCCGATCTCCATCGGATGTTACCGAAACTATTCTGGTTTCTCTCTCTCTATTTCTCACACGATAACTCATCTACCCTAAGCGTCCCTACCCTTAAGCGTGACATCCTTCAGTTCGGAAACACTCTAGACATGATAGAGACCACTCTCATATCAATGATCAACAAAGGGACCTGGATGGCCATGTGACCCTCGTGTGTTTCATGAATATAATCGCTCGAACCATGAGATAGTCGTTCCCCATTCCCTTTGTCATTCGATACCTAATTCATCCGAGACTTGATCTTCGGTATCTCCATACCTTAGTTCGATCTCGTTACCGATGAACTTGTTTTCTCGTTCTCATGTCATAGCATTCCGTGACCTAGTCACATGCTTGCAAGCTACATCAATGCAACATCACCGATATGGCCGCATGTATCTGTCCGTTACATGGACTAGAAAAATCCTGGTCTTGATATGTACTCCTCTACGCATCCCTTCGGAAAACCTGAGTGGCACCTTTTTGATCACCCTGTTACGAGATGACTCTTGATAACCATCTAAGCTTCTTCTGGAATGGTGATTTGCATTACCTCACAGTCAAAGGATCGGGTTGTGAGGTTCTCTTTGTTTTATCATCAATGGTGAACTTTGTAACTAGATCTCATTAAGATATAACGGTCGGATGTTTGTCTATCATGTTATTCAACTAATAAGATGACCTCATTGTCAGTTGGCATAAATGCTCATGGTCTTAAAACACAGACCATCCTCGTGACCAATGAACTAGTTCACTAGAGGTAACTAGAGACACGGTTTGTTTACATACCACACGTGTATTAACGTTTCAGACAATACGCTTATAGCACAGTATGAAACGTATTATGAACATATAGGAGATATATCAAACAATACACTTTATTATTTGCCTCTAGGGCATAACTCCTTCAACAGGGGCAGGCAGCCCACCCGGGGCGGGCACCAATCGCCGCCACTGGGCGGCGAAGCCGCCGGGGCACACTGCCCACTCGGTCGCTGGAGGCCGCCTGAGAGGAGGCTGCTGGGCGGCGGCTGCCCACCGGGTTGGCCTCGCTAGCTGGCCACGCCGCCGCTGCTTTGGCTGCTGGGTCATGGTGGGCAGGTCGGCCCACCCGACCGACTGAGCCCCAGGCTGGCTGCCCCTTTTTCTTTTATTAGATATTTTCTGTTTTATCTATTGGGCTGAGTTGATTCGGCCCAATCGGCCAGGACGAAAATTCCTGTAATTTTCTTTTAACTATTAGTCCCACATGGCTAACCCAATGGGGAGGGCACACCCCCTCCGCCTATATAAAGGGGTGCCCATGGGTGGGATTAAACACACAATTTGAGAAGTCCTTTGGTTGACTTTATCCCTCCCTCTCTCTATACGTTGTGAACATGGCCCTAAGTCTGGGCTGTGCGATCAAGGCACACCTGCAGTATGCCGTTGCGCTGCAGGGATTCCTAGCCGGATATCAACTTCCACACTCCTGGCGGGATCAGGGAGCCGGAGGTCTCATCGTGCACCGGATGTGTACGAAGACACGAGGCGCAACACTTGGGGCGCTTAAATGTCATGAGCCAAAGCTGTTGCACGATGAAGATGAAGAAGGAGCAAGGGATGACCTACGAGGAGCTTCGTGACCTTGAGGTCGGCTACGAGTACGACTACTTCAACTATGTTCCCCGCGGAACGTTAACTGCGTACGGTTTACAAGGGTATGTATTCTCTACGCTCTGGTCGTTACCGCATTACTACATAGATAGATCCTAGGCAGTTCTGGGATTACATCGTAGGAAAATTTTTGTTTTCTGCTGCGATCCCCAACAATGGTACCAGAGCCGATCTATGCGTAGGAGTGTTGTACGGCCAGTACGCACAAGTTTTGTACGGGCATTGATCCCTTAGTTGTTACCCTCTAACATGTACTTGTTTATATCGCGGTATTGTTTGATGAAGCGGCCTAGACCGACCTTACGCGTATTCGTACACGAGACTGGTTCCACGCTCAACATACGGCTTATACCGTATAAGTGGCTAGCAGGTGTTTTTCTCTCATTCGATAGTTGATATAACATTTACAACAGAGGGCCCCGAAAGGGGTGTAGTAGAGACAACTGTCGGATCCATGTTGTGGTTGGAAAGTTCGTAGTTTAGAAACGGTTCTAGTGCGAAATCCCTAACAACCACGTAAAACTTGCAATAGATAAAGTAGAGGCGTCTAACTTTATTTTGCAGGGGGCATGTGATTATGATATGGCATTGGTCGTTGCGAAGGTAAAGTAGTTTAGTTTTCTGTTACTAAGTAGTGTAGTGATAGTCATCGTTCCGATTAACAACCTGGTGGAGGCGTCGTGGACTTGGCGTCAAACCAAGGGCAAGATGGAGATCATGCCGGAGCGCTCGATGGAGATCAAGGAGTAAGAAAGACCATATCATATAACATTATACATATGATGTTGATACCAGTTTTTACATCTTATTGTGTGTTAGTATTTAGATACTCAACGGTAGCAAATAAGATAATCCCTATTGAATTCCAATGTTCCGTGTTCCCCTTGTGTGTGCACCACCAAGAAAGTTCTTCGGTATGAGGCGATCCATGGTACAGGCATGGGTGTCAGACATATCTACGTTCACATATAGTGGGTGTAAGCCATGTTGCACAGCAAATACACACAAGTTAGATTTGGCGAGCCTAGCATGTGCAGACATGGCCTCGGAACACAAGAGATCGAAAGATCGAGCATGAGTCACATGGATGATGTGATTGGTTAGTTAATGTTTACCTTTGATAATGCACTGATGGCCGTGACGATTGGGGGAGGTGCAGAGGATAGGGATCATGTGATCACTGAAATCGTCCAGGGGATGACAATTTTAGTGGAGACCAATTATAAATTGATCTCTTATTATAAACTTAGTCTAGATGTCTGTTTGCAAATATCTTAGTAGACCTTGGCCTATCCCATTGAGGTCCTTTGCGACCATGGGAATATATTGCTTAATTTGGAACTTAGCGAAAGGGTCCAACTTCATAGATTAATACCCACGCCTGAGGGATATCCTCATAAAAGGTGATCTTCTCTTCTTGATACAATAACCATTAGGAGATAATTCAATGACTCCGGATTGTTTGCAAAAACACTTAGTGATCTTGCATTAGAGTTGAGAACTCTTAGAAGGGCTTGATTGAAAATGGAGGTCATGGATGAAAAAGGTATATGTTAGATATACAAAATTATAAATGTGGTTTTTGCAAAACTCATTGCAGTTTGCAAAGTATTTGATACTTGTCCCGTTTTGTGAAAACAGGATGATCTGCTTGAGAATTGCTGGTTTTGAGGCAACGTGACTTGATGACGGCAAGAAAAACAGTTGATGGCCAACATCACCTCTTTCCTCAAAGTTTGTCATTTGGATTAGTGGACTTCAATATAATTTTGTAATCCTAGTTTGTGTGTCTTGCTTTTGGCGAGACGATTATTCATATGAACAAGTTACAAGCCAGTTTGTACTATTCTTATGAACAATACCGTTATGGTCACATTACAATTACAAACAAGTTATTCTCATCATTATGTTAATGATAATAGGTTAAACATTTATAAAGGATTAGAATGCTAAAAGATATCCAAAGTTAATAATGAAATTACACTATAGTTTAAGTCATTTGGTTATTGTAGGTTCTTTATGAAAGATCGGGGTCCTAGATGCTTAATCTAGAGACTTTGCAAAACCATGCCTCTTGGGCAGAATGACTAAAACTCCGCATTCTGGTAAAACGGTGATATGCGAAGAAATGTTGAAACTAATACATAATGATGTATCGTATTTTCAACAAGTAGTGGAAATCATTTATTGTGGACTTAAGTGAATAAGTGTATTTACTTAATGAAACATGAAGATTGAAATGATTTGAATTGTTCAAATGAGTTCATAACTAAATGGGATATTGAATTAACTGAATTAACAAGTCTCTTCGATTTGATCGACATGACTAAAGTATTCAATTAAGTTTAGGATAAAAAGGGACTTGTGAAAGATGTTTCACAAATCATGATAGTTGGATGAATTCAAACTTTGTTGAAGTGTCTAAACATCATAATTGTTTTGTATTAGATACATATTATCTCTTATCGGGGTTATAGTTGTCGTTTAGAGTTAAAGATCAGAATACGCAAACACTCACTTGAAATACAAAGGAACATCTAAAAGATTCGTGGAAACAACACCATAAGTGTTATGGCAAGTTCGAGTTTCTGGAGATTTCGATAAGTCGAAGTCGTGGGGAATAAACAAGTCTTTGTAAAGCACTCTTAGGAAGCTATGAATGCATCTCCCACACAAGGGGCAAACATGTTGTTGTACTAAGTTGATGTGTCTTGATGAAGATATAGGTGGAAGAAAGTAAAAGATCAAAACAAGGTATTTAACCTCACCTCCGAATTGTTGAGTGGCGCAGCAGAATTTGTTTCATGAATCCAAACTCTACATATAGAGGAGAAACCAAGTTTCAGTGAATACTTTTACTAAAGAAAGTAGGATTCAACTATATATTCTACAAGTGGAATTATATATTGATTCACTTGTCTTGTTTTGAACAAGACATACCTACGAATTACAAAGAAGCGTGATGGACCTAAGTACAAGAAATCAATGGTCATTTAAATTTCGTTAGTGGAATTCTCGTTTTGATGGTGATCAAAGAATTTTGAAATGTCCAAGATTATCGAGAGGACCTAGATTTGAGTGGGAGCAAATCAGCTTGGCTAATTCATAATATGTTGCTGACATATTTTGAGTGGGAGCTAAGTGAAATCCCTGGATCTCAAACATGAATGTCATATTTGAGTGGGAATGTGAAATCATTATGGGATATGTGGACGACATATGTGAATGATGTGATTGGTGTTAATAGTACTTAAATTAGGATGAAGTTGAAGTTATTAAACAAAAAGGTCTATCGAGATAGATTGGTGAGTTTAATAAACACTGAATGTCGAATGCATCCTGGACTTGATTCTAAAAGATGTTCAGAATGTCCTAAGAAAGATTCTGAAGTAACTCAGAATGGAACAAGGTAAGAAATAAGTTCTTGTTGTATGAAGCATTGAGTATTGCAACTATGGTTGAAAGAAAGAGATGTGTTGCATCTCCTATGCCTCAGTCATAAGTTCTTCCATAAAACCATGTTGTATACTCGACGTAATGTGACCCGAGGTTCTGGTTGGTAGGACAAAGTCTTAACTGTAAGAACATGTCTTTAAAGTGATTCCTGAGTTGATCACTGAACCAGAATTAAGTTTGTACTTAAATGGCAAGAAGCAATGTAAGTGTCATAGTTTCATTTCATGCACTAGGATCTACATAGATGTAGAAGTATAAAGGCTGCATCTGATGTGATGTATAATGTTATGGCGGGGCTAGTTCGCTTTTAACATAGAATGATGTGTCCCAGGGCCCAGGGCCCATGAGAAAGCCCTCGAGGTTGATCTAAAGTCACTGTAAGCTCCTAGAATCCGGCCTCGTTCTGCTGCCATGGCTATAGTATATACACAAAGTATAGCAAAGTGTGTTTTGAAGTTTAGATGACAACGGTGAAAATGACCGTCATCATAAACACTAGAAACAAAGTATCGCTTTGTTGCCAAAGAAATGCTTCGACCCATTATAAGATAATGGACTGAATGTCAAAATTAGGAAGACATTAACGATTTGCAAAAGTCATAATGATCTGGTAAAACAGAACATGGACATTGTGTTTCCCATGAGCATGCATGATCTGTAAACACATATGGTATATGGTTTATATGAGTAAAATGCGAGCTGGATTATTTGTACTCTAGTGCAAGTGGGAGACTGAAGGAGATATGCCCTAGAGGCAAATAATAAATAGGTTTTTATTGTCATATCTCAATTAGTTTATAGTAGTTTCATATTGTGCTATAATTGTGCCAAGTAGAAACATTGGTACAGGTGTGGTATGAAACAACAAAGTGTAGGGGTTCCGCGTATGAAAACAATAAATTTTACTCTACGCCCCTGAACCCCTGAAGCTGCCAGGACCTATCTATTAGTAATACAGTAATGAGAGGGGCTTTTCGCGAACTTACCCTTGAAGACCGAAAAGCATTATCAACACTCAGGAGAGCATGGTTGATGTAGACGAGCCGAAGCCGACCTCAAGGTCATGATGAAGTCCTTGTGCTCCTTCTGGCTCCAACGACTTTAGTGCCTCAAGTGCGACACCTCGCAGGGAGTTACACACGTCCGGTGCCTCACGATGACTCCCGCTTCCCCGATCCAGCAGTAGTTGCGGAAGTAGAGCTCCCAGATCCGAATCCCTCAGTGCGACGGTGCTCCGCGGTGAAGATGTCTCTCGCTCGCGCAGTCCAGACATGGGACCACGGTCACGAGAGAGAGAGGGGGAGAGAGAAAATATCAATTAGAGGTCCTCCCAAAAGTGGGGAGACCTTTATTGATTATTGGTGTCTTTATCTTGGCCAAATACCCCACTATATATAGGGGAAGGAGGGGGTACACCCTCCCTCAAAGTCCCGGGGTTGGACTAAAGGAGAGGAGGAGGTGGGGGAGGTGCCGCTAGCCACCCCCTCATGGGCCCCACGTGGGGGGCTGGCCCAATAGGGCCGCTGGCCACCCCTTGGCCCTTCTCCCCTCTTGCCTTTCCCTAATGGGCCCTCTCCCCTCCGGGAATTGGCCCATTAAGCCTTTGACCATTTAATTGATTTTTCTCTTTATTAAATAATTATGAATAAATGATTAAATCAACATTTAACATTCATTCATATATTATTTAACCTCCGTGTCTATGGAACACCTTCCACCTCCACTCCGGACATCCTCCGAACTTACCGAAACCCTTCCGTTTTTCTCCCTTCTTTTCTTTGGTGATTCTACCGATCCTATAAACACTCTCTAAGCATCATCAAGCCCTTAAGCGTGATACCCCACGGTTCGGGAACACTCCAGACATGGTCGGGACACTCCCGCACCAATGATCGACAGAGAGACCTGGATGGCCATGTGACCCCTGTGCGTTCCACGAAGATCTTTCGTCGTTTGAACCGGGACAGTCGTGTCTTATTCCCTTTGTCACTCGATACTTGAATTTCCCGATATCTGATCAATGACATCACCATGTCGTGTTCAATCTCGTTACTGAACAATGCTACTTGACTTGTTCCGACAACTGATATCCCTGTGATCAAATCACACGCTGCGCAGCTATTGGATATAACTTCTCCGAGTGGGCCCTTGAGTATCTTCCCGTCACATGGACGGACAAATCCCGCTCTTGACATATATTGCCTCTACGGTTTCCTCCGAATAACTGAACACACCTTTATAACCACCATTTTACCAGATGGCGTTTGATGCTATCTAAGCACTCTCGGGAGACAATGATTGATATAGCCTCACGGTCTAAGGAATAGTCTACGAGGATCCATTTCTAATTATCGTAACTTGAACTTTGTGACATGATCGGGTCACGATGTTTAGGTTGGGTATTGGTTCATCATCTTATTCTCAGAATGAGATGACCTCATTTCCAACTGGCATAAATGCCACATGATCAGGAAACATGATCATCTGTTGACCAGTGAACCAGTGACTAGAGTTTCACTGGGAACCCTTGGTTGTTTGTATATCACACATGTATTGATGTTTCCTCTCAATATAGTTATAGCATGATATAAAACTTAATCATAAACTATATGAAATATGATAATAGTCCTTACTACTATTTGTCTCTAGGGCATATTTCCAACACAAAGTCCCTAGTAGCCTCTATTCATACTAGTTCGTTGGTCACGAAGATGATCTGGGTTTCAAGATCATAGGCATTTATGTCGACTGACAATGGGATCATATCATTGGAGAATGATGTGATTGGACATTCCTCGAAGGATTGCAACACAATCAAGTCATATAGTTCATTGTTGCAACAGCTATACCTAGACTCCTTCTCCTTAGACCGTGAACTCATATTACTCACTGTTTCCCGAGGCTGCTTAGACTGCATCAAGCGCCACTTGGTAATACAGTGGTTATAAAGGTGTACGTTGGGTATTCCGAAGGAACAGTAGATGCATGTGACTGCAAGACCGGGATTTGATCACCCACATGACGGGTAAAGATACATACGGCCGGCTTGGTGATATTACATCCACAAATGTTGCAACATGTGACTAGGTCACGGGGATGTAATATCACGGTAACAAGAAAACAGATATTGTTGTGAACGAGATTGAACAAGGTATGGGATACCAATGATCGGATCTCGGACAAGTCGTATAGAGAAATAAAAGGAAGAGGATGCTACATTTAGCGGTTCAAACGACATTGTCATCAGGAATGCATAGGGGTCACATGGATATCCTTGGTCCCTCTATTGATCATTGATTTAGATCATGTCCAGAGCATTCCCGAGCCGTGAGAGGATACACTTAAGGGTACGATGAGAGCGATCATTCATAAGACGGAATCACAGTAGAGAAAGAGAGAAAGCCGAAAATGTTCCGCGGAGAGATCCGAAGTTGTTCGGAGAAAGAATAAAGGAAAAGACCGGAAAAGTGTTTTCGGATAAATGGGAATTTAAATATACATTTATTATGTGTTAATTGTGAATTAATATATTCTAAATAATATTTAAGTTCAGATTTATAAAGACAACTTTTTATTGGGCCAAATCCCAGAGGGAAAAGGCCTAGAAGAAAAGCTGCAGAAAAAGAAATGGAAAAAGAAAAATAGCCCGTGGTAGGCAGATAATCGCCACCGTGATAGGGCGGCACGGGCTGCAAGGTGCTCGAGGCCCACGGTTAGGGCACCAAGCCACCCGGCGGGCACCACCAGGCCACCGGCCGACGGGGTCACTGGGGCACACCGCCCACCCGGTCGCCATGGAGGCCATGGAGGCGGGCTGGGCATGGAAGCAGCCCACCTGGTTGGCCTCGCCAACCACGCTTTGGCCGCCACTGGGCCACGGTGGTCACCACCCGACCGGCTGGGCCCCAGGCTGGCTGGCCCTTTTTCTTTTATTAGATATTTTCTATTTTGTCTATTGGGCTGAGTTGATTCGACCCAATCAGCCAGGACGAAAATTCTTGTAATTTTCCTTTAACTATTAGTCCCACATGGCTAACCCAATGGGGAGGGCACACCCCCTCCGCCTATATAAAGGGGTGCCCATGGGTGGGATTAAACACACAATTTGAGAAGTCCTTTGGTTGACTTTCTCCCTCCCTCTCTCTATACCTTGTGACCATGGCCCCAAGTTTGGGATGTGCGATCAAGGCACACCTGCAGTATGTCATTGCGCTGCAGGGATTCCTAGCCGGATATCAACTTCCGCACTCCTGGTGGGATCGGGGAGCCGGAGGTCTCATCATGCACCGGATGTGTACGAAGACACGAGGCGCAACACTTGTGCCGCTTAAATATCATGAGCCGGAGCTGTTGCATGATGAAGATGAAGAAGGAGCAAGGGGTGACCTGCGAGGAGCTTCGCGACCTTGAGGTCGGCTACGAGTACGACTACTTCAACCACGTTCCCCGCGGAACGTTAACCGCGTACAGTCTACAAAGGTATGTATTCTCTATGCTCCGGCCGTTACCGTATTACTACATAGATAGATCCTAGGCAGTTCTGGGGTTACATCGTAGGAAAATTTTTGTTTACTACTGCGATCCCCAACAGGTCGACCGAGCTAGCTAGAACCCAAGGCTCATTTCTCGCGGGTGCGTTCATGCTGGTGGTCTTTGACGGTATAACCATGGTGGTGAAATTTCGGCCTTCTTTCTCGACACTCTTGGCCCACCTGACACGAAACATCGGCACCTTCTTCGTAATGTAGTCGAGCTCCCAAATCTCCTCGATCCTTCCATAGTATCTTTCCGGGACGTCGCCGGTGTAGAATATCCCCGTAACCCCCGAGTTCTGGTAATCGTAGTTATTGTCCTTTTCCTCTGTATAGAATGTGCATCCCTTGATATCGTATGCCTGATAGGTCATCAGGTTGTGCGAGGCGCCCCATGACAAGGAGAATATGAGTATTTCTTCCTCCGAGTACTCGCCCTGCGGTGGATTAGCAATGACCTTCTCCCTAAACCACCGCGTGAAACCGGAGTTGTGCTCCTTGATAACATCTTCCTCCGAGTATTGGCGCCCCTGGTCAGCGTAATTCTTCTTGATAAACTCTTTGTGCTCATATATGTGTGGATCGACCACCTGCAGGTGTTGTAGCGCGACCAGGTTTTCTCTTTCAAAGTCCTTTGTTCCGCCCTCGATGTCGACATGCTTTGGGCACCGACCCTCATGGTGACCGCATCCAGCGAGCCTCCCGAGGTGCTTGTTGAATGGCAGACCAAGAGGGGTCTCAGTTTGTAGAAAGTTCGAGCAGAAAGAGATGCACTCTTTGGCCAGGAAGCCGTTTGCTATGCTTCCATCTGGACGGGACCTTTTCTTAATGTATCCTTTGATGCGTCCATTGAGCCTTTCGCAGAAACGGAGGACCGAGCTGGACGATATCCTCCACGACATGGAGAAGCAGATGAAGCATGACGTCAAAGAATGCAGGGGGGGATATATCTCGAGCTCGCATAGTATCACCACGATCTCGTCCTGTAGCCTCGTGAGCTGCTTAATGCCTATCGACTTCTGAGAGATCACGTCGAAAAAGTTGCAGAGGCCAAACAACGTTTCACGGACATGCTTGTCCATTATACCTTGGATCGTGACCGGGAGTACCTACGTCATCAGCACGGCGACGTCATGAGACTTCATCCCGCCGAAGTGATGCTTCGCCTCGTCTAGCCATCTTCTTATCTTCCCTGCGTAGTCGTTCGGAAATTTGACTCCGAGGAGGCACTTCATAAACTGTATGGCCTCCTTCTTAATCAGAGTGAAGAACGAGGCCTTGAGCTTGACCTCGCCCTTCTTGACCTGCTTTTTGCCCTTGTGACGATGGTTATTCTGCGTTTTCGTCTCCTCCTCCTCATCCTCATCCTCGTCATCGCTAGGTGGTGGTTGAAGTTCATCCCTGATGCCCATATGCTTCAAGTCGTTCCTTGCCTTCGGCCCATCTTTGGTGTTGTCGGTCTTAAGGAGGGTGGCAAGCAGACTCTCGCCCACGTTCTTCGTGATATGCATGAGATCGAGGCTACGAGGCACGCGGAGGATCTTCCAGTATGGCAAGTCCTAGAAAACAAACCTCGCCTTCCATACCTTCAGCAGCGGCTCTGGCTTCTTCTGGGTCTTTCTCGGTGCAGGGCATTCCTTCCAGTTATTCAATAGCTCGTAGATTTGTGCACCGCTCCTCTGGTCCAGGATTCCTCAGAGCTCGATCGACCCATCGAACAGATCTCCTAGCTTTCTCCAAGCGTGATTCTTGGGAATCCACCTCCGAGCCCCAAGGAACACGGTTTTCCCGGACCCGGGATATTTCTATAGCTGGTGGTACATTGTATTATCTTTGCACCTAATGCACCCATAGAATCCTTGGACCACCTGCCCCGAGAAGTATCCGTAACCGGGATAGTCTTGCACTGTCGTGATCACCGCCGCTCTCATGTCAAAGTATTCTTGTCTCTAGGCATCCCACGTACGGGCTCCTTCTTCCCATAATGTGGCCAGCTCCTCTTTCAACAACGTGGGATACAGATTGATGTCTGTACCGGGTTGTTTTGGCCCTTGAACTAGCATACTCATGGTTATGTACTTCTTCTTCATGCACAACCAGGGGGTTGTAGATCCATACAAACACGGGCCAGGTGTTGTGTGTGCTGCTCTGGCTTCCGAACGGATTGAGTCCATCGGTGCTCACGCCTAGCCTGAGGTTCCTTGACTCTTTATCAAAATGTTGGTAATATTGGAGGTCCAACGCCTTCCACTGGCAAGCATCCGAAGGGTGCCTCAGCATTTCCTCCTTCTCCGGATCATCATCTTCCAGCCTCTTTCTTTCCGCATGCCAGCGCATGAGCTCTGCTTCCTTAGGGTCCACGAAATACCGCTACAGACGAGGAGTTAGAGGAAAGTACCACACCTCCTTTCTAGGAGCTTTCTTGGTCCCTCTCTTGTATCGAGAGGTCTTGCACACCGGACACGTGGTCTTCTCTGCGTCCTCGCCCCGGTAGATGATTCAATCATTTATGCAGACATGGTATTTCACGTGCGGTAGATTGAGAGGGCACGTGACTTTCTTGGCCTCAGCGATACTAGTCGGACATGTGTTCCCCTTCTTGGGAAGAATATCGTGCCAGAATGCAATGTTTTTATCGAAGCATTCGTCGGTCATTTTGTGTTTCGCCTTCATCTCCAGAGCCTTGAGTGTTACATTCAGACGGGTATCACCGTCGTTGCATCTATCAAACAATGGAGTGACCGCGTCTTTCTTCATTTGCTCCAGCTTAGATTTCTCTCTAGCGGCGGATCTGGTATTACTAGTCTCCTTGAGAAGCAGATCTTGGACATGAGAGTATCGCAGCCAGCTCGAATCATGGTCGACACCTTGATCTTCGTGATCATGCCTGGCGCCACCTTGATCATCTTCGTGTTCATGCTCGGCGCCACCCTGATCTTCATGATCATCACCTGCCCCGTTGTCGGCGCCTTGATCTTCGTGATCATGACTGGCATCTTGATCTTCACCATTATTGACATCCTCATCATCATCTTCGTCATCACGTATCCACCGAGTGTAGCCATCCATGAAACTATGTCAGAGCAGGTGCGACTCCAGCATTCCGGAATCGTGCCTTATCAGATACATCAGCTTGCAGTCGTGACACGGACATCTTATCTCCGTCTTGTTTGCACGTGCCATATCGGTCCTCGCGCATCTCATCCACCTATCCATGAGGGTTTTGCGAATCAGTGGTCGGACCATGGTCGCCTACGCGTGGTACAAAGAGCAAGAGAATAATTAGAGCATATATGGAAATCTGGATCGCCCGAAAAATTTGGCATGACCTCCCCTAAAAAGAGGACATCCGCGAGTGCCAGAAATTCGCCGGAAAAGAAATTAATCATTCCGGTGAAACATTGGCATCTCAAATGAAATCCCTGCACAAAAAGAAGCATGCACCATAACACAATCATATAGTCGTGGTGTCGCCGACAATGCGCATGAGCATACAAGCAACGCCTTCAAGCTTCCTCCAACGACAACTTGCGCAAGAGAGACGGAGGAGAAGTAAAGGGACATGTTGTAGATCTAGAGGAGCAAGAAACTTCACTTACATGTGAGTGTCAACCAATAGAGATTGAGCAAGCTTCTATGGTGAATCAATGTGGGAAATGAGGTGGGGAGAAGGAGGGGGTCGACCAAATCTGTCTTTGGGTGGAGAGGAAGAAGTGAGGAAAGTGAGTGGGGTGCATGTGCCAAAAAGGTGTAGAAAAAGTGAGCCAGGTTATGCGAGGCGCATATTGCAGTAAATGCGCCTCTGATAGTCTGAACTATCTGAGGCGCACATGCCAACATGCGCCTCGCCTATGCGGCCACCCGGGCCCGTAGGGGTTGCTCGAGGCGCACGCTCCCTAATGCGCCTCGCCTATTGAAACTATCGGAGGCGCATCTTGCAATATGCGCCTCTCATATTGGACCACTGATCTCCACCCAGGCCCACCCAAGATATGCGAGGCGCATTTGCCACATATGTGCCTCGCCTATTTAAGTACTAGAGGCGCATGTCCGGCTGGTGCGCCTCGTATAAGATGGGGGTGCCAGGTTTCGTTCGTACAGATGATAGTGGAGGCGCATCCTGCAGATATGCGCCTCGCCTATGAAATTACTAGAGGCGCATGGATCCATGGTGCACCTCGCCTATATTATCAGAGGCGCATATGGTGTAAATGCGCCTCTAATGTGCATGTTTCCTATAGGCTTTTCTCTAGTAGTGTCTCATGGGTCATCCGGATCTTGACTAGGCCTCAGCAACATCATGGGCTTCTTCTAGGTTGGACCATATATGCCAAGCTCGAGTACCTGTAAGGTATGCCCATGTCACTCCCATCATAGATATCTCAAACCTATCGGTCATAAGCTTTGAAAATTCATAATTAAAAGATTTGTTAGTAGACCCAAAGATAATGTCATCCACATAAAGTTGGCAAACGAAAAGCTCCCCATTAACCTTCTTAGTAAAAAGAGTGGGGTTGATTTTCCCAACCTCAAACCCACCACTACTAGGAAAAGGCATATCAGTGGCACACATTTTTTGAATTCTGTGGCGCATATTAGATGCACCACTGTTATCTCGCCACTAAATTTTATTTCTATGGCACATATTGAAATGCGCCATATAAATCTCAAATCTCTATGGCAATATGCGCCACAAATTTTTTTCCAATTTCAAAAAAAAGCAGGCTCGATCTCAAATTTCTGTGGCCGCCAATATGCGCGACAGATATTTTTCAAATTTCAAAAAAGAGGCCAGATCTAGATCTGGATCTAGCTGCTGCCGGAATTTCGCCATCATTTTGTCGGAGGTCGTGTCCCCATGGCTGGAAGTGGGGGTCACCAGAGGAGGAGGTCGCCGGAGGTCACTAGAGGTGGTCGTCATCGTCAGAGGAGGAGGACTGGAGGTGGTTGCCGGAGGTGGTGGAGGAGGGGGAGGTCGCCGGAGGAGAAGGTCGCTAGAGGAGGAGGTCGTCGGAGGAGGAGGTCGCCGGGGTGGAGGAGGAGGAGGCCATGGACGACGATAGAGGAGGAGGAGGAGGCCATGGCCATCGGTGGAGGACAAGGAGGAGGGAGGAGAAGAGGAGAATAAAGAGAGAAGAAGTTCCACCAAAAAAATTGAAGTGTGGAGGAGGAGTAATAAAGGATAAAAGGGAGGGAAAGGGGGCGCTGGCAGGATTCGAATTTCGAATCCCACCTAAAAATTCGGTGGCGCATATTGGAGATATGCGCCGCCACAGAATTGTCTCCCCTTTTTTTATTTTTTTGCAGGAAAAAATCTTCTTTCGGCCATAACTATTTAATCTTTTCAAATTTGGGGATTCTGTAAAATCCAGAATAGCCATTGGCTGTTGAATCCAAGTAATAAATTTCGAGACGATCGTTTTGATAGGTTAAACATTTTTTCTAACATCGTAGGCAAAAGTTATGGCCGTTTTACTGTGCCATGACCTTTTTTGCAAAAATACATCGAAATTCATGTTTTTCAATTTTTCCTAAAAATATACCCCAAAAATATAACTACATCTTAAAGGAATTTTTTTTTAAGTTTTTATCATTTTTTATTTATTTTTTACAAAACTAAAAAGGCAATCCACAGGGGGTGGGGGTGGGATCTGTTTTCCACTTTTTATGGTGCATATGGCTATATGCGCCATAGAATAATCACTTTATGTGGCGCACATAGACATATGCGCCATAGAATTTTCTCCCACCTTATTTGGTTCTGGGTCCCATCAACTTTATGTGGCGCATATAGGCATATGCGCCATAGAATCATCACTTTCTGTGGTGCACGAGAAAATATGCGCCACAGAAACACACATTTCTGTGGCGCATATGGGTTCCGTGCACCACAAAATTACCAAATTTCGGTGGTGCATATGTCTATATGCGCCACAGAAATAATTCTGTGGAGCATGCCATTTTATATGCGCCACTGGAAGTATTTCTATCTATAGCTAGTTTCCTAGTAGTGCATGGTTTAACAACAACTCTCTAAGGTGCTCATACCATGCATGAGGTGCTTGTTTAAGACCATAGAGCGTCTTATCGAGTTTATAGACATGGTTAGGGAAGTCAGGGTCCTCGAAACCAAGGGGTTGCTTAACATAAACCAATTCATGTAAAGGACCATTAATAAAAGCACTTTTCACATCCATTTGTTGCAACTTGAAATTATGATATGATGCATATGCAGGAAGGATACAAATGGACTCAAGGCAAGCCACAGGAGCATAGGTTTCACCAAAGTCAATGCCTTCAACTTGAGAGAATCCTTGAGCTACCAATCTTGCCTTATTCCTCACAACAATGCCATTCTCGTATTGCTTGTTCTTGAATATCCATTTAGTGCCTATAATATTGTGGCACTCTTTGGGTTTCTCTACTAACCTCCAAACATTGTTGCGTTTGAAGTTGTTGAGTTCTTCATGCATGGATTCCAACCAATCCAGATCCTCAAGAGCTTCAAATACTCTTTGAGGTTCCACAAAAGAGATGTGAGCTTGATGATCACTAAAACTTGCCAAATCTTTTCTAGTGGACACTCGCCTTCTTAGATAACCAATAACCTTGTCTAGAGTGTGTTATCTTAATCTCATATTTCTTTCCACTCTAGCTTCATGACGGGACTCGATCTCATTGTTGTTTCTTGGAGGAGGATCTTGATCATCATGATCATTTTGGTCCGTCTTGACCTTCAACTTGACCTTGATCACCACCTGATGTATCTTCTTCAACATGAGACTCTTAATGATCTTGGTCATGATCAAGGTGATTTCACTTGATAGTTCTTGAATCGCATTTTCAGTTTGATCACCATGAGGAGGGTCTTCATCTTGTTCTTGGCTAGGTGCATCATGTGCTTCAAGTGTTGGAGCTTGTTGATCTTGTGAAGATGAGGGCTCTACTTGAGTAGAGCATAGTTCTTCCTGAACCGCCACAAGGGGTTCCTCAACGGGGCGGAAGAATTCCACACCCATTCTTCTTATGGCGTCTTGAGGTATTTCATCATCTACATCACAAACATCAACTTGCCCTACTTGCGAGCCATCATTTTCCTCGAATACCACACTACAAGATTCTATAACGCACCGAGTGGTTTTGTTATAGATTCTACTAGATCATGGATTGCGCGCGTTGCCGCGCTCGTCCATCTCGAGGGATGTGTGATAGAAATGCTAAGAAAATTTGGATAGTAGACATATACTTAAAAATTTAGGAAAAACTAAATTACAACGCCTTCATGTAGGTGCTTTCGCTAAGAAAAATGTTAGAACATTATATCCATTAAAAGGGTAGAATCTTCTATTCCCCCACACAATTCAACTCTTGAAACGTCACATTCCAATACTCTTGCATTAGGAGAATTAACTATCTCCTCATGTTTGTACAGACTAAGGTACTAAATCATCATATTCCAAAACCAACCGACATGACAATCTAAAACAAACTGCTCTAGTATGTACCCTGAAGCATGTGATCGCCTGTATCTAAGGAAGGGCATTATATCTTCAATTTCTAGAGGAGGCATAAATTAGCTGGGAAAGAACATTTATATCCTCTTGGCTTAACCCATGTTCCCAAGTATCTATCATGCAACAATTTGTTAGGATCTTATAAGTAAATATAACAGAAAAACTATAAGATATTGTGAATATGTGTGGATGGCATTGGAACAATGTGCAAAGTAGAAATAGTTGTAGTGGTAGAATTATTATTTGTTGAGCGGTAATACAAATTAATTTAATAGCTAAAACTGAGTATCAAAATGAAGTGCAACACTCGAACTACTATTGGCTACAGCCGTGCACAAACCGAGATATGCAAGAATGGTAACCATCTAAGAAATATGAGCACATACATGATTAAACTAAAGTACCCTTTTTTCTTCAAATTTAATCTAGCGTCGCTATTTACGGTAAACCCTTGGGAACTATTAATTTTCCAAAAACTGGTCAGGACACGGAAATTGATTTTCAGTTTTTGCATAGCGTGCAATATTACAGAAAAAGGATATAGAAACGAGGTAGACGTTTACAGTGTCGATGCCCTACGCTACACATAACTTCACCACCAGCTACAGAATACATTCCCGGTCAGTTCCTGTCCACAATTCGGGGATTTCATATGAACAATATCAATCGAATTAATTTCATTTGGGACATAAACAGAAACCGTGCTGACATATCGAAGTAGTATATATGTACTTAAGTAGGAAAACACTGGCAATAAATGTTACATACCTCCTCTCTCCGTGAAAGGTTTGGTATATAATACTTTTGGAGTAGCAAAACAAGACAACTGCATATATGTGTTATTCGAACTTGCTAGTCGGAGATATCAGAGTGGTGAACACGATCTCGGAATAATCAGTTTAATTAACCCATTTGTTCCAGCCGTGACAGTAATAAAATAAATGCCAGAAACACCCAAAAAAAAGAAACTCGTTGTAAATTTTAGATTATCAAATTTGCACCAGAGATGCTAGAGGCCTTTCCAGGCTGCATTCTTTGATCTGTGTGTTGCAACTATGTTTAGCAACCTGTTTATAGCTTGGAATTTTGCACCTTGTGGAAGGTAGGATCAATATTATGCAAGTTCAACCGCAAGGCTGTTAAACTAAGTTATTTGATTCCAACAAATTTCTTCTGCAGCTTTTTCCTAGGTTATTGCATGTCACAACTCACAATAATAAGAGATAAAAATTCTAAATTATAGAAAAATCACTTTATAGATATCATATAAAACATGCCCTGTGTTTTGTGAGATTGTAGATGGTAGAAAAAAGACTATGATGGTACACTCATTACAGAAGAAACATAAGTCATTGCAATTGAAAGATCAAGGCATTGTCTTTTATTCATTGCAATTAGTTCAATGCACTTGAAGGAGAGGTTGACAAAGGAAATGATTAAGACTACTTGCCTCTGTAGAAGGTATATATCAAATCAAGCACATACAGTACGTGTTATAATAATTTCCCATGTGGATGATTGCACAGAACGGTTGGTTGGGAGGTAGAAGGTGAATATTTATATTAATGCTTCATCATAACTCGGTGGACTCAGTTTGTTGTAGTCCTTGTGTCACGGACCAACATATGACAATTGGGTAGGACTGTAGGAGATACAAACCAACCAAAAACCATTAGCAAAGTAGAAAAGCAGAGCAGCCGGAGCACTACATCTTCCTCATG
Organism: Avena insularis; assembly: GCA_023614405.1. NCBI lineage: Eukaryota > Viridiplantae > Streptophyta > Magnoliopsida > Poales > Poaceae > Avena > Avena insularis. Next base: position 372,260,161 of record CM042689.1, read on the forward strand.
AAGCTGGTTGCAAGGCGGAACGGCAGGTGGCAAGAAACTGATGCTGGCCTCATTTTGCTTACCTCTGGTATGAAGCAGCTACGGAGCAAATGTCTCCTCTTCATCCTTGAATACTGTCCCTGATCAGTGACCATCCTACACAGGCAAACAAGTTAATCTCGAGAGAGTCGATCATGCTAGCCCAACGGAAGCCCCCGTCTCCTCCTTCTCTTACAGCAACGAGATGCCACCGCCAACCGCGTCCTCTTGCGCTGGGCGAGCCGCTGCGCATCCACCTCATCATCAGCCTCCTTTTTGTGCTTGAGACGCTAACGCCTTCGCCTCCTGCCCCGACATTGCTCTCTCGACGGTCGTCGCCGCCGCCATAATCGCTAGGATAATCACCAAAGAAACAACGTGATTAGAACCTATGATCCAAGATATAGTGACAAAGAAATCAAATACATGCAAGGCTTCAACCATGGCTTAGGTAAGAGGAGATGGGAAATAGTCGTCCCTGCAACCGAAAGGGCAGGGCACATAAAGATGGTGGCGCCCGTACCTTCTAGCAATTGTTTTCATGAGAAACGGCCACGCCATCATGGCCTGCCGCATTAGCATTTTTTTTTTAGAACTACCTTCTGCTAGCAGCGTTACGTGTACACGGGACTCTCCATATTTCGTTTCTATCAAGCTACCAATAGCCCAGCTCCGGCCCGCTGTGTACTTCTGGCCCAATTGACCGCAGTTGTCCAAGGTAAATCTACAGAGCAGTGTCCCAAGAGACATCAAATAAGGCCTAGTGAAGTGGAAACACTATGAGGAGCCGTAGGTCGATGCATTATACTGTCTCGTGTGGTATTCGGCACCGTAACCAAAAAAATACCCTCAATTTCTTTGGACTCAAATTTAGACAAACAAACTCCTTTTATGAGATAGAAATACTTACAACCGAACACCTGAAAGTAAGAGGTATTGGGCTTGTTACCGGTAAGTATTTTATATGGAGTCTTGTTCAACAACTTGCGGAAATAGAGCCGGTTGGATGAGTGACAAGTGGTGGAGATGGTTTCGGCCCAAAAGTTGTATGGAGACTTAAACTCCACCAACATGGACCTAGCCATATCCAAGTCCGGTTCTTCCTCTCGGCAACACCATTAGAGGTGTACGTAGCAGAATATTCATGTTGAATCCCCTCTTCACTAAGAAACTCATTTAAGGTGCAGTTCTTGAACTCGGAGCCATTGTCACTTCTTATTACCAAAATGGGAACATTACGTTGACGTTGAACAAGATTGGCAAAGTCGATGACGGTCTGTTAAGTTTCACTCTTCAACTTAAAAAAATAAACCCATGTATATCTTGAATAGTCATTAACAATCACCAAGAAATATTTCTTCCCACTAAGACTTGAATGACATGGCGGACCAAAGAGATCCACATGAAGGAGCTCTAGGATCCTCTGGAACTTAATTTGGATAGTATTTCGATGGAGAGAATCATGCATATTTCCTTCAACACAAGCCATGTAAACATGATCTTTGGCAAAACAAACATTGTCTTTTAGTCCCACAATATAGTCACCCTTGTGAAGACCTTATAAAGTTCTCATATTGACATAGGCTAGTCGACGATGCCATAACCAACCCACATCGTCATTCCCGGATAGGCACATTGAGCTTGTAGTGGTTTTCCCTAAAACGTCCACCACATACAAATCATTCTCAACGTACCCAATGAAAGCGACCTTTAGAGTCTTGCTCCACAAGAGTACCCTTGTCATCAATAAAGACGGCAAACCCCATCTTTCCAAGTGCATGAATGGAAAGTAAATTATAACCAAGGGTCTCAACAAGAATGACATTCACAAGGGATATATCCTGTGCGACTACCACCTTGCCAAGACCCAATACCTTAGATTTTGATTTATCACCATAGGAGACAGTTATATTGTTGACATTTGGTCTCATATCCGTCATGATTGCTTTGCTCCTAGTCATATGACTTGTGCATCCACTATTAAGCACCCATATAGAACCACCAGAAGCATAGCCCTACAAAGAATCAAGACTTGGTTTTAGGTACCCATTTTCCAATAGTTCCTCTTTTGTTAGTAACAAGGGTCTTTGGAACACAAATAGACCAAGCAACAAAACCATCATAAGGCCCAACATATTTTGCATAAAAATCACCATAATAATCATGAAATGGAACATAGTGAGGGTTAGCAATTCCCGCAAAGTCATCATGAGCAGTTTTGCCTTTGGCATCACCACCCACAATGGTGCTCCTTATTGCTTGAGCGGGCTTGGCCTTCTTCTTGTTGTTTTTCTTCTTCTTTGCCTTTGGAGACATAGCCAAGACCCTCATTCCCATTGTTTGACCTTTAATTACTCAAAAAGTCATCTAGGACACCTTTACCTTTGGGTGGGGAGGACTTGACAAGCACATCCTTCAACCTAGCATTTTACTCAAAGATATTTGTATGATCACAAGTAGTAGTAGAGGTGCTAGTAGCATCAAATTTAGCTAGTTGAGTTTGAAGTTGTTCAAGAGACATGATGAGGATAGAGTTCTCACCATCCAAGGCCTTGTGAGCCTTTTCAAGTTTCTCTAGCTCACCAGCTAGCCTAGCTTGAACAACACCAAACTCAACCTTTTATTTCTTAATAACCTTGGCATTAGAAAGAGCATTATCACACTCTTTAATGAGTTTAGAGGTATCTAAATTATGTGACTCATCAATGCCTTCAATCCTCTCTTCAAGAGAAGCTCGAGGCTCTTCCTCTTCCTCAAGAGCATTTTTCAAGCATGCTAGTTCAATAGCATCCTCTCTTTCAATTTTAACTTTCTCCTCAAGAAGCCCTTCCATATGAACAAGTTGACCCATGAGGGCCTCATAGTGATTCTTGTGTTCCCCTTGCAAGTTAGTCACATAATGATCCAAAGAAACCATTTCCTCCTTAATTTTAATACTAGAAAGGTCATCCATATCATCATTCAAGGTCATATGAGGGGAGGGGATAGATTATACCTCGGATGCCCTTGCCATAAGGCAATTGACATTCTTGTTGGGGAGATTCTCATTTGGAGAGTCAAATAGGAGTAGCTGGGTGTAGAGGTGGTGTCAATGGCTGCCACTTCACTTGTGGACTCTTCTTCTTCTTACTCACTCATGGATAAGTACTCTTCATGAGTTGCCAACAAAATCTCTTGAGGCTTCTTGCGAGGAGGAGCCTTTGACTTGTCCTTGAGAATGAGTCTTCCACCATGATCTTCTCTCTTCTCATACGGGCACTCGGCAACAAATTGAAAGTGGTCACCACAATTGTAGCATGATCTAGCTTTTGGACCACCATCCTTTCTCCCACTTGAGTTGTTCTTGCAATTTAGCTCCAACTTTGCCTTGGTGGGATTCTTCCAAAAGTTTCTTGCATAGAAAGCCATATACTCGCCATGAGCATGTTTGACTTCCTCAGGACAACCCATTGCATTGATCTCATCACTTCTTCCTTCATCCTCATATTCCACCACATGTGTCTTTAAGGCAAGGTTCACACCCTTTTGCATTCCTAAGGCCCGAGCATGAGCATCTTCGGCATTCTTGGTGGCAACCTTGAAAGCTTGCATTTCTTGCACAACTTCATTGGATGTCATGAGATGGTAGTTGTGTCTTCCTTGGAGAATCTTCAAGTCGGTGGGCTTAAATGGCATGAGTGAGCTCACATACTTTCTTTTGATCCAAGCATCATCCATATGAGAGGCACCAAGATTCATAAATGCGGTGGAAATAGACTTGAGTCTTCGATACATGTCCTCATGATTCTCTCCTTCCATCATGAAGAAACCTTCCGCTTGATTGCTCAAAGCATCATATTGTTTTCTCCTCATGCTCTCATTTCCAACGAACAAATCAGTGAGAGCATCCCAAGCTTCCTTAGCGGTGTTGAGATGTTCAATGTGAGGGAAATTCTTTGGTCCCACACCAAGTTGAATCATGTGCAAAGCGATGGCATTGAGTTGACTATCAACAACTTCTCTTCTTGTCAAGTTGTTTGGATCACTAATAGATAGTCCTTCAATAATTCTCCATAACTCGATGCAAGAGCTGCGAACATGGGATTTCATCAAAGTTTTCCATTGAGCAAAAGAATATGCGGCAAGCTTAGGTGGATCACCTCTATTGTTTATATGAGGGTGAGGGATAGGAGGGTCGGGAGAGTACCAAATGGAACCCTTCCTCCTCCTTTTTCTTTTGGGATGAGGTCCTTAAAGTTTCATGTTGATCATCCCCTGAATTCTTATCCTTGGGAGGAGGTAGAACCCCCCCTTTAGAACTCAAATTCTGATCTTCAGGTGAAGTAGTGGGCATGGTCGATTTGTCTTTCATGAATTGCGTCATCAAATCATGCAACTCACTTATTTGTTTAGACATTGATGATTTCAAAGATTTTAAGTCATCCATGGTGACCATGTCACTAGCCACACCTTCTTTGCTACCCATACTCTCTTAGGCGGTAAAGCCCGAATTAAGAGTCGAGGCTCTGATACCAATTGAAATGGATCATATGGGCACCTAGAGGGGGGTGAATAGGTGCTACTCCAGATTTTACTTTTTTTTCAATTTAGGCTTCATACAAAGGTAAATTCTCTAGATATGCAACTAAGGTGAATTTACCTATATGACAACCTAGCTACAAGCACAACGCAGGTAAAGGAGCAGTAAGAGGAAAGAGGTAACAAAGAGTGAAGCACACGGGGACACGAGATTTGATTCACCATAGTTCCTTCCTTTTTAGGGGAAGTACATCTGCGTTGGAGGGGTGGGCGGTACTAAGACCACCACGGCATAAAGGCCTCACCATATTCTCCGGTGAACTTTTTCCTCAAATGGCCTAGTCGAATTTTCCACTATCGGTAACCTTCGAGGTGGGAACCGACGCCTTTAGAACAAGCTTGGAGCAAACTTCCACATTCGAACGGAGGCTTCCAAGTACAAGGCTAGATTCCACAATGATAACAAGAAAGTTAGAACTAAAAACACCACCTAAGGTTTCCTAAGAAACACTAGAACAAGGGGGCCCTCAAGTGAATGAGGGGGAAATGTAAATCGCTTCGGTGGAGATGTAGATCGGTGTATCCTCCTTCAATTCTCCAAAGTTCAATGACTTTGGATGGTTGAGAGAGGAGATCTTGAAGATTTGGTGGCTCGGCTTCTAGGTTCTTGAGGTTGGGGACGAACAATTGTCCAAGGTAGAAGCAGGGGCCTTTATATAGGGCCCCAGAAAATATAGCCGTTGCGCCCACTTAACCTGGAGTTTCCGACCAAAACGCACTGGACATTCCGGCCTGGGCCAGACACTCCGGCCGAGCAACCCCGGACATTCAGATCTGGCAAAGAGTCTTCAAAGAATCTGGCTGGAATTCGGGTGGATTCCGAAATGGGATACTGAATGGAAACCACCTCTTGGCAAAAGTCCGAGGAATTCTAAGGCTGGATACTCCGGCCAGCACCAACTGGACACTCCGGCTTGGCCGGATACTCTGGCTAGCATCTGCCGGATAGTCTGGGAAAACTCAGTTCTGCACACTTAAAAAACCTGGAATCTTCTTTTATCAAACCAATTAGAACCCTCTTTTCGCTTTGAGGGAGCAACAAAATAATAGTATGATGGCAAGATAATTATGCCTTGAAATAGTTAGCACATGATTAAAACTTCCTAGTGTTATCAACAAACATCAAAACATATAAAAGGCCAAAATGCCCTTTCACCCCTCCACCTATATAAAGGGGTGCCCATGAGTGGGAATAAAGACAACAAATCCAATAATTCTCTGAGGCATTTTCCTCAAAGAATAACTCTCTCTCTCGTTTCTTCTTGTGATGGTGCGGTCCCTGGAAGGACTGCACATGCAAGAGACAACACACCTGCAGCACGTCGTTGTGTTGCAGGGATTCCAGCTAGAGGATCTACTCTCGCACTCTTGGTAGGGATCAGAGAATCGGAGGTTGTCATCGTACACGCTATGTGTGCGAAACCACGAGGGTGCTGCCACTTGTGGCACCTTGGATGTCGTGAGACGGACTGCTGCACGATGGAGCAAGGGGTGACTTGCGAGGAGCTTTGCGACCTTGAGATCGGTTACAAGTACGACTATGGCATCCATGTTCTCCTTGAAACGGTAACCGCTTTCGGACTACAAGGGTATGAATCTGAAACCTCTCTGTTACAACATTACTTCTAGATAGATCCCGGCATTAGGTTTGTTCGCGTAGGAAAAAATGTGTTTTTTCTGCCCCGAACCCCTTCATAAAGCAGCTTTGAATACATTAAAAAGTATGAAGAATAAAATCAATACACTAACTAAAATACAACAGGTGCATAACATCAAGTATGGAAAATAAAAGGTAACCTTCAAACAATATAGAAAAAACATAAACAAAAATGTGTACCTACAAGAGGAATAGACAAGCCTGCGTATGAGTGCCCTTAGAAATCTCCTCGTGTAGCTGGTCAACAACAAATTTGCACAATTGAAACTTGTGCACATTTGCAATATTGTTCTGTGAACAAAAAATGGAAAGAAATTGTTAACGTAACATCATGCTTACAAAAAATATATGTTACACAACACCACACACCCAACTACAAAAATGTTACCACCATGATATCATACTAGTTATCCACACAGGAAACAAAAAGTTATCCACATAAAAACATATACGTTACCCCAAAGATAGCAACTAAAAAAGAAAGGGAAACTAACCATGATAGGGTAGCACTTATGACTAACATGGTTTCGGGTGGTGGGTGACAAGAGTGTCGAGACAATGTGCATGACATATATTTGCTTGAAATCATCATCAGTTGAAGTCATATCCTTCAAGATTTCAAACACTCGAGTTCTCAGAGGGGTGTCACCATATTCAGGAAAAAGAACAGGGGCAAGGACACCTTGAATATCAGGATCATCATAATATGAGACCGGTTCATCCCCAAGCGGCAATCCAAAAGAACTAAAGACAGTTTCCTCATTAACGTGTATCCTTTCTTGTCCCAGGACAACAAATTCACGTGTGTGATTGTCATATAAACCCGCAAACTAGGTCATAAGTGCGTCGTGCAGTGAGGCACACTTGATGTCCAACAAACTGTCAAGCTTCATTGCTTTAATTGCTGCATTCTGTTCATTTGATAACCATCTAAAATGACTAGTTACAGCAGAAGGGGATGCCTTGTTCCTCCCACGTTTACGGGCAGGTGGTTCTTCACCCTCGACAACATCATCAGCAACCTTCTGTTTCCTCGCCATCGTGGCTCCTTCAAATGATTTAGAAAGAAGACATAATGAATTACGCGACCAAAAAATTATAACGATACACATAAACACATGGAAAAATGAATGAAACCAATAACATGGAAAATGAAACAAAGAAACAATACTTAAAAATTACCATATAGAGTTATCATGCCAAAATATATAAAAGAGTTACCCAAAAAGAGATAAACTAATGTTATACTTCCATTAGTATAGAAGTTATCGATGCTCATAAAACTAATGTTATCATGCCAATTATTCAAAAGTTACCCACAATTATGACTAAAGTTATCTAGTACACTAACAACATGATTAGGGGTGTTGTTATCAAGGGATTTACACCAAGGCTAGCCATAGGGGATCTAATAAATTACCCACTTGAATCACATATAGTCTAGTTCTGCCATCTGTCCAGAAATTACCCACATTGATTGAATAATGTTATCAGGCAAAATGTACAAAAGTTACCCACAGTGATGATCAAAACTTATCCATTATGCTACCAACATGATTAGGGGGTGTTGTTATCAAGAGATTTACACCAAACTTATCCTTATCTAGTTGAATCATATATAGTCTGGATCAATTACACATACGAAAACCTACCAAAATAATTCAAAAACCATATACAACTAGAGCAATATGCATCATGTTTCTAGTATATAGATTAGCCAACAACCCATTAAGAAACAGTAAAATTCACCTAGCTAGGACCTCTCACAGCGATTTGACACCTGAACCGTCGGATCTGATACTTGAACGCTCTAGATCAACCGAGCCTACCAAACCGTCTCTAATCACTCCTGCTTCGTCCGATCGCGGTAAACGGGCTGCTACTCCGCAGGTTAAGTTAGCCCGCTTCTGATTCACCGGGCTGTAGAACGTTCATATGGGCCGCAGCGGTTGAGCCTCACAAAAAAAGCTAAGGCAACCCGATGCCCTGAAAAAAAGCTAACACAGCCCCATGTCGCACATCGGCGCCGCCATTCCCCTACTCCCGCCCCTTCCCTCATTGGTGTTTAGCTTCACAAGCAATTCACGCTGAAGGCGAACCTATCAGGCAACACTACCAAAGATGTGGGTCTGCTGGTTGCTAAACTCATATCTATTTTGTGTCGATTTAGAAGAGGCCACCCAATTCGAGCGCTTCATCTCTACTCCTCCACCCGCACGGCGCGATGGCGCCAGTTTCAACTCCGATTTAGAAGAGGCCACCCAATTCGAGCGCTTCATCTCTACTCCTCCACCCGCACGGCGCGATGGCGCCAGTTTCAACTCCGATTCAGAATCTGACAGCACCTGCGGCTATGAGGGCATGGCTACCTCGTCCTAGCCCCACCTTGTTGTGGAGTTTAAAGCCACGGTGAGTGTTGGCCTCTCTATCGGGCATGCGGATATTTCTCCTCTTCTGCTTACTCCTTGCTACGCGGTGACGACGAGTGCAGGAGCAACACCAACTTAACCCCTGTTCGTGTGAAGGCTCAGGAGCGACTTGCTGCTATAGCTATCATCCTTTTTTCTAATCCCGCCGAGGTATAGTTCCCACGTATTAGTATTTTCTCTCGTATTGGTGGCTAGTTGTGTGGACTGTGGAGTAGCATGCGCAACTGTCAAGCTTGTGATTAGATTATCATCATTAAGATACAGTGAAGGAGTGAACATATGCAAATTGGTTTTGTTTCATCAGATTGTATTCACTGTTTCGCCTCCCATTGGCAGGATGCCTATTGCGTGTGCACATGCTTAGCGGTATTTTCTATTTAGGAAGAGGCTCTGTCTGCTCTGAATATTAGACTGGAAGCCAATAATGCAGGTGTGGCTTTTATCTTTTGTATATGTTTAGCATCATGATAAATTGCAGGATGTAATTTTCCGATCCTAATAAAGCTATACCTCTATTATCATGCTTTAATGTATTTTTCTTGATTTTATAGATGGGGAAGAATTCAGATGCCAAGGTCTGCTCGGATTGCTTGTATCAGTTGCTTCTGAATAATGTTTGTTGTATATTGTACCACATCACATGTATAATCACTGGTTACCTTTCAACATTTGTTCTTAGGGTCATTTACCTATTTAAGAAAAAGTCAAATACTGAAATAAGAATATGTCATCAAAAATATACATCCTCCGTTCGAACATAATTGTTGTGGTTTTAGTACAAATTTGAACCAAAACCAAGACAAGTATTTTGAAAGCGGAGGGAGTATTCAAGTGCTAACTGCTAAGTTGTAATATTAACTATTCTTACAATGCCTCACGTATATTAGCCATGATTCTGCTAGGGGAAGTAATAATAACCATTTTTTGTTGCACCGTTAATTTGGTCACAACATATCGTTTTCATGTTCAGGTGTTGTCTAGCATCTAGATTTGTTGGCAGCAATAAATTACAGGCTGGGCCCAACTGAGTTGGTGTACGTAGGTGATATATTTTTTGTGCTGAGGTGAGTAGCTTCTTGCACATTAGTTACAAAGTTAAAAAAATTACAGTTATGAAATTGTTATACGGCACTCACTACTACAGACGATTGATTAATTTTATAAGCATGTTAAGTCACCATGAACAAGATGCTTTAGGATTGCAATTCTTATTGTGTTTTCAGGTATGATCAGATCAGTAGTTAGATCCTTATCTTGCTGAATGGATAGATATGGAAATAATATCAGTTATATGTAGTAGCTCTCGTCATTTGATGCATTATTATCCATGCATGCCAGACCCCATTCGGGAAAGGAAAAATTATGCACATATACACTCTGAACATGTGCTCATTTTTTAATCCATAATGAGCGTATTTGTTTTTAGATCCACTTCACATCGGGGCTTTTCATAGATCTATATTGAAACAATATATACATTAACAGAACCCAAGCGTGCATTAATTGTTTCTTTTATACCTTTGCTGTTTAATAAGACCTTAACTAGCAGGGTGCGTACAAAACATAGCGTATCATGCTTAATCATGTCGTAGTCTCTTCTGAACCTATGTTCAATCTGTATTTGGTTGATTTCACATATTTTCGGGTATTTTCCTTCATAAATATAAATCTTGGTGCTATTTTGTTTAACAAAACATTATCCCAAGGTTGATTGGTTGCATCGGCCGCAACTTTGGAGGAAGAGGATCTCAACTGCTTATGTGTCTTGTTTTTTCTCCGGTGTAGAGCTAGGCTTCCAGCCTTTTTCATACTTCCAGATTACGAGTTTCTTAATTCTTGCTGCTAGGGGGTTCTGTAAGTTTGCTGTAGAATCATTGAGTGTGTTCCATATGTGCTAAATGAGGAGAGTTATTTCGAAATCTTGTCTCTTTTGGCATTACTCAGTGATACTGGCAAATGTAAAAAAAGAGTCAATCCTCTCTGTTAGTGGATCCATTATAACTGCACATAATAATACCCTATTTGCATTGTAATTTAAGTCATTCAGATTTCATAAAATATTACTCCCTCCGACCCAAATTAGTTGACTTAAATTTGTCAAGATACGAATCATGTCTAGATAAATCGAATCTACACAAATCTATGTCAAGTAATTTGGGTCGGAGGGAGTAATAATTCTGTCCTATGGCCTCTATTGTGGTTGTAAATTAAGCCATTCAGATTTCATGGAATATTTCTGTTGTTAAACATTTTTCAAATATGCCACTTTTTGCATAGGATGACGGGCGCGGCAACGTGCGCTTTCATGGTCTAGTATTTTATATGAATGGGACCATATCGTAAAGGATGTCCGATTATGTGAAGCAGAGACCAATACAATATTGGATTCATCACTAAAAAGCATGTGTTGCCTATAGCAGAGCACACATGAACTCACAATAGACACCTACCACAAACACACACACATAAGATCTCGCAACCATAGAAACAACCACAGTATATCAGAACCACAAAATCAGCAACAATAAATGACTAATTAGCCTGAAAAAGCACAATAGACTCCACATAGGGATTGCAAAAGATCTGCAGCAGGGACAGTTACCAACACTGATGCAGAAACACCGCATAACGGGGGCTCACACGGTGGGGCGCGCGGGGGAATCAGGGATTCATACAAGGGGGAAATGGCTCATCTAACTACCTCGAAGCAACCCTAAAACTTAGAACCAGTTGGAAGCAAAGCCGGTGATAAAACCGACTAAAATGGAACCGCCGAAAACAGAGGAGAGAGCAGAGGAGAGGGATGCACGTGCGGGGTAAAACGGAGGAGAAGTAAACCAGAGAGCATACCTTAAACGAGTGCGCACGTCACCGACAACGGGGGAACCCAAATCGCCAGGAATCGCTGGTGAACTGCCGCACCGCAAACGGATCACCGGAGAAGAATGAGAGGGCACAGAGAAAACACGAAACGGTGGGGAGAAGTGGGAGGAAGAGAGAGGCTAACACGTGGGGTTCCAGGTAAACAGTTTGTCCGGATCAGGTGTGCCGCATTAAAACTGCCACCCACCTCACGGGTTCATTTCAGATTGTTGGATGCCGATCCAACGGCTCATGTTAGCTCGCCGAGTTCGGTCAGTTTTAGACCGGTCCAAAAATAGACTTGCCGTAAGAAAATTTTCCTTTATTTTAGAGCTATAACATAGAGACAATTGTTATGAAATTTTCATATACTTTTCCTGTGCCGCAACCAAACTACATCTGTACAAACATTGCTTTCGATTTTTGTGAGCTTCAATTTATATCAGTAATCATATTCATGTGTTTTGGAAATCCTGTTAAACAAGGAGCCCTTTTTTTTTATCGTAATAAACAAGGAGCCCTTGGTTTGGTAAAAGCGATGCAAAGAGCACCTGAGCCCATCTAGCCGGTGACCCTGCAGGTCGGGACCTACCAACACAATGACAATTGGCAGTAAAAAAAGAACACAATGACAACTGGACCACCGGTACCACAGGCCTCACCCAAACCGTCGATCTCTCAAATACCCCAATTTCCAACGTCGAAAAGGCCCAAGCCCACACGGCCATAATAAGTACCCCACCACCGCCGCCGATAGCTCTCCCTCTCCGTCCCTGTCTCCGTCTCGTCGCCGGGCTAGGGTTCTTGCGACGCCGCCGCCGCCTTCGCAGCCGTTCGCTTCACGGGGTAAGTAGACAATGCCACCGTAGCCTCTCTTTCGTGCGATTCTCCGTTCGTTTCCTACGCCGCTCCGTTCGTGCGTAATCTACCCAGGTGTTCGGGTTGCCGCCTGCGCTTACTTGCGTCCTTGCTTCTCGGATTTCGCGTGGTATTCTCCCGTTCCGCGGAGGCGTTACGGGAGTTCTGGAATTCGCGTGTCTTGGCTTGATTTTGTTCTCGAGCTGTGCGTTTTCCGGCTGCAGTTTTTGCGTTGCCGTGATCATGCATGGTAGAAACGGCCAAAGAGTTGTTCTTCGTGAGGAATTTGTAGAGGGGGACCCTTGGTCCTTTGCGTATGGTAGGATTTCGAGATGTCTGGGAAAGATTCGCGCTAGGGTTTAGGGTATTACGGTTTTTGTGCCGTTTGATTGGTGGTGCTCTGAATGATCGTCTCGAACGAAAAGTTCAACAGATTCTCTTCGTAGGATGCGAGAAAAGTTCGTCATTTGAGTTTCTGTACTGTTGCAAAGCGTGTTGTGATATCCAGTAGGAATTAATTTTGTGTTATCCGTAAAATTCCAGTCCCCTACTCCCCTTTATCTGTGGAGGGGCAAAGCTTTGCTTGCTTCAATGCAATTCCACTGCCTTATCTATGGAAATTCCATAGAAGCGTCTTCATTTGTGAACAAATAGACTAATGTTTAGACATGTCTAGACATGTTAGATGCAAAGTTAGTAATGCAAAGTTAGGTGCATTTGCATGTTTAGACATGTCTCTCTGTCGATCTGTTATACAACATTTTTGGTGCATGCTTTGGTGTATTTTCGCCCTGAAGGGATGTGCTCAATCTTCTTTCTGTTCAGTGTGAGATTTTTTTTTAAACGGAAGGCCCTAGGCCCGGCTTTATAGATAAAGCCTTAAACGGCAACGAGTTTACAATCACCAGTTCATAACAGTAGCAGGTCCAGTACCCAACGGGAGACAGGAAGAGGGAGTCATAGTTAATATGCTTTTGCAAAACAACGAAACTGCGGTTTTGTAATGGAATTGTTCTGCTGTTGACTAGTGTATTCGCCCCCCTCCTGGTATACAGGCAATAGTTCATTTCGATTTGAATCCACTGCTGCTTGTATGCAAAATTTATAACGCAACCCTGTACTGGAGTAATTTTTGTGTTATCTGGTGTGTTCCATTCCTTCCAGATATATAAGAAATAGTTTATTTCCATCCGATTCCCTACCATTTGTATGTTAATTTTATTGAAGTGTGTTCATGTTATTCACTGAAAATATTGACCAATGTATATAGGTGCATTTTCATTCTTATATGTATGTTTATGTTGTACGATGTTCTTGGTGCATGCCTTGATGCGCTCAGTTTCGTCTTGCAGTCCAAGATGGCTCGGTATGATGATCGTTATGATCGCTACAATGACCGCTACGATCGCTACGATGACCGTTACGATCGCTATGCTGACCGCTATGATCGGTATGATCGTTACGGCAGTAACACCAAATTGTATGTGGGCCATCTTTCTAAGCACACCCGGACCCAGGATGTTGAGCTCCTTTTCGGCAAATATGGGAGGTGAGGAAATTGGATATGAACTTTACCCTTTTGTGCACCCCTTGATTTAACAAGTTTTCTTGTTCAATCTGGAAAACATGTACTTTCTGAACCTAGCTTGCTTAAATTTGTATAGCCTTAGTCTCTTTTGGAAGCGGTGTCACGTAGCTACATCGATGCTTTATGTGTTTATTTCTGGTCTTTTGAACATGGTTTTACTTCCTTGTAATAATTGTTTTACGAGAAGTGAGTTTCTGGATGGAGGTGCAGCAGCACCAAAGCCAGCTTCTTTCCGATCGATGCTAAAGACATATATGGAGATCTGAGATAATTACGGGGGCCCAACTGTCCAAATACATTTAGGATAAGTTCAAAGAAACTGAAGTGCTACAATAGCACAGAAGTAATGCATTGCTCAGATAGTATAAATAGACAGACAACAAGCATTAGATCTTAATGTAATTTTTATATGGCGATATTATGTTTTTGATAAAAATAAAATTTACCACAAAAGAGTTAATCCATTTTATTAATAAAATCAAATAGTTTTAGCTTGCCACTGGACATTTTTCTTAATTACATGAATAATGTTTCATTGATGGTTTAACAAATTTTTAAAATGTTTTGCATATGGAATACTTGTCTTTACAAGCAATATTTAGAAGTGGGAATATTTGTTTGTTCTAGATGATAGAAGATATTTCAAAATAAACGTTTCCCATACAAAAGAAACTTATATGTAACGGGCCAGTACGAAAATATTTCAACATGTTGTACATTGTATTATTTAACTAGGGGGATGCTGGTCAATTTTATTATGTGACAACCTAAACGCGTGCTGGCTACAACTTTTGATGGATGTATAACAAAGAAGGTATAAGTTGGTTAGTACAGCCTAGGCTTATTAGAAAAGAGTGTTAGCAGATTCTCTCACACCCCTAACTAGGTACATATCCCTAAAATCTGTGTGATGGTAGTGTCCTTGGTGGATCGGGTCCTAAATTCAGTCAAATATTACCGATATTTTACTGTTTATTATTGACTTACCTGTGGGTAGAGACTAGCAATTTCAAATGCCCAGTTGCAAGTTTCTATGTTTTATTTCTTATGTTCCCTCTAAAAAGGTTTTTCACTAAGGTTGTGCCATGAATGCATATTATCATGTCATGATGTCAAGCTTATCAGGTGTTGCCAATCGGCCATCACATGCCGACAAACCTTTAGATTTTTGACTTGGATAATCTTGTTGAAGGTATTGAGGTGCTATTAACCAACCTCGGTGTCCATGGTTGGAGGGGGTGCCTTTGGTGGAAATTGGTGTCTGTTGCTTCAAAGTTCACAGAAGATTTTGGCGATTCTTTTGAAAAAAAATCTGTTTTCTATTTTAATAGTTGTTTAGTTTGACGGACAAGTGGTGACTGGTGATGCATTTTTGTTACTTACATGTTTCTGTCAACCATTTCCAGAGTGCGATATGTGGACCTGAAGTATGATTATGGTTTTGTTGTAAGTATAACTTCTTACACGTCTGGTTTCCATGTTCTTTCCCTGGAATGTCAGGCTAATTATCTACTCCCTCCGTTTCAAAATATAAGATGTTTTAGCTTTGTGAAAGGAGTGTATCTAGACTCTTTTTAGTGACTAGGTTCACTCCAAACCTAGATGAACCTAGATACTAAAAGAGGTCTAGATACACTTCATTCACAAAGCTAAAACATCTTATATTTTAAAACGGAGGGAGTACATTAGATAGTTCATATTAAGCCCACCTCTATTGTTCTTTTTGCTGGATTATGTTGCAGGAATTTAGCGATCCCCGGGATGCAGATGATGCAAGGTATGAGCTTGATGGCCGAGAGGTTGATGGAAGCCGCATCATTGTTGAGTTTGCAAAAGGGGTAAGCTCTTGCTATTTATCAATGTTCTTTACTACTGTAACATTTGCCTAAATGCTATGTACTACCTATTTTGCCGCTACATTACTATAGATTCTTCCAGTACAGGCTAGGATGTGCTTTTCCCTTATCTGTTAGTTGCACCTTTGCTGTAATTTTTACTGTTGCTGTCTTCCCAACTTCAATTGATAAGCTTGTTGTTGATTTTCTAGACCCCGCGTGGTCCAGGAGGTTCCCGTGATTACACGGGCAGAGGACCCCCACCTGGCTCTGGCCGCTGCTTTAACTGTGGGATTGAAGGGCACTGGGCTCGTGACTGTAATGCTGGCGACTGGAAAAATAAGTGCTATCGCTGTGGAGAAAAGGGTCATATAGAAAGAGACTGCAAGAACAGTCCTAGGAATCTCAAGTAACTCCTTGCTTTCTTTTGGTGAGCTTCCTTGTGAGTTGACCTCTGTTAGTGCACATTTGATTTGTAGTTTTTGCAAATACAGGCGGGGAAGAAGCTACTCTCGTTCTCCATCACCTCATCGTGAAAGGAGCCGTAGCAGGAGTTACAGCAGGGGTCGTAAGAGTTACAGGTATGAAGTATGAGCAGTGTCTCATTGATTTGAACTTTGTTGCCATGATGACTTTGTGGTGTCAAGGACGAATATGTCTTGTATACTATCTTGTTAGCATTTGGAGTGGATGTATGAAATACTGTTATGCAAATGAGAATTGTCCCACCAGAGATTTAGTCAACTGTAGCAGGTTTACCTTTCAGTCACATACTAGGATCCTTGCCTCTGATTGTCCGCTACGATCATGGCTGTTACCTGTTTTTATAATGATACATGGTTAGTGAGTATGTAGTAATCAAGTTTCTGGTTATGCTCTGCTGGACAATAAATCTGTCCTTTGTTGGTGACGAGTCCCGTATTGATGGATGCTACTCACATATGTATAGAAATTAATCCAGTGCTGCAGTAGAATTGCTCCAGGAGTGCTCTTGGTAACTTTGTACAACATGTGCAAGTCCTGTTTTTTTCATTCTTCCCTGTTGAGTTGCTTTTCAAATATTATTATGTTGTTACTAATCATCAACTTTGTGGTTTTCTTATCGACAGTCGCTCGCCTTCTCCAAGGAGGAATGGCCGTGAGGAGATGCCTTCTCCAGGGAGGGATGGTCGTGAGGAAAGACGGCAGAAAAGCTCCAGTTACAGCCCTAGGAGTGCTTCACCTGCCCGCAGCCCAGCACCAAATGGCAAGAGCCACCCACCAATGGAGCAAGCTGAAGGCAATGGTTCATATCACAGTCCGAGAGGAAACGGCCAGAGTCCGGCCCGTGACAGCCGCCTAGACACCAACGGCCGGAGCCCCAGCCCCTAGGCACGATGGTGAAGGCTCCACTGCACTCTGAACTTGAAATCTTGTTGCTGTGTGCCTCATGGAGCAAACTCTCCTGAATGTTGGTAGACCATGTCGGGGCATGAAACTTGATGTTTGCAGAATTTTGATGCGCATTGTGCCGTCTTCACCAGACAACGTATTTTGTGACAGTAACTATGTTACCAAGACTCAACTATCTTTCATGATTTTTTTTTTTGCTTATTTTTCTACTGGAATGTAGGTACTTCGTTGTCACCATTCAGTAATCAGGATCAGAAGTCCTGTAATCTGGGTTAAATCTTCAGACTTATGAGCACAGATACCCGTTCCACTCGGCTCTTTTTTAGTTTGTTGTGATTCCGTTTGTTCAGTTCAGATAGTGGTACAAGGACAAGCACTCGTTCAGTGTCCTTGCATTTGAAGAACAAATGATCACCATCATCAACATTGGATGGTTCTTCCAGTGCCCTCAGGAATGGAAAATTCCTGTCAAATTCATGGTGAATTTTTTAATTGAGACTCGTGGACAATCTCATTTAACATTTGTGGAGTTATGACACATTAAAGGAGAATAAAAGAATGAGAAACTTCTACTAGCAGATCATCAGTTCGTTCAAAGAAGGCTTGAATGGAATTCAGAACATGCGCAACAGGGAGAAGACAATACACGGTATGGACAAGCAACACACATCTCTTTTTCTAGCTCAATATGCTTTTACCAACTTCCTCAGCTGTCAAAAGGAAATAAAATAAAATCAGTCCAGTTCACCTCCCTTCAGTGTTCATTAGCTGTGAGAAGGCATCGTTGGTCGACATGTGAGTCCGAGAGTAATCGATGTTCACGTGGCTTTCGTCCGCAGCGCCGATCTCCAGAGCACCTACCCTCCTAGCATCCGAAGGGAGCTCGGAGATCTGGTTCATGCTGTCGATGTTGGAGATGTCGGGGGCGGCCTCCTGTAGCTGAAGCACAAACTCCAGGTTCCACAATACGTCTCCCATGGTAGGGCGGTCCACGCCGTACTCGGCGAGGCATTTCTCGACCGTCTCGCCAAACTTCCTCAAGGACTCGGGCCTGATCGTCCCGGCGATCAGCTGGTCGACGATCTGACCTAGCTCTCCCCTCTTCTGCCACTTGGTAGCCCACTCCGCGAGGTTGATCATGTCCCTCGGAAGCGTCGGGTCGATGACCGGCCTCGCGCAGATCACCTCCAGCAAGACCACACCAAACGAGTACACGTCCGACTTGTCGGTCAGCTTCTGCCTCCGGTAGTACTCAGGGTCAAGGTACCCGAAACTCCCTTTCACTGCCGTGCTGACATGCGTCTGGTCCAGTTCAGGCCCCATCTTCGAAAGACCGAAATCAGAGACCTTGGCCATGAGATTTCCGTCGAGGAGGATGTTTGCCGACTTGACATCGCGATGGATGATCGACTTCGCAAAGCCGGTGTGCAGGTAGTGGAGCCCCCTTGCAGCCCCTATGCAGATCTCCACCCTCTTCTTCCAGCTGAGAGGGGGCAGATCACTGCCATAGAGGTGGCTCTTCAGGGTGCCTTTCTCCATGTACTCGTACACCAAGATCATCTCGCCCTGCTCATCACAGTACCCGATGAGCGACACGAGGTGACGGTGTCGCAGCCCCGATAGCAGCTCGATCTCTGTTTGGAACTCTTTGATCCCTTGGTGGGACTTGTGGTTGCCCCGCTTCACCGCGACCGTGGTGCTATCCTGCAGAACTGCTTTGTACACTTTCCCAAAGCCTCCAACTCCGATGACCATCTGCTCATCAAAGTGGTTTGTTGCCGCTTGCAGCACGGCGAGAGGAATCCGGTAGCTTGCATCACTGTTAGTCCCAGATGTCCGGCTGGTTGTTCGGGTACCTGTGCTTAGGAAGCTAAGGCCATTAAGAGTGAGTGGTGACCAAATACTTGAAGCTCGACTCGTCGATGCCCGCCGCGGCTTCTTCGTCTTCTTTCTTCTCAGGACAAAGCAGAGAATAGCTGCAATGATAGCAGCACCAACACATCCGAGGACACTGCCCAATATGATGGCCAATTTGTTCTTTGGCTTTAGTGGCCACACAACCACAACAGTTCCAGTACTGATGTTCATCTTCATGATCTCCAGGCCGTTCAAGATGGCGTCTGGCGCCACCTTAGGCAAGCTGGAAGGCCCAACGCTGACACTTAGCTTACCAGAAGGATCACTTGATTTCAAGACGAAATCCGTGTAGTACGGCACGGCCAAGGTACCCAAACCTTTCTCCGAGAGATCAAGATCCTGTGTCGCTGGCCAGCCATCCACATAAATATCAAAGTAGAGGGAATACGTTGCCTTGCTCACTATGTCACAGAAGTGGAACCTGATCAGATAGCTTGAACCCCCGTCGACATCGAACTGCCATGTCATGTTGGACGCTGATCTGGTATCGTTCTGCGCAACCAGCTGCCTCGCAGTGTTGTACACACTGTCCGGCGCATCCTCCTCGGTCGCCGTTCCTTCCTGGTAATTCAGCTTCCCTTGGTAAGGGACCAGCTGAGTGGCAGTGGAATTCAGGAAGAAGCTGTCGTCAGTATCCCATGAACGCCAGAGCGTGTCGTTGTCCGCGGTCACCTTCCTTCCACCCACATTAATCCTGTAGAATATCTGGAATGGCTGCGCCGCTAGGCCGAGATACTCGCCTGCAGGATTCACGGTTTGCGCTGAATCGCCTATCAGTTCATCAGGAACCGATATCACCTCAATGGCGTTGACGAAAGACGTGCTGTTCCCCAGTGGCACAAATGTGAGGATCAGCATGTCCTCGGTAACATCCAGCGAATACTCCCTGACGGTCGGCGAGTCACTGGACGGCGGAGTGAAATTGTCGAGCAGCACGGTCTCCTGCGTCGACACCTTGAACTTGGCCACGGCGAGATCGTAGCTCTGGTACCTGAAACCGAAGAAGTGTAGCCGGACAAAATGCCGGCCGCGGCTCTTCATCCTGAAGGAGTAGGACGACTGCACGCTGAACACCCTTGCGGTCTGATACAGCGTGGCGCCGTCAGACCCCGGGGCCCAGCCGCTTGCGGCGACGCTGCTGCGAGATGTCAGTATAGCCGACCCCGAGGTTTCAGCCGCAAAGACCCTCTGGCCGACGGTGGCGTCGGCGGTGGAGCCGCAGTTGATGAGGTAGTTGTCTGCAGGGGTGAATTCAGCATTGCAGGGAGTCCCAAGGAGAAGCACCCAGATGATGCTCCCAAGAAGGAGCAGAGCTAGATTTTGCTCTGCCCCCATGATGAATCGAATCCAAATGGGTGTTGGGGCTACAAGGGTAGAAGGGCCATGAATTGCACAGGGATTCAGCCAGGCAGACAGTGCTAGTGAAAGGGGGGAGCTACAGCAGTTGAAGAGGCTGGTACTGGTATGGATGATGAAATTCTTCCAGAGCCCACGGCATGCAATCAATCCACCAAAGCTGAGGCCATCTCTCAGGCCGCAAGGGCACTCGGGAATTCCGGGAACAGCATAAGACGCCCAATTTCTCTGCGTGGCCGGCAGGGCAGGTGGGGGGAAGCCACTGCAAGGAAGGACCAGAAACCTTCCTTATCAGGCAAGCAAGAGAGAACCTGCTGAAGAACACGCCACCAAGAGCTGGATCTGCACGACAGTTCCACGAGACATGCATGCAGGAATCAGAATAAAATCCGTGGAGTGAAACGAATCAACCCGATGATTCCCCAACTGGAGAGGATGAGGGGGTTACCTTTGGTTGCCTCCGGCTCCCAGCAGTTCAATGGCTTCTCCCCCCTGCTTCAAATCAAAAATCTCGCCGGAAAAGTCCAACCAGGCGGCTGGCCGGGGAAAGGGGGCGAGAGCAAGAACCACCTCTGCTACGGAAAGCAGAGTTCCCTTGAAGCCAAGAACAAGACGGTGCGCAGGCGGAATACGGAAACGGAAGCGAACAAAAGGCACCGCGGCGGCCTTTTTAAGCGAAGGAGCCAAACAGGGACCCGGTGCTTGGCTGGACCGGCCACGCGGTGATCGGAGTGACGCTGATGGCTCGAGGTTGGCGAGATTTCCAGCTGGAAGACGACAGTCTGGGGGAAGAAAGGGTCTCGCTCTCGCGACTTGTGAGTGAGAACGGCAGGCAGGTTTGGAGGTTTCCTGGGACAGGTGGTGGGAGCGGGTCATTCATTACGGGTGGGCCCATGGCGCAGAGATAGGGATGTTGGTGGCGAGATGCATTGAAGAGGGTGGCGTATGAGTGGGTGAGATGGGTGGGCCACGGACCGGCGAGCTGAGTTGAGCGCGACTGCTCGCTCCAAATGGCGGCCAAACGCGGTTTATTTTTGGAATACGCGGTTTTTATGTGTGAAAAATGGACGCCTCGTCCTCGTGTCGCTCTGTCCTTTTATCTTTGCGCTTACTTTGGTCTTGTCAATAGTCTTGGGGTTCCACACGGCACCGGAAAAAAAAAGACAAAGTAAGTGAAAGAAAGAAATGGAACGGGTCTAAATGAAGCATGCAGAACAAAAAGGCCGGCCATGAAATGGTGACACTAGCAAGAATCGGTCTTGAGTCGAGCAAAAACGCTCTCACAAGAGAAGGTATGATAAAAAGGATAAAGATGAAGACGCGGTGGATGACGCATCAAATTGTGAGGAAAAGTGTCGATATCATCAAAGTTTTTTTTTTTTGCGGGTAGATATCATCCAAGTTGGCAGGAGGAGATAAACATATGAGATATGTGAGTCGAGAAACGACATGTTGGCAGATGTGGACATATCACAGGCGCAACTAAGCGAGAGCAGGAGCGAGCTCAAACATCAAGTAAAAGAAAGCAGAGAGCTAAAAAAAATGGAAGAAGGATTGGGAGACGGGACAATTTTTTCGAGATACTTGAAAGGGGCAAATGGCACATGAATAACTTATATCTCTCTACTTTAACTTCGTTTTTCTCGAATCAGGTTTTCGCCCCGCTATATTAATATAGAAAACAACAATACAAAGAACTTGTTGGGGCCGTAGCACAACCAAGTCCAAAAGAAACAAAAGAGAATAAAAGAGAAATAAATGCCAACAAAGGTTGATCGATGAAACGAAAATTACCCTCTACCGATGCGCCCTTCGGAAAGGTCCCACCTTGCTCCTGGCATTTCGACCCACCGTGTACCAAGCAGCACCTTCAATAAGGGATGCGACAACGACGTCGCTGCCGCCCGGAGTGGTCCTACGGTTGCCCCCGGTACACGGAGGAGGTGGAGCGGGGGTACCCGACGCCCTTCAGAAAGGAGAGGCGACACCCGCAGGCGACATAGCGTCAGTGTCGGACAGGGCCGATAGGGATTTCTCCCACCCCCATAGAACCACCACCCAGACGGTCCGAAGTGCTCCACAACCCATCGCCAACCAGCACACGCCACCACGGAAAATGCGACATCTTCATCATCTCACTATGAGCATTGGCGCGAGGCCTCGAGTCCTGAGCAAGGGGATAGTGGTACCGGTGGTAGTAGTAGCATCACAGCCACACAGGAGGGAACTACCTCCACCGCCATGGCAGTAGCCGACCGGACGCGGCAACAAGGGCACACCAGGTCTCGGGCCCGGTCGGTCCCAAATGGGCCCCGCAAAGCCCCCGTCGCCACGTTGCAGCAAGAGCATCCGCGAGCGCTACCACCAACCAGACGGGGTCCAAACGACCCCAGTTTGGGCCCAGATTTGGACCGAGCTAGGCAGCACTAGCCGCAACCTCCTACTACCCCGCCGCCATCGCAGAACGCGTGAGACGGCGCCGCCCTGCCGCCGAAGCGGCCGCACCTTCGCGCCTCTGCCCACCCCGCCCACGGAAACCACACCGCCGGGCAGAACCGCCGCCGCCAAAGAACACAGCCGCCATCCAGGGGCCCGCGCCCCCTTTTTCCGACGGGAAAAAGACACCCCGCCGCCGGCCGAGCGCGGGCAACGCCGGCGGCGGCGGCGGCCTGAGAGAAGGGGGGAGGCGGACTAGGGCGGGGCGAAGGGGAGAGGGCCGCTCGTCGCCCGGGGTGGGGGGACGGGAGCGAGCGAGCCGTTTTCCTGTTGCGGTCAGGCGAGCAGAGACTTGAACCCTCTTTAACTTCGTTTTAATAACCTCTTTTTTTTTAGAAAAA
Organism: Avena insularis; assembly: GCA_023614405.1. Lineage (NCBI taxonomy): Eukaryota > Viridiplantae > Streptophyta > Magnoliopsida > Poales > Poaceae > Avena > Avena insularis. The sequence goes on from CM042689.1 coordinate 372,283,488, forward strand.
AAGATTGGGGAGTTCAAAGGAGCTGACATCTAGCGGACTCCTTGAGTTAAACTCCTCAAACTTTTTTGGTCTCCTATTTTTCACCTAGTGACCTTACCAAAAAACTATTTAAAACATCAATTACCTTAATGTTTTCATATGCATCGCACACACTTCAACAACATTTTAACATCCTTTTGATCATACATGCGGACATGATCCTCCACAATGTGTTCGCATGACAATAGATAGCGGATTCAGGGACAATTGCAATAAGGCTTGCAACAACCTAAAAACTCTCTCACTATCATTTCTTTTAGCTTCCTGGGCCAGGCTAGGATCACTCTCCTTTTGCCTTAACGGGTGTGCAATTATCTCCACAAATGTGGACCATGAGCGGTAGATGCCATTTGGCAAGGATGTAGACCATATTATATTGATGACCATTACGTACCGGTGGGCTGCTCGATGGCGCGTCTCATCCCCTCTTCCTCTATTTATCTTACCACTATATAACTTTGAATGTTGACCGTTGGATTAAGATTCGTGAATCCCAGTATTTCTAGATGTTGGATTTTTTTCCATTCTAGCATTTAGAAGATTCTATTGATAGTCTTTGGTATAATGAATGTTATGCATAAACCCAAAACACACTTCTCCATCATACTAGAATATTCTCCCTTGTTTCTCTAGACCATGTTATCAAAAAAATTATGTGTTAGGTAGCTAATAATCTTTGACTTCTACATGATGATACAAAGTATAAGGACCAAATATACACCCATACTTTATAGATATTGATCAAATTTATATTGTTTTGTGCTTTACCAATTATAATTTTATATAATGATGATATGTCATACGTCTACTATCTAAGTCTCACGTGCAAGACACGTGCAACTTAATAGTATATACAAGGACTTGAACTTCAAGTCAAGATTACATGAAGTGTTACACAAGAAATTATCCTAACTAAATATTGTTACACATGGGGAGGATCTCTCTCCATAACACGCCCCCGCGGTCTGAACTCGGTGCTTCATCGATGTGAAGACTAGACCGAAACTCGTGAAACAAAGTAGATGGTAGTCATTTAGTGAAGATATCGGCAAACTGAGAACTGGAGGGAACATGTAGAACTCGTAGAGCACCAAGAGTCACCTTCTCACGCACAAAGTGAATGTCAAGTTCAATGTGCTTAGTACGATGATACTGAACTGGGTTGACAGAGAGGTAGACGGCGCTCACGTTGTCACAATAGACAATGGTGGCACTGCCAATGGGACACCGTTGCTCCCGGAGAAGATTGCGAAGCCATCATGTCTGAGCGACAGTTGTGGCCACGGCGCGGTATTCTGCCTCTGCACTAGAACATGATAGGGTGGGTTGCCGGCGAGATGACCAGAGACCAAGTTGTCACCCAAGAACACACCATACCCTGACATAGACCGACGAGTATCTGGGCATCCTATCCAATCAGCATCCGAGTAGGAAACAAGAGAGTGAGAGTTAGTGGAGTGAAGAGTGAGATCATGATCAAGAGTCCCTTTGAGATAGCGGAGGATTCGTTTGGCAATGAGAAGGTGAGGCTCGCGGGGATCGTGCATACGGTGACAGACTTGTTGAACAGCGTAGGAAATGTCGGGTCGTGTGAGAGTAATATATTGGATAGCTCTGTCTAGGCTGGGGTAAATAAAGGGGCCTGCTACAGAGGGTCCGGTGGAGGCTGGAAGTTTGACTTTGGTATCGACAAGGGTGGAGGAAGGATGGCAGTCACTCATGCCTTCATGGTTAAGAACCTCAAAGATATATTGTTGTTGAGAAAGATGAAGACTATGGGGATGGCGGGTAACGGCGATACCAAGAAAATTATGAGGACCAAGATCCTTCATGGCGAATTCATGGCTGGAAGTATGAATAATGGATTGCATAAGGGTTGGAGTGGAGGCTGTAAGGATGATGTCATCAACATAAAGAAGGAGATATGCATTGTTGGAGCCACGGTGGAGAGTGAAGAGAGAGGTGTCGGATTTAGACTTGATGAACCCAGTTGAACGAGCAAAGGTGGCAAATCGGTGAAACTAGGCATGGGGTGAGTTTGAGACCATAGAAAGATTTTAGAAGACGACAAACGTGAGTAGGGCGGGAGGGATCGACAAACCCCGAGGGTTGCTGTCTGAGACTTCCTCAGAGAGGTTACCATGAAGAAAGGCATTTTTGAGGTCAAGTTGATGGATGGGCCAGTTGTTGGACAATGCAAGGGAGAGGACAACTTGTATGGTGGCTAGTGTGACAACAGGCTGAAGGTATCATCGAATTCAATACCAAGTTGTTGGGTGAAACCACGAACAACCCAGCGAGCTTTATGTCGAGCAAGAGATCCATCGGAGTTGAATTTGTGGGGAAAGATCCATTTGCAACTGATGATGTTGGAACCAGGAGGAGGTGTAACGAGAGACCGGATTTAGTTATGCATGAGGGCATCATATTCTTCATGCATGGCTTGCCTCCAGGTTGGATCACGAAGTGCGGTTAGGAAATTGTGGGGAATGGGTGAAGAGACAGCGGCCGAGAGGTTAAGTTTATCGATAGGAGGGGGAAGTATACTAGTGGTACTACGAGTACGGTGTATAATGGGTGTTTGTATGGAGGTAGGGGTGTAGGAGTGGGGGTTGGTGGTGCAGAAGGCTATCTGGAGTATACCAGTTTAAAGGGGTGTTATACTGTGCGTAAGATCGCTCTTGGGGAGGATATCTTCTGCAAGTCAATATTACATGAAGTGTTACACCAAAGGCACCGAATGATCTTCTTCAAGTCAATATTACATGAAGTGTTACACAAAAAATTATCCTAACTAAATATTGTTACACGTGGGGAGGATATCTCTGTAACACATTGAATTCAAAACCGCAAAGTGGAGTTTCTATGGAATCAAGCCATGCAAAAACAGTGAGATCTTTGAAAGATACTGAGGTCCCAAGCATCCCAGAAAACTCTCTTTGGCCAAGCACCCATCGCCATCAATATTGCATTGTACTCTTCACTGGGTGCTCTCAAGTACCCATCTCCAAATATGTCAATCACGACCTTCGTAAATATCTTCACAACTAGAAGGATATGCGAGGAGCCCACTCTGGTTTCCATATGAAATCTCATGAACGACGCAACGATGGGAACTGATCTTCATGTTTTGGATAATAATAATGAGCTATAATCCATATTTTTATGACATGTTAATGAATGGATGAAAGGAACAATAATTCAGCTAAATATTTGTCCTACAAAACCAAAATCAACAAAAGAAGAAATAGGACTTCGAATAAGAGATACTAACTAATCAACTGGCACATTGATGCAGCCCGTCCTACGGACGTCCCTACATCTACACCACCAAGTCCCCCAAGTGGACCAATAACTCGTGCCCGAGCTAAACTCCTACAAGCTAAGGTTAACTCACTCCTCTCCTCGTGTGACTTTGATACATATTTGTATGGCTTGCTACTTCATGCAAATACTCTATGCATTCTCAGCTATGAAGCCCCAATGCATCACCAAGCCCCCACAGATGAATTACAAGGAGTAGGTCGAGAATAAGTCGCTGTTGAAGCTAACACACTGGAGTCTCCAGCCTAGAAGACAGGAATCTCCGGACCGCCAGACCGGAATCTCCGGCCGGTCTCCGGACGAGCCTTTGGACCGAGGCCTGGGACAATATGAACACCCCTTCAAAGATAGACTGGAGACGAACCGGAATCTCTAGTATCCATGATGCCAGGCATGTAAAGGCCTTTGGGTCTTTGGCCCATGTAACTCCAAATTCATCCAGACTTTACCCTTTATTGCCTAAAGTACCCCTGAACCTGTGGTTGGCCTATATATAGTCCCCCACCTCTATTGTAAACCCTAGACATGATATTTTAAATTAGAAGAAACCCTTGAGGATCTATCTAATTCTTGTCTCATGCTCCTTTGCTAAAGGAGCACCAAATATCCCCCACCTCATTGGAGTTTCTCCCTCGTTGTACAAGGCCTTGGCATTGGAGTCCCTTTGCCAAGACGTCAAGATCTCACCAAGACTCCCCACTCTCTGTGCCGGTTCGAGAGAGAGAGAGAGAGAGAGAGAGAGAGAGAGATCTTTGCCTAACGTTGATCTTAGGGATTGTGCCGAACTGGTTGCCGTCGATGTGAGCTATTGGCTTGTATCGTGTCTTTGCGTGTGTGTGTGTTCATCGTGTTCTTCGTGTGTGAGTTCGTGGTTTCCCCTTTCCCCGCACTTTTCCTCTCGATTTCCATAGGGATTCATGAAAGACCGGGCACCCCCGAGGTTATCCCTCAACATATTGGTATCAAGAGCTTCATTGCTCAGTAATTCCCCCTACAATTTTTCTTCTATCCACCAAAAATTCGAAAATCCCCAAAAAAGAGCTCGAAATTTGCCTTTGCACCGATCTCTTGATTTGGAGTGTTATTTGTGGTTTTGATCTGACCAAATCTTGTCTTAGGTGTTGGTACAACTTTATCCTGTGTTTTCCCAGCCCAATTTAGCCATTTTTCATGGATTTGAGGCCCCTAGGCAAGGATTTCTGCTCAAGAACATGAGCAGATTCGAACAGAAATCCTCAGACCGGAGTTTCCGGCCCACAGCACCGGAGTCTCCGGCCCACACCAGAGTTTTTGGCCTACATACACTGGAGTATCCGGAACACACCGGAGTTTGTGGCCCTGGCGCCAGATTTTGACTTTTGCCTCTTATTTCACATTGGCTAATTTTCCTCTTGTTTGTTTGTGTCCCGTGTGCGTGTCGTCAACTAACAACAAGCTTACGCATCAACACCATTCGTGCTCATCGACACCACGGCACCCGAGCATCATCCTGCACCACCAACCGCAAGTTCATCATCACCAACGAAGGTATAACTTGCGTCACCTTGTTAACTCTATCTTCCTTGTGTGTACCTATCCCACGAGAGTGGCTCATCTTATGTTTGCTTGAGCATTGTGAATTTGTCCTTGGATAGTGAGAGTGCAAAAGAAATAGCAAGAGTGACTTGGTAGCATCAAGGGAGAGGGAAAAAAGATACAAAAGAAAAATAAAAATAGTTTCCCATAGAAAAAGAGAGTCTCAAGCTTGTAAGCAAGAGAGAAAAGAAGAGCACCCAAGGCAAGTGCACAAATCCGTTGCTCATTTTTTTCTTTGCAAACGGGCCATCGTCTCTCTTTGTATTGGCAGGACAACCGATCTTAGTCTTTGTTAGGACATTTTGTTGCTCATTTTCATAGTCGTGTCAATCCCAATAATCTCCACATGTGTGTATATAGTCGTAGGTTCCCGTCACCCTTTTGAGTTGTTAACCTTTACCTTTGACTTGAGTTTGTTGGATTTTACCCACTTTTGACTATCCCTTTTCTTTTGATTGGTTTTTTGGCATTCCACAACCCTAACCTTCCACCAAAAGCTTTTGAGATTTTTAGTCCTTTCTTTAGTGTGAGGTTTCTTGGCGATTTCACTTTGCAAGATAATAGTTCACTCTTGTGGTTTTTAGTTCGCTGCAATCCCCAAGGTGAGGTAAAAGACTAAAACCCACCATATTACACTTCCATATACAATCCTTATGTGTTTTGCATGATGGATAGGCACGGTTGAAAGGGAAATGGACGCCGCATAGAGGGGGGGTGAATAGGCGTTTTAAAATTATTACGGTTTAGGCTCTAATAAATGCGGAATAAAACTTAACGTTTAATTTATCAAGCCAAAACCTATATCCACTAGTTTCACTAAGTGCACCAACAACCTATGCTAAGCAAGACAAGCAACAAGGTGATAGCAAGATAAAGTACTTCAAAAACGAAGGCTATCACAATGTAAATTGCATAAGTAAAGGGCTCGGTTGAGAGATAACCGATGGACGCGGAGACGATGATTTGTTTCCCGAGGTTCACTTCCAATGAAGCTATGTCTCTGTCTCCCAAGAAACGCCACAAAGGCTCCACAATGCCACAAAAGGCCAACAAGCTTGGGGAACCTCCACAACTCAATTGGAGCCCCAAGAACAATGCCACAAAGGCTACAAAGCCACAAAAGGAAACAAGGCCACAAAAGGCTACAAGACCACAAAAGGTCAACAATCCAACCACACAACCGTCTAGGGTTCCAAGAACCCAAGAGAAACAATCCCAAGGGATTGAACTCACCGAATCTCCAAGGAGAACTCAAACCTATGCACCAAATGCAAGAGGCAAGTCCTTCACTCTCAAATTCCACCAAAGCTACAAAAGCTATTGGAGGAAGAAGGGAGGAAGAACACAAGAGGAGAACACAAAACTCTCCAAGATCTAGATCCCAAGGATTCCTTCACAAAGAAGGGTTTTGGTATGGTGGGGCTTGTAGATCTAGATCTCCTCTCTCAAATCCCTCAAAAAGATGCAAGAATCATAGGAGGGGAAAGGGGAGAGGGCAAGCTCTTCAAGGTCAACAATGGAGGAGAGAGAAAGCAAAAACCGAGAAGAACAAGTGTTAGGGCCGAAGGGGAAAGGGGAGCTCCTTTTAAAGGGCTCCCCGATCTGCCCGTTACTCACAGATTCGCGCATGGCCAGTAGTACCGGTGGGTGGCCGGTACTACCGGTGGCACCCAGCCAACGGTCAGAAAACTGCAAGAGAAAGAACAAAAACGCGAGCCTGGCTGGTAGTACGTCAGCCGGAACTACCGTGGCAAGAATGTCCTAGCGGTACATCCTTTGAAATACCGTACTGGTCAAATAGCACAAACCAGGCAGAGTACTGAACCAAATCGGTTTACTGAAGTTGGGCGATTATTACTACACCGGTAACTGCCACAAGTAGGTTACCGGCCCGTGGAAACTGTTGGTCGAGCAAAAAAGTAACCGAACGCCACAACTTTTGCATCCGAACTCCAAATGAGATGAAACCAATTTTGTTGGAAAGATAACCAATCTTCGAAATATTGGATATCACCAAGGGAGAAAATACCATGAATATATATGTGAGATACCTCCCAAGGTGTGGAGCCGGAAAACCCGCAAGATCAAAAACGCAATAAGATATGCAAGGGAAATCCGTTTTTGATGAACTAGAGCTTGTTATGAAGATAACCACAAGCTCTAGATCCTCACATGGACAAGAACCAAACAACAACCAAGAAAGATAATGCTATGTATGCAAAGGTTTGAGATCTCTCCGAAAGATACAAACGAGTCACCCACTCGAGAGCCCCTCTTGATAGTACGGCTATCTATCCTAAACCCGGTCTCCCAACACTACAAGAACACTACAAGAGACCGGTAAAATAGAAACCCTATCAAGATCATACCTTTGCCTTGAGCATCCCACTTGAGCTTGATGTAGACGATCTTGTCACCTTCAAGATGGAACACCTTTCTTGATTGCACGTGCTTGCACTTGCTTGATGAAGACTTGAGAAATGCTCCCCCATACTCCATTGGGAAGCCTCTTCTTCCAACTTGTCTTCATCATTCCATGATTGCCGAGGATGGCAAGCTCCAAGCATGATATCTTCTAGAGATGACGCATCTTGAGCTTGCACTTCAATTCTTGATGATGTCTTGAAGATAGCCATGAGGAACTCCATCTTCTTCTTCTTCAAGACAAACTTGATCTTCTTCTTCTTCTACTTGATTCCAATAGGCACAAAGCCCTTGGACGATGCTTCTTCTTTTTCATCCTTGAAACCAACACATGGTCCAAGCGATGCCAATGGACAAACCTACAAGTGAAACTCAATTTGCACATTAGTCCATAGGGATTGTCATTAATTACCAAAACCACAAATGGGGCATACATGCCCTTTCAACGGTGAGTCGAGCCAACCACCTTCCCAAGAAGAAGAACAAGGCCCGTACATGATGCGCAAGACACTACATCATCCGACATGAGTTCCGTGAACGTTGTGAGGCTCTCGAGAAGCGACAAGATGAACAATTTGGCTAGACTCAAGCCAAGTTCAAGAGTACGGACAACCGCTTCGATGGCCTCAAGAGACAAATGCATGCAATGCAACACAACTTTGGCCATCAAAATGAAGCGCTCTAATGCTCCATCGCCGAAACAAATGACAAGCTTTGTTTCCTCGTCAATGGAATGACAAACAACACAAGACCACGCTCACGCGCATAAAGCTCGTCAAGCTCGTGACATCACCATTCTCCTCTTTGTCAAGATCCTCATACAAGTGCTCCAAGATGCAATGGCGCCCCCATGGTTGAAGATGGAAGCTCTTCGCACTATGTACCTTCCCCACGGCACACCGCAACATCAAGCTATGATGGTGATTTCTCCTCAAGACCTCAAGCAAGGCACGAAGGACACCGTCATCATGCATGGGCACTAGTGATCCAACAAGACCAACCATAAGTATAACCTCGAGTGCAACCTCAAGTCCAACGCCATCGGCCGCGACACATACTCGACACCACAAATGAAGACTTCAACTTGGAGGATCAAGTTCGCCATCACCGTCATGAACATCCACACCGACACCATGGTCATCACGACCTCCTCCACCACATCAAGACATGGAGTGTTAAATTGTACATGTTGAGTGATTCCTACCATGTCATGAGGCTCAATACAATGATCTTCGTCATGAGGCCCAAGTGCCTAAGCCGCAACACCAACCGAGGAACGAGCCTCCTCTTTGTTAACAACCGCATCAAGAGGCTTCACTTCCTCCACACCCTCGTGAGGCCCAAATGCCTCAACCTCGTCAACAACCGCGCCAAGAGTAAGAGCAAGCTCCTCAACAACTTCGCGAGAACCGAGTTCCACCACCCCAAAATGAGGCTCCTCAACCGCAACCACATAAACAAGGTCACCAAGCTCATCGGAATGATTGATTGGAAAACAAAGATAGTCACCATCATGGCAACCACCGCCACCGTGACCGCAATGAGGAAGAAACCTCTAGCAAGCTCAAGTTCATGATGCCCAAGTTCATTGGTTCAGATGATCCTGAAGAATACCTCTCATGGGCGCTTAAAGTCGACAAGATCATTCACATGCACAACTATACGATCAAAAGATGGTAGCCATGGCTTCGCTTGAGTTCGATGATTACGCCAACCTTTGGTGGGAACAAGTTCAAGTCGCTCCTGATGCAAGAGAAGAGCCTCCAATCAAACCTTGGCATGACATGAAGGCTCACATGAGATCCCGCTTTGTCCCTACGCACTACACGCGTGAGCTCTTCAACAAGCTACAATCACTTAGTCAAGGGACAAAGGCCGTGGAAGAGTACTTCAAGAAAATGGAGCTCAACATGATCCTTGCCAACATTGAAGAGTGCGTGGAGAAAACAATGACATGTTTTCTCATCGGCTTGAACCATCCAATCAAGCACATCATCGAGTTTCAGAAATACAATGACATGGTTGAGCTTGTGCACATTGCAACAAAGGCCGAACATCAAGTACAAGATGACATCAAGTACAACAATCCCAAGACGTACTTCACCTACAAGCAAGCTTCAACCGCTACACCAACAACCTTCAATGGAAGCTCCTCAAGTACCTCCAAGCCTTCCTTCAAGCCCGCACTTCCTCAAGGAAAATTGCCCCCAAGTGGCAAGTATGCAAAGGATGCCCAGCCATTCAACGGAGAATGCTACAAGTGTGGAGGAAAAGGACACAAGTCGGCCGATTGTGGAAACAAGAAAGTATTGTTCATCCATGAAAATGGCGAAGAAGAGTACTTGAGTGAGGAAGAATTTGATGCTAGAGTTAAAGAGGCAATGACAAGGCAACATGTGGAAGATGACCAATAGCTCCTCAAGTGTGAACATGACGCAAGTCCATCGCTTGTCATCACAAGGATCTTGACTACTCAAGCACAAGAACATGAAAATCAACGATGCAACATCTTCCAAACACGTATCGGCGTCAGTGGGAAATCTGTCAAAGTGATCATCGATGGAGGGAGTTGCCACAACCTTGCAAGCACCGAGTGTGAGAAGCTCAACCTCACCCTCCATCCTCATAAGCACCCCTACCATGTCCAATGGATAAGTGACCAAGGGTCCGTGAAGATCAAGCATACTGTCTCAGTAACATTCTCTATTGGTCCATACAAAGACATGGTGGAGTGTGATGTAGTCCCAATGACGGTTTGCCACATATTGCTTGGTCGACCATGGCAATTCGACAAAGGTGCTCTACATGATGGTCGCACAAATGTTTACACCTTCAAATGGCTTAACAAGCCATGTGTTTTGCAACCGATGACTCCTAGCCAAATAATTGCGAACAATGCAAAGGCTTTAGCGAGGGCACATACCACAACACCATCTTGTGAGAAGAGTGGTGAGCGAGAGAACCACCATATAGAAAGTGAGAGCCACAAGCCTAACTCGAGTGGAAAAACTAAGAGTGTTCTTCTTGCCACCGAAAGAGAGATAAGAGATGTGAGGAACAACCCATAAATCTTGCACTACATCCTCATTTGCAAGGGACTAGCACAAGGAACTAATGACTTGAAAAATATTCCTCCCCCTTTGATGGCTATTTTGTAGGAATTCAAGGATGTGTTTCTCGAAGAGCTCCCTCATGGATTTCCTCCCCTTTGCGGAATCGATCATCGCATTGACCTCATACCCGGCGCACCCCTTTCAAACTACGTCGCCTAGCGCATGAACCTAGAGGAGCCAAAAGAGATCGAGCATCAAATCAACCAACTCGTCTCCAAAGGTTTGATCCAAGTAAGCACTAGTCCAAGTGCGGTACCCGTGATTCTCGTGCCCAAAACGGATGATATGTTGCGGTTATGCATGGAATACCATCCAATCAATGCTATCACTATACGTTATAGACATCCTATACCACATCTCGATGACATGCTTGATGAGTTGTGTGGAGCCACTATTTTCTTGAAAATTGATCCTCGTAGTGGTTACCATCAAATACGTATGATGGAAGGTGATGAGTGTAAAACCGCCTTCAAGACCAAACTTAGTCTCTATGAATGGTTGGTCATGCCTTTTTGCTTATCTAATGCCCCATCCACCTTCATGCATCTTATGAATCATATTTTGCATTCTCTCATTGGAAAGTCACTTGAGGAACATGTTACACATGTCAAGGACGTCCTACAAATCTTCTGACATGAAAAGCTATATGTTAATCTTCCCAAGTGCACTTTTGCTAAAGACAAGTTGATTTTCCTTAGTTTTGTTGTTTCTTCCAATGGCATTTAAGTTGATGTTTCTAAAGTCGACATTCGAGATTGGCCCATCCCCACAAATGTGAGTGAACTTTGAAGTTTTCATGGGTTGGCTGGTTTTTATAGCTTTGTGAAAGACTTCTCTACCATTGCTTGACCTCTCAATGAGTTGACCAAAAAGAATGTCACCTTCGTATGGGGCAAAGCACAACAAAAAACTTTTGATGAACTCAAAAAGAGGCTTACCGAAGCACTTCTTCTGGCATTACCGGATTTTACAAAAACTTTCGAGATAGAGTGTGATGCTAGTGGTATTGGTATTGGAGGAGTTCTCATGCAAAACATACGTCCTAATGCCTACCATAGCAAGAAACTTGATGGTGCATGATACATTGCAAATGTATCTATAATTTTTGATGTTCCATGCTTGGTTTTATCCACTTTCTTGTGTTTTATTCCAACTTTGGAGTACTTTTCATATGATTTCTTGGACTAACCTATTAACAAGAGCCATAGTGCCAGCTGTCTGTTTTCTGCTGTTTTTGGTTCCAAGAAAGTCAGAAAATGAATATTCTCGGAATTGGACAGGACAAAAGCCAAAGTGCCTATTTTCCGGAAGGGATCAAGTGCCAGAATACGAGATGGAGAGGGGACAGGGGCCGGCCCCACCACCTGGCCATGCGGCCAGGCCTGGCCCGTGCCAGGGGGTGGTGTGGTGGCTCTCGGCACCCCCTCGGCCTCTCCTTCCGCCTATAAGTTTCCCTCGGGACGAAAATCCTAAGTACCCGATCAAAAATCCACGAAAGAGTCTCAGAGTCATCTCCATCCCTAGATCAGAGGATGAAGCTCTTCGGCACCTGAGAGGGGAATTCACCCCGGAGGCCTTCTTCATCACCATACAAGCCTCCGGTGTGATGCGTGAGTAGTTCATCCTTGGACTACGGATCCATGTAGTAGCTAGATGGCTGGTTTCTCCTCCTTTGTGCTTTCATGTTTAGATCTTGTGAGCTCCGTTCATGATCAAGATCATCTATTTGTAATCCATACATGTTGTGTTTGCGGGGATCCGATGGATATTGAGATGCTATTTCAGATTGATTATTGATTCTATCATGTCTTTGTTATTTGAGATCTTGCATGCTTTCCGTTGTTAGTAGCTATCTTGGCCAAGTAGATGCTAGCAACTCCAAGAGTTAGTATTTATGCTCGATAGTGGGTTCATGCCTCTGGTAATCTGGGGAAGTGACAGAAATCTCTAAGGTAGTAGATGTGCTATTGCTACTAGGGATAAAACAACGATCCTTTGTTCATAGAACAATTGTATTGTTTACTTTACACGCAGTTCATAAAGCAATAATCTGTTGCTTGCAACTTAATACTGGAGGGGTTCGGATGATAACTTTGAAGGTGGATTATTAGTCATAGATGCAGTTGGATGGCGGTCTATGTATTATGTTGTAATGCCCAATCAAGTCTCAGAGGAGTCAAGATGATTAGTATATGCATGTATTGCTTTCTTGGTGTTTGTCAATTGCCCAGCTGTAATTTGTTCACCCAGCATGTTATCTATCTAAGGAGACCCACCTCTAGTGAACTATGGATCCCGGTCCTTTACTTTACATACAATCTACAATCTTTTACTACTTTGTGTTTACTTTCTGCAAACTTTTACTTCTTTCCATTCGATACGTTTAATCCTTTGTTTTCCGCAAAACACGGTGAGATTGACAACCTCATCGCAAGTTGGGGACAAAGTTCTGTGATTATGTTGTGCAGGTCTCCATGTTGCTACTAGCACCGGTAGTGCGCCCTACCAAAGCTCAGCTAGTAACACCTTTGGGGTGTTTCCTTGCTCCTACTGGTTCGATTAAACCTTGGTCCCATAACTGAGGGAAAACTTGCTGTTGTGCTCATCATACCTTCCTCTTGGGGTTCCCAACAAGATCTACATCAACCACGAGCCAGCAGTGCACACCTCAATTATCCGATTTATGAAAAAGAGCTTTTTGCCTTAGTGTGTGTCCTTCAAGTTTGGCAACACTACCTTTAGCCTAAGGAATTTATCATACATTCCGACCATGAGTCGTTGAAATATCTCAAAGGATAAGCCAACTTGAGTAAGAGACACGCTAAGTGGGTTGAGTTCATGGAGTCTTTTCCTTACATTGTCAAGTATAAGAAGGGCAAAGATAATGTAGATGCGGACGCTTTGTCTCACAAGCACACAAGACTTCTTACTCACCTCGAAGTAAATGTGTTGGGTCTTGATGAAATCAAAACTTTGTATGATTCCGACCCGTTCTTTGGACCAATTTTCGCAAAGTGATCCATTGAGAAATAAGTTGATGATTTCTATTTGTATAAGGGTTCTCTTTAAACAAAACAACCTTTACATTCTGAAGTCGTCTCTCCAACTTTTGCTTCACCCAGAATCACATGGTGGAGGCCTCATGGGTCACTTTGGCCGTGACAAGACATTGGACATGCTCTCGACTCATTACTATTGGCCCAAGATGAAGCGAGACGTGGAGCGCTATGTTCAACGATGCACTACATGCATTCAAGCTAAGTCTAAGTCTAACCCATTTGGTCTTTATATGCCATTGCCAATACCTCATGCACCTTGGTCCGACATTAGCATGGATTTCGTGTTAGGATTTCCTAGTTATAAGCATGGTCATGATTCTATATTCGTGGTCGTGGATCGCTTTTCAAAGATGGCACACTTTATTCTGTGCCACAAGATAGACGATGCTTCACATGCTACAAATTTGTTTTTCAGGGAAATTGTCCATCTTCACGGTGTGCCAAGAACAATCGTCTCCGGCTGTGACGTCAAATTCATGAGCTACTTGTGGAAGACCCTCATGGCCAAGCTCAGCGTTAAGCTACTATTCTCATCCACATCGCACTCGCAAACCGATGGCCAAACCGAGTGGTCAACCGAAGCCTCGGAACTCTCCTTCGTGTGTTGATCAAGAAAAACCTCAAGGTTTGGGAGGAATGCATTCCCCACGCTGAGTTTGCCTATAATCATGCCAAGCACTCTACAACGAAGATGACCCCATTCATGATCGTCTATGGCTTCGAGCCCCTCACCGCGCTCGACATCCTACCTCTACTCCTCCATGAGCGCACCAACATGGACGTTGACAAGAGCTCCCAAGCTATGAAGAAGCTTCACGAAGAAACAAGAGCTACTATCGAGCAACAAGTCCTTCGCCAAGCATCAAGGATGAACAAGGACAAGAAAGAGATGGTCTTCGGAGAAGGTGATCTTGTGTGGATACACTTGAGCAAGGACCGCTTCCCCAAGGAGAGCGACTCTAAGTTTAAACCAAGAGGAGATGGTCCCTTCAAGGTCCTCAAGCGAATCAACAACAACGCTTACATCATCGACAGACCAACCTCGAAGTACCTCGTGAGCTCAACATTCAATGTCAAGGACCTTTCACCCTACCATGGAGATGTTCAAGATGATAACCATGAAGAGTCGAGGACGACTCTTTCCCAAGGGGGGAGCTGATGCAGCCCGTCCTACGGACGTCCCTACATCTACACCACCAAGTCCCCCAACTGGACCAATGACTCGCACCGAGCTAAACTCCTACAAGCTAAGGTTAACTCGCTCCTCTCCTCGTGTGACTTTGATACATCTTTGGATGGCTTGCTACCTCATGCAAATACTCTATGCATTCTCAGCTATGAAGCCCCAATGCATCACCAAGCCCTCACGGATGAAGTACAAGGAATAGGTCGAGAAGAAGTCGCTGCTAAAGCTAACACACCGGAGTCTCCGGCCTAGAAGACCGGAATCTCTGGACCGCCAGACCGAAATCTCTAGCCGGTCTCTAGACCAGCCTCCGGACTGAGGCCTGGGACAATCTGAACACCCCTTTGGAGATAAACCGGAGACAGACCAGAATCTTCGGCCTGCACCAGAGTCTCCGGACCACCACATCGGGATCTCCGGTGTCCACGATGCCAAGCATGTAAAGGCCTTCGGGCCTTCGACCCATGTAACTCCAAATTCGTCCAGACTTTACCCTTTATTGCCTAAAGTACCCCTAAACGTGTGGCTAGCCTATATATAGTCCCCTACCTCTACTATAAACCCTAGACATGATATTTGGAATTAGAAGAAACCCTTGAGGATCTATCTAATTCTTGTCTCATGCTCCTTTGCTAAAGGAGCACCAAACATCCCCTACCTCGTTGGAGTTTGCATTTGTGCAAGACCTTGGCATTGGAGTCCCTTTGCCAAGACGTCAAGATCTCACCAAGACTCCCCACTCGCCGTGCCGGCTGAGAGAGAGAACTTCGCCCGATGCCGATCCGGGGGATTGCGCTTGGCCGGTTGCCGCTGACATGAGCTATTGGCTTGTATCGTGTCTTTGTGTATGTGTGTTCATCGTGTTCTTCGTGCGTGACTTCATGGTTTCCCCCTTTCCCCTTATCCTCTTGATTTCCACGAGGGTTCGTGAAAGATCGGGTACCCCCAAGGTTAGCCCTCAACACCCATACTCAGGTGGTGTCCTTACCACACTAGACTTGATAAGAAACCAAAGGTATTTCATATGAAAAACTATAAGTCAATTAATTGGTGGCGTGAACTATAATGACAAATCATAACACCACTATTACACATAGAAAAGTATCGTAGTCTCAGTTTTTCACCAGATTGATAAATCTTTCCAGATTGCACTAAGAGAGAAAAATATGGTACTCCCTCCGTCCCAAAATAAGTGATTTAAATATGTCTACATTCGTATTAATTTAAACACTAAAACATGTCTAGGTGCAGCTAATATAGACAAATTAAGTCACTTATTTTGGAAAGGAGGGAGTATATCACATTGTAGGCCGGGAGAAGTTGTGGACTGAGCGGCGGTAGATGTGAAGCTAGGCTTTATCGCTCTGGGGGAGGAAGATAAAAAAATTACATGGTGGGAAGGATAAATGATTGTTGTCTCACTGGGCCAAGTCTAAAGTGGGACCTAGTGGCTGTCAGGGAACAGATATGTCCAAGGTACAAGAAAACATTTAACACTAGTCTAAAGGAATGGCTCATGCTATTTCAAATGGGATCAGACGATAGAGAACAAATAAAGCTGGGAGGGCCTAAGAAGCTGGGTACGCAACCAGGATTAAGCCTTAGATTAATGATGACAACAACATCCTATGCAATGTGAATGTACTCATCAAACATGCCAACTGCACCATACACGATCACAACATTGTTACATTATCTCGCAAAGCACTTGCTCCAAGTTTTTCGGCTGCATTCCTCTTCTGCTTGAAATAATCATCCTCTCCTTCTACAACAATTATGAAATGGACCCTCAACATTCTAATAAGTATCTAGCTGAAAGAGTGTCTGGGGATACACATAGCATTCACAAAGTAGTCCATCATCATATATTAATGTTCTTGCCGCCTCCTGCAATGAAGGCACACATTCCCCAGACCAGAACCATCTCGATGTCTCATGTTGGACTCCTCATACATGATCGCTGTCTTTCCCATATTGAAGTCATCATAGCGCTCTGCATAAGAGAGACGGCCATGAATGAAGCAAACCGGTACACTGATAGATGACCTGCATAAGTGAGAAAATATTATCGTAAAAAACCTTTTCATTTATGCATAGCCAAAATGACCAAATAACAACAAGCACTCTAACCCTAATAAGAACTCTAAACTTGTGATTGATACCACATAACCCGTTGCCAAATAAGTTTACAATACTATGTGTCAGGTACAAGTTAGAAACTATTGAATCATTGACCATATTGAACGAGTAAATTTGTAAGGCAAAAGTAAGTGTTTGATTGTCTCGTCATGACAAAACATGCACTTTGTTCTATCATGCCAAATGAGTTAGGCAACGCGCAGAGCCAGGCCAAAAACAAAAACTTTTCTGCTCCGGCAAGGTCTCCGGCGAGCCACCCCAAGATCCGGCTAAGGTCAAAGGCAATAGCTTGTACCTCTCGACGCGCGGGTGCGGAAGTTGAGGAAGAGCGTCACGGTGGTGCCATACGTTCCCCTTGTCTCGTCCGGCTCCGGGGAACTTCTCGATCTTGGGACCACTTCATCGTTGGCTCCGTGCTCCTCCTCGCTTCCGACTTCGCCGCCACCAACATCACCGACGAGCATCGTAGATGTGGTGCCTCTGCTATCACACACACGTACAAGGTGGAACAATAACAAGAGAGATGCTAGTCTCGGTCTTGCCACCGAGGGACAGGAAGGTGGTTACCAAGTATAGCGAAACCCTAGGAAGTAGCACTGGATCCAAAACCCTTGTCTTGTCCGCCGCCACCCACCTTCCTTTATATAGGTGAGTAGGTGAGGGAACACAACACTTGTGTCCCTCGGTCCTAAACCCTAGCCCTAGCCAAGTGGGTCCAACCCATTGATACGTGTCCCTGTCCAAACAAGTCCAACTTGCCGGCTTGTGATAGTCGGATCAACATACGACTAGTTCCACTCTCTTAAGTGTGCGATATCGTAGGATTACGGTAAGCCGGACACAACTTAGTAATCATTCAGTCAGATCAGTAGCTTAGTGACTTTTTGACTAGAGCTGATAATCGGTAGCAGCCTCTAGAAAGACTTACTGACTCCCGGTTTACGCAAGTGCCATTAATGTGATGATCTATCCGAGTCCCTTTTCCTCATGATATTGGTGATAAACCACAGGGGAGATTCCGTCATCCCAGTGCCGGTTTACTCTCTTCTTGTTGCAGTGATAACTGATTCCCTTCGGCTTTCCTAAGTCAGACTACCTCGATCAACACTTGATCGAGTAGCGCATGGACATGCTTCTGAATCATATCACACAAGAGGGCCTAGAGAATATCTCTCCGTGATGGAGGGGCAAATTCCGTCTTGGCTGATTCACGTCACGCAGTGATGACCCACAAGTATAGGGGGTGTATCGCAGTATTTTCGAGAGAAGTGAAACCCAATTTATTGATTCCACACAAGGGGAGCCAAAGAATATTTATAAGCCTTAACAACTGAGTTGTCAATTCAGATGCACCTAGAAACAATCTACCTCATAGCAGTTTATCAGTAGCAACAATTTTGTATTAGCAATAGTAAAGTAACAACAGTAATAAAAGTAAAGACAGTAGTAACAATTGTAGTAAACAGTATGATTAAAGCGCAGTAGGCATATGGATGGATGGACGGGTGTTGCATGGACAAGACAATTCATATAGCAATCAGAACATAGGGCATTTACAGATAAATAAGATAAAGCACCCAAGTACTAGATGAAAGGATAAAGATGCCGCCTAGAGGGCGGTGAATAGGCGGTTTAAAAACTTTTCCGAGAGTGGCTCAACAAAGGCGGAAATAAACTAGCGTTTACTTTGTTAAGCACAAAACCTAGAACAACTAGGGTTCACCTATTTGCACCAACAACTTATGCTAAGCAAGACAAGCAACTATGTGATAGCTAGATATGTACTTCAAGCACGAAGGCTATCACAAAGTAAAGTGCATAAGTAAGAGCTCGGATATAGAGATAACCGAGGCACGCGGAGACGATGATATTTTACCGAGTTCCTCCCAACATGGAGTACGTCTCGTTTGTAGAGGGGGTGGTATCAAACCACCAACGCCACAAAAGGCCTCCCTTGTTCTCCTGTGAATCTCACCCCAATGGGATCGATCCACACTTCCACTATCGGTGCACTTGTCGGTGGCAATCCGGAACCTCTCACAAGGTTGGGGCACTTCTCCACAACTCAATTAGAGGCTCCCAACAAACAAGCTTGGGGAAAGCTGCACAACTTAATTGGAGGCCCCAAGAAATCCACAAACCTGTAAAACAACCAAACCGTTTAGGGTTCCAATGAACCCAAGAGTAAAAAGCTTCTCACCTTTCACCCAATTGAATCCTCACCGAGAACTCAAACCGATGCACGAAATGCAATGGCAAGAACACACGAAGTGCTCAAGTCCTTCTCTCCCAAATTACACCAAAGGTACAAAAGCTTATGGGGGAATAAGAGAGGAAGAACAATGGAGGAAATCCACAAAAGACTCCAAGATCTAGATCCCAAGATGTTCCCCTCACTTAGAGGAGAGATTGATTGGCGGGGTTGTAGATCTAGATCTCCTCTTTAAAATCCCTCAAGAATTTGCAAGAATCAATGGAGGGATTGAGGGATAGCAAGCTCAAGAAGGTCAGCAATGGAGGGGAGAACTTGCAAGGAAGGTTGGGGGACCATTGGGGAAAAAGGGCCCCTTAAATAGGTCCCTAGAAATCCAACCGTTAGGCCCAGGAATCGCCCGGTCCGGAGTCTCCGGTGTACCCAGGCCAAACGAGGTCAAACTGGGGGACAATCTGTATGCGGTCCGGAGATAGATCGGAGATTTAGTCCGGAGTCTCCGGTCTTACAAAAACTGGCAGACAGACCAATACGAAAATAACCATAACTTTTGCATCTGGACTCCGATTTTGATGATCTTGGGCTCGTTTTAAAGAGGACAATAAGCTCTACAAGATCATACAGAAAAAAATCATAGTCCAGCAAGGGAGGATAGAACCAAATGACGAAAGGTTTGACCTCTCTCAAAAAGACGAACCGGTAAAACCTCCAACATCGAAAACACAATAGAGAATGCATATCAAATCCGTTTTCGATGAACTTGGGCTTTTCATGAAGATTAACACAAGCTATAAATCCTCTCATGGATAAGAACCAAATAATGGAAGGTTTTATCAATCTCTAAAAGACAAACCGGTAAAACCTTCAATATCAAAAACGCAATAGAGAATGTATATGAAATCTGTTTTCGATGAACTAGAGCTTGTTATGAATATTACCACAAGCTCAAGGACCTCACATGGATAAGATCCAAATAACAACCAAGAAATATTATGCCAAATATGCAAAGGTTTGAGCTCTCATGAAGGATATGATCAAGTTACTCACTCGAGAGCCCCTCTTGATAGTACGTCTATCTATCCTATAGACCGGTCTCCCCAACTAACACCATGAGACCGGTAAGAAAGAAACCCTATCAAGAACATACCTTTGCCTTGAGCATATTCCACTTGAGCTTGAAGATAGCAATCTTGTCCACCTCAAGATGGAACACCTTTCTTGGTTGCACTAGCTTGGTGAATACTTGCAAATTGCTCTCCCATACTCGACTATGGTAGAGCTTCTCTCTTGGGCATATCATATTCCCATATCCATGGTAATCATAGGATGGAAAGCTTCAAGCAAATGATCTCTTCGAGATGGCTCATCTTGAACTTGCACATCAATTCTTCTTTCTTCATTATGTTGGTGTCTTGAAGGTACATAAGAGATATCACTCTAACTTTATTCTTCAAGACACACTTGCCATAGGCTCAACTCTAACATGACCAATCTTTGGATCTCTCCTTGAACACCTTGGTCAACACTTGATCTTCTTTACTTTCTTCTTCTACCAACCTTGAAGCCAACATATGGTACAAGCATTGCCTATGGACAAATCCTACAAGTAAAACTCAATGCAAACATAAGTCCATAAAGATTGTCATTAATTACCAAAACCACACATGGGGCGCACAAGCACTTTCAATCTCCCCCATTTTGGTAATTGATGGCAATCCCTTTGAGAGGGTTTATATAAGGAATTAACCAAACAAAACATTGTGCTAACATCAAATACAACACAGGTATGTGATGTTAGTACAACCACAATATAGAGCAAACTCCCCCCACAATCTATGCACGTGTGGATGAACTTGAATTTCATTGCATATATTGCCAACTATTATTGGTGGTGGAGTTTTCTCTATATGTACAAGATGCTATGCAACACACTAAGATGCAAAGCACACGAGGCAAGTGTTTAAGTACAAAACTCACAACACACAACCAAATTCCCTAAAACCCTCTAAAACTTCTCCCCCATTGGCATCGATTGCCGAAATGGGTGAAAAACTTTAGAAGGCCAATTTAGTGAGAGTTCCTCCATATGGTGTGCATTTCTCATAATATGAGTGGAATCAAATGCACGTATCCAATGATGAATACCATGAGGAAATCAAACTAAACCGAGGATCCAAAGATTGCAAAGAAATAAAATGGTGAAGAAGCATCAATGAATGAAGCAAGCAATCAAAAGATTGAAAGAAGCACTTCTCAAAAGGAACATACCAAAAGAAAGATAGATATTATGATAAGGTTGAAAAGAGAGTGATATAAATGATATGAGGAGACTCCCCAAGGTTTGTGCATAACAAAGTGCACAATTATGGAATCCTAACTCCCCATAATCAAACAAGACACCAAATAAGAACAAGAAAGAAAATGTGTGTTCTTAGGTAGATTAGGAAAGCTCCCCAAGGTTTATGCACCAAATATAATAATTGCTTTGAATGCAAAGTGCATAAGCATGGTATCCTTGCTCCCCCAAACTTACATAAGAACACAAAGGTATGAGAGATCAACTTTCTTAACACCAAAGGGTCCCAAAAGATGCAAATCAAAAGGTCAAGCACTCAAATAAAAATGTTTGGAGCCACCAAAGAATAAAAAGAGCACAAGGTGGACTCCAAAACAAAAAGGATATGAACTAGAGATTTAGCCATAATCATGTGTATATGTTTCTAGGTAGACAACAACCACCAAGATATACATCCACAAATAAACATGTACACACAAAATGGATACTCAAGAATGAACAAGATATCCAAACAAAAGTCATAGATAATGCCAATAAGATTTTTGCTAGAAAGCATGGCCAAAGGCTCAAATTTATCTTATTGAACATCAATGACCTTAAAACACCAACAAATACATCACAACTATCACAAGGGAACAAGAGATAGTTGGAATGTATTGGGAAAGGCAACAAGTATCATAAAGAGCAAATAAACCTTGCAAATTCATCCATATTGCATATGAGAGAAATTGAGGAAAAGATTGACAATATAATTGCTAGATTGGCATATATGGGATTGGTGAATCATCAACATGATTTTGAAATACTCCCCAAAATATGCATTCATCTCAACTTACTCATACCACAAAAGGGATGATACAATAAAATTCTTGCAAGAACCACAATAAAAGCAACTAAAGGAAATCATGCCATGATGCAACCACAATGGTTGGATGCTAGAAACATATGCATGAGAGGGATACTTGTTACCGAGATACCATCGGTAGGATGTAGTAGATATGCATTTGTTGATCATCCTAGTTTGCCTCCAATTATCATTTAGTCACCACATCTTCTTATTATTGAGACAAGCATCCAATGTATCTCAAGTGTACCTAAAACACATTCAAGTACACAATGGTCCCAAAACTCATTGGGTCCAAAGTAGTTAGATACACTACAATACATAGGAGAGACTCCACATAAATATGTGCATATTGATATGAAATTGAATTTCATGCACATCTTAGCCGATAGGATTTGGTGGAGAATACCCTATATATTGGATCAAGAAAGAAAGCATGCCATAATATAGAACATGTAGTAAATATGCATGCACAAGATTTCAAGAACCAAAAAAAAGATACAATTTGAACAAAAACACCAAGTAAACCAAGAAGTCGTAGACAAGAGTGTGACACGACAAAAGGGTGTCCAAATTGTATCATAGAGCCAAATCAACACATGAAAGGACACAAATTCAACAAATGAACAAGGCAACAGCCAAAGAGCAAAAGATAGACAAAAACACCAATGCTCAAGGATTTATCTCATCCAAAGGGATCAAACAAGTAACAAGGAATGAGACACAACCAACTCCCAAAAAGCAAGGTTCCAACACACAAACCAAACTCTCTACACTTTTCATGATGGCACAAAGTACCAAAAGAAAAGATCAAACTTCCAAGCACATAAAACATGATATGGAACAAAACAAGAAGCATAAATATGAGTGTTCTAGATAATATAGGAGAGCTCCCCCATGGATAGTGCATTATGTAGGATTTTCCTTTTGAATGCAAAATGCACACAAATGGGATCATCGCTGGTACCTACATTAAATAAAACACACGAGGATACAAAAAATAAGAAGATCAACAAGTGGCAAGGAAAGCTTGGGAGAAAACACAAAACATTTTGTTGGCAAGAGGTAGAACAAAATTTAAGGAAATGCCAAAATGATTATGATCAAATAATTTCTACCATATATGGAGTACCACTTGTCCAATGACAAGAATTATGGGGAAACATTTCCCAAGGTAGTTTTCAAGGATATCATGATCATATTCACAACAATAAGCATATGACGAAATATAAAAATTAAGCTTGATGCTTAGATAGAGATTCTTGATAGCTCCAAATAGTCACACAATCATAAAAGATTAAAGTAACTTGAAGCAAATGGTTTCCATGGAGGATATGGAGGTCCAAATATGGGGAAACACATACCAAGAAAACTCTCACAAACAAGATCCAAAAGATGAGCAATAAAATCAATCCAAGGGAATTGGAACTTGTTTGAGCTAAATGTGCCACTTAGGAGCTAGATAATTATCAATATCAATTCTAAGTGACATTACCTCAAATGTCCACATTTTATAGGTTTGTAATATGCACAAAGCGTATGACTCCCTCATAATGTGATAAACCAAGAATACTCAATAAGAGGTAAAAACATCCAAATAGAGATGATTAATGAACATTATGGAACTTGAATTTTTCATGAGAAAGACATACCACATAAAGACTAGATAAACTTGCAATATACATACTAAGTTGTATTCCTCATGTACACACATTTTAGGATTGTGGAATTCCCAAGCATAACACTCCCCCAAAATGGGATAGTCCATTATTCTCTCACAAGAGCCAAGAAAGATACCAAATAAATTCAACAAAGGATCCAACCCAAGAGACACAAATACATGGTGTGACAACCAACATACACAAGTATACTTGATAACTCAATATAAGTACGAGGGAAGCACAACATGTAAAAATACATACAAAGGTACAAAACCAACACATGCATAAGGGAGCAAGTAACTTTCAATGTAAATGAGTTAAGTGCATGTTACCGCAAGGAGGGACATTGGATATATGATAGAAGCATGATAGTACAAATGGATTGACTTGAGAAGAATAAATGATGAAGATCCCTAAATTATTCATAATGTAACCAAGTCTCCAATGCCCTCCAACAATACCTATTGATCAAGTTTTGGCTTGTTGGTCCCCAACCAAGTTGGGTCCTAAGAGGTTAGTCACAATAGGCTTGGCAACCCAAATGGTTCTTTTCATGAACCCACATTGAGCACCAACAAATTTGGCAAACACATTGCCAACCTCATCCTTACAAAGAGAATAAGCATCATCAATAATGATAGGGTTGGATGAGGAGATACCAATAGTGCATGAGGAAGAAATGTGCCCCTTCTCACGGCATATGTAGCAAGTTCTTCTCTTGCCCTCTTTCTTCTTAGATGAAGCCACAACTTGGGGAAGAGCTCGAGTAGTCCTCTTAGGAAGAGGCCCATCACTATCTAGAGGTAGAGCTTGAGGCCGCTTCCCTTGTTGCTTCACACTAAGAGGCTTATTCTTCAATGGGCAAGATCTAACATGATGCCCTTCTTCCTTGCACTTGAAGAAAACAATGTTAGCCGGATTCTTGACTTGATATTGGCCATTCTTCTTGACATGGGTATGCACAATAGGCACTCGACTACAGCCTACTTGGTGCGGATTGACGGAAGGCCCACTCGACGAATTGCCAAGGTCCATGACGCCTATGACAGTTCGAGTGGTATGAAGCCCATATGGACACGGACTCCCAAACGCACAAGACAAGGAAATCTCAAGACTAGAGTTCTAATCCAACTTGTAACCAACTCGTATTGGTACCTAAGACCTAGCCTCCCCATATATAAAGGCTAGGAGGGTCCAACGAGAAGGTATCCTCACCTCCAATCTCTTCCCAACAGGCAATCGCAACACACTATGCCACAATAGATCTAGACATCGCGACTCCCTCAATAGATAGATCTACGATCTCCCATACGCCAGATCTAATCTGTGCATCCACTGCCATCGGCGACATTGTAATCCTTCGGATCATCATCAATCAAGAGCAGACAAGCAGGAGTAGGGTCCTCTACGAGGCCTGAACCTGGGTAAACCTTGCGTCCCTGCGTGCTTGTTTGCTAGCCGTACCGAGATTTCCAGCGCTCCTCAATTCCTGAACCTAAGTCCATAACAAAGGGCATTGATGAGTTAAACCCTCGTCAATTAGCGCCGTCTGTGGGAACTGGGCGCGCTGATGTTACGATCTCGACGGCCTCATCACCGGCAATCTACAATTTGTTGACTTCCGACAAGAAGATCTACTTTAGATCCCTCATCATCAATGGTGGCCAGATCGCATCTGGTGTTTCATCCACGCCGCAGCGATCAACTTTCTCTCCATCACGGTCGAGCGCATGAACTCGGCAATAGACTACCACATCAGATGAAACCAGCATCACGGATCCCTTGGTTCTCTGGTACGAGCGCGCGGTCGACCTGGATTCGTGCATCCACGGAGTCTGTTGGGATTTTCCGGCCAGTTTCCTGGAGTCTAGGACGAGCACGTAGCAGCAGGAGTTCAGATCGATTCAAGCAAAAAAAAGAAAAAAGGCCCACATCATGTCTTGTCAACCGGTGAAGTTCAAAGAACAAACGGAAGTGATGTGCGTATGGCACAGCATGATCCGATCATTGTACGATGCATGATCTAGTGCTATTGTGTGCTTTGATACCGGCCACGGATGGTTCGATCTGCGAGTCGTAAGAAACCTGTACGTATAGTAAGGTTGAAAAATAAAAGGAGATCAATTCGAATCAAACTTAGCAACGGACACGCAACCTTGACCGACAGCCAAAAGGCTCCATCCTGCAAGCATGCAGCCGTGATCACATGAGACGACAGGCTTTTTCCGGTCAGATTTATCAGCCTAGCCAAGAGACGCGACAACTCCACTATGTCGACTCCGTGTCCATCACGCGACTCCATCGACATCGACCACACGTCCGCCACATCGGTTACACCCAGGGGCTGCGCCAACTCCGCCGTGCGACCCGCTACGGTCTTCAACTGCAACAAATCGCTATCGCCATCGACTCCGGCGACCCTCTGCGGTCTTCGACTGCTATGACCCGTTACGGTCTTCGGATGCGGCAACTCGTCATTACCACGCGATTTCGATCCGCCGCGTCGATTATGTCCGCTGCGTGACCCACTGCCACATCAACTACAGTCTTCGACTCCAGCGATTCGCTACGATCTTTGGCTCCAACTACTCGGGGACTCGGGGGCTCCCTCCGCTTTGGTGACCCGCCGCGGTCTTCGACTTCGACAACCCACTGCGATCTTCATATCGGGTGACTCAGGGGCTCCCTCGACTCCCTTGACCGCGAGCCGCTACAATCTTCGACTCCCGCGATCCGCTGGTCGCATCGGATCTTTGCGACTCGAACATCGCCTCGACTACATCGACAACATCGAATCTACACTCGGGGGCTCCGTTGACTCCGCCGCAAGGCCTGTTACTGCCTTCGGCTACAATGACTCGCTGCGGTCTTCGACTCCGCCGATCTACTGAGTCTTCGACTCCATCACGCGACCCACTACGGTTTTTGGGTCCACCGACTTGGGGGCTCCCTCAGTATTGGCCACCCGCTATGGTCTTCGACTCCGCTCTACGACCCGTTGCAGCCTTCGGCTGCGGCGACCGGTTGCAATCGCCGGCTATCGCGAGTCATTATTGCATCAACTCAGGACCGCCGCATCGGCTCTCGAATGCCACCTCGACCACATCGATCGCATGGACTGTACATTCGGGGGCTCCCTCGGCATCGGTGACCCGCTGCGGTCTTCGACTCCGGAGACCCGCTACAATCTTCGACTCCTCCATGCGACCCACTGTCGCGTCGATTACGTCTACGATCGCATCAATTTCGTCCACGACAACTACCCATAAAGCTAAGTTCTCTACTCACAGCTGATTTATTTCTTATTTTAACTCGCACTCGAAACACTCGGGGGCTGCACCCTCTTCGAGTAACCTAATGTGTCATCGACTCCACACACTCGAGCACCTCATACGCGACAGCCCGAGTAGCTGATTCTGCCTGACCGTCGAATCCTTGAACTCCGAGTGCCTCGGCAAGGTACTGAGACTAAGGGTAATCAGGCTAACAAAAAGGCCTAGCATACAGTGCAAAAGTGTCGACTCGATTGGCACCAGAATTTTACTTTGCAAACCGACATGCAAATATCTTTACAAGATACAAGTACTTCACAATTCGTAATGTTTTATGCAGCTTATAAGGATGTCGACTGCGTCGAGCTATTCTATCGGGTCCTCCAACAGGAGTCGACAAAACAACTGGCTACGACATACACTCAAGACCCGAGTCGAGTTCTTCCTCGGATGGTTGCATTGCTGGATGCTACACACGCGTGGTGCTAGCCCTGCACCCGATAGAAAGGACTGTGTCGACTCCATCTGCATCGTCGACTCACCCGGCTAATCACCGCATGACTTTGACTACATCGTCGACTCTTGGCTCCCTATGTGTGAGACGCTGACTCGATGCACTTCCGGGTCAGTGGTTTCTCCTCGCGATCATCGCGGCTATAAGATATAATATCGAAGTCTCTCTGCCGAAGTCTACTCCGCTACCACTCAGGGGCTACTCCAAACTGGAGCGCTGGTGGCGGATAATACAAGATCCTCGAGTGACACACTCTGAGTCCTCACTCGAATCCACGATTCGACTAAGGACTCGGGGGCTACTCCCATAGGGAGCGCTGGCCACGCACCTGAAGAAATTTGTGAAGATATCCAAGCATTATGAAAACCCTTCACTCGAATCTATGATTCGATTGTGGGCTTCGAGTTACTCCCATAGGGAGCGCTGAAAGCAAATTCGACTGAAACCAGCAAACAAAAAGACGACAGCAGTCGCAAAAGTTCTTGAGTCCCTGCCTGAGTCTTCGACTCAACCAGGCACTAGGGGGCTACTCCCATAAGGAGCGCTGGTCGCACACCCTATGATTATTTTCTTCCTCGTACACCGTATTGTGTGTTGATAACATCCACACTCGAATGCTATGGCGACTCCGCCTCATATTTTCCCTACATAGAGATTACCTCTCCTGGGACGCCCGAATCGTCTCCGCGATGATAAAATTCGTATGCCGCGCTTATAGCATGAAGATAAGACCTGAATAAGGCCTGACAACGCATCTGCTGCGCACTACCAGAGATATATCCGTGCCTGCAGGTACGATGAATATGCCTTGACGGACGCGTCGAGTGCTCACACCCATACACTAGAATTCGACTCCTGTAAGACCTCCACGGCATGAGTCGAATTACGCCAGCAATTTCCGAATTCGAGTCCGGGTACTCGAGTTTGAGTAGGTAGTGTTGTTTTTGCCCTAGAGCAATTAACTGGTCCCAATCCATCGAGCGCACCAGGCACGTTTACCATCATCCCTATGAACTACTATAATTTCGACTGACCCGATGAACTTCCGGGTAAAGTGCTTCGCACTCGACACAATTGTCGACTCCGACATCCTAATGCAAAGATCAAGACTTCTGAGTCTCCATCCGAATCTACGATTCACATGGACACTCGGGGGCTACTGACATGGGTATGCCCAATAGGCACTTGACTACAGCCTACCTGGTGCGGCTCGACGGAAGGCCCACTCGACGAATTGCCAAGGTCCATGACGCCTATGACAGTTCGAGTGGTATGAAGCCCATATGGACACGGACTCCCAAACGCACAAGACAAGGAAGTCTCAAGACTAGAGTTCTAATCCAACTTGTAACCAGCTCGTATTGGTACCTGAGACCTAGCCTCCCCATATATAAAGGCTAGGAGGGTCCAACGAGAAGGTATCCTCACCTCCAATCTCTCCCCAACAGGCAATCGCAACACACTATGCCACAATAGATCTAGACATCGCGACTCCCTCAATAGATAGATCTACGATCTCCCATACGCCAGATCTAATCTGCGCATCCACTGCCATCGGCGACATTGTAATCCTTCGGATCATCATCAATCAAGAGCAGACAAGCAGGAGTAGGGTCCTCTACGAGGCCTGAACCTGGGTAAACCTTGTGTCCCTACGTGCTTGTTTGCTAGCCGTACCGAGATTTCCAGCGCTCCTCAATTCCTGAACCTAAGTCCATAACAATGGGCATTGATGAGTTAAACCCTCGTCACTTCTTGTTTCCCTTGTGCTTCAGCTTGATAGTGGACTTGTTCTTGACATTGGAGTTGTATCCAAGCCCACTCTTGTCATTGGGGAATTTTTGCATACTCAAGATATTGTCGAGTGTGGCCTTCCCTTTATGACCATTTTTCAAGTCATTCTTCAAAGAAGTGACTTGAGCCTTGAGCTCTTTAATTTCCTCTACATGGTTAGTATGAACAAAAATACTAGAGGAAGTGGATGCTACATTGTTAGAGCAACAAGGGATGGAAAGTAATTCATCACAAGATGTATCAATGGCATGAGTGGCTGAATTACAAGGACTAGCACATGGCAATATGACATTTTGAGTAGAAGTAGTGCTAATGTCCACATGAGGCTCATTAGATGTTACCTTTGACATAATAGCCTCATGAGCTAATTTTAGCCTATCATGGGAGGCTAGAAGATCCCCATGAGAGCTTGATAGATTACCATGACTTTCTTCCAAGATCTCATACTTGCTAGTTAGCAAAGCAACTTGAGTCTTTAGCTCAACATTCTCCTTCAAAATAGATGCTTCACAAGAAATAGAGTTAGTAGCACAAGCATCATATTTAATTGCAAGAGGTGAGGGAAACTTCGAAAGCTCTTTTGAGTAAGAGGCTTTAAGTTTCTCATGTGACTCGGTGAGTTTGATGAGCTCACCCTTGATGACCCTAGAGCCATTTTTGAGGTGCTCAAAATCCTCAAGAAGTTTAGCATAAGCAACTTGAAGCTCATCATTTTTACTTTTGAGACCACTAGCCATCTTAGGACCTATATCATGAGATTCCTTTACTCTAGACAACTCTAGAGCAAAAGTATCCTCAAGAGATTCCTTAGTGGTTTGTTCATCTTCAAGAGCTTCATTTAGATGTGCAATTTGATTAGCATACAGGCTACTCATTTTATCAATGGTGTTCTCATGCTCCTCAATTTGTGCTTCTAACTTATCAATATGTTCTTTGCTCTTAATAGAAAAGTCCAAGATTTCAATGAAGTTAGAGCAAGCAATATTATCCTTAATAAGAGCATGATAAACCATCTCACCCTTTTCATATAAATCATCAACATTAATCTCTTTTTCCTCATTATCCTCATCCTCATCATCACAAGAGGTATTGGGTTCCAAAGTCGGAGTTACCTTTGAATCCCGAGCCATAAGGCATAGGTGGGAATCGTGAGATGATGATGATGAAGAATTACTTGAAGCTCCATTCAAATTCATGTCTTTACCAATATAATATTTGGTTTCCTCTACATTGTTAGACACACAACAACTATAGGAAATAGAAGCATTTATATTATGACAACAAGGTAAAGAGAGCATATCATCATGTGATCTATTGAGGCAATTTATACATGATATGCAAGGACTATCAACACTAGCATGTAAATCATATATAGTGCTAGACGTGTTTAAGTCCAAATATGAAGCATTGCAATGAGATAGAGATGAAGGATCATCAAGAGTAAGCTTACTATCACCATTGCAATATTCATCACCACTCACCATATCATTACCTTGTGTCTTGCCACACTTTGGTGAAGTGGAAGAAGATGAGAACTCATCATGGCCGGAAGTGGAAGCAATACAATCATCCTCAATAATGTTGGACACATCATATTTATCTTGAATTTTTGTCCATAACTCATGAGCGCTCCAAAAAGGTATGATTGAAGAAGTAACTACAAATCTCAAAGCATTAACAAGCACATTAGAAGCTTGAGCATCGAGATATAAGTTTTTCTCATCCTCACAAGATAGATTTTCGAAATCCATAGGAGGAGAAAAACCTATATCTAAAATGCGCTCCAAATTTGGGTCCATGTCCCGAAAAATGAAAAAGCATGCGAGTTTTCCATATATCATAATTTGTGCCATCGAATATAAACATTTCATTGTGCACAAATCCCCTAGCCGACATCTTTACTCTCAAGGCGGTGAATCCTAAAATGAGAGACCAGGCTCTGATACCAATTGAAAGGATATAGATGCCGCCTAGAGGGAGGATGAATAGGCGGTTTAAAAACTTTTCCGAGAGTGGCTCAACAAAGGCAGAAATAAACTAGCATTTACTTTGTTAAGCATAAAACCTAGAACAACTAGGGTTCACCTATTTGCACCAACAACTTATGCTAAGCAAGACAAGCAACTATGTGATAGCTAGATATGTACTTCAAGCACGAAGGCTATCACAAAGTAAAGTGCATAAGTAAGAGCTCGGATATAGAGATAACCGAGGCACGCGGAGACGATGATATTTTACCGAGTTCCTCCCAACATGGAGTACGTCTCGTTTGGAGAGGGGGTGGTATCAAACCACCAACGCCACAAAAGGCCTCCCTTGTTCTCCTGTGAATCTCACCCCCATGGGATCGATCCACACTTCCACTATCGGTGCACTTGTCGGTGGCAATCCGGAACCTCTCACAAGGTTGGGGCACTTCTCCACAACTCAATTGGAGGCTCCCAACAAACAAGCTTGGGGAAAGCTCCACAACTTAATTGGAGGCCCCAAGAATCCACAAACCTGCAAAACCACCAAACTGTCTAGGGTTCCAATAAACCCAAGAGTAAAAAGCTTCTCACCTTTCACCCAATTGAATCCTCATCGAGAACTCAAACCGATGCACCAAATGCAATGGCAAGAACACACGAAGTGCTCAAGTCCTTCTCTCCCAAATTCCACCAAAGCTACAAAACCTTATGGGGGAATAAGAGAGGAAGAACAATGGAGGAAATCCACAAAAGACTCCAAGATCTAGATCCCAAGATGTTCCCCTCACTTAGAGGAGAGATTGATTGGTGGGGTTGTAGATCTAGATCTCCTCTTTCAAATCCCACAAGAATATGCAAGAATCAATGGAGGGATTGAGGGATAGCAAGCTCAAGAAGGTCAGCAATGGAGGGGATAACTTGCAAGGAAGGTTGGGGGACCATTGGGGAAGAAGGGCCCCTTAAATAGGTCCCTAGAAATCCAACCGTTAGGCCCAGGAATCGCCCGGTCCGGAGTCTCCGGACTGGGACCGGAGTCTCCGGTGTACCTAGGCCAAATGGGGTCAAACTGGGGGACAATCTATATGCGGTCCAGAGAGAGACCTGAGATTTAGTTCGGAGTCTCCGGTCTTACAAAAACTAGCAGACAGACCAATACAAAAACAACCATAACTTTTGCATCTGGACTCCGATTTTGATGATCTTGGGCTAGTTTTAAAGAGGACAATAAGCTCTACAAGATCATACAGAAAATCATCATAGTCCAGCAAGGGAGGATAGAATCAAATGACGAAAGGTTTGACCTCTCTCAAAAAGACGAACTGGTAAAACCTCCAACATCGAAAACACAATAGAGAATGCATATGAAATCCGTTTTCGATAAACTTGGGCTTGTCATGAAGATTAACACAAGCTCTAAATCCTCTCATGGATAAGAACCAAATAATGGAAGGTTTTAGCAATCTCTAAAAGACAAACCGGTAAAACCTCCAATATCGAAAACGCAATAGAGAATGTATATGAAATCCGTTTTCGATGAACTAGAGCTTGTTATGAATATTGCCGCAAGCTCAAGGACCTCACATGGATAAGATCCAAATAACAACCAAGAAAGATTATGCCAAATATGCAAAGGTTTGAGCTCTCATGAAGGATATGATCAAGTTACTCACTCGAGAGCCCCTCTTGATAGTACGGCTATTTATCCTATAAACCGGTCTCCCCAACTAACACCATGAGACCGGTAAGAAAGAAACCCTATCAAGAACATACCTTTGCCTTGAGCATATTCCACTTGAGCTTGAAGATAGCGATCTTGTCCACCTCAAGATGGAACACCTTTCTTGATTGCACTAGCTTGGTGAATACTTGCAAATTGCTCTCCCATACTCGACTATGGTAGAGCTTCTCTCTTGGGCATATCATCTTCCCATATCCATGATAACCATAGGATGGCAAGCTTCAAGCAAATGATCTCTTCGAGATGGCTCATCTTGAACTTGCACATCAATTCTTCTTTCTTCATTATGTTGGTGTCTTGAAGGTACATAAGAGATATCACTCTAACTTTATTCTTCAAGACACACTTGCCATAGGCTCAACTCTCACATGACCAATCTTTAGATCTCTCCTTGAACACCTTGGTCAACACTTGATCTTCTTTACTTTCTTCTTCTCCCAACCTTGAAGCCAACATATGGTACAAGCATTGCCTATGGACAAATCCTACAAGTAAAACTCAATGCAAACATAAGTCCATAAAGATTGTCATTAATTACCAAAACCACACATGGGGGCGCACATGCACTTTCAATCTCCCCCATTTTGGTAATTGATGGCAATCCCTTTGAGAGGGTTTATATAAGGAATTAACCAAACAAAACGTTGTGCTAACATCAAATACAACACAGGTATGTGATGTTAGTACAACCACAATATAGAGCAAACTCCCCACAATCTATGCACGTGTGGATGAACTTGAATTTCATTGCATATATTGCCAACTATTATTGGTGGTGGAGTTTTCTCTATATATACAAGATGTTATGCAACACACTAAGATGCAAATCACACGAGGCAAGTGTTTAAGTACAAAACTCACAACACACAACCAAATTCCCTAATTCCCCATCCCGGCAGGGTGCCAGAACGGAGTTTCTGGTTCCGAATCACGGAATCTGGTGGTGGCGGCGAAGCGGAACTCTCTTTGGAAAAAAGTCGAACCCCCCTTGGTTTTTAGGTCAAGAGGCAACTTATAGGCGAAGAGGGAGGCCGAGGGGGTGCCTAGGGCGGCCACACCACCCCCTGGCATGGCTAGGCCTAGCCTGCACGGCCAGGTGGTTTGGCCGGGCCCCAGCCCCTCTCCGTCTTGTATTCTGGCTCCTGGTGTCCCTCGGTGAAAAACTGACTTTGGCTTTTGTCCCATCCAATTCCGAGAATATTCATTTTCTGACTTTCCTGGAACCAAAAACAGCAGAAAACAGGCAGTTGGCACAGTGGCTCTTGTTAATAGGTTAGTCCAAGAAATCATATGAAAAGTACTTCAAAGTGTGGACAAAACATAAGAAAGTAGGACGTATCACGCAGCTTGCTTCGAAGTCGTCCCAATACCACCCTTATGACTCCTAGTTATGGTGAGCGTTAATGGATCCAAAGCCTGCTTTTCCACAACTCATATCGTGTGATCCCTTCAGGTCTAAGGATTCCATTGTGTTAGTCGGAGCGTATGACAGTGTGCTCATGTCCTAGTAACCTTTGGATCAGTCCGGCTATCATACCTCTTCCGACTAGCTAATGCAAGGCGGATAGCATATCCATGCTCATGACATGTGAAATATTTTCATCTTTCGACTTACAAATTAGTCTCGACAGTGGCTTTCCCTCCCAACCTTAAACGACTAAGGACAAACTGGCTAGAGATAGATATAAGTATGTGGTTCCACACCTGCAACAATTGTAGTGACACATAGAACTAGATCTATGTCGGATATTGGGTTACAAATACAAGGCAGAATGTGAGCCTCTAGGGCATCATTCCTAACAGTCTCCCACCTGCACTAGAGTCGAACACTCAGGCATCTCCAGGCCTTAGGCATCTCATGCCCATCGCTCTTACATGCACCTCAAACTTAGGTTGTGGAAGCGGCTTGGTCAACGGGTCTGCAACATTTGCATCTGTGTGTACCTTGCATAGCTTAATTTCTCCGCGATCGACAAACTGCCGAATAAGGTGAAATTTCCTGAGTATGTGCTTATTCTTCTGGTGTGCCCGTGGATCCTTAGCTTGTGCAATGGCACTAATATTGTTACAGTACACGTTTAATGGACTGGACGAGCCCGGAACAACACCGAGTTTGATCAGAAAATTTCTGATCCAAACCCCTTCTTTTGCCACCTCTGAGGCAGCAACATACTTAGCTTTCATAGTAGAATCAGCCACCGATTCTTGCTTGGAACTCTTCTAGGTCATTGGACCTCCATTTACTGTGAACACATAGCCAAATTGCAAGTGCGAGTCATCCAGGTCGGTATGAAAGCTAGCATCCGTATAACCCTTTACAACTAGCTCTTCGTCACCACCGTAGACTAGGAACTCATCTTGAGTATGTCTCAAGTACTTAAAGATATTCTTTACTGCTGTCCAGTGGCTTTCACCATGATCTGACTGATATCTGCTCGTTACACTTAGAGCATAGGAAATATCCGGCCTAGTACATATCATCGCATACATGATCGATCCTAGTGCTGAAGCATAAGGGACCCTTTCCATCTGACTTTGCTCATCAGCCGACGCTGGGCATTGAGTCTTACTAAGTCGGATTCCATGCGCCATCAGTAAGAACCCCTTCTTAGCAGAATCCCTATTGAAGTTCTTCAATATTTTATCCAGATATGTACTCTGACTCAAACATACGAGTCTTCGAGATCTACCTCTATAGATCTTAATTTCTAGTATAAATGTCGCCTCACCTAAGTACTTCATTTGGAAACACCTTTCCAAAGAATCCTTGGTTTCTTGGTACATTGGAACGTTGTTTCCGACTATAAATATGTCATCTACATACAGTAGCAGAAAAACAACTGAGCTTTCACTAAACTTCTTGTATACACAAGAATCTTGTTCGCTTTTGATGAAGCCAAACGATTTGACCACTTCATCAAAACGAATGTTCCAACTCCAACTTGCTTGCTTCAATACATAGATGGATTTATGAAGCTTGCAAACTTTGTTAGGTCTAGCCAGATTGACAAAACCCTTGGGATGTATCATATACACATCCTCGGTTAAATTTCTATTAAGGAAAGCCATTTTTACATCCATCTGCCATATCTCCCAATTGAAATATGCAGCTAGTTATAACACGATCGTCAGCGACTTAAGCATCGCTACTGGCGAGAAAGTCTCATCGTAGTCAACTCCTTGAACTTGTCAGAACCCTTTCGTGACAAGCCGTGTTTTATAGATAGAAATCTTTCCGTCTTGGTTAGTTTTCCTATAAAAGACCCATTTGCTCTCGATGGATCTTGCACCATCTAGCAGATCAACCAAGTTCTGAACTTGATTGTCATCCATGGACTTTAACTTGGATCTCATGGCTCCAAGCCCTGACTCGGAATCAGTACTTCCCATTGCATCCTGATAGGTAGTCAGCTCATTGTCGCGTAGCATAAGTACGTCTCTACGTAGTCTTGCTGATCTTCGTGGCTCTGGTGCATTTGCCGTCTTAGGCACAACGTCCGGCTCAACCTCCAAGGTTACCGACTTGTCTTGAGTCGGTGAATCTCGAATTTCTTCGAGGTGCACCGTATTCCCACAATCTTTCCAGCTAAGAAACTTTTTCTCCAGGAAGACCTCGTTTCGAGCGACAATCACTTTGCCCTCTTCTCAGTTATAGAAATAGTAACCCAAAGTTTCCTTAGGGTAGCCTATGAAAACTACCTTATCTGATTTGGGGCTAAGCTTGTCAGATTGTAATTTCTTGACAAAAGCTTCACATCCCCAAATCTTAAGAAAATCCACGGTCGGCTTCTTGCCCGTCCACATCTCATGTGGTGTCTTTTCTACTGATTTAGATGGTACTTTGTTGAGTGTTATCATTGTTGTCTCTAGACAAAAAACCCAGAATGATAAAGGTAGATCCATCTTACTCATCATCAACCTCACCATGTCTAACAAGGTTCGGTTCCGCCTTTCCGACACACCATTCCTCTAAGGTGTTCTCAGCGGGGTGATCTGTGGAACTATTCCAGAACTCTTGAGACGGTCATTGATACGTTGCTAACGTATCCATAATTTTTGATGTTCCATGCTTGGTTTTATCTACTTTATTATGTTTTGTTCCAACTTTGGAGTACTTTCTATACACTTTCTTGGACTAACCTATTAACAAGAGCCACAGTGTCAGCTGCCTGTTTTCTGCTGTTTTTGGTTCCAGGAAAGTTAGAAAATGAATATTCTCGAAATTGGACGGGACAAAACCCAAAGTCAGTTTTTTACCAAGGGACACCCAGAGCCTGACGAGAGAAGGGCGGAGGCGGCCACACCACTGTCAGCACGGCCTTGGCCCACGCCAGGGGGTGGTGTGGCCAGCCCAGGCACCCCCTCGGCCTCTTCTTCCGCCTATAAGATGCCTCCGATACAGAAACCCTAAGTACCCAATCAAAATTCCATGAAAGAGTTTGTAGCCGCCGTCATCTCCATCCCTAGATTGGGAGGGATCTGAAGCTCTTCCCGGCACCCTGCCGGAGGGGAGAATTCACCCTGGAGGCCTTCTTCATCATCATGCAAGCCTCCGGTGTGATGCGTGAGTAGTTCATCTCTGGACTACGGGTCCATGTAGTAGCTAGATGGCTGGTTCTTCTCCTTTGTGCTATCATGTTTAGATCTTGTGAGCTCCGTTCATGATCAAGATCATCTATTTGTAATTCATACATGTTGTGTTTGTGGGAATCCAATGGATATTAAGATGCTATTTCAGATTGATTATTGATTCTATCATGTCTTTTTTATTTGTGATCTTGCATGCTTTCCGTTGTTAGTAGCTATCTTGGCCAAGTAGATGCTAGCAACTCCAAGAGTTAGTATTTATGCTCGATAGTGGGTTCATGCCTCTAGTAATCTGGGAAAGTGACAGAAATCTCTAAGGTACTAGATGTGCTATTGCTACTAGGGATAAAACAACAATCCTTTATTCATAGAACAATCGTATTGTTTACTTTACATGCAATTCATAATGCAATTATCCGTTGCTTGCAACTTAATACTGGAGGGGTTTCGGATGATAACCTGAAGGTGGATTATTAGTCATAGATGTAGTTGGATGGCGGTATATGTATAATGTTGTAATGCCCAATCAAATCTCAAAGGAGTCAAGATGAGTAGTATATGCATGGTTGCTTTCTCGATGTTTGTTAATTGCCCCGCTATAATTTGTTCACCCAACATGTCATCTATCTTAAGGAGAGACACCACTAGTGAACCATGGACCCCGGTCCTTTATTTTACCATCAATCTACAATCAATTGTTTACTACTTTGTGTTTACTTTCTGCAAACTATTACTTTCTTCCACTCGATACGTTTAATCCTTTGTTTTCATCAAAACCGGTGAGATTGACAACCTCATCGCAAGTTGGGGCAGAGTTATGTGGTTGTGTTGCAGTGTGTCTCCATGTTGTCGCTGCACCGTAGTGCGCTCGCCAAAGTTCAGCTAGCTACACCTTTGGGGTGTTTCCTTGCTCCTACTAGATTGATAACCTTGGTTTCATAACTGAGGGAAAACTTGCTGCTGTGCTCATAATACCTTCCTCTTGGGGTTCCCCAACGAGCTCGATATATTTTGGGCCATCAAGCTCTTTTTCTGGCACCATTGCTGGGGAGTCAAGGACATCTTCACAAGGGGATTCCCTCATAACCAATCTCTTTACTTTCATATTTTTGTTTTTCTTAGTTTATTTTTCCTTTGTTTGCTTGTTTCTTTATCAAAATCACAAAAAATAGTTTTACAAGTTTGCTTTCTTTATTAAAAACACAAAAAAATGACTACTCTTGAAAATACTAAGTTGTGTGACTTCACTAGCACCAACAACAATGATTTCATGAGCACACCTATTGCTCCACATGTTCTTGAAGCTACTTTCTTTGAAATAAAGCCTGCTTTACTCAATCTTGTTATGAGAGAACAATTTTCTGGTATTGGTAATGAAGATGCTGCTGCTCATCTAAATAACTTTGTTGAACTTTGTGAGATGCAAAAGAATAAGAATATAGATGGAGATATTATTAAGCTTAAATTGTTTCCTTTCTCTTTGAGAGGAAAAGCTAAAGAATGGTTGAATTCCTTAACTAGGAATAGTATTGATTCCTAGACTAAATGCAAATATGCTTTCATTGGAAAATACTATCCTCCTGCTAAGATTATATCTATGAGAAGTGAAATAATGAAATTTAAACAATCTGATAGTGAACATGTTGCTCAAGCTTGGGAAAGAATGAAATCTTTGGTAAAGAATTGTCCCATTCATGGATTGACTGCTTGGATGATTATCCAAACCTTTTATGCAGGATTGAACTATTCTTCAAGAAATCTATTGGATTCTGCTGCTGGAGGTACCTTTATGACTATTACTTTGGGTGCTGCAACAAAGCTTCTAGATAATATGATGGTTAACTATTCTAAATGGCACACTGAAAGAGCTCCACAAGGTAAGAAGGTAAATTTTGTTGAACAAACCTCCTCCTTGAGTGATAAGATTGATGTTATTATGTCTATGCTTGTTAATGGGAAAGCCCATATTGATCCAAATAATGTTCCCTTAGCCTCTTTGGTTGCTCAAGAAGAGTAAGTTGATGTGAACTCTATAAGAAATAACAATTTTAGCAATAATGCCTATAGGAATAATTTTGGTAACAACAATTATAGGCCATATCCTCCCAACAATGGTAATGCTTATGGAAATTCCTACAACAATAATAAGAGTGCACCCTCTGAACTTGAAGTTACACTTAAAGACTTTATTAGTAAACAAACTGCTTTCAATAAAATTATTAAGGAAAAACTCTCTAATGCTAAAAGAAATATAGCATCATTGGCTGAAGCTCAATCTTCTTTGAATAAAATGGCTGCTAAACCTGAAACTAATGAGAATCCCTTTGCAGCTACTAATGCCATACAAGTTAGAATTAATGAAAATGTTAGACTATTAGCTGAATTGCATGCTAAGTGGGAAAGAGAAGATGAAATTGCTAGAAACATTAGTGTTTCTACTATCACTACCACTAGTGTTGAGGATAGTAATAGCTTTACTACCTTAGATGATAACTATGATTTTGATCTTGATGGTTGCAATATCTCTGAAGTTATTAAGTTCCTACAAAAGCTTGCTAAAAGTCCTAATGCTAGTGCTATGAATATGACCTTTACAAAACACATTACATATGCTCTCATAAAAATTAAAGAAGAAAAGATGAAACAGAAACCTTCTATTCCTATAAAACAAGAAGATGGTTGGGAACCCATCATTAATATGAAAGTGAATGATTTTGATTTCAAAGCTTTATGTGATCTTGATAGTAGTGTTTCTATTATGCCTAGAAGGATCTATGATATGCTTGATTTGCCACCTTTGCAAGATTGCTATTTGAATGTCCCACTTGATGATAATGCTAAAAAGAAACTCATGGGGAGTATTAATGATATTCTTATTATGGTTAACAATGTCTATGTCCCTGTTGATTTCTATGTTTTGGATGTTGAATGCAATGTTTCTTGTCCTATTACTTTGGGAAGACCTTTTCTTAGAACTGTTGGTGTCATTATTGATATGAAAGAAGGCACCATTAAATATCAACTCCCACACAAGAAAGGTATAGAACACTTATCTAAGAAGAGAGAGAAGATTTCTTTTGCCTCTCCTATGAAAACAAAATTTTCTCTTAATGCTTCTTCATTTGAGAACACTTGATTCTTTTTCTTGCTTCTTATGCCTAACTTAAAGGCGTTAAAGAAAAGTACTTATTGGGAGATAACCCAAAAGTTTTAGATGAGTCTTGGAAGTTATTAATTCAGTAATAACCGCTCCTTATCCTTTTTATTTGCTTTTTGTGCCAAGAGTAACCTCTAATGAGAGAGAAGTAATGATTGAGAAAGTTGTTGTCCTGAAACGGATTTCTGTTCTTCACCGTAAAAATTCGTGTAAAATCTCTGTATGTCCTTTTGAGGCGTGAATTTTTTTGCTTCTGACCCTGGTTGTTATCTAACTTTTATTAGTTCAACACCTTTTGATTTGAGCAACAGAAGGTCATCGAAAAAATTCGTATTTACCTGCTGGTCTGTTTTGACAGATTTCTGCCATTATTTGCATTTGCTTCTTGTTGGTTCCTTCTTGAGTTCTTTTGGGGAATTGAGCTTTTTGAGGGAAGTACTACAGTAGCTAGTGTTCTAATGGAAGTTTATTTGGTGTTAGAACTGAACCTAAAGACCTATTATCTTGAGTGCACTAATGTTGCTAATAAAGATTGTGTGAAGTTTTGTATGAAGGAAAAAAATTCAGGTGTATGGAAGGAATGAGTAATGAGATGAAGGATGGATTAAAGTTCAAGTTTTGGGATGCCATGCGTGTCACCCCAAGAAATATCCAAGTAGTACAAGCGTCAAAGCTTGGGGACGCCCAAGGCATCCCCTTCTTCATCAATAAAAAATTCCAGGTTTCTTCCAAACGCTTCATTTTTATTGTTTCATGCACAGTTGTGTTGTTATTAGAGCGTCTTCTTTTTCATTTTCGTTTTGGTTTTTCATTTGCTTGGTTTTCTTAGTTTGCTGAATAAATTGGTTGGACCCCCTCTTTCATACATTGGTTTCCAAATAGTTTGGTTTGGATTGGAAAAGACTGTGAAAGTTCATGCTTAAGTGGTAAAGAGAGCTTGTTTTTTACTGTGGCCTATGCTTTGTCATTCCATGCTTGATATTGATTTGGATATTATGCTTAGTATTCTTTGTTGTAGCATGACTTGTTATAAACAATTGAGATTGCTTAATGCGCCTTTGAAGAATCATGCGTTGTTTTAGCATATTAAAGCATAATATTGTTGTATTCTCCTTTGATGCTTTTTTTGGGTTGACTTGGCACATGCTCACACCATGTTATAACTATCCCAAGTCACCATATCCTTGATGATCCTTTAGTTTTCAACTTGTAGTATCACTTTATGCTTTGATTAATGATGTTTTGTCGCTCTGCATGATTATGGCCATTATTGCTCTCTTAGTTGGTCGCTCCCAGTCTTTTGCTAGCCTCCGTAACCAAGTATGAGTTTCACTCATGCATCCAACTCCTAAAACCAAGTTATTCCAAAGAGTCCACCATACCTACCTATTAGCTTATGCTATTCCAAGTATATTCATGTTTTTATCTACCTTCTGAATTAAACTTGTTATGAGAAAACTAGTGATTAAAGCTCTCACGAACTTGATGGCACACTTACTTTTCTTACCCCTTAATAAACTTGAAACATTGTGTCGTCTATGTTGTATATGCTTGCACTTATATGTTGGGGATTAGTAGAACCATGTTGTCATGGGGAACGCTTTCAACATTGCACTTGTACTTTGTACCTAGTTGATATCATGTTCTTTTGTCTATGGATGTCGTCGGTGTGAAATGAAAGGGGAGCTTGTAAGTCAGTGGAGTTATGTATGTGTGTTAGAGAAACGCCTGGGACGCTGGTCTAATCCATGTTGTCATGGTGGAAACCTGCAGCGTAACCATAATGAGCTATCTATGAAGCATTCTTCTTATAAAAAAAGAGAGAGTCAGATATTGAGAAAAAAATAGAAAAAGAAAAAATATGAGAAAAGAGGAAAGAGAGAAAAAAGCACCATATTCCCATGGTAGATAAGAAGATTGCTGAGATGCTCGTTGTCTGCTTGCCTTGTCATTTTAATATGGGGATTCTTCCGTATCATCGGGCAAGGGGTACCCCGTTGGCGGTTCTCTATGATACACATGTACTTACTATGACAAGAACTTACCGGTAAATAAACTTGAGTAGCATGAGGAGCGGCCCTCGTATTCAAGGGACATGTGATTTCCAACTTATACTTCGTCAAGCATATACACCATAGTTTGTTCACTTTAACCTTAATCATTTCAAGATACTTATGATAGGGGCAATGAGAGCTGAAAGCTAATAAGTACCATAATTTTTGGAAGCTCTTTATGAAACTTGAATCCCTACTTCCTTCTATGAAGGCCTTTCTTTTACTTTTATGTTGAGTCTCCACCTTCTATCTTTATGCACCTTCTTTGAGAGCATAGTGGCCATTCTTAGTTCTATGTGCATTGTCCCAAGACTTGTTTATTGATGCATAGCTTTGATATTGCTTGTTTTAAACTATTGGTATCTAGTCACTCTTATGAACTTTGAAGGTGTCCTATGCATTTATGTTTGCTACTCTATGAGAGACAAGCTGAATGCCACTATGCTATGTTTTTTCTTTATGTGAAACAAACAAACGTCTTACAAAGCATTGTTATTCATGAATCTTTTGTTTATGCCTTTTTCATGTTGCAACTTAGTTGCTTTGTCTTTCATGCTATGTTGAAGTACTATGATCCCAACTATCAATGTTTTACAAATACTTTGATCAAGTTTATGATGGTGCATGTCATCTAAAAAGTTATTCTTTCTTTTTATCACTTACGTACTCGAGGACGAGCAGGAGTTAAGCTTGGGGATGTTGATACATTGCTAACGTATCCATAATTTTTGATGTTCTATGCTTGGTTTTATCTACTTTCTTATGTTTTGTTCCAACTTTGGAGTACTTTCTATACACTTTCTTGGGCTAACCTATTAACAATAGCCACAGTGCCAGCTGCCTGTTTTCTACTGTTTTTTGTTACAGGAAAGTCAGAAAATGAATATTCTCAGAATTGGACAGGACAAAAGCCAAAGTCAGTTTTTTTACCGAGGGACACCCGGAGCCAGAATACGAGACGGAGAAGGGCCAGAGGGCGGCCACACCACCT
The DNA here is from genome assembly GCA_023614405.1 of Avena insularis. NCBI lineage: Eukaryota > Viridiplantae > Streptophyta > Magnoliopsida > Poales > Poaceae > Avena > Avena insularis. Next base: position 372,327,437 of record CM042689.1, read on the forward strand.
GGCCGTGCGGCTGGGCTTGGCCCGCGCCAGGGGGTGGTGCGGCCAGCCTAGGCACCCCCTCGGCCTCTCCTTCGGCCTATAAGATGCCTCCGATACAGAAACCCTAAGTACCCGATCAAAATTCCATGAAAGAGTTTGTAGCCGCCGTCATCTCCATCCCTAGATCGAGAGGGATCTGAAGCTCTTCCCGGCACCCTGCCGGAGGGGAGAATTCACCCTGGAGGCCTTCTTCATCATCATGCAAGCCTTCGATGTGATGCGTGAGTAGTTCATCTTTGGACTACGAGTCCATGTAGTAGCTAGATGGCTGGTTCTTCTCCTTTGTGCTATCATGTTTAGATCTTGTGAGCTCCGTTCATGATCAAGATCATCTATTTGTAATTCATACATGTTGTGTTTACGGGGATCCGATGGATATTGAAATGCTATTTCAGATTGATTATTGATTCTATCATTTCTTTGTTATTTGTGATCTTGCATGATTTCCGTTGTTAGTAGCTATCTTGGCCAAGTACATCCTAGCAACTCCAAGAGTTAGTATTTATGCTCGATAGTGGGTTCATGCCTCTAGTAATCTTGGGAAGTGACAGAAATCTCTAAGGTACTAGATATGCTGTTGCTACTAGGGAGAAAACAACAATCCTTTGTTCATAGAACAATCGTATTGTTTACTTTACATGCAATTCGTAATGCAATTATCCATTGCTTGCAACTTAATACTGGAGGGGGTTCGGGTGATAACCTGAAGGTGGATTATTAGTCATAGATGTAGTTGGATGGCGGTCTATGTATAATGTTGTAATGCCCAATAAAATCTCAAAGGAGTCAAGATGAGTAGTATATGCATGGTTGCTTTCTCGATGTTTGTCAATTGCCCCGATGTAATTTGTTCACCCAACATGTCAACTATCTTAAGGAGATCCACCACTAGTGAACTATGGACCCCTGTCCTTTCTTTTGCCATCAATCTACAATCAACTGTTTACTGCTTTGTGTTTACTTTCTGCAAACTATTACTTTCTTCCACTCAATACGTTTAATCCTTTGTTTTCAGCAAAACCAGTGAGATTGACAACCTCATCGCAAGTTGGGGGCAGAATTCTATGGTTGTATTGTGCAGGTCTCCAGGTTGCTGCTGGCACCGGTAGTGCACCCTGCCAAAGTTCAGCTAGCTATACCTTTGGGGTGTTTCCTTGCTCCTACTAGATTGATAACCTTGGTTTCATAACTGAGGGAGAACTTGTTGCTGTGCTCATCATACCTTCCTCTTGGGATTCCCCAACGAGCTCGATATATTTTGGGCCATCAGTCATCAAACTCATGGCTCATATATTCGTCTCCACGATCTGATCGCGGAAACTTAATATTCTTGCCAAGTTGATTTTGCACTTCACACTGAAACTCTTTGAACTTTTCAAAGGTCTCTGACTTGAATTTCATCAGGTAGACATAACCATATCTACTGAGATCATCCGTGAACGTGACAAAATACTCATAACCACCTCTGGCTGTCGTGCTCATTGGACCACATACATCACTATGTATTAGTTCCAGTAAGTCGGACACCCTCTCGCAACTCTTTGTGGAAGGTGTCTTGGTCATCTTTTCCAGCAAACAAGATTCACAAGTTTCGAACGGCTCCAAGCCGGACGAATCCAGGAGTCCATCACCATCAAGCTTCTGCATGCATTTCTAGCTGATAGGACCAAGGCGACAATACCATAGATAAGTAGAACTAGGATCATTCAGCTTTAACCTTTTAGCATTCAAGTTATAGACTGATTTACATTAAAGATCAAGCACAAAAAGTCCGGATTGGACATATGCATAGCCATGAAACACATTATTCAAATAAAAGGAACAACCATTGTTCTTAATACTTGATTCATAACCCTGCTCCATCAAACATGAGGCAGAAATGATGTTTCGGCTTAGTACAGGAACATAATAACACTTATTTAGTTCTAGCACAAATCCTGAAGGTAACTAGAGTTTCATTGTTCCTACGGCTAATGCAACAACTCTTGCTTTGTTTCCGACTCTGATGTCAATCTCCCCTCTCGCCACGCTCCTATGCCTTACCAGTCCCTGCATAGAGTTGCACACATGAACAACCGATCCGGTACCGTAAAACCAGGTACTACTAGGAGTGTCGACAAGACAAAGGTCTATCACATTCACAACAAGTGTACCTGAGTTGGAAGTCGTACTTCCACTCCTGGATTTATCCACCTTGTACTTGACGCAGTTCCTCTTCGAGTGACCCTCCACCTTACAGTAAAAGCATACTGTACCTAGAGGTTTTGCCGGCTTGCCAGTCACTGAGTCGATGCTGGGACTTGGATCCAGCGTGCCATATCCCTTTGGCTTGGCTTTCTTAGACCAAGATTTCTTCTTGATCTTGGAAGCATTTTGCACCATCAACGCTTGACTCGTGTCACCTCTCTTGATGTCGGCCTTTGTTGTATTGAGCATCCCTTGAAGTCCTGCTAGTTTCTTATCCATGACATGCATATGTTAGTTCAAAATGAACAGACCATAAGCACTAGGAAGATAATTCAGGAGAATGTCGGTAGAGAACTCTTCGCTCAAGGGAAAACCCAGATGATCCAAGGACTGCACATATCCGACCACCTTGATCATGTGCTGTCCTAGTGGATCTCCATCTTTGATCTTGCACCTGAGTAAGGATCTAGAGACATTGTACCTCTCCGTCCTAGCCTATGTCTCAAACATGCTCTTGAGGGAAATGATCATATCGTATGCCTCAACATTCCTGAACTGTTGCTGGAGTTCTGTCTCCATGTGAGCAAGCATGAGGCACCTGACTTCCATCGACTCATCCTGAGCTTGGCGAAAGGCAGTTCTTACAGTGTTAGGCTCATCATTGCTCGGCTCGTCTGGAATCGGATTGTCTAGGACATGTTCCTTCTTTTGTTTCTTGAGAATGATTCTCAAGTTACGATACTAGTTGGTAAAGTTTGTTCCATCTTGTCCTTCTCAAGCATCGTACGCAACACAAAACTAGAAATATGAACGGTGCTAGTTGGTGCCATCTACAAACGAAAGATACAAAACACTTAAGACAATGTATCTGTAATAGGAGAGGAGGGATTAAACTATTTAATCGTGCACACTCCCACTGAGACTGATATCCCTCCGACAGTCAACAATGATTCAGGATCCCGGTCAGTTATCCGACTAGTGAGCCAATATGTCACTGCTAGTCAGAGAACCTTCCGAGTAGGCAACACCTTGCCAATCAGATCTCTATCTGATTCCTGTTGGATTGTCCAACAGCCCTCCTTACCCTGAATCCCACAACTATTGTGATAGCTCTATCTAGCTACCAAGTGCCCTGCTTGAGAGAGTCTGAATCTCTCACACTTTATCAGAGAGAATTGGTAGTGCCCCAACAATATGAGCCCACTAACCAAAAATGTACGACTTTTAGTGTTGTAGCAAATGGCGGGGTAATCCGACTAGACCTTCTTTGAGGGAAAAAGAAGCAAATAAAACTTGCAAGTCGAAACCTTTCTGGCTCACACCAGCTAACTCTTAGCTGTAACTTTTGATAGGGTACAACTGTCCTATTCTTATCCAACAAGAAAAGCAACTTTAGTGGTTGATCGTGGATGTCAGCCACGTGACCTCCCACTCAGATCTGGACCAGTTTTGACCAACTTCTTGGCCAAGAGAAACCAGATCTGGCCACTGCCCTAGATCAAAACAGATCAAAAAGGCAAAATGAAAACAGTGAGAAAGATCCAATCTTTCGCAATAGCGCATCTCATGCGTAAGAACTAGTCCAAAAACCTAGAGTCGATGCTCTGATACTACTGTTGGGCAACGCGCAGAGCTAGGCCAAAAACCAAAACTTTTCTGCTTTGGCAAGGTCTCCAGTGAGCCACCCCAAGATCCGGCTAAGTTCAAAGGTAATAGCTTTACCTCTCGACACGCAGGTGCGGAAGCTGAGGAAGCGCGTCGCGATGGTGCCATACGTTCCCCTCGTCTCGTCCAGCTCTGGCTAACTTCTTGATCCTGGGACCACCTCGTCGTCAGCTCCGTGCTCCTCCTCCTCTAACTTTGCCGCCGCCCAATGTCCTTAATGAGCACCGCAGATGTGGTGCATCTGCTGTCACACACACGTACAAGGTGGAACAATAGCAAGAGAGATGCTAGCCTTGTTCTTGCCATCGCGAGACAAGTAGGTGGTTGCCAAGTCTAGCGAAACCCTAGGAAGCAACACTGGATCCAAAACCCTTGTCTTGTCCGCCGCCACCCACCTTCATTTATATAGGTGAGTAGGTGAGGGCACACAACACTTGTGTCCCTCGGTCCTAAACCCTAGCCCTAGTCAAAGTGGGTCCAACCTGTTGACATGTGTCCCTGTCCGAACAAGTCCAACTTGCCGGCTTGTGATAGTCGGATCAACATCCACCTAGTTCCACTCTTTTAAGTGTGCGATCCCACAGGCTTACGGTAAGCCGGACACAACTCAGTAATCATTCAGTCAAAGCAGTAGCTCAGTTACTTTTTGACTAGAGATGATAATCGGTAGCGTCCTCTAGCAAGACTTGTCGACTCCCAGTTTACGCAAGTGCCCTTAATGTGACGATTTGTCCAAGTCCCTTTGCCTCATGATATTGGTGATAAACCGCAGGGAAGATTCCATCATCCCAGTGCCAGTTTACTCTCTTCTCGTTGTACTAATAACTGATTCTTTCCGGCTTCCCTAAGTCAGACTACCTCGATCAACACTTGATCGAGTAGCGCATGGCCATGCTTCTGAATCATATCACATGAGAGGGCCCAGAGAATATCTCTCTAAGATGGAGAGGCAAATTTTGTCTTGGCTGATCCATGTCACGTAGCTAGCTTCAAAGTCAGCTCAAGACCACCCTTATGACTCCCAGTTATGGTGAGCGTTAGATGGAGTCAAAGACGGCTTTTACACAACTCATATCGTGCGATCCCCTCGGGTCTAAGAATTTCATTATGTTAGTCGGAGCGTATGATGGTGTGCTCATGCCCTACTAAACTTTGGATCGGTCCGGCTATCGTACCTCTTCTGACTAGCCAATGCAAGGCGGATAGCATCTCCATGCTCATGACACGTGAAACATTCTCATCTTTCGACTTACAAATTAGTCTCGTCAGTGGGTTTTCCTCTCAACCTCAGATGACTAAGGACAAACTGGCTAGAGCTAGATATAAGTATGTGGTTCCACACCTGCAACAATTGTAGTGACACATATAACTAGCTCTAAGTCGAATATTGGGTTATAAATACAAGGCAAAATGTGAGCCTCTAGGGCATCATTCCTAACAAAATGCATTGGCAATGTTTTCTTTCGTATGGATTACTCCTTTGCGATGATATCATATAATTTGTTTTTAACTTTTTAGTGGTATAATTATTTTCCTTTTTTATCGACTAACAACTTTGGCTTTACGAGTGCTCTACACATGGAGTCCATTTAATATTTTCCATCTTATGCCACAGAAATTCATCAGTCCATTGGGACAATTGGACCATTGCCGACAGTCCCAGTAGAGAATTTCATGACGCAAGTCTAGAATAATTAAATTTCATCTAAAGGTCACATCTGGTGGAGAAGACTCTAAAATCATAGTAATGGTATATTTGTGATAGACGATGTTATATACATGTGGCTATTGTTCTTGTATTATGCCATTACCCAACCGCTTATACTCCCAAAACGTAATTTCTAAGTCATTCTTGATTATACACGATCCAAAGCAGAAGAAGTATTTCTCGTCACCTTTAAACCATCCCAAAATTAATACGCCCTGCATCCCAAAAAGGATGTTGCAGATTTGTCAAGATTCACGTGTATCTATATGGGTTTTAGTGTATAGATACATGTTAATATATACTCTAGATTCACATGTATCTATATAGGTTTTAGTGTATAGATACATGCTAATCTATACAAATCCGCGACATGCTTTTTTGCAAAATTCTACCGATCTATTTATAATCATGAACAACAGTATGAAGAGTCTAAAAGTAATAAAAATTATAAATAGGTCACCGGAGCACCTAGCGACGACTATAGACGCTAGCACGAGCCGAAGACGTGCTGTCATCACCGCCCCTCCATCACCAGAACCGAGCAAAGCTTATTGTAATAGACCGACGAAAAACCGTGCTAAGGCGCTAAAGGACTAGCGTACCGAGAAACAACCTTAAACGACACGAGCGAATAGGAAACACGAAACACTGACAAAACCCAAGAGATCAGTCGGACATCCTTTTTAGGATGGAGAGGGTATTATGCTCAATCATCCAAAGCTGGATAATACAAGATGTTATTATCTACTTTTGTCGGATCAAGCAAGATTTATGTTCAAATTCTATATCAATTGTGTGATTTTGTTATGCTTTCATATGGAGTAATTTTTACTGTGTTATAAGAACTAGCCTTTTGCCAATGGTTTGAGGAAATTTGTCGTTGAATACTTTCCCACATGTGTTCTCTTCCTAGATCTGAATAATAAAGATGAGAGCCCTATCTTATTTTTTTGTTTCCAATTACATATCGGGAACCCCAATCTAAGAATTATCTAATAGCTTAAGTTTGGTCGCATGCAGCAGTATGCTGAGGGCACTTGCTATACTTACAATGGATGGATGTCGCTGGTTGTGGGCCTTTGCTATGCTCTCAATGGATGGTTGTTGCTGGTTATGGGACTTTTTTTCATCCAACGCTGCATGTGGGTTAGAGGGTGGCCCTTTGCGTGTGCATTGTAGTCGGAGCCTGGAGGGCAGTGTGCCGGTGCATGCTAAACACATCCGCACGCGTCCCCTTCCTCTTCCCCTGTCCCTATCGCCTCCTCTTGATGAAACACACCTGGAAAAAATTTGATCGGTATATCAACTCGTCTGAAAAAACTATAAATCCACAACTCCTATCATATAGTGTTGAAACACATTGCAGGCGGCGAGGCGAAGCTCGTATACCCGTTTAGTCCTGATTAAAGTTCGATCTTGTCCATTTAAGTAGAATGAACGGTTATGACTTGGCTGGAATCTTGTAGCACACAACAACATGCTGGTACTAGATATTTTCTCAGAGCAACTCCAACCGCCACTACATATTGTGTCTGCGTAGTAAAAAACTGCTATTATAGCGCGCAAATATCTATTTCAAGCCCTCCGTCAGACGCTGTATAGTTGAGCACGCGACTTATTGCACTTTCTGGAGCGCCATATTTGCTGCAACGACTACAACACGATGCAAGGCTCTCACTCGCATGCCAAGAGCCAACCGCTGCACTACATTTTCCTTGTGCCAGTGCCCTCACTTTCCCCATTTCTTCTCACCCACTCCCGTGTCGTCGCCGCGCCTATTCATCCCCGTCGGCGCTCTCCCACTGTAGATCCGTTGTCCCTGCCACCACATGGCTTTTCCGTGGCCGCATGCGCGGTGAGGAGCTCGCTGTCGCCATCTCTCTTCTTCCCTGCGGCTCGATTCAGTGATTCCATGCTGCGTCGCGTGTCGCTCGATTTGGCTAGTATCTATAGTCGTCATGCTGCTGCGTCGCCACACTGAGCTCAGCGGCGATGATGTCCTCCAACACCCAAGAAGCGACTTGGCGCACGCAAGGTTGTCGACGAAGTTACTGCAAGGTACGTGTCGCTGTCGACGCGGCATTTTTTTGATAGAATTTAGTTTTGTTGGTAGATGAAATAAGTTAAATTATTACATATTCGTAGACGAGCTTGTCGTACGATTCATCCGACGATGATTTTAATATGGAGGAAGAAGAGAAGATAGTAATGGTATTGGCTTGGCGCGCCAAGAAAAAGCCGGAGCGCGGTGGCTCGATTTTTGGTAGATAGAAGTTATGGAGGGAACGGATTGAAGGCCACAATCCGATGTACCTCGAGAACTACTTTTGTTGGTGATTTCAGATGAGTATCAATTTGTTTAAACACATCGCGGAGGAGGTGACAAAGTATGATCTTTTTTAGAGAAAATGAGGAATGTCACTAGAGAACTTGGGGATATCACCTATCAGAAGGTGATCACCGCCTTGCGTATGTTGACATATGGTATTCTGGTGGTTCTAGTGGATGACAACTTGGCTATGAGTGATTCAAGCTATCAAGTGTGTCAAGAGCTTTGCAATAGAAATTATGCAAGTGTTCGGCGCCACATACTTGAGATCCCACAATGATGAATACACAGCTAGGACTTTGGAGGTGAACAAGGATCGGGAATTTTCCAGTATGCTTGGCTTAGTTGATTTTATGCATTGCAATTGAAATAATTATTCTGTGACATGACATGGACAATTCAAAGGCCACAAAAAGGATTCCACTATAATCCTTGAAGCCATGGCCGATCACAATACTTGGATTTGGCATCCATTATTTGGAATTCTCGTTTCGTGCTATGACATCAATGTTTTTCAACGGTCACTACTTATGACAAGGATTGCATTGCGTGAAGGTTCACTAGTGGAGTTTCAAGAAAACCACCACACATACCACTATGGCTACTATCCTGCCAACAACATCTACCCAAGGTGGCAAATATTTATGAAGCCGGTTCACAAACCAAAATGTAAGAAAAAACTTGGCTTTCATAATGCACAAGCGGCAACTAGGAAAGATGTTGAGAAAGCATTCGGGATTTTGCAAGCCCAGTTTTCTATTGTGGGAGGACCGGCTAGATTTTGGTACCAAGAGTGCCTTTGGTACATCACGAATGCTTGTGTCATCATACACAACATGATCACAAAGGATGATCGTGGAAAATATGTAGATCACTCCTCATATCACTTGATAAGGGTTCCCATGCAAGTGCAAAAGAGACAAGAGAGGGTGGTGTGTTTCATTGCCTTGTACCATTAGATTCGGTGTGGTGAGGTGCATTATGAGCTTCAACATGATCTTATCGAGGTGGTGAAAATGGAATGGACAAGAAATCAATTAGTATCTACTTATTTGTATGTTTGTTATATTGTTGAAAAACAATTTGTTGTATTGTTTATGAACAAGTTGTTGTATTGTTCTTATACTATTTGCTAGTATTGTAATAATAAACTAGACAATTTATTGTTGATTTATTTTGGTTCATTTGATCTTTTTGATTACATATATATGTGTGTTTTCTATCTGTGTTGGTCGCGCGCACTGTAATTAGTAGTGCCTGCTGTGGCGCTAATTTCCGCTGCTTGACACATGGTGCAAATTTGCGCCTCCGGTGAAGCTATTGCCAGCGGGCTATATGTACTTGCAGCCTGCTGCATCTGCTTTTAGCGCGTCTGATTTTGACGCGGCTGTTGGAGTTACTCTTAGGAGAACACAATCATGTCACTCACTGGCCCAACCCATGTTAGCGCATACTAGAACTCGCATTAAGCGATAAATAGTGTTGGCGCGTGCTTGCTACTCTTTTTTATTAGGTGCTCCCTCCGTCCAGAAATAACTATCATGAGTGACATTTTGCCAAAACACTCTCGCATTTGTTCGAGCATCAACCCGCAGTACATCGTTGCACGAGCACACTCCGCTCGTCCTCACTTTCTTCCTCCATACAACGGCGTCGCACGCCCAACATGGTGCGATGTGGCATGCCCCCGTAGAGCCAACACACATCGCCAACGACTAGGGGTGCCTCCCGAGCGCTGCCACCGCTGCATATTCCCTTCGAGCGCCGCTGCAGCCAATGCATCTTCTCGGCTCAAGAAAAGGTCCTTCCTTTTGTCCAAATTGGCAAGGAATGGCCGGATCTGGTGGCTGACACGCTAGATCTATGTAAAGCAGTGTTAGATCCAGTAGCAGAGGTCCTGGACCTGGTTCGGCCTCGATCCAATTGCGGTTGAAGGCGGGGGGCCACATGCTGCATCTCGTGTGCCCGACGGACGGCTACTTGACACGCAACAACACCACACATCCTTTATTTCCTTGGTGAGTTCCCAATCCTCTTTCTCTCTCTGACCTCCTGTCTATATCTCTGACCTCTCTTTCTGTGGCACACAAGGGAAGAAGCCAATCGAGCAGTGTTGCTTTAGCTATTCTCTCTCAGCGTGCTTGAATGCATGGATGCTAGCAGCACCTCATGGTTTCTTGCACATCAATAGTAAGTTCAACGTTGTATACTTGCATCTAATCTATCCGGTATTTTATTTCCAGCCCTCAGTTTTTCTAATCTATCCATATCTTTTTTCTTCACTCTAAACTGATCATTTTGACATTTTCAAAGATAGGTGCAGTTATGACTGAAAGATGCCCACTATTTCATAGATATGTGTAGTGACCTTGGACCTGGTAAAGATTCTAAGTCCCTGTGATTAACATGCTAGTCCTTGGATCATTAGCTAGCACTCACAGTCGATGAAATATCATGTAAAACACAAGTCTTTATTACATGAATCGAATAATTCAGACTTTACATTATTATAGCAGAAGCGTAATAATATAACTTGGAGTCCCATCAATGTCACAGGCTAGTTGAGTGAAGACCCATGATCCTAGCGCACCTTTCAACGATCTCCATATTCTGCACATGAAACGTACAACCAAACGAGTTAGTCAATATTTTGAATGTAATAGCAAATTATACCATGAAGGAAAAGACTTGGCTATCTCTACATGCATAATGCTACAAAAGGCTTAAGGTTTATTTGCATAAAGCCAATTTTCATAAGTCAAGAAGAAGAGGCAAAATCTTTTATCCTACTTTGTAAACATTTGAGAAGTAATATAAGGTCGAGTGGAACAAGGACTTGGATATTACACACCAAGCCATTTGGATATTACACAACAAGTTTCCAATCCTCAACCCTTACACACCAAGACACTTGGATATTACACACCAAGACACTGGGATATTACACACCAAGCGTCCCCAAACCCACCTATTAGCAATATTACACATGCCATAGGGTTTGAAAACTTTGGTTTGAAAAGAGAAGATAAATCCTTCAAAGGGTCCATCCTTTAGATGCTCGAAGTTGTTCTTTCTCCATGAACATGGCTGATCGATCATATTGATTACTCTTGAGAGTTTGCGCATTTTATCCACAATCCACGATCAAGTCCTTTTACAAACAAGACCATGGCGAAGCTTTCCCTTAGTAGCCCCTCTACCTTCTAGATCCACCCATGCCAAAAATCCTCCAAGTGGTGGTACCCAGGTGAGGTTTCCCACTAAGTACTAGGCTAAGACAGAGCCCATATGTATTGTGGTTGCACCGAAAGCTTCTGAATTCTGAAACATGGCAGACTTCTTTGATCCTGGGCGGCCGTCCTCCACCAAAATTCCACTCATTGTCCCGACAACCGTTCCGCCTAAAAAAACATAGTTTTTATTTTGAAGTAGACTTGAGAGGAAAAGCTTCGCTCAAGAGAGCTTTTATACTTAGAAAAATTTCAGCCTTTCGAACCTCCAACAGTATTTTATTTATATAGTATAGTACAAGCAATACTTAGAAAAAATTCAGGGATAACCTATTAGGGAGGGGAATAATAAGTATAGAACTATCATGGCATATTACAAAAATCATCGAACATTGTAAAACACTTGTAAAATATTTCTACTAAAATATTCTACACATGCATACTGCTCTTTGAAGGTAAAAACATGCATAGTATTAAAAACATGGGACAAAGGATATGAACAAAGGTGTAACTTGCCTTATGTCTGTATTATGAGTGATGATTGTATTCTTCTGCAGCAATCGCACTCTCCGGACAATCTAACACGAGGACAAAGGAATTCCAATCAAAACAATTGCAAACATAGCAACAATACAAACATACAATAAAACAATGATGATCAAAGAATACATGATGATCTAATATGTCATAATGTTTGTATTTAGTTCTCTGAACACTATTATAACACATAATTCACATGAAAAATCATTTAATACATAAAACAATTTATTAAAGAACTATATTCATTTAAATAGGGTTTAATTCATTTTAACTCAAATTCTAGTGTTTTCGTAATATTAAATTATTAATTAAATGCCACTAGATAGGTAATTAAACTTAGAGACAGTAGCAATTGGAATCACCTAAAAAGGATCTATATATCCTTTTCTATGATTTAATTACTATTACAATGCAAATTAAGGTGTTTTGCAAGATCTTCTAGAAAAACAATGCCAAACAATTTTGTGTACATTTTTACTAGATAGATATGATCAAAGCAAAACATCAGAAATTTGTTTTACTTGATTTGGAGTTATATAACATTAATTATGATTTAAATAGCACCAAGTAGACTTAAATAGTCCAGAAAATTTAGATTCGGCAAATATTACATCTAAGAACATATTAATATTCTACATGAAGTAAGGATTCCGTGGGTATATTATTTATATTTTTATGATCTATAAATATTTTCCTATGAATTAATTACTTCATCAAGAGTATTTAGCCAATTAAATAGCTAGTAACAAACTATACAGTAAAGTTAGATCTAACCGCATATTAATATTTTACATAAAATTATGAATCCATTGACATATTATTTTTTAATTTTTGGACATGTAGATCTTTTACTATTTTTTTACAAGATTATATGTTTTTTGCCTATTTTAATCTATTTAAAAAACAGGACGTGGCGATGACATGGCGTGATGTGATTCGCCGATACCTCTTTGTTTAAGTGACTCATCTAGAGCCTATGGATCTTGATCAGACGGTGACGAGTGGGGCTAGACCTCGGCTTGGCTTCAGCTTGAGATCCTGGCTGGTGGCTCGGCTTGGCTTGGCTCGACGGGATCTGTTCTGTCGATATTGGATCCTACGGCTGGGAACAAGACCTCCCTCCATAGGGACCGGCTCGCCGGAGTTCAGTCAATGACGACGGCGCGAGCTTTAGGTGGTGATGGTGGCGGGGATGCCAGTGCTCCCTAGTGAATGGGGAGGCGACCACGAGACGATGAAGAGGATGCCAATGTGTCTGGTGGCCATTTTGTTGACTCGTTCATCCTCATGCGACGATGAACTACGGTTGGAGTCGTGCGGTGTTTGGGGAGCTCCGGCGGTGTTTTCCCAATGCTCCCGGGAGAAGGGAGAGGTGTGAGATGACGAGGAAGAGCAAGGTAAGGAGGATCAGAGGGAGTAAAGGGCGAGGGGCGGTCGGAACCCTCACGGACGGAGTTTGATTTGAGCTTCAATGGTGACGGCCGGTGGTGGAACTTCGGCGACTGATTCCACAGCAGCCTGGCGGCTTGGGATAGGGCTTTCAGGGTGAAACGATGCGGGGGTTCGAGGAAAATAAATAGGCCGCAGATCTTGGATGAGGGGCACGGGATAGAGGAGAAATCAGAGAGATTTTCCCGGTTCGGTTTGGAGTCGTGTTCGTTGGGGTCTCCTAGCCGGAGGAGGTTGATGACAAGCGGGCCCCATCTGTCGGCGACAGCGAAAGGAGAGCGGGTTGGCTGGCTGCGGGCGGCTGCATTGTTGATGTTCCATGCTTGGTTTTATCTACTTTCTTGTGTTTTGTTCCAATTTTGGAGTACTTTTCATATGATTTCTTGGACTAACCTATTAACAAGTGCCACATGTACTTACAATGACAAGAACTTACCGGTGACTAAACTTGAGTAGCATGAGGAGCGGCCCTCGTATACAAGGGACGTGAGATTTCTAACTTATACTCCGTCAAGCATGTACACCATAGTTTGTTCACTTTAACCTTAATCACTTCAAGATGTTTATGATAGGGGCAATGAGAGCCGAAAGCTATAAGTACCATAATTTTTGGAAGCTCTTTATGAGACTTGAATCCCTACTTCCTTTTATAAAAAGGCCTTTCTTCCACCATTATATCGAGTCTCCACCTTCTATCTTTATGCACCTACTTTGAGAGCATAGTGGCCATTCTTAGTTCTATGTGCATTGTACCAAGACTAGTTGATTGATGCATACCTTGATATTGCTTGTTTTAAACTATTTGTATCTAGTCACTCTTATGAACTTTGAAGGTGTCCTATGCATTTATATTTGCTACTCTATGAGGGACAAGCTGAATAATATTATGCTATGTTTTCTTTATGTGAAAAAAAAAACGTCTTGCAAAGCATTGTTATTTATGAATCTTTTGTTTATGCCTTTTCATGTTGCAATATAGTTTCTTTGTCTTATTGCTAGAACTTTGTCTTTCATGTTATGATTGAAGTACTATGATCCTAGCTTTCAATGTTTTACAAATACTTTGATCAAGTCTTTGATGGTGCATGTCACCTTAAAAATTATTCTTTCTTTTTATCACTTACCTACTCGAGGACAAGCAGGAGTTAAGCTTGGGGATGTTGATACATTGCAAATGTATCTATAATTTTTGATGTTCCATGCTTGGTTTTATCTACTTTCTTGTGTTTTGTTCCAACTTTGGAGTACTTTTCATATGATTTCTTGGACTAACCTATTAACAAGTGCCACAGTGCCAGTTGCCTGTTTTCTGCTGTTTTTGGTTCCAAGAAAGTTAGAAAATCAATATTCTCGGAATTGGACGGGACAAAAGCCAAAGTTCCTATTTTACCGGAAGACTCACGGGCGAGCGAGGCGGAGGGCCAGGGCCTGGCCACACCATATGGTGGCGCGGGATAGCCCTGGCCGCGCCACCAGGTGGTGTGGGCCCCCTGGCACTCCACTGACCTTGCCTCTTCGCCTATAAGAAGCCTCCCAATGCATAAACCCTAGAGAGTCAATCAAAAATCCACAAAAAGATCCGCAGCACCGCCGCCACCGAAGGGGAGATTCGGGGGACAGAAAGTCTCTGTTCCGGCACCCTGCCAAGACGGGGAAGTGCCCCCGGAGCCATCTCCATCGATCTCCACCACCATATCCATCACCATTACTGATTCCCATGATGAGGAGGGAGTAGTTCTCTCTCGAGGCTAAGGGTTCTACCGGTAGCTATGTGTTCATCTCTCTCTCTATGCATGATCTTATGAGCTTGTAATCTATTGATCTACCTTGCTACTCAAGTGCTTTAATAGATCTCTTCTCTCCCCATGTGTGTGAAAGTGACAGCGTGCACACCATGGTGGCACTTAGGCTAGAGATTACAAATACTTGTTATGTGTTATATTTGGAGTTGGATGTCTTTATGAAATTGTGGTGTTTGTTGGATCCATCTAGTACTCAAGGTGACAGTGTGGGGTTTTCTAGATGGGAAAGGCTTACTTTGAGGTGTGCTGTTATAGCCCTACCATCGATTAGAATGTTCAACCGGAGAGTAGTTAAGAGTAGTATCATAAAAAGAAGATATTTATATGAGAGTGTTCACTAGCGAAAGTATGATCCCTAGGCCTTGTTTCTAAGCATTGATACACCGTTTGCAACTAGATCTGTTACATGTTTGCTTGTTTTCATCTTTATTTCAGTTTGCTTTTACTCTTTTCCCACATCAACCACACGCCATAAAGTTATTTTCTATCACCATTACCACTTATAATTATCCATACCACTTGTATTTCACTATCTCTTCGCCGAACTAGTGCACCTATACACCTGACAAGTGTATTGGGTGTGTTGGGGACACAAGAGACTTCTTGTATCTTGATTGCAGGGTTGCTTGAGAGGGATGCGTTTGACCACTTCCTCCCTGAGTTCGACAAACCTTGGGTGATCCACTTAAGGGAAAACTTGTTGCTGTTCTACAAACATCTGCACTTGGAGGCTCAACAACTGTCTACAAGAATAGAAGTGCGTAGACATCACTGGCCCACTTCTATGCGCTGCTCACGTGCGGGAGAGAGAGGAGGGCTGGCTCGGGTAGGTTTAGTTATTTTTTTGTTCTTTTCTTTTTATACATTTTCTATTTAGTATTTCTCTTATAACTTTTTCTTTACAACTCCAAATGGAGCAAACTCAAAAACCAAAATTTTCTAAAATCAAAAAACACACCAGACTTTAAATAAAAAGCATTTGATCAAAACAAAGAAATATTTATGCCATTTGCATATAATGCCTTCTTATGGCTAATTTAGAAAATTGGAAATTAGGTTTGGACTTTGGAATATAAATGGAAAATTCCAAACTCTTTCTAGGACTTCTAGGGAACAATATTCCTGTCCAATCTTATTACAAAATATATTTTTCAAATAAAAACCTTAAAGGTTGATTTGAGGATTTCAAATAGGGTTTTTGACAAAGGGAATTTGAAAAGATTTTGAATCTTGGTGATGCCATGATGCAATGCAACACAAAGTTTTTTGATTTATAAAAAAACTTCTAACCCAATTAGACAATCATGCTAATCTATTCTTTTTTTTGTGTCTTAGGAAAGTTTGAACAATCCTAAAATGTTTCTTTTCAATCAAATTTCAACAAGGTCACACAACTCAGTCAACTTATTTATTTTATTTTAATGTTCCAAAATTTAGGAAATTTTGGAATCTTACAATATGGCACACTCCCTGTTTCCCTTCTCCTCTGATGAAACATTTTTCTTCAAGTTTACTACCTTGTTCTTCACTTGCACTATGTTTTGCAAAGATCGCATATATTTGTGCTATGTGGCTTATGTCTAGTTATGTAAAATGTTTTGCATTTCAGTGCTTGACACTGTCTATTTGGTAGAGTTTTGACACTCTTTGGGACCTTATGTGGATTACTATTCTGTATTGTTCAGGTATTTTAGAATGTGCATGATGACCTAAATTATCCTTAAAGAAAGAACTTAGATGGAGTAGTAGTTAAAATTGTTTTAGCATAAGTAATCCTTTTAGATAGTGTCACAGTCAATCTTGTACTCCTACTCCCATATTTTAGTGCTTATATCTTTTTTTATTTTAGTGCTTATATCTAATCATGCTTCAAATGCCGATTAGTTAGTACATGTATTCTGATATCTTAGTAGTACTCTATGTAATCATGATGATTATGTTGAATGCATCATGTATTGGTACTCCTACTCCCATATCTTTTTCAGATCAAGGGCACCAACGACATGTCGAGGGCGTCCATCGATTAGCTGCCTAGAGTATTAGTTTACTACCTAAAGCTAGCTACTATTGTCATTTTTAATGCTTGAGAAACAACAAGAATAACAACAATTTGATCAAGTTGTTCCATAATTATACATGCATTTTGATCAACTTCTCATACTTCTAGTATGCTGATGTGTTAGAATAAAGAAAACTATTTGAGATGGAGGGTTTACGAGGGATGTTTTGGAATAGTGAAGGTTTTCAGGATACAGCGAAACATCGCTTTGTTTCTGAGACTATTAGGAAAAACAAACTAGATTGTGTTGCTCTGTTGGAAACGGGGCGATCTAACTTTACTATTCCTTTCCTAAAACATTTAGTGTCGGGATGGATTTTGCATGGTTCTTATTGAAATTGGTGGTCTTATTGACCATCAACACTTGGTGTTCTTTCATGATCTCCACTTCAGCAGTTTTCAGCATGGACGATAGTTCAGGCAACGTCTTGTTCATGCAGTGCATATTGTAGTTCATCACAAAGTTCTTGTAACTTGGTGGCAGTGATTGGAGGACACGGTGAATCCCCAAATCATTAGGAATCGGTATCCCCAACTCTCGGAGTTTGTTTGCGTGCCCAGATATAGTGAGCACGTGCTCGCACATGAGCTACCCCTTCCATCTTGCGGGTAAAGAACTTCCGGAAGCTTCATAGCTTTCCATGGCATTGAGAGTCTCAAATATGAGTTTGAGCTCCTTAATGATTTCAAATGGGTCATGGTGCTCAAAACGCTTTTGAAGCTCGATTCTAAACCGTCTGAGGATGGCACACTGAACTGTGGAGTAGTGATGTTTCCGAGTGGCGTAAACATTCTTTACGTCATCGGTGGCATCTTCTGCAGGTGGGTCACCTAGCGGTGCTTCGAGCATATAGGTCAACTGACCAGCCCTGAGGATGATCTTCAGTCCACGAAACCAGTCCGTGAAATTGCTTCCATTGTTCTTAAGCTTTTCTTTCTCTAGGAACGCATTGAAATTGATGGAAACGTTCGCCATAATCTACAACAAATTTGCAAGTAATTTAGACTAAGTTTATGATAAATAGTGTTCAAATTTAATTCTTAAATTAACTAGGTGAACTCCCACTCAAAACAACATCCCTCGCAGTTGTTTTAGTGATTACACGAACCAAATCACTACACCAAGTCCGATCATCCCGTCAGATGATGTAGCTTCATCGGCGAACAATATTCATGTTCATCATATCAATCATATGACTCATGCTCTACCTTTCGGTATTTTGTGTTCCGAGACCATGTCTGTACATGCTAGGCTCGTCAAGATTAACTTTAGTTTCCTCATGTCCAAATCTGGCTTGCACCCGTTGTATGCACACGTAGAGTCTATCACACCCGATCATCACGAGATGCTTTGAAACGACGAGTCTTAGCAACGGTGCCAACTAAGGACGAACACTTTATTACTTGATATTTAGTGAGAGGGATCATCTTATAATGCTACTGTCGTGATCTAAGCAATACAAGATGCATAAAGGATTAACATCACAGGCAATTCATAATTAGTGTGATATGATATGACCCTTTCTTCTTATGCCTTTGATCTCCATCTCCAAAGCACGGACATGATCTCCATCATCACCAGCATTGCGTCAAGGTCTGTGGCGCCGCTTCATGGTTGTTCATCTTCACTAGCAACTATTACAACTACTTGGAACAAAGCTATTACAAGATGAATAGACACGCAGGTCTTAACAGAATTAAAGACAACCATTAGGCTCCTGCCGGTTGCCATATTACAACAAGGATCATTGCATACATCAAATACAATCACAATCACATGTAGGCCATATCACATCACAAAACCCCTGCAAAAACAAGTTAGACGCCTCTAATTTTCTTTGCAAGTTTTACGTGGCTTGGGGCTTTCGACTAAGAACGCATCTTACCTACGAAACTGAACCACAACGTTGATACAAGTGCTATCAAGTGCAAAGTGTAGATTTGATCTATACTATGATGGGAGAGACAGACACCCGCAAAGCCACTTGTGCAATACGAGTTGCACGTCAAGCGTGGAGCAAGTCTCATGTACGATGACATGTAATGTTAGCCCGGGCCGCTTCATCCCACCATACCGCAAGATGCAAAGTACACACATAGCAAAAGACAGCACGAGCACCAACGCCCACAACCTCATTGTGTTCTACTCATGCAACAGATCTACGCATAGACAAGGCTCTGATACCACTGATGGGTCCGTAGCATGGAAAACAAAGTTAAATGGTATTTTCTACAACAAGTTCTGTGCATGAAAGGTTTGATGGTTTCGTAGCATGGAAAACAAAAAAATTCTACCGCAAGAACGAACAAAACCTAGATCTAATCTAGATAAAAGCCAAGATCTAATCTACTAGACATGAGCAACGAGATAGATCGGTACTAACCCTCGTAGAACCGAAAGCATTAACGAGATTAGATCTCGTGGATGATGTAGTCGATCACTTGCCGATCTCAAGATCGTGTGGAAGATCCTTCCCCGTGGCAGCACTTCCGCGAGATGGTCACACGCGTGAGTCGGTAGACCTTCCTCTCCTGTTCCAATGAGCGGAGGTAGTAGATCTTCTCCATGGAATCCCAGCAGCACGACGGCGTGGTGGTGGTGGTGGAGATGAGAAATCTGCAGGGCTTCGCCTATGCCTGTGCAGAAGAAACGTGGAGGAGAGAGGCGGCTGTGATTGGGAGTTATGAGACAAAGTGCAAGAGGGGGCGCCCCCTCCCTTCTATTTAAAGGAGGGAGGCGCGCCTGGGGAGGGGAGTCCTAGTAGGACTCCCTCCTCCTTGGGTCAAGGGTTGGGGGAGGAGTCCTCCTCCCCACGAATCCGTGTAGTACCCCACTTGGTTTCTTTGATCCCTTTCTTGGTTTTCAAGCAAACTCCAAGAAATCCTCTAGAACCTTCGAACATTCAAACCTTCTAGAATCTCCATACAAACACTCAAAACATTTCCTAACTTAGAAAATGATTCCCAATATATGAATCTTATTCTTGGACCATTCTAGATCTCCTCGTGATGTCCGGATCCATTCCGAGACTCAACAACATTCGTCTCCAACACAAATTCCATATCTACTTCAAACAACTTCGAACCTTAAGTGTGTCACCCTACGGTTCATGAATATGCAGACATGATGAAGACACCTCTCCCATCAATAACCATCAGCGGGATCTGGAGATCCATAATGGCTCCCACATACTCAACGATTACTTCGTGATCGATTGAACCATTTAACATACGAAACCAATTCCCTTTGTCTCGCGATATTCTACTTATCCGAGGTTTGATCGTCGGAATCTTCATACCTAGTTCTTCCTCGTTACTGATAAGTACTCTTTACTCGTTCCATGTTATGTCATCCCTTGTGACCTAGTCACATGCTTGCAAGCTATCTAGATGACATTCCACCGAGAGGGCCCAGAGTATATCTATCCGTCATATGGATGGACAAATCCCAATCTTGGTCTATGCGCTTCAACACATACTTTCAGAATACCTAATGACACCTTTATAACCGCCCAGTTACGAAGCGGCGTTTGATGTCATCAAAGCACCCATCCGGTGATGGTGATTAACATAACCTCATGGTCGAAGGATTAGGTTACTATGTATTTCAAAGCTTACGGCAATATGAACTTAATGACTTGATCTTATGCTATGCTTACTATGGGTGTGTGTCCATCATATCATTCTCCTAATGATATAACCTTGTTATTAATCACATCCAATGTCTATGATCAGGAAACCATGATCATCAATCAATCAACAAGCTAGTTCAACAAGAGGCTTACTAGGGACTCTTTTATGTTTACAAAACACACAAGTATTAGTGTTTCCTAATAATACAATTATAGCATGGGATGTAAACATTCATCATAAACACAAAGATATAATAATAACCTCTTTTATTATTGCCTCTTGGGCATATCTCCAACAGTCTCCCACTTGCACTAGAGTCAATAATCTAGATTACATGGTAATATACCGAACACCCATGGCGTTCTGGTGTTGGTCATGCTTTGCTCTAGGGCGAGGTTTAGTCAACGGATCTGCTACATTCAGATCAGTGTGTACTTTGCAAATCTTTATGTTACCATCTTGGACATACTCGCGAATAGCATGAAAACGTAGCTTGATGTGCTTCAGCTTGCTATGTGACCTTGGCTCCTGTGCATTAGCTATGGCACCTGTGTTGTCACAGTAGATGGCCATCGGGTCTAACGCGGTAGGAACCACGCCAAGTTCAGCAATGAACTCCTTCATCCATATGCCTTCTTGTGCAGCCTCCGAAGCAGCTATGTATTCCGATTCAGTTGAAGATTTTGCCACAACGCTCTGCTTGGCACTCCTCCAGCTTATTGCAGCACCATTCAAAATAAATACATATCCAGACTGTGACTTTGAGTCATCTGGATCGGTGTTCCAACTAGCATCAGTGTAACCATTTACAACAAGTTGTTCATCACCTCCATAAGAAAGAACCATATCCTTAGTCCTATTCAGGTACTTTAGGATATTCTTGACCGTATCCGATGTTCCATTCGGGATCACTTTGATATCTGCTAGTCAAACTAACAGCATGTGCTATATCCGGTCTCGTACACAGCATGGCATACATGATAGAACCTATGGCCGAGGCATAGGGAATTTTATTCATCTTTTCTCTATCTTCTGCCGTAGCTGGACTTTGAGTTTTACTCAAGGTCTTACCTGACAACATGGGCACGAACCCTTTCTTGCTTTCTTCCATTCTAAACTTCTTTAGAACTTTGTCTAACTATGTACTTTGTGAAAGCGCTATTAGGCGTCTTGATCTATCTCAATAAATCTTGATGCCTAGAATATATGCCGCTTCGCCAAGATCCTTCATCGAAAAACTATTATTCAAATAGGTTTTGACGCTATTAAGAAGTTCTATATCATTCCCAATCCACAATATGTCATCTACATATAGTACTAGGAATACTACAGAGCTCCCACTCACTTTCTTGTAAATACAAGCTTCTCCATAAGTTTGTATAAATCCAAAGTTTTTGATTACTTTATCAAAACGTTGGTTCCAACTCCGGGATGCTTGCTTCAGTCCATAAATGGAGCGCTAAAGTTTGCATACCTTGTCAGCATCTTTAGGATCGACAAAACCCTTGGGTTGTACCATGTACAACTCTTCCTTAATGTCACCATTAAGGAACGCTGTTTTGACATCCATCTACCAAATTTCATAATCGAAATATGCAGCGATTGCTAACATAATCCTCACAGACTTTAGCTTCGCTACTGGTGAGAAAGTCTCATCGTAGTCAACTCCTTGAATTTGTCGGAACCCTTTTGCGACAAGTCGAGCTTTATAGACGGTAACATTACCATCAGCATCTGTTTTTCTTTTGAAAATCCATTTGTTCTCGACAGCCTTTCGGCCATCCGGTAAGTCCACCAAAGTCCATACTTGGTTTTCGTACATGGATCCCATTTCGGATTTCATGGCTTCTAGCCATTTGTCGGAATCTGGGCTCACCATAGCTTCTTCATACATCGCAGGGTCATCAGTGTTGTCCACTAACATGACATTCAAGGCAGAGTCATACCACTCAGGAGTGGTACGGACCCTCGTTGACCTACGAGGTTCAGTAGTAACTTCGTTCGAAGTTTCATGATCATCATCATTAGCTTCCTCTCTAGTTGGTGCAGGCGGCACAGAAACATCTTCGGTCTTTGCGCTACTCTCAACTCCGAAAGAAGGTTCAACAACCTCGTCAAGTTCTACTTTCCTTCCAGTCACTTCTTTCGAGAGAAATTCCTTCTCCAGAAAGGATCCATTCTTAGCAATGAAAACTTTGCCTTCGGATCTATGATAGAAGGTATACCCAATTGTTTCTTTAGGGTATCCTATGAAGACGCATTTCTCCGCTTTGGGTTCAAGCTTATCAGGCTGTAACTTCTTTACATATGCTTCGCAACCCCAAACTTTAAGGAACAACAACTTGGGTTTCTTTCCAAACCACAATTCATACGGTGTCGTTTCAACGGATTTAGATGGTGCCCTATTTAAAGTGAATGCGGCTGTCTCTAATGCATAGCCCCAAAATGATAATGGTAAATCTGTAAGAGACATCATAGACCGAACCATATCTAAGAGAGTTCGATTACGACGTTCGGACACACCATTACGTTGTGGTGTTCCCGGCGGTGTGAACTGTGAAAGTATTCCACATTTCTTTAAATGCATGCCAAACTCATAACTCAGATATTCACCTCCGCGGTCGAGCGAAACTTAATCTTCTTGTTACGATGATTTTCCACTTCACTTTGAAATTCCTTAAACTTCTCAAAAGTTTCGGATTTATGTTTCATAAAGTAGACATACCCATATCTACTCAAGTCATCCGTGAAAGTGATAACATAACGATATCCACCACGCGATGCTACACTCATTGGACCGCACACATCGGTATGTATTATTTCCAATAAGTCTATAGCTCGCTCCATTATCCCAGAGAATGGAGTCTTAGTCATTTTTCCCATTAGACATGCTTCGCATCTTTCAAGTGATTCAAAATCAAGTGATTCAAGAAGTCCATCAGAATGGAGTTTCTTCATATGCTTCACTCCAATGTGACCAAGGCAGCGTGCCACATGTATGTAGAATTATCATTCAATTTTATTCGTTTAGCATCTATGTTGTGAACATGTGTATCACTACTATCGAGATTCAATAAGAATAAACCATTCATCTCAGGTGCATAACCATAAAAGATATTACTCATATAAATCGAACAACCTTTATTCTCAGACTTAAAAGAGTAACCGTCTCGCAATAAACAAGATCAAGATATAATATTCATGCTTAACGAGCACCAAATAACAATTATTTAAATTTAAAACTAATCCCGATGGTAGATGTAGAGGAGGCGTGCCGTGACGATCACATCAACCTTGGAGCCATTTCAACGCGCATCGTCACCTCGTCTCTTGCCGGTCTTCGTTTATTCATGACTCCTGTTTCGAGTTACAAATATGAGCAACCGAACCAGTATCAAATACCCAGGCACTACTACAATTACTAGTAAGATACACATCTATAACATGTATATCGAATATACCTTTCTTCTTAATCTTGCCGTTCTTCAGATCCACCAGGTATTTGGGGCAGTTACGCTTCTAGTGACCAGCACCCTTGCAGTAGAAGCACTCAGTTTCAGGTTTAGGACCAGCCTTGGGCTTCTTAGCAGGTGCGGCAACTTTCTTGCCGTCCTTCTTGAAGTTGCCCTTGTTCTTAGGCTTGCCCCTTTTCTTGAAATTGGTGGTCTTATTGACCATCAACACTTGGTGTTCTTTCATGATCTCCACTTCAGCAGTTTTCAGCATGGACGATAGTTCAGGCAACGTCTTGTTCATGCAGTGCATATTGTAGTTCATCACAAAGTTCTTGTAACTTGGTGGCAGTGATTGGAGGACACGGTGAATCCCCAATTCATTAGTAATCGGTATCCCCAACTCTCGGAGTTTGTTTGCGTGCCCAGATATAGTGAGCACGTGCTCGCTAACGGAGCTACCCTCTTCCATCTTGCAGGTAAAGAACTTCTCGGAAGCTTCATAGCTTTCCATGGCCGCGCGAGTCTCAAATATGAGTTTGAGCTCCTTAATGATTTCAAATGGGTCATGGTGCTCAAAACACTTTTGAAGCTCCGATTCTAAACCGTACAGGATGGCACACTGAACTGTGGAGTAGTGATGTTTCCGAGTGGCGTAAACATTCTTTACGTCATCGGTGGCATCTTCTGCAGGTGGGTCACCTAGCGGTGCTTCGAGCATATAGGTCAACTGACCAGCCCTGAGGACGATCTTCAGTCCACGAAACCAGTCCGTGAAATTGCTTCCATTGTTCTTAAGCTTTTCTTTCTCTAGGAACGCAATGAAATTGATGGAAACGTTCGCCATAATCTACAACAAATTTGCAAGTAATTTAGACTAAGTTTATGATAAATAGTGTTCAAATTTAATTCTTAAATTAACTAGGTGAACTCCCACTCAAAACAACATCCCTCGCAATTGTTTTAGTGATTACACGAACCAAATCCACTACACCAAGTCCGATCATCACGTGAGATGATGTAGCTTCATCAGCGAACAATCTTCATGTTCATCATATCAATCATATGACTCATGCTCTACCTTCGGTGATACGTGTTCCGATACCATGTTTGTACATGCTAGGCTCGTCAAGATTAACCTTAGTTTCCGCATGTGCAAATCTGGCTTGCACCCGTTGTATGCACACGTAGAGTCTATCACACCCGATCATCACGAGATGCTTTGAAACGACGAGTCTTAGCAACGGTGCCAACTAAGGACGAACACTTTATTACTTGATATTTAGTGAGAGGGATCATCTTATAATGCTCGTCATGATCTAAGCAATACAAGATGCATAAAGGATTAACATCACAGGCAATTCATAATTAGTGTGATATGATATGGCCCTTTCTTCTTATGCCTTTGATCTCCATCTCCAAAGCACGGACATGATCTCCATCATCACCAGCATTGCGTCAAGGTCTGTGGCGCCGCTTCATGGTTGTTCGTCTTCACTAGCAACTATTACAACTACTTGGAACAAAGTTATTACAAGATGAATAGACACGCAGGTCTTAACAGAATTAAAGACAACCATTAGGCTCCTGTCGGTTGCCATATTACAACAAGGATCATTGCATACATCAAATACAATCACAATCACATGTAGGCCATATCACATCACAAAACCCCTGCAAAAACAAGTTAGACGCCTCTAATTTTCTTTGCAAGTTTTACGTGGCTTGGGGCTTTCGACTAAGAACGCATCTTACCTACGAAACTGAACCACAACGTTGATACAAGTGCTATCAAGTGCAAAGTGTAGATTTGATCTATACTATGATAGGAGAAGAGACACCCATAAAGCCACTTGTGCAATCTGAGTTGCACGTCAAGCGTGGAGCAAGTCTCATGTACGATGACATGTAATGTTAGCCGCTTCATCCCACCATACCGCAAGATGCAAAGTACACACATAGCAAAAGACGGCACGAGCACCAACGCCCACAACCTCATTGTGTTCTACTCGTGCAACAGATCTACGCATAGACAAGGCTCTGATACCACTGATGGGTTCGTAGCATGGAAAACAAAGTTAAGTGGTATTTTCTACAACAAGTTCTGCGCATGAAAGGTTTGATGGGTTCGTAGCATGGAAAACAAAAAATTTCTACCGCAAGAACGAACAAAACCCAGATCTAATCTAGATAAAAGCCAAGATCTAATCTACTAGACATGAGAAACGAGATAGATCGGTACTAACCCTCGTAGAACCGAAAGCGTTAACGAGATTAGATCTCGTGGATGATGTAGTCGATTAGTTGCCGATCTCAAGATCGTGTGGAAGATCCTTCCGGCGCCGCGTTCCGGCAGAGCTTCATGACGGTCACCGCGTCTTGGTCGAAGTAGACCTTCCTCTCCCCGTTCCAGCGAGCAGCGGAGGTAGTAGATCTTCTCCATGGAATCCCAGCAGCACGACGGCGTGGTGGTGGTGGTGGAGATGAGAAATCTGTAGGGCTTCGCCTATGCCTGTGCAGAAGAAACGTGGAGGAGAGAGGCGGCTGCGATTGGGAGTTATGAGACAAAGTGCAAGAGGGGGCGCCCCCTCCCTTCTATTTAAAGGAGGAGGGAGGCGCTGGGAGGAGTCCTAGTAGGACTCCTCCTCCTTGGGCGGCGGTTGGGGAGGAGTCCTCCTCCCCCACGAATCCGTGTAGTACCCCACTTGGTTTCTTTGATCCCTTTCTTGGTTTTCAAGCAAACTCCAAGAAATCCTCTAGAACCTTCCAGAACATTCCGAAACCTTCTAGAATCTCCATACAAACACTCCGGAACATTTCCTAACTTAGAAAATGATTCCCAATATATGAATCTTATTCTCCGGACCATTCCGGATCTCCTCGTGATGTCCCGGATCCATTCCGAGACTCCGAACAACATTCGGTCTCCAACGCAAATTCCATATCTACTTCAAACAACTTCGAACCTTAAGTGTGTCACCCTACGGTTCGTGAATATGCAGACATGATGAAGACACCTCTCCCATCAATAACCATCAGCGGGATCTGGAGATCCATAATGGCTCCCACATACTCAACAATTACTTCATGATCGATTGAACCATTTAACATACGAAACCAATTCCCTTTGTCTCGCGAAATTCTACTTATCCGAGGTTTGATCGTTGGTATCTTCATACCTAGTTCTTCCTCGTTACTGATAAGTATTCTTTACTCGTTCCATGTTATGTCATCCCTTGTGACCTAGTCACATGCTTGCAAGCTATCTAGATGACATTCCACAAGAGGGCCCAGTATATCTATTCGTCATATGGATGGACAAATCCCAATCTTGGTCTATGCACTTCAACACATACTTTCGAATACCTAATGACACCTTTATAACCGCCCGATTCTGAGCGGCGTTTGATGTCATCAAAGCACCCATCCGGTGATGGTGATTAACATAACCTCATGGTCGAAGGATTAGGTTACTATGTATTTCAAAGCTTACAGCAATACAAACTTAATGACTTGATCTTATGCTACGCTTACTATGGGTGTGTGTCCATCATATCATTCTCCAAATGATATAACCTTGTTATTAATCACATTCAATGTCTATGATCAGGAAACCATGATCATCAATCAATCAACAAGCTAGTTCAACAAGAGGCTTACTAGGGACTCTTTTATGTTTACAAAACACACAAGTATTAGTGTTTCCTAATAATACAATTACAGCATGGGATGTAAACATTCATCATAAACACAAAGATATAATAATAACCTCTTTTATTATTGCCTCTTGGGCATATCTCCAACAAGATTTTGACCCGTTATGGTGTAAATGGATTGAGAATTTTGTGCATGATGGAAGTGTGGCCATTTGTGTCAGTGATGATATAGGTCACTATTTTCAGACTAAGAAAGGTCTTCGATAAGGAGATCCTTTATCCCCATGCTTTTAAACATTATTGATGATATGCTTGCCATTCTTATTGCTCGTGCAAAAGAAAATGGTCAGGTAGTTGGACTAATACCTCATCTAGTCGAGGGGGTGTCCATATTACAATATGTTGACGATACTCTCCTTTTCATGGAACATGATTTTCAAAAGGCTGTCAATGTGAAACTCATTCTTTGTATTTTCGAACAACTATCCGGTCTCAAAATAAACTTTCACAAAAGTGAGATCTTTTGTTTCGGTCAGGCGACTGAACAAGAACAAACTTATAAGGAGATTTTTGGGTGTGAGACGGGATCCTTACCGTTTAGGTACTTAGGAGTACCTATACATCATAGGAGACTTCGAAACTCTGAATGGAATCCGGCTGAAAACAAATTTGCGGTCAAGTTAGGATGTTGGCAAGGAAAGTTATTATCCTATGGGGATCGACTTGTCCTAATAAATTCGGTGCTAACAAGTATGCCTATGTTTATGCTGTCTTTCCTCGAAATACCAAAGGGTGTAAGAAAAAGATTAGATTTCTATAATTCACGTTTCTTTTGGCAAAATGATGAACACAAGAAGAAATACAGATTAACTCACTGGAATATTCTTTGCCGACCAAAAGATCAAGGGGGTTTGGGTATTGAGGTGTTAGAGATTAAGAATAAATGTTTATTAAGTAAATGATTGCACCAGAGGAAGGGGTGTGGCAGGATCTCCTACACAACAAAGATTTGGCTAATAAAACTCTAGCACAAGCTACATCCAGACTAACTGACTCACCTTTTTAGAAAGGTCTTATGGAGTAAAAGATGAGTTCTTTGTCAGGGGATTTTTCAAAGTAGGTGATGGCAAAGGCGTTAGTTTTAGGAAAGATGTTTGGTTAGGAGAGGTGCCTCTCGCCCAACAGTATCCATCGCTTTATAACATTGTTTATACGAAACACGTTCCAGTCAACTCAGTCTTATCACACTTTCCTAAAAACATCAGTTTTAGACGTAGTTTAACAGGAAATAAGTGAGATGCATGGTTGCATCTTTGTGAGAGGCTTATGGCCATATCCTTGACTAATGACAAGGATAAATTTGTATGGAGGCATACGGAGAATGGAATTTTCTAGGTCAAATCCATGTATGAGGATCTGTTAAATGAACATCCACGGTTCCCGTCCAGATATTTGTGGAAGATTAAAATACCATTGAAGATAAAAAAATTATGTGGTTACTCAATACTAAGGTATTATTAACTAAAGATAATCTTGCTAAGCGCAATTGGAATGGATGCAAAAAAATGTTGCTTTTGTGACGAAGAGGAATCAATTGAACATTTGTTTCTTACTTGTCCTTTTGCTAAAATACTATGGCGGATGATTTTCTTCACATATCACCTACCACCTCCAACCAATATTACTAATATGTTTGAAAATTGGGTTAATGGGGTGGATAAAATGGACAAAGTAAGAATCTGTATTGGCATTTCGACACTTTGCTGGTCCATTTGGAAATGTCATAACAATTGTATTTTTAACAAGGCAGGAGTTCCATCTTTTTTGCAGGTTATTCATATGGTGACGCATTGGATCCAACTCTGGGCTTTCTTACTCCCGGAGCATATGAGGCAACCCATGGTTTCTGGGTGCACCCGTCTTGTGATAGCTACTACGGATTTTTTCAGCCAGGCTTCGTGACGTCATTCTAGTAGATTGACAAATGTCTAGCCTGTGTCTGTTGGTCTTTGGGAAACTTCTACCTATTTTCAGATGGTTGATATTTGTATCAGCTATAGCTCATCCGTGATTTGTAATAATACTTTTTTTATACTTGGTTATTAATAAAAGGGTTGTGTGCATCCTTTAGAGGCCGGGGCACACCTCCATTTCGAAAAAGTATGTTGATGTGTTTGTCTTCTTCTTCAATACAGATCTCGGAGTAGCTTGCCGGCGAAGTTTAGTACTGATGGAAGGAACAAGGTTTACTGCTGGAGTTGGCGATGTGCTGATGATGGGAGCCGACCAGGTGCACTACTGAGGATGGGAGCCGATGAAGTTTACTGCTGCTTGTCTGATGGGAGCTGCGAAGGCCAGTGGTCTCCAAGACACCGTTGGAGGACTGGTACATGACTGATGGCGACGCCGACGGAGCGCGCACCTGACCAGACCGGCATGCAGAGGCTGCCAGCAGAGCACGCACCTAACCAGCCCGACGTGAAGAGGGCGACGACAGAGTGCACACATGACTAGTCTGGTGTAGAGAGGGCGTCGATAGAGCACATACATGACCAGCCCGATGCAGAGAGGGCACTGGCGAAGCGCACACCTCACTGGCCCGTCGCAGTGACGTTGCCGGCAGAGTGCGCACCTCACTAGCCAGAGGCGGATATGGCTTCAACACGGAGATGGTTGTGCGTGTGTGCTTGCCGGAGCAGGGAGGCGGAGATGCTATCGATCAACTGCTCCTGGATGCTAGGGACTGGGGATCGATCAAGCAGTAGACAGAAATGGAGGTGCTGATGACCATGGCGGAGATGGATTAGGAGCTGCCGACTTGGCGATCGAGCAGATCAACAGATGGATTAGTTCAAATTTGGATTCTGGATTGTCATTGTCTTTCCTTGAATTCTAAGGGTGTGTATGTAAAATGGACTCAATTCAAAAAATATCTCCCCTGTGACAGTTATTTTCAAACGGAGGGAGTAGTAGACATAGATATAGGCCCAATGAAAAATAGCTAGTGAGGCTTTGGGCTCGGAACCGGACAAGTTTAATCGGAATTGATTTTCTATGAATTTTATTGTTGTTGTCGTCCCCGCCGTCCTCTTGCTTTGCCGTCGGTGGAATGGTGGGGGTGTGGCGGCGCCAGGATCAGAAGCATAGATATTCATTGAAAAAAAATCTCATTGCGATATATGCAAGTGATAAGGAAATTAGATCTCTCCCCTAATTCATAAAATTAGATCTCTTCCCTAATATGCAAAGATGCTACTATCTGGTATTCAATTGTCTGTCTCCTTATCTCCCAAAGCATTGCATGGTCAGTGGCCCCACGAGCTACCGCAACTTTAGCAAAGCTGAGATAGTCGGTGAAGAAGACTGGTTCAGCTAGCTTCATGGACGGAGCAAAATGGACAGCAAGGATCATAGCTTGAGTTTCAGCCTGCAACAACGTCTTTTTTTAGGCCATGGACACATCGATTGTCCTTTAGGGAGGGATTCCGCGAAGTATAGTCCAATAGAGTAGCTCACAATTGTGCACATTAGGCCAAAAGATCGCTCGGATCTGAGCCTACTTGCTCTTGTAGAAACACAGCTCATAGCAACCATCCATGCCCTATGGTTGCCGCTATCGCGTCAATTCGGCACCTCGGTTTTGTAGTACACGATGTACAATGCTTTTGAGCTGAATCGAATTTAGAGTGCGTTCAAAAAAAAGAAATGGTAATGTGCTATGCGGCTGTTCAGATCTCTGCTCACATTTTCAGCAGCGCGTTAAGAAATTTGCATCTACTACTTCTTTTGAGCTGTTCAAACGAGAGTACCTGGCCGCCGCTCATAACCTCCGTGCGACGATCGCAGCTACTACTCCGCTGCCCACGGCCGCCGCAATCGCTAGTGCCTAGGGCCGGTTGCATCTTTTTAATTCTTCGAGGGAAAGCCGCTGCAGCTGTGTCCGGTCGAGAGGTGGGTGCGAGCGAGCAGATCAGGAAAGAGAGACAGAGACGTGTAGGGCTGTGGGCTGGCCGCTGGGACGCCGGGTACTGGGTAGCAGTATCATAGTGGCCAATGGGTTGCATCATCGAACAAGAAGTTGCACACCGAGTCAGAGCTCTCTCCTTCCTCCCCACCCCCACCCCCTTGCTACGGAGGTCGTCGCGTACGCCGGACCGACCTGAAGCCAACCTCACCGGCGCCGCCGGTCGAGGGAGGTGGAGGAGAGGCCCCGGCACATGTAGGGTAGATGGTAGTTGTAGGGTTCGGCTTCTTGCCGGTAGTTGGAGTAGGGACCGAGATCTCGGCGGACGGATCTTGGTCAACTCGTGCTGGCTCACCGACGGCGGCGGTCCAGATCGCGAGGATCTCCACAATAAGGCTGTTGGGCGGGTGTTTCTCCTCCTGGGTGTCTCCCTGCCTCCTCTTCCTCCGGACTGCCTTGGTGGCGAGGGGGGGAGATGGGGAGCTCGCGGATGTCTTCCCTCGAGGGTCCCTGCGCCCGAGTGGTTGGTGTGAAGCTGCTTGTCTCCGACCTGGTTCTTGATCCAGCCGGCCGTGGTGGCGGGGGGAGCAGACCAAGTCTTGACGAGAGGTGGATTCGCTCTCCACCCCCGAGCTACTCATGTGTGCGTGTGAGCGGCAGCAGGAGGTCGTCAGGTCCCCCCTTCTTCCTTCTGCAGTGGTTGGAGCTAGCAAGAGTGGGTGCGGTCCTTGCGGCTCGTTTTTCATAAAGCTTGTCGGCCTCTTCGTTGCGTCTAAGGCGTCTGGCTCTTCTTCTGTCTTTCGGCTTGCCGTGGTGGCGAGGGACAGATGGGGGATGGGCCAACTGTCGAGGATGATGCGGAGGTCGAAGATTCCTGAAGCTGCGTCCTCGAGTTCTTCTTTGCAGTGGTCCTTTGGTGGCGTAGTGACTAAGGCTGACTAATACACGTAGTACAGTATAAGAAACTGTTTTGCTGAGAGTCAAAAAAAAAATGTTTTGTTCGGTTTACCCCTGCCGCCGTCGTACATGCAAATCGTAACGGCCGGCCAAGACGGCCCTAGCCCGCAGACGCTTAAACGGGCCTAGCCCGGCACGCCCGTCGTGGCCGATCAAGCAAACGTGTTGCGGGCACGCACGGGCACAGGCGTGGCGCACGGCCCAAAGATTCTGGGCCGGCACGTTGGCCCGTTAGGCACGCGAAAAATGCAGCCCGTTAGGCACGTCGTGTCCAGAAACATATAAAAAAGGCCAGGATGCTAGTTTGACACAAGAAAATGAGTGGTCTGGTGGTTAGAGAGGGAAGAAATGGCTGTTGGTCTCGAGTTCGACCCCCTCACCCCTCTATTTTTGCAACTAATAAACATAAATTCTTCTGCCAGGGTCTAAACGGGCCGTGCCGGGCCGGCCCGCGTGCCTGAGGCCGCGGCACGGGCACGGCCCCGACGTTTGACGGGCCGGCACGGGCCCGGCACGCCGCGGGCCGAGCCGGGCCGGTGCCGGGCTTTTTATGCGGGCTCACGTGCCAGCCCGTTTAAAGCGGCCCGTTGGCCAGGTTTGCGTACATGGCGCGTTGCTCCCTCGCGAAGCCGCTCGGCGGCACCACCACCGCGGCTCCGCACCATTCTCACCGCCGCGGGCTGCTGCCCACTAGCGCCGCCGCTTCCCCGACCATGACAACAAGAACGCAGCGGTTGTCGGCCCTATCGAAATCGCCGCCTCTCTTCCCGCGCCCAAAGCTCCCCATTCCCATTCCCACCACCTCCAACGACACCCCCACCAACCGCAACGAAGAAAACACCGATGAATTATCGACGGACGCAATGTCCTCTCGGTCGTCCTCCGGGGCTGGCGACGTGCTCCGCCTGATGGATGCGCTGTGCGTCGCACCCGACGAGGACGTCTACATCTCCCTCCTCAGGGATTCCGTCAACGTCGCCGAGGTTGCCGCTGTGCACTCTCACATCAAACGCTCCGCATTTGGCCTTCCCCTGCCACTAGCTAACCGGCTGCTGCTGGCCTACGCGAGCTGTGGCAGCACAGTGGCGGCCCGCAAGGTGTTTGACGAAATGGCCGCCAAGAACGGCATCACGTGGGCA
This sequence comes from Avena insularis, assembly GCA_023614405.1. Lineage (NCBI taxonomy): Eukaryota > Viridiplantae > Streptophyta > Magnoliopsida > Poales > Poaceae > Avena > Avena insularis. Next base: position 372,361,246 of record CM042689.1, read on the forward strand.
ACCATGGTATCGGCATACTCTGACGCATGCTTCCATGACGAAGCAATAAGGCTCTTCTCCTGCATGTGTTACGATGCACAGGAGCTCGCCGGTGATTTGCACGACCATGCCATTGTGGCAGTGCTGCGTTCATGCGCTCGGTCGAGCAAACTGAGCTTTGGGGAGCAGGTGCACGCGCTTCTTGTCAAAACAAAGGGAGTGTGCGGTGATGCTGGCAGCTCACTGCTGCAGTTGTACTGCGAGAGTAATCGGCACGACAGCGCACGACAAGTGGTTGAAACTATGAGGTGTTCTTCCCAGGAGCCAATACCTGAGGCTGCCTGGACTAGCTTCATGGCAGCTTGCCACCGACACGGTCTACTGGATGAGGCCATGCACGTCTTCAGAGACATGGTGTCCTCTGGTGTTGCCCGGAGCAGCTTCTCCCTGTCGAGCATCCTAGCAGTGTGCGCGGAATCGGAGAAGCACCACAGGTGCTACGGACAGCAAGTGCACGCCGACGCCGTCAAGCAAGGCGTGGGAAAAAACCAGTTCGTCGTGTCTGGGCTGGTCCACATGTATGCCAAGCAAGGGCGGCTCGCGGAAGCTGCAAGGGCATTCCAGGAAGTCGGGGGCGAGCCTGACGCCGTGTGCTGGAACGCCATGGCCATGGGGTATGCCCGCGGCGGATGGTACAGAGAGGCCGCCAGAATGATGTACCAGATGAAAGCTGCTGGAATTGATCATCCTGGATTAAATGTGGTTAGAATGGCCTGCTCCAGATGAGCTGCCGAATCAGATCCTTGACTGCGCTTCTACGGTATGATCTGTATATTGAAAGAAAAGGGAGTGCTTCAGAGAAGACTTTTCTGACGAGATATATATAAGCAGTAGTTGGCAGAAAGTTACAAATTAGGATTTACTTAGCTCGGTGCATTATTAATCTGTATATAATGTACTCACTCCGCTTCATAATAAGTGTCGCCGATTTAGTAGGGAGTAACTTATACCGCAGAAAATTATGGGTTGACATTTTGATATGAAATCATCGAAAGGATAATCAGTTGCTCTTTATACAGCGAAAATCCAATGCGACTCACGTGTACATATGCGACTCACGTGTGCATATAAACACATAAATTCACACAAGCTTTTGGGGAAAGAGAACTTTTTTGTTTCCTGTAGGAAAAAAGACAAATTTTAATGTTCCAACATGACTATTTACAAGACATTTTTCTATTTCTTCTGCAGGTCTCATAAAATGTTCTTTTCCCAAAAACTTTTTTTAGGGAAATCGTGAGCTTTATTAATTAGGCAATAATGTTTTTACAATCATATGAGATTAAACCCAACATTTAGGTCGGTGCCGAATCGCGTAACACTCCACAAGACCCACGCTTGCCTAGTTGTGCCAAATTATGCGCTGCTTTATTACACTCACGGTCAACTTTACTAATAGAAATATCGGGATGAAGTCGCAAAAGCTTTTGGATCTCTCTATAGAGACACCAGTAGGGCGATATGTCCGTTCAATTTGCATCCGCAGCTTGTACCACCCGGTTGCAATCAGTCTCAGTAATTGCCAACCAACATTGAAGATCAATAACATGCTTGAGGCCCTCGAGGCCAACAAGTGCTTCAGCCTGTTCTGCACTCACACACCCTGAGAGGTACTGCCAGCGACAGGCTAACACAGCTCCTTTGTTGTCTCGTATGATCAGCCCCCACCCAGCCTTCTTGCTCCAGGAGTCCCAGCCTGCATCAATATTGACCTTTATCCAGCCGTCATCGGGGGACACCATCACGAAGTTGTATCAGGGGTATCAGGTATCAGCTTGTGAACTGAAAATGGCGGCCTTTCCTTTTGGATCAACCTGCTTTGATGTTGTAGTCTTGAAGGACTCAAAATAATTCTACAAGAATGGAACTGATGCTACTATGGCCGTCTTTCTTGTTTCTGTAATGCAATACCCGCCAGAAAAGAAAAAGCAGTTTCGGTCTCGTTTCAGCTGGGTTGTTAGCAATCAGCTGCAAAAATCAGTTTCGGTCTCGTTTCAACTAGGTTGTTAGCAATCAGTTTCGGTCTCGTTTCCCAAAAACCTGTGTGCAAACATAAAAAGTTCAGATGTACACACGATTTTTTCCAGAATCTTTTGACATTTTGAAGTTTGTTCTTTATGCACTTTTCAAACCTATGTCTATTTTATGCGCCGACTTCGGAAAAGTACAAGATTGCGTCATGGAAGAATAAGGAGTTTGAAGATCCCGATGATTTGCAAGTTTCTTTTACACTTTTTTCTAATTTTTTGGAGACAACTCATGTATGTTTACCATGTACTATTTGCTACAATAAATAAATATAGTATTGATTTAAACAAAAGCCACAAATCACATTTAGCAGCCACCTATCTCATCGAAACGATAAATTAGTATGGTGTTTCCGGAGAATTGCAGAGGAGCACCCAGGAGCTATCCTCACCGATGTCCCTATCTCATACCTGTCCCTGGCCCATAACATGTAGATGTATAATACTAATATTCTTTGGCATAGCGCTCATTTAGCTATTTTGGCCTAGCCTCGTATTGCCCCAAATATCTTACCACCTAGCCCACATCCATCAATATTGCATAGTATTATCTTCAAGCTGAAAAGTCAAATATGGTTATTGGATGCAGTTGTGTTGGCCGGCCTAACCCCGTAAGTGGGAAAGGGTAGCCCACGGCACCGCCAACCCAAATCCACTTAACTTGTTAAGTGGACACCCATGGGCATGCACCGAATTGTGGCAGAGACTCGCGACATGCCCGCTACCGTTTCCATGCTGCCACACCTTCGCATAGAATACTCATGGCTGGAGAAAACTTCCCCCCTCCGCTCCCTCTCTTTGCATCGGGTGCCATGGATGGAGGAAACTTGCCCCCTCCGCTCCCCCACTCCGCATTGAGGCTCCATCTGTCCGCCCCTCCCCTCCACTCCTTTCTCCGGCCACGTCCATGCTGGGTTTCGCATAGGGAATTTAGATTTTTCGGTACTATGAACATACCAAGATCGAGCTATGTTAGAATATGACATATAAGAGATCTAGTACTCACCAACGTTGCAACAGAGATTCGTTCGTCGACAAAGAGGTTGGTGTGAAGGGAATATGCCTGAGAGGCAATAATAAAGTGGTTATTATATTATATTCCATGTTTACGATAAATGTTTATTTTTCATGCTATAATTGTGTTAACAGGAAACGTTAATACATGTGTGTTTAATAAACAAAGAAATGGTTCCTAATAATACCTCTCATTACACTGGCTTGTTGATTAACAGATGATCAAGGTTTCCTGATCATGACATTGGATGTTGTTAATACCAAGGTCATAGCATTGTGGAATGATGTGATGAACATTCACCCAAAGTATACTAATATGATCATGTCTTCAAGTTTATATTACTATAAACTCACTCGAAGTAACACTAACCCTTAGACCATGAGATCACATCAATCACTAACACTGGAAGAGTACTTTGATTCCATCAAACGTCACACCATAACAGGATGATTATAAAGATGTCGTTGTGTACTTGAAAAGTGTTAGTTGAGGCTCGTGGATCAAGATTGGGATTTTTCCATCCCAATGATGGTGAGATATACTCAGGGCCCTCTCGGTGATATCACATTGACATAGTGAAAGGGCCCTCTTGGTGATATCACCCTACCTTAATGATGTTTTGGTGTTTGTTGTCAACACAAGTGTTTTTGACCGTGTGCTAAGTATCTTGTAGGTCTTATTTGTTAAAAAGGCACTAGACGGTGTTCTATCACGCAATGGAGAAGAGTTCAAAAATAATCCAGAAAAGGCTGCCAGTTTCGCAAGTTGGGGTTAGAATCTTCCTAGGGACCAGAGACTCCGGGGTCCAGCACTGGATACTCCGATGTGCCTGGTCGGAGACTCCAGCCTGGTCCTCTGGCCCACCAGGATAACTCTTTGTCTTCCACCCCGGTGAAAGGATCGTATGGGCACCTAGAGGGGGGTGAATAGGTGCTACTTCGAATTTTACTCTTTTTCAAGTTAGGGTTTGACACAAAAGGTAAATTCTCTAGATCATGCAACTATGGTGAATTTCCCTATATGTCTATCTTGCACAAACACTAAGCAAGAACTAGATAAGTAAAGTGCGGTAAAAGATAGAAGTAACCAAAGTAGAGCACGTGGAGACACAAGGAATTGTTTCCCGTAGTTCCTTCCTTTTGATGGGAAGTACGTCTACATTTGGAGAGCGGGTGGTTTCAAACCACCAATGCCACGAGAGGCCTCCCTTGTTCTCCGATGAACCTCACCTCGACGGGTTCGATTCACCTCTTCCACTATACGATAACCTTCGAGGTGGAAGCCGACACCTTTACAACAAGTTCGAGGCACACATCCACAACCTAATTGGAGACTCCCGAATACAAGCAAGCTATCAAACAATCAAAGACAAGCTAGTAAGAACCAAATCACAAGTTAGGGTTTCCAATGAAACACTAGAGCAAGGGGCCCTCAAGTGAATGAGGGGGAAATGAAGATCTCTCTTGGTGAAGCTATAGATCAAGGCCTCCTCCTTCGATTCTCCAAAGATCAATGACTTTGGATGGTTGAGTGAAGATATCTTGTGGATTTGGTGGCTCAAATGGTGCTAGAGTTCTTGAGGTGGACGAGCAACTTCCAAGGTAGAAGAAGGGGCCTTTATATACGCCCCCTGGATTTAGAGCCATTGGGATCCACTTACCCCGGTCAGTCCGGTCAACATCAGTCAGACAGTTGAGCCCTGCCGGACACTCTAGGCCAAACAAGTCGGACACTCCGGCCAGAGAAGTTTCCCGCTAGAATCCGGGCTGAGTCCGGGGAGTGTCCAAAATGGTGTTCTGAATGTCCGACGAAGTCGCCCACTTCCCAGGGCCGGATAGTCCGGCCGAATCCAACCGGACAGTCCGACCAGGGGTGGACACTCCGGCTTAGATCAGCCGGACAGTCCGGCCGGGACTTGTTTCCTGCAGAGACATGATCCTGGGAACCTCTTTTCCTTTAGTGCAAAGTACATGAGAGTAGTTGATATCTCCTGAAACATTTAGCAATAGATTAAACCTATCCAAGTGTTGTCAATAAACATCAAAATAATAGGAAGGGCATAAATGCCCTTTCAATCTCCCCCTTTTTGGTGTTTGATGACAACCCAAGGATTTGCAAATAGGATAGATATAAATTTTCACAAGAGGAGATATACAAAATATAGTGAGGCTCCCCTAGATGTGTGACCAATTTTAGCTTTGCATTTGAATACAAGATCACACACCCTAGGATCACATCCCCACTAGATTTTGTAGCTAACAAATTATGACACGATATAATACCAACTAGATCAATAAGCTAGGCATAACATAGTCATTAACACAACCGGGTAAGCATGTCACAACACACATAACAGAGTTCAACACACCATAGTACTCAACGAGTAGGATAAATACACGAAGCTTCAAAGAGGCAAATCGAAATAATGTGAAGCTCGTGTACCCATGCAAATCCCCGGTAGCAACCTAATAAAGGGGCTACTTCTCCCCCTTTAGCATCGAGATACCAAAAAGGGAAAAGAGCACAACTAAAGCATCCCAAGGCCAACTCTAGCCACTGTAGTCATCGTCGGTGGCATCCTGCTCCTCATCCTCATCCTGATCCTCCTGAGTAGAGCTCTGGCCGTGAGGGCGAGAAGAAGATGATACGCCTCAAACATGGACTAGTCCACACGCCCCTGACTCCAGTGACCATAGGAAAGAGTGCCATCTGAGGCCTGCTGTTGAGCAGGATCAACATCCATGGGCTGGTTGATCCGCTTGAGCTCCTTCATCACATTCATGTTCGCCTTGTATGCATCGTACTGTCCATGGCGAATGTCAATGTTCTGGAAAAGAAGAAGCTTCTTCCACTAGGAGGCCTTCTTCACCTTCTTGTGTACTTCCTCCTTGGAGGTGGTGAAGCGATATGCATTGCTGGCATGCTTCATGCGAGGGCCACGGGTCACAGCCTCTGGTACCTCCTCAGACTCATCGTCACTATCAGAGGCATCTGCATCAATCTCATCATCCTCAAATATGTCCGGAGCAGAGGGGTAACCATGAGGTGCCTTGGTGGTGGCGGCACCCTTCCTTTGTAGCTTGGCAGGAAGGTGTGCAACAAGGTCAGTGTAGAGCAATGGAGTGGCTGGGGCCTGAGCAACAGTGAGCTTCATCACATATGGAGCAAAAAGAGGACACTTCTTGTTAGTGATGCACTTGTACATGTCCTGATAGATGAAATCCATGATATCTATGGCACCACCTAGATGATCTGGACCGTGAGCATACACTAAGTGGGCATGGGCCATAAGATTGATCTCTGCACCTCTTATCTCATCCTTGTTGCCCGCCTTGGGAGTACGAGTGTGGCAAAACATGCGGAGCAGAATGTTGTAGATGAGCTTGATGTTGGTGGTTTGGCCAACCACACCATTTTGAGAGTAGATTGGGGCCAACAGCTTCTTGTCATATGCCTGACCATGCACATGCATCCTGTGACCACTAGGGCTATTGGGGTTGAAAGGCACACCAAGGATGTGAGCAAACTGAGCCATGATGGAGCGACACCTAGTAGTGCTAGAGATCCACTCAAGGGGAATGTCAGTGGTGTCCCCAAAGACCACCGTGGCATAGAACTGCTGGAAACTCAATGTTGTAGTCTTCTCTTGCCTGAAATATGGTGTGCAACCCCATCTTCTCAGTCACCTAGAGAGCATCCCCAAAGTACCTGTGAGCTTGGAGCTTCTGAATATCCAACCACTGCATGGGGCACACAGGAGTCCTGAAAGCACAAAACACCTCAGAAAAGAGTAGGGCCTGCTCATTCCTCCAGAAGTGATCATCCTCAGAAGTGCGCTGTAGAGAATATAACTGCTGGACTCGCATCTCCACAAACTCCTCGGTGCCCAACTCTGCAAGTGTGGTCAATGCCTCATACTTCTGGCGCTTGGCTTCATCTCTCTTCAGTTTTCTGACCTTCTCGTACTTAGCTACGGCACGATCACAAGCATCCTGCTTGACCTGAAGGAAATATGCCCTGAGAGGCAATAATAAAGTTGTTATTATGTATTCCTTATATATGATAGATGTTTATTTTGCATGCTAGAATTTTATTGATCGGAAACATCAATACATGTGTGTTTAATAAACAAAAAGGGTTTCTAGTTATGCCTCTCTTATAGACTAGCTTGTTGATTAACAAGATGATCAAGGTTTCCTGATCATGGACATTGGATGTTGTTAATAACAAGGTCACACCATTGGTGGAATGATGTGATGAACATTCATCCGAAGTATAGCATTACGATCAAGTCATTATGTTTATATTGCTATAACATCATACGAAGTAATCTTTATCCTTAGACCATGAGATCATGTTAATTGCTAACACCGGAAGAGTATCTTGATAACATCAAGCGTCACCGTAACAGGTGACTATAAAGATGGGTTCGATTACTACGAAGGTGTTATGTTGAGGCTCATGGATCAAGAGTGGAATTTGTCAATCCCGATGACGGATAGATATACTCTGGGCCCTCTCGGTGATATCACATTGAGATAGCTTGCAAGCAAGTGATGTGATCACTAGAATGTTATATCACGGGAACGAGAAAAGAGTGCATGTCGGTAATGAGATCAAACTAGGTATGGAGATACCGATGATCGAATCTCGGACATGTAATATATCACGAGACAAAAGGATTTAGTTACAAGCGTTAAAGGTTCTCACGATCACAGAAGCCATCGTTGAATGTGTAGGAATCAGTACGGATCTCCAGGTCCCACTGCTGATTATTGATCGGAGAAGGGTCTCGATCATGTCTGCATTATTCGCGAACCGTAGGGTGACACACTTAAGAGTTACCGGACACCATTTTGGAGCACATATGTTTCAGACGAAAGAATTGCAAAATGCAGGAATTGTTTCAATAGAAACCGAAAATTGTTTCGGGTGAAATTGCAGAAAGTGGTTCTGCATGTGATATTGAAATATTGCAAGGGGCTATATGTGAATGTTTGTTAATTAAAGTAATTAACAAAATTCTGAATAAATTTAATAAAATAGTTTTATTAAATGAGAGAGCATTAAACTTGAAGAATTTTAATGCATTTAAAGTGGAGACTTTAAAAGGAAATGTGAAGAGACATTTTAATGTGGAGGGGTTACCACCACATGAATGGGGGAGGTGAGGGGTCACCCCCCATGCGCCGTCCATGGAGAGGAGGGCACCCCCCTCCTCCTATAAAAGGCCACCCATTCCCTCCTTCATCCTCACACCTCCTTGTGAAGGATCTCTCTCCCCCTCTAAAATTATTCTCCATGGTCTTGGATTAGCGAGATACATGTTCCCGGTGGCATTTTGTCTGGAAGGAGTTGCTTCTTCTGCTGGATCGCTGGAGCGAGGAGGTGGAGGTTGTCTGGTGGCTTGAACGTGTGTGCGAGTATGGATCTTTGAGTTGCGGCTCATTCCTCATGATCTTGAGATCGGCAAGTGTACGACTACATCAACCACGAGTTTCTACTCGTTAACAAAACTCATTGTCTTCGAGGGTAAGTTCTCGTTGGATGTATTTCCACCCGTTGCTTTGTACCTAGTAGATAGATCTTGGCGTGTAGTTCACACCGTAGGAATTTTTTTGTTTTCTATGCTGCGGACCCAACATGACCATGGATGGATCAATATGGACATCACTCCCTTTTTCCTGGAGCCTGCGAGGACAGCTTTTCTGAGCAGCCCTAGAGCGACGAGGACGAGAGCTACCTGTGAATTCAGAGTAGAAGGGAAGCATATGGGTAAGCACATTTGTCCAGGAGGTGAAAGTACACAACAGTAGTTAAAGTAATGCAGGATCAACACTGGTTGAGAACACGTTGTCCGGCAAAACACCGGAGACTCACTTTGACCAGACGATCCGAGTGCATCTGGTAGGACATTACAGCTGGACCGAGTGTCGCCTGTACATGCTTGGGACATTAAATTTGGAGCCTTAGTGATTTTTGACGGCGAGAGTGATATACCGGAGCAGATCGGGATTGCTAGAACTACTACAATGACGAGTATTGCATGCAGTATGATGTATCCATGGACCAAGATAGGTCATTGCCTCCAAAATGCATCTAGAGGAAACCCTAGAGATGGAGAAGGGGGAGGCAAAGTACCAGTATCCATGGAGGCCTTCACCGGAGGGGAACAGGTCCTAGCGGCAAAGGGACGGTAATGGCCGGCGGCAACGGCCGGATCCGGGGTGGAGAGGCCCTCCCGGTGGAGATCCTGGAAGGGGCAACAACATTTTTGGGAAGAGGGAGTCGGGGAGGAGAAGGAGGACTGAACCGTCCACTTCTCCCCGACCCCCTTTACATGATTGAAACCGTTGGGGCCGGAGTGTCCTGCCCGGCCGGAGTGTCCGGGCTGAATCAAGCGGAGTGTCCGGCCTGGCCGGACTCTCCAGTCGGTTCAGTGCGAACATTCCGACCCCCACGACCAGAAAACCCCAGGTACAAGTGTTGGACAAATGTGTGGCAAGAGGAGCATGTTTAGAGATGAGAAAAGGCCTGGGATTCAGAAGATGTACTGTGAAGAACCAAGAAACCATAAATAGTCAAAAGATGACAAATTAAGATCCAAACCAAACAAGTCAAGAACCGACTCTTCAAATATGAGGAGGGCGGTGGCCGAGGCCACCATGTAAGAGTTTATGGTATGACACCGTGAAGAATTATCCTTGGGTTCATTGCCACTACTCATCAATAAAGCTCACATATCACTAAAATGATATTAAGGGAATTGATTTTCTTAATGTTGGCATTATGGGGGGAGGGGTAGTCCAATGTATTAGGACCGCACTCCCCCCTATCTCCATTCCTGCACCTAAACCAAATAAGAGTCAATACATAGGTGAGTATGCAAGGTGATCAAGTCAAGCTCCTAGAATGGGGGAGGTGAGGGGTCACCCCCATGCGCCGGCCATGGAGAGAGTGGGTACCCCCCCTCCTCCTATAAAAGGCCGCCCTCTTCCTCCTTCTTCCTCACACCTCCTTGTGAAGGATCTCTCTCCCCCTCTAGAATTATTCCCCCATGGTCTCGGATTAGCGAGATACATGTTCTTGGTGGCATTTCGTCTTGAAGGAGTTGCTGTTTCCGCTGGATCGCTGGAGCGAGGAGGTGGAGGTTATCCAGTGGCTTGAACGTGTGTGCGATGCGGATCATTTCTTGAGTTGTGGCGCTCGGACTTCCACTCGATCTTGAGATCGGCAAGTGTACGACTACATCAACCACGAGTTCCTACTTGTTAACAAAACTCGTTGTCTTCGAGGGTAAGTTCTCGTTGGATGTATGTCCACCCGTTGCTTTGTACCTAGTAGATAGATCTTGGCGTGTAGTTCTCATCGTAGGATTTTTTTTGTTTTCTATGTCATGGACCCAACAAGTCGCTTCCGCAGTCGACTCGACCTCTATCCTACCGTCGCCAAGCTTCCAAAACTCCCCCACGTCGCCACAGTAGAACCGGTTAAGAGATCACCCAACACCATAGGGAGACCATCGGCCAGCAACTCCATGGTAGGAGCATCACCCACGGGCCAAGATAAGCTCAGTCTGGAACGAGTCTAGGATCGAGCTACAAGGAAGGGGCTTTGCCGTCGGGGGTGGATCCACACGTACCAAGCAAGAAGAACGGGGGGTGGGGTGGGGTGGGTGGGTGAGCCCTCTCATCCAACTCCCGGGAGCAGCGCTCCCGCCGAAAGCAACCCGACCTAGATCCACGGAGAGGCCCCCTCCTGGAGGTCGCTGAGCATGGTGGGCAACCGCTCGGCGAGGACAAGACCGCCTCGACGCCCAGATGCGAGATGCCGGGAGGCCCCTGGAAACCCAGCACGAGGCCATCCTCCTCACCACCGCGCTAGAGACCGAGGGGCACTAGACGCCCGCCGCCCCCTTCACCGGGGACGGCCTCGAGGGGGGGGGGGAGGGGACGTGGCGTCAGAGCGTAGGGCGAGGGGGAGGGGGGGCGGCAGTCGGTTAGGGTTTCGCCCCCGGTCGCCTGGAGGGGGCGATTTTTTCTTCGGTTGTCTTTAGTTGAAGAAGGAAAATGTTAACCCGCTGACGTCACTGAGCGGAATGCGTAGAGTAAACCATACGGAGAGAAGACTCCAAAACCCAAATCCAGGGAGCACGTCGCCCTCCCCGCTCTCGCCGTAGTCCCCACTCCAGTTGAAGTCGTCGTCGTTGCCGTCCTACCTCGTGGTCGGTGCCCGTGCCATCCGAAGGCCGTGCCCCTTGCCCTAGCCCTAGCTTCCACGCGAGTAAAGGAACGGAGCGGAGATGTCGTCGTGGCTCCGCAGCGCGGTGAGCCGGGCGGTGGAGGCCGGCGGCCGCAGCGGCGTCGCGCGCGCCGTGAAGGGATACGCCGACGCCGTTGCGCACCACGCCGGCCAGGCCGTCTCCGACATCCTCCACGACCGCGGGGTGAGCTCACGGACCTCTCCTCTTCCTTACCTCTTCTCGCCGGCACCCTCTTCGGTCTCCGCGAATGGCCCAATCCAAATTCGGCTTCTTCTGGCAGCGTGAAGCGCGGGTGGGGTTGTCCGAGGAGCTAATTCGTTGCATCCGCACGCCAATGTGATGTACGCGGTGCGCTAGTTATGAATTCAGGCTTTAATTTGTGCCATGCCACCACTGCGGTCAGTGCCCTAGCTTGTGTATGCCTCGAATTAGAGGGCTGGGAAGAGCTTCAGTACGAGTATGCGATGCCTCTTGTTGTGTCGATGAGTTTTCGCTTGCTAGCTTTTGCTTATGCCTTTTGGTTCCATCCACACACAAGAATATTGTTCTTCGGAGCAACTGTGGTTCCTGAGCTATTTTAGAGGGCCATTAGTTGCAGATACCATGCAAATCTGCTTCGTTACGCTTACAAATGAAGACTTTGGTATTAGAATGTGAAGTATAGATTGACTACTATTACTGCATGTTCATCCGTCTCCACTTTGCAAGACGTGTTACTGTGTGACTTTCAGGGCACACAGAGCTTCAAAAGTTTCAAGAAAACAGTAATGCGCTTGGAAGAGGCAGCAGTTTCATGTCATGGGGGTGAAAGAGTTGAATTATTAAGGCGGTGGTTGGGAGCATTACAGGACGTTGAGGCCGAACTTGCCGGCTCAGATTTGAAGGATGCTGAAGATCATGATTCTGCTGCTGAATTGGATGCTTTAAAGCCACCATTGGTGAGTTTGTGTTTCATGTGCATGTTTTTTTGTTTGTTTTGCGTAGTTATTTTCAGAAGAGACTGATTTTAGTCAAGTCCTTTTATCTTCATTTGTGCAAACTTTAGTTATATTCTAAACTTCGCTGAGTTGATATAGGTTATATAAACTGAACTGTTGTGGGCAGGCTTTGTTTTATGATCCTGATATTGAAGGAGCACCTATGAACTTCCGTGATGTGTTCCTGTATAGCCAGGCACTTGAAGATATTACACAATCCATGGTGAGTTAGCCCAACCATCCTGCCCTGTTCACATAATTATTTACAGTTAATAATATATCTGAGACTTTTTTCTTTTTTAAACTAGTCCATACTTCCAATTGTATAATGCTACTGATAGTTTTTACCCAGATTGATGCTAAAAACTACTAACCGTTTCTATAAATAGATTCTTGAAGCTCCATCTGAGGAAGAAGTTTCACTTCTCTTGGAAATCTTTGGGTCAGTTGCTTCTGAAATAACCTGTTAATATAACTGCTTCTCTTGCTTTTTCAATGTTGTTATATACTTTTCTCAGCCAGCAGAGTTAATTTCAGGCTCGTCACAGTTAACAGTTCTTGCTTGACGCATAACTTTATTTACTTCTCTTACCAGGGAAATGTTTTACAATTTACCACATTTTCTTGCAACTAATGTTGGGTTTTGCAGCCTGTGTCTCACTGGTGGGAAAGAAGTCAACGAGGCAATCGTGAAGAGTGTGCAAGATCTGGCCAATGCCTTCTCAAATTACAAAGATGAAGTCCTGGTAAGTTCCTTATTGCCTTTAATCGCATAAGTTTTATCAAAACCTTATTGATTTTAGGTTATGTTTGCTAGAAAGCATAATGGTACCGGTATTCTGTTAATCATGTAGTTCGTACATGTCGTTACCATGACTGTCATGGAGAGAACTTTTGCGTAATTGGTTAGAACAAATAGATGAAGCTTTTCCTTATGAACTGGGCCTTTTGGGTCTAACCCCAGCTGCTACCTTTTTACCCTTGAAGTGGTTGAATTTTTTGAATTGACTGCCCATTGGCATTATTTTCTTCTTCCAAATCACTGCCTAATTTTATGTCAAGAACAAACCGAGTTTAAGTGTTGCTTACCGTGACATCTTACATGGCTATAGGCACATTCCCTCCAATAATTCTTGTGGGTACTTTAAATTAGATGTGTTTTCATGAAGACATTTAAGTGAACCATGTTAAATCCATTTGATTGGACTCCAGATTATGAACTGTGCTTACCCTGTCTCCAAGAATCAACACCAGGGAAGTGCTTATGCGGTGCTTGTTTTCGTTTACAACACTGCAGAAACCTAAGAAACTGTTCTTAAGCAAGAACAGATAACTTCTTGCTACAATTGTTTTTATTTTTCGGAAGCATTTTCTAAGGTGAAAAAATGACTGATGCACGTATTACTAAGCTCTATAAATGGGAAAATTGTGTCCAACCTCAATAATGCATTGTATCTGTGTGATCAGGTGAAGCGTGAAGAGCTACTTGAATATACACGAAATGTCATTTCAGGACTGAAGAGAAATGCTGATATTATGAGGTGAACTACTTAATCTACTAATTACATATCTCGTATTCATAGTCTCTGTTACCTCCAGAAACTGCAATATGTTGTCAATTGGCAGATATTTTAGCTTGTAGCCTAATTTAAGCAGAACAACAAAATAAATTCAGATGGCGTTTGCGTTTCTACTTTCTGAAGTAATAACACCTCAAGTACAAACTACACTAATGTGAAGGCCTCTACAGAATTTTCGAATATCAAATATTGCGCATCAATATTACAAGTATTATGTGCCTTCCTGCTACATCAAGGTCCCAGAATACATTTAGATCTGTGATGCTTTTCTTTATGGTTTCAATCTAGATTAGCTTCTTAGTTTGCACATTGTACTAAATTTCAGGATAGATGCTGAAACCCTTGAGTTGTGGAGAAAACTAGAAGGGAAGGAGAACCCACAATCTCAATCAACTGAAGATCAAGATAAAGCATCAGAGAAGATTGTTGTTGCTAATATTGAGGTGTTACCTAGCCATATATATTATGACTTTGTGCTTACTTCCCTTCTTATTTATCATAGTCTGTTGCCTAGTGTCTAGTACTCGGCGGCTAGATGTTCCAAGGGGTTCTGTATTGATAATTTCTCTCTGGCTTTGGAATTTATTTTGTATCAGTTGCAGCGATGACTTCATAATCGACTAATTCAAACTGCAATTTTTTCACAAAGGTTTCCAAATGGTTTTTGCCTCCATAAAATCTATGTCCCTGTGGTACTCTGTTAAAAATATATTTCATTTTGGATATCGACATGGTCTCCCATATGTAAGTTTGGCCGTCATATTTAATTATTTTATAGTAAGGTGTTTGCATAAAATAATGTGTAATGAAATGCATTTCATAACAAATTTAATGGTATCATGCCACAAAAAGAGGTATCAGTATCATCCTGCAAAAAAGGTACTCCCTCCGACCCATATTACTTGACTTGAATTTGTCTAGATTCGGATGTATCTAGACATGTTTTAGTACTAGATACATCCGAATCTAGATAAATCCAAGTCAACTATTATGGGTCGGAGGGAGTAGTAGTATCATCGCTCAAAGAGGTACATCCCACAAAAAAAGGTATCATCAGCATTCTAAATAGCTATTTATGGTCAAAGTTGATTTTGTTTTGACTCCATGCATCCAAAAACATTTATTTTGAAAAGGAGGGGCTAGTTTTTTGGCTGACTAGATATACATTCTAATGCATATGAGAGATGTGCTGTGCTGTCTGAATTAACTCTGTATTGATTAGTCATTTGTTTATTCTCTCCTTACTGTACATGAATATTGAGTTAATTTATTCTTGGCCAATACTTATGCAAAATTTTTGTGGATATTTTTCATCTTGTTCTGATGATACTTCTTTTCAAGGCTTGTAAAGAAGGTAACACTTTTTTTGTTTTTCTCCAGGCTTTGAAAGAGGCACTTACTGAAGTCCGCTTTTGCTCTAGAGTGGAAGAACTTCTACTAAAGAAGAAGTCGATTGCTCCTGGTGACTCAATGGAGATTCATTCTCAGAAGGCATGCATATGCTTTATGTTTATAACTTCATATGATGTTGAGTTATGGAGTCTTACATTCTTTGAAATGTTATAAGTAGTCCCTACTTTTCAAGGGATAGTCGATATAATTGCAAAAGAATGACAGTATACTTCTACCCTGAGAAATACCAAGTAGGATTTGTGTAGCTCAAAATAGTGTGCTATTTACCTTTTGGTGACTGCTAGCTACCATGTAAGCTTTTCAGCTTTGTTGTTTTAGTAGCTTCATCATGATTCTTTGACCTGCAAATATGTGGTCTCGAATACTCACCATCTTCACAATGTTTTGCAGGTTGATAAGCTTAAGGTTCTGGCAGACTCCCTTGCTAGTTCATCCTCCAAAGCAGAACAGCATATTATGGACCACAGGTTTCGGTTCTGAGAACATTATGCTTCTTATTGTTCATTGTTTGCCAGAAATTCTTGGTCTACTATCATGTCTAACCTTCGTTGCCATACCACCAGGCGTCAGAAAGAAGATGCTCTGAACTTTCGTGTGAAAAAAGAGAATGAAGTGAATGCAGCTGAAAAGGTAATTTTGCTAGATGTATTGCTGAAATACATCAATGCATATTTGGGACTTAAATTTCATGAATTAATTGAAATATATGCCCATTTTGAAACCAATCTCATTTGGATTCCGTAGGGAACTCCAGATCTAACGATCTAGATGTTTGCTTCCCTCTGTAATCCCTACATAATCATGTTCCCCAATAGGGCCAGCCTCTCAATTTTCAACTGATAATTACCTTGACTTGTATAAAATACTTAGTGTCTGTATACTTTTATTGTAGCTTCCTATTTCCTAGAACTTGCATGCTATGATGTTAGTTATGCATGTTTACTATGGTCCCCACAGAACATGCACTTTTGTTGCACGGAATCTCATGTTTGCATCTATACGCAGATATGCTACAACCACAAACTGTATGTTTATGGTTAAGTGCTTCTATATGTCTTCCACCCTTCTTATTCTGTAATAAAATGTGGCATCCTTACTGTTCTTTTCTTTCTATGTCCTGATAAAGGGATTGCTTTCTGAGATTACTGAATTGGAGAAGCAAAGAGATGAACTTGAGGCTCAGTTGAAAAAGGTATCTTCTCTCCCCTTGATGTCAGGTTCCTAAAAGATATAGCTTGATTGAGCCTTGCATATTTTAGTTACACTCACACCTTATCCTCCTAATCTGAATGCAGATCTTATACATATATTGTGGTATGACAACAAGTTGCTTGAACTTTATTTGACTAACTTTTCTGTTGATCTGGCTATAGTGATTCATTAGTATGGTTAAACTGTGGGTAATGAAGTAATGCAGCCTGAGACGAGATTCTGTTTCTGTATGCTAGAGTGTGCAAGATGCAGTAGGATAAGGCTATGTGCATCTGACCGGTGACTCAAATTAACTGATTATGTGCCAAAGCAATCAGTCATCTATCCGGCTGTCGTCTGAGCAACTGATGTGAAAAGAGAAAGAGAGCAAAAACTGCTAGAGTGTAGAGATTTCCGGAGATCATAATTGAAATAGGAGATCCAGTTAGTATCCACTATCCACCATTAAGTGCTACCCTCATTCTGTTACACTTGCTTGAGAAGTTTATGTGTTGTTTCTCTATAACATGTGCAGTCAAATTTGAGACTTTAGCACCCCACACTAGCTCCAGAATATCCTTTGAATTATGTTCTCTTATCATTTGCAGGTCAATATATCAATAAAGGCTGCTTCTGTGCGGCTCAAGACAACCAGGGAAGAAAGAGAGCAATTTGATGAAGCAAACAGCCAAATTATATTTAGTTTAAAAACAAAGGTGCTAATACTTTCCTGTTTGTGGTGGATTTAGCTTTATTGAGGAACTACATTCTACAATAATCTTTTTGTCTTTAAATTCGTTGTAACATAGTTGTTACTCCAGATATTGCTTGACTCGTTTTATTTCCACGTCAACTCAGGAGGATGACCTCTCGAAATCCATTGCCTTATGTAATGTTGAAGCCAATGTAGTCAAGACCTGGATCAATTTCCTTGAGAACACCTGGCAGTTCCAGTCCTCATACAATGAACAGAAGGAAAAGAAAACAAGGTATGTAGCACTTGTTGCTGTACCCTGATTGCTTCTTCTTTTTGATGTTTCTCCTTCTCATGTAAAACTTCTAGTTAGGAAAGTGTTTCACTATTCAATCTATTGTGCATGAAAGTCACCGTCCTGTTTTACCCTTCTGTAATATAATATGTTATGGACTTTGCAGTGATGAGTTGGAGAGATGCGTGAGTGATTTTCTGAAGCTGACCAAACATCACCTTTCAGCCTTCAAGGTAAGTCTTTGGTTTAGTATAGCATCCATGCACTTGGATATCATGTCTCCATTTTGTTCTGTGTCATCTGCAAATTTTTGTATTTAGCAGGAAGTCCTAAGCCCGTCGATTGAGAGTATCCAAACATACGTGGATAATTTGTCAGTCTTGAACTCAAGGTGCTCCAGTCTCTTTTGTATTTCTCGATTCTCATACTTGAGGTGTCCAAGTGGCGTCGTAATTATAGTTGGATTTCTCTTGTAGGGAAGAGACAAAAGAACATGACGATGATGAATCATCAGAGAAGACAAACCCACTTAAATCCCTTGAGGAGGAATATTTGGAAACTGAAAAGAAGGTTTGACTCGGCAACTTAGCTTAAGCTTGGTTTTACAAATTTCGATAGCTATTTTTCTTTTACCAGTTGATTTCTTGCATGTTCTTTCACATCTTTTCACACAATGTTATTGAAGACACTTGCAGCAGCTTCCAAAATGCTTTGAAATGCTGATGCTTCCATAATTGTGTTTAGTTTTACAGCTTCAAAATCTGTTCAGCTTTTCATAGAAAAACTGGATGTTACTGGTCGATAGTAACATTTTTTTTTCTTCAGATCATAATTGCTTTCAGCATCGCTGATCACATAAAGAAGCTGTTCTATTCTGAGCATGGGGCTAATTCTAGGTATTGTCGGCTATTCTCTCCTTAATGAATTATTTTCAAATTTGCATCCACGTGATCTTACTCCCTGGAAGTGTTACACTGAACTCTACATATTTATTCAGGAGGGATGACCCAGAGGTCAAGAAGCTAATTGATGAGATTGAGAAACTGAGGGAAGCATTTGAATCTATAGAAAGGCCAACACTAAGAGTAGAAGACCACAAATCAAAGCCACTACCTGAGGAAAGATCCGACTTGAGCCCTTCGCCTATCCAAGCGCCTGTTACCCCTAAAGCCGCGCATGTCGATTCCCCCAAATCTCCCATGAAGCCTGAGCAGCAGCTGTATCCTGATGCTGAACTTGCAGACCTGGGAGCAGATTTTGGGAAGGATGACAAAGATTACTCAGGTGAGGAGATCAGTGGGTGGGAGTTTGATGAGCTTGAAGAGGATAACTGAGCGCCGACTCATCATCCCATTTGAGCACCTGCACTAACATGCATTTCTCCAGTTCCGGCGTGCCACAGAAATGTGTAGCGTTGGATGTATATAGCGTCGTCGTTTGATTGCATCGTCGCTTTGCATGCAGATTGTGCGATTGACCTGCAACCTTGGCAAGGCAGTTGCTATTTGTTTGTTCTTGCCATGACCATGTTGCGATTTACATGTGTACTTGATTACCGAACAACACTACTGTAAGACTTCACAAGTTTGGACTGTTCCTAATATACACAGTAACACATACATACATTGGGATTATTAAGGCTTTGATTAATAGTTGCATACCTTTTCTGTTGCCGAACTCACCACCCTCTTGAATGGTCTTCAATTCAAGGTGTATTGCTTTTCCAGTTTTCCAAAGCTTGATGCTGTACATACCTGTGAAATTTAGACATATAATGATCAAAACGTGTGCTATGTGCCACAAAAATCATATCGAAGTTGTATTCAAATTTTGACAGCCAAACACAACTAACTCCTAGAAATGCACCCCGGATAAGCATAACAAAATTTCAACTTCAACAGACGAGATCGGCAGACCAACATTGCATCAAAATCTTTAGTTTCTGAGATAGACATGTACATCAAAATAGCAATGCTTCTCAACATGAATGACAGCTCAGCTGGACGTGCTAAAAATAAGAAAACTACAACAAAAGTCTGGACAAACCTGCTGTCTATCTTCACCGTCTCTGGTCAGTGGAGGAGTGTTGACGTATAGCTCCGAGGCTCTTTTTGCTAAAGAGCTTTGCGGCTTGCTCGCTTGCTTAGAGGCGGTGAGCTCTGGATATAGCAAGGACATTGATTGTGTCTTGACAGGTAAGGCTTCAGAGGACATAATTAGGAAGGTGGAGAAGTCTCTCAGGAATGTTTCTCTCAGATGCAGAAGAAGAAAGAGAGGTGCTGCGAGGAAAGCTTCAACGTTGTAGTTTCTTTTTTAGGGTCGTCCATTAGGTGGATCTTCTTTGCAGCATCATTGATCGTGTCTTGGCAGGTAAGGCTTTAGAGGACATAATTAGGAAGGTGGAGAAGTCTCTCAGGAATGTTTCTCTCGGATGCAGAAGAAGAAAGAGGTGTGTTGCGAGGAAAGCTTTAGCAGATGACTGATCGTTGTAGGTTCTTTTTTAGGGTCGTCCGTTAGGTGGATCTTCTTTGCAGCGTCATGCTCCAGGTGTCGTTGGTTTGCGGTTGTAGTATGTTGTGGGGTTCTTGTTGGTTGCGCTCTTTTGGTGTTGCTCTCTTGTTGTTTGTTGTAAAAGTTTTCGTCCAGTTTTTCGTTAATTAAATGGGCAATTGTCTTCTTCTTAATTAATAGATCGGGGCAAAGCTTTTGCCCCCGTTTGCTGACCCGGATTACTCCTCTCCTGGTTGCAATATATATTAGTATGGTCTTTTTGTCGTGCTTCACCATCTTATTGTACAAATATGTCTGAACATTACATTGTATCCTGGTATTAAAAAAGCTTCAACGTCCATGCTATGAGAACAGAACAACCATGTACATGCTTGAAAAATTAATTTCCATGGAATATAGTTAGATGTGCTGAGAAGCTTCCAATTGCAACCAGTAAGTTAGATTAGATTCACATCTCTCGCGCTCTCTCTCTGCCATCTGAATCCAACACAATAGCTGACAGTAAAGCACTGGGTACCGAACATGTAGGGAATTTTGAAAGCCAAAACTTCTTCATCTGGATGCCTTAAGCTTGATCGGTTCCGTGTGAGATTAGCATCCTTCCCATGCATGAGAACAATCTTGCAAATATCCTTGTTTTTATAAATTTAGCATCCTTCCCATGCATGTTGCAAACAATTACCGTGTTCCAGCCCGCTCCGCTTAAACCTCATTCTTCGTCTTCGTCTTGACGTTACGACGATCGTGCCACATCGGTAGATATAACCCTCATTCGATGAGATGTATACTATAGTAATCCCAATGTGTGTGAAACGACATGTAAGACCGCATAGCGCAGTGGATTAGCGCGTCTGACTTCGGATCAGAAGGTCGTGGGTTCGACTCCCACTGTGGTCGAATTTCTTTTGTCCTTTTTTTTTTCTTTTCTTGCATTCATTTGTGACAACGAAATGTGCCACATCAAGTTGCCACTAATTTTGAGCTAGGAGGAAGGCACCGCGTAGTTCAGTTCCTGGTTGTACCAACATGGAAGTATTGAAGAACTACTCCCTCCGTTTTCAAATATAAGATGTTTTAGTTTTGTAAAAGAGTGTACCTAGACCCCTTAGTGTGTAGATTCACTTTAAAATTAGATGAATCTCATACTAAAATGGTCTAGATACTTTTCATTCACAAAGTTAAAACATCTTATATTTTAAAATGGAGGGAGTAGTACCAAGCTTTGAGCTGACACTTGCTCAGCGCACCACCACCAGGCACCAGTGGAGGATCGACACGTAGGTGCGGTGGAGTTCCTTAAGTAGCCAGCCAGCCAGCATGCCCAGAATGGATCGTGCCTATTTACACGAAACGAACAACAGACATGGAAGCACGCGTGCACAATAAACGCGTGCGTCAATCAGTATATTGGACTTCTGCTGAGCTCCAAAATGTGGCGTAAATATAGCCAAACATGGTAATCAGGCTAATGGTAAGATCTAATTTAGGGTCCCACGAAGTTGTGAGGTAAATTTACCACTTCTCCAACCCCATGTTGAAATTTCTGCTGGATTTTCATGTTGGATCCCGTCCGAAAGGACTATTCTGCCCTTGTGCACCGGAAATTAGTCTGCCCCCGGCTGGCTCCGGACATGCGCACCCGATCGAACCCACTGAACAGAGCAGGGTCGAGCGAGCCACATCGCATCTCCCCTGGCCCCTGCGCTTCCGCAAAACCCCATTTCCGTTGGTGCTCACTGCTCAGGGCTGGAGGTAGGAGGGCCGGCGAGGAAGGCAACCGCATCAGCGAGGTACGCTTTGCCCATCCCCACCCCTTTCGTCTCTCTGGCGTATTAAGCGCGATTGCGAATTGTGATCAGCAAATATGCTGTGAGCTGAGGAGGAGGAAAAGGAAACGGAGTAACGTGCAAATCCTCGATGAACTGTGCACGGTTTGGGGTTTCGTAATGCTAGTTCTTGAAAAGAAAAGGGGTTTTACTGGCCAAGAATTTCTGTCAAGTGTTTCTGTACTTCTCAGCTTGCTCTGTTTGGGGAGCTCTTGATCTCCCTTTTGCTTCTTTCCTGCCTGTATTTCTTCGGCTGAGATCCTTTGAAGAAACATGAGATTATCTTTGCTTTTGCTCCTCCTAATGTGCACAAATCTAATGGGATGCTGTGAGCCGGGGAGATGAAAAAGGAAATGGGCGAACTTGACATGTTTCCTGAGTTGTGTTCAGTTTGGGGTTTTGTAATGCAGAGTTCTTGGCTATGTTTATAAGAGGACCTTTACCGGAGCAAGACTTCAGTGAAGCGGTTTCCTCTCTTGTTTCCAATCTGCTTTGTTCGGGAAGTTCTTGATCTTCCCATTTCTTTTTGCCAGTAATTTATTGTGTTGGGGGGTCTACACTAGCTGGCTTTGAAGATCATCTTTCCTTTTCTTCTAACGTCAGCAGATGTAAGTTTTGAAAAATGTTCACAAATCTGAAGGGGTACTGTGAGCTGGGAGGAGGAAAGGAAAGGGGCGAACTTGCCATCTTTCATGAGTTGTGGTCTGTTTAAGGCGCAAGTTCTTGGCCTTCTTTATATGAGTTTTTTTTACTGACTGAGATTGGGGTTCTCTTTTTCTCTTTCATCTTATTTGTTATGGAGCCCTTGTTCTTCCTTTTCCATTTCTCTGGTTGAGATCTGCACTGACTGAAGATTATCATGTTCTTTTGTTTCTACTGCGCACACGCCATGTATGTCATGTTCTTAACACGAGTATACATATTAACGATTCATGGCATTGTGTGATTGATTTCGATTCCAGAGAATTCCATTGGGAGAGCTGGTCCAGGAGCTATGGGCAACTCGTGTGTTACCGGTCCCGGTAAGGGGTCTTTCTTTTGTGCTTATTTACTTGGCAACTTGATTAATAATTCGTTTGAGATGCTATACTATCTTGATCATTGTACATTGTTATATTGACGCAAGCATTGTTGTTTCTAGTGACCTTAAGGATTTCGTTTGAGCATCTTTTTGCATGTTACTTGAAAATAGTCTAGATCATTCATTTCGATAAGCAACATTCACACTGTTTCTTGTATGCACAAAAAACAGATGGAGAATTGAATTATTCTACTGCAAGATAATCCTAATGTAGTACTTACTATGCCATGTAAAAGCACATGTTCTGCCTTCTGTGTCACCTGCTTGTTTGGCCAGGTAACTATCATACAGACGCTACGGAATTCACAGTAACATATACTACTAGTACACTTTCTTCCATCAATCTGCCTCTGTCCAAGATCTCAAAATAATGTTTTGCCTCTGGTTCAAAGTCCCTGGGAAGAAGCTAGCAGAAACCTCAACCCATTTGCCGAGTAACTCTGTGGTTGATCACTCGATAAGTTTTGGGGCGATGTATTTTCTTTTCTTTTTATTTTATTTTAATATTTTGGTTGTGTACATCCTCGATTTCTCGATAGTTCTTGACATTGTATCATTCTAGAGGCCGTCTGTACTTGATATTAATATATTGTCCTTTATCATTTTAGAGGCCGGCTGTATTTGATATACAGATTTGTAGAACGAATCTGTATATAGTGCACATTAAATTTGTCGTTTCATGGTCAGAAGTTGAAATTCATCTGCTATTTCTTCTGATGGTGTTACTGATGCAAGAAATTGTTTTCGTTCCAGGACGGCCAAACCAGGGACAGAGCCAGAAAGGTATTTA
Organism: Avena insularis; assembly: GCA_023614405.1. Taxonomy (NCBI): domain Eukaryota; kingdom Viridiplantae; phylum Streptophyta; class Magnoliopsida; order Poales; family Poaceae; genus Avena; species Avena insularis. Next base: position 372,384,948 of record CM042689.1, read on the forward strand.
CCAGAAACTCATCGAGTCACCTTCTTCTGTAGCACAGACAACCCCGGAGGCGGTACAGACGATCTCCGAGCCACAGCAGACAACCTTCAAGTGGAGGATCGATGGTTTCTACTCCCTTGTTGATAAGGGTGAAGGATGGACCTACTCCAGGGTGTTTCAGATCAGGGGGCTTAACTGGTACAATTACCGTGCTACAATTTCATTTTTGCTATTCCTGACGGAAGCATGTCATGAACTAAATTCATTCACTTGTTTGTTGTCTCTTCCTTTCTCCGGACTTTGTTTCGCAGGTACTTAAAACTGAACCCAAGGGTTACAAAAAATGGAGACAAGGAAGAATATGTTTCTCTTAAGCTTGAGATGGCCCAACCATATGTAACATCCGGCACGGTTGTGGAGGCATCTTTCAAGTTCTTGATATATGACCAGTCATGTGGAAATAATCACCATGAAGAACATCAAGGTAAGTTTCTGAAAAACAAAGAAGGTTATCCATAGTGTAACTTACATCCTGTTTCAGAATACAAAAACAACCAGTTCTCCTGAAAAAAATGTTCTGTGCAGTGACCCACAATTTTCAGAGAACAAGCAAAACCTCTGGGACCTCATGCATGATCCCCCTCACGACGCTGAAGAAGTCCTCTATATTCCTGGTGAACAACTGCTGCGTCTTCGGTGTGGAGTTTATTAGAGTCGCTGCTGCTAAAAGTAATGATGTGGAGTTTATTAGAGTCGCTGGTGCTAAAAGTAATGATGTGTCGGAGACGCTGTTTGTTGAGAAGATTAATAAAACCTCCAGTGACCCCCAAGTCTACAACTGGAACATTGATGACTTCTTCTTGTTGAAGAACCCGAGCAACTCTCCAGAGTTTGAGCTTTGTGAACACAAATGGTAACATTACTGATAATGTTAATTCTTAATTAGTGGATTTTTCGTGTCGAAGAACCGGAGCATCTCTCCAGAATTATTAGCTTAATTCGCTTTTTTAGAAGCAGAAAAGAAGACTGCTTGAGTTTGGCCTTTTCTTATCTATGATGTAGTACTAAACTAGGTGATGCTCTCCAATTTCCAGGTTCATCATTATCTATCCGTCTGGATCCGAAAACAATGGGAACTACCTTTCCTTGTTCCTGGGCATGAAAGTGCCGGATACGCTCCACAAGAACTCCGGAAACCTGATAGAAGTTAGCATAAGCATCAAAAGTCAGGAAACTGCCAAGTACCGGAAATTATCAGGTTCGCCCCTTTAGCAGAAGGCTAAATAGATTATTATCATAACATTTCCTGATTGACACATTGTTTTCTCGTTAGGCCGGTGCCAGTTCTCAAAGAATTCATACAGATGGGGATTCGACAGGTTCATACCGTTGGAAGATTTCAAGGACCCGTCAAATGGTTACCTCGTGAAGACAAAGTGCTGCATCGAAGCTCAGGTTGCAGTCATTGGTTCCTCCGAGATGGAGTAGCTAGATTAATCGTCCTTGGCATATGCTCATGTGTGTGTCTCTGTATTTAGCTTGAATTGCTATTACGCCTCCGGATCTTTGTTAGGTTGGTTGTGCTGTACATACAAGAAGTCTAAAACTAATGGCATTGACATGTACGGAATATGATTATGTGTCTTAATGTGGGAGAAGATTTAGATAGAACTAAATGCTTAACGGGAGAGACTCACATAAATATGACGACAAGATTGTTGCCGAGATCTTAGACTTTTAGAGGTATATACTGGGTTTATTGTGCTCTCTCTTATTTACAGGAAGAAGCCAGGTAAAACAGAAGTCCTAATACTTTGAGACATAGTTTGGCGGTCAGAGCTGTTTTTTGGAGAAAACGTAAAAAGACTTTTGCATTTCATTGATTGGAAAGGTGGGGAGTTTATTTACATGCTCTCTAGGAGAGAAAAACAGCACGTCCTTATGAGTATACTCACTAAGGATGTGCACACACACACATGGGATGGATGGGAAGAGAGACTAAATGTTGTTTTTGTGACTGATGAGAACATTGATCATCTTTTCTTTAGATGTACTTTAGCTAGGTTCTTTGGGGAATTGTTATATGTACCTTTAATTAGTGCTCCTGAAAAAATTGAGGAGGTGGGGGTATGGATTTGGAGATTTCGTGGTAAAGGCCAATGATAGCGGCTCTAGTGGCAACATTGATTTGGACATATTTGGAAAACTAGAAATGATATGATTTTTGATACTCGAATTTATCCTAGAGATCCTTACAATATTGTGTGCAAGATGTCTTACTGGCTTACTTACTGGGCTCGTCTGCAAAGATCAAATGTATGTCAGTTTCAAAATACCGCAATGCAACTACTGTCTAAGGTATCATGGATGGGTGCCATGGAGGAAACGTCTGGGAGCGTGTTGAAGTTGAAGTGGGGGAGAAGCTGGTGCAGAAAAGTGAGGCCGGAAGTTGTTGCATTCTAATTGGATATAAATCCCACCTTTTTTGGATAAATTCCACCTCTTTCGAAGCTCAAGTTGCAGTCATTGGTTCCTCCGAGATGGAGTAGCTAGATTAATCGTCCTTGGCATATGCTCATATGTGCGTCTCTGTATTTAGCTTGAATTGCTATTACGCCTCCGGATCTTTGCTAGGTTGGTTGTGATTACCCCCTCCGTTTCATAATATAAGATGTTTTAGTTTTGTGAAACGAGTGTATCTAGACCAAATACAAAAAATCTAAAACTAATGACATTGACATGTATGATTATTAAGTAACAGTATAACTCAACCCAGCTAGGCATAGGCGGACCAACCGTCCCTAAGCCTGGACACGTGTCCAGGCTTCTGACCGGCTAACAAGCCTAATTTGATGGCAATTTGATAAAAAATAGTGCCACTAGCCTTAAAATACACTATTTGCCCAGGAATAATTCCTGGATCTGCCACTGCACCTAGGCCTTACCACAGCGATTTCATTTTCCTAACCGTTCGATACGGCATTCAACGCTTCCGATCTGTTTGCCCTCCCTGCGTGCGTTGCTGAATTTCACCGTGTCCCGGAGCGAGTCCCGCCTGGCTAAGGGCAGCTACTCTGGAAATCAACCTAGGTGGCTTTTGGTGAACTGGGCTGAATTACCGAACACTATGGGCCGTATCGGGAAGACCGAAACAGGAGGAGCAAGGAACCAAGGAGGCGACGGCAATGACTCGAGGTGTGACAGAGGATGCGCCGACACAACGATTCCATGGCGATGGTGGCTGCTCGCTAGCGCTCCTTCCACCAGTTTGGCTTTCCCCAATTCTCCTCGCTGCCAGATCGAGAGGTGGACGTGAGATACGGCCACAGGTGTAGACGAATATGGTGAGGCGAGTGGGCGCCGTGTGCTATTTGGTGATGGCGGACTGTTCATCTGCTCTCCCTTCTCACAGACATGGATCCTCTCTCTGGAGGTGCAGCGGCGCGACGCCTACCACCTCTTGGCGATGGCCCGTACCTGCAGGCTGCCGCATCAAGGGATTAGTTGGCGAGGGGTACACCATGCCTCTAAGGGCCTCGCTTGTCCAGCACGACGGCGATACCTCCACATCCACATTTCTGCTAGTGGGGAAGTCTTATCTCCAGCATGTAGGATAGTTGCATATACATGAGTTTGTGTACCTTGATTTTTCTAATTGATCCTAAGAATTTCATGGAAGCAGGAACTGCAAATGCTATGCCATGGTCAATTAACTACTGATGCCTCAACCTTAGCAACTTGAGTTTATTGTTGAAATCTGTGTTAATTTTGCCATGTTAAATGTTATAAAGGTGGAGCTAATGTAGGTTTATAATGAGTTATATTGCAATATAAACAAATTGCTTCCAAGGGTACCACAATCTATATTCAGAATTTCACATTAATCTGACGATTCCTAAAAAATGGACGGGATAGTATCAAAATAGGGATTCTGATCTTTCATTTTTAATGTAGGTTCAAAAGCAGGGTAATATAATTTTGCTTACGGTTGCATGAGATGGAACTGCAAACAGATAAGTCATATCTTCATATATAAAAGCTTTGTTCTCTATTGAGCTCTCAATTACTTCAATTGGTTTATCTTCCACGAAAAAAATACTTAGGTTTCATTGAAAATATGGTGTTGATCCCATTAACTTGAGTGTGTCATTTTCGCATGCAAAAAAAAAAAACTTGAGTGTGTCATTGTCTGCTGCACAAACATGAACTGGATGCAGATCAGCAGCCTGTTGCTTCTAGAGGAAATATTTTCTTCTTTATATATTCCTCACGATTAATCTCTCTGGACTGGACCTGGCACAGTAGTACATAATGTGCCACTGTTCCTACAAAGTATTTTGTACTTGACTGGCTTTTGCCATGTGCCGTATGTTATCAATTTCACTTTCTTTTAATTACTTATAGTACGTCATTGCAGTATAACAAGTTTGTTTGTTCTGTTGAGCCGAAGTTATTTAACTTGATTGTGATGTAATGAGCGTACAAGATATCTCCTTTTTTTGACAATCAGGCTTTGCATCAGTGGAGAGACTGTTTAGCGCATTGACAAGATGTATTGTCAAAAAAGGTTTTGATGGAGAGGATCACATATTTCGTTGGAATTTATACATGTTAGTTGTTTTCCACTTACAAATTGAAGGTATACACTAGCTTAATTGTGGCTCTTTTCATAACATAGTTCACATATAAGCTATATTACTGCTAACTGCTCTAAATATTCCGCTCAGCTTTGTGACAATGAACGCAGCAGGTGTAGGTAAGGGACAATATCATTAGCTAAGTGCTATAAACATCCCCTATGTTGTGACGGTACATGCTCTATGCATGCACCTCAATTTGATCCCTTAACTCTGAAACGTCATATTACAGTCCTAGGGCCGCATCTTCCATATTGTTACTTTAATAGCTACAATTTGACACAGGATGAAGATTTTTGATGAAACAAAATATTCAAGTTGATCCTTGTGAGTTTTGATATATTTTGTTGCTACTTCGTCCTTTCCAAATTAAAGGTGTATCTAGACACGTTTTAAACATGCGTATCTAGAAAAAGTTGTGTCAATTACTTTCGAGCGGAAGAAGTATTAGACAAGGGGAGATAACTCATTTGTTAATTGAGTTATATATAAATGATTACATCAGTCCGAAGCCTATTTTAGCTTGGAGTGGTTCTCATTGCCATGACAAACCTTTAGATCATACTTTCTACCATTGTTATGACAAATGTGACTTGATTCATAAGTCATATCGGTTTACTTTAGCATCTTCGGTTTCATAGTGTTCTATTTTTGGGCGTGTGAGATTTTGTTGATAAGATACTGCGGAATTTTGATGTAATTTGTGTAGTTTAAGCACCCAAATTAATTAGTTTTTGAGAGAACAATTGGAAGCATTGTTCTATTTTTGGGCGTGCGAGATTTTGTTTCCACTCTTTTCCATATTTCAGTTGTAATGAAAAATATGTCCCATCTCCATTACTCATGGATAGTTTTTTTGCTGTTCATAAAAATTTGCTTTCCTTATTCACTTGTCTTTCACCCCCTTCATGTACCTAGCTATAATTTTTTTAGTGTGTGCATCATCTAGATTCAGAGTCCGTGAGACAACAATAGTACTCTTCTATTTCGAAACATGTCCTAAAGAATTGTAATTCAAACTGATATTGACTTAAGTTTTTCATATTCTATCCTTATCCAATATACATCTATTTTATCTTCCAAAGAGGGACGGGCGCGGCAACGCATGCTTTAATGGTCTAGTGTGTCTTAATGTGGGAGAAGGTTTAGATAGAACTAAATGCTTAATGGGAGAGAATCACATAAATATAACGACAAGATAGCCAGTGCATTGTTGCCGAGATCATTGACTTTTAGAGGTATACCGGGTTGGGAAGGAAAGAAAGTTGACATGGGTAGTGTAATATCTACAACATGGTCAAGATTATTGTGTTCTCTCTTATTTCCATGAAGAAGCCAGATAAAATAGAAGTCCTAATACTCCGAGAAAATGTAAGAAGACTTCTGCATTTCATTGATTGAAAAAGTAGATATTTTATTTACATGCTCTCTAGGGAGAAAAGACAGCACATCCATAGGAGTAGATTCATAGGGGATGGAAGGGGAGAGAGAATAAATATTGGTTTTGTGACTATGACGAGACATCGATCATCTTTCTTTAGATGTACTTTAGCTAGGTTCCTTTGGGGTATTGTCAGATGTACCTTTAATCTGTGTAGTGTTTCTGAAATAATTGAGGAGGTGGGGTCATGAATTTGGAGATTTCGTGGTAAAGGCCAATGATAGCGGCTGTAGTGGCAACGCTGATTGGGACATATTTGGAAAACTAGAAATGATATGGTTTTTGATAGAATTTATGCTAGAGATCCTTGTAGTATTGTGTGAAAGATGTCCTACTGGCTTACTTACTAGGCTCGTCCACATGGATCAAACGTATGTCAGTTTCAAAGTACTGCATGCGCAACTAATGTCTAAGGTGGTGATGGAAGTGTTTGACAGCAATCATTGATGGGTGCAGTGGAGGAAATGTCTAGGAGTGTGTTGAAGCTGAAGTGGGGGAGAAGCTGGTGCAGAAAGTGAGGCTGGAAGTTGTTGCATTCTGATTGGATAAATCCCACCTCTTTTGAAGGGTATTTTCATTCTTATGACTATCAAATTGGCAGGGCTCAAAGCGTATTTGCTCGTGGAAGTAGTCAAATACCCTCTTGCTATATGTGGTTCCTTTTTGCTCAGCACCACAAATAGGATCTTGTCAAATGGTGTCTCTTGATCAATATTAAACCCCTCTTGTCTAGTGAGCCCATTGTCAAACAATGGCTCTTGATCAGTATTAAACCCAACTTGTTGACCCTTGCGGGCACCTTATTTCTCACCCATATCCTTACCCTCATTGATCATGTTTGTAATGATACAATCCTCATCATAGTAAGTCTATGCACAACTTAATATGTTCACATGCGATTTAACAAACAAACCAACATAGAGATAAGTTTGTAAACATAATTGGCTGGCCGGTGTTGGGGCCGACATTTCCTTGGACAAGTTGCATGCATCCGGGAGGTTGCTAGAGAGGGGAATACCCAGGGTGTCTTGCTTTTGCATCACTGGTGAGTGGACGACCACATGTTTGGCATTGAGATCAAGGGGCGGCATGATGGGACACTTGACACGGACTCATCGGCCCCCTACGATGTGTCACGAGATGAGGTGGAGAACCGAGATGGTGGATGGGAATTTTAGGGTAGGTACTCGTACATCTGCGACGACGAAGAGAGGACAAGCAAGTCAGGAAGTCAAGGTGGGCGGTTCATGGATGTGACCAAACTCACCGTCGTGGTGGTTTCGTTGGCCATGGCTTGGGACAATACTTGCTCCTTAAGAACGAGGAGGGCCTACTGCACGACTTGGGCAACAATTGCATCGGGAGTGGCGCAAGCCTAAATGTTAGTGGTGTTTTGCACGACCAGAGCTTGGGCCACGGAGGCTACCATGGAGGCCTCATAAATCTTTTGTTTATCCCTCTAGCTTACCCACTTTTTAGTCTCCAAAGCTGCATGAATAGTGGATTCATGCAACTGAACTCTCAGAATTCATACTGAAGATCTTGACAACCGGTGTTTGACGAGGGTTTAACTCATCAATGCCCATTGTTATGGACTTGGGTTTTGGAGAAGGAGGGAGCACTGGAAGCATCAATCGACTAGCAAACAAGCACACAGGGACACAAGGTTTACCCAGGTTCAGGCCTCGTAGAGGTCCCTACTCCTGCTTGTCTGCTCTTGGAATCATCGGAGGAATCGAAGATTACAGGGGTGCGCAGATGCAATCTGGCGAGAGTTGTGGAAACTAGGGTTGTGTGTCCTCCTCGCCGCCCCCTCCTAGCCTTTATATAGATAGGTCAGGTCTCGGGTAGCAGGTCGAGTCGGTTACAAATTAGGGGTTTCCCTTTAAACTTTCTATCTTTAAACTTCTTCTTGTCTCGCAAGTCATCGAGAGTCCGTGGGCCACTCGAAGTCTTCATCGGGCCGTGGCAACACCATGGGATTCCACCGTATCTGGACCGTATATACCAAACTCGAGTAACTGCAGGGTACACCCATGTCAGTAGCCCCCGAGTGTCCAGTGGAATCGTAGATTCGACTGGGGACTTTATGAAGCCTTTCGAGTGCATGACTGAGTATTTTTTTGAGTGTTCTGTCTATATCATAGGGATTGTTGATATGCGTGCCTGATTTAACCGATGCATCGGTATTAGTTAACTGCCTTAGGGCAAAACAACACAATCTACTTGAACTCGAGTCCCCGGACTCGAATTCGGAAAAATGCTGGTGTAGTTCGACTGCCGCGGAGGTCTTACAGGAGTCGAATTCCAGTATAAGGGTGTGAGCACTCGACGCGTCTGTCAAGGCATGTTCATCGTACCTGTAGGCATGGATATATTTCTGGTAGTGTGCAGCAAATGCGTTGCCAGGCCTTATTCAGGTCTTATCTTCATGCTGCAAGCGTGACATCCGAATTTTTTGTCATCGCGGAGATGATTCGGGTGACCCAGGAGACGCAGTCTCTTTGTAGGGGAAAATATGGGGCGGTGTCGCCATAGACTTCGAGTGTGGATGTTATCAACACACAGTATGATGTACAAATAATCATAGGGTGCGCGACCAGCGCTCCCTATGAGAGTAGCCCCTGAGTGCCTGGTTGAGTCGAAGACTCAGGCAGGGACTAAAGAACTTTCGCGACTGCTGTCATCTTTTCTTTGCTTGTTTCAGTCGAATTTGTTTCCAGCGCTCCCTATGGGAGTAACCCATGATCCATCGCTGAATCATAGATTCGAGTGGTTGGGTAAGCTTTGAATGTCCATATTCCTGCATAAAAACAAAAATCGTAGGGTGCACAACCAACGCTCCCTATGGGAGTAGCCTCCGAGTGCTTGGTGGAGTCGAAGACTCGAGCAAGGACTTAAGTAGTCGAAGTCTTCTAGTGCTCAATTTGATGACATCAGTGCTGACGATGTAATGACCTCAGTTGCCCGCGTGAGCGGCTTTGACGGGACGTGACGAGCGGTGGGTCCCATTTTTTGACCCTGACTTGACCGAGCGTGCGTAATCTTTCGTTTTAACTGCGCCTCCTTGATTTCCGCACATAATGGAGGTAGTGGGGGACAATTCGTTTTTTAGCCTCTCCACTTGTCGATCGCGATGTGCGCCATGCATCCAATAGGGTTTCTGCTGGCCGTTGGATTGCATCCGCAAGGGGGTTAAGTAGCAGCGCAGCCGTGATAATTTCCCATCTGCTCTTTCTCTGCTTGTGCCTCCATCTCCATTGCTGCTGCTCTCTGCTTCCTAGAGTTCGTCCCCTTCGCAGTGCTGGACCAACTCCACGTGTTTCCAAGCTATTTTCTCCGCTCGCACCGCCATCGCAAGATGGGGAAGAAGAAAGGAGGCACCGCCGCTGAGTCCGCCACCGCCATTGTCGCTGCCAAGAAGGGCGGCTCCGCCGCTGTGTGCACCAGCACCGTCGGCGCTGGGAAGAAGAAGGGCGCGGGTACCCGCGTCACCAATGGTGCGTGGCACGCGTCCATCATCAAATCATCCGAGCTCCGTCTTCTTCGTCAAGATGGAGTTCTGTCTCCCGTGGTCGGTGACTCGCGAGTGCCAGGTGGCGAGGTAACTCCTTGTCCTCCTGCTGGTTTCCGGGTGATGTTCCTAGCATTCATCATCCGTGCTCTGTCTCTTCCCTTGCATCCTTTCTTCAGGGGCCTCCTTTGCTTCTATGGGCTCCAGCTGCATCAGCTGTCCCCAAACTCTATTCTCCACATCGCCTGCTATATTACACTTTGCGAGTGCTGACTCGGAGTCGAGCCACACTTTGGTCTCTTCAAACGGCTTTTCAAGCTGAAGCGTCAGTCGGCATCTGGTTCCATAGTCTATGACGTAGGAGGCTGCGGGATCCATGTCGACTCCTCTGTCACATACTTCGATATCAAGCTCATGGCATCCGTCCAAGGGTGGAGGGACAAGTGGTTCTACATCCACGACCAGAAGGCTGACGGAGAGCACTACGGACTTGCGCCCTTCGATCCCGCGACGCCGTGCAGGAGGAGGCGTTCTTGAAAGAACGTGGTGATGCCTGGCGAGTCTGAGGAGACAGAAGTGCTGTATGAGCGCGTCTACGACCTCGAGAATCACATGGGCAAAGAAGAGGGAGGCTGTGCCCTCATTCGTACATGGTTGCGCCGTCGCATCCAGCCTCTACAAGCCAGAATCCACCCCATGTTCCAATGGGCTGGTGCGGACGATGTCACTCGCGTATCTGCCGATGACATTTCCGTGGGTGAAGTAGATAAGAGGGTGCGACTGTTGACCAAGTACACCACCAAGGATATCCTCCCCAGTGAACCAGTCGTGCATCCATTTGACGCCTCTAACCCTCGTCCTGAGGTATGATTGTGCTACGAAGTAGCTTTATTTGTCAAGTGCTTCTGATTTTCTTGACGTGTGCTGACTTGTTTTCTGTATGCAGGATTGGAAGGTGTCTCCTAGTTTGCCCCCTATTCCTGAGGGGGTTATTCCTCGTGAAGTAGATGAAGAGGACGAGTCGGAATCAACCGTCCCACTTGAAGAGGAGGAGGAAGCCCCTGAGTCCAGTAGTCCGGACACTCGCAAGCGTTCGCACAACAAAGATTCGGATGTGTCGCCTGCTTCGACTCCAGAAGGCCCAACTATTGGTGCGGAGTCGCCGATTCCTGCTGTTCCTGTGAGCTCCATGGCGCCATCTGCTTGCAAGAAGATGCGGCTGTTGAAGGAGTCATCAGAGTCGGAGGACCAAACCTTCGATTTTGATAAATTTGACTGGTAAGTCTACAATTCTCATCTTGGTTCCTTTTGGAGTTGCATTTCCTGATGCTGGTTTTTGTTCTGTAGTCAACCAACGTCGTCGTCTTCTGGCGACGTCCAATTTTTGAAGGAATCTAGAGTCGCGGACTCCAAGGCCAAGGAAGTGGCCGAGTGATCTTCTTCTCCTCCATTGGCAGCCCACTCCGGGCACAATTCATCGAGTTCTCCACACGCTGTGGAGCACCAGATGGTTGTCCGGACGACTGCGTGGCAATCGACTTCGGAGTCTCTAGAGGAGCACGTATGTGTGATGTTGCTTTTTGCAGTCGAATTAGTCGTCCATGCTATCTGCTGATCCTTTTATTTTTCTTCTGTGGTAGCTTATTGTGAAGGAAGCTGCTCGTCTGGAGGAGCAGGTACTTGCAATTGGTCGACAACACGCATTGCTGGACAATCACCATCGGGTGGTTGAAAGTTAGTATTTTTTGCTTCTTCTTCTTTGTCCTTGTGATATTGTTATATATTTGACCGACGATCCATCTTGTATTTTTGCAGCTAAGCATAACGAACTTCTTCGTGAAGCTACTTCTCTTGAAAAGACGCTCGCCGCAACGGTGAAGAGTCGCGATGAGGCAGTCGCTGCGCTTGATGAATCGCGGAAACACGAAGAGGATTTGCGCACCTCCATCGCTGCGAGGGAGAAGTTGTTCGAAGAACAACTCTTCTCGATTGCCAAGTCTCTTTCAGGTTTTTTTTGGGTCTTGATTGCTTCTTTCTTCGATGTCTTGCTATTTGTGTTAACGCTTTGCTCTGTGTAGATGCTGGCGGTTTGAGCTTTGATGCCCAAGCGCTTCATCGCGATGATGCCTTGGAAGGCGCTGTCGCGGCAGTCGAAGACCGCAGCGCTTCCATTTAGGGAACGCTGATCAAAGCTAAGGGTGTGCTCAGTCGCATCCGCGAGGAGCTGGCACCCAAGGCTTAGCTGATTGAGAACTTGGATGACCTGGTGGAGTCCCTAGCTGGAGGTATCCCCTCGGACTTCAGGAAATCACACCATGCGGTCGGCACCTCCATGGCACTCGCCATGGTGCAAGCCCATTGAGTGGAGATGGATCCAGCCGCGGTCTCCAAGGCGATGCCCATCGGCGCAGATGGTCAACAGGTAGTTTTTGCTCCCTTTGCAACTGTCTGCGGCAAGTACGGGCCGCAACTCATCAACATAGTCGCCAATTATTCTGAGGAGCTGCAGCGAGCCAAGAAGGCCGCGAAGGCTGTGGCGTTAGGGGCAGGCGGGAAGTCTGTGGCGTCTGATACTGCCACAAACTCGATGAGGCCCCCGAAGCCGAAGTCCAAGTCGAAGAAGCAAGCTGCTCCTCAGTAGTTATATTTGTAATAGTTAATAGATCGACTCCTTTTGTTGAAAACATGCCGCTGGCTGAGTGTCTCTATTGATATTTTTGCTATGTTTGAATGCACTTGAGTTTTTGTCCATGTGTTGCTTGGTCCCTTATTTTCTCTTGCTTGGCTTGTGATAGGGTACATCCAGTGGTCCTTCGAGTGAGCCTCGGGATCCGCCATCCGCTTGTGATACCTTAGTGCAGTCACACTCAAGGGTGGATGAGCTGTCCTTGCTTTCGCGACTGCGCGATCATGTTAAGCAACTGGAACATGAATTGCCCGTCCTCCGCGGTAACGCGGATGTATGGAAGTCGAGGGCGGAGAAGGCCACCGCCCGAGAGCAATATCTACTAGAGGAGGTGGCACAACTGGGTGATCAGTTCAAGTGTTAGCTTTCTGCCCCCTTATCTTATCTTGTAGTCAGCCGCGGTAGTTCATTGTCTTCATACTTTTACCTCTTGCTTGGTATAGTTGTCAGCGCACGTCATCCGCAGGATGAAAAAGACAGGATCGCCATTCGTATGAATGACCTAACCCAGGAACAGCTTCAGGCAAGTGGGTACTTCTAGGTGGATCATGATCGCGCAATCGCACTTGCGACCCTGCAGGATTGTGCCTCGCGAGTGCTCCACTTTCTAAAGAAATCGCAGTCGTGCCTGAGAAATATCTACCAAACGATGTTTCTACTGGACGCCATCCCTTCGAGCTTGTTGGCTCTCCTGGCTATGTTTCAGGATTTGAGTGCAGTTCACGAGGGTGTGCGGCAACAGTTAGTGGCTGGTGCCAAGGCTGCATTGTCGCTGGTGCGACTGCATAGGCCTGATGTGGATATTGCAGCTGTTGCTGCTGGTCCACCGAATCCACCGGCAGGTTCGACCTAGAATATGGTTCCTCATTACTAGGCGGTGGATCGCCCAGCGGAGGAAATTTTCGACTTCTTCGAGGAACATACAAATGTTCTTCTGTTGCAACAGTAGTTTAACTTGTATCCTTCACATAAATGTACCAGTGTTGTAAAGTTCGTATATGTATACTGTATATAATTGATTGATATTGATATGTAAAGAGCTTGCTAGCTCGTATGTTTTGCGACTGTATTTGTACTCTCCAGTTCCTTTTTGTTAGCCTGACTTATTTTATCTCAGCGCCTTGACAACGTGCCAGGTGCGTTGCAACTGGGTTGGTGTACCAAGGGTTCGATTGTTGTTGTGTCAGCTACTCGGGATACTACGTATTGTTCGTAGAACCAAGGTGTAAAGGGTGACGTAGCCCCCGAGTGATATAATTGCTAGAAAAACAAGAGTTTCGGCGCACTTAGCTTTATTTATTCACAGAATCAGTACGAGGTACAATGTGTGGCTGAGTAGCCTGGTTGAATAGCCTTATTTACAATGTAAGAAAAAAAAGGACGACTAAGGGTAGAAGCACCGCAGCTGCGCGATGTTCTAGGGGTTGGAGTATGCGACTCATATCTCGAAATCTTTGAGGCGATATGCGCCCCGTAGGATTACTTCTGTAATCACGTATGGTCCTTCCCAAGGGGACTTAAGCTTGAGGTGTCCTTGCTGCTTCAGTCGCAGGACCAGGTCTCCTTCGACGAAGGATCTGGGGCGTAGCCTTCTGCTGTGGTAGTTGTGCAGGTTCTACTGGTAGATTGTCGATCTTTCTGCTGCAATGTCCCGTGCCTTGTCAAGGAGATCAACAGAGTCTTCGAGTGCAAGAGTTGAATCCTGCTCGCTGTAAGAGACCACTCGTGGTGCTTTGTAGCGTACTTCTGTGGGTAGTACCGCTTCAGCACCATGCACCATGAAGAACGGAGTGTATCCCGTGGCACTGTTTGGAGTTGTGCGTATGCTTCAGAGTACGGATTGCAGCTCGTCTGGCCAACATCTGGCGGCTTGTTCGAGTGGCCAAAGGAGTCTCTTCTTGATTCCGCCGTAGACGAGACCGTTGGCCTTTTCGACTTGACCGTTGGTCTATGGATGTGCTACGGAGGCATAGCTTATGTTGATTCCCAGGTTTTCACAGAAACCCTGAAACTCCTTAGAGGTGAAGTTTGTTCCATTGTCCGTGATGATGCTGTGTGGCACTCCGAAGCGATAGACAATGGACTCGAAGAACTTGACGACACTGGCTCCTAACTGGTTTGTCACTAGCATGGCCTCTACCCACTTGGTGAATTTGTTGACTGCGACCAAGAGGTAGACGTAACCTCCTCGTGAGGACTTTGGGAGCTTGCCGACCATGTCGAGTCCCCATTGCACGAAGGGCCAAGCCAATGGTATTGGCCGGAGTTCCGCGCCAGGTGCGTGCGGTTTGTCCGCAAATCGCTGACAAGCGTTGCATCTCTGGACTATGTCCTTGGCGTCACGCATGGCCGTGGGCCAGTAAGATCCAGCTCGTAGAGCTTTGGCAACGAGGGCACGACTGCCGGCATGGTGTCTGCAAGTCCCTTTATGTATGTCGAGGAGGACGACCCTTCCATCCGCGTTGGAGACGCACCGTTGGAGTACTCCTGTGATGCTGCGCTTGTATAGTTCGCCGTTGATGACGGCGAATGCCTTGGATCACCGTGCGATGTGTCACGCGTCAGTCGGGTCGTCAGGCAGCCTCTTGCTGAGAAGATATGTGATGTAGGGTTGAGTCCAAGATGGTTCGATCATCATGACCCCCATTGGTCCCTCGAGTCCTGTGTCAAGCTCCAGATTGTCGAGTGCCATTGGCTCATTGGGTGGCATAGCCCCTGAGTCCGTTGTTGCGCTTGTTTTCTTCTCCGTGGCCTTTGGCTTGATGGAGCATTTGCAGATACGCTCGAGAAATACCCCATGTGATATGGGGGAGTAGGTGGAGCCAATGTTGGCGAGTGCGTCCACCTCTTCATTGATTTCGCGGCCTATGTGCCGCAGCTCGCAGCCGTCGAAGTCCCCTTCGAGTGTCTTAGAGGTTGCGGTAGGCGATCATATTTTTGTTTAGCGCATCGCACTCGTGCATTGTCTGGTTGGCAACCAGCATGGAGTTGCCGTAGATGATGAGCCTCTTGGCGCCGCAGGCCTTTGCCATCCGCATCCCGTGCAATAGGGCCTCGTATTCAGCTTCATTGTTGGAGGCGGTGAACTGCATTTGCAGAATGTATTTCAACTTATCTACTTGGGGCAATGTCAATATGACACCCGTGCCAGCTCCATCCTGACGCTTGGATCCGTCGAAGTGCATCATCCAGAGGTAAGACATATCTGGTTTTTCGGGGAGCTGGTTCTCCATCCAGTGTACAAGGAAATCAGGGAGGACTTGCGACTTGATCGTGTTGCGCTTCTCGTATGTAATGTCTCGTGGAGACAACTCGATTCCCCAAAGCGCGACTCATCCGGTGGCGTCGGGGTTGTTGAGAATATGTCCAAGTGGGGCGTCATTGACCACTATGATTGGGTGCTCCTAGAAGTAGTGGTGCAGTCTCCTGGCTGTCATGAAGACGCCATATGCCAATTTCTGGTAGTGCGGGTACCGCTGCTTTGTTGGCATGAGCACCTCGCTAAGGTAGTAGATTGGGCGCTGCACCCCATGGATTTTGTTTTCTTCGGCTCGTTCCACCACGAGTACTGTGATGACCACCTGGTTGGTGGCGGAGATATATAGCCGCAATGGTTCTCTTTCTCATGGGGTCACCAGTACTAGTGAGGTAGATAGTAGACGCTTGAGGTCTTCGAATGCTTCCTGCGCCTCATCAGTCCACTCAAACTTGTCGGTTTTGCGGAGAGGTTGGTAGAAGGGCAGTGCCTTTTCGCCCATTCGACTGATAAATCGACTAAGCACCGCGATTCGCCCAGCCAGCTGTTGGATGCCTCTTATATTCTTCGGCTTCTCCATGGCCAGTATGGCTTTTATTTTCTTCAGATTCGCCTCAATCCCCCTCGCGGAGATGAGATACCCGAGTAACTGCCCAGATGGTACGCCGAAGGCGCACTTGTCCGGATTGAGCTTGATCCGGTAGCGGTCGAGGTTGGTGAAGGTTTCGTATAAATCGTCGATTAGCGAGGCTTCCTCCTTTGTTTTGATGACGATGTCGTCGACGTAGACTTGGATGTTGCGACCAAGTTGATCCTTGAGGCAAGCCTGCATGCACCGTTGATAGGTGGCTCCTGCGTTTTTAACCCCGAAGGGCATTGTGTTGTAGCAGAACACACTGAAAGGCGTTGTAAACGCTGTTTTCTCTTGATCTTCCTCCTTCATTCGAATCTGATTATAGCCTAAGTAGGCGTCGAGGAAGCAGAGGCGCTCACATCCCGTGGTGGAGTCGATGATTTGGTCGATTCGCGGAAGCGGGAAGTGATCCTTTAGGCAGTGCTTGTTCAGGGAGCTAAAGTCCATACACATCCGTAGGATATCCATGTCTTTTTTAGGTACCAGCATCATGTTGGCGAGCCAAGTGCTCTCCCTGATCTCGCGTATGAACTTGGCATCGAGGAGTCTGTTGATCTCCATTCTAACCGCATTTGCCCTTGGTTCTGACAACCACCGAATTGTCTGTTTGACTGGCCTTGCGCTTGGGTTGGCGTTGAGTGCGTGCTCGGTGAATTCCCTGGGAACCCCTAGCATGTCTGTTGGACACCAGGCAAATATTTCCTAGTGCTCACGGAGGAATTCGACGAGCGCGAGTTCCTATGCGGAACTCAAGTTGTTGGCGATGAGGGCCGTCCTTGTTGGGTCCGATGGGTGGACCTAGACTTTCTTCATGTGCACCGACGAGTCGAAGGACAGGTCGGGTGAACTTGGCCGGCTTAGGGGAGGCAGACTGTTGTCTGTCGACTCCTTCAATCTTGCGATCTCCTCCTGCATATCGAAGGACTAGGAGATTCTGTTGAATTCCCTCTCGCAGCTGTCAGACCTTTTGAAGCTTCCGTTGATTGTGATGATGCCGTTTGGACCTGGCATTTTCATCTGTAGGTAGGCGTAGTGCAGAACTGCCATGAACCTAGCGAACGCGACACGTCGGAGGATGCAGTGGTACTGTGAGGGCCAGTCGACAACTTCGAAGTTGATGCGTTCGTGTCGAAAGTTTTGCGGCGTGCCGAAGATGACGTCGAGGTTGATTTTACCCAGGGGTATATGCCCTTCCCTGGGACGATGCCGTGAAACGTCGTGTCCGAGACTTCTAGACACGTTAGAGGGATCCTCATTGCTCGCAAGGTACTTGTGAACATGAGGTTAATGCTGCTTCCACCATCCATGAAGACGGGACTCATGTCGAAGCCTCCAATCTGTGCCTCGAGTATGAGGGGACAGTGGCTTGGACGAGGGACTTGGCGTGGGTGGTCACGTTTGTCGAAGGTGATGCAGGAGTCGCTTCCATTGAGGTACTCAGTGGTGGATGGCGGAGAGTTTGTTGCCAAGTTGACTTGGCGAGTGATGGCCTTCTGTACTCAATTTGAGGGGGCCCTTTTTGGATCATCATGTTGCCCATGGCCCATGGGTATGGCTCGCCGACTTGATTCTAGACCGGTGCGACCACGGGTGGTGGTACTCCAGGTGGTGGTGGAGGAGATCCATGTGCTACGGCGCCTAGGGCGACTCCGTAGCCCCTGTTGACCGCGTCGTGATTCATCTGAGCCAGGCCCTCATGGAGTTTGTGAAACTCGCGACAGTCCTTGAGAAGGTGGCTGGATTCTTTCTTGCCGTCGTTCTTGTCGATGTACAGTGCACATTGCACGGCCCAGATAGTTTGTCTTCAATTGTTGTTGCGTGTGCCTCTTCGCGGGTGCGGCGTTGCCATACCTGCGTGGTTTTCCCGGAGTCGCGGTATCCACCACTGCGGTAGCCGCTGTTTTGGTTGTCATCGCGTTTGTTGGCGTAGCCTGCTGCGACCATATTGACGTCATCGTGGTCATCGTAAACACGCATTCACCGCTTGCCTCGACGGTCGCGTCTATGCCCGAGGTCGTCGTCGTCGTCAGAGTAGGTGTGGGTTTTTACCGAATCCTCTCCATCAGCCCACCGATTTGCAATTTCCATCAGGTGGTCGATTGTTTTGGGCTTCGAGCGGCCCAGCTCCTCCCTGATCTCTATGCAGCGAACGCCGCCGTTGAATGCGTCGATTGCGCGATCCTCCAAGATATTTTTCGCGGAGTTCTTGATGATGGACCACCTCTGGATGTATGAGCGTAGCGATTCGCCCGACCTTTTGTAAGTGCCCTTGAAGTTGCGCACAAAGCTATAGACCAGCTCTTCCAGCTGCAAATGGATCCGCGCGGGAGGTTGTTGAGCCATGCTCGTGCGGCACCCTGCAGCTGTAGCTGCAGGCATTGCATGGCCGTACTTCGACTCCCGCCGTGGAGCCTGACGGAGGAGATGTGGTCCTCCAACCAGATTTTCGGGTCCTGCAGGTCGTCAAATTTTGGGTTCTCCGATGGGAGCTTGAACCCCTTGGGCATTCGCTTCTGCCTGATAGCCCTGCTGAAGCATCTAGCACCACAGAGATCCACATCTTCGTCCTCTGAGTCAGTTGAGCGGGCGCGTCGTGCCCTTGACTTGTCGATTTTGCGCTGCGTGAGGTCATCGCGCGCATCGTAGTCGTGGTCGTGTCGCTGTGAGCGGCAACGTCGAGATAGGTCGTGGCTGTCGTCGCTGGATGAGGGTGAGTAATAGCGTTTTGCCATAGCCTTGCTTTTCTTCGGCTCCGGCGTTGGTTCTTTGTCGAGAGCAGCCTCTATTAACCCCAAGCCCGTGATCGTAGATCGGTGCATGGCGGCTCGGGGATCTCCAGCCGGCGGCTGGTTGTTGAGGAGGTACATGGTGGCCGCTGTCACCGCAGCTTGCGGCGTCTTTGGGACCACGTTGCCCCGTGTGTCGATTGTCATAGAGCTGAAGTCGAGGACTTTTGCAGCTTCTATGCGCTCCTGCTCAGTGAGGTGGGCCATTCGAGATCGCCTCTTGTTGGCCACATACTCGTTGCCCTTGGAGGAGGATCCTCCATGGGAGGAGAGCCCAGCCCGTCGAAGACTTGACTCGTCCGTAGCCTTTTTACGTGCTTCGAGTTGCGCAATCGTTTGTAATTGGTGTCTGTACTCCTCCTTTAGTAGCCAATGATAGCCCATCAGCAGATCTTGCAGTGTGCCGGGGGCAGAGGATTGCCTTGCAGGGCTTCTCGGCAACGAGCCCACTCGAGATTGTTGAGCTTGATCACGACACATTTGCCAGTGTGTTCGTTCACCATGGTTGGAGGTTCGACTGCTCCTCCATTGTTGACGGGCGTGCCATTTCCACCGTTGGTGGGGTCGCCATTGGGTTGTCCGCCGTTAGGTATGCCACCGTTGGGTGGATCAGGGCCGTTTCCACCGTTTTCGCGATTGGCGCTGGTTTTGCTGGTGTTGATGACGACGCACATGAAGTGGTTGGGGAAGCTTTTGCTTCCGCAACTTTCAGATCCGGAGCCATAGACCCCATCTTCCGTTGCTAGGCCACCCAGACCGGATCCGTGACTGTTGTCGCTGTCCGTGCTCTCAGCTGCTGCTGAGGTGTTGAGCTCGCTGAGGGCACCGATTGGTGGCGGGAACCACGATGCTGGAGCAATCACGGATGCTGCTGGCTGGTCAGGCAGGCAAAGCGTGCCCATCTGACCAACTTGGAAGCGGAAGCTCCCGATCGCCAGGCTGATTCCATCGCCCACGGACTCAAAAGCCGGGCGAGTGGCCGGCGAGTGGACGGTGAAGTCGAACGCGTCGAAGAGCTGGCGAATCTCCGCTGTTGCGGAGTTGTAGATCGCGGTTGATGGGGCCGAAGAAGCCGCAACATTAACACTCCCAATTCCCACAGACGACGCCAATTGACGAGGGTTTAACTCATCAATGCCCATTGTTATGGACTTGGGTTTTAGAGAAGGAGGGAGTGCTAGAAGCATTAATCGGATAGCAAACAAGCACACAAGGACGCAAGGTTGACCCAGGTTCAGGCCTCGTAGAGGTCCCTACTCCTGCTTGTCTGCTCTTGGAATTATCGAAGGAATCGAAGATTATAGGGGTGCGCAGATGCAATCTGGCGAGAGTTGTGGAAACTAGGGTTGTGTGTCCTCCTCGACGCCCCTCCTAGCCTTTATATAGATAGACCAGGTCTCGGGTAGCAGGTCGAGTCGGTAACAGATTAGGGTTTTCCCTTTAAACTTTCTATCTTTAAACTTCTTCTTGTCTCGCAAGTCATCGAGAGTCCGTGGGCCACTCGAAGTCTTCATCGGGCCGTGGAAACGCTGTGGGCTTTCACCGTATCTGGACCATATATACCAAACTCGAGTAACTGCAGGGTACACCCATGTCAGTGTTCATGAAGCTTCGTAATAAATCCAAGATGTGATGCATGCTTTTCACCAGATTTGGAGTAGATGACGAGGTCGTTGTGTTCGAAACCACTAGAAGATATGAAAGAAATCATATGAAAAGACAAAATGATTAGGTTTCGTAGTGGTTCCATTGACATGAACAACACATTCTCAAGGTTGACCCCAACATCACCAATGCTCATCCTTATCATTTGTTTTTCAATGATATGGATATCAAGGGGCAACATATTTTTTTAGTTCCAATATAGTCAAATGGAAGGTACAACAAATGAGAGATTCATTAGACAACACGAAAACTAGATGTAGAAACTTCATTGCAGGATGAAGGAAAACAAAATCCTAAAGATACGATGGAGACCTAACTGCGAGAAATCCTAGACTTGAAGAAGGTAAGTGTGGTGATCCAGTACACCACTGCATGTTGTAGTGTACAAGTCATTGATATGACACTCACGGAAGTCCTTATCTGCAAATATCACATCCCTCAGAGTGGTACAACAAAAACATTGCAGGTCCAACAACTTTATTTATTAATTCATACCAACATCCAAATGTGTACAGAAGCTTCGAGATCCTCCTCGGTCCAATGAGGATTCACAACGCGATAAAATTTCAAATGCAGGAGCGATAGCTTCCTAATCAATGGTAATCGTAAGCTTAAAACCATTGGAGCTGGAAACTTATTGGAGAATCTATACTATTGCTAGCTTATCTACCTATGCATTTTATGGGGTTCCTATACCTACGTACTGCCTTATTTCTACGAATCTGATACCCTTTTGTTGGTTATACTCTTCATGCCGGTCACCGTGTCTTCTTATAACCTAACCAAGGGTTTAAGATGATAGATTGAGTACGAGCGTACTCAGCAAATTCTATGGTGGTTGTGTGATGTTTGTTTGAAAGTCATCGATCAAAGATCTAAGGCTTGTGCAAGTTTTTGAAAACACTTTTTAGAAAAGGTAAGTTTTAGATTTTTAAAATTCTAAAGTTGCCAGTCCTCATGAGTTGCTTGAACTTTTATGGAGTTCCTTTCCATGGCACGATCGGAGTTTTTCCCGGAATATGGAGTAACATGTCACATTTTACACTCTCGAGAGGTGCACTACTTTTCCCACAAACATCCTTGGCCTTATTACTCATTCCATATTTCCTTAGATATGGGTCTTGATACCAAGTTTCACCTTATCATGCCGAGTCCCCCTCCACGACCCCGTTGTCCACCCTATGTAATTGATTTCAGTCGAGAGACCTATGTTCAATTACCCTCCCTTCTAATGTACCCATATGTTACCCTGAACCATAGGATAGGGACATTACGGGCTTGCACCCGCTGATCTCCTCTCTAGATATCAACCCAACTAGATATACGAGGACATATGAAACAAAAAAGGTACTTCTGACTTGCTCGCCCATAACAAGATCTATGGTTAGCACGATACTATACAACACAAGAATGGCTTACTGCCATTGTTGTTAATCCTAACTTTCCCGGTATAATGGAATCTCCACCACATGATCTTTCAACCATGTATACATCTATGATTCCAATGCCCACCATTTATTTATTTCATTTTGAAAACGGTATTGCATTTTGAATGCAAGTAATAATAATGTTTTGAAAGCATTTTCACAAGTAATCCAAAGGACATGTAAGATTTTACTTCCAAAGGATTGCAAGGTTGACCCCACAAAGGTGATGCGAGAATGAACTTTCTTGGTAACTGCGAGATAGTGCAGTTCGAAGGTTTTACTTGACCCTGGACCTCGGGTTCTGGAATTCGCAACATCGTCTCATAAAGACAATGCTTCGTTGGCAAAAATGTGATGATCTAATGCAGTTATATGCAATGAACTTCTTGTGTGTCCTGTTTGAGTTTTACTGAATCAATTTCATTTTAAGTGATTTTCTCGCTTTTAGGGTTTTTATTACCTTTACTTTGGTATTTTACTTATTGTAGCAATCCACAATGTATTATTAGGTATGTACTTTGGAATTTTCATATTTCTATGAAAATTAGAGTTTATATTATTATTATTATTTTCTTGATTTTATTGGAATTTTTATGAATTTTAATGTCTAGGAATTTAATTATTATCACTAAAATATTCACAAAAATTCATGTGTTTGCAAAAATCCCACAAAAACGCCTTTTGGATTCCTTGCATTTTTGTACACAAAACTATTTTTACATTATTTTTCCGAGTTTTTATGTGTAAGTGATGATTTATTTGGGTTTAAAGATATTTGTGAAATGACCAAAATGCCCCTAAGTGCTTGGGCCCACTAGACAGACCCAAGTGGTATATAGTATTCCTACTTTAGTGTTTATGTACTGATCCTTCTATTTTTAGGGTTAATATAGTCACACTTAGTATTGTCTGCTACTGTTAATTTTATTTGAGCATTTATTTTCACTGCAGTTAAGTATTTCGCTCAAGGTGTTTTAGTAGTAATTGTTTAACTTTCTATTGTTGTTGCTTGAGCTTTTAACTCAAGCTTAGTTCTGTAAGTATGTTGGTTAAATGTTGTTTTCTGCTTTTCATGTAGGTGTTAGGATACTAGATCACCATCTCCCTTCTCATCGTTAGGAATATCTTAAGATTTTGTCTAGGAATGAGGGGTGAGATAGAGATTTGGTGTTCTAAAATTGGTTGATTAATTATGTACTATTCATCTTCTTTCTCTAGCTAGTGGCCATGTCTTGTGCCATTATAGGGTGTGGTTATGCCTGTGGAGTTCTTCACTTGGTGAAGATGCACAGTGTGCAGTCCTCCTACTAACCGGGTGCATTCCATTCTAATATTCTCTCTATGGAATCCTAAGGACTCTATGCTTTCATATTTTAGAGTTTAAAATTAACAACCTTTGTAGCTTCCTAAGTGATATTGTTGAAGATCTGTTGCTGTTGTCGCTCTTCTCCTCCTGTTTTTGTGTTCTTCCTCTCCACATCATTTCTCTCTCCCAGATCTCTCTCTAAACATTAAGAGTGTGTGTTTTGTTCCAAGCTCGAGTGGTGAGTTATGATCTGTGGGGTATCAAGTGGTCCTCTAGTTATATTTTTCCTAAGTCGCTGTGATGTTGACACCAATTCCATGCATTTAGGTGATTCACCTGCTTGTGTATGTGTGAAACTGCCTATGTTGGTTAACTTATTCATATGTGGCAAGGGATTTTTGGTGTTTAAGCCCCTGCCAGGTTTAACTTATGTGTGTATGCCAAAATTGGCATATGACCCTTTTGTTTGTATGTGCAGAGGGTTCGTGACATGGGTATATGCTAGCTGTGAGATTCGACACATTTTTGATGGTTTTTTTAATAGTTTTCTCCCGTATTTGATAATTTTCTAGCTTTACCTAACGCTAATACTTCGGTAGCAAAGAAAACTTGGTTTTTAATGTGTGTTTCAGGTTTTGAGCGTCAACAGATGGTTTTAACTAGAGAAACACAATATTCAGGAGAAAACAAGCAAGTCTCTCTTTGGAAGCAATCGAGGGAAGCGTATAGAGGCTTCAACAAGCAACTCTACAGTGGGAGCAATTTTTCCGGCCGTATAGCTGCCGCCGCCTCTGTATTGTCAAAAGGAACAACTTCCGTGAAGGGACCGGGGACGAAAACACAACACAGCAGCCGCCACACCATCCAGAAGGGAGAAAGAAGAGATCCAGAGAAGAAGGAGGAGACGTTGTTCAGCTCGCTCCACGATCTTCGACCTCCTAGCCAATACACCCCCATAGCCATTACTTGTACTTGAGATAGAGAGAGAGATCTTCACCTTGCAAGACTAGGGTTTGAGATTGTTTATTCCCATCTTGAATTGTGTTGGATTGCTTTTGTATTCTTATTGTGGATCTCCACGGTAATATCGAGAAGAACTCCCTTTATTTAATTATATTGATGATGCTTTCTTATCTCATGTGTGAGTAAGTTCCTTTGGCGTGGGAGATGTAAGGGATTGGTGAGATGTGTTGTGCCTTCATATATTTTCCATTAGTTTGTGATTGATTTTAATTACTATATTATGTGTGCTTGATTATCCGTGGGATGCCTAATGCTTGTTGTCCAATTAAGGGCCCAGACAACATGATGCTTTGTTCTACATAGATATGATCTTGTTCGTGAAGGAAATATGCCCTGAGAGGCAATAATAAAGTTGTTATTATATATTCCTTATATATGATAAATGTTTATTTTACATGCTAGAAATGTATTGATTCGGAAACATCAATACATGTGTGTTTAATAAACAAAAAGGGTTCCGAGTCATGCCTCTCTTATAGACTAGCTTGTTGATTAAGAGGATGATCAAGGTATCCTGATCATGGACATTGGATGTTGTTAATAACAAGGTCACACCACTGGTGGAATGATGTGATGAACATTCATCCGAAGTATAGCATTACGATCAAGTCATTATGTTTATATTGCTATAACATCATACGAAGTAATCTTTATCCTTAAACCATGAGATCATGTTAATTGCTAACACCGGAAGAGTATCTTGATAACATCAAACGTCACCGTAGCAGGTGACTATAAAGATGGGTTCAGTACTACGAAGGTGTTATGTTGAGGCTCATGGATCAAGAGTGGAATTTGTCAATCCCGATGACGGATAGATATACTCTGGGCCCTCTCGGTGATATCACATTGAGATAGCTTGCAAGCAAGTGATGTGATCACTAGAATGTTATATCACGGGAACGAGAAAAGAGTGCATGTCGGTAACGAGATCAAACTAGGTATAGAGATACCGATGATCGAATCTCGGACATGTAATATATCGCGAGACAAAAGGATTTAGTTACAAGCGTTAAAGGTTCTCACGATCACAGAAGCCATCGTTGAATGTGTAGGAATCAGTACGGATCTCTAGGTCCCACTGCTGATTATTGATCGGAGAAGGGTCTCGATCATGTCTGCATTATTCGCGAACCGTAGGGTGACACACTTAAGAGTTACCGGACACCATTTTGGAGCACATATGTTTCAGACGAAAGAATTGCAAAGCGCAGGAATTGTTTCAATAGAAACCGAAAATTGTTTCGGGTGAAATTGCAGAAAGTGGTTCTGCATGTGATATTGAAATATTGCAAGGGGCTATATGTGAATGTTTTTTAATTAAAGTAATTAACAAAATTCTGAATAAATTTAATAAAATAGTTTTATTAAATGAGAGAGCATTAAACTTGAAGAATTTTAATGCATTTAAAGTGGAGACTTTAAAAGGAAATGTGAAGAGACATTTTAATGTGGAGGGGTTACCACCACATGAATGGGGGAGGTGAGGGGTCACCCCCCATGCGCCGTCCATGGAGAGGAGGGGCACCCCCCTCCTCCTATAAAAGGCCACCCATTCCCTCCTTCATCCTCACACCTCCTTGTGAAGGATCTCTCTCCCCCTCTAAAATTATTCTCCATGGTCTTGGATTAGCGAGATACATGTTCCCGGTGGCATTTTGTCTGGAAGGAGTTGCTGCTTCCGCTGGATCGCTGGAGCGAGGAGGTGGAGGTTGTCTGGTGGCTTGAACGTGTGTGCGAGTATGGATGCGCTGCTGAGTTGCGGCGCTCGTACTTCCTCATGATCTTGAGATCGGCAAGTGTACGACTACATCAACCACGAGTTCCTACTCGTTAACAAAGCTCGTTGTCTACGAGGGTAAGTTCTCGTTGGATGTATGTCCACCCGTTGCTTTGTACCTAGTAGATAGATCTTGGCGTGTAGTTCACACCGTAGGAATTTTTTTGTTTTCTATGCTGCGGACCCAATAGTGGTATCAGAGCCTGATCTATGCGTAGGTGCTTAGCACGAGTAGTACACATATGGTTGATATGTGGGCGATGATGATCATGTTATTGCATCTTCTATGTATTTTGGATATTGGTGGCATAGTGGGATGAAGCGGCCCGGACCAACCTTACATGTCATCGTACATGAGACCGGTTCCACGACTGACATGCAACTTGTTTTGCATAAGTGGCTGTCGGGTGTCTGTCTCTCCTACTATAGTCAATATCTGATTTACAACGAGTTGCTAATAACTTAGTTATCCTCGTTGTGGTTCATGTTCGTAGGTAAGAACGGTTCTATCTCCGAAAGCCCTAAGCCACGTAAAACTTGCAATTGATAAATTAGAGGCGTCTAGTTTAGATCGTTGCTGGGCTAGTGTGTTGATATGGTATTGTTGTAAGTAGATGTATGGTGGATACTCTTACAACACACTCAACGTGTAAGTTCCATAGACCTTGGCCTTACACACAAAGGAATGATAGAGATCATACCATGATGCAAGTGATAGAGATCAAATGCATGGACCATATATCTCACTTTACACATTAGATGTTAGCATCTTATACTGCTAGTTTGGCGTGTTTGATAGCATTATAAGATGATCCCTCTTTTAGATATCAATATAAAAATGTGTTCTTCCTTGAGTATGCACCGTTCTATGGATCGTGTTTCGAGACATCACGTGATGATCGGGTGTACTCGAATCTACGCTTTCATAGGAACGGGTGTAAGACAGTTTTACACACGCAAATACTAAGGTTCTTACTTGGCGAGCCTAGCATGTACAGACATGACCTCGGAACACGGACCGAAAGGTTCAGCATGAGTCATATGGTTGATATGATGCCCATATAGATGCTCGCCTTTGAAGCTATATCAACTCACATGATGATCGGACTTGGTATAGTGGATTTGGTTCATGTAATCACCAAAAGGACACGAGGGATGTCGTTTTTGAGTGGGAGTTCATTAGTAATTTGGATTAGTTGAACTCAATCTATCATAAACTTAGTCTAAATAAACTTTACAAATTCTGTTGTAGATGGCACCACCTGCTTTTAATTTCAATGTGTTCATGGAGAAAGAGAAACTTGCTGCGAATGGTAGCAACTTCACCAACTAGGCTATGAATTTGAGGATTCTCCTCACTGCTGCACAAAAGCAATATGTGCTAGATCATTGCTAGGCCCCACCAGCTCTGATGCCCCGAGGAAAAGAATGTCTATGTGACTCGTCAGGAGGACCACAACTTAGTTCATTGCGGCATACTGTATGGGCTAGAGCCAGAACTTTGAAAGCGTTTCGAAAATGGCAATGCCTTTGATACCATGGGAGAATTGAAAATGATTTTCGATACCCATGCTACCGTAGAGAGTTATAATGCTACATGCTGGAGGAAAACAGCTCCGTTAGTGAGCACGTACTCAAAATGTCTGGGTACGCCGATAAGCTTGTGTCCTTGGGAATAACGATTCCCATTGACTTAGGCATACATCATGTTCTCCAATCTCTGCCACTTAGCTACAAGAGCTTCGTGATGAACTATAATATGCAGGGCATGAAGAAGTCTCTTCGAGCTTACATCGATGCTTAAGACTGCAGAAGTGGAGATTAGGAAAGAACATCAAGTGTTGATGATCAATAGGACCACCGGTTTCAAGAAGGACAAGAAAGGCAAGCACAAGGGAAAGAAGGGTGGCAAGTCTGTTGCCACGCCTGAAAAGAAACCCCGGGCTGGCCCTAAGTCTGACACCGAGTGCTACTATTGCAAGGGGTAAGCCATTGAGCAACTGCCCCAAGTATTTGGCGACAAGAAGTCCAAAAGGCAAACAAAGGTATATGTGATATACATGTTATTGATGTGTACTTGACTAGTACTCATGATAGCACTGGGTATTTGATACGGATCAGTTTCTAATATATGTAACTTCGGTTAGGGGGCTACGGAACAAGCGACAACTAGCAAGGGATGAGGTCAGGATCTTGGTCAACAATGGATCAAGAGTTGATGTGATCGCCGTCGGACGCTACCTCTCCATTTGCCATCGGGATTAGTTATAAACCTAAATAATTGTTATTTGGTGCACCTTTGAGCATGAACATTGTATCTGGATCGTGTTTGATGCAAAGTGGTCATTCCTTTAAATCTGAGAACAATGGTTGTTCGATTTATAAGAATGATATCTTTTATGGTCATGCACCTATGTTGAATGGTTTATTTATATTGGATCTCGATAGTAATATTACGCACATTCATAATGTTAATGCTAAAAATATTAAACTTGATGATGATATGTCTACATATATGTGGCACTGCCGTCTAGGTCATATTGGCGTTAAACGCATGAAGAAACTCCATTCTGATGGACTTTTGGAATCACTTGATTTTGAATCATTTGATACATGTGAGCCATGCCTTATGGGCAAGATGACTAGAACGCCGTTTTCTGGTTCAATGGAACGGGCGACAAATCTATTGGAAATCATACATACTGATGTGTGTGGACCAATGAGTGTGTCGGCGCGAGGTGGATATCGTTATTTTGTTACTTTCACGGATGATTTGAGTAGATATGGGTATATCTATTTGATGAAACACAAGTCTAAAACTTTCGAAAAGTTCAAGGAATTTCAGAATGAAGTGGAAAATCATCGTAATAGAAAGATCAAGTTTCTACGGTCTGACCGTGGAGGAGAGTATCTAAGTTACGAGTTTAGCACACACATGAAAGAGTGTGGAATAGTTTCACAACTCACGCCTGCCAGAACACCACAACGTAATGGTGTGTCGGAACATCGTAATCGTACCTTATTGGATATGGTTTGATCTATGATGTCTCTGACTGACTTACCTCTATCATTTTGGGGTTATGCACTGGAAACAGCTGCATTCACTTTAAATCGGGCACCATCTAAATCCGTTGAAACGTCACTGTATGAACTATGGTTTGGAAACAAACCTAAGCTGTCATTTCTTAAGGTTTGGGGATGCGATGTTGATGTGAAGAAACTTCAACCGGATAAACTCGAACCCAAAGCGGAAAAATGCGTCTTCATAGGATACCCTAAGGAAACAATTAGGTATACCTTCTATCACAGATCCGAGGGCAAGGTTTTTGTTGCCAAGAATGGATCCTTTCTTGAGAAGGAGTTTCTCGCGAAATGTGTGAGTAGTCGGAAGGTAGAACTCTAAGAGGTTATTGAACCTTCTCTTCATGGAATGGCGAGTGGCACAGCACCAGAAGTTGTTTCGGAGTTGACTTCACCTGATGAAGAGAGAGCTAACGATAATGATCATGAAACTCCGAAAGAGGACACTACCAAACCTCGCAGGTCAAGCAGGACACATGCAGCTCCTGAACTGTACGGCAATCCTGTTGTGAATTTCATGGTTGATGAAATGGATGACCCTGCGACGTATGAAGAAGCGATGATGAGCCCAGAATCCAACAAATGGCTAGAAGCCATGAAATCCGAGATGGAATCCATGTACGAGAACCAAGTTTGGAACTTGGTGGACTTACCTCACGACCGAAAGGCCGTTGAGAATAAATGGATTTTCAAAAGGAAAATTGTTGCTGATGGTAATGTGACCATCTATAAGGCTCGACTAGTCGCAAAGGGGTTTCGACAAATTCAAGGAGTTGACTACGATGAGACATTCTCTCCCGTAGCGATGCTTAAATCGGTTAGGATTATGTTAGCAATTGCTACATATTTCGATTATGAAATATGGCAGATGGATGTCAAAACTGCATTCCTCAATGGTAAGATTGAAGAAGAGTTGTATATGATACAACCTAAGGGTTTTTGTCGATCCTAAGGATGCTAATAAGGTGTGCAAACTTCAGCGATCCATCTATGGACTAAAGCAAGCATCACGAAGTTGGAATCTCCGCTTTGATGAGGTGATCAAAGAGTTTGGATTTGTCCAAACTTATGGAGAGGCTTGTATTTACAAGAAAGTGAGTGGGAGCAATGTGGCATTTCTGATATTATATGTGGATGACATATTATTGATTGGAAATTATATAGATCTTTTAAACAGTGTTAAAAGTTATCTAAACAGCAAATTTTCGATGAAAGACCTTGGTGAAGCGTCATATATATTAGGCATTAAAATCTATAGAGATAGATCAAGGCGCCTAATTGGGCTATCGCAGAGTACATACCTTGATAAGATATTAAAGAAGTTTAATATGGGCGAAATTAAGAAGGGGTTCTTACCTATGTTGCAAGGCAAGACATTGAGTAAGACTCAAAGTCCGGCTATGGCGGAAGAAAGAGAGATGATGGATAAGATCCCCTATGCCTCGGCCATAGGCTCTATTATGTATGCCATGCTATGTACAAGACCGGATGTGGCACATGCTATTAGTTTGACTAGTAGGTACCAATCTGATCCAGGTTCGGAACACTGGATAGCGGTAAAGAACATCCTCAAGTACTTGAGAAGAACTAAGGATATGTTTCTTATATACGGAGGTGAAGAAGAGCTAGTCGCTAAGTGTTATGTCGATGCTAGCTTTGTCACCGATCCGGATGACTCTAAGTCACAATCCGGATACGTATTTCTCTTGAACGGATCAACAGTTAGTTGGAGGAGTTCCAAACAACCTGTGGTGGCTGGATCAACAATGGAGGCGGAATATGTTCTTTGCTTGAGCGGTACTGAAGCAGTTTGGATGAAAGAGTTCATTACAGAACTGGGTGTGGTTCCTAGTGCATTGGACCCGATGGTGATCTATTGTGACAACAATGGAGCCATAGCCAATGCAAAGGAACCAAGGTCTCACAAGAATTCCAAACATATTAAGCGCCGGTTTTACTCCATCCGCGAGCATGTCAAGGATGGAGATATAAAGATTTGTAAAGTACACACGGACCTTAATGTAGCAGATCCGTTGACTAAAGTTCTCCCTAGGGCAAAACATGATCAACACCAGAACTCCATGGGTGTTAGATTTATCACTATGTGAACTAGATTATTGTCTCTAGTGCAAGTGGGAGACTGAAGGAAATATGCCCTGAGAGGCAATAATAAAGTTGTTATTATATATTCCTTATATATGATAGATGTTTATTTTACATGCTAGAAATGTATTGATTCGGAAACATCAATACATGTGTGTTTAATAAACAAAAAGGGTTCCTAGTCACGCCTCTCTTATAGACTAGCTTGTTGATTAACAGGATGATCAAGGTTTCCTAATCATGGACATTGGATGTTGTTAATAACAAGGTCACACCATTGGTGGAATGATGTGATGAACATTCATCTGAAGTATAGCATTACGATCAAGTCATTATGTTTATATTGCTATAACATCATACGAAGTAATCTTTATCCTTAGACCATGAGATCATGTTAATTGCTAACACCGGAAGAGTACCTTGATAACATCAAACGTCACACCGTAACAGGGTGACTATAAAGATGGGTTCAGTACTACGAAGGTGTTATGTTGATGCTCATGGATCAAGAGTGGAATTTGTCAATCCAGATGACGGATAGATATACTCTGGGCCCTCTCGGTGATATCACATTAGGATAGCTTGCAAGCAAGTGATGTGATCACTAGAATGTTATATCATGGGAACGAGAAAAGAGTGCATGTCTGCAACAAGATCAAACTAGGTATGGAGATACCGATGATCGAATCTCGGACATGTAATATATCAAGAGACAAAGGGATTTAGTTACAAGCGTTAAAGGTTCTCACGATCACAGAAGTCGTCGTTGAATGTGTAGGAGTCGATCACGGATCTCCAGGTCCCGCTGCTGATTATTGATCGGAGAAGGGTCTCGATCATGTCTGCATTATTCGCGAACCGTAGGGTGGCACACTTAAGAGTTACTGGACACCATTTTGGAGCACACATGTTTCAGACGAAAGAATTGCAAAGCGCAGGAATTGTTTCAATAGAAACCGGAAATTGTTTCGGGTGAAATTGCAGAAGGTGGTTCTGCATGTGATATTGAAATATTGCAAGGGGATATATGTGAATGTTTGTTAATTAAAGTAATTAACAAAATTCTGAATAAATTTAATAAAAAGAGTTTTATTAAATGAGAGAGCATTAAATTTGGAGAAATTTAATGCATTTAAAGTGGAGACTTTAAAAGGGAATGTGAAGATGTATTTTAATGTGGAGGGGTTACCACCACATGAATGGGGGAGGTGAGGGGTCACCCCCCCATGCGCCGGCCATGGAGAGAGGGGGCAACTCCCTCCTCCTATACAGGGCCACCCATTCCCTCCTTCATCCTCACACCTCCTTGTGAAGGATCTCTCTCCCCCTCTAGAATTATTCCCCCATGGTCTCGGATTAGCGAGATACATGTTCCCGGTGGCATTTAAATGCGGAAGGAGTTCTTTGCTTCCATTTGGATCGCTGGAGCGAGGAGGTGGAGGTTGTCCGGTGGCTTGAACGTGTGTGCGAGTGTGGATGCGTTGCTGAGTTGCGGCGCTCGGACTTCCTCACGATCTTGAGATCAACAAGTGTACGACAAAGCTCGTTGTCTACGAGGGTAAGTTCTCGTTGGATGTATGTCCACCCGTTGCTTTGTACCTAGTAGATAGATCTTGGCGTGTAGTTCACACCGTAGGAAATTTTTTGTTTTCTATGCTTCGGACCCAACAGTTCGCTAGCAGACCGACGACCCCCGAGTGACACGGGGATATCAATGGACAACTAGTAGACTCGAGGATAACGAGGAACCACCATGCTTATTGCATTAGTCTGATCCAAAGAGCTTAATCGCTAAACGACCTGAAGGGTCTTAATCGTCTAGTGTCTGACCATGGTTTTGGTAACATACTAGTAGGATTATTGAAGTTGGGATGAAATCTACCAAGAGGAGTTCCGGCTAATTATGGGTTGCTTGCCTACACATATACTTATAAGATTACAATTGTTACATTTATCACTCATCCATCTGGCACAGTCACTATTACCATGAACTGTATCTCCCCGCGCCTTCTTTCGCCATCTGCAGAGAACAAGAAACAACCGAATCGTTCTTTACTTTTATGGTTTTTATTTCTGAAGTTTACATTTTAGTTTTATTTAAATACATCCAGTTTAATCCAAAACTCATTCTTATTTCACACTTTCAGTCAACTCACTCGAAGACCTGTGACACCTTTGGGTGTGATAGAGACTTCACCATGAAACACTTACCTTTGGGCTCCCTGTGGGATCGATATCTATACTTCGAAACTAGCTACAAACGATCTGTGCACTTGCAGACATCAAGCTATTTTCTGGCGCCGTTGCGGGGGAGCTAAGCATTAAGTGTTTATATCTTGAAATTTCAGGTGTTACTACTATAAAAATGTTCTCCCTAGGAGACGAAGGGTTTACACGCTCTGGTAGGACCTATTTACCAGATTATATTGATCGTGTGCCTGCTCAGAGATGCGAGGAAATTATTGAAAACCTTTTAAGATCGAATAAATTTGAAGTTGAAACCTTGAGTGATATAATGGAAATCATGTCTATTTACAGGACAACTCCCAAGAAAACTGAGAAAACTCTCAGAGAATACGGTGCTCCAAGTTCTGAATTTCTTAAGCAACCAATATAATTCCCTAACCCTAGAGTTAGAGAATATCGATTTGATGGCGGAATTATTAAAATTTTGCAGGAAAAAGCTTTCAGTGGAAGGGAAGATGAAGACCTAGGAAGACATCTTAGAGAGTTCGACGATCTGGTAACATCACTTGGACCAAAAGGTTTGCCAAGAGATTTCTCTCGTCTAAAATTATTTCATTGGTATCTTAAAGGTAAGGCTCTAGACTGGTTATATTCTCTCCCTTGCCATTACATTAAATGTTGGGAAAACTACATTTTCAAATTCATAAACAAGTTTAATCCTTTTAAAAAGGTAACTGAACTAAGGAAGAATATAGGCAACTTTAGTCAAAACATGGGAGAAAACTACCCACAAGCCTATGATAGATTCTTTGGAATGATCAATAGTATTCCTAATCATGGCTATTCTGAATCGACTATTTGCCATTTATTTTACCACAGTCTTAATACTCAATGTACATAGTTGCTTGACTGCTCAGCGAGAGGATCGATAAATACTTTAACTATTAAAGAATGTTTATAATTCATGTGGTAAGTGCCTTTGATAAGGGGAAACCCAAGGTAAGAATTCGAGAACAGAGAAGGGGTTGAGTTATTCAACAATTCTTAATAAAATGCTTAATGGGAGTCAACCCATCACATCAAGAAAATAAACGAAAGAATAAAAATTTCATCATATTCCTACAACTTTTTCATAGACATTCTTACGGAAGCGCGCCTGTGAAGATGCAGCTATCAAAAAGTAGTAGAAACATTGATTGAATGAATGTAGAATAAGTATAAAAATAAAAGTTTGAGTTTTATCTACAAAGGTTAAAATTCTGCTCATTACATGCTGATGTTGGTCGATAGTTTCAACTAGCATTTTTTCTGTCAAAAATAAGGTATTTTGTTGAGTTTCGGGATAAGAAGGTATTCTTGAAGAAACAATTTTTTTGATGACTACTGATGTTTTAACGACGAACTATATGGCGGAAATAAAAATTCCGTCTGTATAGTTCCGGTCGTATAGATATATTTTCCATCAACAATTTTCTTGTGTGGGCACAAAGAATTTAACGACCAAGTATACAACGGGAATAAAAATTCTGGCCGTATAGCTCCGGTCGTATAGATATCGATGCCTCCGTACAATTTCTTCTCAATGGTACTGACTGTTTAACGACCAACTATATGGCGAGAATAAAAATTCTGGCCGTATAGCTCCGGTCGTATAGATATCGATGCCTCCGTACAATTTCTTCTCAAAGATACTGACTGTTTAACGACCAACTATACGGCGGGAATAAAAATTCTGGCCGTATAGTTCCGGTTGTATAGATATCGATGCGTGTTTTGAGAATTTATCTCGAGGATACAGATGATTTAATGACCAACTATACGACGGGATCATTATGATCCGACCGTATAGTTGTGTTAGTATACCTGTGTTCTGCATAAAGAAACCCTAGTTGGCGGCGCCGCCACAACTATACGGGAGGAACAACATATCTCGCCCGTATAGTTCTAGCCATTTAGTTTGGTGCGACCATATAATCGGGCCGAGGCGGCTATGTTTCTTCTGCGTCCTCATTATTTCTCTCATATTCTCTCTCCAAACCTCTCAAAACCTACCTAGAGCTCTTGATTCTTCGCGGGTTTCATTCGTTTGAGTGGGGGAATCAACATATCAGTATGTTTCTCTCTCTCTATCCATGCTTTATTTTCAGATTTCCATGGTTAAAACTCTCACATTGATCTAGTGGATGAACTCAAGCTTGTTTAACTTTTCCTATTGATTTCTCATGTTAGGATTGAATTTTTCCACATAGAATCGTTCGTATATCATGTAGAAAATATATGCCTAAGGTTTTATGGTGAAATTTTTCAGTGCATCAAGATGAACAAAATTGATAATATTTTCCGCAAGGGCAAGCGCCAATGTGGCGAGAGCTTGGGGTCCCAAGCCGAGCGCAACCCCAAGTTGGCCGTAGTCTCATCGAGGAGGGTGCTGCCCGCACGTTGGGCCGACCATAGATTTCTCACCGCGGCGGGGTTGAAGGCGGACTTCGACCTCATGTGTAACAAGGACGGGCTAATAGTGCTTGGCTACGCAAGCCACGACTCCTACGCCGAGCTTACTTATGAGTTCCTTGCCTCCTTCTACGATGACCACAGGGAGAAAGGTAATGCGTGCACGGTAAGCTTCACCATGAACCGACAACCTTATGAAATAACTTTTGAACAATTTTGTGATGCTTTCGGCTTCCCTCACGTTGGGGAGTCAACTGTTACTAACCTCTATAGCGTCACAAGTGGAGAAACTTGGGATGCTATTTTTGTTAATGGTGGCACCGAATTCTACCAAAAGAAGATGTCCACCATTCAGAACCCAAAAATTCGCTACTACGTCTTGTTCCTCGCCAACACACTATTGGGAAGAGGTGATACCGGCTCCATGGCCAATGCGGACATGGCAATGATCACCAAGGCTCTCTTTCCCACAGCACCGCAAAGCCCCAATCCTGTAGCTCTACTCATCCAACACTTTCGCCACCAAAGCAACAAGACAAAAGGTGATATTCGCATTGGTGGATTGGTAACCCACCTTGCCCATGGATTAAATATTACATTACCTTTTATGCAATCTGTTGACGGCTCCAAACTTATGGACATCAAGTATTTGACTTCTTGTGGCTTCCATGTTGTTTACCAATCTAACCGGAGGCTCCGAGCATATCAATTTGGTTATCTTGGTGATGCACAAGGTGAGCAGGTTCCGTTGCCCTGTCCCCAAGCCTTCTCGATTGTGGAGGACACTTGGATCCTCACCAATGACCAAGTGATGGAGATCATGGCTGAACTCTAGCCTGATCAAGAGGAATATGAAGAAGGAGAGCAACATGATGAGGATGAACATGAGCATGAGGATGAGCAAGGATACAACCTTGCTTGGGAGGGACAGCAGCAGCAGCAAGGGAGCCTTGGACCCGTGGCCCAACCATCCGCAGCAGGGGTACAACTACGTCCCCTATCAAGAATTCCAGTAGCTCAACCAGCGTGTTGGGGAGATCGACCACACTCTTCAAGGAGTGAATGAAGATGTGAGTGCCTTAACTCACAACTTCAGTCACTTCATGACCCACTTCCCCGACTAGTACCAGCAGTATCCTCACCAGCCACCAAATGACGGCAACAACTGAGCCTGGCAATAGCATAAGCTTGGGGGAGGTTTGAAAACCTCCAAACCTTGCATTCATATTTTTATTTCTTCTTTTGATTTATTTTACTTCTTCGAAATTGCATGTTTACTTTCAGTTTGCATTCCTAAGACAAAAATACAAAAAATTAGTTGTAACTTTTATTGCAAATTCATTTCTTTGTTTCTCTCGGAGATTGCTCAATTTCAGGTGACTTGGCAATATGGAAATACAGAGGGGGTTCGACTAAAATACGAGAACGACGCAAGCAAGAGGAGGTATCACATTCCTTCCATCACCTTTTCTGCAACCTTAAATTGATCCTACAATTATGTACTCGCTTGCACTGGAGTCACTCCCACTTAGCTTGTTATCCTATAAATTCTATTCCTTTACTAGTGTCTCCTTTTTTAGCTTTGAAACAATGAACAATGAACTTGATTAAATTATTTCCTACCTTTTTACAACAAGAAAAAGCATCCAAAAGATGACTTGAGTCCATGCTTAGCCCAAATAATTTGATTTTAGAACTACTCCATCCCGTTTGAGCTTAATATAAATAGACTCGATAGTACCCTTGAATGAAATTGTTTGATAAAATGGATGCTTCGAAGTAGTAGAGATTATGCCACTTCTTTTTATAATAATTACTATAAGATATTGCTTTACATGTTTCATTACAACACTGTCGTGCTCCATGGGGAACTATTAACTCTGCTGGCCAATGAACGATCTAAATGTGGGAAAGCACTTGATTTTGGCTATTGAGTTATGTAAACGTCTGTAGCAGCAATGCTATGACGGTTAAAATTTTAGTCTCCTCGTGGTTTCACATTCCAAGTGAAGTTGTAGTACTCCTCAGACCCATTATTGCTCAACATATTCATTGGCATGGTCACGAGTGCACAACACAGTCCCAATTAACATTTTAAGAACAGTGGCATAATTTCTCTATGAAAGAGCTGAAGTTTTAGAAAGGCAAAGGAAGGAAAAAGGTGCTTTGAGAGTCTTGAAATTTTGACATGGGAATAGATGAGTTGTTCTTAAATTGAATATTTCGGTGCCAACTTGAGAACGCTTAATTGATTAAAGAAACAAGAGCAAAAAGTTTTCATGGATTTGATGGTTTTCTCCTGGATTTGATTGTTTTCTAGCTTTACCTAACGCTAATACTTTGGTAGCGAAGAAAACTTGGTTTTGAATGTGTGTTTCAGGTTCTGAACGTCAATAGAAGGTTTTAACTAGAGAAACACAATATTCAGGTGAAAACAAGCAAGTCTCTCTTTGGAAGCAATCAATGGAAGCGTACAGAGGCTTCAACGAGCAACTATACGGCGGGAGCAATTTTTCTGACCGTATAGCTCCTGCCGTATAGCTGCCGCCGCCTCTGTCTTGTCAAAAGGAACAACTTTTGTGAAGGGACTAGGGACAAAAACACAAGACAGCAGCCGCCACACCATCCAGAAGGGAGAAAGAAGAGATCCGGAGAAGAAGGAGGAGACGTTCTTCATCTCGCTCCACGATCTTCGACCTCCTAGCCAATACACCCCATAGCCATTACTTGTACTTGAGAGAGAGAGAGATCTTCACCTTGCAAGACTAGGGTTTGAGATTGTTTCTTCCCATCTTGAATTGTGTTGGATTTCTTTTCTATTCTTATTGTGGATTTCCACGGTAATATCGATAAGAACTCCCTTTATTTAATTATATTCATGATGCTTTCTTCTCTCATGTGTGAGTAAGTTCCTTTGGCGTGGGAGATGTAAGGGATTGACGAGATGTGATGTGCCTTCATATATTTTCCAATAGTTTGTGATTGATTTTAATTACTATATTTTGTGTGCTTGATTATCTGTGGGATGCCTAATGCTTGTTGTCCAATTAAGGGCCCAGACAACATGATGCTTTGTTCTACATAGATAGGATCTTGTTCGCTAGCAGACCGATGACCCCCGAGTGACACGGGGATATCAATGGAAAACTAGTAGACTCGAGGATAACGGGGAACCACCGTGCTTATTGCATTAATCGAATCCAAGGAGCATAATCGTTAAGCAACCTGAAGGGTCTTAATCGTCTAGTGTCTGACCATGGTTTTGGTAACAGACTAGTAGGATTATTGAAGTTGGGATGAAATCTACCAAGAGGAGTTTCGGCTAATTATGGGTTGCTCGCCTACACATATACTTATAAGATTACAATTGTTACATTTATTACTTGTGCATCTGGCATAGTCACTATTACCATGAACTATATCTCCCTGCGCCTTCTTTCGCCATCTGCAGAAAACAACAAACAACCGAATCGTTCTTTACTTTTATGCTTTTTATTTCTGAAGTTTATATATTTTTATTTAAATACATCCAGTTTAATCCAAAACTCATTCTTATTTCACACTTGCAGTCAACTCACTCGAAGACATGTGACAACTTTGGGTGTGATAGAGACTTCACCATAAAACACTTACCTTTGGGCTCCCTGTGGGATCGATATCTATATTTCGAAACTAGCTACAAATGATCTAACAAAGTGTAGATAGAAATTTAAAGGGAAAACCCTAATCTGTAACCAACTCGACCTGCTATCCCGATACCTAGCCTCCCTATATAAAGGCTAGGACGGGGTGGCGAGGAGGACAATCCACAACCCTCGCATACACCTTGCCAGATTGCATTTGCGCACTCATTGTAACTTTCGACTCCCTCATAATCAAGAGTAGACAAGCAAGAGTAGGGTCCTCTTCGAGGCCTGAACCTGGGTAAAACCTCATGCCACCTATGTGCTTGTTTGCTAGCCGATTGATGCCTCCAGCACTCCCCAATTCCTCGAACCTATGTCCATCAACGATGGGCATTGATGAGTTAACCCCTCATCAATTGGCGCCGTCTGTGGGAATCGGGAGTGCTGATGTTGCGGCTTTATTGGCCCCATCAGCTGTGATCTATGACTCCGCTACAGCGGAGACTCGCCTCCTCTTTGGCGCCTTCAACTTCACCGTCCATGCGCCAGCGACTTGCCCGAATTTCGAGTCCATGGGCGATGGGATCGGCCCGGCAATCGAAAGCCTACGCTTCTAGGTAGGCCAGATCAACATGCTTCGCCTCCCTGATCAGCCGCAGGCTCCCTCGATCCCCCCTGCATCATGGTTCCCTCCACCGATCGGCACCCTGAGTAAGCTCAACGCCTAGGTATCAGCCGAGGAAACGGATGGCAACAACAGTTGCGAGTCTGATCTGTGCGGTCTGGCATGACAGGATGGAGTCTATGGTTCCGAATTTGAGAGTGTAGGAGCAACAACTTCCCCATCCACTGCATGTGTGCCGTCATCAAGACTGGCGGTGGTGGTGGTACTCAAGGGAACACCGACGATGACGACGGTACCCAAGGGAACACCAGAACCAACAGTGGCATCCCAATCACAAACGGTGCCCCTACCAACAACGCACCTACCAACGATGCACCCACACCTCCCAATCCTGACAACAACATCGAGAACACCAACAATGGGACAGAGCGCTAGCAAATTTACCTCAACCAAGCAGAATGGGCAAGGTGCAGGGAGGCCCTGCACGATAATCCCCTGCCACTAAACACGTCGTAGAAAATGCTAATGGGGTACCATTGGTTACTTATTCAAGAGTGCAACCGCTAGTAGGCGGTAAATGCACAACTCGAGGCCCATAGAAAAGCTGTAGATGAGTCGAGTGCCCAACGGGCAGCGCTCTCCTCAACCAGTGGATCCTCCTACAAGGGCAACGGGCCTACAGCCGCCAGAAGGCACTCTCACTTGGAACACCTTACCGACAAGGAGCGAGAAGAGGCCACTCGAGACATCGACTTCTCGTTCATGATGGTGGACTCTCGGGGCAACGTTCTCCCAAAAACACCACAAGCAGCGGTGACAGCAGCCACCATGTACCTACTCAATAACCAACCACCAGCTAGGGATCCACGATCTGCCATGCACTGATCTACGATCGCTGGCCTTGGACTGGTCAAAGCTGCACTCGCCAAGGATCCAACGCTTGAGCCAAAGAAAAGCAAGGCTCCACCCAAGTACTACTCGCTCTCCTCCAGTGACGACGAGCATGACCTGTCGCGGTGATGCCGCTCACGTCGACACGATCACGACTACAACACGCGTGATGACATCACACAACACAAAGTCGACAATATGCGTACCAAACGCACCTACTCAATAGAGTCGGAGGATGAAGGAACATAATTCTGCAGTGCCAGCTGCTTCAGTAGAGCCATACGGCAAACGCGAATGCTGAAAGGATTCAAACTCCTGTCAGAGAACCCAAAGTTTGACGGCCTCTAGGACCCGAAGATCTGGCTAGAGGACTACATATCTTCCGTCAAGCTGCACGGTCGGAACAAGTGCATAGCAATGCAGTGTCTCCAACTGCAGCTGCAGGGCACTGCTCGCGCATGGCTCAATGACCTACCCCGCGGGTCAATCCGCAGCTGGGAGGAGCTAGCTTCCTGTGGAACTTCAAGGGGACCTACAAAAAGCTAGCGTCAATCAAAGAGCTAAAGGCCTACTACCAGAAGCCGGGCGAATCAGTACGCTCCTACATTCGGAGGTGGTCCATCATTAAAAACTTAGCAGAGGACATCTTCGAGGATCGCGGAATCGACGCATTCAACGGCGGTATATGTCGCCAAGAGCTCAGGGAGGAGCTGGGCCGCACGAAGCCCAAAAAAATCGACCACCTGATGGAAATCACAAACAGGTGGGCAGATGGAGAGGACTCGGTTAAAAATAACCGCGTCCACTTAGATGACGAGGATGACCTTGGTCGTCGATGTGACTGTCGGGGAAAGCGTCGGTCATGCGGCTATGAAGACCACGAGGAAGTCGACATGGTCGCGGCTGGCTACACCGATAAACACGGTGAAGGAAACCGTAGTAGCGGAGTGGCAGTTAGCGCGATATCAGGAAACCCACGTAGGTGTGGCAACACCGCACCCGCGACGAAGCACCTGGGACATTAATCTAGGATAAACTATCTGGACCCTATAACATTCACTTCTACATCGACAAGCATGAGGGAAAGAAGAAGTGCAACCACCTCTTAAAGGACTGCCGCGAGTTCCTGAAGCTCCACGAAGGCCTCGTCCATATGAAAATCGTGACACGATGAATCAAGGCTATGGAGCTGCCCTAGGATCCATAGCCCATGGAGCACCACCACCACTACCTGGAGGACCAACGCAGCCTATTGATGCACCGAGCCAAAACAATATGGCCGAGAAGTACCCATTAGCATTCAGGAACATGGGCATGATCCAAAAAGGACTCCCCTCTAATAGGGTGCAAAGGTCAATCACTCACCAAGTCAGTTTGGCGGTCAACTCTCCACCCTCAACCACTAAGTAACTCAATGGGTGCGAGTGTTGCATCACCTTCGACAAGCGCGATCACCCGCGCCAAGTACCTCGCCCGGGCCACTCTCCCCTGGTGCTCGAGGCACAAATCGGTGGCTATGACATGAGTCGTGTCTTCATGGACGGCGATAGCAACA
The DNA here is from genome assembly GCA_023614405.1 of Avena insularis. NCBI lineage: Eukaryota > Viridiplantae > Streptophyta > Magnoliopsida > Poales > Poaceae > Avena > Avena insularis. The sequence continues at coordinate 372,427,601 of CM042689.1, forward strand.
TTGATACGTCATAAACGTATCTAGGATTTTTGATGCTCCATGCTTGTTTTGTATCAACTATCTTATGTTTTGTCTACACTTTGAGGAATTTTTATACATTTTCTGGAACTAACCTATTGATAAGATGCCGCAGTGCTAGTTGCCTGTTTTCTGCTGTTTTTGGTTTCAGAAAAGCTAGTACAGAAATATTCTCGGAATTGGACAAAACAAAAGCTGAAGTTCCTATTTTTCCTGACACAAGACGAAGTCCAAAGCAGAGACGGAGGAGGGCACCGAGGCGGCCACACCCTATGGTGGCGCGGGTACCCCCAGGCATGCCACTAGGTGGTGTGGACCCCTCGGGCCTCCACCGACCTTGCCCCTTCGCCTATATATTCCCCCGAGATGAAAACCCTAGAAACCAGATCAGAATTCCACAAAAAGTTCCGCGGCACCGCGGCCACCGAAGAGGAGATTCGTGGGACATAAGTCTCTGTTCTGGCACCCTGCCGGGACGGGGAAGTGCCCCCGGATCCATCTCCATCGCTGTTGCTGACTCCCATGATGAGGAGGGAGTAGTTCTCTCTCGAGGCTAAGGGCTCTATCGGTAGCTATGTGTTCATCTCTCTCTATGTCTAATCTTATTGATATCATGAGCTTTGTAATCTATAGATCTATTTTGCTACTGAAGTGCTTTAATTAATCTCTCCTTATCCCCACGTGTGTGAAGTTGATAATGTCCACACCATGTGGCACTTTGGATAAGGTTATAGAAATACTTATCATGAGTATAATTTGAGTTGGATGTCTCTATGAGATTGTGGTGTTTGTTGGAACCATCTAGCGCTCAAGGTGACAATGAGGGGTTATCTAGATGGGGAATGCAAACTTTAAGGTGTGCTGTTATAGCCCTACATCGTCCAACTAGAGAGTAGTTCAGGGTAGCATAATGAAGGTAAGATATTTATATGAGAGTGTCCACTAGTGAAAGTATGATCCCTAGGCCTTGTTTCTAAGCATTGAAACACCAGTTACAATCTGTCTTGTTACATGTTTGCTTGCTGCCACTCTTATTTCAGATTGCAATTACCACTTATAATCATCCATATACTTGTATTTCACTATCTCTTCGCTGAACTAGTGCACCTATACACCTGACAAGTGTATTGGGTGTGTTGGGGACACAAGAGACTTCTTATATCTTGATTGCAGGGTTGCTTGAGAGGGATACCTTTGACCACTTCCTCCCTAAGTTTGATAAACCTTAGGTGATCCACTTAAGGGAAACTTGCTACTGTTCTACAAACCTCTGCACTTGGAGGCCCAACACTGTCTACAAGAATAGAAGCGTGCGTAGACATCAAGCTATTTTCTGGCGCCGTTGCCGGGGATGTAAGGTAAAAGGTACTCACATCCTCTGGCTACTAATCTATCTTCTAGTACTGTTGCTGGTGTGTGAGTGCTCGAAGTTATTTCCTTTAGATTCTACAATTATATCTTTTTATTTTCACTAGTTAGGCTTAATGGAAAACAACAAAAAAATTATAGAGCTTTATAGTATTTATATTGAGTTACGACATGAAGTGTTTGAAGATAAAATTAAAAAACCTATGGAACTTTATTTGCATGCTAATAACAATGTTATTAGTATTAATTCTTTGAACACCATTATTGCTAATGCTATGGAAAAGTCTAAGCTTGGGGAAGCTGGTTTTGATGAGCATGATACTTTTAGTCCCCCAAGCACAGAGGTGAAAATTTACTTTGATGATACTATGCCTCCGATATATGATGATTACAATGATGAATATGATATTTTCAGTCCACCTACTATTGAGGAGAAAATTAATTATGATTACAATATGCCTCCTATATTTGATGATTATGGTGATGAGAATAATAATGATAGCTATTTTGTTGAATTTTCTACCACTACGATTAATAAGAATGACTATGCTTATAGGGAGAGTAATAATTATTTTATGCATGTGGCTCATGATAAGAATGTTTTATGTGATATTTATATTGTTAATTTTATTTATGATGCTACTGAAAGTTATTATGAGAGAGGGAAACATGGTTGTATGTATCTCAACAATATTAAGTTTCCCCTCTTTATGTTGAAACTTTTGAAGTTGCACTTGTTTTGCTTTCCTATGCTTGTTGCTTTATGCTTTTATGACTTGTTTCTTTACAAGATTATTTTTCAAAGGAAGTGGGTTAGACTTAATTTTTTTCAATATTTTCTTCTTGATGCTCTCTTTTAGTTCAATCCATATTTCTTATGTGAGCATCATCGAAATTATCATGCCTATCTTAATGGCTATAAAGAAAGAGCTTTTGGGAGACAACCCATTATATTTTTTACTTTCAGTTTATTTTTGTTTTGTTGAGTCTTGGAAGTTATTGCCTCAATAATAACCTCTCCTTATCCTTTTTGTGTGGTTTTTGTGCCGAGAATAACCTCTAATGAGAGGGAAGTAAGATATGGGGAAGTTGCCGTCCCGAAACAGAGTTCTGTGCGTCACTGTAAAAAATGGTGAAAAATCTCACTACGTCGGATTGTGCTGTAATTTTTTGTGCTTATGACCCAGGTTATTACCCAACTTTTGTTATATTTGCACTTTTAGATTTGAGCAACATAAGATTTTCAAAAAATCGGTCTTTACCTGCTGGTCTGTTTTGACAGATTTCTGCCATTATTTGCATTTGCCTCTTAATCGGTTTCTTTTTGAGTTCTCTTGGATCACTTGAGCTTTTAAAAGAAATTGCTACAATATCTTATGTTTTAATGGATGATTTACTTGAGTTGAAACTAAACCCAAAGGATTATTATTTTGAATACACTAATGTTGCTAATGAAGATTGTGTGAAGTTTTGAGTGTAGGGAAGAATAATGTGATGAGATGAAGTATGGACAAAAGCTCAAGTTTGGGGATGCCACCCGTGTCACCCCAATAAATATTCAAGAGGTACAAGCGTCAAAACTTGGGGATGCCCAAGGCATCCCCTTCTTCATCAATAATCTCAGGTCTTCTTTCAAGACACTTTATTTTTATTACCTTATGCACTATGTGTTGTTCTTGGAGCGTCTTTGTTTTTGATTTTCTTTTGATTTCTTTGCCACAATAAGTTGGTTGGATCCCAACACACTTCTTTTGGAGAGAGACACACCCAATTATTCATTGCCTAGAACACTCTAGTTTTCACTCTTATTGTTCTATGAGTGTTCTCCTTTGCTATCACTGCATTTAGCTTTAGTTTTCTTATTCTTTTGGCTTAGAACTTTTTTAGTTCTTCTTTGTAGATGGGTGAGACATGCACTCTGGTCTTTATTGATTATTATCTTTGAGATTTGTTTGAAATAAGTCGATTGGTGTTGGAAAAGAGTAGGAAGTTTCATGCTTATAAGTGGTACAAAAGGAGCTTGTTTTGACTGTGGCCTAGACTTTATCATGTCATGCTAGATGTTTCTTTGACCATATGCTTAGTGATTATTGTTGTAGCATGACTTGTTTCAAACAATTGAGATTGCTTAATGTGCCTTGAAAGAATCATGTGTTGTTTTAGCATACAAAAGCATAATATTGTGGTATTATCCTTTGATGCTTTATTTGGGTTGACTTGGCACATGACTATGAACCAGTCACCATAGCCTCTATGATCATTTAGTCTTTGACTTGCAATATCACTTTATACTTTAATTAATAATGTTTTATCGCTTTGGATGATTATGGCCATTATTGCTCTCTTAGTTGGTCGCTCCTAGTCTTTTGCTAGCCTCCATCTGTACCACGTATGAGTTCCACTCATGCATCCAACCTCCAAGAAACCAAGTTATTCCAAAGAGTCCACTATAAATTCCTATGCATGGTGTGCTACACCATTCCAAGTATATTCATCTCTTTATCTACCTTCCAAATTAAACTTTTGTTATGTGAAAATTAGTGATTAAAGCTCTCACAAACTTGATGGCACACTTTATTTTCTTGCACTTAATAAACTTGAACTATTGTGTCCATCTATGTTGCTTATATGCTTGCACTTTATAAGTTGTGAATTAGCAGATCCATGCTACCTTGGGGAACGCTTTCAACATTGCACTTATTATTCAGTTGATATCATGTTCTTTTGTTGATGGATCCCGACAGTGTGAAATAAAAGGGGAGCTTGTAAGCTCATGGAGTTTGTATGTGTGTTATAGAAACGCCTGGGCGACTAGCCTAAGCCATAGCTAATCATGGTGGAAACTTGCAGCATAACCATAGTGAGCATTCTGCGAAGCATCCTCAATAAAAACCTATGCAAATAGCAAATAAAAAGATCGCTGAGATGCTCATTGTCTGTTGCCTTGTCATTTTGATATGGGAAAGCTCCTGCATCATGAGGCAAGGGGTACCCCGTTGGTGGTTCTCCATGATACACATGTACTTACAATGACAAGAACTTACTTGTGACTAAAGTTGAGTAGCATGAGGTTCGGTACTCGTAAGCAAGGGGCATGAGATTTTCAACTTATAACTTGTCAAGCATATCCTCATATTTGTGTCACTTTAACCTTAATCACCTCAAGATTCTTATGATAGGGGCAATGAGAGCTGAAAGCTAATAAGTACCATAATTTTTGGAAGCTCTTTATGAAACTTGAAATCCCTGCTTCCCTCTATGAAGGGCCTTTCTTGTTTACTTTTATGTTGAGTCTCCATCTTCTATCTTTATGCACCAATTGAGAGAGCATAGTGGTCATTTTTAGTTTAATGTGCATTGTCCCAAAACTTGTTGTAATATCCTGGTTTTTACGGGTTATTTTTTTAAGCAAGAGATGCTGCAATGCAATTAAATAAAAATATTTTATTAGGAGTTTATAAATATAACTTCTTAGAACTAATTTGATGTTTGAAGGGAGAAAAGAATTTCTTTTAGTATTGTTAATTGGATGTGCTTATGAAATTGGCAATTTGCTTCTTATTGGATTCCTTTCAAACAAATCATTTTGGTCCATCCATGCACCATGCATCGTGCATGAGCCGAGCTAGTATATATGCATATGCATGAGCTCATATGCACACTGTAGCATATACATATATATATATGCCTTTATCTCTCTAGTCTCTCTATAGACCCAAGTGTATATATATATGCAAGCCATGCATGTCAGACTCTAGTACGTTGCAGTAGTATATATATATGTGTCTCTCTCTAATTCTCACTCTAGATGCATGCATGCACTGTAGCATATATCGTATATATATGTACCATCCTATTCTCTCTCCTCTCAATCTTCTTTGCCGAGCTACCATAGCCTGACTAGGGAGGCCAGCTGAAACGATTTGTTTTCTTCATGTCTTTCCGCACGCAGCAGGACACCAGCGGCCAGACGGAAACGGCACAACCATTAAACACCATAATTTGTATGAGAAACTGCTCCATAATTTTCGGCATTCATTTTTCCTTTGATCACGTCGCACCATCCTCCTCGTTCTATACAGCCACAAAATGATGCTCTCTTCTCTCCCTTGCCATTCCACACCGCCAACGGAGCTTTAGACCTCTGTCCTAGTCCACCTTAGAGAGCTCTGCCGGGACGTCGGCCACACTTCCGGCAGCTCCGGCGAGGAGACGCGCAGCTGCTAGAAGGACGAGCTGCTGCACCGCGACCGATAGGAGGAGCAGGGCAGATTCGTCGGACTAGAAGGACAAGCCGCAGATCACCGACGACATACTCCGCCGCCGTTTTATCTTAGTTCATCATCTTCTTCGGACGTTCACGTCGCACTCGGTGAGCTCCGTCACAATTCCTTACACCCACATCCTATCGGCACGTATGCCTACCTCCTAGACATGCTTTTCTGCCGTAGTTTTGTAGTTGACAACGGTCCCGGTGAACCGAATGCCACTCGGTGGCATTGGTATATTTCCCTATTATGAACACGTCTGATGATCTCAAGCCCAACTAGGAAAACCTTCCAAATACCTTTAGAGACACGGAAGTGGAGTTAGGTTGAGAATAGCTTCAACGTTACCAAAATTATTTTTGGAAATTATGATTCCAGTACATTGCTTTGCATACAGTCTTGTTCTTGGAGTTATGCATGCGGACATGTCCGTGCAGTTACAGATTGTTGGATGTACTGCTTCTTCTAACTATTGAATTTGTTTGATCATCATGTTCGATCGTAACAGTAGTACCATTGTTTTTGCATGATCGCGTGTTAATTGATTTGGCACCGCGAGTAAGTTGCGTAGTTATTTATAGACCTTAACTAGTCATGTTGTTCATCCTGTTTACTAGTCTAGAGTAATCATAGGATTTATTGTACGTACATATTGCTCATCGTGGAATTTTAGCATGTAATTCTTTTATTAACATAACACTAGTAGACGTTACAAATCTTGTGTTTAGCAGTATAATTAGTTAGTAGATTGTATGAACGTGTTCTCCAAATGATATTACTATAGCATGTTTTGCTACTGTTTTAAGTAGGTTATTGTTAGAAGAGTCTCTCATGTCTCTCTTACTTTTTAATGTTAGATTATTGTCAAACTTGTAAGTTAGAGTAAGTTTATAAATTGTCTTGCCATTGCATGGGTGCATGTTTACGTCAGATATATAGTCATTATTTGTGTGCTTGACTACAAATAGCTTTGCTAGAAGTGCATAGTGTCGTGCTGATGTACACATATTATGTGTTGAGCTCAGGTGCTTCACTATTGCTTGTATATAGCTACAGTAGCCTTTTGCATGCTTCTACTATTTCATGTGTATGCTTAATTCTTGTGGCTAGCTAGTATATAGTAGGTTGTGCATCGCATATTATATCTATAGCAAAACTATATTATTTTCCTAATAGATTATTACTAGTCGAGAACGGTAGACCGACCCTATACCGAATCGTCCGAACCTTGTCAACCTGTTTGGTTCTTTTTATCTGGATCTTTCTATTTGGATCTTATTTGTGGTTATTTGAAGTTTGTATTTATATGTGTTTTATCGTTATGACGAGTAGGGAGTGGCGAGTTCGAGCAGAATCAAGATTTCGAGGAAGAACACTTTCACGACAACGAAGGCATGCCCCTTTCATAATTATCCCATGTTTTACAAGTGCATGTTATTATTGTTTTACAAATATTACTGCTATTTTGGTTACCCACATACCTTGATACACCTGCCGCCATACACAACCCTGAGTAGAGATTATATATTAATCCTGTAGAGTAGAATTGCTTAGCCATGCTATATAATATTTAGGATACTTGATCTCACCTCTTCTGTGGCGCCCCGCAAAAACCACTACTAGAAAATCGCGTTGTTTTTGTGCATTGCATCATCATGACCGCATGCTCATGTCATCATGCCACATTGCATTTGAGCATCGTCATCATCATGCATGGTTTTGTCTAAAACTATATTTCGAAAAGTCTGGTTTTGTTTTCTAAACGCCCCGTCTTTATTCAAATATAAAACCCGGGTCTCCGGAATATTTTGTTTCGTCTATAAACAGTTTTCAAATGCCCCGCTTTAAACAAATAAATTTTTTATATTATTTTTAGGGGGCAGCCCGCCAGGCCTGAACCGGCCTAGCCGGCCACCCCCAAAATATCCTAACAAAACCCCAAACCTGGCCAAACCCTAGCCTAATCCCCACCTACCCCTAATCCTACCCAAAACACCACCCAGCACTGCTGTCAGCCGCGCGCGCATCCCCTGGTCCACCACCTGCCGTACACCCACGCCTCCCCACTCCACCCGGCCACCTCACTCCACCCAGTCGCCTCCTCGCCGCACCCGCCCGCTGGCCCGCTCCCCCACGCCACACCCCCACCACCCCCCCCTTCCCGGTGCCAGGCGTCGCGCGTCGGCTCTCTGCTCTCGCCTCGCACTCCCAACCCCACCTCCGCCTCTCCTCCACCTACCTGGTCCCACTGCCGCCCCCCCCCACGCACACCAACCCCGAGGCCACCAACCGCTCTCCTCTCGTCGTCTTCCCCAGATGCAGAGCCTCCGCCGCCGCGCTTCCTCCCCACGGCCAGGCGCGCCGCCGCGAGCCGCCGTGGTCAAATCCGCCCGCAACCCCACCTGGCGCCGACCACCTCTCGATCGACCCCGCCGCCGCCACCTCCGTCCCTCGTCGCCGGAGCCCTCTCTGCCGGCCTCCTCGAACCCCTCGTTAGGAGCTGCCCTGGTCCGCGGGCCGCCATCGGGGCCAACCTCGCCGCCTCCCTCGTCTCCCTCCCGGTCGCCGCCATCGCTCTCGGATGCCCTCGCCGCAGTTCGGAGCTCGGCCTCGACACCGCGTGCATGCGCTTCGCCTCCGCCGAGCTCGACCTCGCCCAGCGCCACCTCGCTCACCTCCACGCCTTGCCACCTCCGCTCGCATCGCTCCTCGTCGCCCGTCCCCGCTTGGCCCCGCCTCGCCTCCGGCCGCCCTAGCGCTGTCTGCGCCAGCCGCTGCCGCCATGGTGTCCCCCACGGCTCCGCCGCGCTTCGCCAGCGGCCTCGCCCGGTTCGACCTGACTTCGCTGCTCGAGCCCCAGGTCTGAGGGCGCCACCTCGTGTCTCCTCTGCCAGCACGCTTGTATGTCCTGTAATTGTGTGTTCTGTGGGCTCTAAAAGTCCCTTTGTCTGCTGATCTGTGAAAAATACGGGCTGGCGTGCAAGCATCCTTTGCAGCTACCTTCCAAGACCATCTCGCCAAGTTATCCTCCTCGAAGACTATATAGGAAGACCCGGATCCACGGATCCGATGGCGAACCCCCGAAGATCGATCCCACCGAGACCGAACACTCAGGTTCTCCATCGCGGAACGGCAAGTTCGTCTACATGGAGCCGTCGGGCCACGCAAGACAATTGGCGCCGAACCCAAGACCGACACCGTCACCCGAGTACTTCGACAAGCACGCCAAGTACGCCGACATGGGACCGACCAGTTCGCCGAGAACCGTTCCCGGAATCGAGACCGATCTGGAGCACCAAGGCCTTCGACAGGGAGTCGTCAAGATCATCGCGGAACTCCAAGGTCTACTTCGTAGGGTGCCGAACACCAAGGTCGCCGACACGGAACGCCAAGTCCTTCTTCCCAGAATGCCAAGCTCTCCTTCCATTGTCCGAGACCGTTTCCGTCGAACCGTTCCCCTCGTCGAACCCTGAGACCGGACCCCGAACCCCCGGAACCCAAGATCTTCTGAACCCAGATGTGTGACCCTAAGCCTCTATTTTTTATAATATGACATTATCAACTGTCGCATATTAAATTGTTCATGCATGCATACCTGTCTGTGGTTTGGGGGAATTATGCCAATTCACCGCATAATTAAATATGGAGTCTAGATGCGGGCTATTCTAGTCTTATTCTGGACTCCATTTAAATTGGTGTAGCAAACCGATGCCATGTTTCACCCTGTTAATACAATATTTAAATTGTGGGGTATCTAAATAACTCGAACCGTTTAATTAATTGTCGGGACCCCGGTTCCGCTTAATATTGCCTAATTGCACCGCATCTTGCCATGCCATGCATCATATCATAATCATGTCGGATCTTCTGCCGTAGTATTAAATATTGCATCCGGTGTTTCTGCTAGTGCTTGCTACTTGGCGGATTAGGCCGATGAGTGGATGCGAGTACCGACAAGTTCTCCGGATATGTACCTTCGACAGTGTTTCCCAGGCGAGCATCTCTCCGCCTTCTACCTATTTTGCATTTATAGTCTTTAGTTTCCGTGCAACAGTTATATCCCGTGCAGCCTCTATATTTCCTTGGACACCTCCTATTACCTGTGCTTGGTAGATAGCTGGCCTTGCGATTCGTAGTTGCTTGCTCAAGTGTGATCTCGTGTTGTCAAGTACCGCAGTTGATGGAATGCTGGCAGATGTTTATGGTGGAGATGCTTTATGGTGGAGATGATCATGATTTTGAATACAACTATTAAAATGCTAGATATAACTAATGCAGAGGCATCAGTAGGCAATAGATGTTATTTGGTTCTTCCACGCTCACTTGTGTCCCGTAGGACCCCGAGTACTTGATACTTGTTCCTTGATTTTTCGCACTATCCACATCCGGGAGGCCTTATGGACCCCCCCTGAGCTAGAGCTTGATTCATTTCTATTTCTTGGGGCCACAAAGTAGTTTGGGGCTTTATTACTATCCTGTACTTATGCCATGCTTTACTGCTTTATTTACGATTGTGCATGGAGCACCTGTACTGTTTAGGATTGCGGGGTGTTTTCGCGGTATCGACAAGCCCAGTCACACTTTCAGGTTCCCAGTCGTTTACAGCCATTGGCACAAACCTTGGGTCCATCTCGGAGCCGACCAACTTCGTTGCGGGTAGCTTAATGGGGTGGCCCCCTGGAATATTTATGAATCCTGTGATCGCTTTGTCGTGAAAACCTCGTTGGGTTTTGAGTTGGTTTTTCCGAGGTTGATCGAGTGTGTGTTGCTATTTGTGCACCCCTGCAGGGTAAAACTTTCTGAAAGCCGTGTCCGCGGTTATGGACGACTTGGAGCACAGTATCTCGACCATAGACACGCATATCTAAAGTAGTGCTATAAATTTGACTTAATATGTGACTAGTAAGCAGATGCAACTATAATGGAATGGATAATAAAAATGCCAACAACTGGTGGATCTGTGGTGATCTGTGTCATACTATACCTGCCTAGTAAGTATTACAACTCCAATGGAATGTGATAAAAGTGCCAACCACTGCTGGGTTTTGGGATTCCTCAGGACAATTATATCTGATTAGTAAATGTTCCAACTACAACGAAATGGTGATTAAAATTGCCCACTACTTATGCTATCAGGATGACTCATGCTATCTATATCTGATTAGTAATTGCTGCAACTATAACAGAATGAGTAAAATTTCCAACTGTGTGAGTTCCTTGGCCCGAATTCCTCATTTGGTCTCGAGGGGGAAATACCAGTATGGGTTTGTTTGGTGTTAGCTTCAGGTTGGATCCGAATAGGTCTTTCTTATCCCTCTCTGATAACCGCCAGTTGTATCGAGTCTCTATAGGTTGTTGAGTGCTGCTGCGCTGCCGCTTCAGCCCACCATACCTATGTAGGCGAGAGCCGCCGAATTCTAGCCTCGCTGTGCTTGGCCTCGATCGACGCTCCTCTTTTTCCTTTGCCCTTTGTCGGCACCCCTTTTGTTTTAGCAGGTTGAGATTGACGTCGTTAACAGGGTTACCCTTCGGGCTTGGCCTGGGCAGGGTTATGGACGCCATTGGTTATTCTTCAGGGCTCTTAGCCCAATTTGCATCTTGTCCATACTCGGACGCTGTATCGTTTTCAAGGTGATTTGGATATTTGTATTGTATAGCTGTATTCTTGACTCTTGGAGTCGTGTTGTATATATATCTGTTCTGTGGGTCCCATCGAGGACTGTTGTGTAATGGTATTACTTCGTTTTCCACCCGCACGAAAGTGCCTGGTGGGCGTCCTTGAATCGTTTCTATGCGGGTTTGGCGGAAAGGGCTAAAACTTGCATAGGGCCGATTCGAGGGTGTTACATCTTCGGAGGAATTGGATGACCCTTGGGTCAGATATACCCTTTTGAAACTGGATGAGCTTGCTGAGCTAGCCGTTGTTGCTTCCTCTACTCTATTCTACTCTGGGTGAAACTTACCATCTAAACACTGGCGCGGGCGACGGCTGGATCAAAGGAAGGAGCGATTGGCTGCCCTTCACTAGATGAAGGGGGCAATCCGTCGTCCGTGCTGCATGAGGGCCTAATAAGTCTTGGATTTGAAGATTGTGACCACCGTACAACCACATGCTATAATGGGCACTGTCTTGGTCAAGTAAGTTAGTCAGCCTTGGGTCTCGATGTCGCCATACCGCTGATGAGGTGTCTGCCTGCGGGGGAGCCTTCGGCACAGATGGGGGGATCGGTTTGAGGACGTACTCTCAGTTCCGTGCGCCATACCCGGTGGGCATGTCACATCTTTGGGGGATCTAGCTAAAAGACCTTGTCACAATCCCTCTGCCGGTACACCAATTGGTGTGTATTAAACCAACGACGGCTGGTGGGCGTCAGGACGGGATTTTGTCGTGTGGGAAAAGTGTACAACCTCTGCAGAGTTTAAACTATTCGAATAGCCGTGTCCACGGTCATGGACGACACATGAATCTTTCTTGACATACGGGAACCTGTCTTGCTACTTCCCCCTTTGCCCCTATCCTTATCTTGGATTCTATGAACTATGTGAATTGCCATAGACAATCACACTATTGAGAAACACCACATTGATGATAAACATATTTTCATCTGAAACCGCTTTTATCAAAACTGCTATCAATTGCAAATAAAATTGGCTTTTATGCAAAAGAACCATATGACCTCAACATAAAGCCACATGTAGATATATCAGGTTTTGCATAAGGGGTATGTTGAGTACGTCATGTACTCATGGCAATATTTTTGTTGAATTCAGAATACTATGAAGGGGAGGACTATGACTACTATGATGACACTGATGAGTGAGGCCTCGTGGACTACATCGACTGCCTGTGGCTGAGATGGAGTTACTACGCGTTTTATATTTCCGCTGTGCTTTCTGGATGTAATAAATGTCAGTAGACATTTTACTATGTTGTTATCCAGACTTTGTAATAAATTACTTTTGTACGTCTGCAATGATATACATTTCGCTGTGGCGTCAACATTGATCTTGGGATTAACGAATAAACACAGGGGGGTCTGGAAGTTAAGTTCTGGTCCTCACAGAAGTGGTATCAGAGCCGACGTTGACCTAGTCACGTGGCCTTAGATAGAATGGAAAGCCTTTAGTACGCGTATATTACTAAAAGCATATGTTACAAAAACAGGATTCCTTATTGTTGCTCGTCTATTCATTTAGATTTTACAAAATTTTGTTACTGATATTCTTCTCTTATTCAAATGTGCGTAGATGGACGTACCAGCAACACGCCGGATTGAGGAGTTTGGGAACCTTGGTCGGGAATTTCGTGACGTGCTGACGAGGTTGGGTTACGACCATGACCCTGAAGTAACTGGATACACCTTTCGGAATGTCTGGGATGAGGAGACTATGAGAGTTACCTTGGTGGTGTTTCCGAACCTATCACTTTGTGGAAGACGTGCAGGAGCAAGAGGACACCAATTCACTGCTGATGGTGAGGACTTTGTGGATGCCACCATCCATACCATTCACCAGGAGATGTAGAGGATGGCCGACATCTACCAAGATGAGTTGCGCAACACACAGTTCCGGTACTTTGCCTACCGAGATGAGGGAGGTGCTCTCCGTCATAACATGAGGTACCAGAATGAGGATGATCCCACACTCACTCGCATGGCATCGCTCAACTTGGGACTAGAGAATCGCTTGGTCGCAGTAACTGGTATGCTAGAGGATGCACGTCATCTTATCCATCACTATCAGGACCGAGCTCAGACCTTGGAGGAGAGATTGGTGGAAGCTAATACAACTTTAAATGCCGTCAATGCTGCACGTGAAGCTGCTGCTGAAGATGCCATCGCCACGGTGCATGTGGCCGAGGCCGCTACGGAGACCGCGCTGATAGTCAATGACGGCGGTCAAGGACAGGGACTAGAACTACCGCAACCTGCACCTGATGCACAGCGTCGCAGGACATTTTATGATAATGCGAGCGGCACCTGGTATCATGTGCGTGTGCGGGTCACAAGGAAGAAGAAGTGTCAGCGTGCAGCGAGGCGTCGTCTTTCTCTCCAGGCCATTGCACCGATGCTCGCACTTCCCGCACCACCATCAGTACAGCAGGAGCCTGCTGATCATTCCCAGGGAGAAGAAACATAGCCTGAAGAAAGGATTCCAGCAAGCTCGGACGAAGCGGAGTCTAGCTTCGAACCTGATCAGCGGAATGCAGGATCGCATGGGTACCAGGACGAGTAGACTGCAACAAACCATGAGAGAGCCTTTATTTAATAATATGTGAGACGTTAGCTATTTTAAATAAATTCATGTGTGTGAGTAGACTATACCGATCTATATGTGGTATAGCTACTTCTCTATCTTGAACCTTTTGTGTGTGAGATTTTAAGATGAATTTGGTTCTTGTTTGGATTTCTTTGATGTTACAATTTGATGTTTCAATTGTTTATCCGTGCAAGTTTGGTTTTGGGGTAGTTTATTTCCCTCTCTTCTATTCTAACCTTGAGAGACAACAGGATGAACGCCAACCGGGGTCGTGGTCGCGGTGGACGCGGACGTGGACGCGGTCGTGGACCAGTGTTCGAGGAGAACTTCGCTGAGGGTGAAGTACATGACATTGAAACTGATACTGAAGATGAGGGACGGCATCCACCACCGCCGCCGCCACCTAACATGGCACAATTAATGTTTATGCAAACACAGTTGCTGCAGCAGATGGCCGCCAACATGGCAAATCAGAACCAAAACCTGAATCCAAATCAAGGTCATCATCCTCCACCACAGTCCAAGCTAGCAGAGTTCATGAGGACAAAGCCACCTACTTTCGCAGGGTCACCAGACCCTATTGAAGCTGATGATTGGCTAAAGGACATCCGTAGGAAGCTCAATTTGGTCAATGTTGATGCACAAGACCGTGTGAAGTTTGCGGCGCACCAACTTCAGGGTGTAGCTGCAGATTGGTGGGAGAGATTTTATGATGCACATGATGATGCTGAGGCAATCACCTGGAATGAGTTTTCTGAAGCTTTTCGTACTACACACATTCCAGCTGGTGTCATGGAGCTGAAGAGGGATGAATTTCGAGCTCTAGTCTCGAGCTCTAGTCCAAGGAAAGATGTCAGTCTCGGAATATTGGGATCGTTTCACTCAGTTGTCACGCTATGGGAAAGCAGATATTCCCACTGAGGCCAACAAGACTGCTAGGTTCCTGAGGGGATTGAACCTAGGCCTAAAGGATAGGTTGGTATCCCATGACTTTCCGAATTTCCAGAGTCTGGTAAACAAGGCTATTCTGCAAGAGAACTCAAAGAGAGAGCTAGAAGAACACCGTAAGCGCAAGGCACCATAGGGTCATCATGGAGCAGGAAGCTCACGCCAAAAGAACAATAACCACCCGGGTTATCGTGGAGTAACTGCCAAGTCAGCAAAGCCTAGTCACAACTTCCAGCATAATCCTTATCGTACACCAAGAGCTGAAGTTGGAGGAAACCATGCCAACACTGCTAGAAAGGCATGCTACAATTGTGGCATAGAGGGACACTTTTTTGCTGCATGCCCAAACAAGAGGAACACGGGGATGACACCAGTGAAGTTCAATTTGGGGTCTGCTGCCAAGACACCAACAACGGGACGTGGGCGAGGCATACTGCCTACACCAGGAGGCGCACCTCATGCCTCTGGACAGACAGGTCGTGGCCAAGTCAACCATGTCACGGCCGAACAAGCTATTGAAGCCTCAGATGTTGTTCTTGGTATGTTCCCAATCAACTCATGTTATGGTTCAGTACTTTTGATTCTGGTGCGTCTCATTCATTTGTTTCCAAGCAATTTGCTAAAAAACACCATTTGAAAACTGAGGGTATGAGTTAGTCAATTGCAGTACAATCACCTGGGGGAATTCTTATGTCAGGTTTAAAATGCCCTAAAGTGATCATAACGATCGCGGGAGTAGAGTTTCTAGCAAACCTCATAGTGTTAGATTCTAAAGTGTTAGATGTCATTCTAGGCATGAACTGGTTAGGGAAACACAAAGCTATGATAGATTGTGGCCTTAGAGCCGTATCCTTAACCAGTACTGAAGGAATTGTGGTGAATTACAAGCCTGAGTTAGCATCAGAAACTGCAGTAGAAAGTTTGTTGAACAGCTTGAAGGAGATGGTTGTGTCAGATGTTAGGGTGGTTAAGGAATACCCAGATGTTTTCCTAGAGGAGTTACCAGGTCTTCCACCAGATCGTGAGATAGAGTTTACAATTGAGTTAGTGCCAGGCACTGCCCCTATTGCAAAAAGACCATATAGAATGCCAGCAAATGAGCTAGCTGAGATGAAGAAGCAAATCCAGGAACTTATAGACAAGGGATACATTAGACCGAGCACATCGCCTTGGGGAGCGCCGGTGTTGTTTGTAAAGAAGAAGGATGGTTCCATGCGCATGTGTGTGGACTACCGTGCTCTGAATGAAGTAACCATCAAAAATAAATACCCTTTGCCGAGTATCGATGATTTGTTTGATCACTTAAAAGGAGCTTCTGTTTTCTCAAAGATAGATCTTAGGTCAGGATACCATCAGTTAAAGATCCGACCAGAAGATATACCCAAAACAGCTTTTGTTACTCGTTATGGCCTGTATGAGTTTCTAGTGATGTCATTTGGACTCACTAATGCACCAGCTTACTTCATGAATCTAATGAATAAAGTGTTCATGGATTGCTTGGATAAATTCGTGGTTGTGTTCATTGATGATGTACTGATCTACTCTCCTAATGAAGAAGAGCACGAGAAACACCTACGATTGTTCTAGAAAGGCTTAGAGAACATCAACTTTATGCAAAATTTAGCAAGTGTGAGTTTTGGTTGAAACAAGTAGATTTTCTTGGTCATGTCATTTCAGCCGAAGGAGTAGCAGTGGATCCAGCTAAAGTAGAAGCAATACTTAGCTGGAAGCAACCGAAGAATGTGTTAGAGATACGCAGCTTCCTCGGACTAGCGGGATATTACCGCCGCTTCATAGAAGATTTCTCAAGAATCGCGAGACCGATGACATAGTTGATAAAGAAGGAGAACAAATTTGAGTGGACACCAGCATGTGAGACCAGTTTTCAAGAACTCAAGAGGAGACTGACTTCCGCTCCAGTGCTAATTTTACCAGATATTCGGAAGGATTTTGAAGTTTATTGTGATGCTTCCAAACAGGGTTTGGGTTGTGTTCTCATGCAACAAGTCAAGGTTGTAGCGTATGCACCGAGACAACTACGTCCACATGAAGTGAACTATCCCACACATGATTTGGAATTGGCTGCCGTAGGACATTCTTTGAAGATATGGAGACACTACCTTATTGGTAACTGATGTGAGATATATACAGATCATAAGAGCCTAAAGTATATTTTCACTCAACCAGATTTGAATCTTAGACAGAGGAGATGGCTGGAACTAATTAAGGACTACAACATTGGTGTAACTTATCACCCTGGTAAAGCCAATGTCGTAGCTGATCCATTGAGCAGAAAGGTTTACTGCAGTAATCTTATGATTCAGGAAGCTCAACCAGAACTGCATGAGGAATTCAGGAAGTTAAACTTGAATGTGAGTCTTGCTGAGAAGGAGGATGTGTTAGAAGTCAAGTTCACTCTAGAGGATCAAGTAAGAGAAGGTCAGAAGAATGACAAGGGAATCGAAGAGATTAAGATCAAGTTAGGAGAAGCACCTGACTACAATGAGGATGAAAAAGGAAATATTTGGTTTCGGAAACGTTTATTGGTGCCAGACCAACAAGAACTTAAGAACTCAATCATGAAAGAGGCACATGAGTCATCATACTCTATACACCCGGGAAGTATGAAGATGTACCATGATCTCCGAGATAGTTTCTGGTGGTCTAGCATGAAACGTGAAATTGCGGAGTATGTATCTCATGGTGATGTATGTCGAAGAGTCAAGGCCGAGCATCAGAAGCCTGCAGGACTACTTCAACCACTTAAAGTTCCTGAGTGGAAATGGGAAGAAATCGGGATGGATTTTATAACAGGACTTTCGAGGACGTCATCAGGATATGACTCTATTTGGGTTATCATAGATCGATTAACCAAGTCAGCTCACTTTATTCCAGTGAAGACTTCTTATAATGGGGAGAAATTGGCTGAGTTATATATGGCTAGAATTGTTTGCCTACATGGAGTTCCAAAGAAGATTGTGTCTGATAGAGGTACTCAATTCACGTCAAGGTTCTGGAGGAAGATACATGAAGTCTTAGGCACACAGTTGAATTTTAGTACAGCTTACCATCCACAGACTGATGGACAGACTAAGCGAGTGAACCAAATATTGGAAGACATGCTTCGAGCATGTGCTTTAACTTGCAAGCGCACTTGGGAAAAGAGTCTGCCATATGCTGAATTCTCTTACAACAATAGCTTTCAGGCAAGCTTACAAATGTCTCCATTTGAATTCTTGTATGAAAGAAAGTGTCGCACCCCACTAAATTGGCATGAAGTGGGAGAAAATCAAGTTTTTGGACCCGACACTCTTGAGAAGGCAGATAAGCAAGTAAAGATGATTCAGGAAAGATTGCGGGCTGCCCAATCTAGGCAGAAAGTCTATGCCGATAAACGTCGTCATGATTTAGCATTCAAGAAGGGGGATGATGTGTACCTGAAGGTATCCCCACTTCGCGGGATGCGCCGTTTCGGGCTAAAAGGAAAGCTGGTACCCCGATATATTGGACCCTTTACAATCACCACCAGGCGTGGAGAGGTTGCTTATGAGTTAGCATTACCTGAGAAATTATCCAAGGTTCATAACATATTCCACGTGTCTCAACTGAAGAAATGTTTTGATAAGCTAGAGGAAGAGGCTTGGAAAACTTATTTGGATGCCATAGAAGTTCAGGATGATTTGACTTATGAGGAATATCCAGTTAAAATTCTTGATGAACAGTTAAGGACCACTAGAAGAAACGTGATCAAGTTCTGCAAAGTTCAATGGAGTAACCATAGCGAGGAGGAAGCGACATGGGAACGAGAGGATGCCCTTCGCGCTGAATTTCCAAATCTTTTCTCTTAGGCCGAATCTCGGGGTCGAGATTCCTTATAAGGTGGGTAGAATTGTAACATCCTGGTTTTTACGGGTTATTTTTTTTAAGCAAGAGATGCTGCAATGCAATTAAATAAAAATATTTTATTAGGAGTTTATAAATATAACTTTTTAGAACTAATTTGATGTTTGAAGGGAGAAAAGAATTTCTTTTAGTATTGTTAATTGTATGTGCTTATGAAATTGGCAATTTGCTTCTTATTGGATTCCTTTCAAACAAATCATTTTGGTCCATCCATGCACCATGCATCGTGCATGAGCCGAGCTAGTATATATGCACATGCAGAGCTATTGACCCATCCATGACCGATACATGCACCATGCATATGCACACTGTAGCATATACATATATATGCCTTTATCTCTCTAGTCTCTCTAGACCCAAGTGTATATATATGCAAGCCATGCATGTCAGACTCTAGTACGTTGCAGTAGTGTACCATATATATATATGTGTCTCTCTCTAATTCTAGATGCATGCATGCACTGTAGCATATACGTATATATGTGTACCATCCTATTCTCTCTCCTCTCAATCTTCTTTGCCGAGCTACCATATCCTGACTAGGGAGGCCAGCTGAAACGATTTGTTTTCTTCATGTCTTTCCGCACGCAGCAGGACACCAGCGGCCAGACGGAAACGGCACAACCATTAAACACCGTAATTTGTACGAGAAACTGCTTCAGTAATTTTCGGCATTCATTTTTCCTTTGATCACGTCGCACCATCCTCCTCCTTCTATACAGCCACGAAATGATGCTCTCTTCTCTCCCTTGCCATTTCACACCGCCAATGGAGCTTTAGGCCTCTGTCCTAGTCCACCTTAGAGAGCTCTGCCGGGACGTCGGCCACACTTCCGGCAGCTCCGGCGAGGAGACGACCAGCTGCTAGAAGGACGAGCTGTTGCACCGCGACCGATAGGAGGAGCAGGGCAGATTCGTCGGACTAGAAGGACAAGCCGCAGATCACCGACGACGTACTCCGCCGCCGTTTTATCTCAGTTCATCATCTTCTTCGGACGTTCACGTCGCACTCGGTGAGCTCCGTCACAAATCCTTACACCCACATCCTATCGGCACGTATGCCTACCTCCTAGACATGCTTTTCTGTCGTAGTTTTGTAGTTGACAGCGGTCCCGGTGAACCGAATGCCACTCGGCGGCATTGGTATATTTCCCTATTATGAACACGTCTGATGATCTCAAGCCCAACTAGGAAAACCTTCCAAATACCTTTAGAGACACGGAAGTGGAGTTAGGTTGAGAATAGCTTCAACGTTACCAAAATTATTTTTGGAAATTATGATTCCAGTACATTGCTTTGCATACAGTCTTGTTCTTGGAGTTATGCATGCGGACATGTCCGTGCAGTTACAGATTGTTGGATGTACTGCTTCTTCTAACTATTGAATTTGTTTGATCATCATGTTCGATCGTAACAGTAGTACCATTGTTTTTGCATGATCGCGTGTTAATTGATTTGGCACCGCGAGTAAGTTGCGTAGTTATTTATAGACCTTAACTAGTCATGTTGTTCATCCTGTTTACTAGTCTAGAGTAATCATAGGATTTATTGTACGTACATATCGCTCATCGTGGAATTTTAGCATGTAATTCTTTTATTAACATAACACTAGTAGAGTTACAAATCTTGTGTTTAGCAGTATAATTAGTTAGTAGATTGTATGAACGTTGTTCTCCAAATGATATTACTATAGCATGTTTTGCTACTGTTTTAATCACTAAGTTATTGTTAGAAGAGTCTATCATGTCTCTCTTACTTTTTAATGTTAGATTATTGTCCAACTTGTAAGTTAGAGTAAGTTTATAAATTGTCTTGCTATTGCATGGGTGCATGTTTACGCCAGATATATAGTCATTATTTGTGTGCTGGACTACAAATAGCTTTGCTAGAAGAGCATAGTGTCGTGCTGATGTACACATATTATGTGTTGAGCTCAGGTGCTTCACTATTGCTTGTATATAGCTACAGTAGCCTTTTGCATACTTCTACTATTTTATGTGTGTGCTTAATTCTTGTGGCTAGCTAGCATATAGTATGCTGTGCATTGCATATTATATCCATAACAAAACTATATTATTTTCCTAATAGATTATTACTAGTCGAGAACGGTAGACCGACCCTATACCGAATCGTCCAAACCTTGTCAACCTGTTTGGTTCTTTTTATCTGGATCTTTCTATTTGGATCTTATTTGTGTTTATTTGAAGTTTGTATTTATGTGTGGTTTATCGTTATGACGAGTAGGGAGTGGCGAGTTCGAGCAGAATCAAGATTTCGAGGAAGAACACTTTCACGACAACGAAGGCATGCCCCTTTCATAATTATCCCATGTTTTACAAGTGCATGTTATTATTGTTTTACAAATATTACTGCTATTTTGGTTACCCACATACCTTGATACACCTGTCGCCATACACAACCCTAAGTAGAGATTATATATTAATCCTGTAGAGTAGAATTGCTTAGCCATGCTATATAATATTTAGGGTACTTGATCTCTCCTCTTCGGAGGAATTGCTTAGCCATGCGATATACCCTTTTGAAACTAGATGAGCTCGCTGAGCTATCCGTTGTTGCTTCCTCTACTCTATTCTACTCTGCGTGAAACTTACCATCTACACACTGGCGCGGGGGACAACTGGATCAAAGGAAGGAGCGATTGACTTCCCTTCACTAGATGAAGGGGGCAATCCGTCGTCCGTGCCGCATGAGGGCCTAATAAGTCTTGGATTTGAAGATTATGACCACCGTACAACCACAAGCTATAATGGGCACTTGCTTGGTCAAGTAAGTTAGTCAGCCTTGGGTGTCGATGTCGCCGTACCGCTGATGAGGTGTCTGCCTGCGGGGGAGCCTTCGGCACAGATGGGGGGACCGGTTTGAGGACGTACTCTCAGTTCCGTGCGCCATACCCGGTGGGCATGTCACATCTTTGGGGGATCTAGCTAAAAGACCTTGTCACAATCCCTCTGCCGGTACACCAATTGGTGTGTATTAAACCAGCGACGGCTGGTGGGCGTCAGGACGGGATTGTGTCGTGTGGGAAAAGTGTACAACCTCTACAGAGTTTAAACTATTCGAATACTCGTGTCCACGGTCATGGACGACACATGAATATTTCTTGACATACGGGAACCTGTCTTGCTACTTCCCTCTTTGCCCCTATCCTTATCCTGGATTCTATGAACTATGTGAATTGCCATAGACAATCACACTATTGAGAAATACCACATTGATGATAAACATGTTTTCATCTGAAACCGCTTTTATCAAAACTGCTATCAATTGCAAATAAAATCGGCTTTTATGCAAAAGAACCATATGACCTCCACATAAAGCCACATGTAGATATATCAGGTTTTGCATCAGGGGTATGTTGAGTACGTCATGTACTCATGGCAATATATTTGTTGAATTCAGAATACTATGAAGGGGAGGACTATGACTACTATGATGACGCTGATGAGTGAGGCCTCGTGGACTACATCGACTGCCTGTGGC
Organism: Avena insularis; assembly: GCA_023614405.1. NCBI lineage: Eukaryota > Viridiplantae > Streptophyta > Magnoliopsida > Poales > Poaceae > Avena > Avena insularis. The sequence continues at coordinate 372,449,865 of CM042689.1, forward strand.
TGAGATGGAGTCACTACGCATTTTATATTTCCGCTGTGCTTTCTGGATGTAATAAATGTCAGTAGACATTTTACTATGTTGTTATCCAGACTTTGTAATAAATTACTTTTGTACGTCTACAATGATATACATTTCGCTGTGTCATCAACATTGATCTTGGGATTGACGAATAAACACAGGGGGGTCTGGAAGTTAAGTTCTGGTCCTCACACTTGTTGATTGATTCATAACTTTGATATTGCTTGTTCTTAAATTATTTGTATCTAGTCACCCTTATGAACTTTGAAGGTGTCCTATGCATTTATGTTTTGCTATACCATGAGGGACAAGATGAATACCACTCTTATTATGTTTTCTGTATGTGAAACAAAAAACATCTTTCAATGCATTGTTATTCATGATCTTTTGTTTGTACATAGTTGCTATGTCTTATTGTTAGAACTCTATCTTTCATGCTTTTGTTTAGAGTACTTTGATCCCAACTATCAATGCTTTACAAATACCTTGATCAAGATTGTGATGGTGCATGTCACCTCAAAAATTATTCTTTTTTATCACTTACCTACTCGAGGACGAGCAAGAGTTAAGCTTGGGGATGCTTGATACATCATAAACGTATCTATAATTTTTGATGATTCATGCTTGTTTTGTATCAACTATCTTATGTTTTGTCTACACTTTAAGGCATTTTTATACATTTTGTGGAACTAACCTATTCACAAGATGCTGCAGTGCTAATTGCCTGTTTTCTGCTATTTTTGGTTTCAGAAAAGCTAGTAAGGAAATATTCTCGGAATTGGACAAAACAAAAGCCGAAGTTCCTATTTTTTCCCGACACAAGACGTAGTCCAAAGCAGAGACGGAGGAGGGCACCGAGGCGGCCACACCCTATGTTGGAGCGGGTACCCCCAGGCGCGCCACTAGGTGGTGTGGGCCCCTTGGGCATCCATCGACCTTGCCCCTTCGCCTATATATTCCCCCGAGATGAAAACTCTAGAAACCAGATCAGAATTCCATGAAAAGTTCCACGGCGCCGCTGCCACCGAAGAGGAGATTCGGAGGACAGAAGTCTCTATTCCGGCACCCTGCCGGGATGGGGAAGTGCCCCTGGAGCCATCTCCATCGCTGTTGCTGACTCCCATGATGAGGAGGGAGTAGTTCTCTCTTGAGGCTAAGGGCTCTACCAGTAGCTATGTGGTCATCTCTCTCTATGCATGATCTTATTGAGATCATGAGATTTGTAATCTATGGATCTATTCTGCTACTCAAGTGCTTTAATTAATCTCTACTTATCCCCACGTGTGTGAAGTTGACAGTGTGCACACCGTGTGGCACTTTGTCTAAGGTTACAAAAATACTTATCGTGAGTATAATTTGAGTTGGATGTCTCTATGAGATTGTGATGTTTGTTGGAACCATCTAGCACTCAAGGTGACAGTGAGGGGTTATCTAGACGGGGAATGCGAACTTTAAGGTGTGCTGTTATAGCCCTAGATTCTCCAACCAGAGAGTAGTTCAGGGTAGCATAATGAAGAGAAGATATTTATATGAGAGTGTCCACTAGTGAAAGTATGATCCCTAGGCCTTGTTTCTAAGCATTGAAACACCATTTACAATCAGTCCTGTTACATGTTTGCTTGCTGCCACTCTTATTTCAGATTGCAATTACCACTTATAATCATCCATATTACTTGTATTTCACTATCTCTTCGCCGAACTAGTGCACCTATACACCTGACAAGTGTATTGGGTGTGTTGGGGACACAAGAGACTTCTTGTATCTTGATTGCAGGGTTGCTTGAGAGGGATACCTTTGACCGAGTTCGTTAAACCTTGGGTGATCCACTTAAGGGAAACTTGCTGCTATTCTACAAAACTCTGCACTTGGAGGCCCAACACTGTCTACAAGAATAGAAGCGTGCATCGACATCATCATCAACCTCATGTTCGCTAGTACCCTGTGTGCCATGTGGATCCCCCTCTCCTGCCTAGAGGCCTCTGACACAACATTCAACAACATCATCCTAGGGAAAGGTGTATACCCCTTGGGCAAAATCAACCTGGATGTCATCTTCGGCATGCCAGCAAACTTCCGGCGAGAGCGCCTCGAGTTCACAGTGGTCGACTGGCCCTCGTAATATCACACAATCCTCGGACGTGTCGCATTCGCGAGGTTTATGGCGGTCTCATACTACGCCTACCTCCAGATGAAGATGCCGGGACCCAATGACATTATTACCGTCAGCGGAAGCTTCGCCAAGTAAGATAGTTGTGACAGAGAATTCAAAAGAATCTCCCAATCCATGGGCATGCAAGAAGAACTGGCAAGACTCAAGGAGTCAACAGCGAAATGGATCGTATGGGCACCTAGGGGGGGGGTGAATAGGTGCTACTTCAAATTTTAATGCTTTTTCAATTTTAGGCTTGACACAAAAGGGAAATTCTCTAGATACTATGTAGAATTTCCCTATATGCAAACCTAACTACTAGCGAGTAAAGGCGATTAAGATAGAGGAACGAGGAAACTGTAGTGGAGCACGCGAAGACACATGATTTGTTTTATCGCAGTTCCTTCCTTGTTAAGGGAAGTACATCTGCGTTGGAGGGGTGGGCGATACTAAGACCACCAGGCCACATAGGCCTCACCCTGTTCTTCGATGGATCTCACCACCAAAGGCCTGATCCACCCTTCCACTATAGGGACCCTTCGAGGCGGGAACCGATGCCTTGAAATAACTAGCGGGGCACAACTCCACAACCAAATTGGAGGCTCCCGTAATGACAACAAGCTGCCACAAGAACAATAGTTATCAATAACAAAACACAAGATCTAGATATCAACAAGAATACTAGATCAGGGATTCTCCAAGTGAATGGAGAGGAGTTGAAGCGCTTGATTCGTGATGGCGATGAATGATGTCTCCTCCTTCAATTCCCCCAAAGATCAAAGCCTTCGGGTGGTTGATGTGGGAGATCTCGGGAGAGAGCTTTTGCAACAGGTCTGTTCTTTTTCGAATGAATCAAGAGATCTGACAGGAGGGGTTGATGGGGCTTTTATACCCCCTATCCAAACGGAGCCATTGGAGCCATTTGGGGCCGGATTATCTGGCCCAAGTGAGGGCCGGATTATCTGGCCAAGGGAATACTCTGCCCTTGACTCAAATTATCCGTGGAAAAATCTGCCCTCGAACAGAAGCTCACGCAGGGTGGTACTTGGCATCTTCTCCTGGGGGCCGGATTATCTGGCCATAGAGGAGGGCCAGATTATCTGGCTGGGGGAAAAATCTGCCCTAGCCACGGATTGTCCGGGGGAAAATCCGCCCCTAGTTAGAAGCTCGCGCTGACGCTCCCTTGGCCAATTTCCCTAGGGCTGGATTATCCGGCCCTAGAGGAAGGCCGGATTATCCGGCCCGGGGAGAAAATCCGCCCCAGCACCAAACTGTCCGGGGAAAAAATCTGCCCCCAGACAGAAGCTCACGCGCGCCTAGCCCTGGCCAAGATGGTTAGGCCGGATTATCCGGCCCATGATGGGGGCGGATAACCCGGGCCCCAAACACCCAAAAACCTTTCCTGCAATACTTAACGCACATTAGAAACTCCACGAAATTGTTATCTAACACACAAAACACAGGGAACCATGAAATGTTCTTTCAATCTCCCCCTTTTTAGTGTTAGATGACAATACTAGGATTTGCAAGATAGCTCACATGACAAACATCATTAAACACATGAAAGAGACTCCCCCTCAATGTGTGCATACTAAAAAATTGCATTTGAATACAAATGCACACAAATAGGTACAATTATATTTCATAGGAATATAAACAAAGTAATCATACCACCGAGATCGAGAGGCATCCTCAAGATAGCAATAATACGCAATGTGATAACCATTAAAAACGCCTTCCTCGAGATGGATATCCAATATGGCCAATATGATAGAATATGATAGATGAATCCATAGGAGTAATCCATGAGATAAATCTAGAGCCACACAAACACATAGTCTCATACAAAGCAAATCACAAATGAAGGTTCAACGCTAAATGGGCACTAGCGAAAAAACGACCGAAAAGATAAAGTGCAAATGCTTGTGCCCGACCCATGCAAATCCACGGAGACCTAATATAACTACTTCTCCACCTTTGGCATCGAGACGCCAAAAAGGAAGAAGAGCGATGCTAACGCCCCAAGGGATCACTCATAGTACTCATCCTCGTCCCTGTCCTCGTCCTCATCCTCGAGCTCCTCGATGTCGTCCTCCTCATCATCAGAAGTGGCCACGGAAGGAAATAGGTGACGCTCAAGCTCTCCATAATTGAGACCGAACGAAGAATTCCATTGAGCATATGGTGTGGGACCTGTAGGGGCAGGAGGAGCACCGGAAGCCCCAGATACGTGGTGAAGAATAAGCTGATGAGTATGGGACATCTCGTGGTGCTGCTTATACGCTGCATATTGCCCCTTGCGTGTGTCCACGCCCATGCACAGAATGTTCCGCTGGAACCAGTTCAGCTGCTTCACCTCTCGAGCAATAGGAGGCACTGGATCCCTACAAGAACTAGCACGAGCATCCCTCATGAAGCTGTCAGAAGCAGAAGATGGATGAGAGATCTTCCATGCCTTGTTGTAAATCTTCTTAGCCTTATGCACAGAGTCAATGTTAAACTCTCCATCGGGTAGCAAGTGCTGGATCAACATCATAATATACGGCGCATACGGGATGGAGAGCCTGTTGAACATTGCATCAGTGAGCTCATGATAAATAAAGTCCATCACGTCTAGCTTGTAATCAACAGATTCATCTTCACAGGAGGCCACCTCATGAGAAAAGCCAAGTAGCTAGACCAAGTGACCACGAATGCTATCATTGTTGCCTCCACTTGGTGTGATAGAGTCACAAAAAATGCCAACCAAGCTAGCATATAGAGGAGAGAGACCAACAAAGGAGCCCACAATACCATTGTCAAGTGTGTAGAGAGAGCGGAGAACATCCTTGTTGGGCTTGAGCTGAGTAATAATGCGATGGCCACTAGCACGGTCCCTGTGGCGGAAGCGATAACCAAGTACCTCAGCAAAAGTCTGAAAATCATTTTGCATTGGCATGCCATGAGTCATCCACTTCATAGTGCGGTACTCATCACCACAAATGACCAAGGTAGAGAAGAACTGCTTGACAACCTCAGAGTCATAGGAACACTGTAGGGCCATGAGATGGTGCAGCCCCATCCTCTCAATCACATCCATGGCATCAGAAAGTTGGGGCTTCTCCATAGCCTCAGCGATCATCATAGGATGCATAGGGCCAATCTTCAGCTGTTCATAAACATCCTCATACATAGACTTTTGGTCAGCACACCAAAAGCGTGGGTCACCAAGCTCAGTATCCCGCTCAGTGTCTGCAAACAGATCACGATGACGAATGGAGTAGGTGAGAATATCCATCTTCTTATAGTTGATTTTTGGTTCCTTGCCCTTTTCCTTGGCCACACCCTTCCTAGACTTGTCGCTCGTTGCCTGTTCAGCCATGCGGTCAGCCTCTTTCTTCCTTCTCCTCAGTTCAACCTCATCCACTGTACGACCCTAACCGTCGTCCCTAAAATAGAGGCCACGAGGACAGCGCTTGTAGGTCTTGGGTGCACTAGAACACCCTGTGAAACGAGAAAGATAGATATCATGGGGATAAGCACACACACAATCCCGAGAGAGAACATAGAAACAGTAGGCAAGCAGTCCATAGTCCAATCATACATAATGCACAAAATCCATAAGAATCTGAAGCAGTTTTGACTCTGTCAGGCTGGATTATCTGGCCTAGCCAGAGGCGGATAAGCTGGCCCTGGCAGGAAATCCCAGATTCACCTACATTGAATGCATAAACGTAGATCAAACCTAGGTACTGCAAGACTACAATCTCTACACGAAACAACAAACTTCTAGACCATGTTCCACCCAACAAGTGACACATCAAGACAAAGATGGGGAGAGAGGGAGTTACCCTCACTCATTGGAGGAAGAACATGGAGGAGAAGGTACCCAGAGGCTTGGAGAAGAAGATCCGGAGAATCCGGCGGCTAGGGAGGCTTCGAGGAGGGTGGGAGGCGGTGGCTGGGAGATGGAGGGAGTCGGGGGAGAAGTGCTGTTCGTTGTGAGCCCTTCCCCCCGACACCTAGTCCTTAATAGACTACAGCCGCCAGGGCCAGATTATCCGGCTTACACTTGGGCCAGATTATCTGGCCTAAATTCTGAATTCCTGTTAAACACAGGTTCAGGCCCGCGTGTCCCCAAACAAAACCCTCACACGAGTGAACAAAGGACTTGTGTGCTAGAGTAGATGGTGTTAGGGGTAGAGAGAGGCTTGGGATGAGAGAACCAAACTGAGATGGTACTACAGACTCAAGATTGCAAGAATCAAATCAACTAAAAGCTAAAATTGAGTGTGATTTCCATAAGAACATGAGAGGAGCAAAGACAACCAAAAAGATCCACATAAATCCAACTCTTCTTATGGAAGAGGGTGGTGGCTGAGGCCACCTTGTTGGAGTGCATGGTATGACACCGCGAAGATATATCTTGGGTTCATGACCAATACTCATCAATAGGCTCACATATCACAACATGATATTAAGAGAAATGATTTGACTTGGTTTTGGCATCATGGGGTGAGGGTTAACCCGATTAATTCGGACCACACTCCCCCTATATCCATGCCCACACCTAGACCAAATAAGGAAGAGATATAAGGGTGAGTGCATGGGTAATCAAGACAAGCTCCTTGAATCAATGATATTTAGCTCATCCCTCAAGAAACAAAACCTTGCTTCATCAAGTGGCATCGTTAAAATATTAGCAAGTTGGTTCTTCGTGCTCACAAAAGATAGATCAATATCGCCTCAAGCTACATGGTCCCGAATAAAATGATTCTGAATCTCAATATGCTTCATCCTTGTGTGCTGCACCGGATTATACGCAATTTTGATTGCACTTTCATTATCGCATAAAAGAGGCACTTTGTCACAATTGACACCATATTCCTTTAAAGTTTGCCTCATCCATAATAATTGGGTACATGCACTAGCAGTAGCCACATATTCAGCTTCGGTGGTGGAGAGAGATATACAATTCTGCTTTTTAGAAGACCAACATACTAAAGACATTCCCAAGAATTGACAAGCTCCAGAAGTTGATTTCCGATCATCCTTATCACCAGCCCAATCTGAATCACTATAGCCACATAGAGAGAAATTAGAGCCCTTGGGATACCATAGACCAAAATTAGGGGAATGAACCAAATATCGGAAGATCCTCTTGACTGCCACTACGTGGCTTTGTTTAGGAGCTTCTTGATACCATGCTCACACACCTACACTCAACACAATATCGGGTCTAGATGCGCAGATGTAAAGGAGAGAGCCGATCATGGACCGGTGTACCTTTTGGTCCACATCTTTACCATAGGGATTAATTTCAAGGTGACATTTTGTTTGCATCAGAGTGGCGACGCCATTAAGATCCGTCATCTTGAATCTCTTGAGCATGTCTTGGATGTATTTTGCTTGATTTATGAAGGTTCCTTCTCTAAGTTGTTTGATCTCAAATCCAAGAAAGAACCATAACTCCCCCATCATAGACATCTCAAACCAGTCAGTCATAAGCTTTGAAAATTCATCATTAAAAGCTTTATTAGTAGAGCCAAAGATAAGGTCGTCTACATATAGTTAGCATACGAAGAGCTCCCCCTTAACCTTCTTAGTAATAAGAGTGGGATCGATTTGCCCAACTTCGAAGCCACGGTCTAGCAAAAGCTCTTTAAGGTGCTCATACCACACACGTGGGGCTTGTTTAAGGCCATAGAGTGCCTTATCGAGTTTGTAGACATGGTTCAGAAAGTTAGGATCCTCAAATCCTAGGAGTTGCTTTACATATACCAACTCATGTAGATGACCATTAAGAAAAGCACTCGTAACATCCATTTGCTGTAATTTAAAATTGTTATGAGCAGCATAAACAAGGAGGATACAGATGGACTCAAGACGAGCCACTAGAGTATATGTCTCGCTGAAGTCGATGTCCTCAACTTGGGAATAGCCTTGTGCCACGAGTATTGCCTTGTTCCTCACAACAATGCCATTTCAATCTTGCTTATTCTTAAAGATCCACTTTGTGCCGATAACATTGCGGCAATCCTTGGGCTTTCTCTATGAATTTCCAGACCTTGTTGCGCTCAAAGTTATTCAACTCTTCATGCATAGCAACAACCCAGTCTGGATCTTCAAGAGATTCAAAAACTTTCTTGGGTTCCACCATGGATATGTGAGCTTGGTGCTCACCAAAACTTGCTAGCTCCCTTCTTGTGGACACCCTTCGTCGGAGATCACCTACAACTTTGTCAAGAGTCTGACCCCTTAATTCAAGGTTCCTATCTGCACGAGCTTTGCAACGAAGTTCAATTAGCTTGTTGTCTCTTGGGGGAATAACTTCATCATGTGAGTCTTCGTTGGAATCATTGGCTTCGCCTTGATCTTCAGCTTGATTAGCAGGAATAGGAGATGATGAATCTTGCCCTTGATGTTGATCAATAGCCATAACAGGAGGCTGCTGCTCTTCAAAATTTTCAGGGCCAGATAATCCGGCTGAGTGTGGGGTCAGATAATCCGGCCTGGGGGAACCTGAAGCACCTTCACAATCTTGACTGGTCCTTGCTCGAATTGGAGAGGGGCCGGATAATCCGGGGTCAGCCGAAAAATCCGGCCTGGGACTTGCAGCAGGTTCTTCGATAATGTGATCATTTCTGCCAGTTGAGGATGGTTGACCAGATAATCCGGTGTCCACCGGATAATCCGGCCTAGAGCATTCTGGAGTAGTTGCTTGATGATCTTCAGCAGATTGTTGGATTGGTGTAGAGGTTTCTCCAATGGTTGGAGCATGTTGAGCTTGTGTCGATGAGGGCTCTACTTGAGTAGAGAATTGTCCTTCCTGATCCGCCACAAGGGGTTCCTCAACGGGGCGGAAAATCTCACGCCCATTCTTCTTATGGCATGTTGGAGTATTTCAACATCTGCATCACAAACATCAACTTGCCCCGTACGGGAGCCATCAACACCACACTACAAGATTCTACAACAGTTCCGGAGAGCTTATTATAGACTCTATAAGTGTGGGATTCAGCACCATAACCAACAAAAATGCCTTCAAAAGACTTAGACTCGAATTTAGATAAACGAACTCCTTTAATGAGAAACAAACACTTACAATCAAATACCCAGAAGTAGGAGATGTTTGGCTTGTTACCAGTAAGTATTTCATATGGTGTCTTGTCCAAGATTTTGTGAAGATAGAGCCGGTTGGATGAATGGCATGCGGTAGAGATTGCTTCAGCCTAGAAGTTATAAGGAGACTTCAGCTAGCATAGATCTTGCCATATCCATTAAGGTCCGATTCTTCCTCTCGGCAACACCATTTTGTTTAGGGGTGTACGCAGCGGAATATTGATGTCTTATCCCTTCTTCACTTAGAAATTCATTCAGAGTGTAGTTCTTGAACTCGGAGCCGTTATCACTTCTAATTGCCAAAATAGGTAGATTGTATTGACGTTGAACCTCGTTGGCGAAATCAATGACCGTTTGTTGTGTCTCGCTCTTCAACTTGAAGAAATAGACCCATGTATATCTCGAATAGTCATCAACAATTACTAGGCAATATTTCTTCCCACCGAGGCTTGCATGAGATGGAGGACCAAAGAGATCCACATGAAGAAGCTCCAAAATCCTCATCAATGAAATAATGGTCTTCCGTCGATGGGGATAGTCATGCATTTTTCCTTTAACACAAGCCCTGCAAACACAATATTTGGCAAATGAAACATTTTATTTTAGTCCAAGGATGTGGCCACCCTTGTGGAGACTTTGCAAAGTTCTCATATTGACATGGGCTAGTCGGTGATGCCATAGCCAGCCCGCCGTCGGCCTTTCCGAATAGACACATTGGGCCTATAGTGGTTTTCCCCGAAAAGTCCACCACATATAGGTCATTTTTGACATATCCAACGAAAGCGACCTTTAGAGACTTGTTCCACAAGAGTACCACCAAATCACCATCAATTAAAACTACAAATCCCATCTTACCAAGGGCACAAACATAAAGTAAATTGTAACCGAGGGTCTCAACAAGCATGACGTCCACGAGAGAGATATCATGAGCAACCACAACTTTGCCAATACCCAATACCTCAGATTTTGACTTGTCACCATAGGAGACGGTTATGTGATGGTTTGGCCGCATCTCCGAGATGATCTCCTTGCTTCTGGTCTTATGTCTAGTGCACCCGCTATCGAGTACCCATTTAGACCACCAGAAGCATAGCCCTGCAAGAAAGTTACTTCTTGGTTTTAGGTACCCATTTTCAATGGGTCCTCTCATGTTAGTGACAAGGGTTTTGGGAACCCAAATAGACCAAGATATTTAACTATCAAAAGTACCTACATAGCTAGCATAGACATCACCATAATAATCACAAAATAATTCATAATTAGGATTATTAGCCCCTGCAAAACCATCATAATTAGTCTTGTCATTAGTGGTGGTGCTTGTCTTTGGTTTAGCAGTTTTGCTCTTCTTCTTCTTATTATTATTATTATTGTTCTTATACTTCTTTATCTTGGTGACATAACCAAGACCTTGTTTCCCATTGTTTGTCATTTGCTTGCTAAGCACCTCATCTAAGACTTCTCTACCTTTATGTTGAGATCCCTTTACAAGTTCTTCTTTTAGCCTTGCATTTTATTCAACAATATCTTCATGTGCACAAGATGGAGTGGAGGTGTTGGGCATATCATACTTGTCCAATTGAGTTTGGAGCTGATCACGAGACTCATTTAGAGTAGAATGTTCACTCTCCAATGCCTTGTGAGCAATGTCAAGTTTCTTAAACTTCTCTGAGAGTCTAGCATGAGCAGCCCCAAATTTAATCTTTTCCTTCTTTAGTTTCTTTACCTTAGCAAGAGCATTATCACGTTCTTTTATGAGCTGGGCAACAACCTCTTCATGACACTCCTCAAGTGACACGAGTTTCTCCTCCAAGGATACTCAAGCTTCCTCTTCTTCCTCTAAGGCATTCTTCAAGGAGGCTATATCCAAGGCGTCTTCTCTTTCAATTCTACCCTTTTCTTTCAGAAGTACTTCAGAATGAGCAAGTTGACTCATAAGAGCATCAATTGAAGTTTGTGCTCACCTTGCAAGTTAGTGAAAAAATTGTCCAAAGCAATAACTTCTTCTTTTATCTTAAGATTACTATGAGCATCCATATCCATATTTATATTAGTCTTAGGAAATGAAGAAATAAAAGATGATACCTCGGACCCTCTTGCCATAAGGCAAGTGATGTCGTTGTTGATGTCATTTTCATTTGGAGAGTCGAAGAGCAATGTAGGAGTAGAACTGGTGACTATAGCAGCCACCTCTCAAGCACTATCTTCATCCTCTTCGTCTTCACTTGCAGAGGAATATTCTTCTTGTGCCACCAAGACAATCTTGGGTTGCTTCTTGTAAGGACCATTCTTCTTGATAAATGGTTTCTTTTGAGGAGCCTTGGATTTTTCTTTAAGGATAAGCCTACCTCCATTATCTTCTCTACTTTGATATGGACATTCAGCCACAAAGTGCAACCTATCTCCACAATTGTAGCATGTTCTCAGTTTTGGGCCATTCTCTCTTCTTCCACTTGACCCATTTTTGCACTCAAGTTCAGACTTGGCCTTGGCTGGATCCTTCCAAATATTCCTTGCATAGAAATCCATGTACTCACCATGAGCACGCTTGACTTCCTCGGGACAACCCATGGAGACAACATCGTATCCTCTTTCATCCTCATCTTGTTCAACAACATTTGCCTTTAGAGGAACATTGACTCCTTTTTGCATTCCAATAGCCCGGGCATGGGCATGTTCAGTGTTCTTAGCTTCAACCTTGAATGACGCCATTTCTTGCATGACTTCATTGGAAGTCATTTGACGACAGTTGTGTCTACCTTGCAAACTCTTCAAGTCCGTTGGCTCAAATGGCATTAGAGCAATCACATATTTCCTTTTATCCAAGCATCATCAATGTGAGTGGCTCCATGCTTTCTAAATGTTGTTGCAATGCGCTTGAGCCTTCTATACATATCTTCATGGTCTTCACCATCCAACTTCTAAAATCCTTCAGCTTCATTGCTAAGGGAATCATACCTATTTCTTCTCATGATTTCATTTCCAATGTATAGGTTGGTGAGTGCATCCCAAGCTTCTTTGGTGGTGTTGAAGTGCTCAATGTGGGGCATGTCCTTGGGATCCACTCCGAGCTGAATCATGTCGAGAGCCTTTGCATTTAGTTGACTATCCACAACTTCTCTCCTAGTCAAGTTAGTGGGGTCTCCAATATAAAGACCATCTTCGATAATCCTCCAAAGCTCAATCGACGAATTGGATACATGAGATTTTATTAATAATTGCCATTGATTAAATGAAGATGCAGTAAGCTTGGGTGGATCACCCCTATTGTTTATATGAGGATGAGGGATAGTTGGGTCGGAAGAATATAGGTGAGGTACCTCACTATAATCCTCCTTACCACTTCCCTTCTTATTGGTGAAACCATTATGTTTCTCACCCACCACTTCATCTTGCTTAGATCCGGCATGAGCCTTATCCTTAGATAGAGGAGTGGTGGCCTCAAAGGAAGATGGAGATGGGGCTGTGGATGATGTGAGACGAGTAATCATTTCCTGCATCTCTTCCATCTTGGTCTCAAAGGATTTCAACAAGGTTGTTTCCAACGTCTTGAGGTCATCCATTGTGACCTTCTCCACAGCCTCATTCCCATTTTTTTAGTACCCATACATCTCTTAGGCGGTTATGCCCGAATAAAGAGCTGGGATCTGATACCAATTGAAATGGATCGTATGGTGATACGTCCATTTTGCATCACTATTCTATGTCTTAATTCACTATTATTCATTGATATATTTTCATATTGAGGGGTGATACTTATGTTATTTCATCTATTTTTGCATGGTTCACCCACACAACACTTAGCAAGCTAAAGAAGATTAATCAACTATATGAAGCGAAAGCACTTGACAGTCTTCCCATGTGTCCTCGAGAACGTTTGGTCATCTTAAGTAATACAACCATATGAAGCAAAAGCACTTGACAGTCTTCCCATTCATGAGCTCCCCAATAATATTATTATCAATAACTTTTATGCAAGGATCCCTCTACATGATATAGATTTATTGGATGCTTCTTGTGCTGGATCATTCACTCGCATGGAAGAAGAAGTTAAACGGGATCTTCTAGACCGTATTCAAGACAATGCTGAAGCTTGGGAGAATGACAAAGGTAGAAAGTCAAGTATAAATTATGATTATGAATGCATTGAATCTTTTATGGGAACTGATGACTTTCAAAATATTAAAAATGCTTATGGTCTAAACTCTCAAGCTATTGCTTCTTATTTTAAGGCTTTTGCTTCCTACATTGAAGTGCGTAAAAAGTAGTGGACTAAGTATCATGAACCTTATAAAGATGTTGCTAAGAGTGTTCCTTCAAGAAATACTGAAGTTTATACTGCTAATCATGTTTTACCTGAACCTTATATTGAGAAAATGCCTTTCCCAGTTAGGATTAGGGAACATTCTATGATAGCTAGTATGGTTAATGAAAGTACAAATAAAGCTGTTGAACCTGATAAACAAATGGTTGATGAACCTATTATAACAAATGTGAAAGACTTTGTTACTAATTATGAAAAAGAGGGACACACTATCCTTTGTAAGGATACCTCTAATATTGTTTCACAAAGTAGTGTTATGAGAGCTAGTATTCCCGTGTTTTCTGTTAGAATAAGTGATCATTTCTATGATGGTCCTTGTGATAGCTATATTGTTAAGTTTATGCATGATACTAAAAGTTACTATGAGAGAGGGAAAAGTGTTCTTATGTATCTCAATAATATCAAGTTTCCTCGCTTTATGCTGAAAGTTTTTATGTTGCACTTCTTTTGCCTTCCTATGCAAGTTGCCTCTGGTTTCAACAACTTGTTTGTTTACAAAATTCCCTTGCATAGGAAGTGGGTTAGACTTAAATGTGTGTCTGCTTTTGCTTCTTAATGATCTCTTTCACTTCAATTCATATCCCTATGAGAGCTTCTTCAAAATTATCCATCTTAATGGCTATAAAGAAAGAGCTTTATGGGAGACAACCCAATTTGTTTTTGATTTTAGTTTGTTTTTGTTTTCTTTGAGTCTTGGAAGTTATTACTTCGGTAATAACCGCTCTTTATCCGTTTTGTTTGGTTTTTGTGTCAAGATCAACCTCTAATGAGAGACAAGTAAGATTTGGGGAAGTTGCTGTCCCGAAACAGATTTTTGTGCTTCACCGTAAAAATTCGTGAGAGACCTCTGTCTGTTGAATTGAGCTGTAATTTTTTGTGATTCTGACCCAGGTTGTTATTTAACTTTCGTTAGTTTTTCACGTTTTGATTTGAGCAACAGAAGATTTTCTAAAAAATTGATCTTTACCTGCTGGTCTGTTTTGACAGATTTGGCCACTCTTGCATCTGCTTCTTTATTCGATTTCCTTTTTGAATTCTTTTTGGGTTTTCGGAAGGAGTTGTTTCAGTAGCTTTTGTTTTGATGGTTTTCAGTTGAAGTTGGACTCAAAAGGTTTTATCACTTCACTTATAATAATGTTGCTAATGAGAACTGTGTGAAGTTTTGTGTGAAAGAAATTTCCAAGAAGTGGAGATAATGGTGTAATAAGGAAAAGAAAGGTTTTATGACTCAAGTAATAAGTGTATGAAGATGAAGATATTGATATTCAAGAGATGACTCCAGAAGAATATATTAGATACCAAATTCAGAGACCTGCAGAGTCTGTTTTCAAATAGGTAACGGTTCTGGTAAGAAAAGTTCCACGAAAATACTATCCAATTATATTTTTGCAATTTTCAGTCAATAAGGAAAGTTACGAAGCGAAAAAGGGACGGAACCGGAGCCAGGGTGGCTCACACCACCCTGTGGCGTGGGCCCACCCCTGGCCGCGCCACCAGGTGGTGAGTCCACCCCGGACTCCGCCTCCGACTCGTTTTCTCTCAGTACCTTCCTTTTGATGTGAAACTTCGTAATATATAATCCCCCGGATCTTCCGAGGTTTGTATATTGTGTTTTCGTCGTGTTTTTGTTTCAATCTGTTTTTGCCAGGACATACTCTTTGAAGGCTTAGAAGCACAATGGTGTCCGCCAAGGATAAAGGGAAGGAGCCCATGGAGGAGGATCTCCAAGACCCCAAGCAGGGGCTGGTACCTTTAGTCTCTTGCCCTGCATCAACGGAATCCCTACGAGTCACTAAGGAGTTCTACGATAAGTACCAAGACTTGCAGAGGAAGGTGGACATGCTTCAATGGGAGAATAATAGGCTTCGCAAGATGCTGGAAAATTTCCTCACGTCAACTAAGAAAATATTACCACCACCACCGAAGGAGTAATTCGTCATCTGGTTTGGCATCCCCTTGGTTTGTTCCAAGCTTGGGGGAGTGCCGCGGTATCATATCACTATCTTCTATCTTTTTACCTTTTTAGTAGAGTCATATCATGAATAGAGGAGTTATTATGTAGGATGGTTTGCATTATGGAAGTGTCCCCTCTCTTGTTAGATATGTATCCCTTGGTGTGAGTTGCCGTTATGGAATATTAATGAGAATTTCTATCATTTACTCTTTTGCATAGCTTATATTAGTTTTCAATTCGTGGTTATATGATTGATCTTGTTGTTAGTATTGGTATCACTTTGGGATCATTGAGTTAATTTAGTTGGTTTTGGCAAACCTGGCTCGGTCATGTAACACTATTTTTGAGAGTTGAATGAAAAAGATAGAAGTACTCTAAAGAAAAATAATTTCATCATCTTTCTTTCTTGATTTGCTCATAAGTCTAGTATTCTCTAGTTAAGATCTTTTGTGCTTCCAAGGAAGATTGCATGTTTGCCTTTATCACTTGTATGTTTGTTTGTTTCCTTCAACTTTTATACTTGCTACCCAACCTTGCTAGCCAAAAACCTGTACTGAGAGGGTATTCTTCTCGTGCACCCACCTCCTTTAAACCAAAACCTTTGCCATTTGTGTCCACCATACCTACCTATTAGCATTATTGCTATTCCAAGTAAATTCTTGTTTTATCTACCTCCCAAATTAAACTTGTTATGTGAAAATTAGTGACTAAAGTTCTCGCGAACTTGATGGCACACTTTACTTTCTTGCATTTAATAAACTTGAACCATTGGGTCCTTCTTTGTTGTGTATATGCTTGCGCTTTATGAGTTGAAGTTAGCCGAACCATGTATCATGGGGACCGCTTTCAACACTTAATTTGGTACTTTGTACCTAGTTGATATTATGTTCTTTTGCTTATGGATCCCGGCGGTGTGAAATAAAAGTGGAACTTGTAAGATCATGGAGTTTATATGTGTGTTAGAGAAACGCCTGGGACGCTAGCCTAAGCCATGCCTAATCATGGTGGAAACTTGCAGCATAACTATAGTGAGCATTCTATGAAGCATCCTCAATAAAAACCTATGCAAATAGCAAATAAAAAGATCTCTGAGATGCTCACTATCTACTTGCCTTGTTATTTTGATTATGGGATAGCTACTGTGTCATGTGCAAGGGCTACCCCGTTGGCGGTTCTCAATGATACACATGTATTTATAATGACAAGAGCTTGCTCATGACTGAAGTTGAGTAGCATGAGGATCGGTACTCATAAGTAAGGGGCATGAGATTTTAACTTATAACTTGTCAAGCATATCCTCTTAGTTGTGTCACTTTAACCTTAATCACCTAAAGATGCCTATGATAGGGGCAATGAGAGATGAAAGCTAGTAAGTATCATAATTTTTGGGAGCTCTTTATGAGACTTGCAATCCCTGCTTCCCTCTTTGAAGGACCTTTCTTTTACTTTGTAGTTGAGTCAGTAAACCTACTCCCTTCTATCTCAGCAAGTATTTTGAGTTGTTGTGTTTCATTCATTCATATGTTGATTTTTTTACTCATGTTTCTTATGTTCCTTGTTTTGCACATTGCTATTATCCTGATGTTTACTACTTTGAAAGCTATCATTGAAAAAACAACTACTTGTGAACTCCAGCAAATTATCAACTATTCTTCGACCAAGAGCTAAGTTTGCCATTACAATTATGATTCACTTTATGTATCTTTATTGTGTTTCCTTTACTTATTACAAGTTGAGTTATATAATAGTGAGTTGTCTTCTATTGTGATCTATGTATTTGATGAATGTGATGCTTCTTGTCTGTATTCTTTTATCGACTCTTCACTCCATAAACCTGAGGCCATATTTATTGAGCTCAGTTTCGCTTGGGGACAAGCGAAGTCTAAGCTTGGGGGGAGTTGATACGTCCATTTTGCATCACTATTCTATGTCTTAATTCACTATTATTCATTGATATATTTCCTATTGAGAGGTGATACTTATGTTATTTCATCTATTTTTGCATGGTTGATGACTTTTGGAGCATGGACCGCTGCAGTCAGGATTCTGATGGAAAATGTGCTGTTTGGAGGCAAAATTCGCGAAGATCAGAAAATCCAGGAAAATATACGGAAAATCCTATTTTTCTAGAAGACTAAGGATGCCAGAAGACGGAGTGGAGATGGGCCATAGGGGGCCCACACCACCTGGCCTTGGGCGACCCTAGGCGCCTTGGAGGTGGTGTGGCCACCGGCCCACTCAGCCTCTCCCCTGCGTATCATCCTCCCGAAACCTAAGACTTGGGAGCGACCACAGAAAGATTCGCCGCCTCAGAGGCGGAAAACACCGAGAGAAAGATCTCTCCGTGATGATTCTGGGGAATTCCTTCCCGGAGAGGGGAGATCGTCGCCATCAACACCACCATCAAGCAGGACTTCATCGGGATCATCATCATCATCATCACCATCAGCACCCTCATCACCATCTCCATATTGCTGTAACAATTGCATTGAATCTTGCATAGTTCATAGGGGAAACTTTCCCGGTGTTGATTACTCTTTGTAGTTGATGCTATTGAGTGAACCATTGAATTATTGTTTATGTTCAGATTGTTATACATCATTATTCCATCTCTGATCATGATCCATATGATGTCTTGTGAGTAGTTCATTTTGTTCTTGAGGACATGGGAGAAGTCTTGTTGTTAGTAGTGGAGTTGTGTTCAGGAAGATTCAATAGATTGTTATTTAAGTTGTGGTGTACTTCTTCTAGTGGTGTCATGTGAACGTCGACTACATGACACTTCACCTATATGGGCCTAGGGGAATGCATTGTGTATTTGGCTACTAATCGTAGGGGTTGCGGAGTGAAACCTGAACCCCCGTTAGGAAACCATTGCACAAGGGACGTAAGGGTCTTAGAGTTTAAAGCTGTGGTTAGGTTTCTACCTTAATTACTTTCTTGTACTTATGGATGTTTGCAAGGGGTATAATCACAAGTATGTATTAGTCTTGGATGGGGCGGTACATTAGCACAGGTTCACCCACACAACACTTAGCAAGCTAAAGAAGATTAATCAACTATATGAAGCGAAAGCACTTGACAGTCTTCCCATGTGTCCTCGAGAATGTTTGGTCATCTTAAATAATACAACCGACTTGTCCTTTGCTGCATAAAGGATTGGGCCACTTGCTGCATTTATTCCTACTGTCTTTTATTTACTTGTACTTTGTTTACTCGCTTTATCGAAAACCCCTAAAAATCCGTTTGCTAAGTATTTGCAGAGAATTCCTGATCCATACCACTAGCCAACACCTTCTGCTCCTCGTTGGGTTTGTGTCACATCCCAAGATTTTCCAAATCTTGTAATGTGAAAAATAAAATAACAAAATAAATTTTTGTTGAAAATCAGGGTGAAAAGAAACTTTTGTTTCTAAAAGGAGACTTGAAATCCCATCTTGAACAAACTTTGGTAAAAGTTTGAATTCAACAAAAATCCAAATCAAGGGAAATGCATTCCTCAATGAATGTATCTGGAAATTTGAACATTTGGAAAGTAATCCAAAACCCTAAACCCTAATGGAAGGAAATTATTTTCCAAAGTTACCCCAAATCTATGGATTTGATCCATACCAAAGTTGATCAACAATTATTCTCAAAGGATCAAGAAAAGACCTTAGAGAATGGTTTCACTTAGTTTGGAACCATAGACAAAAATCTTGTGAATAATATAAGATAAGGAAATTGAATTTCCAAAGCCAATAAAGCCCTTACCAAAAGCCATACCAATTGGTGATCAAGTAATCCTAAAGGGATTGAAAAGATAAACATTTAATAAGGGAAAAATAAATTGTTTTGGAAATACTATTTGGATCTTTTAATAAAAGACTTTGTTTCAAATGAAAAGGTGAGCCAAATTAATTTTGGCCAAGCTTTTGTAATAAAATATTTTGTTTTGATAAAATGAGTAAAAGTTTATTTAAATAAAATAATAAGGATTTAAATATCCAATTTTATTTAAGTAAAGGCTTTCCCATTTTAATTAAAACACCAAAACTTATTTATTTATTTAAATAAGTTTCCAAGTATTCCTTTATTTTTCAAATTAAACCTTCTGGTTTGGTTTTGAAAATAATTGGATTTCAAATGGAAAATTTGTTAAATAAATCAAACCCTAATAACTAAAGATCCACTTTATTTAAATAATAAATGGATCCTAAAATAAATAAAAATATATTTTATTTTGAGATTTGGAATATGTTGAAAAAAAACAGAACCAAATTTAAAATACATAGTTGAGTGTTTGTTTGAATTGTTTGAAATTGTTTGAATGCTTGAACAATTGAATGAAATTCAAAACAGAAAAAGAATTAGAAAAAGAAAAAGATTTAGACAGAAAAAAATAGAGGCCCAACAGCAGCCCAGTACCAGCCCAGCCTTTTCACTGCCCGAAGAAGACTTTTCGTACCAAATAACAGACCCACAGTGACACTGACCAGTGGACCCCTCCCTCCTTTCTATTCCCACTGACCAGAGGACCCCACCGCCACCTCCTTCTTCTTCCCCGCGCGACGACCACGCCCTCTCCCCCACTGCCGTTTCTGCCGTTGATCTCTCGCGCTTAATTCACCTTAACACCGAGCCTTTACCTCGCCTTGATCACGCAGATGGAAACGCCAGGGCATCCTCTTTAAATCCCCTCTGACGCCTCGCGCTGACACGCTTTAGACTGCCCCAATTTCGAGCTCAAGCTCCACTGCTCCGACGATGTTCCGGTGACAATTCCGACGAAACCAGACCTCCCCTTACCTCGCCGACCTAGCACCCTTACTCCACGCATCCAGACGCATCTATCCATACCACCCATTCATCCGCGGGCACCCCAGAGCAACGCCTGCATCAAGCTCTGAGCAACACCGCCGTCCGCTCCAACTCCGGCGAACTCCACAGGTAGCTTCCAGCCGCCCCTCTACTTTTCGATGATGCGCCTAAGACCAGTGATTCCTTCCGCAACTAACGCCGTCGTTCTCGTGTCCTAGATCACACCGTAGCGCCGCCTCCGTCGTCGACAGAGAGCACCGCCGTCTGTTTCCTCTCCGACGAGCCCCACCGGTAAGACCAGACCGCCCCTTCACTCCTCCTTCACGCTCGCATCACCGCTGTACCCTTGCGCGTCTTACAGTGCTTTCCGTTTGTCTTCTCGTAATCCACAGCGACGCCAACGACGACAACCCGAGAGCCCCGCCGCCGCAGCAACTCCGGCGAGCAATCAAGCTCACTCCAGTACGCCCCGCGATAGGAAGACACTACCCCGAGCTTCCCCACGATCTTGCGAACTCGGTGAGCATTCCCTCTTTCTCTCTCGCTTTCTGCATCGCCGGCACCGTCGTCGACCGACGACTCCACCGCCGTTAGCCACCGCAGCGCCGCCAGTTGATGGTCTGAGTGATTGCAGCCGTTCGATCTAGATCGGGCGGATACGATAGAACCACTTACACGCGAATAGGTACGCTCTCTGGACCGCACGATTAGATTAGATCCAACGCTCCACAGCCACGATCCGGCCGAACCGGTATCGACCAATGATATCACGCTGCGTGTCACCTATCTGTTTAAAACAGAATTTGAAAACAGAAACTTTTGCCATTTTCAAACCTTGGTATCTTTTGATCCACACGTCCAAATTTTACAAATTTGATGTCGTTGGAATCAGCAAGACAAACTCTAGCCAACCCTTCCCTTAGTTTAGCAAATAGTATTTGTTAGCTTGTTTGATTTTGCAGATTCTTTTGTGTGCTTGCTAACATTAGAAAAATCATTTAAAAATGATTCTTAGGTTAAAACCTTTGCAAATTGGTTTGTTGTGACCTTACTGACCCTAGGAACCAACCCATAGTTTGGAAAATGATTTTGGAAAAGAATAGAATGGATTAATTAGTTTAGTCCATTTCTAGCTAATTAAAAACCATTGTTTTGTTTATGAAAATGCTTTCATAAAGAAAACTTTGAGAAAATATTTTGGACCAAACCTACTGACCCAAACACCAAGTTTTGCAATAGCAACTCATTTGGTGAACCCTATAGGTTAGTGCCTTAGTAAAAATATTTCTACACCACATAGAATGACACTTTGTTTTGAAAATGGTTTTATAGTGAAACCTTTTGCAAATGACTTAGCCACTTCACAAAATGACCATTAGATGTACCCAAAAGTCTATGACCCACTAGGAACCAATTTTACAAACAAAGCAAAGCTTGGCATGCTTGCATGCATTACTTTAACTTTGCCACTTTGGTAAAAGACCATTTTGGATCTTACAAAGTTTAGGAATCTAATAGAGACCCTCTTTGCTAATGACTTTGCCATTTTGGTAAATGACCAATTTGGAACTTACAAAGTTTAGAAGCCTAGTAGAGACCATCCTTACAATAGAACCATCTTTTGCATGCTTGCATGCATTACCTTGACTTTAGGATTTTATGTGTGTTGTTTTGCTTGATTGGTGGATTGAGTTTGTGTTTGCTTGATTGACTTGTAGTGAAGTTAGAGAAGAGTGAGACTAGCAAGATCAAGGAGTAAACCTACACCCTCTACCAAAAAGGCAAGTGATACTTCATACTATCTGTCCCATTATTTTCACTATGCATTAGTGTTTTTGCTAAGTAAAACTTGCATGGTTTTTGCTAAGTATAGATCTTGCTATAGGAAAACTAGTAGAATGAATCCTTAGAAGGATTTTCCTAAGTTAAGAATCCTATTACTACCAAGCTTAGCCTAGCTAATAGAAAACTTGGGTGGTATATATATTCACTATGGAAAAATCTCTAAGTCTGAGGATTTATGTTTTTGATTAATAAAATAACTAAGTTAATGAATCACCTGGGTGGAAATGGAAGGAATGGTTTATGTTGAGTGGTTCACAAGGCCATGGACTTGGCTTGTGTATCTCACTTGTGGATGGCCACCTAGGAACAAAGAGATTTGAGATGTCAAATGTTGAGAAGCTTCAAGTGCAACCACTTGGCAATATGGGCTCTGCCATGATCATATAGGTTGCAAGAACTTAGCCACATGGACAGTGGGTGGTAGTGTTTGATAGGTTGGAACGCGTCCATGTTGGTCTAAGGGAAAGCTTCTGAAAGATTTTGTCTTGGGAAACCAATTCTTGTGGGTAAAGTGCACCACCTCTGCAGAGTGTAAAACCTAAGTACTTAGCCATGTCCCTGGTAAAGGACAATTTGAGCATCAAGACATGGAAGCAATCAAGAATCTCATCACTCCAATTTCTAAATAAAATTTGTGGGTGAACAAGGGTTGTGTGAAATTCTTCAATCTTTGATGGAGAGATGGCTTGGTACAAGGATCTTGAAATCATTGATTGAGGAAAATTGTTTTTGCCAAGCAAATCTTCAGTCTTTGATTGGTAGATGCCCTGAGTGGATCTCCAGTCTTTGATTAGTAGATGTCTTGGAAAGTTTTTGCCAAACAAAACTTAGTATTTTCAAAATGATAGGAAAAATCTATTTTGAGCAATGCAAGCCTCAGCTCCACTTAGCCAAATGCATATAGATGATAGACTCCACTATACTACCAAAGTATCACTTGCCAATACAATTCAAATGTATTGACCCTTGTGGATGTAACTTATGATGTTGCAGGATTGATTGATTTAGTGAAGATTGATTGATTAGGATTACAAAGTCTACAACCAACATCTGCCTGTGGCACTTTGAAGATGAAGGACCCAAGATTATAGTTATTCCGCTGTAATGTAATGTAAATAGCCAATGAGCTATGTTTGATGTAATAAAACTATTTTATTCCTGGTTATAAAGTTGAATTATGACCTTTGTTTCTTGATATTACATCTGAACTGTGGATGCTAGCTATTGATCCATGGACTAGCATTGTAAACACAGGGGACTCAATCTTATTAAAGGTTGGGGACGCTACAGTTTGACACTCTTACTTGTCGAAAATACTGCGACACACCCCCTATACTTGTGGGTCATCATATGGGCACCTAGAGGAGGGGGGGGGGTGAATAGGTGCTACTTCAAATTTTAATGCCTTTTCAATTTTAGGCTTGACACAAAAGGTAAATTCTCTAGATATACTACTATGTAAAATTTCCCTATATGCAAACCTAACTACTAGCGAGTAAAAGCGATTAAGATAGAGGAATGAGGAAACCGTAGTGGAGCATGCGGAGACACAAGATTTGTTTTACCGCAGTTCCTTCCTTGTTAAGGGAAGTACATCTGCGTTGGAGGGGTGGGCGGTACTAAGACCACCACGCCATAATAGGCCTCACCCTGTTCTCCGATGGATCTCGCCACCAAAGGTCCGATCCACCTTTCCACTATAGGAACCCTTTGAGGCGGGAACCAGCGCCTTTACACAACTAGCAGGGCGCAACTCCACAACCGAATTGGAGGCTCCCGTAATGACAACAATCTGCCAGAAGAACAATAGTTATGAATAACAAAACACAAGATCTAGATATCAATGAGAATACTGGATCAGGGATTCTCCAAGTGAATGGAGAGGAGTTGAAGCGCTTGATTCGTGATGACGATGAATGATGTCCCCTGCTTCAATTCCCCCAAAGATCGAAGCCTTCGGGTGGTTGAAGTGGGAGATCTCATGAGAGAGCTTTTGCAACAAGTCTATTCTTTTTCAAATGAATCAAGAGATCTGACAGGAAGGGTTGATGGGGATTTTATACCCCTGTCCAAACGAAGCTGTTGGAGCCATTTGCGGCCAGATTATCCGGCCAGGGGAATACTTCGCCCCTGACTCGAATTATCCGGGGGAAAATCCGCCCTCGAACAGAAGCTCACGCAGGGCGGTCCTTGGCATCTTCTCCTGGGGGCCGGATTATCCGGCTGGTGGAAAAATCTGCCCCAGCCACGGATTGTCCTGGGGAAAATTCGCCCCTAGACAGAAGCTCATGCTGACGCTCCC
The DNA here is from genome assembly GCA_023614405.1 of Avena insularis. Taxonomy (NCBI): domain Eukaryota; kingdom Viridiplantae; phylum Streptophyta; class Magnoliopsida; order Poales; family Poaceae; genus Avena; species Avena insularis. Next base: position 372,474,356 of record CM042689.1, read on the forward strand.
TTGGGAATTTACCTAGGGCCAGATTATCTGGCCCTAGAGGAAGGCCGGATTATTCGGTCCGGGGAGAAAATCTGCCCTAGCGCCGGACTGTCCGGGGGTAAATCCGCCCCTAGACAGAAGGTCACGCGCAGCCAGCCCTGGCCAAGATGGTTAGGCCGGATTATCCGGCCCTTGATGGGGGCAGATAATCTGGCCCCCAAACACCCAAAAACCTTTCCTGCAATACTTAGCGCACATTAGAAACTCCACGGTATTGTTATCTAACACACAAAACACAGGGAACCATGAAATGTTCTTTCAGATAGACAACAGTCTTCCTCTCGTGAGTAAGCCAAACGCACCCGACCAGTCTTTCGAATCATCGGTGAAGACCAAGGTGGTCTAGGTCCACCCTACGGACCCTACCAAGACGTGCCTCATCGCCAACAACTTGAGTCCTGCATAGCAACTTGCGCTCGTCGAATGCCTCCATGAGCGCTGGGAGATCTTCGCCTGGTGTCCAGCGGACATGCCAGGAGTTCCTAGGGAATTCACCGAGCACATACTCAACGTGAATCCTGATGCTATACCAGTCAAGCAGTCGATGTGTCGACTGTCCAAGGGCTAAGGCGGTCGGCATGAAAGTTAATAGACTCCTCGACGCCAAATTTATACAGAAATAAAGGAAAGCACCTAGGTAGCAAACCCCGTGCTCATTCCTAAAAAGGACATGGATATCCTGTGGATGTGCGTGGACTTCACTTGTCTCAACAAGCATTGCCCAAAGGACCACTTCCCGCTACCACAGATCGATCAGATAATCGACTCCCCCACGGGATGCGATTGCGTATGCTTCCTTGACGCCTACTCGGGTTATCATCAGATTCGAATGAAGGAGGAGTACCAGGAGAAGACGCCTTCATTATACACTTTCGCATCTACTGGTACACAACAATGCCCTTCGGGCTGAAGAACGCAGAAGCCACCTATTACCGGTGTATGAAGGCCTACCTCAAAAACCATCTTGGTCGGAACATCCAAGTTTATGTTGACGACATTGTTGTCAAAACCAAGGAGGAAGACACATTACTCGACGATCTTCGCGAGACCTTCGACAACCTTGACCGCTACCGGATCAAGCTGAATCCGGAGAAGTGCGCCTTCGGCATGCCATCTGGGCAACTGCTCGGGTACCTCATATCTTCCAGGGGAATCAAGGCCAACCCAAAGAATATAAAGGCCATACTGGCCATGGAGAAGCCAAAGAACGTAAAGGCATCCAACAATTGGCTGGGTGAATCGCAGTGCTCAGTCGATTCATCAGTTGAATGGGAGAAAAGGCGCTACCGTTCTATCAGCTCCTCCATAAAGCTAAGAAGTTCGAATGGACGGATGAAGCACAGGATGCATTCGACGACCTCAAGCGCCTGCTCTCCACCTCCCCTGTGCTAGTGACGCCCAGGGAAAAATATCCCATGTTGCTATACATCTCCGCCACCAACCAGGTGGTTAGTACCGTGATGGTAGTGGAACAAGCCGAAGAAAACAAAGTCAATGGGGTGCAACGCCTAGTCTACTACCTCAGCGAGGTATTGACGCCAACAAAACAGCAGTACCCGCACTACCAGAATCTAGCTTATGTGTCTTCATGATAGCACGACGACTGCACCACTACTTTCAGGAGCACCCCATCTTCGTGGTGAACGACGGTCCACTGGGGTACATCGTCAACAACCCCGATGCCATAGGATGAGTCGCCCTTTGGGTAATCGAGTTGTCTCCACTAGAGATTACATACAAGCAGCTACTAGTGATGAAGTCGCAAGTTCTCCCAGACTTCCCCGTTCACTAGATGGAGAACCAACTCCTAGACACACCGGACATGTCCTGCCTATGGAAAATGCACTTTGACGGATCCAAACATCGAGAGGGAGTTGGCGCCGGCGTCATCCTGATGTCACCACAGTGCGACAAGATGAGATATGTTCTGCGGATGCAGTTCCGCGCCTGCAACAACAAAGCAAAATATGAGGCCCTGCTCCATAGGATGCGGATGGCCAAAGCCTGCGGTGCAACATGACTCGTCATCTACGGCGACTCCAAGCTCGTGGTGGACCAAACCATGAACCAGTGTGATGCTTTGAGCAACAACATGATCGCCTACCGCAACCTCTATGACACACTCGAAGGAGACTTCGACGGCTACGAACTACAACACATAGGCTATGAATGCAACGAGGAGGCTGATACGCTCGCGAACATAGGCTCTACATGCACCCCAGTTCCACCAGGCTTGTTCCTAGAGCAGATCTGTGAGTGCTCCATCAAGCCAAAGACTCCTGAAGGACCACCCAACATATCCATGGACTCGGGGGCTGCACCACCCGAATAACTCGTATGTCCCAACAATGCAGAACAATGTCCCAAACCCGAAGGTCCCATGGAGGTCACGCTCATCGAGCCATCCTGGACGCAGCCATGCATCACGTACCTGCTCACTAATAGGCTGCCAGATGACCCGGCAGATGCACGACACATAGCGCGGTGCTCCAAAGCTTTCACCATCAACAGCGATGAGCTATACAAACACAACATTATCGGAGTCCTTAAGCAATATGTCACCAACGGTGACGGGAGATCCATCCTCCTTGAGATACACGAAGGCACCTACAGTCATCACGTTGGAAGTCGTGCCCTCATTGCTAAGGCTCCACGGGCTGGTTTCTACTAGCCAATGGCAATGCGCGACGCCAAGGACATCGTCTAGACGTGCAATGCTTGCCAAATATTCGCATATAACCCACACACACCAGGCGTGTTACTCAGGACAATACCTGTGGTTTGGCCCTTCGTGCAATGGGGACTCGACATGGTCAGCAAGCTACAAAAGTCATCACATGGAGGATACATCTTCCTCCTCGTCATAGTCGACAAGTTCACCAAGTGGATCGAGGCCATGCCGGTGACCAACTAGACATGCACCACCGTCGTCAAATTCTTAGAGTCCATCGTCTTCAGATTCGGGGTGCCGCATAGCATCATCACCGACAACGGGACGAACTTCACCTCGAATGAGTTCCAAGATTTCTGTGAAAACCTGGGGAATCAACATCAGCTATGCCTCAGTGGCACATCCCCAGATCAACGGTCAAGTTGAGAAGGCCAACGGCCTCGTCTGCAACGACATCAAGAAAAGACTCCTTCGACCACTTGAACGAGCAGCTGGATGTTCGGATGAGGAGCTACCATCCGTGCTGTGGAGCCTGCGCACGACTCCGAACAGCGCCATAGGCTACAACCCCTTCTTCATGGTGCCAGCACAAAGGCAGTGCTACCTGCAGAAGTGCGCTACAAAGCCCCAAGGATCATCGCGTATAGCAAGGTCGAATCTACGGCCGCACTCGAAGACTCCGTTGGCCTCCTTGATGAAGAATGCGAGATCGCGGTGGAACGATCAACGATCTACTAGCAGAGCCTCTACAACTACCACAACCAACGACTGCGCCCAAGATTCTTCGTCATAGGAGACCTCGTCCTGCGTCTGAAGCAGAAAGGGCATCTCAAGTTCGAGTCCCCCTTGGAGGGACCCTATGTGATTACTGAAGTAATCCCAGGTGGCGCCTATCGCCTGAAGGACGTAGAGAATGGAGTCGAATACTCCAACCCATGGAACATCACGCAGTTGTGATGCTTCTACCCCTAGATGTTTTTACTTTACAATAAGGCTACTTAACCAAACATTGTACCTCCTGATATTCTCCAAATAAATAAAGCTAAGTGCCTCCAACCATGTGTCTTGTTACATTTACTTTCATTGCTACTATGCACTCAAGGGCTGCACCTCCCTGACGGCCTCGTCGCATATACAATCTCACAAAGCAATGACCCGAGTAGCTGACCAAACTGCCAGTCGAACAATTGCTAAAACCAACCCAGTTGCAACACAACTGACACGATGGCAAGGCGATGAGATCCGCAAGCATCAGGCTAATGAAAAGGCATTGCATAAGAAACACACTCGCAAAACACAAAGGCTACCAGCTTTACATACAAGAATGGGTATCAAAAAACCAGTCGAAACATTATACAAGCTTTACAACACTTATATGTCCTATGCAGGTTAACCACTATTCTACGGACACAAAATAAGAATATTGGTGCGCTCATCAAACAAGCTAACAATATCTTCCGCCGGCCAGTGAACTGCTCGGTAGTGGGGCACCATGTTCCACGCCATCCCTGCCGGGGCGGTGGTGGTCCTGTAGCAACATCATCCAAGTCCATGTTGGGTCGTTGCATTCGCACAAGCACCAACGCAGCCTTGGCACCCGCAACAAGCTGTTGGTGCACACACTCATGTACTGCGTCAGCAGTCTAAAACTTTCGCATCAGAGCCAGTAGGCTTGATGGTGCAGCATCTAACGGGAACATCACCTTGAAGATATGCCTCAAGCACGATCGTGCTTTCTTTAGAAAGTGCAGCACCTGTTACACGCGATCCTGCAATGTTGCTAGTGTGATCGCATGATCCCGGTTGGTCCAGAAAAATCCACTAGCTTCTAGCTATTCCTGAGTCAAACATCTCAGTCGAATGCTAATGCGACCCCTCTCTTCATGTGGAATGAGATTGACAACTGCATAGATAACAACATCAAGGTCGAAGTCAAAGAGACACCCACACTGTAGCTGCTCGTTGATTTGAGCCACCTCCTCAAGAAGGTATTTCCCACGCTCAACGACTTTCTCTGCCTTCGATTTCCAGACATTGGCATTGCTACGAATCATCAACGCATCTTGCTCCAAGTGCTTCACGTGATCATGCAAGCGCGACAAGATCGATAGCTCCTCCACTAATGCCATGCCACTAATGCCTCTCTAAACCATGCCACTAATGCCTAATAATCAAAGGGGTATGCAATCCTTTCTTTCTATTTTTCTCTTTCTTCTATGGATGAGACTTGTAGGTTATTGCTATAAGCGGTTGCGGAGGCAATAGCAATTATGGATGCACTGCCCACATATAATTTATCTTGCTCTAACAATTACATGCATACTTTATCTTTATCTTTTATTCCCATCAGATGTTTTGCACAGCTATAGGTGAAACCGAACGCCCTAGGCCCTCTCTCTCCATCATCGACAACAACAAAAATACACAAACTCTTGGTCCAGTAAAAATACAAATGGAATTCTAAAACTCCTGAATGTCCGTTAAAGTAATTTCACTATGCATATGCTTCCTGAGGATTCGATAAACCTAGGTCTACTAGGGAAAAAGAAGCTATACTACATCCGTAATCTGGATCGAAGGTATCAACCCTTTTTCTGGCGCTGTTGCTACCCTGGTGAGGTTAGTAGGAACCTTGGTAGTTTTAATTCTTGTTTTTAATTTTTTTAGTTTGCGTTTAGTCTTTATTTGAAAAACAAAAAAAAATTAGTTAGTATTTAAATTTTTCGCTTTTACTATTATAAGTCTCTGTTTAAGAAAACCCAAAAACATAGGAACTATGGCTAAAAAGAAGCTTGGGGAGTTTGCTACTCCCAACAATGATTATTTGCGTACTCCTATTACTCAGCCAGCAATTGCTGCTGATGACTATGAAATTAAGCCCCATTATTTAAGTTTGGTTCAACATAATCAATTTGGAGGCTCTGCTGTTGAAGACGCATGTATGCACTTGAATACTTTCACTAAAATATGTGATATGATGCGAATAAAAGACGTTGACCCTGATGCGGTCAAATTGCGTTTATTTCCTTTCTCTCTTAGAGGAAGAGCAAAAGAATGGTTGCTATCTTTGCCTAGAAATACTATTACATAATGGATGGAATGCACTTCTTTATTTATGACTAAAATTTTCCCACCCGCAAAGACTATGCAACTAAGATCTAATATTACTGGTTTTAGACAGGAAGAGCGTGAGACACTAGGGATTACATGGGAGAGGATGAAAGAATGCATGAGAAACTATCCTAGTCATGGGATGGAATACTGGTTAATTCTCCATTTATTTTATAACGCTCTTAACCCTATGTCTAAGTCTATGCTTGATACTATAGCTGGAGGAACATTTACCGAAGCGAAGCAGCTGCTAGACAATATGCAAGACAACCATGCCCAATGGCATGTGGATAGATCAAACACGAAGAAGGTGAACTCTGTCTCACCACAAGAAAATGAAGAACTCAATGCTAAGTTGGATGAGCTCATATTAGCTGTAAAAGGTAAGGAAACCCAAGTAAGAGCTATCCCAGAAACAGATATTGAAGAAAGAGACTTCATAGCTCGTAATGATTATAAACCTGCTTGGAAGAAGAATTATAATCCTAATTTTTAGAAACACTATTCTAATCCTGTAGGTAACTCTAATAATAATATGGGAACTAGTAATGGTAGTCTCCAAGAAACACTTAAGTCTTTTATAGACTCACAAAATGAAAAAAAACAATATTCTTGTTAAAATAACAGAGAACCATGATGCTATGCTTGTTAAATTATCTAACCAAGCTGTAAGTTTGAGGAATGATTAGAAGGCCCTCCAAGAAAGAACAAGGATTGTTGAGGCATAGCTAGGTAAGATAACCAAGAGTCAAACTCTCATCCTACCTAGATTTGCAGGTAAAGTTGAGCCCAATCCTATTGAAGACCTCAAGATGAGGAGAATCCAAAGAGAGGAGCTTGAAGAACTTGATTATAGTATGCTCCTTCACCAAGTTACACCATTGCAGATCTTGTAAAAAGGATCAACGTTAAAATTCTAGTGAGTGAAGGAAACGAGGAATCTATGTACCAACATTTCGTTAATAATGTAGCAATAAAGGTATGTGAGCTTGAGGAGGAATTTAAGAAAATTGCTGAAAAATTACCTGTGAAGCTTGATGATATATTTGAGCCTACTATTAAGATTAAAATTGGGACCAATGGGATAGCCGCACTTTGTGATCTAGGTGAAAGCGTCTCCACAATTCCAAAAAGTCTTTTTAATAAGTTAAATCTTGGCTCTTTTGAGATCACCGAGTTAAAATTGCATCTAGCAGATTCTACCTACAAACAAGCTGTAGGAATTAAGGAGAATACTTTAGTATACAATTAAAGGTTGTCCTTCTCTTATTGATTTTTTTATTGTTGACATATCTGAAGATGCTACTGCTCCTATTATATTAGGCCGTCCTTTCTTAAGAACTATTAAGGCTTTGATTAATCTACATGAAGGGAACGTGAAGCTTAAATTTCCTTCGTGGGATCCTTTTGTTATTCATTTCCCCAAGAAGAAGAAAGCCAAGCATGATGAAAAGGAGGCCATCACTTTGAAGGCCAACTATTTTGGAGTGGGTGTTCCACTCATCTAGCCTAAGTGAGCAACATTGAGGTCAAGCTATTGACCATAAAAGAGAGCTTCATGGGAGGCAACCCATGTGAAATAAAGGTTTGAGTTAAGTTTTAAGTTTTAGTTTAAGTTTATGTTTAATAAAGAGTGCTAGAAAACTCTAATTGAGGAGAAGAAGTTCGGTAGTACTAAAAATCCTACTCTATACATGCTGTTGTTGGTCGACAATATTTACTGTCATTTTTCTATCAAAAACAAGGTATTTCACTAAGTTAAAGGATAAGAAATAATTTCCAAAGAAACATTTTTTTTGATGCATACAGAAGGTTTAACGACCAACTATACAGCGGGAATAAAAATTCCGGTCGTATAGATATTTTTGCCATCAACAATTTTTCTTTCATATGTACTGACGGTTTAACGACCAAATATACGGCAGGAATAAAAATTCCGGCCATATAGTTTCGGTCGTATAGATATCGATGCCTTCATAGAATTTCTTTTCTAGGTACAGACAGTTTCACGACCAACTATACTGCAGGAAGATATTGTTCCAGCCGTATAGTTCCGACCGTATAACTGCACCGCTAGGTGGAAACCCTAAAATTTTAATAGAAGGCCAACTATACGGTGCGAACACAATGTTCCGGCCATATAGTTCTGCCCGTATAGTTGTGTCCGACCACAAAAATGCCACGGGAGGTACCCAACCCCAAAACTTCAATCCTTTTTCTCTCTTCTACCTCCAAACTCTCTCAAAACCTCAAGAGATCTGCATCTCTACTCAATTTCATTCGATTTCCTTGCGCACAAGTGATCTACGGTATGTTTCTCCTCCGATCCTCCAATTACTTTTTGTAAATTCATCTTTGATCTATTGTCATTATCAATATAGGGTGAGACCTACTATGAACTAATTGCCATGATTCTCTTGCCTAGATTATTATTTTGAGGGGATTATGATTTTGAATACAAATGCACACAAATAGATACAATTATATTTCATAGGAATATAAACAAAGTAATCATACCACCGAGATCGAGAGGCATCCTCAAGATAGCAATAATACCCAATGTGATAACCATTAAAAACGCCTTCCTCGAGATGGATATCCAATATGGCCAATATGATAGAATATGATAGATGAATCCATAGGAGTAATCCATGAGATAAATCTAAAGCCACACAAACACATAGTCTCATACAAAGCAAATCACAAATGAAGGTTCAACGCTAAATGGGCACTAGCGAAAAAACGACCGAAAAGATAAAGTGCAAATGCTTGTGCCTGTCCCCTGCAAATCCACGGAGACCTAATATAACTACTTCTCCGCCTTTGGCATCGAGACGCCAAAAAGGAAGAAGAGCAATGCTAACGCCCCAAGGGATCACTCATAGTCCTCATCCTCGTCCCCATCCTTGTCCTCATCCTCGAGCTCCTCGATGTCGTCCTCCTCCTCATCAGCAGTGGCCACGGAAGGAAACAGGTGACGCTCAAGCTCTCCATAATTGAGACCGGACGAATAATTCCATTGAGCATATGGTGTGGGAGATGTAGGGGTAAGAGGAGCACCGGAAGCCCCAGATACGTGGTGAAGAATAAGCTGATGAGTATGGGACATCTCGTGGCACTGCTTATACGCTGCATATTTCCCCTTGCGTGTGTCCACGCCCATGCACAGAATGTTCCGCTGGAACCAGTTCAGCTGCTTCACCTCTCGAGCAATAGGAGGCACTAGATCCCTACGAGAACTGGCACGAGCATCCCTCATGAAGCTGTCAGAAGCAGAAGATGGATGAGAGATCTTCCGCGCCTTGTTGTAAATCTTCTTGGCCTTATGCACAGAGTCAATGTTAAACTCTCCATCGGGTAGCAAGTGCTGGATCAACATCATAATATACAGCGCATACAGGATGGAGAGCCTGTTGAACATTGCATCAGTGAGCTCATGATAAATAAAGTCCATCACGTCCAGCTTGTAATCAATAGATTCATCTTCATAGGAGGCCACCTCATGAGAAAAGCCAAGTAGCTGGACCAAGTGACCACGAATGCTATCATTGTTGCCTCCACTTGGTGTGATAGAGTCATGAAAAATGCCAACCAAGCTAGCATATAGAGGAGAGAGACCAAAAAAGGAGCCCACAATACCATTGTCAAGTGTGTAGGGAGAGAGGAGAACATCCTTGTTGGGCTTGAGCTGAGTAATAATGCGATGGCCACTAGCACGGTCCCTGTGGCGGAAGCGATAACCAAGTACCTCAGCAAAAGTCTGAAAATCATTTTGCATTGGCATGCCATGAGTCATCCACTTCATAGTGCGGTACTCATCACCACAAATGACAAAGGTAGAGAAGAACTTCTTGACAACCTCGGAGTCATAGGAACACTGTAGGGCCATGAGATGGTGCAGCCCCATCCTCTCAGTGACATCCATGGCATCAGAAAGTTGGGGCTTCTCCATAGCCTCAGCGATCATCATAGGATGCATAGGGCCAATCTTCAGCTGTGCATAATCATCCTCATACATAGACTTTTGGTCAGCACACCAAAAGCGTGGGTCACCAAGCTCAGTATCTCGCTCAGTGTCCGCAAACAGATCACGATGACGAGTGGAGTAGGTGAGAATATCCATCTTCTTATAGTTGATTTTTGGTTCCTTTCCCTTTTTCTTGGCCACACCCTTCCTAGACTTATCCATCGTTGCCTGTTCAGCCATGCGGTCAGCCTCTTGCTTCCTTCTCCTCAGTTCAACCTCATCCACTGTACGACCCTAACCGTCGTCCCTGAAATAGAGGCCACGAGGACAGTGCTTGTAGGTCTTGGGGACACTAGAACCACCTGTGAAACGAGAAAGATAGGTAGCCTGGGGATAAGAACACACACAATCCCGAGAGAGAACATAGAAACAATAAGCAAGCAGTCCATAGTCCAAACATACATAATGCACAAAATCCATAAGAATCTGAAGCAGTTTTGACTCTGTCAGGCTGGATTATCCGGTCTAGCCAGGGGCGGATAAGCTGGCCCTGGCAGGAAATCCCAGATTCGCCTAAATTGAATGCATAAACGTAGATCAAACCTAGGTACTGCAAGACTCAATCTCTACACGAAACAACAACCTTCTAGACCATGTTCCACCCAACAAGTGACACATCAAGACAAAGATGGGGAGAGAGGGAGTTACCCTCACTCATTGGAGGAAGAACATGAAGGAGAAGGTACCTAGAGGCTTGGAGAAGAAGATCCGGGGAGGTCCGGAGAATCCGGCGGCTGGGGAGCTCTGAGGAGGGTGGGGGCAACGGCTGGGAGATAGAGGGGGTCGGGGGAGAAGTGTTGTTTGTTGTCAGCCCTTCCCCCGACACCCAATCCTTAATAGACTGCAGCCGCTAGGGCCGGATTATCTGGCTTACACTTGGGCCAGATTATCTGGCCTGAATTCTGAATTCCTGGTAAACACAGGTTCAGGTCCGCGTGTCCCCAAACAAAACCCTCACACGAGTGAACAAAGGACTTGTATGCTAGAGTAGATGGTGTTATGGGTAGAGAGAGGCTTGGGATGAGAGAACCAAACTGAGATGGTACTACACACTCAAGATTGCAAGAATCAAATCAACTAAAAGCCAAAATTGAGTGTGATTTCCATAAGAACATGAGAGGAGCAAAGATAACCAAAAAGATCCACATAAATCCAACTCTTCTTATGGAAGAGGGTGGTGGCTGAGGCCACCTTGTTGGAGTGCATGGTATGACACCACGGAGATATATCTTGGGTTCATGACCAATACTCATCAATAGGCTCACATATCACAACATGATATTAAGGGAAATGATTTGACTTGGTTTCGGCATCATGGGGGGAGGGTTAAGCCAATTAATTAGGACCACACTCCCCCTATATCCATGCCCACACCTAGACCAAATAAGGAAGAGATATAAGAGCGAGTACATGGGTAATCAAGACAAGCTCCTTGAATCAATGATATTTAGCTCATTCCTCAAGAAACAAAACCTTGCTTCATCAAGTGGCTTTGTTAAAATATTAGCAAGTTGGTTCTTCGTGCTCACAAAAGATAGATCAATATCGCCTCGAGCTACATGGTCCTGAATAAAATGATTCCGAATCTCAATATGCTTCATCCTTGTGTGCTGCACCGGATTATACGCAATTTTGATTGCACTTTCATTATCGCATAAAAGAGGCACTTTGTCAAAATTGACACCGTATTCCTTTAAAGTTTGCCTCATCTATAATAATTGGGTACATGAACTAACAGCAGCCACATATTCAGCTTCGACGGTGGAGAGAGATATACAATTCTGCTTTTTAGAAGACCAACATACTAAAGACATTCCCAACAATTGACAAGCTCTAGAAGTTGATTTCCGATCATCCTTATCACCAGCCCAATCTGAATTAGTATAGCCACATAGAGAGAAATTGGAGCCCTTGGGATACCATAGACCAAAATTAGGGGAATGAATGAAATATCGGAAGATCTTGGGTCAATTTTTTTTTGGTCAAAAAAAAATCGGAAGATCCTCTTGACCGCCACTAAGTGGCTTTCTTTAGGAGCTTCTTGATACCCTACTCACACACCTACACTCAACACAATATCGGGTCTAGATGCACAGAGGTAAAGGAGAGAGCCGATCATGGACCGGTATACCTTTTGGTCCACATCTTTACCATGGGGATTAAGTTCAAGGTGACATTTTGTTTGCATCAGAGTGGCGACGCCATTAAGATCCGTCATCTTGAATCTCTTGAGCATGTCTTTGATGTATTTTTCTTGATTTATGAAGGTTCCTTCTCTAAGTTGTTTGATCTCAAATCCAAGAAAGAACCGTAACTCCCCCATCATAGACATCTCAAACCTGTCAGTCATAAGCTTTGAAAATTCATCATTAGAAACTTTATTAGTAGAGCCAAAGATAATATCGTCTACATATAGTTGGCATACGAAGAGCTCCCCCTTAACCTTCTTAGTAATAAGAGTGGGATCGATTTGCCCAACTTCGAAGCCACGGTCTAGCAAAAGCTCTTTAAGGTGCTCATACCACACACGTGGGGCTTGTTTAAGGCCATAGAGTGCCTTATCGAGTTTGTAGACATGGTTCAGAAAGTTAGGATCCTCAAATCCTAGGGGTTCAGAAAGCACTCTTAACATCCATTTGCTGTAATTTAAATTTGTTATGAGCAGCATAAGCAAGGAGGATACTGATGGACTCAAGACGAGCCACTGGAGTATAAGTCTCGCTGAAGTCGATGCCCTCAACTTGGGAATAGCCTTGTGCCACGAGTATTGCCTTGTTCCACACAACAATGCCATTTTCATCTTGCTTATTCTTAAAGATCCACTTTGTGCCGATAACATTGCGGCAATCCTTGGGCTTCTCTACGAATTTCCAGACCTTGTTGCGCTCAAAGTTATTCAACTCTTCATGCATAGCAACAACCCAGTCCGGATCTTCAAGAGATTCAAAAACTTTCTTGGGTTCCACCATGGATATGTGAGCTTGGTGCTCACCAAAACTTGCTAGCTCCCTTCTTGTGAACACCCTTCGTCGGAGATCACCTACAACTTTGTCAAGAGTCTGACCCCTTAATTCAAGGTTCCTATTTACACGAGATTTGCGATGAAGTTCAATTAGCTTGTTGTCTCTTGGGGGAATAACTTCATCATGTGAGTCTTTGTTGGAATCATTGGCTTGGCCTTGATCTTCAGCTTGATTAGCAGGAATAGGAGATGATGAATCTTGCCCTTGATGTTGATCAATAGCCATAACAGGAGGCTGCTGCTCTTCAAAATTTTCAGGGCCGGATAATACGGCTGAGTGTGGGGTCAGATAATCTGGCCTGGGGGAACCTGAAGCACCTTCACAGTCTTGACTGGTCCTTGCTCGAATTGGAGAGGGGCTGGATAATCCGGGGTCAGCCGAAAAATCTGGCCTGGGACTTGCAGCAGGTTCTTCGATAATGTGATCATTTCTGCCAGTTGAGGATGGTTGACCAGATAATCCGGTGTCCACCGGATAATCCGACCTGGAGCATTCTGGAGCAGTTGCTTGATGATCTTTAGTAGATTGTTGGATTGGTGTAGAGGTTTCTCCAATGGTTGGAGCATGTTGAGCTTGTGTCGATGAGGGCTCTACTTGAGTAGAGCATTGTCCTTCCCGATCCGCCACAAGGGGTTCCTCAATGGGGCAGAAAATCCCACACCCATTCTTCTTATGGCATGTTGGAGTATTTCAACATCTGCATCACAAACATCAACTTGCCCCGCACGGGAGCCATCAACACCACACTACAAGATTCTACAACAGTTCCGGAGAGCTTATTGTAGACTCTATAAGTGTGGGATTCAGCACCATAACCAACAAAAATGGCTTCAAAAGCCTTAGACTCGAATTTAGATAAACAAACTCCTTTAATGAGAAAGAAACACTTACAATCAAATACCCAGAAGTAGGAGATGTTTGGCTTGTTACCAGTAAGTATTTCATATGGTGTCTTGTCCAAGATTTTGTGAAGATAGAGCCGATTGGATGAATGGCATGCGATAGAGATTGCTTTAGCCTAGAAGTTATAAGGAGACTTCAGCTAGAATAGATCAAGCCATATCCATTAAGGTCTGATTCTTCCTCTCGGCAACACCATTTTGTTGAGGGGTGTACGCAACGGAATATTGATGTCTTATCCCTTCTTCACTTAGAAATTCATTCAGAGTGTAGTTCTTGAACTCAGAGCCGTTATCACTTCTAATTGCCAAAATAGGTAGAATGTATTGACGTTGAACCTCGTTGGCAAAATCAATGACCGTTTGTTGTGTCTCGCTCTTCAACTTGAAGAAATAGACCCATGTATATCTCGTATAGTCATCAACAATTACTAGGCAATATTTCTTCCCACCGAGGCTTGCATGAGATGTAGGACCATGAGATCCACATGAAGGAGCTCCAAAATCCTCGTCAATGAAATAATGGTCTTCCGTCGATGGGGTTAGTCATGCATTTTTCCTTCAACACAAGCCCTCCAAACACAATATTTGGCAAATGAAACATTTTATTTTAGTCCAAGGATGTGGCCACCCTTGTGGAGACTTTGCAAAGTTCTCATATTGACATGGGCTAGTCGGTGATGCCATAGCTAGCCCGCCATCGGCCTTTCTGAATAGACACATCGGGCCTATAGTGGTTTTCCCCGAAAAGTCCACCACATACAGGTCATTTTCGACATATCCAACGGAAGCGACCTTTAGAGACTTGTTCCACAAGAGTACCACCAAATCACCATCAATTAAAACTACAAAGCCCATCTTACCAAGGGCACGAACATAAAGTAAATTGTAACCGAGGGTCTCAACAAGCATGGCGTCCACGAGAGAGATATCGTGAGCAACCACAACTTTGCCAATACCCAATACCTCAGATTTTGACTTGTCACCATAGGAGACGGTTATGTGATGGTTTGGCCGCATCTCCGAGATGATCTCCTTGCTTTCGGTCTTATGACTAGTGCACCTGCTATCGAGTACCCATTTAGACCCCCCCGGAAGCATAGCCCTGCAAGAAAGTTACTTCTTGGTTTTAGGTACCCATTTTCAATGGGTCCTCTCATGTTAGTGACAAGGATTTTGGGAACCCAAATAGACCAAGATATGTAACTATCAAAAGTACCTACATAGGTAGCATAGACATCACCATAATAATCACAAAATAATTCATAATTAGGATTATTAGCCCCTGCAAAACCATCATAGTTAGTCTTGTCATTAGTGGTGGTGCTTGTCTTTGGTTTAGTAGTTTTGCTCTTCTTCTTCTTCTTCTTCTTCTTCTTCTTGTTCTTCTACTTCTTTATCTTGGTGACATAACCAAGACCTTCTTTCCCATTGTTTGTCCTTTGCTTGCCAAGCACCTCATCTAAGACGTCTCTACCTTTATGTTGAGATCCCTTTACAAGTTCTTCTTTTAGCCTTGCATTTTCTTCAACAATATCTTCATGTGCACAAGATGGAGTGGAGGTGTTGGGCATATCATACTTGTCCAATTGAGTTTGGAGCTGATCACGAGACTCATTTAGATTAGAATGTTCACTCTCCAATGCCTTGTGAGCAATGCCAAGTTTCTCAAACTTCTCTGAGAGTCTAGCATGAGCAGCCCCAAATTCAATCTTTTCCTTCTTTAGTTTCTTTACCTTAGCAAGAGCATTGTCACGTTCTTTTATGAGCTGGGCAACAACCTCTTCATGAGACTCCTCAATTGACACGAGTTTCTCCTCCAAGGATACTCAAGCTTCCTCTTATTCCTCTAAGGCATTCTTCAAGGAGGCTATCTCCAAGGCGTCTTCTCTTTCAATTCTACCCTTTTCTTTGAGAAGTACTTCGGAATGAGCAAATTGACTCATAAGAGCATCAAAGTGAAGTTTGTGCTCACCTTGCAAGTTAGTGAAAAAATTGTCCAAAGCAATAACTTCTTTTATCTTAAGACTAGTATGAGCATCCATATCCATATTTATATTAGTCTTAGGAAATGAAGAAATAAAAGATGATACCTCGGACCCTCTTGCCATAAGGCAAGTGACATTGTTGTTGATGACATTTTCATTTGGAGAGTCGAAGAGCGATGTAGGAGTAGAACTAGTGACTATAGCAGCCACCTCTCAAGCACTATCTTCATCCTCTTCGTCTTCACTTGCAGAGGAATATTCTTCTTATGCCACCAAGACAATCTTGGGTTGCTTCTTGTAAGGACCATTCTTCTTGATAAATGGTTTCTTTTGAGGAGCCTTGGATTTTTCTTTGAGGATAAGCCTACCTCCATTATCTTCTCTACTTTGATATGAACATTCAGCCACAAAGTGCAACCTATCTCCACAATTGTAGCATGTTCTCAATTTTGGGCCATTCTCTCTTCTTCCACTTGACCCATTTTTGCACTCGAGTTCAGACTTGGCCTTGGCTGGATCCTTCCATAAATTCTTTGCATAGAAAGCCATGTACTCACCATGAGCATGCTTGACTTCCTCGGGACAGCCCATGGAGACAACATCGTATCCTCTTTTATCCTCATCTTGTTCAAAAACATTTGCCTTTAGAGCAACATTGACTCCTTTTTGCATTCCAATAGCCCGGGCACGGGCATGTTCAGCGTTCTTAGCTGCAACCTTGAATGACGCTATTTCTTGCATGACTTAATTGGAAGTCATTTGACAGTAGTTGTGTCTACCTTGCAAACTCTTCAAGTCCGTTGGCTCAAATGGCATTAGAGCACTCACATATTTCCTTTTATCCAAGCATCATCCATGTGAGTGGCTCCATGCTTTCTAAATGTTGTTGCAATGCCCTTGAGCCTTCTATACATATCTTCATGGTCTTCACCATCCAACTTTTAAAATCCTTCAGCTTCATTGCTATGGGCATCATACCTATTTCTTCTCATGATTTCATTTCCAATGAATAGGTCGGTGAGTGCATCCCAAGCTTCTTTGGTGGTGTTGAAGTGCTCAATGTGGGGCATGTCCTTGGGATCCACTCCGAGCTGAATCATGTCGAGAGCCGTTGCATTTAGTTGACTATCCACAACTTCTCTCCTAGTCAAGTTGGTGGGGTCTCCAATATAAAGACCATCTTTGATAATCCTCCAAAGCTCAATCGATGAACTGCATACATGAGATTTTATTAATAATTTCCATTGATTAAATGAAGATGTAGTAAGCTTGGGTGGATCACCCCTATTGTTTATATGAGGATGAGGGATAGTTGGGTCGGGAGAATATAGGTGAGGGACCTCACTATAATCCTCCTTACCACTTCCCTTCTTGTTGGCGGAACCATTATGTTTCTCACCCACCACTTCATCTTCCTTAGATCCGGCATGAGCCTTATCCTTATATAGAGGAGTGGTGGCCTCAGAGGAAGATGGAGATGGGGCTGTAGATGATGTGAGTTGAGTAATCATTTGCTGATGCTAGACTAGGAGAAGATGGAGATGGGACATGCCAGGAGTTCGCAGGGAATTCGCCGAGCACGTACTCAACGTGAATCCTGATGCTAGACCAGTCAAGCAGTCGATGTGTCAACTGTCCAAGGGCAAAGGCGGTCGGCATGGAAGTTAATAGACTCCTCGATGCCAAATTTATACACGAAATAAAGGAAAGCACCTAGGTAGCAAACCCCGTGCACATTCCTAAAAAGGACATGGATATCCTGTGGACGTGTGTGGACTTCACCTGTCTCAACAAGCATTGCCCAAAGGACCACTTCCCGCTACCACGGATCGATTAGATAATCGACTCCCCCACGGGATGCGATTGCCTATGCTTCCTTGACGCCTACTCAGGTTATCATCAGATTCGAATGAAGGAGGAGTACCAGGAGAAGACGCCTTCATTGTACACTTTGGCATCTACTGCTACACAACAATGCCCTTCGGGCTGAAGAACGCAGGAGCCACCTATCAACGGTGTATGAAGGCCTACCTCAAAAACCATCTTGGTCGGAACATCCAAGTTTATGTCGACGACATCGTTGGTCAAAACCAAGGAGGAAGACACATTACTCGACGATCTCCACGAGACCTTTGACAACCTTGACCGCTACTGGATCAAGCTGAATCCGGAGAAGTGCGCCTTCGGCATGCCATCTGGGCAACTGCTCGGGTACCTCATATCCGCCAGGGGAATCAAGGCCAACCCAAAGAATATAAAGGCCATACTAGCCATGGAGAAGCCAAAGAACGTAAAGGCATCCAACAGCTGGCTGGGTGAATCGCAGCGCTCAGTCGATTCATCAGTTGAATGGGAGAAAAGGCGCTATCGTTCTATCAGCTCCTCCGCAAAGCTAAGAAGTTCGAATGGACGGATGAAGCACATGATGCATTCGACGACCTCAAGCGCCTGCTCTCCACCTCCCCTGTGCTAGTGACGCCTAGGGAAAAAGATCCCATGTTGCTATACATCTCCGCCACCAACCAGGTGGTTAGTACCGTGATGGTAGTGGAACAAGCCGAAGAAAAAAAAGTTGATGGGGTGCAACGCCTAGTCTACTACCTCAACGAGGTATTGACGCCAACAAAACAGCAGTACCCGCACTACCAAAATCTAGCTTATGTGTCTTCATGACAGCATGGCGACTGCACCACTACTTTCAGGAGAACCCCATCTTCATGGTGAACGACGGTCCACTGGGGTATATCCTCAACAACCCCGATGCCACGGGATGAGTCGCCCTTTGGGTAATCGAGTTGTCTCCACTAGAGATTACATACAAGCAGCTACTGGTGATCAAGTCGCAAGTTCTCCCAGAACTCCCTGTTCACTGGATGGAGAACCAACTCCTAGACACACCGGACATGTCCTGCCTATGGAAAATGCACTTTGACGGATCCAAACATCGAGAGGGAGTTGGCGTCGGCGTCATCCTGACGTCACCACAGTGTGACAAGATGAGATATGTTCTGCGGATGCAGTTCCGCGCCTACAACAACAAAGCAAAATATGAGGCCCCGCTCCATAGGATGCGGATGGCCAAAGCCTGCGGCGCAACATGACTCGTCATCTACGATGACTCCAAGCTCGTGGTGGACCAAACCATGAACCAGTGTGATGCTTTGAGCAACAACATGATCGCCTACCACAACCTCTATGACACACTCGAAGGAGACTTCGACGGCTACGGACTACAACACATAGGCTATGAATGCAACGAGGAGGCTGATACGCTCGCCAACATAGGCTCTACATGCACCCCAGTTCCACCAGGCTTGTTCCTAGAGCAGATCTGTGAGTGCTCCATCAAGCCAAAGACTCCTGAAGGACCACCCAACATATCCAAGGACTCGGGGGCTGCGCCACCTGAATAACTCGTAGGTCCTAGCAATGCAGAACAATGTCCCAAACCCGAAGGTCCCATGAAGGTCATGCTCATCGAGCCATCCTGGACGTAGCCATACATCACGTACCTGCTCACTAATAGGCTTCCAGATGACCCGGCAGATGCACGACACATAGCACGGCGTTCCAAACTTTCACCATCATCAACGACGAGCTATACAAACACAGCATTACCGGAGTCCTTAAGCAATATGTCACCAACGGTGACGGGAGATCCATCCTCCTTGAGATAAATGAAGGCACCTACAGTCATCACGTTGGAAGTCGTGCCCTCATCGCTAAGGCTCCGCGGGCTGGTTTCTACTGGCCAATGGCAATGCGTGACGCCAAGGACATCGTCTATAAGTGCAATGCTTGCCAAATATTCGCATATAACCCACACGCACTAGGCGTGGAACTCAGGACAATACTTGTGGCTTGGCCCTTCGCGCAATGGGGACTCGACATGGTCGGCAAGCTGCAAAAGTCATCACCTGGAGGATACATCTTCCTCCTCGTCTTAGTCGACAAGTTCACCAAGTGGATCGAGGCCATGCCGGTGACCAACTGGACATGCACCACCGTTGTCAAATTCTTAGAGTCCATCGTCTTCAGATTCGGTGTGCCGCATAGCATCATCACCGACAACGGGACGAATTTCACCTCAAATGAGTTCCAAGATTTCTGTGAAAACCTAGGGAATCAACATCAGCTATGCCTCACTGGCACATCCCCAGACCAACGGTCAAGTTGAGAAGGCCAACGCCCTCGTCTGCAACGACATCAAGAAAACACTCCTTCGACCACTTGAACGGGCAACTGGATGTTCGGATGAGGAGCTCCCATCCATGTTGTGGAGCCTGCGCATCACTCCGAACAACGCCACAGGCTACACCCCCTTCTTCATGGTGCCAGCACAAAGGCAGTGCTACCTACAGAAGTGCGCTACAAAGCCCCAAGGATCATCGCGTACAGCAAGGCCGAATCTACGGCCGCACTCGAAGACTCCGTTGACCTCCTCGATGAAGAATGCGAGATCGTGGTGGAACGATCAACGATCTACCAACAGAGCCTCTACAACTACCACAGCCAACGACTACGCCCAAGATTCTTCGTCGAAGGAGACCTCGTCCTGCGTCTGAAGCAGAAAGGGCATCTCAAGTTCGAGTCCCCCTAGGAGGGACCCTATGTGATTACTGAAGTAATCCCAGGTGGCGCCTATCGCCTGAAGGACATAGAGAGTGGAGTCGAATACTCCAACCCATGGAACATCGCGCAGCTGCGATGCTTCTACCCTTAGATGTTTTTACTTTACAATAAGGCTACTCAGCTAGGCTACTTAGCCAAACATTGTACCTCCTGATATTCTCCAAATAAATAAAGCTAAGTGCCGCCAACCATGTGTCTTGTTACATTTACTTTCATTGCTACTATGCACTCAAGGGCTGCACCTCCCTGACGGCCTCGTCGCATATACAATCTCACAAAGCAATGACCCGAGTAGCTGACCAAACTGCTAATCGAACCATTGCTAAAACCAACCCAGTTCCAACGCAACTGACATGATGGCAAGGCGATGAGATCCGCAAGCATCAGGCTAATGAAAAGGCATTGCATAAGAAACATACTCGCAAAAAACAAAGGCTACCAGCTTTACATACAAGCATGGGTATCAAAAAACCAGTCGAAACATTATACAAGCTTTACAACACTTATATGTCCTATGCAGGTTAAAAACTATTCTACGGACACAAAATAAGAATATTGGTGCGCTCGTCAAACAAGCTAACAATATCTTCCGCCGGCCAGTGAACTGCTCGGTAGTGGGGCACCGTGTTCCACGCCATCCCTGCCGGGGCGGTGGTGGTCCTGTAGCAACATCATCCAAGTCCATGTCGGGTCGTTGCATTCGCACAAGCGCCAACGCAGCCTTGGCACCCGCAACAAGCTGTTGGTGCACACACCCACGTACTGCGTCAGCACTCTGAAACTTTCGCATCAGAGCCAGCAGGCTTGATGGTGCAACATCTAACGGGAACATCACCTTGAAGATATGCCTCAAGCATGATCACGCTTTCTTTAGAAAGTGCAGCACCTGTGACACGTGATCCTGCAGTGTTGCTAGTGTGATCGCATGATCCCGGTTGGTCCAGAAAAATCCACCAGCTTCCAGCTGTTCCTGAGTCAAACATCTCAGTCAAATGCTAATGTGATCCCTCTCTTCCTGTGGAATGAGATTGACAACTGCATAGATAGCAGCATCAAGGTCGAAGTCGAAGAGACACCCACACTATAGCTGCTCGTTGATTTGAGCCACCTCCTCAAGAAGGCATTTCTCACGCTCAACGGCTTTCTCTGCCTAAAATTTCCAGACATTGGCATTGCTACGAATCATCAACACATCTTGCTCCAAGTGCTTCACGTGATCATGCAAGCGCGACAAGATCGCTAGCTCCTCCACTTTCAAATGTGGTTGCACCACAGGCGCATCATAAGAAGGCACATCTCGTGAATCACTCGAAGAGCCCTAACAAAATAGAAGATTGGAAGAATAAGAGGCACTACACATGAAATTCGAGTGCAAAAGCATGAAGATAATTTATACATTCATATTAGCAATAAGTTCTAACAGGGGCACTGATGGCTATGAAATATAGCCATCCACGTCCACATTTAAACTGGATATTATTCATATTTTTGATGAAATACCTCTCTAAACCATGCCATTAATGCCTAATAATCAAAGGGGTATGCAATCCTTTCTTTCTATTTTTCTCTGCGTAGATAATGACGTTTGATGATGGCAATCACTACATTAAAGTCAAAGATACAAGATTTCCAACGGACAGAAGAAACCAGAAGTCGTGAGTCGGAGGTAGAAGCTTTAACGACCAACTATACAACCGGAACAAAATTCCAGCCGTGTAGTTACAGTCATATAGTTGCCATCGACACCACTAGGTCAAACAGAACAACTTTCGTGAAGGTACCCCTATATAAAGAAGCCTCGGGTGACAAGAAAAGATCCACACGAGTCCCTGCCCCAGATCATCATCCGCCTCCATATCTCCATCCATCACACCGAAGAGCCGCCGGAAGAATAGACTTAGATCTAATCTCCAAAGCCCTTCTCCATCACCATAGACATATTCTACCACTTGTAATAGTAGATCTCATCTTCAATTGGTGACATTGTAAGACTATTTTCTATCAATCTCATGATTGCCATTACAATGTTTGTGATTGTTGATATCATCTCTATGTGTGAGTAATTCTCCTTGGGCTAAGGGCTTTGGCCTAGCCATGTAGCTTTTGTGCATCTTATTTATCATAGATGAGATCATGTATTAGTTTGTATGACATGATGATTATTGTATCCTCTCTTGCCTCAATCTAAGGACTTGGTAGGTACCCAAGACCCCGAGGATTGAGCCAGGTATAGGGAGTATGAGTAATGACTAATCTGCAGGTTGGGTACCCTAGTGACAGAAGGGGTAGTACGGCTGTATGTGAGGGGTTTACTTGGGATTAATGGTGACGTCACTATGCATACATTAGTTCTCTTTATTCTATGGATGAGACTTGTAGGTTATTGCTATAAGCGGTTGCGGAGGTAATAAAAATTATGGATGCACTGCCCACATATAATTAATTTGCTCTAACAATTACATGCATACTTTATCTTTATCTTTTATTCCCATTAGATGTTTTGCACAGCTATAGGTGAAACCGAACGCCCTAGGCCCTCTCTCTCCATCATCGACAACAACAAAATACACAAACTCTTGGTCCAATAAAAATACAAAAGGAATTCTAAAACTCCCGAATGTCCGTTAAAGTAACTTCACTATGCATATGCTTCCCGGGGATTCGATAAACCTAGGTCTACTAGGGAAAAAGAAGCTATACTACATCCGTAATCCGGATCGAAGGTATCAACCCTTTTTCTGGCGCTGTTGCCGGGGAAGCAATAGCTACCCTGGCGAGGTTAGTAGGAACCTTGCTAGTTTTAATTCTTGTTTTTAATTTTGTTAGTTTGCGTTCAGTCTTTATTTGAAAAACCAAAAAAATTAGTTAGTATTTAAATTTTTTGCTTTTACTATTATAAGTCTCTATTTAAGAAAACCCAAAAACATAGGAACTATGGTTGAAAAGAAGCTTGGGGAGTTTGCTACTCCCAACAATGATTATTTGCATACTCCTATTACTCAGCCAGCAATTGATGCTGATGACTATGAAATTAAGCCCTATTATTTAAGTTTGGTTCAACAAAATTAATTTGGAGGCTCTGCTGTTGAAGACGCAGGTATGCACTTGAATACTTTCACTGAAATATGTGATATGATGCGCATAAAAGAGGTTGACCCTGATGCAGTCAAATTGCGTTTATTTCCTTTCTCTCTTAGAGGAAGAGCAAAAGAATGGTTGCTATCTTTGCCTAGAAATACTATTACATCATGGGTGGAATGCACTTCTTTATTTATGACTAAAATTTTCCCACCCGCAAAGACTATGCAACTAAGATCTAATATTACTGGTTTTAGACAGGAAGAGCGTGAGACACTAGCGATTACATGGGAGAGGATGAAAGAATGCATGAGAAACTATCCTAGTCATGGGATGGAAGACTAGTTAATTCTCCATTTATTTTATAATGCTCTTAACCCTGTGTCTAAGTCTATGCTTGATACTGTAGCTGGAGGAACATTTACCGAAGCGAAGCAGCTGCTCGACAATATGCAAGACAACCATGCCCAATGGCATGTGGATAGATCAAACACGAAGAAGGTGAACTCCGTCTCACCAAAAGAAAATGAAGAACTCAATGCTAAGTTGGATGAGCTCATATTAGCCGTAAAAGGTAAGGAAACCCAAGTAAGAGCTATCCCAGAAACAAATATTGAAGAAAGAGACTTCATAGCTCGTAATGATTATAAACTTGCTTGGAAGAAGAATTATAATCCTAATTTTCAGAAACACTATTCTAATCCTGTAGGTAAATCTAATAATAATATGGGAACTAGTAATGGTAGTCTCCAAGAAACACTTAAGTCTTTTATAGACTCACAAAATGAAAAAAACAATATTCTTGTTAAAATAACGGAGAACCATGATGCTATGCTTGGTAAATTATCTAACCAAGCTATAAGTTTGAGGAATGATTAGCAGGCCCTCCAAGAAAGAACAAGGATTGTTGAGGCACAGCTAGGTAAGATAACCGAGAGTCAAACTCTCATCCTAGCTAAATTTGCAGGTAAAGATGAGCCCAATCCTGTTGAAGACCTCAAGATGAGGAGAATCCAAAGAGAGGAGCTTGAAGAACTTGATTATAGTATGCTCCTTCACCAAGTTACACCATTGCAGATCTTGTAAAAAGGATCAACTTTAAAATTCTAGTGAGTGAAGGAAACGAGGAATCTATGTACCAACATTTTGTTAATAAGGTAGCAATAAAGGTATGTGAGCTTGAGGAAGAATATAAGAAAATTGCTGAAAAATTACCTGTGAAGCTTGATGATATATTTGAGCCTACTATTAAGATTAAGATTGGGACCAATGGGATAGCCGCACTTTGTGATCTAGGTGAAAGCGTCTCAACAATTCCAAAAAGTCTTTTTAATAAGTTAAATCTTGGCTCTTTTGAGATCACCGAGTTAAAATTGCATCTAGCAGATTCTACCTACTTTAGTATACAATTAAAGGTTGTCCTGCTCTTATTGATTTTGTTATTGTTGACATGTCTGAAGATGCTACTGCTCCTATTATATTAGGCCGTCCTTTCTTAAGAACTATTAAGGCTTTGATTAATCTACATGAAGGGAACGTGAAGCTTCAATTTGCTTCGTGGGATCCTTTTGTTATTCATTTCCCCAGGAAGAAGAAAGCCAAGCATGATGAAAAGGAGGCCATCACTTTGAAGGCCAACAATTTTGGAGTGGGTGTTCCACTCATCTAGCCTAAGTGAGCAACATTGAGGTCAAGCTATTGACTATAAAAGAGCGCTTCATGGGAGGAAACCCATGTGAAATAAAGGTTTGAGTTAAGTTTTAAGTTTTAGTTTAAGTTTATGTTTAATAAAGAGTGCTAGAAAACTCTAATTGAGGAGAAGAAGTTCGGTAGTACTAAAAATCCTGCTTTATACATGCTGTTGTTGGTCGACAATATTTACTGTCATTTTTCTGTTAAAAACAAGGTATTTCACTAAGTTAAAGGATAAGAAATAATTTCCAAAGAAACATTTTTTTGATGCATACAAAAGGTTTAACGACCAACTATACAGCAGGAATAAAAATTCCAGTCATATAGATATTTTTGCCATCAACAATTTTTCTTTCATATGTACTGACGGTTTAACGACCAAATATACGGCGGGAATAAAAATTCCGGCCATATAGTTTCGGTCGTCTAGATATCGATGCCTTCATAGAATTTCTTTTCTAGGTACAGACAGTTTCACGACCAACTATACTATAGGAACATATTGTTCCGGCTGTATAGTTCCGACCGTATAACTGCACCGCTAGGTGGAAACCCTAAAATTTTTGATAGAAGGCCAACTATAAGGTGGGAACACAATGTTCCGGCCGTATAGTTCTCCCCGTATAGTTGCGTCCGACCATAAAAATGCCACGGGAGGTACCTCCAACCCCGAAACTTCAATCCTTTTTCTCTCTTCTACCTCCAAACTCTCTCAAAACCTCACGAGATCTTCATCTCTACTCAATTTCATTCGATTTCCTCGTGCACAAGTGATCTACAGTATGTTTCTCCTCCGATCCTCCAATTACTTTTTGTAAATTCATCTTTGATCTTTTGTCATTATCAATATAGGGTGAGACCTACTATGAACTAACTGCCATGATTCTCTTGCCTAGATTATTATTTTGAGGGGATTATTTAGTGTGCTATGATGAGGAATATGTTATACTTATTGTTTTTGGATCAAAAAGTTTTATTTTTGTCTTTCCTTATTATTTTAGATGATGAACACAAGGAGCCAAACTCGTGCTCGTGCCACCGCTAGCGCTTCTCCATCTATCACTCAAGAACGCATGGGGATACGATTCAGGAAAGAGCTCCAACGTGATCGCTTTGATAGGATCAAGAATCTAGAAGTGAAGGCAACCAAGTGGGCTTGCCCCATTATATTGAACCAACTCATTATTTCTGATGAATTCAATTTACTTTGCAATCGAGATGGCCTACAAAACTTTGTGTACAATGATGTGCCTACTTATCGCCGGTTAACCATTGAATTTCTAAGTTATTTGCAAAGCACCGTTAAACTGTGGCAAGGAGAGGACACGATTTCTTTCCGACTTATGAACAATAGATACACTTTAACGCTAGATGAATGGTGCACATGTTTTAATTTCCCAAACAATGATGTTAATGCCTTACGTGCATCCTTTACTGGCTTAGACCCTTTCCCTAAAGAATATTACAATAGAATAAGTTTCACTACTAGAGTAAGCAAAAGGAAGAATATTTAACATCCTACAATTCGCTATTTGTTCTATGTTATTGCTAACACCTTGCATGCACGTAATGAGTTCACGAGACTCAATGAGGAGGACATCTTAGTCCTCGCAAAGGCTTCTTTCAACAACTGTAACTTTTCACTCAACTTGGGTGCAATCCTTGTGCGCTACCTGGAGCACCAATCCTCCCAAAGCCAAGGACCAATCACATGTGGAGGCGTCATCACCGTGCTTGCCAATGACCTAGGAATCAACCTAGGTGAGTTGCAACCTGTGATAGGTGAGTGACGTGTTGGTTTCTCTACTTTAAAGGCTTGTGGAATGCTTACTAGGAGAGGTGGTGTTTATTACTTGCATATTGCTGGAGCTAGGCGTATCTACCCCTCTCCTATGCCTAATGATTTTTTCTCTATCGAGGAAGGATG
Source organism: Avena insularis (assembly GCA_023614405.1). Lineage (NCBI taxonomy): Eukaryota > Viridiplantae > Streptophyta > Magnoliopsida > Poales > Poaceae > Avena > Avena insularis. The sequence goes on from CM042689.1 coordinate 372,501,443, forward strand.
TTTGCTATATGACTTGCAGGTTGAGCAACACCAACCCGAGGTGGAGATTCTGGATGAGGATGAGGACCAATAAGAGGAGAAAGAAGTTCCTTATCAAGAGGATCAACCATCAACCCGGTTCGCTACATACCAAGACTTGCAAGAACTTGGAGGGACTATGGAGAGGATGCATAACCTCTCTTTGAACCCCCGAGGAACAACTGGTAATTTATCAACCCAATTTGCAAACTAGAGTAACAGATTTTTTCCTCCACCATAATGATTTCAAGGGCTTGCAAAATCCTAAGCTTGGGGAAGTTTCCTTATGTATCTTTATTTGGCGTTCATTTGCTTTTATTTATTTCGAGGTTGTGTTTTTAATTCGAGTTTATAAGCACTCATGTTGGTTTCCCCAACACTTTATTTTTAGTTCTTTCTATTTGCTTTCGAGATTTTCTAGCCGAGCCTTGCCGCCAATTTTCCATTCTTTAAATTCCCTCTCTTAAAACCAACAAAAAGATTTCTCCATTTTTCTTTGTTTTCCCTCTTTCTTTTCTTTCCGCCTCGAGGTTCTCATGTATTTGCAGGAGAGTGATCAACTTCGAGTTTCCAAGAAACAAATAAAAAAGGAAGAGAGAAGTGGAACCAAACACGAGAGGTATGCCTTATGACTCCCCACTTTTGAAGTTTGAGAAACCCATGCTAGTTAGTAGTAAATGTTGAGATATTATACTGGTGGAGTGAGTCTTTGTATTGTAGTAAGATTTTGTTTGCATGGGTATTTAGTTGGGTACATTTTGTTCCAGCTCTTGTAGTTAACCAAGTCTTTCCGAAAAATTTGCTAAACAATTGTAATAAGAAAAATTCTCACAATTGAAGACTTAGGTGTTGTAGTGTTTTGTCTTGAATACTTATTTCTAGAGACACTAAACACCACTGAAAATGTTGATTGACTTGATAGCTCTCTTTAAAAGGATTTGTTCGATTGAATTAATGTTTAGCGGTTTTTGTGAGCATGCCAAAGTTTGACTTGTTAATCATAAGAATGATATATCTCTATGCGTGTCAAACTTCATGGGATGCCAACAACTCCGCTGGCCTACGAACAATCTTCATGGTGGAAACTCCTAGATTTCGGCTATGAGTTGATTAAACACATGTAACAGCGCTATAGTGGGTAAGATTCTTGGTACTCCCAGGTAGTTGTGTTCATGATGGAATCACTCCTCTGGCTGTTATGAGTAATCATTATGCAAAAGGAACAAAAACCTTAGTGATGCCACGAGTCTCCATCACATCCAGATAAACTAATAAATTTTTGGCATGCTCTCAATTACTCAAGAACTGAAATTCTTGAAGGACAATGAATAGAAAAGTAGTGCTTGAAAAGTCTTGATTTATTGATGTGGGAGAATTGAGATACTCTAGTGTATATGCTTTTCATGACAACTCTCACACTCTCAATTTACATGATTATACTTTATTGTTCAAAGGCAAGCCTATGAGTTTATTACATGACATGGAATAAAGTTTACTCATTTGAATCATCCATGTTAACAATAATTTTGCTACGCTATAAGGATGCATAAAACCCGTATGATATGCTTGCCATTACTCTATATATGCTGAAGTTTTTTAGATTTATGAAGTGGAGGAAACATGAGACTACCAATCATGAGTAAGATCATCATCTCATTATTTCAGCTTAAATGCCGAGTTACTTTTTGATTTTAGTTTTCTTTCTCGAGGACGATCAAGTTTAAGCTTGGGGAGGTTGATGGCTCTGAAATTTAGCCATCCACGTCCACATTTAAACTGGATATTATTCATATTTTTGAAGAAATATCTCTCTAAACCCTGCCACTAATGCCTAATAATCAAAGGGGTATGCAATCCTTTCTTTCTATTTTTCCCTATGCAGATAATGATGTTTGATGATGGGAATCACTACATTAAAGTCAAAGATACGAGATTTCCAACAACCAGAAGAAACCAGGAGTCATGAGTCAGAGGCAGAAGCTTTAATGACCAACTCTATGACCGGAACAAGGCCGTATAGTTCCGGTCGTATAGTTGCCATCGACACCGCTAGGTCAAATAGAACAACTTTCGTGAAGGGCCCCGATACATTGCAAATGTATCTATAATTTTTGATGTTCCATGCTTGGTTTTATCCACTTTCTTGTGTTTTGTTCCAACTTTCGAGTACTTTTCATATGATTTGTTGGACTAACCTATTAACAAGAGCCACAGTGCAGCCTGCTTTTTCCGCTGTTTTGGTTCCGGAAAGTCGAAAATGAATATTCTCGAATTGACGGGACAAAAGCCAAAGTGCCTATTTTTCAAGAAGGATCAAGTGCGATCACGAGAGAGGGGGGCGGGGCGGCCAGACCACCTGGCCTTGGCAGAGCTTGGCGCGCTGGGGTGGTCTGGCCGACCCCGGCACCCCCTCGACCTCTCCTTCCGCCTATAAGTTGCCCTCGGGACGAAAACCCTAGGTACCCGATCAAAAATCCACGAAAGAGTCTATAGCTGCCGTCATCTCCATCCCTAGATCGAGAGGGATCTGAAGCTCTTCCCGGCACCCTACCAGAGAGGGGAATTCACCTTGGAGGCCTTCTTCATCACCATGCAAGCCTCCGGTGTGATGCGTGAGTAGTTCATCCTTGGACTATGGATCCATGTAGTAGCTAGATGGCTGGTTTCTCCTCCTTTGTGCTTTCATGTTTAGATCTTGTGAGCTCCGTTCATGATCAAGATCATCTATTTGTAATCCATACATGTTGTGTTTGCGGTGATCCGATGGATATTGAGATGCTATTTTAGATTGATTATTGATTCTATCATGTCTTTGTTATTTGAGATCTTGCATGCTTTCCGTTGTTAGTAGCTATCTTGGCCAAGTAGATGCTAGCAACTCCAAGAGTTAGTATTTATGCTCGATAGTGGGTTCATGCCTTTTGTAATCTGGGAAGTGACAGAAATCTCTAAGGTACTAGATGTGTTGTTGCTACTAGGGAGAAAACAACAATCCTTTGTTCATAGAACAATCGTATTGTTTACCTTACACGCAGTTCGTAAAGCAATAATCTATTGCTTGCAACTTAATACTGGAGGGGGTCGGATGATAACCTAAAGGTGGATTATTAGTCATAGATGCAGTTGGATAGCGTTCTATGTATTATGTTGTATTGCCCAATCAAGTCTCAAAGGAGTCAAGATGATTAGTATATGCATGTATTGCTTTCTCGGTGTTTGTCAATTGCCCCACTGTAATTTGTTTACCCAGCATGTTATCTATCTAAGGAGAGCCACCTCTAGTGAACTATGGATCCCGGTCCTTTGTCTTTTACATACAATCTATAAACTGTTTCTGCTTTGTGTTTACTTTCTGCAAACTATTACTTCCTTCCATTCGATACATTTAATCCTTTGTTTTCCGCAAAACATGGTGAGATTGACAACCTCAACGCAAGTTGGGGACAAAGTTCTGTGGTTGTGTTGTGCAGGTCTCCACGTTGCTACTAGCACCGGTAGTGCGCCCTGCCAAAGCTCAGCTAGTAACACCTTTGGGGTGTTTCCTTGCTCCTACTGGTTCGATTAAACCTTGGTTTCATAACTGAGGGAAGACTTACTGTTGTGCTCATAATACCTTCCTCTTGGGGTTCCTAACGAGCTCTACGTTGAAAGTCGAGTGCATCAAGATCTTTTCTGGCGCCGTTGCCGGGGAGTCAAGGACATCTTCACAAGGGGAGTCCCTCATAACCAATCTCTTTACTTTGTTGTTTTTGTTTTGCTTAGCTTTCTTTTTGCTTTGTTTGCTTGTTTTGTTCTTCAAAAACACAAAAAAAATTAGTTTTACTTGTTTTGCTTTCTTATTTGAAAACACAAAAAAAATTTAGTTCCTATCTTGAGTTGCCACTATGTCTAGCCTTGCCCCAATCACTATGTCACCCGAGGAAATGATTCTCACTTTTAAACAAGGAATTGAGGAAAGTTTTAAGGAACCTTGGTCTAGAATCTCTGATCTACATGAAAAGACTGAGCCTAAAATGATTCAAGGCTTGTTCCTTAGCAGTTTTTACCTTGGGATTGCTCTTTGCTATAGATATGCTTTAGATGCTATTGCGGGAGGAGATTTCCTCCAATGTAATGAGGATGATGCCATTAATTCTATAAAGAAATTGATCCTCACTTACACTATGCCTAGCCAAACTGATATTTCTTTCGCAAAACTATTTGCTAGGTTGAACACTCTTGAGGCTAGCTTAGAAAGTTGCTATAATACGCTTAGGGAGCATCACAATTATGTTCCAATAAATTCTGAACCATCAAAGTGGCTCCCTATAGTAAAGATTGAGATAAACACTGAAACTTTTCAAGCCCGCTGCGATATCTTGTCTGAACTTTGTCTTATGCCCAAAGATATTTATGAATCTTTGAATCTTTGGGGGCTTACTGATGGAGGAAAAGAAATATCTCTTGATAATAATGCTACCTTATTTCCTATTGGAATATCTGAAGGATTGTTTACAAAGATCCTTGGGAAAATGATTTCTACTGATTATCTTGTTATTGAATGTGCAGGAAAAGGACAAATTACACTTGGAAGGTCCCTTTTGGAACTTCTTGGAGAAATAATAGATGTGGGAAAGGGGACCATGCACCTTTCTTATCCACCAAACAATCACTTTTCCCAAAGGTTAAGAATAAAAATAAGAGAGGTAAGGGCAAGAAAGTTGGTTTGAATGCTTCTTCATTTGATAACACTTGATTCTTTCTTTGCTTCTTATGCCTAACTTAAAGGCGTTAAAGAAAAGTACTTGTTGGGAGATAACCCAAGAGTTTTAGATGAGTCTTGGAAGTTATTACTTCAGTAATAACCGCTCCTTATCCTTTTTATTTGCTTTTTGTGCCAAGAGTAACCTCTAATGAGAGTGAAGTAATGATTGGGAAAGTTGCTATCCCGAAACAGATTTCTATGCTTCACCGTAAAAATTCCTAAGAGAGTTCTGTACGTTGGATTGAGCTGTAATTTTTTGTGCTTCTGACCCAGGTTGTTATATAACTTTTGTTAGTTCAACACTTTTTGATTTGAGCAAAAAAAGGTATTCGAAAAAATTCGTATTTACCTGCTGGTCTGTTTTGACAGATTTCTGCCATTTTCTGCATTTGCTTCTTGTTAGTTCCTTCTTGAGTTCCTTTGGGGAATTGAGCTTTTTGAGAGAAGTGCTACAGTAGCTAGTGTTCTAATGGAAGTTTATTTGGTGTTAGAACTGAACCTTGAGACTTATTTATCTTAAGTGCTCTAATGTTGCTAATGAGATTGTGTGAAGTTTTGTATGAAGGAAAATTTTCAGGTGTATGGAAGGAATGAGTAATGAGATGAAGGATGGACTAAAGCTCAAGCTTGGGGATGCCACGCGTGTTAGCCCAAGAAATATCCAAGAAGTGTAAGCGTCAAAGCTTGGGGATGCCCAAGGCATCCCCTTCTTCATCAATAAAAATCCCAGGTTTCTTCCAAACGCTTCATTTTTATTGTTTCATGCACAATTGTGTTTTTCTTGAAGTGTCTTCTTTTTCGTTTTTTGTTTTGGTTTTTAGTTTGCTTGGTTTGCTTAGTTTTCTGAATAAGTTGGTTGGACCCCCTCTTTCATACGTTGGTTTGCGATTAGTTTGGTTTGGTTTGGAAAGAGTAGGAAAGTTCATACTTATGTGGTAAAAAGAGCTTGTTTTTGACTGTGGCTATGCTTTGTCATGCCATGCTTGATATTGTTTTGGCTTTATGCTTAGTATTCTTTGCTGTATCATGATTTTTTATAAACAATAGAGATTGCTTAATGTGCCTTGGATGAATCATGCGTTGTTTTAACATATTAAAGCATAGTATAGTGGTATTCTCCTTTGATGCTTTATTTGGGTTGACTTGGCACATGCTCACACCATGTTATGACTTTCACAAGTCACCATAGCCTTTATGATCCTTTAGTTTTCAACTTGTAGTATCAATTTATGCTTTGATCAATGATGTTTTGTCGCTCTGCATGATTATGGCCATTATTGCTCTCTTAGTTTATCGCTCCCGGTCTTTTGCTAGCCTCCACCACAAAGTATGAGTTCCACTCATGCATCCAACTCCCTAAACCAAGTTATTCCAAAGAGTCCACCATACCTACCTACTAGCTTATGCTATTCCAAGTATATTCATGCTTTTGTCTACCTTTCACTTGTTATGAGAAAACTAGTGATTAAAGCTCTCACGAACTTGATGGCACACTTTACTTTATTGCCTCTAATAAACTTGAAACATTGGGTCCTTCTTTGTTGCGTATATGCTTGCGCTTTATAAGTTGAAGTTAAAAGAACCATGTTTCATGGGGAACGCTTTCAACATTGCACTTGTACTTTGTACCCCGTTGATATCATGTTCTTTTGCTTACGGATCCCGGCGGTGTGAAATAAAAGTGGAACTTGTAAGATCATGGAGTTTGTATGTGTGTTAGAGAAACGCCTGGGACGCTAGCCTATGCCATGCCTAATCATGGTGGAAACTTGCAGCATCACCATAATGATCACTCTATGAAGCATCCTCAATAAAAACCTATGCAAATAGCAAATAAAAAGATCGCTGAGATGCTCATTGTCTGCTTGCCTTGTCATTTTGATTATGGGAAAGCTCCCGTATCATGTGCAAGGGGTACCCCGTTGGCAGTTCTTAATGATATACATATACTTACAATGACAAGAGCTTACCCGTGACTGAAGTTGAGTAGCATGAGGATCGGTCTTCGTAAGTAAGGGGCATGAGATTTCGGTTTATAACTTGTCAAGCATATCCTCTTAGTTGTGTCACTTTAACCTTAACCACTTCAAGATGCTTATGATAGGGGCAATGAGAGCTGAAAGCTATAAGTACCATAATTTTTGGAAGCTCTTTATGAGACTTGAATCCCTACTTCCTTTTACAAAAGGCCTTTCTTCCACCATTATATTGAGTCTCCGCCTTCTATCTTTATGCACCTACTTTGAGAGCATAGTGGCCATTCTTAGTTCTATGTGCATTGTCCCAAGACTAGTTGATTGATGCATAACTTGTTATTGCTTGTTTTAAACTATTGTATCTAGTCACTCTTATGAACTTTGAAGGTGTCCTATGCATTTATAATTGCTACTCTATTGAGGGACAAGCCGAATACTATTATGCTATGTTTTCTTTATGTGAAACAAACAAACGTCTTGCAAAGCATTGTTATTCATGAATCTTTTGTTTGTTACTTTTCATGTTGCATCATAGTTTCTTTTGTCTTATTGCTGGAACTTTGTCTTTCATGTTATGATTGAAGTACTATGATCCCAGCTTTAAATGTTTTACAAATACTTTGATCAAGTCTTTGATGGTGCATGTCACCTCAAAAATTATTTCTTTTTATCACTTACCTACTCGAGGACGAGCAGGAGTTAAGCTTGGGGATGTTGATACATTGCAAATGTATCTATAATTTTTGATGTTCCATGCTTGGTTTTATCCACTTTCTTGTGTTTTGTTCCAACTTTGGAGTACTTTTCATATGATTTCTTGGACTAACCTATTAACAAGAGCCACAGTGCGGTACTGCTTTTCTGCTGTTTTGGTTCGGAAAGTCGAAAATGAATATTCTCGAATTGGACGGACAAAAGCCAAAGTGCCTATTTTTCCGGAAGGGATCAAGTGCGATCACGAGACGGAGAGGGCCAGGGGCCGGCTACACCACCTGGTCAGCGGCTGGGCTTGGCCAGGTGGTCTGGCCAGGTGGTCAGCACCCCTCGGCCTCTCCTTCCGCCTATAAGTTTCCCTCGTGTGACACCCCGGTTCTGAAAAGACCGTGGCCTCTATGTGACATGCCAATCCCTGGATCGGTTCATTGGCCCACAATAGAGTAAGATAGATAACATAGCAAAAATATCCGTGTATCATAGATAACGAAGATCCAGAGTACCATTATTACAATGAAAGCTTAGCGCAAAGCTAGCTCAAATTATTCAGGTAGCAACATAAACGAGTAAATCCTCCATTCTTCAAATTGCCCACAAGTGAACAAGTGCCGAGTGGAGTACCGTGGCCTATAACGATCAATCAGAATCGGAATAACCTGCAGCATGAAACGCAACAGCCCCGAAGGGTCAATACATGGAATGTATGGCAAATAGAGCTAGTAAATGGAGACAATAATACTAACATCTACATGCATATTTGGCAAGTGGAGCTGTGTCTGGCTTGCATTTGCAAATAACTTTGTCCTACTTTCATAAACATTTTTTGATTTTCTTTGAAAAGATCCCAATTAAGTTATCCCAACAACATTAAAACAATTATGAAATTAGAATGAGTGAGAAACATGTCATGGAATCAATATCTAGCAACTCAGTTGTCCATAACCGGGGATACGGCTAATCGATTAGATTATACACTCTGCAGAGGTTAGTACACTTTACCCATGTGACTTGGCCAGCCCAGCTCGTACCACCACTCTCATTTAGGGTGATGATAGGGAGAAGACCAAGAAGAGACTGTTCGGGAAGTAGCTCCTCAATCCCAACGCGCACCGGTCCAACCTACCAAAATTCTACATCTCTGGATACGCGGGTTCGAGTTACCACAACCTACTAAGTCCAACCAACCGCCCATTTCATTATTGGCACATGGTTGTACACGTAAGCTACACAATAAAGAAGCCAATCATTCTCTCTTGATACCTGGGTGCCTTTCCGCAATGAAACCACCAAAACTTATCAATACCATCACACCCAGGGGATTCATTGATTAAGTTGTTTTAGTTTTCACAATACAATACTTTGAGAAAACAAGTATCAATGATGTAACCCAGCCCTCGTTCAACATAGCATGGCTAAGCACATCTACAACGGTGGTTCATCTACAAGGAAAGCCCTACCACAATAATAGGACATAGCATAGCGATAGTATCATCCTACACATGCATCTATAAAATACACGACAATGCATTGAAAATAGTAGGACGATATCATGAACAAAGTAGCATCTACTTGCCTTGATTGTAGCGGTCGGAAGAACAATCCACACACGAGCAAGGGTTGCACTCCACACAATCTACACGACACAATTGCATTCATAAACAAACAATTTACAAACATATGCAACAAAGATGATGCATGAATGCAAGAACGGCAAGTGAATTGGTGCTACAGCTGCACCACATAATACTGATACATAATACTACCGAATACATGCATGGAAAATAGATTTGGCGCAAGGGAAACTATTAACCAAAAATAGAGATCACTACTAGAGCTAGAACTTAAATAATTCACTACCGTAGTATACTGTTTGTAAAATCTTGGAAAAATTCTACCGCATAGACATCGCTGATAAGAAACAGTACCAATTGGAATTACTCAAAAAAGAGTTATAAAACATCCCGAGTAATTAAAACACTGCAGAAAGCCATTAGACAAATACTGCAGAAGTTTTTACTGTAAGCCTATCCTTTTAATTCACGATGAGATTCCCCTCGTTCACATGAGTTCAGGAACATATCATACGCGATTTTTGGAGCTACGAAACTTTTACTACGAATTTATTACTCCGAAAAGGCCACTAACTAGTTTGATTAAACTGTACTAAACCTGACGGTAAAAGTCTGAACCAAAGGTACAGCGAGATTCTACACGACTCACTGAACTCGTGCATATTTTATTTGCAATTTTTGGCCAAGCGGTTTAATTTCTACGCAATTTACAAGATTCTACCGAAATCTGCCAACTAATAGGATTAACGAAATTGACCCAGTCAACTGTGTCTGATGACTGGGCGCTGACTGGGCGTCTGACCAGTCAACGTCTGGGGCCTCTGACTAGTCAACGTCTGGAGTGCTGACCAGTCAACGAACGATCTAAGCCGCTGATCTGAGATCTGACGGTGGCTGCTGTCTTACCGGAAACGAACGGCGAAACGAACTCCGGCGAGCTCCGGACGGCGGCGACGGTCGGTTCCGGCGGCGTGGAAACTCCTGCAAGTACGTACACAGTCAACTACGGCTCCCGGAATAATAAACGCGTGCGCGTACGTGGCGATCTGCAGGGCGCAGTTGGCGGCGGCGGATGGAGACGCGGAGCACGGGAACGGAAAGAGGGCGGCAAGACGAACCCGGCAACAGACGCGACGATGGCCGGCGGCGGAGGGGTGGCCGGCGGCGGCGACGTGCGCCAGGAGCGCGTGCGCCAGGGAGCAGAGAAGAAAGGCGGCGGGGTTGGGGCTGGGTGCACGGAAATCGAGGCAGGTGGCCCCACTTAAATAGTATCCTGCGCGGAAAAAAAACTAAAAAGAAACGGTCCAGATTTGACTCCGATTCGGAAATAGGTCCGGATTTTCGGACCGTTTTCCGGCGGTTTACTAAAACGTCCGAGTCTTTTGCATACGAACTTCGATTTGAGCGATTTTCGCGCCTACGGGTTCGTATCGTCGAGGGGAACAACCTTCAGCCGAAGTTTGAGAGAAAGCTCGAACCTACAGGGGGGTTGTTGCAAGTCCCTCTGAAGCTCCCCGCAGAAACCTCGAAGCGAAGTAGAAACGGGGTTTTGCAAATAGCGTTTCGTCGATCCTCTCTACTCGACGGTAATGCATGGAAAGATATGATGCGATGCAATGAATGATATGCAAGACCAAATCCAAAATTTGGGATGTGACAATACTAACCCCCTTAAGATGAATCTCGTCCTCGAGATTCGGCGCGGCTAGCAAATAGGTGTGGGTAGTCCTCTCGGATGTCATCCTCACGCTCCCAAGTAGCTTCCTCTTCGGTGTGGTGGCTCTACTGTACTTTGCAAAACTTGATTGTCTTGGTTCGGGTAGTCCGTTCTGCTGTCTCCAGAATCTTGACCGGCTTCTCCTCATAGGTCAAGTCGTTCTCAAGCTGGACCTCTTCTAGCGGTACAGTGTCTCTCAATGGTGTATCCACCATCTCCGGATGGCACTTCTTCAGCTGGGATACGTGGAACACGTTGTGAACAGCAGACAGAGCCTCTGGCAACTCTAACTGATAAGCAACTTCTCCTTTGCGTGCTAAGACCCGATACGGTCCAATAAATCGAGGTGCCAGCTTACCCTTAATACCAGATCTCTTGATTCCACGAAGTGGCGATACTCTGAGGTATGCTCTATCACCTATCTCATATACCACTTCCTTGAGCTTGGCGTCAGCGTAGCTCTTCTGCCTTGATTGTGCTACCTTCAACCTGTCCCTAATCAAGGCGACCTTCTCCTCAACGTCCTTGATCAAATCAGGTCCAAACAACTGACATTCTCCTACTCCATCCCATAGCAATGGTGTTCGGCACCGTTTCCCATATAGCACATCGAACGGTGACGTCTTGATGCTGGTTTGATAACTGTTGTTGTAGGAAAACTCAGCATACGGCAAGTTCTCATCCCAACTAGAACCATGAGCCAAGGCGCAAGCTCTTAGCATGTCCTCCAAAATCTGATTCACCCTCTCGGTCTGTCCATCCGTCTGTGGGTGAAACGCTGTGCTAAACTCCAATCTAGTACCAAGTGACTCGTGCAGCTGGCGCCAGAAGTGTGAGGTAAATTGGGTGCCTCTATCAGATACGATACTCTTGGGAACTCCATGTAGGCACACAATCTTGTCCATGTAAATCTTGGCCAACTTTGCACTCGTATAGGTCGTCTTCACCGGTATAAAGTGGGCTACCTTGGTCAAATGATCGACCACTACCCAAATAGAGTCATATCCAGACCTGGTCCTGGGCAGTCCTGTGATAAAGTCCATTCCCACTCTATCCCATTTCCAATCCGGCACGGGCAAAGGCTGTAGCAGTCCTGCTGGTTTCTGGTGTTCCGCCTTCACTCGGCTACATACATCACATAGGGCGATATGCTCTGCGATGTCTCCCTTCATGTTGTTCCACCAGAATCTGTCCTTTAGGTCCATATACATCTTCGTATTGCCCGGATGTATGGAATACGGCGAGTCATGAGCTTCCTGCATAATCAACTTCCTTAACTCCGGATCGTTGGGCACACACAAACGATCTCCATACCACAAGGTACCTTGCTCATCCTCGCGGAATTCCCTTGCTCGACCTTCCTTCATCTTTTCCTTAACTTCATCTATCTCTTTGTCTCCCACTTGAGCCTTCCTGATTCTGTCCTGAAGCGTTGGTTGGACTTCCATTGTAGCCAAATATCCTTCAGATACTACCTCCAATCTAAGGTCCTTGAATTGCTTGCACAAATCCTCAGGCAATTCACCAATTGTCAATCCATTGGCATAAACCTTCCGGCTCAGAGCATCAGCTACTACATTGGCCTTTCCTGGGTGGTATTGCAGATTCATATCATAGTCCTTGATAAGTTCCAACCATCTCCTTTGTCTCATGTTCAGCTCCTTCTGTGTAAATATGTATTTCAGGCTCTTGTGGTCGGTGTACACATCACAGTGTTTTCCCATTAAGTAATGTCTCCATACCTTGAGCGCATGAACCACTGACGCTAATTCCAAGTCATGTGTGGGGTAATTCCGCTCATGGTGCTTGAGTTGTCGCGAGGCATATGACACCACTCTCCCATCTTGCATCAGCACACTCCCAAGTCCCTGTCGAGAAGCATCACAGTACACTTGGAAATCCTTCAAGATCCGTAAGCACGTACAGTGCAAATCACTAGTCGACGCTTCAGTTCCTGAAAGCTAGCTTCACACACATCCGTCCATTCAAACTTTCTCTCCTTCTTCAGAAGTTCAGTCATCGGCTTAGCAATCTTGGAAAAGTTTTCAATGAACCTCCTATAATATCCAGCAAGTCCCAGAAAGCTTCGAATCTCTCCAGCATTCTTGGGTGCTTCCCACTCAGTTACTGCAGTCACTTTGCTTGGATCAACAGCGACTCCTTCTCCTGACACTACGTGTCCAAGAAATCCAACAGTGTTAAGCCAGAATTCACACTTGCTGAATTTGGCATACAGCTGGTGTTCCCTCAGTTTCTCCATAATCAGTCGCAGATGTTTCTCATGCTCAGCATCATCCTTGGAATATATCAGTATGTCATCAATAAACACTACCACGATCTTGTCCAAGTACTCCATAAATACCTTGTTCATCATGGTCATGAAATATGCCGGGGCATTCGTTAGTCCAAATGACATAACTGTATACTCATATAAACCATACCTAGTGGTGAAGGCGGTTTTTGGTACATCCTCCTTCCGGATCTTCAATTGAAAGTAGCCAGATCGCAGATCAATCTTGCTGAACACCTTTGCTCCTTCCAGTTGATCAAACAAATCATTTATATTCGGCAGAGGGTACTTGTTCTTGATGGTTACCTCATTCAGCGAACGATAGTCCACCACTAATCTCTTGGTGCTGTCTTTTTCTCCACAAACAGAATAGGTGCACCCCATGACGAAGCACTAGGATGAATGAATCCCTTTTCCAGCTGCTCTTTGAACTGTTTCTTCAATTCCCTCAGCTCATCCACATCCATCTTATATGGTTTCTTTGCTATTGGTCCTGTTCCCGGCATCAGGTCGATAAGAAACTCTACTTCTCTGTCAGGTGGCATTCCTGGCAGCTCTTCCGGAAACACGTCGGGGTAATCCCTTATCACTGGCACAGTATCCATGCTAACCCCCTTAAGAGAATTCAGCTTACACCTTCCTGGTCGTGCGGCTGACTTGAATCTAATCCTCTTACCATCCTGGGTTTTGAGTGAAACAGCTCGCTGTGCACAATCTATGTGTCCCCCATGCATAGACATCCAATCCATACCCAGAATGACATCTAACCCTTGTGAATCCAACACTACCAAATGTGCAATGAAGTTGTGTGTTCCAATCCTCACATTAAATTCATGCATCCCGCACTACTAGCTATCATATCTCCTCCAGGTGAACTCACTCTAAAAGACCTCTTCATAGACTCAGTAGGTAACTTATACTTATCCACAAATGCCCTTGATATGAATGAATGCGATGCACCAGTATCGAAAAGTATAAGTGCAGGGTGAGTGTTGATTGGGAACTTACCAATCACAAGGTCAGGCTCGTCTGGAATCTCCTCCACATTCATGTGGTTCACTGTGGCCTTCTCATTGTTGGTTGGCTTGAGTCCCTTCCTCTCCGGACAGTTGTCAGCATAGTGTCCCTTCTGCTTACACTTGAAGCATGTCACCTCACTCAGATCCTTCTTCACAAAATTGCGATCACGGTTGCGGTCATGTCCACCGTGTCCTCCAGAGTGGTGAGAGTGTCCTCCCTTGTGGCTGTGGTGACTGCTCCTATGGTTGTCATGACGATGTCCATCGCCTCCATGGTGGTGGCGGTCATGGCTCCCATGGTCATTCCCTCCATGCTTGGAGTACCCATCATATGAAGTGCGAGACTTGTGGTGTGAGCCAGAGTGGTGATTGTTGTTCTTTCTCTTGCGGCTTTCCACCTGCTTGTGCTTCCCTTCCAGGATCCTGGCCTTGTCCATAAGCTCCTGGAAAGTGGGGCAATAAACCACCAATAGCTGTACTGAAAGCTCATCACTGAGGCTATCCAGGAATCTCTCCCTCCTTTTTGCATCAGTGTCAACATCCTCAGGTGCATAACGGGACAGGTTGTTGAACTCCTCAATGTACTCGGCCACGGTGCGATTGGTTTGGCGCAAGTTGCCGAACTCCTTCCTCTTCAGGCTCAGAACTCCTGAAGACACGTGGTCGGTCCTGAAACCTTCCTCAAACATTGCCCAAGTCACAGTATTCAGAGGGTGGGTGATCTGAAATGTGTCCCACCAAGAAGCGGCTGGTCCCTCCAGTAGGTGAGCGGCAAACCTCACCTTCTCAGCATCAGTGCATCCAACAGTTACTAGATCCTTGTTGACAGAACGCAACCAGTTGAGAGCAACCATTGGTTCCGTTGCAGTAGAGAACTTAGCTGGCCTTAACCTCAGAAATCTGGTGAGAGCATCTCCCTGAGGCTGATTGTTTCCATTGTTGTTGTTGTTCTGATTTGCCATGAACTGGGTCATCACTTGGGTCAGCTGTGCCTGAGCTGCCATGAGCTGCTCCAACTCAGTGGGTTGGCAGCGGGGAGGCATCTGCGGTCCAGCACAGGTAAGTTTAGAAAGAATCAACTACGACAATAGGATTCTACCCATGCATATGATCAATCAACAACAAACAATAGCAGACAATCACAAGCAAGCAACACATCAACAAACAAGCGGTCCAGCAACATCCCAGGTGTTATCTTAGCAGTATATATCTACTGAAATAGTTTTACAAGAGTTGGCAATGGTTAACTAAACAGTTGAGCATCAAAACGACAAAACAGCAATTCTGACAGAACAGTTCTGCTGTGTTCGCGAATTTTTCCGCCTGACTTAAACTCGTCAAAAAATTAAGCCAATTTTTGTGCATATAGAACAGGAAGTTCCGCATCAGCCCAATATTTTTCAGATTTTTCCGAGTTACCAGAAAAATATGAAAAATCGCGCAGTACTGCTGTATCAGCAGAAAAACTGCAGCGAAAACAACACAGATAGTAACCAAATTGCCATAACTCTTTCATATAATTTGCACAAATAATTCCTGGGATATTGGAGTACACAAATAAGCATCTAAACACTCTTGAACTAACACGAACTAAGTATCACAACGATCGAGAATAATCCTAACGAATTTACCTAACGAGGACTAATTGGTGGACTTCTATCTATTGCTTGAAGAGGTTGCGGTAGGTCCTCGCTGTCATGCGTTGACGCTTCGGCTCGCGGTACAACCAGGGCGGCGGAGTGTACACCTCTCCTGAACCATCACTTGAAACGTCAAACTCCACCTCTTCTGGATCCTCCTCTTCTTCTTCATCATCAGCTGCAACTGCAACAGCTTCATCTCCTCCACCATCATCGTCTCCATCATCATCATCCTCGTCCTCATCATCATCATCTCCACTGTCATCATCATCCCTATTGTTGCCATCATCTCCATTGTCATCATCAGAGGGTGGATTCAGCTGTGCTTGGAGAGCGGCAATCTGGGCTGTCATAGCTTCAATAGTTTGATCCCTTTCCTGGACTGTCCCTTGCAGTTGCTGTATGTTCTGGGTGTTCTCCTGCACAGTACCATGAAGATGTGCTATGGTTGCATCTCTGGCTATCAGGGCATTCTCCAGAACTCCCACAGCTTCATGCAAAGTGTCAATCTCCTGTCCTTGGACCACCATACCATTGCTAGTAAAATCTGCAATCTCCTTTATCATCCTCACCTTCTCTGCTAGAGCTCCATTCTCCCTTTCCATGTCCTCTATGTGCCTCCGACGGGGCGGCATGTTGTTCCTGTCGCCCGGGGTAACCACAATGTTCCCATCTTCATCACGCCTTCCATAGTCACGGTAGGGTGAATCTGCTGGTAGTAGGTGTCGGACTTGATGGCACTGGCGAGACAGGGCTTCATGTATGGCCAAGTTGATTCCAAGTCCCCAGTTGCAGTATGTCTTGGTGTAGATCAAGTGCACTGGGTTTGGCAAGGCGGCATCTCTGAATATGAAGGTAGTGATCTCCCATGCATCCTCTCCATATCCATAGGTGTACAACCTTCTTCCCTTGAACATGGGCAGTGGCAATCCCAATGACTGCGAGAGCTGAGCTCACTGCCTTGCAAAGGGCCTTGGTGACTCCATGGGGGCATACTCAGTCCTGACTTCTCCCATCTATCAAGTAAAAGAGGAAAGTGTAAGAATAGCGTATGGTAAGAATTTACGAGGGTGAAAGGCATAAGATGAAAGATAGAGTTAATATAGGCTTTAATAAATCTATGGCTTCCTAATCCAATTCTAGGTCATGATCCTACAGTCGACACACGGGCTCTGATACCATCCTGTGACACCCCGGTTCTGAAAAGACCGTGGCCTCTATGTGACATGCCAATCCCTGGATCGGTTCATTGGCCCACAATAGAGTAAGATAGATAACATAGCAAAATATCCGTGTATCATAGATAACGAAGATCCAGAGTACCATTATTACAATGAAAGCTTAGCGCAAAGCTAGCTCAAATTATTCAGGTAGCAACATAAACGAGTAAATCCTCCATTCTTCAAATTGCCCACAAGTGAACAAGTGCCGAGTGGAGTACCGTGGCCTATAACGATCAATCAGAATCGGAATAACCTGCAGCATGAAACGCAACAGCCCCGAAGGGTCAATACATGGAATGTATGGCAAGTAGAGCTAGTAAATGGAGACAATAATACTAACATCTACATGCATATTTGGCAAGTGGAGCTGTGTCTGGCTTGCATTTGCAAATAACTTTGTCCTACTTTCATAAACAGTTTTTGATTTTTTTTGAAAAGATCCCAATTAAGTTATCCCAACAACATTAAAACAATTATGAAATTAGAATGAGCGAGAAACATGTCATGGAATCAATATCTAGCAACTCAGTTGTCCATAACCGGGGACACGGCTAATCGATTAGATTATACACTCTGCAGAGGTTAGTACACTTTACCCATGTGACTTGGCCAGCCCAGCTCGTACCACCACTCTCATTTAGGGTGATGATAGGGAGAAGACCAAGAAGAGACTGTTCGGGAAGTAGCTCCTCAATCCCAACGCGCACCGGTCCAACCTACCAAAATTCTACATCTCTGGATACGCGGGTTCGAGTTACCACAACCTACTAAGTCCAACCAACCGCCCATTTCATTATTGGCACATGGTTGTACACGTAAGCTACACAATAAAGAAGCCAATCATTCTCTCTTGATACCTGGGTGCCTTTCCGCAATGAAACCACCAAAACTTATAAATACCATCACACCCAGGGGATTCATTGATTAAGTTGTTTTAGTTTTCACAAACCAATACTTTGAGAAAACAAGTATCAATGATGTAACCCAGCCCTCGTTCAACATAGCATGGCTAAGCACATCTACAACGGTGGTTCATCTACAAGGAAAGCCCTACCACAATAATAGGACATAGCATAGCGATAGTATCATCCTACACATGCATCTATAAAATACACGACAATGCATTGAAAATAGTAGGACGATATCATGAACAAAGTAGCATCTACTTGCCTTGATTGTAGCGGTCGGAAGAACAATCCACACACGAGCACGGGTTGCACTCCACACAATCTACACGACACAATTGCATTCATAAACAAACAATTTACAAACATATGCAACAAAGATGATGCATGAATGCAAGAACGGCAAGTGAATTGGTGCTACAGCTGCACCACATAATACTACCGAATACATGCATGGAAAATAGATTTGGCGCAAGGGAAACTATTAACCAAAAGTAGAGATCACTACTAGAGCTAGAACTTAAATAATTCACTACCGTAGTATACTGTTTGTAAAATCTTGGAAAAATTCTACCGCATAGGCATCGCTGATAAGAAACAGTACCAATTGGAATTACTCAAAAAGGAGTTATAAAACATCCCGAGTAATTAAAACACTGCAGAAAGCCATTAGACAAATACTGCAGAAGTTTTTACTGTAAGCCTATCCTTTTAATTCTCGATGAGATTCCCCTCGTTCACATGAGTTCAGGGACATATCATACGCGATTTTGGGAGCTACGAAACTTTTACTACGAATTTATTACTCCGAAAAGGCCACTAACTAGTTTGATTAAACTGTACTAAACCTGACGGTAAAAGTCTGAACCAAAGGTACAGCGAGATTCTACACGACTCACTGAACTCGTGCATATTTTATTTGCAATTTTTGGCCAAGCGGTTTAATTTCTACGCAATTTACAATATTACCGAAATCTACCAACTAATAGGGTTAACGAAATTGACCCAGTCAACTGTGTCTGATGACTGGGCGCTGACTGGGCGTCTGACCAGTCAACGTCTGGGGCCTCTGACTAGTCAACGTCTGGAGTGCTGACCAGTCAACGAACGATCTAAACCGCTGATCTGAGATCTGACGGTGGCTGCTGTCTTACCGGAAACAGACGGCGAAACGAACTCCGGCGAGCTCCGGACGACGGCGACGGTCGGTTCCGGCGGCGTGGAAACTCCTGCAAGTACGTACACAGTCAACTACGGCTCCCGGAATAATAAACGCAGCGTCTTGGCGATCTGCGATCTGCGCGCGATTGGCGGCGGCGGATGGAGACGCGGAGCACGGGAACGGAAAGAGGGCGGCAAGACGAACCCGGCAACAGACGCGACGATGGCCGGCGGCGGAGGGGTGGCCGGCGGCGGCGAGGAGAAGCGGCGGCGGTGACGTGCGCCAGGAGCGCGTGCGCCAGGAGCGCGTGCGCCAGGGAGCAGAGAAGAAAGGCGGCGGGGTTGGGGCTGGGTGCACGGAAATCGAGGCAGGTGGCCCCACTTAAATAGTATCCTGCGCGGAAAAAAAACTAAAAAGAAACGGTCCAGATTTGACTCCGATTCGGAAATCGGTCCGGATTGTCGGACCGTTTTCCGGCGGTTTACTAAAACGTCCGAGTCTCTTGCATACGAACTCCGATTTGAGCGATTTTCGCGCCTACGGGTTCGTATCGTCGAGGGGAACAACCTTCAGTCGAAGTTTGAGCGAAAGCTCGAACCTACAGGGGGGTTGTTGCAAGTCCCTCTGAAGCTCCCCGCAGGAACCTCGAAGCGAAGTAGAAACGGGGTTTTGCAAATAGCGTTTCGTCGATCCTCTCTACTCAACGGTAATGCATGGAAAGATATGATGCGATGCAATGAATGATATGCAAGACCAAATCCAAAATTTGGGATGTGACACCTCGGGACGAAAACCCTAGGTACCCGATCAAAAATCCACGAAAGATTCTATAGCCTCCATCATCTCCATCCCTAGATCGGGAGGGATCTGAAGTTCTTCCCGGCACCCTGCCGGAGAGGGGAATTCACCCTGGAGGCCTTCTTCATCACCATGCAAGCCTCCGGTGTGATGCGTGAGTAGTTCATCCTTGGACTACGGATCCATGTAGTAGCTAGATGGCTGGTTTCTCCTCCTTTGTGCTTTCATGTTTAGATCTTGTGAGATCCGTTCATGATCAAGATCCTCTATTTGTAATCCATACATGTTGTGTTTGCGGGGATCCGATGGATATTGAGATGCTATTTCAGATTGATTATTGATTCTATCATGTCTTTGTTATTTGAGATCTTGCATGCTTTCCGTTGTTAGTAGCTATCTTGGCCAAGTAGATGCTAGCAACTCCAAGAGTTAGTATTTATGCTCGATAGTGGGTTCATGCCTCTGGTAATCTGGGAAGTGATAGAAATCTCTAAGGTACTAGATGTGTTGTTGCTACTAGGGAGAAAACAACAATCCTTTGTTCATAGAACAATCGTATTGTTTACCTTACACGCAGTTCGTAAAGCAATAATCTGTTCCTTGCAACTTAATCCGGAGGGGTTCGATGATAACCAAGGTGGATTATTAGTCATAGATGCAGTTGGATGGCGGTCTATGTATTATGTTGTATTGCCCAATCAAGTCTCAAAGGAGTCAAGATGATTAGTATATGCATGTATTGCTTTCTCGGTGTTTGTCAATTGCCCCGCTGTAATTTGTTTACCCAGCATGTTATCTATCTAAGGAGAGCCACCTCTAGTAAACTATGGATCCCGGTCCTTTTTCTTTTACATACAATCTATAAACTGTTTCGGCTTTGTGTTTACTTTCTGCAAACTATTACTTCCTTCCATTCAATACGTTTAATCCTTTGTTTTCCGCAAAACACGGTGAGATTGACAACCTCATCGCAAGTTGGGGACAAATTTCTGTGGTTGTGTTGTGAAGGTCTCCACGTTGCTACTAGCACCGGTAGTGCGCCCTGCCAAAGCTCAGCTAGTAACACCTTTGGGGTGTTTCCTTGCTTCTACTGGTTCGATTAAACCTTTGTTTCATAACTGAGGGAAAACTTACTACTGTGCTCATCATACCTTCCTCTTGGGGTTCCCAACGAGCTCTACGTTGAAAGTCGAGTGCATCAGACCCCTATATAAAGAAGCCTCGGGCGACGAGAAAAGAGCCACATGAGTCCCTTCCCCAGATCATCAGCTGCCTCCATATCTCCATCCACCACACCGAAGAGCCACCGGAAGAATAGACTTAGATCTAATCTCCAAAGCCCTTCTCCACCACCATAGCCATATTCTACCACTTGTAATAGTAGATCTCATCTTCGATTGGCGACATTGTAAGACTAATTGCTATCAATCTCATGATTTCCATTACAATGTTTGTGATTGTTGATCTCATCTCTATGTGTGAGTAATTCTCCTTGGGCTAAGGGCTTCGGCCTAGCCATGTAGCTTTTGTGCATGTTATTTATCATAGATGGGATCATGTATTAGTTTGTATGACATGATGATTATTGTATCCTCTCTTGCCTCAATCTAAGTACTTTTTAGGTACCCAAGACCCTGAGGATTAAGCCAGGTATAGGGAGTATGAGTAATGACTAATCTGCAGGTTGGGAACCCTAGTGACAGAAGGGGTAGTACGGCTGTATGTGGGAGATTTACTTGGGATTAATGGTGATGTCACTATGCATATCATTAGTTCTCTTTCTTCTATGGATGGGGCTAGTAGGTTATTGCTATAAGAGGTTGCGGAGGCAATAGAAATTATGGATGCACTGCCCACATATAATTTATCTTGCTCTAACAATTACATGCATACTTTATCTTTATCTTTTATTCCCATCAGATGTTTTGCACAGCAACAGGTGAAACCGAACGCCCTAGGCCATCTTTCTCCATCATTGACAACAACAAAAAGAAGCAAACTCTTGGTCTGGTAAAAACACAAAAGGGATTCTAAAACTCCCGAAGGTCCGTTAAAGTAACTTCACTACACATCTGCTTCCCGAGGATTCAATAAACCTAGGTCTACTAGGGAAAAATAAGCTATACTACATCCGTAATCCGGATCGAAGGTATCAGGCACCCCCACAAAGGTAGTTCAAAAGAAAAAGCCAGAGTTTTTCAAGCCACTACAAAATAAAACAACGAAGACAGCTATGCTTACACATCGGCACCCGCGGGCTTCGTCGATTCCGTGGCCTTCGCTGCGGTGGCCCCTGACGTCGTGGCCTTCACCGTGTTCAGCCGTTTGAGCTCCGCAGAGTTCTTTGCGAGTGTCTCTATGAGCCATGGCCCATATTTATGACACGAGTAGCAAAGGGAGCGAAAACTACCTCATGGCCCTCCGCGGTTGTTGGCATCCTCGAAGTTATCCAGCCGACGTCAAGATCGGCACCGTAGTCCTGTGCCATCGCCAACCCCAAGGATGCGCCGGCTCCCTTCTACGCGTTCTTAAATTCCACGGGAACGCCACCCGCGAAGGTCACAACTAGGCCATCAAGTTGCTCAACTAGCTTAGCCTTGGGGAGCATCTCTTCACGAAGGCATCCTAGAACGGCCTTGACCTTCTTCAGGGCGTCTTGAGCGGAGGCGCCACGATCTTCAACAGCCACCATAGCACCAACCAAAGCATCCTCATGGAATAGAGCCTGGCAGTCGAAGTCAACACCTGCGGCATCTGAAATTGCAATCCTTCCAATCAGCAATCATAACCACAAGAAGAAAATACGAAGCACAATGAAAAGGTCAGACAAACAAATACCATATAGTGCTTGGACGATAGAGAAAAGTTGTTCTGTGAACCTGTTTTATATATCAGCTGTTTCGGCTATTAGGTCTTCCTCATGCTTCTTTGCCTCCTATTTGAGGCGCTTGAGCGCTTCAAGTGCCTCATCTCGCTTGGTCTCTACAATGCTCAGACCCTTCTCAAGGGAAGTCACTTGATGAAGCAGGTCATTGTTTTCCCCTAAAGATCAAGGAGAACACATCAAGCATAAACAAAACGAATATTCAGCGGTACAGCACAAGTCGACATGCTTACTTTGCAGCTAGCGGTTGTTAGTATCTAGCCGCACATGCTGCCGGCCCAGGGTCACGATCTGCTCACCTTAATGAACAACCTCATACAGGATAGGCTATAGAGGATAACAAATGTCAAGGCAGAATTCGACACCGAACAAACTTTTGGATTGAAAAATCTTCTGAACACTTACATGGCCACCTGAAGACTCCGAAGGTGTTCTCTTGGTGGGCGTCTGCACAAGAACCCTATGTTCCCCCATGTGGGGCAAACTTGAGGAACTCACGCTGGAGTTGGCCGCTATCTTCAGGGACGGTGCAGACCCCTCCGCATCTGCACCTTCTGAGTCCATGACTCCGGTATCCCCCAGGACGTGGCAGTCGTCGGATGATGATGATGTAGTCCTCCTGCAGCCAGTTCACGAAGGCATTCAACATAAAGAAAATTGCAAGTTAGGAAAATCTCAACTTCAAGCAGAAGACTTACCCATCAAAGTTGTTGAGGTCAAAATCCTCGTCCAGCGGCTCCTTCAACTTCTTCGGCTTCTTCAGTGGTGGTGGAGCCACACTGCGAATAGGAACCGCTGGAATAGGACTGGTGCTGCCCACCTCCGGCAAAGTATCCTTTAGCACCTCCGGTGTAGATGCGTCAGACTCTTCACTCCGGGAGCGTTTAAAAGTGCCATCCTCGCTGGAATCAGGGATCTCCTGCGCGTTGAAGACATGTATAGTCAACCCCGATTCGTCATCTTCTGTAGCCTCGGAAGGTAGGACCCCCTCTGGCTGAGGTGATAGTGAACCTGCTACTTTCCAATCCTAATGCAAGCATCATACTACAATTACAAAATGTCCCACGAACAAGGAAAAGTGAAACGGCAATGAGATGAAGGCAAACTCACCTAAGGAGGGGAGTTACTCGTGTAGAAGGGCAGCATGGCTGAATCTCTAGGAAGGACATCCTTGGTGGTGTACTTCTTCAGCGGCCGAACCTTCCTGTCCACCTCCACCAATGACAGGTTCTCCGAGGAGATGTGAGTGATGTCAGCCACACTGGCCTAGCACGACATTGGGTGTGCCCTGGCCTGCAGAGGCTGCACCCGCCGCTGCAAGAATGTGCAAATAAGGTCGACGCCGGCAATTTCTTGGCTTGGGACAAGCTGCGGGTCGCAGACGCACTTGTACAAGACTTTGACTTCTTCTACCTCGCTCGACATCACAACATTGTTCTAGAACCTCTTCCTCCTTAGCTCAGCCTTGGGATCAAAAGGGGCAACTCCATAACGTTCGCCGTCAACATGCTGATCGTGAATGTAGAACCATATGTCCCTCCATCCTTGGATGAACTCGGTGATGTTGAGGCTGAAATATTGGACATTGGGGTCCACGTATATCCCACAGCCGCTGATGGGCTGAGTTCCTGCACCAAAACAGGGTTATTGCAGTACTTGCAGCAATAAATATTTAAAGAGTTCGTCCCCATGGGAGCTTGGCGAACACGACCCCGTAGTCACGTTGTCAATGCGACTACGTTCGCACCCAAAACATGGTCTGGAAATAGCCTATTCTATAAGTTGCTAGGATAAATGAATTTAAGATGTTTTGTAATAATTACTACTAAGACTGGTAGAAAAATAGAACAAAAGTAAAACTGAAAAGAGGTGAATGCAATGAGATGAAATATTAATGCTATGATTCCTCAAGTAATGTTGTGTATACCGGTGTGCATGATAAGTTCTTATGGAATAGCTGTTAAATATAATTGTGGCGGTCCCTCATATACCCTTGTCTCCCACCGTTGGTAAGTGGCAACTAGACAACTCAATTGTCCACACCCTCTTCGGACATGGGTCATCTCGTAGGAGAATAGTGTATTAAGGTAACAAGATGTAACATCCCAAAACTTTAATCCAAGTGATCAAGATCAAATCTACCCAATTTAGGGTTAACGAAAACTTTTCCATTTAAAAATCTTTAAGCATTCATATGTGTGTGCATTTAAAATAGGAGTTGTTTGAATTGCCATGATTGAGTGATCTATTGATTGTAAAATGACTCTAAGGTGAATTACACACCATCTAGATCATCCCCAAGCAAATCCCAAAGAAAAAGAAGTCAAAAAGAATTAAATAAGGAAATGGTCACTTTTGCCATTTTAATCACCTAGCCCACTTTGGCTATTCCTAGCACTCATTTTCAAACAGAGATAATTGTGGATCTTTGCACCCCTTGCTAGTACAAGTAGTGATGTGCCAAGGCCCACTTTGTGATCTCCCAAAAACATTCAAACTCTAAATTTAAATGACATTTGAAAATTGAATCTAGTTCAGATGTCTAGATACCACTTTTTCAAAAACCACTCAAATGAACTCCATTTCAAAATACCAAGCAAACCTAGATGCTTAAGCATGAGATAAATCACTCCACCAAAAATCTTTCAAAAATTCAAAAGTTTCTCTCATGCGGCCATTTGATCGAACAGTTGGCAGGCATACAAGGAGTGGCCTAACTAATACTGTTTAGGAGCAAATCTTGTCAAGCCAATTGATGCACATTGATCACCTTGGTCTCCCCCAGGCCCAACCAGACCAAAACCACCCCTGTCCCTAGCCCCTGGCGCCAGCACCACGCTGCCTCGAAGCCATGGTCGCCGGCCGATCGTGCCCGAGCCACAGCAGACCACCAGCCCCTCTCCGCCACTCCAGGGAGTGAGGCGTGACCTCACAGCCGCCCACGGTCCACCCCACGACCCCTGCCAGCCACTGGACCACCCCAAAGCCGTGCCGCCCTTTCTCTCTGCGTGCAGCCAGAGCACGCCAGAGCGCGATCGCCGCCAGCACGCCACATACCACGCCTCGACACCAAATCGCGCACGCGGCTCCGCCTTGAACCCAGTAACCCACCAGACACGGTCCTGCACCGCCGCGCGACCCACAGTCGCCATGATCACCGTCGAGCACCGCCTCTGTCTCTGAGAGCGAGGGAAGCTCCCGACCGTTTGCCACCATCCCTAGCATCGCCATTACGCCGTTGAGGACCGCCAGCAGACCGCCCACCGTCCACCTATCTCGCCCATGCCGGTAGCCCTCTGTATCGCCGTCACCGATGAGCCGCGCCCATACCTCCCTGCCTCACCGTCGAGCCTATATAAGGAGGCCACCCTGGCACCATATCTTCACACCATTCCACTCCCCTCTCTCCACTGACCGTTTCCCCTCTCTTTTCGGAGCTGCTCGAGAAGCACCTCGTCGGAATTCCACCGGAGGTAGCCGCTACACAGGAGGAGAAGTCCCCATCGATTTCGTCCACCTCAGCCCCGGCCGCGACCTCGCCTGAGTCCGCCGTCGTCATCCAGTTTGTTTGCCTGCCTCGCCGCACTAGCTGGAGCCCTGGTATGTCCACAGTAGACCCCCACCGACCATGCTAGGGTTTAGTCTCGCCGGCGACGAGTCTGTCGTCGACGACGACCGTGAGCCGTTCGATCTGTGTTCTAATCGTATGGCTCAGATCGCCCCGTACCGCTTCGGGTTTTAAGTGCTACTGACATGCGGGACCAACCTGTCAGTCGCCCTCTGTGCCGCTGAGCGTCACTAGGCCGGCCCAATTAGTTTCCCGCGCTGACCCAGTAATTCAAATTAGGATTTTTCTATTTTAGACTTAAATTAATTATGTCCCTTAGTTTAAAAATCAATTCAGGGAGTTTTAGAAATCCAAATTGAGTGATTCCAATTTTGTTGGAAAGCTACTGAAAATCTCTATCCAAGCCCGTTGGATTTAAATCATTTAGGGTTAGAGATCTCTCCTAGTAAAAATAACAAGACAGAAGCTTTTGCACATTCAAACATTTTTATAAAATCAACCATAATAGCTTTTGAGTGGATTCCAACTCTCAAAAATCACATTTAACCATACCTATCTGAATATGAAATAATATTAAGGTTTACATGCAGTGACTTTGGACTAGTACCAAAATAATGCTATATAGGCATTTCTAGTCACTTTAAATCATTAATTATTAAACTTAAACTTATTAAAATGTGATCCAACCTTTAAATCACATTCCCATATGTTAGAATATGTGGTGATGGCATGTGTCCACATGATCCCATATTTTAATTGGAGAATATTAAATCTTAGTTAATTTCAATGAGTAGAAATTACTTTTCTCAAATAAAAAGAATGAAGCTAGTTAATAAAACCTTGTGATGTTTGTGATGATACTAGATCATAAAATATGTGCTAAATAGACTAGTTAAGCATGGTTTGGTGATTGTGTATCCCGTATGTATTTATAGACGATAGTACCGACCAAGCTTTCGAGGAGGAGGAGTTCTACCAAGAGGAGAAGGAAGAAAACTTCAACCACTGCACTACACAAGGCAAGCTATTGTTAGCAAGATAACCTAAGAAAGATGCATTAGGCAGGCTTTGGTTATACCATGTTGACTTATACCTACTCCAAGTTTTAGTTACAATCTTTACTTTCTTTACATTACTAAAGTCCTTTACTTGTTTAAAGGTAGCATAAAGAGTATAAAACTTGACCTATCTAGTTATACTTAGATGTCATTCTATGGCATGAGATTGACATTAGCATCCCACCTTAGTGAAAACTCTTAACTTAGTAGTTTGGAGCTAAATCAAAACTTGATTCACTTTAGATGGGAATACTTGGTGAAAATGATTTGTGAAAACCTTGGAATGATGAGTCATTATATTGACATGTTTTGACATGTGTTGAGACACACAAATGATTTATGATGATGAAAATGTTGAGGCATGAGCCTTAACCCTTTTACAAAACTGATGGTTGGGTTCGGATGCGATACCATTCCAATTTTACCGTACAAGCACAATACCTAAATTGGGTAAGGCTTAGCTAGAAGTTTATATGCATTAGTATTAGTTCCCTCGCGGGAGAGGTTTGAGCTGAGGCTACCTCTCAATGTTGTCCACCTATGCAGTGCCCAAGATGACAGATGGTCATGGTTGGGAGGCCATGCTCATAGGAGAGGTGCTTATACTAGGGTGTGTAAAGGAAAGATTATGTTTGATTATCTACGTACTAAGTATGATGATTCAGGGTTATCCCTGACAGATGTATCGAATCTTGTGGTGAAAGTGTACCACCTCTGCAGAGTGTCAAACTATTCGAATAGCCACGTCCGCGTTTATGGACAGTTGGAGTGGCCATACTGTTCCGTTGTCAGATGTTTTCAAAACAACTTATGAAATGAATTGTGACATGACTTGACCACAACAGAGTTGTGACTATGATGATTAAGTTCCCACTTAGGTGTTTTCAAACTATATTTTATCTTTCTTTGTTTCTGAACTCAGCTTAGGTTTCAAACTTAACTTTACAAATAAACTTAGAGTTAGCATTCCTACTAGAACCGTCTTACTTGATAGTGATAGTTTGCGAGTACTTAAAGAGTACTCATGGCTTTTGTCCCTGGCTATTCCTATGGCCAGACTATGAAGGAGATTACCAAGATGAAGGACAGCAGGACGGCTATGATAACTAGGACTATCTTCCATCGTCAGCATTGCCTGTGACTCTGAAGATGGACCCCACCGCTACGCTATTTATTCCGCTACTTGATTGTACTAAGACTGGATCATGAGATCCTTTATTTTGTTGTAAGACCTTATTATGGTTTGTAATGGATGATGTACTGTGATATCCAATCTGTTATGTCTCACAAAAATGGTAATCCTGGGATTACGATGTACGACATAACAAGCATCTGGGATTAAAAATCTGGGTGTTGACACAAGACTAATCAAGGTAAACCAGAGCAAAGTCATTAAGTTCTATGGACAACTGTACTCCTAAACAAGTGTGATAGTCACAAGATATCCCGTATGTCACTTTGAGGTCAAGAAATTCGCAACACTATACCTATCTATACCATGAGTGACCTTGAGAAATTAAATCTTAATGGGTGGTGCATCCTAAGTTGCCATTGCCTCCGCAAATCACTTATAGCAAATAGCCTATTAGTTCTACCCACGGACTTGTCAGGCCCATGGACGAGTAGAGAATAATGATAAGTTTTGTGACACTCCGTGAATCCCTAGTAAATTCCTTAACAATGGATTGGACGTCTCCAATCACTAGAATAATATCATGAATAGAACAATGTAAAGGGAAAGCACAAACATATTAATTAACAAGAACACACCACACTTCAGTTACTCAAATCATCATAGCATTAATAAAAGGGAGTTCAAACCATGTTACAACCCATCACAGAGATCATGATGGGGAAGGCTAAAGGAGTAGCGGCGATGGAGATGGTGATGATGGCACGGTGATGGTGGCGTCGACATGGTGATGGCGGCGTCCTCCTTCTGCTCCTCTTCTTGCTTGGATGGCTTGATGGTACTGATGGAGATCTAGATCTTGGTGGAGCTGTAGAGGCTATGGAGGCGGCATGGCAGTAGGGCGCTGCCGTGGAGGCGGTAGATGGGATCTAGATCTTGTATATGGTGTATTGTGGCTTCCTCCTCTCCTCCCTTCTTTATATAGGCCTTGGGGGTGCCCTAAGGTTCCCCCAATACCGTCATATGACTTAGGGAAGGTTCTAGAGCCTCCGGAGGGTGAAATCCCGTCGTTTGCGACCTTTTTTCCAACTATACGACGAGAGCTATACGGCCGGAATTATTGCTCCGGTCGTATAGTTGGTCGTCAAATCGTGAGTACTCTTTAGTATTTTGGTCGCCATTTCTTCATACAAACTCCGTTTTGGTTGTTCTTGGGCTTGTTGAGTTCGTATCATCGAGGGCTACAACCGTGTGGTCTTGGATATTTATTTTGAGGAGTTGGAAAAATTCACTTTTCCAACACCTCAAATGGCTAAGTCTGGTCCCTGCAGCTCCTCCATAATCATCATCAACACCTACAAACATGTCAAAGACAAGTAAGAGGGATAAAATTATACCTAAACTACTAAATGTCCAAAGCTCATATTGAATTTAATAAAAACAAGTAATCATGCATATCAGGCATAACAATAGTTAGGTGGAGCATGATATGATAGGCAAATGACACAATTTATATTGCTAAAAAGTGTTGTATTATCACATCCATCAGCCGTCGACATCATACACGACTGAGCCGAAACCCGAGTGCCTCTTCAGCTTGAATAACTTCTTGAAGAGACCGAAGTGTGGCTCGATTCCGAGCTAGCACTCGCAGAGGGTAATGTAGCACGCGATGTGTATGATAGAGTTTGGGGTCAGCTGATGCAGCTGGATCCCATAGAAACAAAGCAACCCTCGCACAAATTTGTGTAGGGGTAGAGAAAGACCGCGGAGGATGAACGCCAAAAACATCACCCGAAATCCAACAGGGGGATTGGGGATTACCTCTGGCCCTGGCATCTTGGAATTTGCTTCATTGGTGGGGAGTAGACCATCTTGGTGATGTGTCTGGAGTTCATGCTCCTTCAACGAAGTGCGCCTCCATGACCCATTGGTCACACGGGTCCCCGGACCCTTCTTCTTGGTGGCGGCGGTGGTGCCAGACCCAGTGGCGACGGTGCCCTTCTTCTTTGCCACAGTTGTGACATCGGCAGATCCAGCGGCAGCGCCTCCTTTCTTTTTCCCCATCTTTTGGCGACGGAGGGATCAAAGGAAGTAGCTGGGAAAATCTTTGAGAAAGCGCAGCACAAGCAATGGGCGTGATGAAGCAGAGGAGAATGGCAATGGCAGAGGTGCGCAAAGGAGGAAGAAGATCAGTACGAAAATTACCGCACACAAAACCCTACTTAAGCACCAGGGAATGCCATCCAACGGCTCGCATAACCTCACTCCTACGCGTGGCGCACATCAATGGAGACGCGTGGCAGTGGTAACACCGAACCATCGCTGGACGTTCCCTACTACGCGCAAGAATCAACGAGGTACAGTTAAAACAAAAGATTACACGTGACTGGTCAAATCCCAGCCAGACTTCAGGGCCCACCTCTATCATGTCCCATCAGCACCGCTTATGCGGACAACTGACCTTATCAGGTCGTCAGCATCGACGCCATCAAGAAACCCACTCCAGCAGGAGTTCTCTTCGACTTATCTAGTCCTTTGTCGACTCTGCGACTCGACCAAGCACTCGAGGTCTACTCCTAACAGGAGGGCTGGCCGCGCAGCCGAATATTACAAAAGGGCATAGCATTGCCATGACAAACGTACAAGATATTTCTATCTAAAACCCCCTCTTTCGAATCAACGATCCAATCGCTGAGTCAGGGGCTACTCCCATAGGGAGCGCTGAAAGCACAATCGACAAATGATAGAAAACGACATCAGTCGACAATTGTTCAAAGTCCCCACTCGAGTCTACGACTCGAGTAGGCACTCGAGGGTTACTCCCATAGAGAGCGCTGGTCGCGCACCATATGAAAAAGAAAAAAATATTTATACATGGTAAAACGCGTTGATCACATCCACACCATGGGAATTCGAAGAATTCGGCGACTCCGCCTTACAATTTCTGAATACAGCCTACAAAGAGACAACGTCTCCTGGCTCACCCGAATCATCTCCGTGGTGAATACTTTTTTGGATGCCGCGTTAACAACGTGAAGGTAAGATCTGCAAAAGGCCTGGCAACACACCTGATGCGCTCTACTAGAAATAACAGTGCCTGCATGCACGATGAAAAGGCCTTGACGGACGCGTCGAGTGCTCACACCAAAACATTGGAATTCGACTTTATAAGACCTCCACGACAGGAGTCGAAGTACGCCAGCAATGTTCCGAATTCGAGTTCGGAGACTCGAGTTTGAGTAGATAGCGTTGTTTTGCCCTAAGGCAGTTAACTGATCCCAATCTATCAGATGATTCAGGCACGCATATCAACAATCCCTATGACACAAACTGCGGCACCCGAAAGAACTTTGGACACGCCTATATCCCATGCACTCAAAAGACTTATAGTCTCTACCCGAATCTATGATTCGGCTGGACACTCGGGGGCTAGTGATATGGGTATACCTTACAGGTACTCCAGATTAGCCTATACAATCCAGCCCAAGAAGGAGTCCACGGTACAAATGAAGCCCAGCAAGGATTCTGGTGGTCCACAAGAGTACGACTTCTTGAAGAACACGACAAAGTGTAGATAGAAATTTAAAGGGAAAACCCTAATCTGTAACTAACTCGACCTGCTATCCCGAAACCTAGACTCCCTAATAAAGGCTAGGAGGGGGTGGTGAGGAGGACAATCCACAACCCTCACATACACCTCGCCAGATTGCATCTTCTCACCCATTGTAACTTTCAACTCCCTCGTAATCAAGAGCAGATAAACAAGAGTAGGTCCTCTTCGAGGCTTGAACCTGGGTAAAACCTCTTGTCGCCTATGTGCTTGTTTGCTAGCCGATCGATGCCTCCAGCGCTTCCCAATTCCTCGAACCTAAGTCCATCAGTCCATCAACGATGGGTATTGATGAGTTAACCCCTGGTCAATTTGTATTTGGATATGCCTAATCAGGCATGTCGGTTTGTCCTTTGCCCTGTTCTGGTTTTGGAACATGACAAGTGTTTATTATTTGATTTTTAGTGAGTTTGATTTAAATTTCATCTATGACTCCTTGCATTTCTATTTTGATGATTGTTCAGAGTTTCCATTGTTGTGAAGTTTGATTGGTTTAGAATTTTAGTTTATCATGTTTTAAATTCCTAGTGTTTTAGGGTTCTTAGCAGAATCTAATGCCTGGGTAAATCCATTGGTATTTGTTCTTAGATTATGGTTACTAAGGTTCCTATGGGTTTACAATATTAACTGCTGATGGTTTAGATTTTTTGAGTTCTAACTTTCTTAATAGAATCTTTAGTCTGGGGTTTTCCTTTGGTTTAATGCTTTGTATTCTGGTTTCTAGCATTTCTATTGGTTTAGTTTATCTACTTGGTTCTGTTTGAAAATTTGGGTAGATGACTACCTAGATAGTTTTGGTTCTGCTGCTGTGTTATAACAGTTCCTATGAACTATCAGTGATCTATGTTACTGTTTAGCCGAGGGTGATCGTATAATCAGCTTGAAGACTAATGTTTCAGGATGCTCATCCCTTGAATATTTAGAAGAACATCCTGGGATGATACTCACATGTTGTACTAATAAAATGATCAATTGATTGTTGATGATGAAATTAAAGTATTTTTCCTGAATGGATATAAATGTGTTCTTGATCGATACCGGGCACATCATCACATCAACTATTGCACTTTTCATAAGCATTTATTGACAGACCAGTAAACTAGACCTGAAAAACTCCTATGTTGAAAACGAAAGACCCATCACCAAATTCTGGCGCAATGCTATGACGAGCATTCTCACAGGCCGGCACCTCGATGCATCCGTGAACCTTTTCCCTGGTATTTAATTGTGCAAGGAAATTGGACATCACGAGTTGGCTGTTGTTCTCCCGCTAAACTGCAAGTCTACAACTGGTACGTGCTAACTAAATCGGTGTATTGCGAGTATGCAGTTTTCTGCCTGAGGCAATTCGCTTGTTTGTCAGAGGGAGCTGATTGGAGCACTGCCGTCCATCGGGGACATGACAAATACTTAGGCCCTGAAACTTGATTGTTTGCATTTGATTGAAATTATCTTGAAAGGAGGTATTTCTTCCTTGCCCATTTTCGATACAATGGTGACATTTTAACAATGGCCATGCCTGACTCCCGTGGCAACAATTTTCCAATAAGATCTCAAAGACAAACTATGCAAAGTTTGACTAAATTTTTATCAACAACTTTAATACTTTGTAGATACCAGATGAAAATATTTTTCATAATGTATCTAACAATACTGATTTTGTATCTAATAATTTATTCTTAAAACTTGGTCAAACTTTACATATTTGACTTTTCAAAAACAAACACGCCTTATTAATTGAAACGAATGGTATAGTACTATAGACAGCCAAATCAGATTTGAAAACAATTCTAGATGCACCTTTCGGAAGATTACAATCAGAAATCAACACTGTGTATACACCGCCTGTTGATAAATCTCAAACAAATAACTCTCTCGTTGCAGCAAAAATCAGTACAACTGCAAACGATCCACCAAACGGACTACTGTACAACTTGGGATAATAATGCGGAACCGGCAGGAAGCATGGGATAAGAGTGTGCCTTTCGTCTCACCATGCGGTCTACTACTGGTTAATCTCATCCAGAATCACCACAAGAGATGTGATGAACGCGTGGTCTACGTTCGGCATTACGGTAACAGTAGACGAGTCCTTCCCAAGCAGTACAAACTGACGGTTCATCTGCAGGACGTACCAGATCAATCGGGTACATAAACATCAGCTGACAGTGTGCAGAGAACTCGTCGAAAGGATTAGAATTTAGAAACGGAAAACCCAGTCTAGCTACTTACTTGAGCTACCATGATGTTGGTGGTACCATGGTAGAACGCGCACGACCTGTTGAAGTAGCTGCCCTTGATCTTGAAATCACAGACCAGCTCTGCTCTGTTCCCGGCCAAGAAGACATCCAAGCTTGCGTTCAGTTGGAACATTGATGATCTCTTCACGGTGAAAAGCAAATTTCTTGCATTTGTGCTGCCCCCTCTGAACACTTCCCAGCTACTGTGGAAACTGAATGCCTACCAAGGTGAAGTTTATTGTTATACTCCTGTCTTTTTTGAGGGGGAAAGAAGGCAAAGGCTCCTCGAATGCACACAATCATAATTTTCTTAGTATCACAAAGATGCCAACCATCAAGATCAAATATATCTGCTAGTCCCTTTCTGAACTTACTATATATCCTTATTTTCCTGACCAGTTAACGGCGGCGGCGCTATTGCGCAAGGCAAGAAGATGGGTTACTTTTACCTTTCCCCGCATGGTTAGGAGGAGCCTCCCGTCGGCGTCGAGGACGACGCGGCGGCGTCGGCTGCTGAAGAACTCGCCCTTGACCCGCAGCACGATGGCGCCGTCCGCGTCGGTGACGTTGTAGTCGCCGACTGAGAGGCCGAACGCCTTCTTGGTCACCGTGAGTGGGCCGGCGAAGGGCTTGCAGATCTCCGGCCCCGACATCGGCAGCTTTACCGGAGGGGCTCCGTCGTGTGCCGCCATTGTGATGGGTTGTGGGTTGGTTGGCTGATTGATTTCCGTAAATTAAGCGACGTTGGCGTTGTTTGTAGTACCTGCCTCAGGATGGCGTGCTAGCTCCTCCTCGGCGTGCTCTTCCGAATGGAACAAAGGAGAAACCGAAGAAACGTAGTAGTACTACGTTAGTTTCCATGTTGTCAGGTTGTCGGGGCTAAGGAGCCATCCACGATGCTACTTCAAGGCATATAAATATATCTATCTATCTTGTTTTCTTTGTAGTACTAGAGAGATAGAAAATGAGTATAATGTAGGAATTGTTAATAGCTGTGGATGCATTTAGCTGTCAAGTTGGATTAGAGTCTACCCAGTAAGGCTGAATCTTTGTCCATTGTTACAGGTCTGCACAATCCTTTTCTTTGTCACTAAACATATTTTGACCGATTTAGTAGAATCGAGGGGCAGAATTGCTTCGGTGCGTCAATGACTGTTGCTAATCCTTTTATTACTAAACTTTTAATCTCTCCAGGTTCTAACCACTTTGCGTCACATCATATTTTTTCCTGTTAAATACTGAACTGATCTCACCATGGCTAACACAGGAGTGGAGGAGGTCTGCCACCCCCGGGAGGCTGGCAGCGTCTATTCTCATATGTTAAATTCATGAAGCAAGTAATCATCTTTCTCTAACCCTTATCTTCAAGAAAAGATTCAGCGTTGTACATTGGTGCATGATTTAGTATTAGCCATTATGGAAATCATATATCTAAGTATGTCATTCTTGCGTAATTGTGCAAAAGGTGCAATAAAATGGCAAAAATTACATGAAATTATGTCAGTTCACACAATGAAAAAATTAGCTATCTATCACAACTGACCTATTAGATTTGAACATTGTGAAAACAATACTAATTTTATTTTGAGGAGTGCTTCAGTGCGCACCGTCGTTTATGAGGACGTCCGAACTGCTAGGGGCATTTTAGTCCGGCGTGTTTTGTTGGCTTCATTTTTTTTTGGCCCAGGCGGAACCCATATCCAAGCCCAGTATAGTCTCGTATCTGTATACGACGACGCCGTACGGCACGACCCCACGTGGGGCCAACCTAGACCTAATCACCACGATTAGCTCCGACGTCCATGCATGCACCATTGTTGGGCGTAACTGAAGCTTTCTCTTCTCCACCGCCTGGTAAAACTCGGTCGCTCGTACCCGCGGATCTGATTCCCCTCGGTGTCGCCGATCTACCCCGCGTCCGCCGCCGCAGATCCTCGCGTCCGCCTCTGCAGATCCTCGTGTCCGCCGCCACAGATCCTCGAAAGTAGAAGGCGCGCCAGCGGCTCGGCGTCTTCGTCACTAGTTTCTAATCCAAATCGTCGGCTTCATCTTTCGATCTTGTAAGTTCATCCCATGATCATGCTTCGTCTCTAGTAATTGTTAGACACACATAGCATTTATGATTCTAACAATGTGGCGCAATCACTCATAGAGGAGATGGAGGACTCTAGATCTAGTATGAAAGATGATCAAACCGGGTATATCGGTGATGATTCCATTTCCGCCAATACGCACCCCGAAGACGGCTGGAGCGAAGAAGAGTTTGATGTGAGGACACATTAGCTTCCTCTGCATATTTAGATGTTATATTAAATAATATATGATATCTCATGGCTGGATTTATTTAGATTGTCTATGACGACGATTTCCACAACGACCTTAACAACCATGAAGAAACGGATATGTTTGTCGATAGTGAGGTATATGTAGTGGTGTAAAATTTTATATGTCATGCACCGGATGATGCAATTGTATACCAAATATTGCTAAATTGTTCAGGTACAAAATGACTCTGGTATGGAGTATGACTATTTTGCTGAATCAGACTTGGAGATGGGTAATTATGATGATTGTGAAGATGCACCAAATTTTGATATGTTCGTTGACACGAGTGAGGTATTATTTATAGGCTGTTTTTTAGCAATCAATGAACCGACATGCATACTACTATAGTTCTAATGGCTAGGTTTTGAATTTGTAGCAGGCACCATGTAATCGGACCAAGAGTTCAAATAAATGTAGCAATGACACTGGGTATACCGATGATAAGAGAGAACTGTACTGCAAGATAATGAAAATGACATTTGATAGTGAAGCAACAACCTATTCTTTCTAGAACAGATATGCCAAAGATCATGGGTTCGGCATTAGGAAGCACCAAGTGAGGCGGTTTGATGATGGACTTGTTCGTCTAAGGCGCTTTGTGTGTTGCAAGCAAGGGAAACGTGACAAGTAGTTACTGACAAAGGAAGGCCGCAAATATAGGCTCAAAGGTGAGTCTAGGTGCAACTATAAGGCACGTATGGTGGTGAAGTTTGATGGAAAAGCTGGTCTTTGGATCGTTCAGAGTTTTGATGACACACGCAATCATGTGTTAGTGAGACGGGATGAAGTCCCTTTTCTTTGGTCCCATAGGAAGATCAACGACTCCCAAAGAGCTAAGATATTATCACAGTGTAACATGGGGGTTAGGAAGCATATCATCATGCGATCAATGATTAGCAACTCTAGTGGTTCATTTGCCGGTGTGGGATTTATAAGGAAAGATTTGTACAACATGTGCTCAAGGAAGAAGAGGAAGATGCTTTATAAGAGTGATGCTAACACAACCTTGGGCATCATGGCGGAGAGAAAGAAGAGGAACCCTGATTTTTTTTATGATTACACGTTACATGAAGGCCGTCTGCAGCACTTGTTCTAGTGCGATTCTCAATCACGTCGGGATTACCAGGACTACGTCGACGTAGTTGTGTTTGACAGCACATACAAGATGAATAAGTATAGAATGTCATTTGTTCCCTTTGTCGGCTTGAACAATCACCGTAAAACAACGGTATTTGGATGTGCCATCCTATCAAACGAGACCGAAGAAACATATGCCTAGCTGCTCCAGACTTTCTTGAAAGTAATGTACCAGCAGAAGCCAAAGGTAGTAATCACGGATGTAGAGCCGCGATGATCTCCGCTGTGGATGAAGTACTTACTGGTGTATACCATCGTATTTGCAGCTTTCATGTTGAAAAAAATATGGAGATGCACCTACCTAACAAGTCACTGAACGAGTTTAGGACTCTTCTATATTACACCATGTCGGAGAAAGTATTCGAGCAGCGATGGCACGTTTTTGTTAGGAAGTGGACATCACCCAAAACTATAAATTGGCTTAAGAGAATGTACACGAAGAAGAGATTATGGGCCGCCGCGTATCTTTCATAAGGTTCTAGCTGGGTATGAAAAACAACCAGAGGAGTGAAAGTTTAAACTCGTCACTTCACCTTCACCTTGATGGGGAAATGAACTTGGTGGACATGGTTAGTCACTACGAGAATGCCATCGCACGTCTCCGTGAGAAGGAGGCCAAAGATGACTGCACGGCTTCACAGACATTTCCGGTGCTAGTTACCAATTTCAAAGAACTAGAGGTAGCTGCTGTGATAGTCTTCACTCCAGTTGTGTTCTGTATTTTGCAAGGTGACATTGCGAAGATTGGCGGCATGCATATTTTAGAAAGAAAGATAGGATCTGACTCGTACACCTTTGTCATCGCATGGAAAAATAATCTTGACAACAAGTTTTACGTGGAATACACTCTCAACTCATCAGAAATTATAAGGTGCAGTTGCCGAAGGATGATTCGCAAAGGGATCCCTTGCAAGCACATACTGTGCATGCTCAATCACTTAAAATTTACTGCAATACCAGACTGCTATGCTCTGCGGCGTTTCACTAAAAATGCCAGGTTTGGGTTGCCTGCTAGACGCACGAGCGATATATTTGGTTGGGGTTGGTCTGGGCCAGAGGAGCGAAAAAATACAGCAGTATAAATGTGTTGGCCTCACAAGTTATACATATTGCATGCAATGACACAGCGGAGTATGATCTTTTGAAGAGTACCTTCGATGGAATTATTTTTAGAAGACAAGGGTATGATAAATGTAGAGCATATGGTCCTCGTAGTTCTGTTAATGAAAATGCAGATGCAAATCAAGAAAGCTAGTTTGATATTGGTGATCCTAAAAAAGTGTCCACCAAGGACGCGCCTAAGCAAAACAAGAAAGTTCCAGTCGAGAAACAATCTCCCATGACAAAAAATGGTCGACCACTATGATACAAAGAGCGGAAGAGGCGGGTGTGCAGCGCTTGCCAACAGGAGGGACATAAGAGGCAGAACCCAAAATGCATATATCATCCCAAGTACGGTTTTGAAAAGTAGCTTGATATATTTCCTGCATTTTTATTGGACTTTATTATCTAATATTGTGTCATCTCATACAGGAATGTCCTACAGCGGCAAGGGTAGTCATTTTTCAAGTATCATACATGGAAATTAATTTTTAGATAGTTCGTGTGAAAATATGTATTTGTGATGTACATTTATAGTCTGCTGATGTTTGTTCGGGCAAATAGCTCTTGTGTGACGTTTTTTCATGGAATTGGAGGGAGAGCGACGTTCTTGTAATTTCTCTCAGTTTTGTTTATCTCCTGATCATTGGTTGTTAGACAACGCAATCAGTGTTCGAGTAAAAATCGTGATGCTTTGTTATCCTAGAACCCACTGACATGGATGTTATGGTCTATGGCTTTGGCCTGAATAAAATCAACTCAAATTCAGGTAAATTATTAGCTGCTCTGTTTTGCTTCTTTAGTTCGTCAGTGTTAAGAAAAACCCACTAACAGTTTTGTTTTATGCACTTGTGTAGTTACTTTTCGATGATAATTGTAGCGATATTTTTTCCAACCTTTTGACGCACGAGCTGTTATCACATTTTGAGACTTTTGTTTTATGCACTTGTGTACCCATTTTTGTAGTATGCACAAGTATGTTTTTGCACGAACTATAAACACATATATTAATAAAACACGATTAGCAACCTTACATAGTAGCAAACCAAGTCCACGGACACCATAGTACCAACCATACACGACATGACACGAACAGACACGACACGACACAGACACAACACCGTCTTCTTCTTCCTCTGGCCCGGCCGCTCCCTGGCTCCTCCTTGGCCGCTCCTTACGCGTCATACCCCTCACCATCCTCCGCCATGATGTACGGGAGAGAGTGGGCCGCGTTGTTGATGGAGAAGATGCCGTGGAAGTCGGTGAAGATATTGTACGTCGTGAACGTGATGAACTCGCATCCACACCAAAACACTTGGCCGAGGAGGTGGTAGGCGTCGTAGTGGTTGACGAACATGACGAAGAGGCCTATGCAAAAGTTGTTGTTGTCGTTGGCGCCGTTGAACTGCTGCTCGATCTGGAACATGGGTAGAGTGCCGGGAGGGAGGTGGCGGTAGCCGGCGGCAAGGAAGAAGCAGGCCAGCTCCAGCGCCCCCCTCCAC
This sequence comes from Avena insularis, assembly GCA_023614405.1. Taxonomy (NCBI): domain Eukaryota; kingdom Viridiplantae; phylum Streptophyta; class Magnoliopsida; order Poales; family Poaceae; genus Avena; species Avena insularis. The sequence continues at coordinate 372,541,780 of CM042689.1, forward strand.
CTCGAGATGGCCCAGATGCAGAGGCGGTTCTCCACAACCTAGCCGTGCAACCACTCTGTCTCCTGCACGGTGGCAGTGCGGCGGTACGTCGGGCCGTTTAACTGCATCGTGGCGGGGGAGGGGGCGACAAGCGCTTGCTTGAGTGGTGGCGGGACGTGGCGGCTAGCGGTTGCTTGAGTAGTGGCGGGGCTCGGCGGCTAGCGGTTAGATAGATGGGTGCGAGCGAGTGACAGAGGGAGAGGTCGAGGGGCAGATATATGGGCGCATCGTGGTCACTTCGTTCTCCCCTCGTGTTTAAGGCGCACTGTTTCGAGGAGGCGCGAGCACACGGTATCGAGGAGGCGCGGGTGCACGATATCGAGGAGCATTGACTCTTTTCCGCGGGCGCGTGATGGGCAAGCTGCGCCCCGTGTAAAATTGTTTGGCGCGTGACCGACCGAGCGACACGCCCGTGTAAATTCGTAGCCAAAAAAGACGTGCAAGTAGCTAGGCTACGAGGCTGTAACGCTGTGACGCTGCGGCGATGTGCAATAGACAGGCTACGGCGCTGCATGGCGCATGCATGGAAAAGACCCACCTCATTAATACACGTTGAAACGGAGCAGTGGTTGGACCGTTGGACCGATGGATTCCTGATTAGGCCCTTTCCGTACCATGGATGCATGCATGGGCGCGCAGCTGAGCGGACACGTCGATTGACGTTGCATGCAGCGCTCATTTCATACTTTACGACACAGCGAGTGCGCTCATTTCAGACTCGTTGAATCAGTGCAACGATTCATAGAGCATGGAAACCGAGACGACGCGCATGATGGATACGACCACGCCTCGTTTCGCACCAATACACGTGTAGAGTATCCGACGCGTCGTGCAGTTACTCAACGGTGTTGTTCAAGCGGCGATTCAGGCTATTTAAACTGCCCTATCTCCACAACATCCTCTCCTACACTCCACCACATCCATCTGCCAAGCCCTTCTTCTTCACTAAGGTCCACCGTCCGCCGCCTAGCAAGATCCATCGCCCACCACCACCATGCAGTTCAACGGTGCTACGTTCCATACGCCTCGCACCATGCCGAAGATTACCTACCCCGTCGGGGTCTTTGTTGAGGGGTCCCTCCGAGTATGGTCAAACTCAAAGTTGAGGTCCCCGAGGGAGTTGGCCCACGCCTTCCTTAGCACCGGCTATCACCACCTCCGACCCGGCTCTCCGGCCATGTCCCGCCTCGAAGATCAGTATGCCCTCGGAGGCCTTGTGGTAGGGCTCACGGTGCACTTAACCAAACACTACGATGCATACTGTCTCCTCGGCAAGGTCTACTGGTGTGGGTGCGAGTCGATCTTCTTCACCACCTTCAACATCTTCACGAACTTCGACAATATCTTCCCCACCATCAACGGGATGCACACTCTCCCGTACAACACTGAGGAAGAGTGAGGGCCGGGGTGATGGCTCAATGCACGGCGCCCAGAAAAATGCTTGGTGGCGGTGTTGATGTAGAGCTCATTGGGAACCCCAAGAGGAAGGTATGATGAGCACAGCAGCAAGTTTCCCTCAGTTATGAAACCAAGTTTTAATCGAACCAGTAGGAGCAAGAAAACACCCCAAAGGTGTTACTAGCTCAGCTTTGGCAGGGCGCACTACCGGTGCTAGTAGCAACGTGGAGACCTGCACAACACAACCATAGAAGTTTGTCCCCAACTTGCGACGAGGTTGCCAATCTCACCGTGTTTTGCTGAAAACAAAGGATTAAACGAATCGATTGGAAAGAAGTAAAAGTTTGCAGAAAGTAAACACAAAGAAGTAATAGTTTGTAGATTGTATGTAAAAGACAAGGACCAGGATCCATAGTTCACTAGAGGTGGCTCTCCTTAGATAGATAACATGCTGGGTGAACAAATTACAGCGGGGCAATTGACAAACACCGAGAAAGCAATACATGCATATACTAATCATCTTGACTCCTTTGAGACTTGATTGGGCATTACAACATAATACATAGACCGCCATCCAACTGCATCTATGACTAATAATCCACCTTCAGGTTATCATCTGAACCCCCTCTAGTATTAAGTTGCAAGCAATAGATTATTGCTTTACGAACTGCGTGTAAAGTAAACAATACGATTGTTCTATGAACAAAGGATTGTTGTTTTCTCCCTAGTAGCAACAACACATCTAGTACCTTAGAGATTTCTGTCACTTCCCCGGATTACCAGAGGCATGAACCGACTATCGAGCATAAATACTAACTCTTGGAGTTGCTAGCATCTACTTGGCCAAGATAGCTACTAACAACGGAAAGCATGCAAGATCTCAAATAACAAAGACATGATAGAATCAATAATCAATCTGAAATAGCATCTCAATATCCATCGAATCCCCGCAAACACAACATGTATGGATTACAAAAAGATGGTCTTGATCATGAACGGAGCTCACAAGATCTAAACATGAAAGCACAAAGGAGGAGAAACCAGCCATCTAGCTACTACATGGATCCGTAGTCCAAGGATGAACTACTCACGCATCACACCGGAGGCTTGCATGGTGATGAAGAAGGCCTGTGGTGAATTCTCTCGCAGGTGCCGAAGAGCTTCAGATCCCTCCCGATCTAGGGATGGAGATGACGGCGGCTACAGACTCTTTCGTGGATTTTTTGATCGAATACTTAGGGTTTTCGTCCCAAGGGCAATATATAGGCGGAAGGAGAGGCAGAGGGGTGCCAGGAGTCACCACCACCACTGGCCTGGGCCAGGCTGGCCCGCGCTGTGTGGTGTGGCCGGCCCCTGGCCCCTCTCTGTCTCGTATTCTAGCACTTGATCCCTTCCGAAAAAATAGGCACTTTGGCTTTTGTCCCGTCCAATTCCAAGAATATTCATTTTCTGACTTTCCTGGAACCAAAAACAGCAGAAAACATGCAGCTGGCACTGTGGCTCTTGTTAATAGGTTAGTCCAAGAAATCATAAGAAAAGTACTCCAAAGTTGGAACAAAACACAAGAAAGTGGATAAAACCAAGCATGGAACATCAAAAATTATAGATACATTGGCAATGTATCACGGGGCAACACCGATAAGATGGGATCGAGGAGGGGAGCAAGAGCAAGAGAGATGAGAGAGTCCAAGTAGTGAACCCCTGTTGTGCTAGGGTTCACTACCATCTATAGTGTTTCTTTTCATGTTTTTTGCTTGGGCATATATGCCCCTCTTCATGTATGTTTTCTATGTTGTAAGGGATGCCCCCTCCTATATTATATCTATGTCGTTTTTTGTGCTTATACTTTGTTCGTGTCCTTCTAGTTTGATTTCACCGATATATGCAGATCAAGCTAAATATATTAAAATATGCAGAGCACGCTATATATATTAAAAAGCGCTTGGTTGAAAGAAACGAACTTGTTTTTCAACGTGAACAACTAATTTGGGTCGAAACAAAGAAGTTAAACAACCAAACAATTTCTTAGTTTTGAGTTGACCCGACACAACAGGATATGGACTATTGTCGTAAAATGAAAATATTAAACTGTTTTACAAATCAATATGAATTTACCAGGTATGGAAACCTATAGGCACTAGTAAATTCTCATGGTACACTATTATTAATCACTGATCTGACTTTCCTTTTCACAACCTCTAGCTTATTTCTTCTAGACAGAAGAATTATTGCAACGGTAGGTCCTCTTGATTCCTCGATTATTGTCTGCCGTACCATATAGAAGAGTTTATAAATTGAATTGTAATCATATTGATTTTTGTGAATATACAAAGGAATATTGTACGGACCTGAGAAATGTTCTTAGTCATACGATCTCCGTCCCAGTGCTCTAGACATTGCAATACCCATAATCCGCATGAGTTGCTGCCATACGATGAAATAAAATTAATTTATGACATCAGTAGTGAGAAAGTGATATGATTCACAAGTACTTACGAATCATCTTACTTTCCAATTTCATATTTTTTAATAGGCCAAGTATCGACGTCAGGAAATTGTTTGGGTGTATTTTTGTTTGTCCACCATATGTCTAGTGCAATTTGTCCTTTCTGCAAAAGATTAAGAGTTAGTGAAACGCCAAAAGATAACACAGTTTTAATGAGAAAAGTAGATAATACCAAGTCATCCACAACTCCATGCGAATAGGTTAAATTGTACTTAGGGTCAAGGACTTGGAACTCCTTCTTGATGTTATGCATTACAACTGTCACATAATGTTCTTCGCCTATATTCAGAGGTAAATATGCCTACAAAATAAGATCACTAGCATGTACTATGTAGGATTCCAAATAGTTAATAACAACATTAACTTTATAAAAAAACACTGTTTACCTTGTCACACGCAAAATATTCATTCATAACCCTTCCTACAGCTCCTGGTCTTTCCACTTCTATGTCAAAAGTTTTCAAGTTTTTTTTTGTTTTGTATATTTTAATGGCTTCATTGATCAGATAGATTGACCTCAATGGTCCACATATGTGCCGATCATAGTCAAGACGGGGAGCCAGCTCTAATATGTAGGCATCAAGTATCTGAAAATAATAGTTGTACAATGATTGTATATTCATACTGTTTTGTTGTAAAATAACAATAATAGGTTAGCGAATTACTTACAGCAGTACTAAGCCATTCTTTTATAAGAATTTCGTTAAGATTTTTCGAAGACAAGATGGCCTCATCTGTGTCTGGTATGCCATTTTTACAGCTTCTTTGGGGATCTTCACCAAAGTTGAAACATATTTCACAACACCTTCTATTTCAGCAGGTGTTAACATAGTGTAACATTCCCCAATATCATGCTGTTCAAATAACATCGCTGCATAACATTTATGAAAACACACAAGTTACCACGTTGAACCATTTGTTTGTTGAATAAAAATAAGTAATGAAATCTATAAAGCATTATACCTTTCGTATTTTTTAATTTACATTTCGGTTGTTTCTGTCGCTCAAATAATGGGGATCCATACTTACTATTACCCTTGGGTACGCGTTTCCTTTTGCCTAGACCATTGTCAATTTCCTTTTTGCCACTATCAATAGAATTACCACACTTTGTTGCATCTTCCTTTCCCGCGGTAGAAGTCATATCATTACGTGCATCGTTCTGCACGACACTGCTTTGTGCATCATTTGATGTATCCTTCTAAGTACGAAGAATGTGTGACGGCACCTCCGATGACGACGTAGACTTGATATTTTCATTTACGTCTCACGGATTCTCCTCTGTACCATCCATCTTCTGAAGGTGGTCTGGTGTGTTATTCATTGACATGTCAACAACAGTCATCCGCATACGTTTGTCCTTCAAGGGTGTGACGTAACAGTCAGCACCAAATGGATCATCCGCAAGGGCTGCTTCAGAATTAGCCGACATTTTTCTCAGAATGTCATCAAGCTTGACTTCTTTATTACCATGTTTATAGATAAATTCTTTGCCTGATTGTGATTCACGGGGAACAGATTTTACATCTTCACCATCTCCTCCTTTGTCTGACTGTGATGCTTTAGTTGGTTTGTACATGACACCATTTGTATTTAACAATTTTAGAACCTCCCGCATAAGAAAAAATATTAAGTACTGAGTTTTCATTCATAGTGTAGTATCGTTATCATCAACATGAAACAACACATAAAATATAGGTCGTATCACCTCTGCACATATCTGGGGTATAAGTGCTATCTTCATGTCCATGTGATTTTTCAAATATGTCGTCATACGTTTGAATAGGATATCCATGTTACTGACCCGTTTGTTTGAACTTGACTGTTCAACATTCATTGATGGTTTTTGCACACTCTTTTTCTTGTATTGCTCCCCAATATTATTACGGATCTGCATGTTACAAAAATAAACAAATTATATAAATTATAAATACAAACACGAGCTATGTATGGTGGCATATCAAAAGAATGATTAAACTGACTACCATCACTTTAGCATTGTTTCCGAGGCCTCAACCATTCTTATAATCATAGAAACATCTCCTTTCTGATTCGTCTTCTGTCCATTTTTTCATTAGTGGCCAAATGAACACAAGGGGAATATAAGTAGGATCATCAATGATCACCAACTTCTCCCAGTAAAGAAAGTTCAAACAAATTGTACAAACAAATAAATTTAGTTTTACATCGAGAGCTGAACATAAAAACTGATGATTGTTTGACTTAGCATATATACCTGTGTTAGACCTAGATTTCCTTTGGACCATGCTCTCATAGTAGATCCTACAAAGCTATCCTTCAAACTATCTATGTGAAACTTCAGTGTGAAGTAATTCTAGTTAATCTGAAAAATACGAGGAACGTCTTCCACTAAATAGTAGAAGGTCTTAGGTACAGTTACGTTACTTGATGGGGCTATGACAAGACCAATCAGCACAAGCACCGCTTTGCGGACGAAGCTGTCATCGGACGCCTTCTCAGTCTTTATGTCATTAATCAAATCTCTTATCACTATATTACCGCTTGACTTGCTGAGAAAATATGGGGGTATGTTATGCATATTAGGTTGACCATCTTTCTTTATAATTTGAAATGCAGAATAACCTTGGTTACGTAAAATATAAATATGTTCTACGTCCTCACAAGTTCCTACTATTTCTCCTGATCCTTATTTTATGACGAAGATGCTAGACGATGGATTGAACAACTCAATGATGAATCTGATTAAGTTTTCCCGTATCGTGATTCGTGGCACGTCCAACATCGGCCAAAAAGTAGTGCTGGTAAATCTCGCACATTGCACACATGTAAAGCCGGTTACCAAATCTTCCCATCTTATGTAGTTACAAATATCTCCCCATCTTAATCATCCATTCTGCACGAATCATTTAGAGAATGTGTTAATGTTTCTCCATCTAAATCTACGGCAGTTTCCCAAAAACCTATATGAGCATCTTGTATACACGACAAACAATCAATGAGACATGGAATCAGTACCTGGACGACAGATGAGAAGAGGCGGAGAAGGGTGGCACCAATGAGAGACGGCAAAAGGGAGTCCTGCGAGGATGAAGTGGTGACAGGCGGCGTCGATCCCTGGATGACAGACGAGATGGGGTGGAGAAGGGAGGCGGCAATGTGGGACAGTGAAGGCGGCTCATAATGGAGGCAGCGGTGAGAGGCGGCCTACCTAGGTTGAGTCGTGGATTGTCGGACGATCGACGTCCCGATAACTACGCCCTCCGTGATTAAAACGACGTTGCACCAGTTGTAGGTAGTTAATTGGGCCTACAGGGTTATTACTTTTTAGTGGCTTATTTTTTCTATTTTTATGCGTTTTTTCGTATTTTTAAGTGTTTTATTGTATTCTTTAATGTCGTACCATATTTAGGGTTTTTCTGAATTTGATATGCACAATACGAACTTTAATTAATAAACAGTATCTACTTTATACGATAGGAGTGTTGCTCCTATCTTTAAAGAACTTTTAGTACGTACATCGTACAGGATGTGTATGGCGCACACGAGTCCTACCGAAGGATCACGACATAAGGAAAGGTTTGGCCCTTGGATTCCGAGTCCAGACGAAGCATCAACATGTGTTCACGGCGACAAACCCCAAATGAAAGATCAGCGACATAAGAAAAGGTTCGGATAAACCCATGATGCAAAACCGTAACATGTGTTCACGGCGAGAAACCCAAATGAAGCATCAACAATTGTGATCATAACATGAAATGATGATTACTTAATAATTTCATATAGACCGAACTAAGTAAGCCATAATCGTTACATAAGTGTTTCACAAACATGAGAGTAAATAAGCGTAATATAGAACTAGAACATGAATTTGAGGTTAATTTCACACTTGGTCAACTAGTAGCTTCGTAGTACCATCATCCCCACGACGGAACCAGAACACGAATTTCTGGTTAACTCTCATACCATTCTGCCTGACAATGTCTATCCAGTTTATTGTAATCATGGCACCTCCTTTAGGTACTCCATTTACTTGGGACTTGTTCATCACCAACTTAACGTGTGTAACTTTTCCATCTCTAGAATGCAAGCTTTTATAACTGCTTGTAATTGAACGTTTGTAACAATATGCTTCGTGGTGAAGCTCCTTGAAAAGTACTGCACATAGATTTGACAAACCAGTTATACAAATTATTTCACATTTACGCAAACAAATAAATGTGAAAAGTTCGTATCTACGGAATAGTTTACTATTTTAGCTTTATTTTTCACTGTGTTGGATTTTTTGATGGTGCATACATAAAAGGAGTCTTTTGGCATGTGAGTCTCGACTAGTCGTTCAAGTTCATCAAATTCTTCATCAGTCATCTTCACGCGATTGCCAAACTGAAAGAAAGATTCAAAATCATGCTCGGCTTTTATTTCAGGATCTTAGTGTAATTTTTGCATACATTAGCGACATCCAATATATTAATTGCTTATAAAATAAAATTGGCACAAAATGTTTACCCCTGACAAAAACAACATTTTTCTTCCTTTTGATTATAGCACGAATCTCAGCAGCGGTAACACGTAATGGAACCTGACGGAATATAAAAGAATAAATAAATCACATGTCATATTATGGCATGAATAATGCTAAACGTTTACATGCGCGCTAAGAGATACAAATAGTACTAATTGAAAATCAAAAGTAGCCGAGCATCCCATCGCCCAATTGATTTTCGCTCCCTAGGGCACAGTCCGCATGCGATAACACTGGCCATTCGCCTACGTGGAAAAGGAGATGGAGCAGTTGGCGGCTAAAATTGCGCCGACGCTAAAACGCACCAGCATGATTAGTCTAGACTATATTTACGATGAACGCATTTAGATCTGTATTTTCGAACAATTTGGGTAATTATAAATCCGAATTTTTCACGACGAAACAAAAAATGCGAGGATTAGATCTCCGTCCTCTTAGATCTATCGTCTGCCCGTGCTGTCCGTGGATAGTAAGTTAACCTAAATGTAGATTTTTGAGAGGGCTTCGATTTTACATACCTGCGCCATGGCGAGCGAGGATCTCCGAAACTACCTCCTAGCGATCGTCGTTGACGAAGCTCTCTCTCGTCCAATTTCAGATAAGAGGAGGCGATGTGATGAGGTGATGGGTAGATCTAAGGGAATGTGTACGTGCGGGAGTAAATAGTGCTGATTTAATAAGGTAGTTACCCTAATGGTCGAGTTTACCTTAGGATCCTCCTAGTGGGCCGGCCCAACCTAATATATTAAATTTTGAATTTGAATATGAATCATATAACCATATGTTCGAAAATGAAAAAAAAATATGGTTGTGTTTCTAATAATACGTACATCTTAGAGTATTTTTTTACAATATTTAAAAATAATTGAAAACCTTGACTTATTAGTAATGGCCCTGTCAGGTAGGCATAAACGGTCTATTTTGTAGACACGTGATTTTTTCAACAATCTTAAAATTGCCTCAATTTTGTAGTACATGTTTGTGAGGACATGTTGGAGAAATGTGCAAAAGGAGAGAACATTCCTTGAACACTTGGCCTGACGATTCGTCTGTACTTGTCCAAAACACCTCTAAAACCCTAGATTTTAGCAGTCTATCATGCCGAAGGCATGCCCAAGCATGCCATCATTGCTCATTGAAGTAATATAAGTGTGTGGTGTGTCCTTGTGAGCTATTGTGCCAAGTTTGAGGCCATTCCTCAATTGTCCTGTCACTATCCCGACAGGTAGACGCGTTACACCCTACTATCCTAGACCGAAGCTGGCCAGTGTGGGAAGTGCATGGCCAAGCAACATATTATTTGTAAAACAAGGTATGTGAGTGTTTGTGAGGGCATCGTGGAGCAATGTGCAAAACGAGAGAACATTCCTTGAACACTTGGCCTGACGAGTCGTCCGTACTTGTCTAAAACACCCCTAAAACCCAAGATTTTAGCCGTCTATCGTGCCGAAGGCATGCCCAAGCATGCCATCATTTCTCATTGAAGTGATATAAGTGTGTGCTGTGTCAGTGTGAGACATTGTGCCATGTTTGAGGCTATTCCTCATTTGTGCTGCCGCTATCCCGACGGGTAGACGCGTTACACCCTACTACCCTAGACCGAACCTAGCCAATGTGGGAAGTGCATGGCCAAGCACCATCTTGTTTGTAAAACAAGGGTTGTTAATGTTTGTGAGGGCATTGCGGAGCAATGTGCAAAAGGAGAGAACATTCCTTAAACACTTGGCCTGACGATTCGTCCGTACTTGTCCAAAACACCCCTAAAACCCTAGATTTTAGCCGTCTACTGTGCCGAAGGCATGCCCAAGCATGCCATCATTGCTCATTGAAGTGATATAAGTGTGTGGTCTGTCATTGTGTGCCATTGTGCCAAGTTTGAGGCCATTCCTCATTTGTCCTGCCGCTATCCCGACGGGTAGACGCGTTACACCCTACTACCCTAGACCGAAGCTGGCCAGTGTGGGAAGTGCATGGCCAAGAAACATCTTGTTTTTAAAACAAGGGATATGAGTGTTTGCGAGGGCATGGTGGAGAAATATGCAAAAGGAGAGAACATGCCTTGAACACTTGGCCTGACGATTCGTTCATACTTGTCCAAAACATCCCTAAAAGCCTAGATTTTACCCGTCTACCGTGCCGAAGGCATGCCCAAGCATGCCATAATTGCTCATTGAAGTGATATAAATGTGTGGTGTGTCATTGTGAGCCATTGTGCCCAGTTTGAGGCCATTCCTCAATAGTCCTGCCGTTATCCTGACGGGTAGTCGCGTTACACCCTACTACCCTAGACCGAAGCTGGCCAGTGTGGGAAGTGCATGACCAAGAACCATATTGTTTGTAAAACAAGGGATGTGAGTGTTTTTTAGTACATGGTGGAGCAATGTGCAAATGGAGAAAACATTCCTTGAACACTTGGCCTGATGATTCGTCCGTACTTGTCCAAAACACCCCTAAAACCCTGGATTTTAGCCGTCTACCATGCCGAAGGCATGCCCAAGCATGCAATCATTGCTCATTGAATTTATATAAGTGTGTGGTGTGTCATTGTGAGCCATTTTGCCAAGTTTGAGGCCGTTCCTCAATTGTCCTTCCGCTATCCCGACGGGTAGACGTGTTACACCCTACTACCCTAGACCGAAGCTGGCCAATGTGGGAAGTGCATGGCCAAGCACCATATTGTTTGTAAAACAAGGGATGTGAGTGCTTGTGAGGGCATGGTGGAGCAATGTTCAAAAGGAGAGAACATTTCTTGAACACTTGGCCTAACGATTCGTCCGTACTTGTCCAAAACACCCCTAAAACCCTAGATTTTACCCGTCTACCGTGCCGAATGCATGCCCAATCATGCCATCATTCCTCATTGAAATTATATAAGTGTGTGGTGTGTCATTGTTAGCCGTTGTGCCAAGTTTGAGGATATTCCTCAATTGTCCTGCCGCTATCCCGACGGGTAGACGCATTACACCCTTCCACCCTAGACCGAAGCTGGCCAGTATGGGAAGTGCATGGACAAGCACCATCTTGTTTGTAAAACAAGGGATGTGAGTGTTTGTGAGGGCATGGTGGAGCAATGTTCAAAAGGAGAGAACATTCCTTGAACACTTGGCCTGACGATTCGTCCGTACTTGTCCAAAACACCCCTAAAACCCTAGATTTTAGCCATCTACCGTGCCGAAGGCATGCCCAAGCAAGCCATAATTGCTCATTGAAGTGATATAAGTGTGTGGTGTGTCAGTGTGATCCATTGTGCCAAGTTCGAGGACATTCCTCAATTGTCTTGCCGCTATCCCGACGGGTAGTTTCATTACACCCTACTACCTTAGACCGAAGCTGGCCAGTGTGGGAAGTGCATGGACAAGCACCATCTTGTTTGTAAAACAAGTGATGTGAGTGTTTGTGAGGGCATGGTGGAGGAATGTGCAAAAGGAGAGAACATTCCTTGAACACTTGGCCTGACGATTCGTCCCTACTTGTCCGAAACACCCCTAAAACCCTAGATTTTAGCCGTCTACCCTGTCGAAGGCATGCCCAAGCATGACATAATTGCTCATTAAAGTGATATAAGTGTGTGGTGTGTCATTGTGATCCATTGTTCCAAGTTTGAGGCCATTCCTCAATAGTCCTGCCGTTATCCCGACGGGTAGTCGCGTTACACCCTACTACCCTAGACCGAAGCTGGCCAGTGTGGGAAGTGCATGGCCAAGAACCATATTGTTTGTAAAACAAGGGATGTGAGTGTTTGTGAGGTCATGGTGGAGCAATGTGCAAAAGTAGAAAACATTCCTTGAACACTTGGCCTGATGATTCGTCCGTACTTGTCCAAAACACCCCTAAAACCCTGGATTTTAACCGTCTACCATGACGAAGGCATGCCCAAGCATGCCATCATTGCTCATTGAATTTATATAAGTGTGTGGTGTGTCATTGTGAGCCATTTTGCCAAGTTTGAGGCCGTTCCTCAATTGTCCTGCCGCTATCCCGACGGGTAGACGTGTTACACCCTACTACCCTAGACCGAAGCTGGCCAGTGTGGGAAGTGCATGGCCAAGCACCATATTGTTTATAAAACAAAGGATGTGAGTGTTTGTGAGGGAATGGTGGAGCAATGTGCAAAAGGGGAGAACATTCCTTGAACACTTGGCCTGACGATTCGTTCGTACTTGTCCAAAACATCACTAAAACCCTAGATTTTAGCCGTCTACCGTGCCGAAGGCATGCCCAAGCATGCCATAATTGCTCATTGAAGTGATATAAATGTGTGGTGTGTCATTGTGAGCCATTGTGCCAAGTTTGAGGCCATTCCTCAATAGTCCTGCCGTTATCCCGACGGGTAGTCCCGCTACACCCTACTACCCTAGACCGAAGCTGGCCAGTGTGGGAAGTGCATGGCCAAGAACCATATTGTTTGTAAAACAAGGGATGTGAGTGTTTGTGAGGTCATGGTGGAGCAATGTGCAAAAGTAGAAAACATTCCTTGAACACTTGGCCTAATGATTCGTCCGTACTTGTCCAAAACACCCCTAAAACCCTGGATTTTAGCCGTCTACCATGCCGAAAGCATGCCCAAGCATGCCATCATTGCTCATTGAATTTATATAAGTGTGTGGTGTGTCATTGTGAGCCATTTTGCCAAGTTTGAGGCCATTCCTCAATTGTCCTGCCGCTATCCCGACGGGTAGACGTGTTACACCCTACTACCCTAGACCGAAGCTGGCCAGTGTGAGAAGTGCATGGCCAAGCACCATATTGTTTATAAAACAAGGGATGTGAGTGTTTGTGAGGGAATGGTGGAGCAATGTACAAAAGGGGAGAACATTCCTTGAACACTTGGCCTGACGATTCGTTCGTACTTGTCCAAAACATCCCTAAAACCCTAGACTTTAGCCGTCTACCATGCCGAAGGCATGCCCAATCATGCCATCATTGCTCATTGAAATTATATAAGTGTGTGGTGTGTCATTGTTAGCCATTGTGCCAAGTTTGAGGACATTCCTCAATTGTCCTGCCGGTATCCCGACGGGTAGACGCATTACACCCTTCCACCCTAGACCGAAGCTGGCCAGTAAGGGAAGTGCATGGACAAGCACCATCTTGTTTGTAAAACAAGGGATGTGAGTGTTTGTGAGGACATGGTGGAGCAATGTGCAAAAGGGGAGAACATTCCTTGAACACTTGGCCTGACGATTCGTCCGTTCTTGTCCAAAACACCCCTAAAACCCTAGATTTTAGCCGTCTACCATGCCGAAGGCATGCCAAGGCAAGCCATAATTGCTCATTGAAGTGATATAAGTGTGTGGTGTGTCATTGTGATCCATTGTGCCAAGTTCGAGGAAATTCCTCAATTGTCTTGCCGCTATCCCGACGGGTAGATTCATTACACCCTACTACCTTAGACCGAAGCTGGCCAGTGTGGGAAGTGCATGGCCAAGGACCATCTTGTTTTTAAAACAAGTGATGTGAGTGGTTGTGAGGGAATGGTGGAGCAATGTTCAAAAGGAGAGAACATTCCTTGAACACTTGGCCTGACGATTCGTCCGTACTTGTCCAAAACACCCCTAAAACCCTAGATTTTAGCCGTCTACCGTGCCGAAGGCATGCCCAAGCATGACATAATTGCTCATTAAAGTGATATAAGTGTGTGGTGCGTCATTGTGAGCCTTTGTGCCAAGTTTGAGGCCATTCCTCAATTGTCCTGCCGTTATCCCGACGGGTAGACGCGTTACACCCTACTACCCTAGACCGAAGCTGGCCAGTGTGGGAAGTGCATGGCCAAGCACCATATTGTTTGTAAAACAAGGGATCTGAGTGTTTTTGAGGGCATGGTGGAGCAATTTTCATAAGGAGAGCACATTCCTTGAACACTTGGCCGGACGATTCGTCCGTACTTGTCCAAAACACCCCTAAAACCCTAGATTTTAGCCGTCTACTATGCCGAAGGCATGCCAAAGCATGCCATAATTACTCATTGAAGTGATATAAGTGTGTGGTGTGTCATTGTTTGCCATTGTGCCAAGTTTAAGGCCATTCCTCATTTGTCTGCCGCTATCCCGACGGGTAGACGCGTTACACCCTACTACCCTAGACCGAAGCTAGCCAGTGTGGGAAGTGCATGGCCAAGCACCATATTGTTTGTAAAACAAGGGATGTGAGTGTTTGAGAGGGCATGGTGGAGAAATGTGCAAAATTAGAGAACATTCCTTGAACACTTGGCCTAACGATTCGTCCGAATTTGTCCAAAACATCCTTAAAACCCTAGATTTTAGCCGTCTACCGTGCCGAAGGCATGCCCAAGCTTGCCATAATTACTCATTGAAGTGATATAAGTGTGTGGTGTGTCATTGTGAGCCATTTTTCCAAGTTTGAGGCCATTCCTCAATTGTCCTGCCGCTATCCCGACGGGTAGTCCCGTTACACCCTACTACCCTAGACCGAAGCTGGCCAGTGTGGGAAGTGCATGGCCAAGCAACATATTGTTTGTAAAACAAGGGATGTGAGTGTTTGTGAGGGCATGGTGGAGCAATGTGCAAAAGGAGAGAACATTCCTTGAACACTTGGCCTGACGATTCGTCCGTACTTGTCCAAAACACCCCTGAAACCCTAGATTTTAGCCGTCTACTTTCCCAAAGGCATGCCTAAGCATGCCGTCATTGCTCATTGAAATTATATAAGTGTGTGGTGTGTCATTGTGAGCCATTGTGCCAAGTTTGATGCCATTCCTCAATTGTCCTGCCGCTATCCCGACGGGTAGACGCGTTACACCCTACTACCCTAGACCGAAGCTGGCCAGTGTGGGAAGTGCATGTCCAAGCACCATATTGTTTGTAAAACAAGGGATGTGAGTCTTTGTGAGGTCATGGTGGAGCAATGTTCAAAAGGGGAGAACATTCCTTGAACACTTGGCCTGATGATTCGTCCATACTTGTCCAAAACACCCCTAAAACCGTAGATTTTAGCCGTCTACCGTGCCGAAGGCATGCCCAAGCATGCCATCATTGCTCATTGAAATTATATAAGTGTGTTGTGTGTCATTGTGAGCCATTTTGCCAAGTTTGAGGATATTCCTCAATTGTCCTGCCGCTATCCCGATGGGTAGATGCATTACACCCAACTACCCTAGACCGAAGCAGGCTAGTGTGGGAAGTGCATGGCCAAACACCATCTTGTTTGTAAAACAAGGGATGTGAGTGTTTGTGAGGGCATGGTGGAGAAATGTGAAAAAGGAGAGAACATTCCTTGAACACTTGGCCTGACGATTCGTCCGTACTTGTCCAAAACACCCAAAAACCCTAGATTTTAGCCATCTACCGTGCCGAAGGCATGCCCAAGCATGCCATCATTGCTCATTGAAATTATATAAGTGTGTGGTGTATTATTGTTAGCCATTGTGCCAAGTTTGAGGACATTCATCAATTGTCCTGCCGCTATCCCGACGGGTAGACGCATTACACCCTTCCACCCTAGACCGAAGCTGGCCAGTATGGGAAGTGCATGGACAAGCACCATATTGTTTGTAAAACAAGGGATGTGAGTGTTTGTGAGGGCATGGTGGAGCAATGTGCAAAAGGAGAGAACATTCCTTGAACACTTGGCCTGACGATTCGTCCGTACTTGCCCAAAACACCCCTAAAACCCTAGATTTTAGCCATCTACCGTGCCGAAGGCATGCCCAAGCAAGCCATAATTGCTCATTGAAGTGATATAAGTGTGTGGTGTGTAATTGTGAGCCATTTTGCCAAGTTTGAGGCCATTCCTTAATTGTCCTGCCGTTATCCCGACAGGTAGACGCGTTACACCCTACTACCCTAGACCGAAGCTGGCCAGTGTGGGAAGTGCATGTTCAAGCACCATCTTGTTTGTAAAACAAGGGATGTGAGTGTTTGTGAGGGCATGGTGGAGAAATGTGCAAAAGGATAGAACATTTCTTGAACACTTGGCCTGATGATTTGTCCGTACTTGTCCAAAACACCCCTAAAACCCTAGATTTTAGTCGTCTACCGTGCCGAAGCCATGCCCAAGCATGCCATCATTTCTCATTGAAGTGATATAAGTGTGTGGTGTGTCATTGTGAGCCATTGTGTCAAGTTTGAGACCATTCCTAAATTGTCCTGCCGCTATCTCGACGGGTAGACGCGTTACACCCTATTACCCTAGACCAAAGTTGGGCAGTGTGGGAAGTGCATGGCCAAGCAACATATTGTTTGTAAAAAAAGGGATGTGAGTGTTTGTGAGGGCATGGTGGAGCAATGTGCAAAAGGAGAGAACATTCCTTGAACACTTGGCCTGACGATTCGTCCGTACTTGTCCAAAACACCCCTAAAACCCTAGATTTTAGCCGCTCATCAGGTCAAGGCATGCTCAAGCATGACATCATTGCTCATTGAAGTGATAAAAGTGTGTGGTGTGTCATTGTGAGACATTGTGCCAAGTTTGAGGCCATTCCTCAATTGTCCTGCCGCTATCCCGACGGGTAGATGCGTTACACCCTACTACCCTAGACCGAAGCTGGTCAGTGTGGGAAGTGCATGGCCAAGCAACATATTGTTTGTAAAACAAGGGATATGAGTGTTTTTGAGGGCATGGTGGAGCAATGTGCAAATGGAGAGATCATTCCTGTAATACTTGGCCTGACGATTCGTCCTTACTTATCAAAAACACCCCTAAAACCCTAGATTTTAGCCGTCTACCGTGCCGAAGGCAGAGGATATACCATTACATCAACAAAAAAATACAACAGAGACATCATAGAGGTACGTTCACATGATTTAAAAATTATTCAGCACACGGATATAGCAGAGACACACAGAGGATATACCATTACATCAGCAACGCACATGGATTTTCATTTCTGCTGAATAAGCATAGACAAAGGACATCTAACAACCTTATTACAAATTTTAGAAGAAGCGTTGCTTCTGTAAGCAGATCAATCATAGAGACCAACTTCATCAGTACCAGTTCCTCATTCCTAGGCTTTAATGTTGCTCTTTCTTTTTTCCTTAGCTCCAGAGTTTCCCTCCTCTCATCTGCCCATCCATAAGCATCTATTGCTGCATCACCAGTCAGAATACCGTTCTCACACAAGTACTCCACGTACTTCAGCTCCCACCGCCAAAAAATGCATTCAGTCTATAAAATTAGGAACACTGAATATCAAACATTGAATTTTTTATGAACGCTGCTCATATTATAGCTACGTGCGCCATCGACTGCATGAAAATCAAACCAATTCAAATTAATGCTTACCTCATGAGTTTTGCACTTGTAAAAGACCCAGCCATCATGGTCAATGGTGCTAGAGACGTGCCTATTGACGATGACACCGTAGTCGGATCGGGAACCAGGGGAATGTAGGGCGGACGGTGCCGATTATGTGACGTGCGGGACGACCTTGAAACAGACATGGCGTCCACTAAGGATCCCGACCAGGATGACAACTCCGACGGCAGATGGCTCTGGCGGCAGCGCCACAATTCTTTTGGGAAGGCGGTGAGAGGAAGTTAGGGTTTTTGTTTCTCTTATAAATAGCCATGCCGCATTACCTGGGTGTCTTATTGGGCCGGCCTTCATAGTTTTATTCCTCTTATAAAACCAAAACACTATCCCTGCACTGACATACATTTCTGTAAACCAGGGCTACCACCGCCAGCTAATCTTACTATCGTCTAGAGTCTCACATAAGACTGTTACGACAAATGCACCATTGATGCCACACTAAAAGAGCTATTTCTAAGTACGTGAAACTTTAATCAATATAATGCAGCTAATCATTTATTTTAACCCATTATCAACTAGCTCAAGAAACCCAAACACATATACATTCTCCAGATTTCCTTGTTCTCCCATTATGCCACCATTTCCCGCAAATACACAACCAGAGTACATATGCATAGGATCATGACCAAACCAGGTTAAACATGAAACAAACTTCTTAAGCACAAACATTAGATTGTTCAAACAGTAGTTCAACCACAGGAACAAACTAGATCAAGTTCAACACAGCACAGATAAAGATAGTCCAAACATAACAACCAGATTACCACAGAGACACACATGACACAATCTACGGTTGGGGGAACATTCCCAGGTAGTCCTTATGATTCTGTCTTATGATTCTGGCTGCCAGCTCCATAGTAGGTAGCATGCTGCAACATTCCCAGGTAGTCCTTTGGCATCTCCTTCCGAAAGCACCACAGACATGTTTGGCCTTCAGGTGTGGCTTATGATTCTGGCTGCCAGCTCCATAGTAGGTAGCATGCTGCAACATTCTCAGGTAGTCCTTTAGCATCTCCTTCCGAAAGCATCACGGGCACTTGTACTCCCCTGGGCCTAGAAGATAGGGGATGTCGCCAGCCTTGAGCTTCTTCAGCATAGCACGACTCTTGCGGTCCCTGTCCTCCACGTTACTACCGACACCATCTGAATCCTGTGGAAATATGTAAAATGAAATAAGGCTTACAATAATTACTTTGTGAAATAAGGCTATATGTGCCACATATTATATAACGGAAAACTTGGACAATTGCTTTTTAATTGAACATTTAAAATTCATAAAAAAATAGTTGATATGTCACACATATGAAGTTAGATCAGAGCAACATTATGTACAAATCGAATGTGTGTAGCAAAACAAAACATCTGCTGGAAGCATTGGTGTAACAAAAAATTATGCCTTACAAGCAGATTGATCTATCACACTTATTAATCTTAAGTTGCATCACTACAACATTAAATACCAACTTAAGTTTGCAGCAGAATAACCCATGTGCTGAAAGCAGCAGTGCAATAAAAATTATAGTCCTATGAAGCAGAATGTTGTATCACACGTACTAATCTTAAGCTAGATCACATCAGCATTAACTACCAACTTATGTGTGGAGCATATGAAAACAGCTGCTGGAAGTAGTAGTGCAACAAAAATAATAAAACAATGAAGCAAGATAATCACAACTATTACTAGGAGTACTACAACCAGGAATTTATGCATCTATAACAAAACACATAAGCTTTCAGCTCCAGAACTCCAACTAAATAAATGCTTGATATGTTACAAATATTTTACAAATATAAAACAAAAGTATTGAATTTGACAACTATCATGAATGTACTAGAACCATATGTTCTATGTGAGACAAGCATTTCAAAAGACTAGCAAATTACCAAGGCAGACACTCTAACTATGAGTACATAGACTAGGTAACACCTAATATGAACTTGAACTATCCATGGTCACATTACCTAAATTTACAATCTCGAAGTGGTCGCAAGTAGAACCCATTAATCAATTATATTACTGGCACATCAGTAGCTAATATGTGTAGATCAATAGGCAGCAGCCCCATTCCATTTTCATTACAAACAAAGTGCCAGGTTCTTACTTGTCATATCGTTCAAGACCAAAAATTCAGGTATAAAGGCCAAGCATAAGCTACAACATCTAGGCGCATGTAAACCTGCCACAGATTACAGATATCATAACATTCAAAGTAAGAGGAACCACTTGACGACCTAGCCTGCCAAAACAGAAGCCTACTTGATCCAACATCCATCAGAACATCGTCAAAGGGGTCCTGGGGAAATCCGTAGGTAATCTACGGCGCATCTAACCTGGCACAAACTAGCATCGCTAGGCACATCTAACCCTACTAGCACCACAAACCCTAGCAAGAACAGGACAAGGCAGACCTCGGCGGCAAGAACACTAGGAGCAATATCTAGACTTACCTCATCGGTGTCATCGCCGTCGGACTCGCAGAAGGTCTTTACATCGACAGGCGAGTAGATCTTCTCCTCCTCTCCTTCCTCTCCTGACGTAGTCTGTTCTTCAGGTTCTTCTTCTTGTGCCTGATCTGTGCCTCTGTCTCGAACTTCCGCTTCATTGGATGCACACCGGAGTAGACGGTCGGCCCACCCAAGCCGGAGCTCCCATTGCCGCCCTATGCATCCGCGACCTGCTTTCCCTTCTCTGTGTGCTCAGCGCCCGCAGCCACCTGCACCCCCTTCTCCGCGTTGTCAGCGGGCGCCACCACCTGCTTCTCCATGGACAGCCACCGCGATCGAGGGTTTATGGAGAGACGGCTAGTTAGGGTTTGTTATCTGATTTGGGGAATTTCTCGAAGTGGTTGGAACGTAGACCAACCACTGACTATGCTACTTAAGGAAGCAGATGGTTCAGCACCCACGTGCATACGTGTATAATACGCGCCGGTGAGCGGGCCGTAGGGGCTTCTACACGGGATTCTACGGTTCTTTTTTTACAGAGAAACGACGAAAATTTCGGAAGGACGATCATGCCCCCCCCCCCCTGACTATGAACCGTCCGCTCGTATCCTAGCCGTCCATGTGTTTTTCCAAACTTCTGGTTTCCAGGCTGGTGCGCACTGAAGCAGAAACGTTATATTTTAGAACATAGTGTAACTTGCAACAAACATAGAAACATTATCACGATAACAAAGGGATATTTTCCATTAAGAAATGAATAGCAAATGCATAACTGAGGGAACCATGAGCTTATCAGGATTTCTGTATATCCGAAACATTATAGATAACCATTTTAACTATTCCAGGATGTAACCAAATCATCAACCAAATATGTTTTCTTTTTTCATGGAATTTGGTGAAATTACCACAAGTTAAAGTGCACAATATCTAAACACAACTTGTATTATACTTTTTATGAAATTTAAATTAGTTAAACCAATCAGAGGAGCGAAGTACAATTACATGAAACTTACATAATCGGTAATAACATATGATATTGATTAATTATAGGTAAATAGCTATATGTTCAGTCTTCACTATGATCTAATGATAGAAACATGGTTGATTATAAGAACTAAATATACTTGTCACTGTTGGGAGCACCAATGTCTGCCAACAATGTGCCATCGTGCTTCAGTTCTTTTGTCATGCATAACTAAATCAAGCAATGTGTTAGCACTCAAATACATATAATGTAATTAATGAATACCTATAACATAATAACGTTGATATGTAGTTTAGATCAAGAGTGAAGACTGGAGACCATGAATCTGAACAAATCCATTTAGCAAACAATCAAATGACCAAGCGACTGATTACCAATTTGATTGATGGATTTTTTCTCTACGAACTTTCGTGCGACCTAAGATAGCATGAACACTTATCCTTGATACTCAAGAGGTAAAATATTTAGGTAGAAGAAGAGATCTAGGGTTGGGCCAAGCGGCTTGCATATATCAGAGGGACATTGAACATTTTTTCAAATTTGAAAGGAACCTAAGGTGTATAAATTTAAAACCTTGTTAAAGAATACTAAGAGAGAACATGAAGTTAATATCAGTAATCAAATTGTTCATGATATACGGATTCACACCGAGTCAACTGACTCTAAAACTCACCATGCATGTTCATAAGGGCGATAGAGATGATCAAAGGAGTGTAGTCACATGGCTGAGTACCCTGTAACTCCTATTTGGGCTACAGAATGATGCTCCTCGACCGATCAACCACGTCTATAACACATTGAATATTCTCGTTAGAACCTTTTTCTATTTCACACTGTTTGTACATACATGTCAGTTGAAGCTATATCTTGCTATCAAGAGAAGTATTGCACTGCTAAAATTAAAGGTAGCTTTTCATGGCTCTTGTTTAACTAAGGGTCTCTAGTTTCCGATGAAAAGGAAAATCCACGTCAAGTAAAAATTTCAGTTACTAAGAGTTACATTATGATTCATCTACAATATTTATATTACCACAAACTTGACATTATGCTTCACCCTTCGTACTCACCAGCACACTTCAGATTGCACTCAATAGTCAACAGCTTCATATTTAGAGCAGAGCGGAGCAGACGGACTAGCCACAACAAACAAATGTTCCCTACACTGGTCAGCTACAGGTAAGGGTAAAATCCAACTACAAGCATATCCTAACGGTGTCATTACCGTTTAGGGGAAGGAGAAAGATAGTGAAATAGATTATAAAATTTTATTCGGATCCAAATCAGGTTCATTACCATTTAGGTATTTAGGTGAAGGGAATATGCTCGAGAGGCAATAATAAAGTGGTCATTATCTTATTCCTCGTTTATGATAAATGTTTCTTTTGCATGCTATAATTGTATTAATTGGAAACATTAATACATGTATGTTTAATAAACAAATAAAGGGTTCCTAGTTATGCCTCTCATATAAACTAGCTCGTTGATTAACAAGATGATCAAGGTTTGCTGATCATGGACATTGAATGTTGTTAATAACAAGGTCACAACATTGGTGGAATGGTGTGATGAACATTCATCCGAAGAATAGCAATACGATCAAAGTCATTGTGTTAAAATTGCTCTGACATCATATGAAGTAACTTTAGTCCTTAGACCATGAGATTATGTCAATCACTAACACCGGAAGAGTAACTTGATAACATCAAACATCACACCGTAACAGAGTGCCAATAAAGGTGGGTTCAGATACTCCGAAAGTGTTATGTAGAGGCTCATGGATCCTCTTGGTGACAGAGAAGATATACTCTGGACCCTCTTGATGATATCTCATTGATGTAGCTTGCAAGCAAGTGATAAGATCACTAGAATGTTATATCACGGGTACGAGAAAATAGTACTTGTCGGTAACGAGATCAAACTAGGTATGGGGATACCGATGATCGAATCTAGGACATGTAATATATCATGAGACAAAGATATTTAGTTACAAACATTAAAGGTTCACACGATCACTGGAGTCATCCTTGAATGTGTGGGAGTCAGTACGGATCTCCAAGTCCCGCTACTGATTATTGATCAGAGAGGGGTTTCGATCATGTTTACATTATTCGCGAACTATAGGGTGCCACACTTAAGGGATACTAATACCATTTAGGAGAAAATATGTTTCAGATAAAGATTATGAAAGCGCTAGAATCATTTCGATGGAAACCGGAATTGTTTCAGGTGAAATTGCAGAAACTGGTTCTGCATGTGATATTGAAATGTTGCAGGGGTTTTATGTGAATGTTTGTTAACTAAATTAATTTAACAAAATTCTGAATAAAATAAATAAAAGAGTTTTATTAAATGAGAGCTTGCAATAAATTTGGTGGAAATTTAATGGAGGTGAGTGGAATTTTGAGTGGAGGTATATTTATGTGAGTGGGAGCTCCACCCACATGAATGAAGGAAGAGGTGGGGGCACGTCCATGGCCATCGACCATGGGAGGGGGCTGACCCCCCTCTCCCTATAAAATGACTCCCTCTCCTCACCTAAACACACACCTCCTTGTGAAGGATCTCTCTCCCACTCGAGAATTATTCCCCATGGTCTCGGATTAGCGAGATACATGTTGTCATTGGCTTTGTCTGAAAGGAGTTGCTACTTCCGCTGGATCTCTAGCGCGAGGACACAGAGGTTTTTCGGGGTACCGGGCATGTGTGCGATCACGGATGAACTGCTACGTTGCAGTGCTGGACTTGCTAGTGCTGGACTTGCTGGAGTTCATCACGATCTTGAGATAGGCAAGTGTACGATTACATCCTCCACGAAATCAGATTTCATTAACAATGCTTTTTTGCTCTTCAAGGGTATGTTCTCTATGGATGTATATCCACCCGTTGATTGTATCTAGGTAGATAGATCTTGGTTCTTAGTTGTTCACTTCGTAGGATTTTTTGTTTTCTATGCTACAAACCCAACAGTGGTATCAGAGACAGGTCTATGTGTAGATGCTTTGCACGGGTAGAACACATATGATTATGTGGGCGTTGATGGTCATGTTATTGCATCTTCTATGTATCTTCGATAATGGTGGCATAGTGGGATGAACTCAGCCCGGACTAACTTTACATGTCCTCACACATTAGACCTGTTCCACGCTTGACACACAACTAGGTTTGCATAAGTGTCTTGCGGGTGTCTATCTCTCCTACTATAGTCAATATCTTATTTACAACGAGTTGCTAATAATTTGATCATCGTCGTTGTGGTTCCATGATCATAGGAATGAATGGTTCTATCTTTGAAAGCCCTAAGCCACGTAAAACTTGCAATTGATAAATTAGAGGCATCTAGTTTAGATTGTTGCTAGGAAAGTGTCATGATATGGTGATGTTATAATTTATAGTATGAATTGATACTCTTGGAAATGATAACATACCAAAGTGTAAGTTCCATAGACCTTGGATTTACACATATAGGAATGATAAAGATCATACCACGATGCACATGATAGTGATCAAGTGCAAGAACCATATCATATCACTTTTTGCATATGATGTTTGCTTACATCTTATATTGCTTGTTTAGTGCTTTAGTAGCATTATAAGATGATCCCTCATTTAAAATATCAAGATAAAAATGTGTTCTTCCTTAGTATGCACCATTAAGAAAGTCTGTCGTTTTGAAACACCACGTGATGATCGGGTGTGATAGACTCTACGTTCGCATACAACAGGTGTAAGACAGTTTTACACACGCGACTACTAAGGTTCTTACTTGGCGAGCCTAGCATGTACAGACATGGCCTTGGAACACGAACCGAAAGGTAAAGCATGAGTCATATGGTTGATATGATGACCATCTAGATGCTTGTCTTTGAAACTACACCAACTCACGTGATGATCAGACATGGTGTAATGGATCTGGTTCATGTAATCACCAAAAAGACATGAGGGATGTCGTTTTTAACTGGGAGTTCATGTAGTAATATGATTAAAGTTGAACTCAATTTATCATAACTTAAATCGAAGTGAATTTGCATAGTTTGTTGTAGTCATTGGCATCCGTTTACTACCTTATGATTAGTTATAATTGAGATAATAAAACTATAGAATTCTAGATATTTACTTTACGAACTGGTATCGTATTGGTTTGAGTATCGATTTAAATTTTAGAAGTCCTATTGCAAACTTTTAGCAAACTCCATTTGCTCCATGAAGTTTAATAAGTAGTATTAAATCAAGAGTAACAATTCCAGTGTTAGTATCTAAAGTATCATGTTTACCTCCATGATTCTTGATATTCAAAAGGTTGTTTTAATATCGAGGTTATCTAGGAGCTGAAAGAATTGTGTTAGAAACCATCATGTGTGGAAGATATTGTGATATCTGAAACAATGTTTATGGTTACAATATGATAGAGTATAATTTGGCAAAATACATGTTCTCATATTGTATGAGAATTTGTGAAGGATGGAGACGCTAGGCGTCCTAATCTCCCAAAAAGGTTTCGGGAACTGACATTATACTAACGATTCTCCCTTATAAGCTATAGTAGATTAATTATGAAAGTTGTCATGATAAGGATGAATAGAATATGTAGGTAAAACTTCTACTACACTAAAAGATTACTAAATAATGGATTTTGTAAGAACGTCAAACATTTGATGATGGTGATCCACTTCAAAGTGCAAGTCCAAAGGTATTAGCATCTGACTATACACGCTTTAGACTACGTGTCATGTATATGGCGCTACTATTGATGTTGATAGATTCTTTTAAAGAAAAAGCAAGCACTAAAAGAGAATCTATAAAATATGTAGCAGAAAAGAAAAGGCTAGAAATGTCCAACTTAAGTATATAGATGATATGCACGTTATGGTTGTATTCGTTGCTTATTAAACAATGTGGTTCTTGGGTATTGGATACTGAATTAGTTGGTGTGAAATGTCATACAGAACAACATAATTCATGAACTACAATGGCCTAAGTTCCTGGCAAAAGAATATGTGATGATGCTCATTGATCATGTAAAATACATACATAAACTTTGTAGTTTGTTAACATGTTTATCCACATATTTGCATCATATATAATGTTATATCCATGTTTTACATTGATTTTTGGGGATTTAACAATGATCCCCTTTATTTTGGTTATAACCCGATAGGGCAGAAACCCCCCGTTTTCAATGTTTTTGATGTTTCAGGACCTATACAGAGTCAAATGGACCTGACCTTTTGGGGATGTCAATATTGATCCACGAGAAACATCTGGAGCATAAGAACCTCACCTTGAGGGCTAGGAGGCCCAAAAGATCCTGGGTGGACCTCTTTTCCTACTCGGTCGTCTAATCGCCTTGATTCTTTCGCCCATGGAGTTCTCTTGACCTAAAAACCCTATATAAGGATCCCCTGAGGAGTCCTCGTAGAGGAGGAGGCGGAGATAGAAAACAGCAAGTAAAGAGAGTCTGATGGTTGCTGTCGGAGGAAGATTAGAGGGGGAACCGCTGCCAGAATCTCATCCGGTCGCGTCTCCTCCTTCACCAACGCCTCCTCATCACTCTCCATGATGAGAGGGGAGTAGTCCACCCCTGGACTTTGGGTTTATGGTGGTAAATTTATCTAATCTCTCAATGTATGATCATTGTTGAAGTCCATATGATGTGCCTTGCATGAGTATGGATCTATCTATGTAATTCCTATGGTGGATATTGTGTTATGAGATAGTAGTTGTTATTCATTTACTGTTGTGTTGGATCTAGTATGATTTGTCATACTTTGGGAATATTCTATGATGCATATAATGATTTAGATCTATACATAATGCCTTGTTTATCCATATCATGAGGTGATTGACACCACCAAGTGGGGGTAGATGAGAGAGATGCCATAATACTCACAACATATCACAACATATGAATCATTGCATTAGTGTTTAGAACTTTTTCCATTAAGAAGTATGATGTATGTAGGTAATAGGTGGCCGAGTGACAGCGGCATATGTATTGAGTGACAACAATGCAGCCCAACATCCTTTATCTAGGGGTAAAAAGGGAGAAGTATGATGTGTGGTGTGACACAAATCAAATGCTATCCTTATTGCAAGGGTGACCTAGTAACACAAAGGAGTACTTATTTAACCTATGTGTTTTATGACATGTAGCCACCATAAAAGTACCATTAAAACATGGAAATTGTGTGTACCTTTACTATCTGTTACATGATAATCACCATAAATGGAGAAGAAAGGATTAAGTGAACCCATGAAACCATGTCCATTGTTTTTATAAAATAAAACCCTTGTCTTGTCCTCTTGCATTGAAGAGGATTGGGACACTTTTATATTCTTGTTTTGTTACATTAAACTTCCAACCATTAGAACAACCATCTTATTCCTTAAAAGTTGTTTAGTGCATAATCAACTAAAACTTATGACACTTTAGTTGTAGAGAATAGATAGCTTTTCCTTCTTGCTCCTGCGGACCGATACCCTACTTCCACATTGAGAGGTACTACAGTGATCCCCTGCAATTGGGGGTTATCAAGATATTTTTCCGACGCCGTTGCCGGAGAGAGTAGTGCTTTAGTTTCTATTCTTGTGTGCACTAGACTTTAGATTTGTTTTAGTTTGTTTTATATCTTCCAATCATCTAAGCTTGGGGTGGTTTCTTTATCTTTTTGGTTGTGAGTTTATCATTAGATTTACTTTCAGTTATGTATTAGTTTTTACTCTCCTTATTTGAAAAACACAAAATAAATTAGTTCATTTGTTATGTTCATGGAATGTATGAATCACGTACTTATGCAACCCCCTATGGTTGAATCAATTAATGTTGATCAAACAAAGTTCAGTAATGGAAGCATTGAATGAAATTGGCCATTAATTATGTGATAGGTATAATTTATCTTGATGCATATATCAATATCCTAACCATATAAATTTCCAATGCAAGCTTGAGAGTATGCCTATAATTGCTTCCTACTATAATAATAAATTCATGAAAACTGATATGAAGGTAGCTAAAGAATTTACTATTGTAATGGGATTTCTTGAGATAGTTACGTTGGTAGCAAATGAAACTCATAGTTGATACGTTGCAAACATATCTATAATTTTTGATGTTCCATGCTTGTTTTATATCTACTTTCTTATGCTTTGTCCATGATGACCCACAAGTATAGGGGGTGTATCGCAGTATTTTTGATAAGTAAGCGTGTCGAACCCGACGAGGAGCGGAAGGTGTTGATGAGTGGCTTGGAGCAGAAATTCTCTGTAAATACTTAGCAAACGGATTTTTCAGGGTTTTTGATAATGCAGATAAATAAAGTGCGAGTAAATAAAAGACAATAATAATAAATGCAGCAAGTGGCCCAATCCTTTCTTTAGCAAAGGA
Source organism: Avena insularis (assembly GCA_023614405.1). NCBI lineage: Eukaryota > Viridiplantae > Streptophyta > Magnoliopsida > Poales > Poaceae > Avena > Avena insularis. The sequence goes on from CM042689.1 coordinate 372,570,311, forward strand.
CGGGACATTTGTATTACTTAAGATGACCAAATGTTCTCGAGGACACATGGGGATATCGTCAAGTGCTTTCGCTTCATATAGTTGATTAATCTTCTTTAGTTTGACAAGTGTTGTGTGGGTGAACCTGTGCTAATGTACCGACCTTCCTAAGACTAATACATACTTGTGATTAAACCCTTGCAAGCATCCGCAAGTACAAGAAAGTAATTAAGATAAAAACCTAACCACAACTTTAAACTCTAAGATCCTGACATCCCTTGTGCAAAGGTTTCCTAACGGGGGTTCAGGTTTTTGTCACTCCGGTAACCCCTACGATTAGTAGGCCAATACAAAATGCATCCCCCTAGGCCCATAAAGGTGAAGTGTCATGTAGTCGACGTTCACATGACACCACTAGAAGAATAACACCACAACTTAAATAACAAACTATTGAATCTTTCTCAACACAATTCCACTACTAACAACATGACTTCTCCCATGTCCTCAAGAACTAAACGAACTACTCACAAGACATCATATGGATCAAGATCAGAGATGATATAATGATGAGTAACAATCTGAACATAACAATAATTCAACGGTTCCACTCAATAGCATCAACTACAACAAGTAATCAACACCGGGAAAGTTTCCCCTAAGAAGTATGCAAGATTCAACCCAATTGTTACAGCGTAATGAAGTGGTAATGATGGTGCTGATGGAGATGATGATCCCGATGAAGTCCATCTTAATGGTGGTGTTGATGGTGATGATCTCCCCTCTCTGGGAAGGAATTCCCCTGACAGAATTCTGTCTGCCGGAGAGATCTTTCTCTCTCTATAGTTTTCCGCCCTACAGAGGCGGCGGAATCTTTCTATGGTCACCCCCCCAGGTATTAGGGTTTCGTGGGGATAATATACGCCAAAGGGGAGAGTCAGGAGTGGGCCAGGGTGGCCACACCACCTGCTGGCGTGGCCAAGGGTCGCCCGTGCTAGGGGGTGGTGTGGGCCACCTATGGCCCATCTCCACTCCCCCTTCTGGCATCCTTCGTCTTCTGGAAAAATAGGATTTTCCATGTATTTTCCCGGATTTTCTAATCTTCGCGAATTTCGCCTCCAAACAACGCCTTTTTCATCAGAATCCTGACTACAGTGGTTCATCCTCCAAAAGTCATCAACCATGCAAAAACAGATGAAATAACATAAGTATCATCTCTTAATATGAAATATATCAATGAATAACAGTAAATTATGATATAGAATAGTGATGCAAAATGGACGTATCAACTCCCCCCAAGCTTAGACTTCGCTTGTCCAGCCGAAAACCCAGGCTCAATAAACATGACATCAGGTTTTATGGAGTGAAGAGTCGATAAAAGAATACGGACAAGAAGCATCACATTCATCAATACACAAATCATAATAGAAGACAACTCACTATTATATAACTTAACTTGGAATAAGTAAAGGAAACACAATGAAGATACATAAAGTAAATCATAATTGGTAATGGCCAACTTTGTTGTTGGTCAAAGAATAGTTAACAATTTGTAGGAGTTCAATCATAAAGGGGTTTTCAATGATAGCTTTCAAAGTAATACTCTCTAAGATAAGAGCAATGTGCAAAACAAGGAACATAATAAACATGATTGAATAAATCATCATATGGATGAATGAAACACAACAACTCAAAATACTTGCTGAGGTAGAAGGGAATAGGTTTACTGACTCAACTAAAAAGTAAAAGATAGGCCCTTCACAGAGGAAAGCAGGGATTTCAAGTTTCATAAAGAGCTTCCAAAAATTATGGTACTTACTAGCTTTCAGCTCTCATTGCCCCTATCATAAGCATATTGAGGTGATTAAGGTTAAAGTGAACAAATATGAGGATATGCTTGACAAGTTATAAGTTGAAAATCTCATGCCCCGTGCTTACGAGTACCAGACCTCATGCTACTCAACTTCAGTCACGAGTAAGTTCTTGTGATTGTAAATACATGTGTATCATGGAGAACCGCCAACGGGGTACCCCTTGCCCGATGATACAGAAGCATTACCATATCAAAATGACAAGGCAAGTAGATAATCAGCATCTCAATGATCTTTTTATTGCTATTTACATAGGTTTTTATCAAGGATGCTTCACAGATTGCTCATTATGGTTATGCTGCAAGTTTCCACCATGATTAGGCATGGCTTAGGCTAGCGGCCCAGGCGTTTCTCTAACACATATACAAACTCCATGAGCTTACAAGCTCCCCTTTTATTTCACACCGCCGGGATCCATAAACAAAAGAACATGATATCAACTAAATAATAAGTGCAACGTTGAAAGCGTTCCCCATGGTAACATGGTTCTGCTAAATCTCAAATAAAGTGCAAGCATATACGCAACATAGATGGGCACAATGGTTCAAGTTTATTAAGTGCAGGAAAGTAAAGTGTGCCATCAAGTTTCTGAGATCCTTAATCACTAATTTTCACATAACAAGTTTAATTCGGAAGGTAGATAAAAACATGAATTTACTTGGAATAGAAATAGTGCTAATAGGTAGGTATGGTGGACACAAATGGCATAGGTTTTTGTTTTAAGGATTGGATGCACGAGAAGCAATCCCTCTCAATACAGGTCTTAGGCTAGCAAGGCTGGGTAGGAAGCATAAGAGTTGAAGGAAACAAACAAACATACAAGTGATAAAAACAAACACGCAATCTTCCTTGGAAGCACAAAGATCTTAACCAGAGAATACTAAGCTTATGAGAAAATCAGGAAAGATGATGAAATTATATTTCTTAAGAGTACTTTTATCTTTTTCATTCAATTCTCATAATAGTGTTGCTACTGACCGAGCTAGGTTTTCCAAAACCAACTAAATTAACTTAATGATCCCAAACTGATACCAATACTAACAACAAGATCAATCATATAATAGTAATTGAAAACTAAAATAAGATATGCAAAAGAGTAAATGATAGAACTTCTCATTAATATTCCATAACGGCAACTCACACCAAGGGATACATAGATATCTAACGAGAGGGGGGACACTTCCATAATGCAAACCATCCTACATGATAACTTCTCTATTCATGATATGACTCTACTAAAAAGGTAAAAATATACAAGATAGTGATGTGATACCGCGACACTCCCCCAAGCTTGGAACAAACCAAGGGGATGGCAAAACCTGATGGCGAATTACTCCTTCGGTGGTGGTGGTATTCTCTCAATGAGCTTTTCAATCAATTTCCTCAAGTCCTCAATCTCGAAGGTGAGAGTACGAATCAACTCCGAATTGTGCTCGATGTGGTTCATGATCATGTCGGGTTGTGAATCCCAGCTCGTACGATTCTTCCCCCACTCTTCCTCCTTAAAGTCTTCTTTGCCTGCATGGTTAGAACGAGGCATATCCCAATTGGAGAGTAGTTTCTCCTTGGGCATATTCTGGAATTGATGCTCATGGATAAGGGTATGGAAGGGATTCTTGGTGCGTGGAGAAGGTGACCGCGAAGCCAAGTGATGACGCAGAGTCTTCCCTCCAGTGGACATCCGTGTAGTCCTTTTGAACCTGGCAGGGTTTGCCACCACTCCATGCTTGCAATGGTGGTGCTGGTGTGCGGATGTTGGTCTTCCTTTGCCTCCTCTTAAACTTCACTATCGCTCTCCTCCTCCTGCTCAAAGTCTTGGAGATCTTCCTCCATAGGCTCCTTGACCTTATCGTTGGCGGAGACCATTGTGCCTCTAAACTTTAAGAATAGTTCCTGGCAAAAACAGATCGAAACGAAAACACGACAAGAACACGATATACGAACCTCCGGGGATCCGGGGGATTATATATTACGAGTTTTTACAACAAAAGGAAGGTACTGGGAGAAAACGGGTCGGAGACGGACTCCAGGGCAGCCACACCACCTGGTGGCGCGACCAGGGGGCCCGCGCCACGGGGTGGTGTGAGCCACCCTGGCTCTGTTTTCGTCCCTCTTTTGCTTCATTGCTTTCCTTGTTGGATAAAAACTGCAAAAATATAACTTGACACATTTTTTGTGGACCTTTTCTTACCAGAACTGTTACCTATTCGAAGACGGACTCTGCAGGTCTCTGAGCTTGACATTTAATAAATTTTTCTAGAGTCATTGCTTGAATAACATCAATATCTTCATCTTCATACACATATTTCTTGAGTCATTTAACCTTTCACTATCTTATTACACCATTTTCTCCTACAACTTGGAAATTTCTTTCACACAAAACTTCACACAATTCTCATTAGCAACATTAGTGCATGCGAGGTAATAAACCTTTTAAGTTCAATTTCAACTGAAATCTATCAAAACATAAGCTACTGAAACAACTCCTTCCGAAAACCCAAAAAGAATTCAAAAAGGAAATCGATTTAAGAGGCAAATGCAAGAGTGGCAAAAATCTGTCAAAACAGACCAGCAGGTAAAGATCAATTTTTTCAAAAATCTTCTGTTGCTCAAATCAAAAAGTGCAAAACTAACGAAAGTTAAATAATAACCTGGGGCATGCACACAAAAAATTACAGATCAGTATGATGTTCTGAGATTTTTCACAAATTTATACAGCGAAGCACAAAAATCTATTTCGGGACAGCAACTTCCCCAAATCTTACTTCTCTCTCATTAGAGGTTGATCTTGACACAAAAACCAAACGAAAAGGATAGGGAGATGCTATTGTCAAAACAATAACTTCCAAGACTCAAAGAAAAGAAAACAAACTGAAAGCAAAAATATATTGGGTTGTCTCGCAAAAAGCTCTTTCTTTATAGCCATTAAGATGGGAATGATAATTTCAATGATGCTCACATAAGAATATGAATTGAAGTAAAAGAGAGCACCGAGAAGCAAAAATACACATGTTTAAGTCTAACCCACTTCCTATGCAAGGGAATTTTGTAAGCAAACAAGTTGTTGAAACCAGGGACTGCTAGCATAGGAAGGCAAAACAAGTGCAACATAAAGACTTTCAGCATAAAGCGAGGAAACATAATATTATTGAGATGTATAAGAACACTTTTCCCTCTCTCATAATAACTTTCAGTATCATGCATAAATTTAATGATATAACTGTCACATGAACCATTGTAGCAATGATCACTTATCCTAACAGAAAACACAGGGATACTAGCTCTCATAACACTACTTTGTGAAACAATATGAGGGATATCCTTATGGAGGATAGTGTGTCCATATTCTACATATTTAGTGATAAAATCTTTCACATTTTCTACTACAGGTTCAGCATACACTTGTTCATCAGGTTCAACAGCTTTATTCGTACTTTCATTAACCATACTAGCTATCATAGAATTTTCCTTTATCTTAATTGGGAAAGGCATTTTCTCAATGTAAGGTTCAGATAAAACATGATTAGCAGTATAAACTTTAGTATTTCTTGCAGGGACACAATTAGCAATATCTTTATATGGCTCATGATACTTATTCCATTTCTTTTTAGGAATTTTAATATAGGAAGCAAAAGCCTTAAAATAAGTTGCAATAGCTTGAGAGTCTAGACCATAAGCATTTTTAATATTTTGAAAGTCATCAATTCCCATAAAAGATTCAATGCATTCATAATCATAATTTATACCTGACTTTCTTCCTTTATCATTCTCCCATGCTTCAGCATTGTCTTGAATACGGTCTAGAAGATCCCATTTGGCTCCTTCTTCCATGCGTTTAAATGATCCAGCACAAGAAGCATCCAATAAATCCTTATCATGAAGAGAAAGCCTTGTATAAAAGTTATTGATAATAATATTGTTGGGAAGCTCATGAATAGGACATTTGAACATTAGTAACTTCAATCTCCCCCAAGCTTGAGCTGTACTCTCTCCATCAAGAGGCCAAAAGTTGTATATTTGATTCTGATCTTTATGATTCTCACTAGGAGGATAAAATTTTGAATAAAAGAGAGGTACTACTTCCTCCCATTCAAGAGCTTGACCATTCTTTGGCAGCTAATACCATTCCTCAGCTCTTCCTTTTAGTGATAATGAGAATAACTTCTTCTTGACTTGATCTGTTGTAATACATGCATACTTGAACAACCCGCATAATTCGTGTATAAAGAGCAAATGATCATCGGGATGGACAGTTCCATCTCCAAAATAGTAGTTATCCATAACACGATCAATAATTCTTGTAGGAATTTTAAAAGTATCATTCTCAGCAGGTGGTGGTTCATCTACTACCTTAGTAGTCGTAGTAGCATTACGAAATAAGAAACTAAGTGAATTATCAATATTGAAAATAAAGTAACTAACAAAAGTAAACAATACTCACAGTAGAAGTTTCCTTTACCAGTTCCACTCTCCAATAGCGCTTCACTCCCCGGCAACAGCGCCAGAAAATAGTCTTGATGACCCAGAAGTATACGGGGTGTATTATAGTATTTTCGATAAGTAAGAGTGTCGAACCCAACGAGGAGTGATACATTGCAAATGTATCTATAATTTTTGATGTTCCATGCTTTGTTTTATCTACTTTCTTATGTTTTGTCCACACTTTGGAGTACTTTTCATATGATTTCTTGGACTAACCTATTAACAAGAGCCACAGTGCCAGCTACCTGTTTTTTGCTGTTTGTGGTTCCAGGAAGTTAGAAAATGAATATTCTCGGAATTGGACGGGACAAAAGCCAAACTCATTATTTTACTGGGAGACATCTGGAGCCAGAATACGAGACGGTGAGGGGCTGGGGCCCGGCCACACCACCTGGCCGCGGTGCCTGACCAGCGCTTAGGGGTGGTGCGCGCCCCAAGCACCCCCTCGGCCTCTCCTTCCGCCTATATATTGCCTCTGATACGGAAACCCTATGTACCCGATCAAAATTCCACGAAAGAGTATGTAGCCGCTATCATCTCCATCCCTAGATCGGGAGGGATCTGAAGCTCTTCCCGGCACCCTTCCGGAGAGGGGAATTCACCCTGGAGGCCTTCTTCATCATCATGCAAGCCTCCGGTGTGATGCGTGAGTAGTTCATCTCTGGACTACGGGTCCATGTAGTAGCTAGATGGCTGGTTCTCCTCCTTTGTGCTTTCATGTTTATCCTTTTTATTTGCTTTTTGTGCCAAGAGTAACCTCTAATGAGAGATAAGTAATGATTGGGAAAGTTGTTGTCCTGAAACAGATTTCTGTGCTTCACCGTAAAAATTCGTGTAAAATATCTGTACGTCCTTTTGGGCGTGAATTTTTGTGCTTCTGCCCCAGGTTGTTATCTAACTTTCGTTAGTTCAACACTTTTTGATTTGAGCAACAGAAGGTCTTCGAAAAAATTCATCTTTACCTACTGGTCTGTTTTGATAGATTTCTGCCATTTTCTGCATTTGCTTCTTGTTGGTTCCTTTTTGAGTTCTTTTGGGGAATTGAGCTTTTTGAGGGAATTTCTACAATATCTTGTGTTTTAATGGAAGTTTTATTGGTGTTAGAACTGAACCTAAAGACTTATTATCTTGAGTGCACTAATGTTGCTAATAAAGATTGTGTGAAGTTTTGTATGAAGGGAAAATTTCAGGTGTATGGAAGGAATGAGTAATAATATGAAGGATGGACTAAAGGTCAATCTTGGGGATGCCACGCGTGTCACCCCAAGAAATATCCAAGTAGTACAAGCGTCAAATCTTGGGGATGCCCAAGGCATCCCCCTCTTCATCAATAAAAATCCCAGGTTTCTTCCAAACGCTTCATTTTTATTGTTTCATGCACAATTGTGTTGTTCTTGGAGCGTCTTCTTTTTCGTTTTTTTTTGGTTTTTCGTTTTGTTTGTTTTCTTAGTTTGCTAAATAAATTGGTTGGACCCCCCTCTTTCATGCATTGGTTTTCATATAGTTTGGTTTGGGTTGGAAAAGAGTAGGAAAGTTCATGCTTAAGTGGCAAAGAGAGCTTGTTTTTGACTGTGGCCTATGCTTTGTCATGCCATGCTTGATATTGTTTTGGATTGATGCTTAGTATTCTTTGCTATAGCACGATTTGTTATAAACAATTGAGATTGATTAATGTGCCTTGGATGAATCATGTGTTGTTTTAGCATATTAAAGCATAGTATAGTGGTATTCTCCTTTGATGCTTTATCTGGGTTGACTTGGCGCATGCTCACATCATGTTATGACTATCTCAAGTCACCATAGCCTTTATGATCCTTTATTTTCCAACTTGTAGTATCACTTTATGCTTTGATCAATGATGTTTTGTCGCTCTTCATGATTATGGCCATTATTGCTCTCTTAGTTTGTCGCTCCCAGTCTTTTGCTAGCCTCCACAACCAAGTATGTGTTCCACTCATGCATCCAACTCCCTAAACCAAGTTATTCCAAAGAGTCCACCATACCTACCTACTAGCATATGCAATTACAATTATATTCATGTTTTTGTTTACCTTCCAAATTAAACTTGTTATGAGAAAACTAGTGATTAAATCTCTCACGAACTTGATGGCACACTTTACTTTTCTTGCCCTTAATAAACTTGAACTATTGTGCTGTCTATGTTGTATATGCTTGCACTTATTTGTTGGGGATTAGCAGAACCATGCTGTCATGGGGAACGCTTTCAACATTGCACTTGGTACTTGTACCTAGTTGATATCATGCTCTTTTGTCTATGGATGTCGTCAGTGTGAAATGAAAGGGGAGCTTGTAAGTCCATGGAGTTATGTATATGTGTTAGAGAAACGCCTGGGCCACTGGTCTAATCCATGCTGACATGGTGGAAACCTGCAGCATAACCATAATGAGCTGTCTATGAAGCATTTTTCTTATAAGAAAAGAGAGTCCTATATTAAGGAAAAAGAGAAAAAAAAGATATTATGAAAAGAGGAAAGAGAGAACAAAGCACCATATTCCCATGGTAAATAAGAAGATTGCTGGGATGCTCGTTGTCTGCTTGCCTTGTCATTTTGATATGGGATTCTTCCGTATCATCAGGCAAGGGGTACCCCGTTGGCGGTTCTCTATGATACACATGTACTTACGATGACAAGAACTTGAGTAGCATGAGGAGCGGCCCTCGTATTCAAGCGACATGAGATTTCTAACTTATACTTCGTCAAGCATGTACACCATAGTTTGTTCACTTTAACCTTAATCACTTCAAGATGCTTATGATAGGGGCAATGAGAGCTGAAAGCTATAAATACCATAATTTTTGGAAGCTCTTTATGAAACTTGAATCTCTGCTTCCTTCTATGAAGGCCTTTCTTTCACCATTATATTGAGTCTCCACCTTCTACCTTTATGCACCTACTTTGAGAATATAGTGGCCATTCTTAGTTCTATGTGCATTGTCCCAAGACTAGTTGATTGATGCATAACTTGATATTGCTTGTTTTAAACTATTTGTATCTAGTCACTCTTATGAACTTTGAAGGTGTCCTATGCATTTATATTTGCTACTCTATGAGGGACAAGCTAAATACTACTATGTTATGTTTTCTTTATGTGAAACAAACAAACGTCTTGCAAAGCATTGTTATTCATGAATCTTTTATTTGTGCCTCTTCATGGTGCATCATAGTTTCTTTGTCTTATTGCTAGAACTTTGACTTTCATGTTATGATTGAAGTACTATGATCCCATCTTTGAATGTTTTAGAAATATTTTGATCAAGTTTACGATCGTGCATGTCACCTCAAAAAATTATTATTTCTTTTTATCACTTACCTACTCGAGGACGAGCAGGAGTTAAGCTTGGGGATGTTGATACATTGCAAATGTATCTATAATTTTTGATGTTCCATGCTTGGTTTTATCTACTTTCTTATGTTTTAACCACACTTTGGATTAGTTTTCATATGATTTCTTGGACTAACCTATTAAGAAGAGCCACAGTGCCAGCTGCCTATTTTCTGTTGTTTTTGGTTCCAGGAAGTCAGAAAATGAATATTCTCGGAATTGGATGGGACAAAAGCCAAAGTCATTATTTTACCAAGAGACATCTGGAGCCAGAATACAAGACGGAGAGGGGCTGGCACCCCCTCGGCCTCTCCTTCCGCCTATATATTGCCTCTGATACAGAAAGCCTAAGTACCCGATCAAAATTCCATGAAAGAGTCTGTAGCCGCCGTCATCTCCATCCCTAGACTGAGAGGGATCTGAAGCTCTTCCGGGCACCCTGCCGGAGAGGGGAATTCACCCTGGAGGCCTTCTTCATCATCATGCAAGCCTCCGGTGTGATGCGTGAGTAGTTCATCTCTGGACTACGGGTCCATGTAGTAGCTAGATGGCTGGTTCTCCTCCTTTGTGCTTTCATGTTTAGATCTTGTGAGCTCCGTTCATGATCAAGATCATCTATTTGTAATTCTGCGTGTTGTGTTTCCGAGGATCCGATGGATATTGCGATGCTATTTCAGATTGATTATTGATTCTATCATGTCTTTGTTATTTGTGATCTTGCATGCTTTCCGTTGTTAGTAGCTATCTTGGCCAAGTAGATGCTAGCAAATCCAAGAGTTAGTATTTATGCTCGATAGTAGGTTCATGCCTCTGGTAATCTGGGGAAGTGAAAGAAATCTCTAAGGTACTAGATGTGCTGTTGCTACTAGAGAGAAAACAACAATCCTTTGTTCATAGAACAATCGTATTGTTTACTTTACACGCAATTCGTAATGTAATAATCTGTTGCTTACAACTTAATACTGGAGGGGGTTCGGATGATAACGTGAAGGTGGATTATTATTCATAGATGCAATTGGATGGCGGTCTATGTATAATGTTGTAATGCCCAATCAAGTCTCAAAGGAGTCAAGATGAGTAGTATATGCTTGTATGCTTTCTCGATGTTTGTCAATTGCCTCGCTGTAATTTGTTCACCCAACATGTCATATATCTTAAGGAGAGCCACCTCTAGTGAACTATGGACCTCGGTCCTTTCTTTTGCATACAATCTACAATCAAACTGTTTACTGATTTGTGTTTACTTTCTACAAACTATTACTTCCTTCCATTCGATACGTTTAATCCTTTGTTTTCAGCAAAACCGGTGAGATTGACAACCTCATCGCAAGTTGGGGACAGAGTTCTGTGGTTGTGTTGTGCAGGTCTCTATGTTGCTGCTGGCACCGGTGATGCATACGCCAACGTTCAGCTAGCAACACCTTTGGGGTGTTTCCTTGCTCCTACTGGATTGATAACCTTGGTTTCGTACTGAGGGAAAACTTGCTGCTGTGCTCATCATACCTTCCTCTTGGGGTTCCCCAACGAGCTCGATATATTTTGGGCCATCAAGGAGCAGAAGGTGTTGATGAGTGGCTTGGAGCAGGAATTCTCTATAAATACTTAGCAAATGGATTTTTAGGGGTTTTTTGGTAATGCAAATAAATAAAGTGCAAGTAAATAAAAGACAATAATAATAAATGCAGCAAGTGGCCCAATCCTTTCTTTAGCAAATGACAAGCCGGTTGTATTACATAGGATGACCAAACATTCTCGAGGGCACATGGGGATATCATCAAGTGCTTTTGCTTCATATAGTTGATTAATCTTATTTAGTTTGACAAGTGTTGTGTGGGTGAACATGTGCTAATGTACCGACCTTCCTATGACTAATACATACTTGTGATTAAACCCCTTGCAAGAATCCGCAAGTACAAGAAAGTAATTAAGATAAAAACCTAACCACAACTTTAAACTCTAAGATCCTGACATCCCTTGTGCAAAGGTTTCCTAACGGGTGTTTAGGTTTCTGTCACTCCGGCAACCCCTACGATTAGTAGCCAAATACACAATGCATCCCCCTAGGCCCATAAAGGTGAAGTGTCATGTAGTCGACGTTCACATGACACCACTAGAAGAATAACACCACGACTTAAATAACAAACTATTGAATCTTTCTCAACACAATTCCACTACTAACAACATGACTTCTCCCATGTCCTCAAGAACTAAATGAACTACTCATAATACATCATATGGATCAAGATTAGAGATGATATAATGATAAGTAACAATCTTCGCGAATTTCACCTCCAAACAGCGCCTTTTCCATCAGAATCCTGACTGCAGCGGTCCATCCTCCAAAAGTCATCAACCATGCAAAAACAGATGAAATAACATAAGTATCATCTCTTAATATGAAATATATCAATGAATAACAGTAAAATATGATATAGAATAGTGATAAAAAAAGGAAGTATCAGTCCACACTTTGGAGTATTTCTATACATTTTCTTGGACTAACCTATTAACAAGATGCCACAGTGCCAGTTGCCTGTTTTCTGCTATTTTTGGTTCCAGAAAGTCAGAAAATGAATATTCTCAGAATTGGAGGGTCAAAAGCCAAATTCAATATTTCACTGAGGGGAGCACGGAGCCAGAAGACGAGACGGAGAGGGGCCAAGGGCCGGTCATACCACCTGGCCGAGCGGCCAGGCCTGGCCCGCGCCAGGGGGTGGTGTGGCCGCCTCGTGGACCCCCTCGGCCTCCCCTTTCGCCTATAAGAATCCTCCGATACAGAAACCCTAAGTACACGATCAAGATTCCACGAAAGAGTCTGTAGCCGCCGCCATCTCCATCCCTAGATTGGGAGGGATCTGAAGCTCTTCCCGGCACCCTGCCGGAGGGGAGACATCACCCTGGAGACCTTCTTCATCACCATGCCTGCCTCCGGTGTGATGCGTGAGTAGTTCATCCCTGGACTACGGGTCCATGTAGTAGCTAGATGGTTGGTTCTTATCCTTTGTGCTACCATGTTTAAATCTTGTGAGATCTGTTCATGATCAAGATCATCTATTTGTAATCATACATGTTGTGTTTGTGGGGATCCGATGGATATTGAGATGCTGTTTCAGATTGATTATTGATTCTATCATATCTTTGTTATTTGTGATCTTGCATGCTTTCCGTTGTTAGTAGCTATGTTGGCCGAGTAGATGCTAGCAACTGCAAGAGGGAGTATTTATGCTCGATAGTGGGTTCATGCCTCTAGTAATCTGGGGAAGTGATAGAAATCTCTAAGGTACTAGATGTGTTGTTGCTACTAGGGAGAAAACAATAATCCTATGTTCATAGAACAATCATATTGTTTACTTTACACACTTTGCTTAATGCAATTATCTATTGCTTGCAACTTAATACTGGAGGGGGTTCGGATGATAACCTGAAGGTGGATTATTAGTCATAGATGTAGTTGGATTACGGTCTATGTATAATGTTGCAATTCCCAATCAAATCTCACAGGAGTCAAGATGATTAGTATATGCATGTATGCTTTCTCGGTGTCTGTCAATTGCCTCGCTGTAATTTGTTCATCCAACATGTCATCTATATTAAGGAGAATCAACACTAGTGAACTATGGACCCTGGTCCTTTCTTTTACCATCAATCTACTATTTACTGTTTTCTGTTTACTTTCTGCAAGCAATTACTATATTCCACACAATACGTTTAATCCTTTGTTTTTAGCAAAACTGGTGAGATTGACAACCTCACTGTAAGTTGGGGGCAAAAGTTCTGTGGTTGTGTTGTGCAGGATTCCAAGTTGGAAACAACACCTTGGAAGTGTTTCCTTGCTCCTACTGGTTCGATAACCTTGGTTTCATAACTGAGGGAAAACTTGCTGTTGTGCTCATCATACCTTCCTCTTAGGGTTCCCCAACGAGATTGAATATATTTTGAGCCATCAATAGCCTCACACCAAAACTTGCTAGAACGCTTGAACATCTCTTGAAACTTTTTTGTAAGAATACTTACATCCTTGAATAGTATAACAATCTTGTTGCTATCAAGGAGAGATATAATGGCTTGCAGGAACAAGAAGAAGAATATATAGAAGGGGGAAAGGTATTAGAGGATCCTCCATATCCTCAGTCACTATGTTCTTTTGATTTTGATTTTGATGATGATCAAAACATGCAAAATGATATTATTATTGATAATAGTTTTGAAAGTGATGATGAATATGGCTTAGGCATGATGTTTGATAAAACTTTGATGACCCTCCGTGTGTAACAATAATACCCGTGGCATGGGCAGATAAAATTATTATTTCAAGTAACGACGATCTCTATGATAAAAACCCTATACTTGATGATTCTATTGATTTACATGCTTTTTATGATGATTCATATGATAGCTGGGTAGAAAGAATTCTTGGTAAAGATGAATCTAGTAGTGCTATTGCCTCCATAGAACATGAGCCATTGTATAATAGTACTCAAGATAATGATCATAATTGTGAAACAATGATCCCCGCGAATGGATTTACATGTTATATGATAACCATCATGAAGTTGAACGTGCCACATGAAGCACTCATATTTTACAGAAACAAGATGATAAAAGCCCAAGCTTGGGGATGTCTATGCACCACAAAGAAGGAGAGAAGAATAAAGAAGAAAAATATATGGTCCAACCTAAGCTTGGGGATGTAGGGGAACTTCTCATAGATGAGAAAGGAGATATAACCAAGATACCACATGATCTCCACATCACTTGAATCAAGTAAGTAAAGCCAAGCTATATGGCTATAAAGAAAGCGCTTTGTGGGAGGCAATCCGGTTTATTTTCTTTTGGATCTTTGTTTTGAACTCTTGCTGTAGCAAGAGAGTTTTCTATTATTTTAATTTTTGGAGTTTTTAATAAAATACCAAGTGGAACCCATTTTGGATTCTATAAAAGTTGTTAAACATATGGAGTAGCAAATTTCTGCATAACAGTTTTTAGTGCAAGAATTTTCTGTTTTTTTGTAAATTCGATTATGCTCATATTTACACAAAATTTACAACTTTTCAACCTATGTATGCAAAAAAATTGGCTAAAATTCCTGACATTTCTAAGTGGGCGAAATAAATTCGTTTTGCTGCTGCTAAAAATCTAGACGGATTCTGCCATGTTTTGTTTTAACCATTCCCAAGTTTCCTAAAATGATTGCTATGAGTCATATTATATGCTAGGGGTATGTAGAAACATTATATGCTTTCTGTAACATTTATAATTTTTTTTGTCTTTGATATATATGTAGTAACTATTATGCTTTTGTGCCACTAATGTCACCACTCAGAAAAAGAGATGGGAGAAAAGTTTTGTGTTGAAGTTTTTTGAACGGGAATAGAGGAACATCACACCAAGAGCAATCCAAGTATGGTAAAAACTATAATCTTGGGGATTACCAAGGCACCCCACTGGACTTATTAAACTCCCGGTTTGCAAACCTCTAAACTTTTTTTGAGCAACATAAAACTATCATAGAAACTTGGAGCGTCTGTTTTGTTTATTTTACTTTTGTTTTGCATTAAAAGGACCACCACCACTATTATTATAAATGTTTATGATAGAGGTACTGAAAAGAAACTTTGGCTTAATGAGATTAAAAATGAATAATAATTCCTTGAAATAAAAAAAAGGGGAGATAAAAGCAAAAAGTTGAAATTCATGGTGTGTTTAGTTCTTAAGCTCAAGTACTTTATATGAAGTATGATTTGTTTTGTGCATATTAATTTGTATCCTTTGCTTTTGTATATTTATGTTCAACATTAAGGAGCAAGGTGAGGAAATAAATGGTGGCATTATGAACTAGATGGCAAACTCTTTAGATCTCTTTTTGCTAAGCCTTCACAATAAAAGCTAAGACTTGTTCGAAACCTCATAAACTAGACTAGGCATATCCATATATTTGTGGCAAAAGCTAATTTCAAGTATATTATGTATGTTAGTCCTACAAACATTCTTAAAAACACCTTTTTCATGTATTTTAAAGCTCATAAGAATGTAAGGTTTGGGGTGATACCACTATGGATTTTTTTGTGCTTTACATATTATTAGTTGTTGTTGGCCAAAACATGGTGTCATGGCACAAGCTTTCAATGTTGAATGTTGATAATTAATCATGTTAAAGTTCTGCCTATGGATTGCATCGATGTGAAATAAAGTGTGCATACTGGAGTAGGCATGTTGATAGAAAATGCTCCTGGACCGCTAGCCAAATCCATGCACTGTGCGGCAACTCATGGTGGAAACTTACAGCATGATGATCCTTGTTGATATGATCCGTATGTCTATTTTTCTTGTTCTTATGGATTAGAGATACTACCCCCCTCCCACCTTGAACATGACCAAGGGACTATATTAACTCCTATGCTAAATAAGTAAATAAATACAAAAAGGGGCATATAGCTACATAGGGAGCAAGAGGTACTTCAGTGATGCGGTTTCTAAGACCAACACGTGCATACAATGACATGCCTAAGTTGAGTAGCATGAGGAGTGCAAGGTCAAAGGTATGGTGCATGAAACAATCAACTTGTAAGATGTTTAGCACATAAACCATATGAAGCTTTGAAATAAAAGATACTTGGAACCCTGATGTCTACGCACTTCTATTCTTGTAGACAGTTGTTGGGCCTCCAAGTGCAGAGGTTTGTAGAACAGCAGCAAGTTTTCCCTTAGGTGGATCACCCAAGGTTTATCGAACTCAGGGAGGAAGTGGCCAAAGGTATCCCCTCTCAAGCAACCCTGCAATCAAGATACAAGAAGTCTCTTGTGTCCCCAACACACCCAATACACTTGTCAGGTGTATAGGTGCACCAGTTCGGCGAAGAGATAGTGAAGCACAAGTGGGATGGATAATTATAAGTGGTAACGGTGATAGAGAATCGATTGATGGCGTGGAAGAGACTAAAGGCAAACTGAAATAAAGAAGGAATCAAGCAAACATGTAACAGATCTAATTGCAAACGGTGTTTCAATGCTAAGAAACAAGGCCTAGGGATCATACTTTCACTAGTGAACACTCTCAGATAAATATATTCTCTTTATGATACTACTCTTAACTACTCTCCGGTTGAACACTCTAATCAACGGTAGGGCTATAACAGCACTCCTCAAAGTAAGCCTTTCCCATCTAGAAAACCCCACACTGTCACCTTGAGCACTAGATGAGTCCAACAAACACCACAATTTCATAAAGACATGCAACTCCAAATATAACTCATAACAAGTATTTGTAATCTCTAGCCTAAGTGCCACCATGGTGTGCACGCTGTCACTTTCACACACATGGGGAGAGCAGAGATCTATTAAAGCACTTGAGTAGCAAGGTATATCTATAGATTACAAGCTCATGATCTCAATAAGATCATGCATAGAGAGAGAGATGAACACATAGCTACCGGTAGAACCCTTAGCCTCGAGAGAGAACTACTCCCTCCTCATCATGGGAATCAGCAACGGTGATGGAGATGGTGGTGGAGATCGATGGAGATGGCTCCGGGGACACTTCCTCGTCCCGGCAGGGTGCCAGAACAGAGCCTTTTTGTCCCCCGAATCTCCCCTTCGGTGGTGGCAGCGCTGCAGAACTTTTCGTGGATTTCTGATTGACTATCTAGGGTTTTGGTATCGGGAGGCTCTTATAGGCGAAGGAGGCAAGGTCGGTGGCCGACCAGGGGGCCCACACCATGCCCTGGCGTGGCTTGGGCTGGCCCGTGCCAAGGGGGGCTGTGGCCCCTCTCCGACTCTCCTTCTGGCTCCGTGAGTCTTCCGGGAAAATAGTAACTTTGGCTTTTGTCCCGTCCATTTCCGAGAATATTCATTTTTTGACGTTCCTAGAACCAAAAACAGCAGAAAACAGGCAACTGGCACTGTGGCTCTTGTTAATAGGTTAGTCCAAGAAATCATATGAAAAGTACTCCAAAGTGTGGACAAAACACAAGAAAGTAGATAAAACCAAGCATGGAACATCAAAAATTATAGATACATTTGCGATGTATCAACATCCTCAAGCTTAACTCCTGCTCGTCCTCGAGTAGGTAAGTGATAAAAAGAAAGAATAATTTTTGAGGTGACATGCACCATCATAAACTTGATCAAAGTATTTGTAAAACATTCAAAGCTGGGATCATTGTACTTCAATCATAACATAAAAGGCAAAGTTCTAGCAATAAACAAAGAAACTATGATGCAACATGAAAAGGCACAAACAAAATATTCATGAATAACAATGCTTTGCAAGACGTTTGTTTGTTTCACATAAAGAAAACATGGCATAATAGTATTCAGCTTGTCCCTCAATAGAGTAGCAAATATAAATGCATAGGAAACCTTCAAAGTTCATAAGAGTGACTAGATACAATAGTTTAAAACAAGCAATATCAAAGTATGCATCAATCAACTAGTCTTGGGACAATGCACATAGAACTAAGAATGGCCACTATGCTCTCAAAGTATATGCATAAAGGTAGAAGGTGGAGACTCAATATAATGGTGGAAGAAAGGCCTTTGTAAAAGGAAGTAGGGATTCAAGTCACATAAAGAGCTTCCAAAAATTATGGTACTTATAGCTTTCAGCTCTCATTGCCCCTATCATAAGCATCTTGAAGTGATTAAGGTTAAAGTGAACAAACTATGGTGTACATGCTTGACGAAGTATAAGTTAGGAATCTCATGTCCCTTGTATATGAGGGTTGCTCCTCATGCTACTCAAGTTTAGTCACCGGTAAGTTCTTATCATTGTAAATACATGTGTATCATAGAGAACCGCCAACGGAGTACCCCTTGCCCGATGATACGGAAGAATCCCCATATCAAAATGACAAGGCAAGCAGACAACGAGCATCTCAGTAATCTTCTTATTTACCATGGGAATATGGTGATTTTTTCTCTCTTTCCTCTTTTCATAATCTTTTTTTATTTTCTTTTTCTCTTTTTTTCAATATAGCACTCTTTTTTTTATAAGAAGAATGCTTCATAGACAACTCATTATGGTTACGCTGCAGGTTTCCACCATGTCAGCATGGATTAGACCAGCGGCCCAGACGTTTCTCTAACACATATACATAACTCCATGGACTTACAAGCTCCCCTTTCATTTCACACCGACGACATCCATATACAAAAGAGCATGATATCAACTAGGTACAAGTACCAAGTGCAATGTTGAAAGCGTTCCCCATGAAAGCATGGTTCTGCTAATTCCCAACAAATAAGTGCAAGCATATACAACATAAACGACACAATGGTTCAAGTTTATTAAGGGCAAGAAAAGTAAAGTGTGCCATCAAGTTCGTGAGAGCTTTAATCACTAGTTTTCTCATAACATGTTTAATTTGGAAGATAAACAAAAGCATGAATATACTTGGAATAGCGTAAGCTAATAGGTAGGTATGGTGGACTCTTTGGAATAACTTGGTTTAGGGAGTTGGATGCATGAGTGGAACTCATACTTGGTTGTGGAGGCTAGCAAAAGACTGGGAGTGACAAACTAAGAGAGCAATAATGGCCATAATCATGCAGAGTGACAAAACATCATTGATGAAAGCATAAAGTGATACTACAAGTTGAAAACTAAAGGATCATAAAGGCTATGGTGACTTGAGATAGGCATAACATGGTGTGAGCATGCGCCAAGTCAACCCAAATAAAGCATCAAAGGAGAATACCACAATACTATGCTTTAATATGCTAAAACAACGCATGATTCATCCAAGGCACATTAAGCAATCTCAATTGTTTATAACAAGTCATGCTACAGCAAAGAATACTAAGCATAAAGCCAAAACAATATCAAGTATGGCATGACAAAGCATAGGCCACAGTCAAAAACAAGCTCTTTTTACCACATAAGTATGAACTTTCCTACTCTTTTCCAAACCAAACCAAACTATTTGCAAACCAATGTATGAAAGAGGCGGTACAACCAATTTATTCAGCAAACTAATAAAACAAGAGCAAATGAAAAACCAAAACGAAAATGAAAAAGAAGACGCTCCAAGAACAACACAACTGTGCATGAAACAATAAAAATGAAGTGTTTGGAAGAAACCTGTGATTTTTATTGATGAAGAAGGGGATGCCTTGGGCATCCCCAAGCTTTGACGCTTGTACTTCTTGGATATTTCTTGGGGTGACATGTGTGGCATCCCCAAGCTTGAGCTTTATTCCATCCTTCATCTTATTACGCATTCCTTCCATACACCTGAATTTTTTTCCTTCATACAAAACTTCACACAATCTCACTAGCAACATTAGTGCACTTAAGATAAATAAGTCTCAAGGTTCAGTTATAACACCAATTAAACTTCCATTAGAACACTAGATACTGTAGCACTTCCCTCAAAAAGCTCAATTCCCCAAAAGAACTCAAGAAGGAACCATCAAGAAGCAAATGCAGAAAATGGCAGAACTTTGTCAAAACAGACCAACAGGTAAATACGAAATTTTTTGAAGACCTTCTGTTGCTCAAATCAAAAAGTGTTGAACTAACGAAAGTTAGATAACAACCTGGGGCAGAAGCACAAACAATTTCAGCTCAATCCGACATACAGATCTCTCTCAGGAATTTTTACGGTGAAGCACAAAAATCTGTTTCGGGACAGCAACTTTCCCAATCATTACTTCACTCTCATTAGAGGTTACTCTTGGCACAAAAAGCAAATAAAAAGGATAAGGAGAGGTTATTACTGAAGTAATAACTTCCAGGACTCATCTAAAACTCTTGGGTTATCTCCCAACAAGTACTTTTGTTTAACGCCTTTAAGTTAGGCATGATAGTTTGAGAAGATGCTCACATAAAAAAAATGAATTGAAGTAAAAGAGAGCATCAAGAAGCAAATCCAAAACAC
The DNA here is from genome assembly GCA_023614405.1 of Avena insularis. Lineage (NCBI taxonomy): Eukaryota > Viridiplantae > Streptophyta > Magnoliopsida > Poales > Poaceae > Avena > Avena insularis. The sequence goes on from CM042689.1 coordinate 372,590,862, forward strand.
ATTTAAGTCTAACCCTCTTCCGATGCTTAGGAATCTTGTAAAGAAACAAGTCATGAAAGCACAAAGCAACAAGCATAGGAAAGCAAAACAAGTGCAACTTCAAAATTTTCAACATAAAGTGGGGAAACTTAATATTATTGAGATGCATAGAACCATGTTTCCCTCTCTCATAATAACTTTCAGTAGAAACATGAATAAAATTAACAATATAACTATCACATAAACATTCTTATCATAAGCCACATGCATATAATAATTATTACTCTCCACATAAGAATAGTCATTCTTATTAATTGTGGTGGGAGCAAATTCAACATGATCAATTAAAGCACTTGAGTAGCAAGGTAGATCTATAGATTACAAGCTCATGATCACAATATGATCATGCATAGAGAGAGAGATGAACACATAGCTACCGGTAGAACCCTTAGCCTCGAGAGAGAACTACTCCCTCCTCATCATGGGAATCAGCAACGGCGTTGGAGATGGCGGTGGAGATCGATGGAGATGGCTCCGGGGGCACTTCCCCGTCCCGACAGGGTGCCTAAATAGAGACTTTCTGTCCCCCGAATCTCCCCTTCGGTGGTGGCGGCGCTACAGAACTTTTCATGGATTTCTGATTGACGATTTAGGGTTTTGGTATCGGGAGGCTCTTATAGGCGAAGGAGGCAAGGTCGGTGCCCGGCCAGGGAGCCCACACCATGCCCTGGCGCGGCCTGGGCTAGCCCACGCCAAGGGGGGTGTGGCCACCCTGTGGCCCCTCTCCGACTCTCCTTCTGGCTCCGTGAGTCTTCCAGGAAAATAGTAACTTTGGCTTTTGTCCCGTTCAATTCCGAGAATATTCATTTTCTGACTTCCTGGAACCAAAAACAGCAGAAATCAGGCAACTGACACTGCGGCTCTTGTTAATAGGTTAGTCCAAGAAATCATATGAAAAGTACTCCAAAGTGTGGACAAAACATAAGAAAGTAGATAAAACCAAGCATGGAACATCAAAAATTATAGATACATTTGCAATGTATCAACTACGACAAGATTTGATCTTTCATAGCGACATTTATTCTAAACGGATTAATGTAGCAACCACTACATACAATTTGGTATATGGTAGTTGAATAAACAAAACAAAGTTCTTCTAATAGAATGGTTACCTAGGATATGTACATGACATGGTTCGAAGGGTTTTTTTAATTCAAAGGATGCTAAAAGGGCATGCAAACTTCAATGGTTGAAATAGTCATAGCGGAGATGGAATCTTCACCATGATGAAACTGTTAAAAGAGTTTAATTTCATCGAAGACAATGAAGATGCTTGCATTTGCAAAAATTAAGTGGGAGCGTTGAGACATATTTCCAATATATTATGTAGAGGACATGTTGGAAATGATGTATCTTTTTATTGACATGGGTTAAGAATTTCATTAAAATTGGATTTCGATGAAAGACTTGGGCAAAACCAGAATATTAGGCATCAATGTCTATATGGATAGATTGAGGCGCTAATGTGGTTGTGCTAGATGTACATATATGAGATATTAAAAGAGTTCAATATGGAAACGACAAAAAAGGTTCTTGCCATATGGAAAGGATTGAATCAAGATTCAAGTGTAACGACACTTGGAAAGTGAAATGAGATTCAAGTGTTTTGACACTTGGTGAGTGAAATCACATGAATGTTTTGATCAATCATGTATACTGTGATATGTACATATCCATATATGTCCTATGCTCTAAATGTTATGTGCATATACCGAAATGATTCATAAGATGATCATTGGACTATAGTAAAGATATCCTTATGAGCTTTGGAAGAACTAAGAATACATTATGTATAGGTTACAAATAGTTCATTGTAAAGTGTTACAATGATACTAGTTTGTCACAAGATAAAATTAAATTTCTCTCAATTTAAACTATGGGTGGCACAAATATAATGGAAAGGAGGTTCCATGATGGATTTGGATGAGTTCCAAAGTTAAGACATTGGATGGATACTATAACAAAAGGCTAAATATATGAATGTTATAGTAGCAGCAAAGGAGAGAATTTATGTTAAGTAGATTGTTATCAAAATAGGTGTGGTTCACAGTGGGCTAGTACTATAAAGATATATTGTACGACAATTATATTAACTTGTTTTAACCCAAAGGAACTAAAGGTCTCACCAAAGGACTAAATTTATACAATGCCATCTCATTTGAGAATGAGTGATGCATGGAGACGCAAAGACATGCAAATACACATGGACCTAAAAGTGTCAGATTTGGAGATTATGTTAACCACTAGAAAACGCTTATATACAACACTAGAAAGCCATAGGTGTTGAAAGCGCAAGTTTTTCAAACTAGATTATTGACTCTAGTGCAAGTGGGAGACTGAAGGGAATATGTCTGAGAGGCAATAATAAAGTGGTTATTATATTATTCCTTGTTTATGGTAAATATCTATTTTGCATGCTATAATTGTATTAATTGGAAACGTTAATACATGTGTGTTTAATAAACAAATAAAAGGTTCCTAGTTATGCCTCTCATATAAACTAGCTCGTTGATTAATAAGATGATCAAGGTTTCCCGATCATGGACATTGGCTGTTGTTAATAACAAGGTCACAATATTGATGTAATAGTGTGATCAAAATTCATTCGAAGAATAGCAATACAATCAAATTCATTGTATTAAAATTGCTATGACGTCATACGAAGTAACTTTAGTCCTTACACCATGAGATCATGCCAAACACTAACACTGGAAGAGTAACTTCATAACATCAAACGTCAGACCGTAACAGGGTGGCAATAAAGGTGGGTTCAGATACTCCGAAAGTGTTATGTAGGAGCTCATGGATCAAGAGTGGGATCTGTCCATCCCGATGATGAAGAAGATATACTCTGGGCCGTCTCGGTGATATCACATTGATGTAGCTTGCAAGCAAGTGATAAGATCACTAGAATGTTATATCACGGGAACAAGAAAAGAGTACTTGTCAGTAACGAGATCAAACTAGGTATAGGGATACCGATGATCGAATCTCGGACATGTAATATATCACAAGACAAAGGGATTTAGTTACAAACGTTAAAGGTCCACACAATCACTGGACTCATCGTTGAATCTGTGGGAGTCAGTACGGATCTTCAGGTCCCGCTGCTGATTATTAATTGGATAGGGGTCTCGATCATGTCTGCATTATTCGCGAACCGTAGGGTGACACACTTAAGGGATACTAACACCATTTAGGACCAAATATGTCTCAAATAAATATTATGAAAGCGCTAGAATCATTTCGATGGAAACCGAAATTGTTTCGGATGAAATTGCAGAAATTGGTTCTGCATGTGATATTGAAATGTTGTAGGGGGGTTTATATGAATGTTTGTTAATTAAAGTAATTAACAAAATTCTGAATAAAATAAATAAAAGAGTTTTATTAAATGAGAGTTTGCGTTAAATTTGGTGGGAATTTAATGGAGGTGAGTGGAACTTTGAGTGGAGGCATATTTATGTGAGTGGGAGCTCCACCCACATTAATGAAGGAAGAGGTTGGGCACCTCCATAGCCGCCGGCCATGGGAGAGAGATGCCTCCTCTCCCTATAAAGGCATCCCTCTCCTCCTCTCAACACACACCTCCTCATGAAGAATCTCTCCTTTCTCTAGAATTATTCCCCATGGTCTCGGATTAGCGAGATACATGTTTCCGGTGGCTTTGTCTGAAAGGAATTACTGTTTCCGCTACATTGTTGGAGCAAGGACGCGAAGGGTGTCGGGGTACCAGACGTGTGTGCGATCACGGATGCACCGCTACTTTGCGGTACTGGACTTGCTGGTGCTGGACCTGCTGGACTTGCTGAACTTTATCACGATCTTGAGATCGGCAAGTGTACGACTACATTATCCACGAAATCAGATTTTGGTAACAATGATTGGTCTCTCTTCAAGGGTATGTTCTCTATGGATGTATATCCACCCGTTGGTTGTATCTAGGTAGATAGATCTTGGTCCTTAGTTGTTCACTTCATAGGATTTTTTTGTTTTCTATGCTATGAATCCAACATATCCATTCATTTTAGAAGGCTAAAGAATGCATAGTGGAAACCTGTCGAAGACTATTTTGGAAGAAAATTAAGTAGTTGGATAGGAAATTTGCTATCCTGCGGAGACCGTTTAGTCTTGATTAATTCAGTTCTTACAAGCCTGTCAATGTTTGACCTAAAGGGGCAAGGAAGAAACTTGATTTCTTTAGGTCACGCTTCTTTTGGCAGAGTGACGAGCATAAAAAGAAATATAGATTAACTAAGTGGGATATCATTTGTAGACCTAAAGATCAGGGAGGATTGGGAGTTAAAGTTTTGGAAATAAAAAATAGATGTTTACTTAGCAAGTGGATTTTTAAACTTCTTAATAAGAAAGGGGTATGGCAAGAGCTGCTACATAATAAATACCTCCATTCTAAAACTTTATCTCAGGTTTCAGCTAAACCAATTAATTTTCCTTTTTTGGAAAGGCCTAATGAATGTCAAAGATGAGTTCTTTAAAAGAGGCTCCTTTCAACTTGGTAACGAGGGTGAATACTAGATTTTGGGAATATACTTGGCTAGGGAATAAGACGTTAGCTGAGCAATACCCATATCTTTATAATATCACTCGCCGAAAAGGAGTTATTATAGCAAACGTCATGTCAAGCAATCCTCAAAACATAGGTTTTCGTTGAGTCTTGATTGGAAATAACTGGAATGTTTGGAATCATATGGTGCAACGATTCATGCAAGTTTAACTAACTGACCAAATTTACAGTTTCAAGTGGAACCTAACTTTTTCGGGGATATTTACGGTTAGGACAATGTACCTTGATATGCTTAATGGTCACACCAGGTTTCTATGAAAATATATATGGAAAATTAAGGTACCACTTAAAATTAGAATTTTTATGTGGTTCATATAGAAAAGTTATTCTCACAAAAGACAATCTTGCTAAGAGGAATTGACAAGGTTGTAAAAAATATTGTTTCTACGATCGAGACAAAACAATACAACATCTTTTCTTTGATTGTTCTTTTGCTAAAATTTTGTGGAGAATTGTTCAGTTTGCTTTCAATATTACTCCACCTTCAAATGTAACAAATCTATTTGGAAAATGGTTGAATGGGGTACAAAAGAAAGTCAAAGCTCATATCCGAGTGGGTGTGTGTGCTTTATTATGGGCCATCTGCCATGTGCGTAATAATTTTATCTTTAATAAATCAAGTTTTTCATCCTTTTTGCAGGTTATTCCTTTAACTACCCACTGAATCCATATGTGGTTATTTCTCCTGCCGGCGGAGCAGTGCCAGGCCATGGTTTCTGGTTGTACCCGCTTGGAGACTGTCGCACGGGCTTATACAACTAGTACGGCTGGTATTTTTATAGAAGATTAACATGTTGATGCAAAAGCACTGCATATTACTACTCCTCTTTAGATGGCTGATTTTTGTGTCGACTCTTTGTGACCCGTGAATCGTGATCCTTTGTAAACTCGTCAAATAAATTAATAAAAGGTCGTATGCATCAATATATGCAGAGGTCGGGTGCCTCCATTTCGAAAAAACCAAACGGTGTCAGAACACAAACATCAAAGATGACTCGGGGTTGGGAGTTCACACACATACCTCTCTCGCGACGGGGTATCACAGAGTAAGGTTGATGTCATGGTGTGTGGCCTGCAAGGATTGTTTGGTTGCATCTTGAGCTGAATGGGGAGCATGGCTGAGTCGATCTTGTAGAGGCGGCTGTCGAAGGAGTCAATGATGGAGACGACAACGTCTGTACCAACCTGGTTCTTCCCGGACGACTCCCCGGGCAACTTGGCCAACAGGAACCCACTTAACAGCAACACGAAGGTAAAGCCGACAACAAACAATCAACAGCGTCCACACCAAGCAACCTGCAAATGAAAGAACAATGCACATCTAGGCAGCACGGAAACAACAATGAGGAATCGGAAAAACAAAGAACAACACAGATCACAAACCAAATTAAAACCTAAATTAAAGCAGCAACCAAAGGAGACCAAACCGAATAACCCTTCCAGCCGGCAACCACGCAGGCAATCGGAAAGAGGGAGCCGGCAGAAGAACCAAAGACGCAGCCGCAATATTCATGCATGGGCAAGTCGAGTCGCCCTGTCCCTGCCATGGCAACACGCAGCGCAATGAAAACCTGAATCCCTAGGCCCACATGCAACGACGGAAGAGAGGGAGACTCGCATGCGCAAAAGAACGGCAAAACGCCCGCAAATGCCCTCAGATCGCTCAGAACTCACCACGCTTAAGCTATTAGGTAATTTGCCGGCTTGCCATGCCCCAATTGTAATTAATTTCATGTTGTTTTCATGTATGAGAAGACCATTTTACCCCATCGGCGGGGAAAAGCACCGCGAATTCCGCTGGGCCAACAAAACCACAGCGCACCACACCAGTGGAGGGTCGACACGCAAGGGCAGTGGAGTTCCTCAAGTAGGCATTATGCCGAAAATGGATCCTGCCTATTTACACGAAACGAACAATAGACATGGCATGGGGTGTCACACTGCACCGTCCCTGACCTTTCCTCTCCACTTCGGTAAAGCGGCCAAGGAGCCACCCTTGCATGGGGAATCGGTGAAACAGAAGGAAGGAACTTCATGCCATTGTTTCACACTTGAGATGAGAGGCAGCGCGAGGAGCAACACATAGCAAGGTTTTGCTTTTGGTAGAAGATCAAGACGGCAAACCGGAGTACCTACGCTCAAGCAATCAAACTACTTTTTCTATCTTGAGCTTTTTTATATACCGTCGCTTTGCTAGGCAACAGTACAACTCGACGGCAAATTTGAGAAATCTATCACTATTGCAAAACTTCAGTACAAAATAAACCCTTTTCAAAATTTTAGCCAGAACTAACCCTCTTTGGTACTGCCAAACACTATGACGGTACCGTTACGCATGATATCGCCGGTACCACTTTGGATGTACCACACCTAATCCTATCGCCTAAGAGATACCACATGGAAGGCTACCGCCGGACCCTCTGGAGGTACCACGCCTAACGGTATCGCCAGAACGTTTGGAGGTACCGAAATGGGTTAGATCTAGCTAAAAAATTGAAAATGGTTCATTTGAGGCTAAATTTTTATAAAAGGGTTAGATTTGTCAAAATCGCCCAACTCGACACCCTGAAGAAGAGAACACATATTGTGAGCGTCGTGGATTGACGTAGCTGGCTTTATCTTCAGGCGAGATGCACGGTGGACAAATGTCGAGAGGAAGCAACTAATCTAATACTAGAACATAGGGATCTACGATTGAAGGTGAGGAAGGGGAGGAGGAGAGGCAATGCGGCATGCACCAGTCAATATTCATCTTCGTTGTGTTGTAGAATATTTAACATCGAAGGTAGCCCGTCTAAAGCTCAGTTTTGAAGCTCCAAACTCCACCACTGAATCGACATCTCGGGATAGCAACTCTACTCTTTCATAGATTAAACGGTATATTGGTTTGGATGGTTATAAAGATATATCTAAAGAAATAGCGGCGTAAACAATTGTGAGGGTTGAAGTAATATCTCTCTCCCTATATTTTGTTTGACAAAGAGCATAAAATAATATCGTAAAGATACTAATTACACACAACCTCTGCAATAACGCATTGTCCTAGCGGCATTGCGGATACACATAGTCCAGAAAAAAAAAGAATTACAAAAAGAAAAGTCTTGTTATAGAGATTTATTTTTTGTAACGATAGTACACCACCAAGGTAGCACCAGAAGTCCAACATCTCCAAAAACGATGTCTCCAAGAAAGGAAGGATGCACAAACATCGTCGTCGCCCGATCATACATCTTAGGTTTTCACCATGAAAAAAGTTCTTGCCCCCTAAAAAATTCCTTTAATAAGATCGTTGCTAGGGACAACCAACTAAGGTCAGACCTTAGATTTTTACCCTGAAAGTTAAGACTTTGGACTTCTCCTATGTTGCCGCCCCTATTCACAGTGTTGCTGTTCCAAGCCAAAAATCTCCAAGCCAATTTATCATCGCAACAAAGAGTCGAATCACCATTGCTAGTCCCCGGATATTGGCTTCCATGACCTTCTCCGCCAGCTATCTTCACCATGGAACAAGAAAGCATGCCCATGATGGTAACAACCAACAGAGATTCGCAACATTCCGTCTGAAACCAAATGGTCAGATGAAAAACACGGGTGCACACGACCGAATTCCATCTGATCTAGTAATCTCCAGGCAATAGGCGCCCATGGGAGTTCATAGGTGTAGCCTTTCGGAACATGACACTCCCACCAGATCGATGGGAAGTGACATCAGATCTTCATCTTGGCACGAGAAGAATCCTAGGACCACCTCCATTATTCGAGCACACAAACATGCCCTCACACCGCCGGATGGAGCAGAAAAGAAGGAGGAAGCCGCACACGAAGTTCATCCATGGCAGTTGGCAAGCGCAAGATCTGATCCTAGGGCCAAGATCCATGGCACTGCTGCGCCGCCGATGGAAGCGTCGTGTCATCCGCCGCCAAATCGCTGCCCTGGCTTCCAAGCCCCAACTAGATCAGGCTGCGCCACCAAGGATTGCCGCTGTCGCCCCACCATCGCAAGTGGAGCCGCCGCCACGAGGCCCTTTCCTCTCCTCCGTCCTTTGCCGAGAGGTGGGAGGCGTCGTCGGCCAGGGGACACTGAGGGGAGGACGGGCAACGAATCAACGATATTGTGGGTTGGCTCCGGAGCCACTTGGGCAAGAGAGACCCTTGAGGGGTTTCTTTTGTCAACGCGTCACCAGTGGTGAAATCAAAGTGCAATATTCGATCCAATAAATAAAAGAACAAAAAAGATAACCCATCTAGTGGATGGAATGCATCATGTTCCCACATATGGTAATATATAGCCCTATATTCATAAATTGCAATCTAAGCCCAAATTTACCAGGACCCAAAAATTGGATTAATTTACATGTAGTTATTTTTCGCAAAATAAATAAATCACATGGTGTTATAATTAACCCTTCTCCAACTTCATTTTCAGTTTTCGCTGTTTTTCATGTGTGAACCCGTCCGAAAAGACTGTCCTGTCCTTAGCAATGAGCACGAAACTCCCGGTTATTAGCTGCAACTTCGCATCCAATCTTCGAGCCTAGTGAACAGGGCAGGGTCGAGCGAGCCCACATCGTATCTCCCCATAAAATTAAACTCCCCTCGTTCGTTGGTGCTCACTCTCAGCGCTCAAGGTCGGCGAGGAAGGCACCGCGTCTGCGAGGTACGCTCCGCCCCATCCCACCCCTTTCGTCTCTCTGACATATTAATCGCAATTGTTATTACTAGAGTAGTAAATACTGTGAGCTGAGGAGAGGAAAAAAGAAAGGGATAACTTGCAAATCTTTCATGAACACTTCTGTGCACAGCTTGGGGTTTCGTACTGCAAGTTCTTGGCTTTGTTTATATACGAAGGGTTCTACCGATCAAGAGTCCAGTGAAGTGTTTATTTTCCTTCTCTTTTCAGTCTGATTTGTTTCGGGAGCTCTTGATCTTCCTTTTTTTCTTTTTTTGGGCGGTAATTTTTGGGTGAGATCTGCACAACCTTCGAAGGTTATCTTTTCTTGTTGTTCCTAATGTGCACAAATCTAGTGGGATGCTGTGAGCTGGGGAGATGAAGAAAAGGAAAGGGACGGATTTGACTGTTTCGTTAGCTGTGGTCGATTTTGGGGTTTTTTTTGGGACAACCGGCAGGAGCTCTGCCTTTTTTGGGGGTGTTGTAATGCAAGTTCTTGGCTATGTTTATAACAGGATCTTGTAGCGAGCAAAGACTTCAGAGAAGTAGTTTCTCTTTTGTTTCCAACCTTATTTCTTTGGGAAGTTCTTGATCTTCCATTTCTTTTTGCCAGTAATTTTGTTTTTGATTTTTTTACGATAATTATTTGGTTGAGATCTGCACTGCCTTTGAAGATCATTATCTTTTGGCTTTTGCCATATATTTTTGGAAGCTTTACCTGCCATCTTACGATAATTATTTGGTTGAGACTAGCAGGACACTGCTGCAAGTTCTTGGCTTTCTTTATACTCCTATGAGGTTTTTCTTATCGGTTGAGAGTGGGGTGCTATTTTTCTCTTTCAATCTGGTATTTTTTCATGGGGCTCTTGTTTCTTCATTTCCATTTTGTCGGTTGAGATCCGCACTGACTGAAGATAACATGTACTTTTGTTTCTAATGTGCACAGATCTAAGTTTTAAAAATTGTGCACAAATTTAATGGGGTACTGTGAGCTGGGAGAAGAAAAGGAAAGTGACGAACTTGCTATCTTTTTTTTTTGGAAGGCTTGCCTATCTTTCATGAGTTGTGGTCTGTTTGAGGTGCAAGTTCTTGGCTTTCTTTACATGAGGTTTTTTTTTACCGATCAAGATAGAGGTGCTCTTTTTCTCTTTCAATCTCATTTGTGGAGCCCTTATTTTTCCTTTTTGGTTTCTCTGGTTAAGATCCACACTGACTGAAGATTATCATGTTCTTTTGTTCTACTGTGCACAACTCTCTCTGCAGTACATGTTCTTAACATGAGTATATATTACTGATTCTGGATTGTGACTGATTTCCATTGCAGAGCATTCCAGGGGAGAGCAGGTCCAAGAGCTATGGGCAACTCGTGTGTTACCGGTTCCGGTAAGAGATTCTTTTGTGGTTCTTTGTTGACCACTCGTGATAACAACTCGTTTGATCTGCCAAATATGTGATCATTTGATACTATTATACTGATTCAAGCATTGCTGTTTTTAGTGGCTGTAAGGATTTATTTTGAGCACCTTTTTGCTTCTTACTTGAGTTCATCTAGATCGTTTCACTTCATAAACAAGATTCATACCGTTCCTGTATGAACAAAAAATCAGATAACAATTGAATCATTTACTGCAAGACAATCCAAACGTATAATACCCTGCAAAAGAACATGTTCTGTCGTTTGTATAACGTCCTGTTTGGCCAAATTAGCTATCATACAGATGCTAGGAAATTCACACTAGCATATAATACACTTTTCATCAGTTTGCCTCAGTCCCGAAGTTTTCTGAAAAAAAGCTTTGCCTCTGTCCAAAGACCCATTTGCTGAGTAAGTAGGCAAAACTAGCTGTACAAATCTATAGAGAGAGAGAGCGCGTACATGGACATTACATTATTGTTTACAAAGAGAGAAAAGCAACAAATACTTCACTAATTTAATGGAATAATTGTGGGGGGCTCTTCGTCTTGCATTCTGTAGTTCTAATTTTAGCTCCTACTCCCTCCGTTTTAAAATATAAGATGTTTTAGCTTTGTGAATCTAATGAATCTAGACCCTTTTTAGTGTGTAGGTTCGGAGATTCACAAAGCTAAAACATCTTATATTTTGAAACGGAGGGAGTACATACTGTGATCTTCTGATGCTCTTACTTATATAAGAGCTGTTGCATTGTTCTTCCAGACCGGCCAAACCAGGGGAGAGCTATGGGCAACTCGTGTGTTACCGGTTCCGGTAAGAGATTCTTTTGTGGTTCTTTGTTGATAACTTGTGATAACAATTCGTTTGATCTGCCAAATATGTGATCCTTTGACACTATTGTACTGATGCAAGCATATTATACACTTTCTTTCACCAGTTTGCCTCAGTCCCCAAAAGGTTTGTCTCTGTCCAAAGTCCCATTTGCTGAGCAATTAGGCAAAACTGGCTGTCATTCGACAAATCTGTACAAAGGACATTACATTATTGTTTACAGGGAGAAAAGGCAACAAATACTTCACTAATTTAACGGAATAATCCTGGGGTACCTCTTCGTCTTGCATTCAGTATTTCTAATTTGAGCTCCTACATACTGATGCTGTAACTGATACAAGAGTTGCTGCATTGTTGTTCCAGACCAGCCAAGCCAGGGACAGAGCCAGCTAACCAATGGGGAAAGGACAACTTTCAAGTGGACGATCGATGGCTTCTCCTCCCTTCTTGAAAAGAGTAATGGATGGACCTACTCCAGTGCATTTCAGATCAGGGGGGTTAACTGGTACAACTACCATGCTATTATCTCATTTAAGCTATTCGAACGTAGAGCATGCCATGGACAATTTTTTCTCACTTGTTCCTTGTATTTTCCTTTCACTTGACTCGTTTCGCAGGTACTTAAAACTGAACCCGAGGGGCACAAAGAGCGGCAGAAAAGAAGAATATGTTTCTCTTAACCTTGAGCTGGCCCAATCAGGTGTCAAATCCAGCACGGTCGTGGAGGCATCTTTCAAGTTGTTAATATATGACCAATTATACGGAAAGGACCATGTACAACAACAAGGTAGCTTAGCAAACTATTCCTTAAATATAACGCAGGTTATTTGACCTTCACCTTCATAGTGTAATTTACACCCTGTTTCACAAGACAAAAACATCAGCTCTCCTAAAAAAAGGTTCTTTGCAGTGAGCCACAATTTTCAAGCTACAAGCACATGGACCGCATGGATGATCCCTCTCACGAAGCTGATGGATGAGACCTCCGGATTCCTTATTAACAATTGTTGTACTTTTGGTGTGGAATTTATAAGAGTTGTGGGTGTCAAAGGTAATGATGTGTCGGAGACGCTGTTTGTTCAGAGGATCAACAAAATCTGCAATGACCCCCAAGTCTACAACTGGAACATTGATGATTTCTTTGTGTTGAAGAACCGGAGCACCTCTCCGGAGTTTGAGCTGTGTGGAAACAAATGGTAACATGACTGATAATGTTGATTCTCCGTTACATGATTTATAATAAATTTTCAGAATTCAGTTTGAACATAAAGGCTGTAAAAATTCTCTTCGTTAGAAACAAAAAAAAAGACACTTGGAGTTTGACATCTTCTTATCATTGACTAAACTATCGATGCTCTCCAATTTTCAGGTTCATCATTATCTATCCATATGGACGCGATAAGAATGGGAACTACCTCTCCTTGTACCTGACCATGAAGGCGCCGAATACATTCCATGAGAACGCCGCAAACCTGGTAGAATTTAGCATAAGCATTAAGGGCCAGGAAATTGGCAAGCACAAAAAAATGACAGGTTCGCTCTTAACCAGAATTTTCGCAAAATAGACCTGAGATTTTTTTTTCGAACCATGCAAGAGCCTTGCATGTGTTATATAGGAAGAGGGAAAGCCATAGAAATGGACAAAAATCTTAAATAATTATACAGAAGGGGCAGCATGACCCAAAGAGAAAAAAGACTAGAACAACAAGAGCAAACATCAGAAGGAAGCCATCGTTCTAAAAAGAAAAAAGCGGTTGCGAAATTAAGACCCTGGGAGGTTCAAACTTCAAACGAGCCTTACTAGCCAGCGACCATAGTTTCGCTTCCACCTTGATCTGTTCTATGAGAATATTGACCTGACCTGGGATGCTAAATAAATTTATGCCATCGTTTTTTTTTTTGAAAATTTATGCCATCACATTCCTGGTTGACACGTTTCCTTTTGGGGTGGAAATGTAGGCCGGTTCCAGTTCTCGAAGAATGGTGGCTGCTGGGGATGGAACAAGTTCGTATCGCTGGAAGATTTCAAGGACCCGTCAAATGGTTATCTCGTGAAGACAAAGTGCTGCATCGAAGCTCAAGTTGCAGTCATTGGTTCCTCCAAGACGGAGTAGCTACATTACTCATCCTCCATATATGCTCATGTGTGTGTGTGTGTCGTCTCTGTGCTTAGCTTGAACTGCGATTATGCCCCCGTATTTTATCTGTTTGCTTCTTCGATTGTGCTGGACGTATAAGAAGTCTAAAACTAATGACATTGACATGCATGATGATGTGCGTTAATGTGGAAGAAGCTTTAGACATAAATAAATGCTTAACGGGAGAGACTCACATAAAAATGACAAGATAGCAAGTGCATTGTTGTGGATATACGTAATTTTTAGAGGCATACTTGGTTAAGAAAGAAAAGTTTACATGGGTAGTTATAATAGCTACAAGATGAAACTTAATGTGTTCTTTCTAGCATATTTATTTTATTTCCAGGAAGAAATTTTTTGTCAGATAAAATACAACTACTAATACTATGAGATATACTTTAAAAGTTGGGCAAGCGAGTTTCCGATCCCTAGAGAGGAAGGTGATTAGAGGGGAGGAGCGTACAAGAAACACCGACAATTTATTAGCCAGGATAGTTACCGAGCAAAAGAGTGTAGGCATATGTTGAACTTTACCCCCACATGGCTGATACAATTTTGTGTCATGGTGTAGTACATATGAAAAGGAGAAACCGGTGCAGATATGGGGTATGCTAGCTGTTTTTTTTCAAAATAGGGATGAAACCCCGGCCTCTGCATCAGTCGATGCACACAGTTATTAGAAGTTTATTATCATCCAAAGTTATTATATTATCAAAGATCGCTCAAAGTTGAAACATGAATCAGCCAGCAAAATATAAAAAGCATATGAAAACTAAATATCATGTAGTCTACTAATATGATGTCAGCCAGTCTAGCTAAAGATATCCCGAGTGACCATGAACATACGGTTGCATCCAGTAGTCATAGTATCCCACTGATCCTATGGTAGCAGGAGTGACAATATTTGCACCCAATGCGTCACTATATGAATTACCTGTAAAAAGTTGAAAGTTCTTTCTTGTTACACACTATATTATTCCTGCATCTCCATATTAACCAACATAAGTCAGAAACAGTAATGTGAATTCTAGCCTTAAAGTTAGTATCAACTCCATTCAATCAATTTTCAAACATATTCGTTATATTAGCTGTTGGAGGAATATCATAAGTGAAATTAACAATGCGCCACAAAAGATGAATAAAAGGGCAAGAGATAAATAAATGTTCTATGGTCTGTGCAACCCACATAAACAACACTTAGTGCATACCCAATTCTTTTTTTGCCAAATTATCTTTTGTGAGTAGAACTTTATTATTAAGGATCCACGTAAAAATCTTGATCTTAAGTGGAATTTTCAATTTCCATAAATATATGTGAAGGAATACTGTGTGATCATTCATAAGATCTTCATACATGGATTTCACCGAGAAAACTCCCGAGGTTGTTAATTTCCACATAAATCTATCTAGTTCGTTAGACAATTGTACCATCATGAGCCTTTGGCATAGGTGTATCCAAGATGTCCACTTATCACCAATTAGAACCCTTCCAAACCCAATATTCAGCGGGACTTGGGCTAAATCATTTGCAATAATCATATTTTTCCATTTCACAATATTATACAAAGATGTATATTGATGTGCTAAAGGTGTGTCTACCATCCAATCATCCTCCTAAAACATGATGGAATCGCCATCTCCAACTTTGAAATGGCCTTTGCTAAGGAACAGATCCTTTACCCGTCTAAGTCCTTTTCAAAATGGAGAATGTGTTAGTTTTTCTTGGATTTCAGATAGTGTCTTTTGACTGAGATACTATTTATGTAGAAACTCCTGCCACACCTCTTCTTGATTAAATTGTTTAAAAATATATGTGCTTAGTAGACATTTATTTTTTAGTTCAAGTACTTCAATACCAAGACCACCTTGATGTTTTGGCCTACATATTATAATCCACTTTGTGAGCCGATATTTACGTTTATTCTCATCACTTTGCCAAAAGAAACGTGACCTATAAAATCCAATCTTTTCCTAACCCACTTTGAGATTTCTACAAAACATAGCATAAACATAGATACGCTTATTAGGATTGAATTGATAAAGATCAAGCGATCTTCGCATGATAACAACTTCCATTTCCAGCATCTCAACTTCCCTTCAGAGCAAGTTTCCACCGGATACCACTTAGAACTTTTAAGTTTTCTATAATGTATAGGTATTCCTAAATACCTAAACGGCAAGGGACCAAACTCACATCCAAAGATTTAATTGTATTTTTTTCCTCTTCAGTTGCCTCACAAAAAAAAACAATTATGTGGAAATTTCAATTTTGTGAAAAATACTTTCGGGTATGGTAGCCGATGAGTGATGAATTTTGGCTAGTGGACATGCACCGCACACAAATTGAGGACAAGGCTCTTTTACACAAGATATGTATCCCGACTAAGGAGTTTCTTGAAAATGAACCAAAAGTGATGGTCCAGGAGACTATCGCACTTTGCTTGAGAGGGCTTGGAGATGAAAAGGCTTGCTTCTTGAATGTAGAAACTAGGAGTGGAAGGATAAAGGCCACTGATACACTTACTGCTCAGGAGTATTCTCCAGATGACCTAATCATTGATAAGAAATAAGAAAGGATCAAACTATAGAAATGCATTACTATCTTTCGCAAAGCAATGAACAATTAGTAGGTTTCGAGAGCTGCTAGGTACACGAAGGATGTTATGGAGATGCAAAATTTTGATAGGGTTATGAGCAATGGCATGACCTGAAGGAGATATGCCCTAGAGGCCAATAATAAAGTATTTTTATTGTTATATATCTCTAATGTTCATAATAGTTTTGTATCATGTTGGAACTGTATTAAGTGGGAAGATTAATACATGCGTGGTATATAAACAAACTAGGTCTCTAGTATCCTCTAGTACTAGTTCGTTGGGCAGTTGACGATCGAGATTTCCTGATCATGGACTTACTTAATGTCAACTAACAACGTGTCACTTCATTAGATAAATGAAGTTATGGACACACCCGACCATAGAATTGCAATGTGATCCAGTTACAAAGTTCAACGTTAGAATATCTAGCAAAGCATAGTGATTTAGTCCTTTGACAGTGTGATCATATTAATCACTATATCCCGCGGATACTTTCATCACATTGACCGCCATGTACATAACTGGGTGGCCATAAATGTGTGTATTGGGTACTCCCAAGGAATAGGTTGAGGCTTATGTATCCAGATCGGGATTTTCCTATTCGAGTGACAGATAGATACTCTGGGCCCACTCGGTGAGATTACATCAATGAGCTTGCAAGCATGTGACTAGGTCACGAGGATATAATATCACGGGAATGAGTAAATGTGTTTATCAGTAACAAGATCAAACTAGGTATGCCAATACCAAATATCATGTCTTGGACAAACTAGGTATCGTAGTGCAAAGAGTATCAAACTCAACGTCTAAAAGGTTCAAGCCATCAATCAAATTAATTAAATGTGAAGGGACCATCATGAGTTTCCACACATCGTTGTTGGTTATTGATCTGAGAAATATCTCGATCATGTCTAAACATTCCGAAACCATAAGGGTGTCACGCTTAAGGGTATAGATGCTACGGGTTGATATGTGACTGACGAGGGGAGATCTCAGCAATGTCCATAAAGACGGACTTAGGGTTTCGCAGAAAAGAGAATGCTAGGGATTTCGTTGGAAGTCGGGAAACAATGGGATCAAAGTCGCATGAATATTACGAGAGATTGCTTGGTTACAAATCGCTTGTGGATTGTTCGGTCGTCTCGCCTATGCTTCTCCTGTCCTATATATAATAGGTCGGGTCTCAAAGTTGTATGCAGATAGGTTACATAATTACAATACCAACTCTAGGTCGGTCTTTTTTTCTCTTTCCTACTATAATTATAATCTTTATTGGTTGCTCTTTTGGATCTTCATCTTGACTCTTCATGGGCCGTAATCTTCTCTACCAGGTCCTAGGTAGCAAATCATAAGGACCCGAGTAATCATACCTATGTCAGTAACCCCCGAGACTCTTCTCGAACCGTAGATTCGGGTTGAGTCTCAAAAAATGTTTAATTCTTTCTTTTTACTATCTTTCAGCTTTTATAGGGATTTGGTACAACGAGCCTGATGCTTCCGACGGATCGGAAAATCAGTTAATTGCTCCTGGGCAAAATAAAGGTTGTCCTACATCAAATTCAAGTCCCGAGGCCTGAACTCGGGATTTATTACTAGCATAACTCAGTCCAGGCCGCTGAGCTCTTATCAAATACTGAGTTCCGGTTTTATTTTATCAGGTACCCAACACGTCCGTCGGGATTTTTCATCGTATCATAGATACGGATATCATACTGGCAGAGCGCATTCTTATGCGATTACCAGGCCACACAAGACAAATCCGGGGTCTTACCTTCATGTTTCTGAACACGACATTCAAAGTTTTATCGCATTTAGCTACGATCCAAGATTTATATATGTTTTTCAGCTGCCCTGCTCGGCTACTAATATTTTTTAATTTTGCAATATATTTTGATATTTCATGAAATCTCCTGATAGGAGTAACCTTTGGAGGATACATAAATGTAAGAATCTCAAGTTTTTTAGGCAATGATTGCCTTTTTCTTGGCATGCATAATTTTTCTATCGGGTGCGCGACAGCGCTCCCGATGGGAGTAGCCCCCGAGTCTATGTACAGATGCTTGTATCTGGACATAGGCTCATAATTGATGTTAAATCAAGCAAACATATAAGTCATCCTTTTGAGTTTATATGAACGGAATTTAAAGGTATGAAGAATTTATCTTTATACATATATGGTGTAACCATAGATACATTATTCTGATGGATTTCTATTTGGCCGTAGGCCGAAGTATTTTGGCTTTTAAAAAGCTAGGTGATACATTGCAAATGTATCTATAATTTTTGATGTTCCATGCTTGGTTTTATCTACTTTCTTGTGTTTTGTCTATACTTTGGAGTACTTTTCATATGATTTCTTGGACTAACCTATTAACAAGAGCCACAGTGCCAGCTGCCTGTTTTCTGTTGTTTTTGGTTCCAGGAAAGTCAGAAAATGAATATTCTCGAAATTGGACGGGACAAAAGCCAAAGTCATTATTTTACTGGGAGACACATGGAGCCAGAATATGAGACAGAGAAGGGCCAGAGGGCAGCCACACCACCTAGCCGCGCGGCCAACCTTGGCCCGCGCCAGGGGGTGGTGTGGCCAGCCCAGGCACACCCTCGGCCTCTCCTTCTGCCTATATATTGCCTCTAATACGGAAACCCTAAGTACCCGATCAAAATACCACGAAAGAGTATGTAGCAGCCATCATCTCCATCCCTAGATCGGGAGGGATCTGAAGCTCTTCCCGGCACCCTACCGGAGAGGGGAATTCACCCTGGAGGCCTTCTTCATCATCATGCAAGCCTCCGGTGTGATGCGTGAGTAGTTCATCTCTGGACTAGTCCATGTATTAGCTAGATGGCTGGTTCTCCTCCTTTGTGCTATCATGATTAGATCATGTGAGCTCCGTTCATGATCAAGATCATCTATTTGTAATTCTGCATGTTATGTTTGCGGGGATCCGATGGATATTTAGATGCTATTTCGGATTGATTATTGATTCTATCATGTCTTTGTTATTTGTGATCTTGCATGCTTTCCGTTGTTAGTAGCTATCTTGGCCAAGTAGATGCTAGCAACTCCAAGAGTTAGTATTTATGCTCGATAGTGGGTTCATGCCTCCGTAACTGGGAAGTGACAGAAATCTCTAAGGTACTAGATGTGTTGTTGCTACTAGGGAGAAAACAACAATCCTTTGTTCATAGAACAATCGTATTGTTTACTTTACACACAATTCGTAATGAAATTATCCGTTGCTTGCAACTTAATACTGGAGGGGGTTCGGATGATAACCTGAAGGTGGATTATTAGTCATAGATACAGTTGGATGGCGGTCTATGTATAATGTTGTAATGCCCAATCAAGTCTCAAAGGAGTCAAGATGAGTAGTATATGCTTGTATGCTTTCTCGATGTTTGTCAATTGTCCCACTGTAATTTGTTCACCCAACATGTTATCTATCTTAAGGAGAGCCACCTCTAGTGAACTATGGACCTCGGTCCTTTCTTTTAAAATCAATCTACAATCAACTGTTTACTGCTTTGTGTTTACTTTCTGCAAACTATTACTTCCTTCCATTCGATACGTTTAATCCTTTGTTTTCAGCAAAACCAGTGAGATTGACAACCTCATCGCAAGTTGGGGACAAAGTTCTGTGGTTGTGTTGTGTAGGTCTCCACGACTTGCACCGGTAGTGCGCCCTGCCAAGGCTCAGCTAGCAACAACTTTGGGGTGTTTCCTTGTTCCTACTAGTTTGATAACCTTGGTTTCGTACTGAGGGAAAACTTGTTGTTGTGCTCATCATACCTTCCTCTTGGGGTTCCCCAACGAGCTCGATATATTTTGGGCCATCAAGCACATTTTCTAGCGCCGTTGTCGGGGAGTCAATGACATCTTCACTAGGGGAGTCCCACATAACCAATCTCTTTACTTTGTTATTTTTGTTTTGCTTAGTTTACTTTTGTTTTGTTTGCATGTTTCTTTATCAAAAACACAAAAAAATTAGTTTTACTAGTTTGCTTTCTTTATCAAAAACACACAAAAAATGACTACTCTGGAAAATACTAAGTTGTGTGACTTCACTAGCACCAACAACAATGATTTTATGAGCACACCTATTGCTCCACATGTTCCTGAAGCTACTTTCTTTGAAATTAAACCTGCTTTACTCAATCTTGTTATGAAAGAACAATTTTCTGGTATTGGTAATGAAGATGTTGCTTCCCATCTAAATAACTTTGTTGAACTTTGTGAGATGCAAAAGCATAAGGATATAGATGGAGATATTATTAAGCTTAAATCGTTTCTTTTCTCTTTGAGAGGAAAAGCTAAAGAGTGGTTGAATTCCTTAACTAGGAATAGTATTGATTCTTGGACTAAATGCAAAGATGCTTTCATTGGAAAATACTATTCTCCTACTAAGATTATATCTATGAGAAGTGAAATAATGAAGTTTAAACAATCTGATAATGAACATGTTGCTCAAGCTTGGGAAAGAATGAAATCTTTGGTAAAGAATTGTCCCACTCATGGACTGACTGCTTGGATGATCATCCAAACCTTTTATGCAAGATTGAACTATTCTTAAATAAATCTATTGGATTTTGCTGCTGGAGGTGCCTTTATGACCATTACTTTGGGTGCTGCAACAAAGCTTCTGGATAATATGATGGTTAACTATTCTGAATGGCATACTGAGAGAGCTCCACAAGGTAAGAAGGTAAATTCTGTTGAGGAAACCTCCTCCTTGAGTGATAAGATTGATATTATTATGTCTATGCTTGTTAATGGGAAAGCCCATATTGATCCAAATAATGTTCCTTTAGCCTCTTTGGTTGCTCAAGAAGAGCAAGTTGATGTGAACTTTATAAGAAATAACAATTTTAGCAACAATGCCTACAGGAATAATTTTGGTAACAACAATTATAGACCATATCCTCCCAACAATGGTAATGCTTATGGAAATTCCTACAACTACAATAGGAGTGCTCCCTCTAAACTTGAAGTTATGCTTAAGGACTTTATTAGTAAACAAACTGCTTTTAATAAAACTATTGAGGAAGAACTCTCTAATGCTGAAAGAAATATAGAATCACTTGCTGAAGCTCAAACTTCTTTGAATAAAATGGCTGCTAAACCTGAAACTAATGAGAATACCTTTGAAGCTACTAATGCCATACAATTTAGAATTGATGAAAATTTTAGACTATTAGCTGAATTGCATGCTAAGTGGGAAAGAGAAGTTGAAATTGCTAGAAACATTAGTGTTTCTACTATCACTACCACTAGTGTTAAGGCTAGTAATAGCTCTACTACCTTAGATGATAACTATGATTTTGATCTTGATGGTTGCAATATCTCTGAAGTTATTAAGTTCCTACAAAAGCTTGCTAAAAGTCCTAATGCTAGTGCTATGAACATGGCCTTTACAAAACACATTACTGATGCTCTCATAAAGATTAATGAAGAAAAGATGAAACATAAAGCTTCTTTTCCTATAAAACAAGAAGATGGTTGGGAACCCATCATTAATATGAAAGTGAATGATTTTGATTTAAAAGCTTTATGTGATCTTGATAGTAGTGTTTCTATTATGCCTAGAAGGATTTATGATATGCTTGATTTGCCACCACTTGAAGATTGTTATTTGAATGTCCCACTTGATCATAATACTAAAAAGAAACTCATGGGGAGTATTAATGATGTTCTTATTATGGTTAACAATGCCTATGTCCCCATTGATTTCTATGTTTTGTATGTTGAATGCAATGCTTCTTGTCCTATTACTTTGGGAAGACCTTTTCTTACAACTGTTGGTGCCGTTATTGATATGAAAGAATGCACCATTAAATATCAACTCCCACTCAATAAAGGTATAGAACACTTCCCTAAGAAGAGAGAGAAGATCTCTTTTGCCTCTCCTATGAAAACAAAATTTGCTCTTAATGCTTCTTCATTTGAGAACACTTGATTCTTTTTCTTGCTTATTATGCCTAACTTAAAGGCGTTAAAGAAAAGTACTTATTGGGAGATAACCCAAAAGTTTTAGATGAGTCTTGGAAGTTATTACTTGAGAAAGTTGCTGTCCCGAAACAGATTTCTGTGCTTCACCGTAAAAATTCGTATAAAATCTCTGTATGTTCTTTTGAGGCGTGAATTTTTGTGCTTCTGCCCCAGGTTGTTATCTAACTTTAGTTAGTTCAACACTTTTTTATCTGAGCAACAGAAGGTCTTCGAAAAAATTCGTCTTTACCTGCTGGTCTGTTTTGACAGATTTCTGCCATTTTCTGCATTTGCTTCTTGTTGGTTCCTTTTTGAGTTCATTTGGGGAATTGAGATTTTTGAGGAAAGTGCTACAGTATATTGTGTTTTAATGGAAGTTTTATTGGTGTTAGAACTGAACCTAAAGACTTATTATCTTGAGTGCACTAATGTTGCTAATAAAGATTGTGTTAAGTTTTTTATGAAGGAAATATTTCAGGTGTATGGAAGGAATGAGTAATGAGATGAAGGATGGACTAAAAGCTCAAGCTTGGGGATGCCACGCGTGTCACCCTAAAAAATATCCAAGAAGTCCAAGCGTCAAAGCTTGGGGATGCCCAAGGCATCTCCTTCTTTATCAATAAAAATCCCAGGTTTCTTCCAAACGCTTCATTTTTATTGATTCATGCACAGTTGTGTTGTTCTTGCAGCGTCTTCTTTTTCGTTTTCATTTTGGTTTTTTGTTTTTTTTGTTTGCTTAGTTTTCTTAATAAATTGGTTGGACCTCCCTCTTTCATACATTGGTTTTTCAAATAGTTTGGTTTGGATTGGAAAAAGAGTAGGAAAGTTCATGCTTAAGTGGTAAAGAGAGCTTGTTTTTGACTGTGGCCTATGCTTTGCCATGCCATGCTTGATATTGTTTTGGCTTTATGCTTAGCTGTAGCATGACTTGTTATAAACAATTGAGATTGCTTAATGTGCCTTGGATGAATCATGCGTTGTTTTAGCATATTAAAGCATAGTATTGTGGTATTCTCCTTTGATGCTTTATTTGGGTTGACTTGGCACATGCTCACACCATGTTATGACTATCCAAAGTCACCATAGCCTTTATGATCCTTTATTTTTCAACTTGTAGTATCACTTTATGCTTTTATCAATGATGTTTTGTCGCTCGGCATGATTATGGCCATTATTGCTCTCCTAGTTTGTCGCTCCCAGTCTTTTGCTAGCCTCCACAACCAAGTATGAGTTCTACTCATGCATCCAACTCCATAAACCAAGTTATTCCAAAGAGTCCACCATACCTACCTACTAGCATATGCTATTCCAAGTATATTCATGTTTTTGTTTACCTTTCAAATTAAACTTGTTATGAGAAAACTAGTGATT
This sequence comes from Avena insularis, assembly GCA_023614405.1. Lineage (NCBI taxonomy): Eukaryota > Viridiplantae > Streptophyta > Magnoliopsida > Poales > Poaceae > Avena > Avena insularis. Next base: position 372,614,495 of record CM042689.1, read on the forward strand.
AAAGCTCTCACAAACTTGATGGCACACTTTACATTTCTTGCCCTTAATAAACTTGAACCATTGTGTCGTCTATGTTGTATATGCTTGCACTTATTTGTTGGGGATTAGCAGAACCATACTATCATGGGGAACGCTTTCAACATTGTACTAGTACTTTGTACCTAGTTGATATCATGCTCTTTTGTCTATGGATGTCGTCGGTGTGAAATGAAAGGGGAGCTTGTAAGTCCATGGAGTTATGTATATGTGTTAGAGAAACGTCTGGGCCGCTCGTCTAATCCATGCTGACATGGTGGAAACCTGCAGCGTAACCATAATGAGCTGTCTATGAAGCATTCATCTTATAAAAAAGAGTCCTATATTGAGAAAAAAGAGAAAAAGAAAAAAAGATTATGAAAAGAGGAAAGAGAGAAAAAAGCACCATATTCCCATGGTAAATAAGAAGATTGCTAAGATGCTCGTTATCTGCTTGCCTTGTCATTTTGATATGGGGATTCTTCTGTATCATCGGGCAAGGGGTACCCCGTTGGAGATTCTCTATGATACACATGTACTTACAATGACAAGAACTTACCGGTGACTAAACTTGAGTAGCATGAGGAGCGGCCCTCGTAGTCAAGGGACATGAGATTTCTAACTTATACTTCGTCCAGCATGTACACCATAGTTTGTTCACTTTAACCTTAATCACTTCAAGATGCTTATGATAGGGGCAATAAGAGCTGAAAGCTATTAAGTACCATAATTTTTGGAAGCTCTTTGTGAGACTTGAATCCCTACTTCGTTCTATGAAGGCCTTTCTTCCACTTATATATTGAGTCACCACCTTCTATCTTTATGCACTTACTTTGAGAGCATAGTGGCCATTCTTAGTTCTATGTGCATTGTCCCAAGACTTGTTGATTGATGCATACCTTGATATTGCTTGTATTGAACTATTTGTATCTAGTCACTCTTATAAACTTTGAAGGTGTCCTATGCATTTATGTTTGCTACTATGAGGGACAAGCTGAATGCCATTATGCTATGTTTTCTTTATGTAAAACAAACAAACGTCTTGCAAAGCATTGTTATTCATGAATCTTTTGTATGTGCCTTTTCATGTTGCAACATAGTTTCTTTGTCTTATTGCTAGAACTTTGTCTTTCATGTTATGATTGAAGTACTATGATCCCAGCTTCGAATGTTTTACAAATACTTTGATCAAGTTATGATGGTGCATTTCAGCTCAAAAATTATTCTTTCTTTTTATCACTTACCTACTTGAGGACGAGCAGGAGTTAAGCTTGGGGATGTTGATACATTGCAAATGTATCTATAATTTTTGATGTTCCATGCTTGGTTTTATCTACTTTCCTGTGTTTTGTCCACACTTTGGAGTACTTTTCATATGATTTCTTGGACTAACCTATTAACAATAGCCACAGTGCCAGCAACCTATTTTCTGCTGTTTTTGGTTCCAGGAAAGTCAGAAAATGAATATTCTCGGAGTTGGACGGGACAAAAGCCAAAGGCATTATTTTACCGAGGGACACACGGAGCCAGAATACGAGACGGAAGGGCCAGAGGGCGGCCAGGCTTGGCCCGCGCTAGGGGGTGGTGTGGCCAGCCCAGGCACCCCCTCGGCCTCTCCTTCCGCCTATATTGCCTCTGATACGGAAACCCTAAGTACCCGATCAAAATTCCACGAAAGAGTATGTAGCCGCTGTCATCTCCATCCCTAGATCGGGAGGGATCTGAAGCTCTTCCCGGCACCCTGTCGGAGAGGGGAATTCACCCTGGAGGCCTTCTTCATCATCATGCAAGCCTCCGGTGTGATGCGTGAGTAGTTCATCTCTGGACTACGGGTCCATGTAGTAGCTAGATGACTGGTTCTCCTCCTTTGTGCTATCATGTTTAGATCTTGTGAGCTCCATTCATTATCAAGATCATCTATTTGTAATTCTGCATGTTGTGTTTGCGGGGATCCGATGGATATTGCGATGCTATTTCATATTGATTATTGATTCTATCATGTCTTTGTTATTTGCGATCTTGCATGCTTTCCGTTGTAAGTAACTATCTTGGCCAAGTAGATGCTAGCAACTCCAAGAGTTAGTATTTATGCTAGATAGTGTGTTCATGCCTCTGGTAATCTGGGGAAGTGACAGAAATCTCTAAGGTACTAGATGTGATGTTGCTACTAGGGAGAAGACAACAATCCTTTGTTCATAGAACAATCATATTGTTTACTTTACACGCAATTCGTAATGCAATTATCCGTTGCTTGCAACTTAATACTGGAGGGGGTTCAGATGATAACCTGAAGGTGGATTATTAGTCATAGATACAGTTGGATGGCGGTTTATGTATAGTGTTGTAATGCCCAATCGTATCTCAAAGGAGTCAAGATGATTAGTATATGATTGTATGCTTTCTCGATGTTTGTTAATTGCCCCGCTGTAATTTGTTCACCCAACATGTTATCTATCTTAAGGAGAGCCACCTCTAGTGAACTATGACCACGGTCCTTTCTTTTACTTTTAATCTACAATCAACTGTTTACTGCTTTGTGTTTACTTTCTACAAACTATTACTTTCTTCCACTCGATACGTTTAATACTTTGTTTTCAGCAAAACCGGTGAGATTGACAACCTCATCGCAAATTGGGGACAAAGTTATGTGGTTGTGTTGTGCAGGTCTCCATGTTGCTACTAGCACCGGTAGTGCGCCCTGCCAAGGCTCAGCTAGCAACACCTTTGGGGTGTTTCCTTGCTCCTACTGGATTGATAACTGATACATTGCAAATGTATCTATAATTTTTGATGTTCCATGCTTGGTTTTATCCACTTTCTTGTGTTTTGTTCCAACTTTGGAGTACTTTTCATATGATTTCTTGGACTAACCTTTTAACAAGAGCCATAGTGCCAGCTGCTTGTTTTCTGCTATTTTTGGTTCCAGGAAAGTCAGAAAATGAATATTCTTGGAATTGGACGGGACAAAAGTCAAAGTGCCTATTTTTCCGGAAGTCATCAGATGCCAGAATACGAGACAGAGAGGGCGAGGTCGGCCACACCACTGGCGTGGCGTGGCTTGGCAGCGCGCCAGGTGGTGGTGGCCCTGTGCACCCTCGGCCTCCCTTCCGACTATAAGATGCCTCGACGTAAACCCTAAGGGCGATAAAAAATCCACGAAGAGTCTCAGAGTCATATCCATCCCTAGATCGGGAGGGATCAAGCTCTTCCGGCACCGCCGGGAGAGGAATTCACCCTGGAGGCCTTCTTCATCACCATGCAAGCCTCCGGTGTGATGCGTGAGTAGTTCATCCTTGGACTACGGATCCATGTAGTAGCTAGATGGCTGGCTCTCCTCCTTTGTGCTTTCATGTCTAGATCTTGTGAGCTCCGTTCATGATCAAGATCATCTATTTGTAATTCTGCATGTTGTGTTTGCGGAGATCTGATGGATATTGAGATGCTATTTCATATTGATTATTGATTCTATCATGTCTTTGTTATTTGTGATCTTGCATGCTTTCCGTTGTTAGTAGCTATCTTGGCCAAGTAGATGCTAGCAACTCCAAGAGTTAGTATTTATGCTCGATAGTGGGTTCATGCCTCTGGTAATCTCGGGAAGTGACAGAAATCTCTAAGGTACTAGATGTGGTTTTGCTACTAGGGAGAAAACAACAATCCTTTGTTCATAGAACAATCCTATTGTTTACTTTACACGCAATTCATAATGAAATTATCCGTTGCTCGCAACTTAATACTGGAGGGGGTTCGGATGATAACCTGAAGGTGGATTATTAGTCATAGATGCAATTGGATGGTGGTCTATGTATAATGTTGTAATTCCCAATCGAATCTCAAAGGAGTCAAGATGATTAGTATATGCATGTATTTCTTTCTCGATGTTTGTCAATTGCCCCGCTGTAATTTGTTCACCCAGCATGTTATCTATCTAAGGAGAGCCACCTCTAGTGAACTATGGATCCCGGTCCTTGTCTTTTACATTCAATCTACAAACTGTTTACTGCTTTGTGTTTACTTTCTGCAAACTTTTACTTCTTTCCATTCGATACGTTTAATCCTTTGTTTACCGCAAAACACGGTGATATTGACAACCTCATCGCAAGTTGGGGACAAAGTTCTGTGGTTGTGTGGGGCAGGTCTCCACATTGCTACTAGCACCGGTAGTGCGCCCTGCCAAAGCTCAGCTAGTAACACCTTTGGGGTGTTTCCTTGCTCCTACTGGTTCGATTAAACCTTGGTTTCATTACTAAGGGAAACTTGCTGCTGTGCTCATCATACCTTCCTCTTGGGGTTCCCAACAAGCTCTACATCAACACCGCACCAACCCTTTTCTGGGCGCCATGCATTGAGCCATCAATAACCTTGGTTTCGTACTGAGGGAAAACTTGCTGTTGTGCTCATCATACTTCCTATTGGGGTTCCCCAATGAGCTCGATATATTTTGGGCCATCACTAGGCCATAGACTTTATTAAATTTACAAGTAAACATAAGTTCTCCTAAGCATAAACGCGTCGTAGCTGTGCAACGTTCCATGGATTGGAATACTGGAGTCTGTCTTCTTGTCTTGTAGACGATATGCTCCTCCAGGAATAACTTCTGTAACGATGTAAGTTCTTTCCCAAGGCGATTCCAGTTTTCGGTGGCCATCTTGCTTGATTCGAAGAACTAGGTCCCCTACTTCTAAGGACCTAGGTCGTAATCATCGACTATGATAATTGTGCAAATTTTGCTAATATATGGTGGTACTTTGTAGGGCTTCATCTCGAGCTTCATCGAGTGCGTCAACGTCATATTCAAGTGCTTCCCTTGATTTGTCTTCGTCATATGCAACTACTCTTGGAGATTCATGTGAAACTTCAACTAGAAGGACGACTTCAGCACCGTGGACCAGAAAGAAGGGTGTTTCTTGTGTTGAATTACTTGGGGTAGTTCGTAAACTCCACAAAAAAGATGGTATCTCATCAATCCACGCTTCTTTTTCTCTGTCGAGTGGTGCTAGCAACCTTTTCTTGAGGCCAGCAATTACTAGATCATTGCTTTTTTTCTACCTATTCATTGGTTTGCGGGTGAGCTACTGAGGGGTAGCTTACCTTGATGCCCATCTCTTGGCAATATTCTTTAAACTCATTAGAGGTAAAATTGGTTCCATTATCCGTGATGATGCTACTTGGCATGCCAAACCGAAATACTATGGATTTTATGAAATTCACACTAGAAGTTCCATCTTGAGTGGTGACTGGCATTACCTCAATCCATTTAGTAAATTTGTCGACTTGTACTAGCAGAAAGACATGTCCTCCTGGAGGTGACTTATGAAGTTTACCCACCATGTCAATCCCCCACTAAGCGAAGGGCCAAGCTAGAGGTACAGGTTTTAATTGAGCTACTGGTGCTCCTGGTTTTGTTGCGAATTGTTGGCATGCTTCACATGTTTTGACTATATCCTTTGCATCTTGAACTGTTGTAAACCAATAAAATCCTGCCCTGAATGCTTTGGAAGCAATTGCTCGGTTACTGGCATGATGACCGCAAACTCCCTCATGTATATCTTTGAGTATGGCTTTTCCTTCTTCGGGTGTGACACATCGATGTAACACACCGGAAATACTTCTTTTATATAATTCTCCTTTAATTACCCTGAAGGCTTTCGATCATCGAGTGATTCACCGGGCTTCCGTTACATCCTCGGGTAATTCCCCCGAATCATATAAGCTATATACGGTTGCATCCATGTAGACTCTATTATCATAACTTCATCAATTTCTAGTTCTTATCCAATGGCTTCTTTTGCGCTTGCGCTTGTTGATGGAGCCCCCGAGTCTTTTCGTGGCTTACTATTTTTCCCTGTCTTGGGTGTCATGACCTCAAAAACTCTTTTTGCTTTGATAGAACGCTCAGATATTTCTTCCCAAAAAACCCCGGGTGGCACAGGTAAGCATAGCGACCCGATATTTGCCAAATTGTCGGCTTCATTGCTTCCTCTTCCTATGTGTGATACCTCGCATCCGTCAAATTGAGCTTCCATGATGCTGTATAAATCACGGTAGGAGATCATATTGTCACTGACAACATCACACTTGTTCACTGTTTGTTGTGCTACGAGGTTAGAGTCACCAAAGGTTTTTAGACAAGTTGCATCGCAAGCCTTTGCCATCCGCATGTTGTGCAACAAGGCCTCATACTCAGCTTCATTGTTTGATGCGTTCGCAAAACTCATCCAAAGTATATATCGCATCTTGTCGCCTTGTGGTGATATTAATATGACCCTCGCTCCTGCTCCTTCTGTTCTTTTTGATCCATCGAAGTACATTGTCCAGGTGCTGGAGAAATCAGGTGGACCTGCACATTGTAAATCGGTCCACTCCATGATTAAATCCCGGCAGAACTTGCGATTTAATAGATTTTTGCTTTTTGTACGTGATGTCCCGAGGAGACAATTCGATGCCCCATAGGGAGACACGTCCAGTTGCTTTTGGCTTATTAAGGATGTTCGACATAAGTGCCTCATTGACCACTATGATCGGATGTTTCGAAAAATAATGGCATAGTTTCCATGCTATCATGAATAATTCGTATGCTAACTTTTGGTAATGTGGGTACTTTTGTTTAGATGGTGAGAGGACCTCACCCAAAAAATAAACTGGCCTCTAAACACCATCGGTTTTTCCTTCTTCGGGTTGCTCCACAACTAGGACCGTGCTGACCACCTGATTGGTGGTGGCTATGTAAAGAAGTAGTGGCTCTTTTTCTCGTGGAGAAACGACTACGGGAGGCGTCGAAAGTGTTTTCTTGAGGTCTTCAAAGGCGCGCTGACCTTCTTCGGTCCATTCGAACTTATCTGATTTTCTCATGAGGGCATAGAATGGTAATGCTTTTTCTCCTAATCGAGCAATGAAACGGCTAAGCGCTGCCACTCTCCCGGCCAGCTGTTGCACTCCTTGTAAATTTGTTGGTTTTTTAATTGTTAATATTGCCTATATTTTCTTGGGATTGGCTTCGATTCCTCTTGCTGACACCAGGTATCTGAGGAGTTGCCCCGCTGGGGCTCCAAAGGAACACTTCGTCGGGTTTAACTTCATGCAGAATTTGTCTAGATTGTTGAACGTTTCTTCGAGATCCTTGATAAGTGACAAGCTTTGTTTTGATGAAGCTATAACATCATCAATATACACTTGTACATTTGTGCCAATTTGGTTTCCCAGGCAACTTTGCATCATCCGCTGATATGTTACACCGGCGTTTTTGAGGCCGAACGACATTGTTATCTAGCAAAATACACCATAAGGTGTGATGAACACTGTTTTCTCCTGATCCTCCTCCTTCATTCGAATCTGGTGGTATCCTGAGTATGCATCCAGAAAGGAAAGACATTCACATCCTACAGTTGCATCGATTATTTGATCGATTCGCGACAGCAGAAAGTGATCCTTTGGACAGTGTTTATTCAATGATGTGAAGTCAATGCATATCTGTAGTTCTTTGGTGTTCTTTTTGGGGACGCATACTGGGTTTGCGACTCACTCTTCTTTATTTAGTTCCTTTATGAAATTAGCGTCGGTCAGACGATGTAGCTCTTTTCCCATAGCTTTACGCTTTGGTTCTGCAAAACGACGAAGCGATTGCTTGACTGGTTTTGCTTTTGGGTACAAATTTAGTGCATGCTCAGCAAGTTCCCATTGGAATTCCTGGCATGTCAGAAGGTAGCCATGCAAAGATTTCTCAGTGCTCACGGAGGAACTCGATGAGCGTGCTTTCTTATACGAGATCAAGGTTGGAGGCCACAAATGTTGTCTTCTTCAGATCGGTGGGGTGGATATATACTTCTTTAATGTCCTTTGCAGTGTCGAAGGCTTGGTCTGGGTTGACGCGTGTTACTGCGAGAGGCTCTGCGGTTGTTGTCGTTTTGAGATGCTCAAACTTGGTTCCCATCCCGAAAGATTCAGAAATTTTGTTGAATTCCCGATCACAATTATCGGAATGTGTGAAGATCCCTCTTATTGATATGATTCCCTTTGGTGCTGGCATTTTCATGACTAGGTATGCATAGTGAGGAACTGCCATGATTCGTGCGAAAGCCAGGCGTCCCAGGATCGTGTGATACCATGATGGCTAGTCCATGAGTTCGAATTCGAGCTTTTCCCTCCTGAAATTTTCTGTGGATCCAAACACAACGTCAAGAAAAAAATTTACCTAAGGTAATTTCGGCTTTACCTGGTACTATGCCATGGAAGGATGTTTCTGTTGATGTCAAATTTGCCAAGGGGTAATTCATTGCCCTAAGTGTTTTGGCGTAGATCACATTTATGCTGCTGCCTAGGTCCATGAAGACTTTACTCATGTCGAATCCGCCAATTTGTGCTTCAACTATCAAGGCCGAATGGCCCGGTATTGGTACACGATGAGGGTGGTCAGCTCTGCTGAATGTGATTTCCTATTCTGACTAGTGGATATATTCGGGTGTGATTGGTGGCTCCATTTCCGCCATATTGACTTGTCTTGTGATTACCTTCTGAATTATGTTGGGTGGACGCCCTTTTTGAATCATCGACATTGCCCCTTTTGATCGAGGGTAATCGTCATTTTGATTGATTGTGTTTTGTGGTTGGCCTAGTGGCGGGGCGGTGCATCGATGGCTAACACGCTAGACATGGATGTGTATCCTCTTCTTGTTGCTTCGGTTGCTTTTGCATTACATAGCTCTTGCATCTTTAAGAACGTTCGGTAATCCTTCATGAGGTGGTTGGATTGTCTTCTTCCTGCTGAGTCGATGTAAAAGTGCATATTGCAGGGTCCCTCCAGTATTTGCATTGTGGACATGGGTGGGTCCTGAGTTCTTGGTTGGTATCGTTATGCTGATTAACCTCCTCCGCCTTCGTCCCTGTTGCGGAGGTACCCGCTATTGTAGTCGGTATCCCTGTTGTTGCCTTCACCCGAAAAACTGGTCGTGACGTATCTTGGTCCCGTGTTTCCATCGTTGTTTCGTCGCCTCCTGTCATTGCCGCGTTTATCCCTTTCTTCTTCGGGTGACCGCGGTCGCTTGTTATGCAGCACAACTTCTCCATCAGCCCGTCAATTTGCTATGTCAATTAACTGTGAGATTGTCTTGGGTTTGACTCGCCCCAATTCTTCTATGAATTCTCGGTGACGGAGGCCATCATTGAAGGCATCAATTTCCCTTTCATCGGATATGGATTCGGCTGTATTTTTTATGATGTTCCATCGCTAGATGAATGCTCTTATTGACTCTCCAGGCTTCTGTTTGCATGCCCGCAGTTGCTCTAAAGACGCGGGTCGTTTGAATGTGGAATGAAAGTGTCGAATGAACTTGTCTTCGAGGTCGTTCCAGCTGCAGATAGAATCTTCGGGTAGTTGTCTGAGCCATGATCTTGTGGTGCTGGTAAGGTGCAATTGTAAGCTCTGCATTGTCGTGGCTGTTGAGCCACCCTGTAGCTTGACAGTGGCCAGGTAATATACTAGCCAAGCTTCAGGTTCTTGGAGTCCATCGTATCTTTGATGGTCTTGTGGAAGTTTAAAATCCTTGGGTACTGAGGCTTTTCGAATCCGCTGAGTAAAACAGTTGGCTCCGCATAACTCGTAGTCGTCTTCATTGTCATCATCGTGCTCTCTTCTGTTGCGGTTTTCGTCCCTCGTATTTCTTCGTGGCTCTAGTCCTGAAGGATACTCCCGATGTGGCGATTGTGACCGCCTGGTGTGGCCCGTGTGCTCAGGGTTGCTGCGACGGCATGGTGATTTATCAGGTTGATGCGTAAGTCCTTGTTCTGCTTGTGCGAGAGTTGCTCCTACCATGCCGAGGTTCATCAGGGCAGAGCGGTGGAGGGATGCACGAGGATTGTCGAGTGCAGGTTGAGTTGTGAACAGGTATGTTTGTGCAGCCATAATTGTTGCTTGGGCCATTTTTGCTTTGATATTCCCTGCTTGATCTACTGACATGAATGATAGATCAAGGACTCGGATCAGACCGTTTCTTTCTACTTCGGGGATATTCTGCAATCGAGATGTTCCCCTTTCTAGCGGTGCTCCTCCTGTGACGTTACCAGACCTTCGGGTGGAGCTGAGTTGCACCCATTGTAGGATGGATTCGCCGGCTAGATTTTTTCTTTCGTCGAGTTGCCTCTGCATTCTTAGTAGGTCTCTTTTCTTGTGGTGAAGCAGGTATTGATATGCTAAGAAATCTTCGTGTGAGGCGTCAGCTATCATTGGGACTGGACCCGAAATTGCCTTTCTGGCCTTTTGCCATGCCGTTGCCGGTAGTCGAAAGGTTCGTCTTTATTCCCCATCTGGTTCTGTTCTTCCTCCTGGTACTATGCGTTTATCCGCTGCTGCTCCTCCATTTCCTTGATCTCCTTTATTGCCATGATTTCCTGCATTATCATCCGATAAAATATCATTGGGATCGAGGATAGGATTACTGTTAGAGTCGCACGGTGTCGAGGTGGCTCCATTGATCATGGGCACTTGGTGGCGTGTAATATACAGACTTGTGGCGTCGTCATCTGGGTTGGAGAAGATAATGTCGGGTGGGTTGGAGAAATCTATCGATTTTTGTTCTGGGTAGGTTTCTATCATCCTTATCCCGAAGTTTATGCTTTTGCTGCTTTCTTCGGGTTCAGAATTTTCTAGACTTGTTCCGCATGGTGGAGTTGGTGGGGAATCTGATCCGAATCAAGGTCCCCCAGATCCGTCTCATCTTGCTTGTTTTCGTCGTGTGCTTCAATTTCCACTGTGGCATCTATGGAGGATCCGACAGAAGATGCTGGAATCTCTCTAAACATAGTTTGCCCCACCGATGGTTCGGATGTAATAAGGGTCGAAGGACGTTCTTTAGGGTTTTCAACTTGGAAGTGGAAACTTCCGATGATCAGATCGGATCCGCCGTTGAAATCGACGGGTACTGTCACAGGGGTGGGCGGGCGTGGATCTGTTTTTATGGGGTTGCAGTTTGGCAAAACAATTCATCTGAATTCATGGTTCCAGCATTCAAGTTTCCCACAAACGGCGCCAATTGACGAGGGGAGATCTCGACAATGTCTATAAAGAAGGACTTATGGTTTCGCAGAAAAGAGAATGCTGGGGATTTCTTCGGAAGTCAGGAAACAATGGGATCAAAGTCGCCTGAATATTACGAGAGATTGCTTGGTTACAAATCGCTTGTGGATTGTTCGGTCATCTCGCCTATTCTTCTCTTGTCCTATATATAATAGGCCGTGTCTCAACATTGTATGCAGATAGGTTACATAATTACAATACCAACTCCAGGTCGGTCTTTGTTTCTCTTTCCTACTATAATTATAATCTTTGTTGGTTGCTCTTTTGGATCTTCATCTTGACTCTTCATGGGCCGTAATCTTCTCTACAAGGTCCTAGGTATCAAATCATAAGGACCCGAGTAATCATACCTATGTCAGTGACCGTAAGAGAAATAGGATGAGAGGGAACTAGAAACGTTCCGGAGATATACTGAAGTGTTTGAAGATTATTCAAAAGGAGTTTTGAATAAAGGGAATTAAATAAAAGGTATTTATTATTTAATTAATGTGAATAATATTAAATATATATTTATGTACTAAATAAAATGGGCAATACCCCTACATGGGCCCTGCCCGGAGGGGAGAGGGACCAAGAGGGAGTCGTCGCCCCACTAGGTGGGATAGGGCGCGCCAGGTGGGGACTCCCACCATCGCTGACCCTAGTTGGGCTAGGCGCGCGGGTTGGTCCCAATCCATTGGCCGTTGGCCGCCTCCTCCTCCAAGTTTAGTCCCACCCCGGTACTTGGAGAGGTGGAGTGCCCAGTTTTTTCCTATATAAAGAGGGGTGCCTCCTCCAAATATCATCCCATAGTTGGCCATTCGCCTTCTCTCCATATCGTTCCCTTGTTAGGAGAGTACACAACAAGGTTGAGCTTTCTCCACCCAACGCACGCCATTGTGCAATCAGAGTCGGTCTGGATCTTCTTCTGCTGCCTTGCTGGACCGGGCCCGGGAGATGTCTTTTACACCAGATGTGTGTAAAACTTCGAAGACACTGCCATTACTGGTGTTGGACGCTTGAAGCCTTCTAGACCCTAAGATCGGCTATGCTTGGCTTCATCAGCAACGTTTGTGCGACAACGCAATCCCGCTTCTGGTCTTCAAAGGTATGAACACCGTATCCTGCCCATTATTGTACTTCTCCATAGATAGATCTTGGCTGGTGCATTCTCATAGTTTTCTGCCATAGAATCCCTTCAGTGGTATCAGAGCGATATACGCATAGATATATCAGTATGAGTAGAACATATATAAATAAGTGGGCATTGATTCTCTAGTTGCTACCCTCCCACGTGTACTTTCTCATATCGCTAAAATGTTGGATGAAGCGGACTGAATCGACCTTATGCATAATCTTACACGATATTGGTTCCACGATTAACATACGGCTTGTACCTTACAAGTGGCTAGAGGGTGTCTGTCTCTCCAACATTAGTTAATATGACATTTACAAAGGATGGCCCTGAAAAGTTATTTAAAGAAGCAACTAGGTAATCCATGTTATGGCTGATATTCGTAGGTAAGAAGCGGTTCTTGTGCGGAAAACAATCACGTAAAATTGCAAATATAAAGTAGAGGTGTATAACTTTATTTTGCAGGGGAAAGTGATATGTGTGGTATAGTTAAGTGTTTATGAGATGAACAGCTGACGCAAGGTGGCACCGAGAACTTGGTGCGATGCCGGTGCACTCGATGGAGATGAAGGAGCAATTACCACCACATATCACATAAACGGTTTACATTTGATGTTGATTGATGTGAATCTTGTTGTGATAGTATTAGACTTTTGACGGTAGCATAATGAGATGATCCCTCAAACATAATTCCAATGTTCGTGTTCTCCCATTAGTGTGCACCACCAAGAAAACCCATTTTTATGAAGCAGTCCGTGACGATCGGGTGTTAGACATATTGATGTTCGCATACGGTGGGTGCAAGTCATGTATGCACTGCAATACATTATGGTCAAAGTTGGCGATTCTAGCATATACAAACATGGCCTCTGAGCATAAGTGACCGAAAGGTTAAGCATAAGTCACATATGATGTGATCGACGGATTTAGTCCACCTTGGCAATTGTATCAAAGGTAGTTACGATCGGGGATGATACGGTGTAAAGGGATCGTGTAATAACTAAATGAATATTGAGGGATGTTTGTTTGAGTGAGAGTTCTGATATTTAGTTTAACTAAATAAAGAACCCATATTATGAACATAAGATTAATGACTTTGCAAATACCATTGTATATGTCTTGCCCCACCTTCAACCTTGGCCCCTTCCTTGAGAAAGAAAATCTCAAAACTAGCGGGTCGAGCTTCACCATCTGGTAACACAATTTGAGGATTCTCCTTGTTCCATAGAAGCTTTCCTACATGCGAGAAGCTGAGTTAGGTGATGATCTCGATGCCAATTTCTCCCAAGCTAATAAGAACGTCTATAATACGAAGGAAGATGATAAAGCCTGTGTTCAGAGTGGCAAGCTCTACACCATGGAGGCCAACCTGCAGAAGCGCTTTGAGAACAAGAGTGCCTCTGAGATCATCACTGATCTCAAGGACATCTTTGTGCCCTAGGCCAGGTCTGCCAGGTTTGAGGTTTTGAACCTCTTATTCTCTGCCAAAAGGGAAGAGCACATTAGCTTGAGAGAGCACGCGGTCAAAATGTCTGGCTATGTTCAACACATGAACAACCTTGATTGCAAAATCAATGATGAGCTGGCGATTGATAAGGTGATGCAATCTCTGCCCCTAGCTACAATGGGGCTTTGTTGAACTACAACATGCAGGGTATGACCAGAACCCTATCTGAGTTTCTCGCCATGCTCAAGGATGCTGAGGTTGAGATCAGGAAGGAGCAAAATGTCTTGATGGTCAACAAAACTATTGACTTGAAGAAGTCCACCAAGAAGGGCACGGGAAAGAGGGGAAACCCAAGAAGGACGAAAAGCCTATTGTCTCTTCCTCCAAGGCACCCATGCCCAAGCCCGTCGTCACATGCTTCTACTACAAGGGCGAGGGTCACTAGAAATGCAACTGCTCCAAGTACTTGGAAGATAAGTAGGCTGGCAAGATCGTTGCCAAAGATAAAGGTATATCTGATATACACATTATTGATTTTTTACTCACAAGTGCCAGGAGCAACACTTGGGTATTTGATACAGGTTCTGTTGCTCCTATTTCTAACTCTCAACAAGAGTTGTGGAATAAGAGGCGTCTAGTGAAGGATGAGGTGACTGATGACTACAAGAGCACAGATCAATTGTAGCTAATTTCTAAATAAGAGTATCGAACCCATAGAGAGTTATTTATTTAAGGTATGTATGCCCCTCGTCACTACCTACCAAAGGATACTTGTAAGATGCCTTTGATTTCAAGTAAAGGGTGTTTAAAAGGTTTTGTGTGGTCACCCTGGAATAGCTATCCAAGATTACCCTTTATGCAAACCACTACGATCCCAAGATCAATGCATCATGGAGCATAACCGACTTAGTATCAAAGTACACATCCATTACAGTACCGAATACAAGTCTTACATAAATAGTATTACATAGATGCCACGATGGGCATAGCTCATAGAATAGTAGCGGATAACTAAATGTACGAGTCATGCCATAGTCCTACAGGTTCTTGTCTCGGAGAACGCCCTAGTTCGCATAGTCATCATCGTAACCTCTACCATCTCCATCATCCTGCTCATAGTCTGGCCAAGTAGATAGCCAAGGACAATGTCAGTGAGTACTTTTGAATGTACTCGCAAACCACCTTAAGAGAATATTTAACAAAGATATGCAATATGGCTGTGGTAGTAGGATGGATCCAAGAGGGTTCTTTTCTCAAATAAATTTCTCTTGTAGATATAGCATCTACATATCTTTGTTGAAAGGGTTTGTAAAACCTTAGGGAAACATTTGAAAAGATTTGATAATATTTTAAAACCACTAGGATGGGGTCACCCATTCTTTCCTTCCATCCGGTCATCCCTATAGTCAAAACATTTTTCCGACCATCCCATGGTCAAAACATTTTTGTAAACCTTTTTGAAAACCAAAACCACACCGCTCTATAGTAGTTTTTCCAACCATCCATAAACCGCGGACACGGCTATTCGAATATATTTACACTCTGCAGAGGTTATCCACTTTATCCACACCATCCGAGTACCTTGCCCTGATCTCTTATGGATCGTGGGTCGAGTAACCGATCAAGACCCTCAGGATGCCCACTCTAGTATAAGAGCCTACCCTATGAGTTGTTCCCCACAATACGGGGACGTCGGGTATAGAGGAACAACCGGAGCAGCAAGTGGGGACCCTCAGGATGCCCACTCTAGTATAAGAACATTTGGTCATCTATAGAAATACAACCTTTTCCACTACACAAAGTGTGCACTTTCAATGATATGCGCATAATAAACGCCTGGTTGCCTACAGGCGGTTCATTTCTTCTCCTGGTCGATACTTCACATGGACCATTATAGGAGAAGACCCAGCCTCCAGAGATCAAAATCCCCTATAGTAGTTGCGAGGCCACTTATACCAAAGTAAATAAAATTCGAGTACAACCCCTTCCCATATAGGAGTAATGTGGTTGCACATGTTAAGTTGTTATAGCTAAAGCTGCAAAGAACCGGGTGCGTTTTCGTAAACATTTTTCCTCCTTCTCCACTTCAGCATCATTAGCAAAACCAAAAGCTTTTTATTTCTCAAACTCTCTTGGTAGGTCAAACCTCACCAAGGTTTTACCATAATTTTTAAACTTTTCTGGGGTCTTCCCAACCTATAGTTTTTCTTTGTCTAAAACTGGGTCTCCAAAGGGGTGGGGTGTTATACACCACTTCGAATCCTAGAGGCCAATAGGTGGCATCAAGGGGGTGTACTTAGTAGTACAAAAGGGGTAATGGGTTGGAGGAGCCAAGCCACTACCAGGTATAGATCATCAATATAGTAAAACAATGCAGTTTTAATAAAGGTAGAAAAACATGCATAATAATAGGACAAGGCTTATGAGCAAGTAGGTGGGTTTCCTTGATCAGCAAATTGTCCCTAGTCCTCCTCTTCAAACTCCTCAAAATCACCTTCCTTGTTTGTTTCTATCGTCGCAAAAAGATAAAACAACAAACAAACCAGCACACATCAATCACTAGGCAAACAATGCTACCAGTATAGAACACATGCTCAAAATAGTAGATCAAGCGACACATCAGAAGCTACTGAAAAGTAAGGCATGTCCACCTGAATCACTTAAAAAGCACATTTCAAACTTTTATAATGAATTTAGTAGTAAACACTAGTTAAACACTTGGCTTTTTGTCATGACTAGTCTCTGTAGATGAACAATGCACAAATTTTATGTCACTGGATAGGCATTGAAAATACCAAGCCAGCACAACTAGATTCATATTTTTAGCATGCATGATTGATTTTAAAGAATTACTCTAGTGAAAACTAGACTAGCAGAAGTAAACTAAATCACAGAAAATAACTACAGGACCAAACATTATGAGCTACTGGGGAGTGGTACATCTACCATGTACACAACTCTAAGAGTTGTTCCTACCCAAAAATCATGTCTATAGAAGGTTCTAGAAATATCTAAACATAGTTATGTTCCAAACTTAGGAAAATCACTACAGTATATCTAGAGCTCAAAAACATGCAAATCAAGTTATCCTAAGTAGGCCTAGCAGTATACAAGTCATACCAATTGTTTTTATAATTTTTGGATTAATAGGGGAAATACTAGGCATTTATTGGTGAAAAAGTACTATTTTGGAGATAAATCTACCAGATATTCTACAAATATAATCTAACAGAAACACCAGTGCCACATGGTACATAATTTAATTTGCAACCATACAAAATTTGAACCATCTCATTTGATTAACCAGAGAATATTTGGTGGAATTAAAGCTAACAGCTACAAATCTGTGGATTTAAATAACTAAAAGCAAAAAGGGATAACGGGTTGGTTCTCACTTGGTCGTAGCCAGCACAGTGCTGGGCTGATCCAGTTCTTCAGCGGCCAGCACGAGGGCGTTGTATTTCAAAACGCGACTGGGCCCCGTTTGCCAGCGACTCTAAAGCGACGAAGGGGTATGGAGGGCTATGGGCCGCAGGATTAGAGAGGATCTAACTGCTGGGGACCATCGTCCTCACAGACACAGAGCTCGCAACGACGTACCCTAGCAACAACGGAGACAGGTACGGTGAGTCTCACCTATGGGCGTAGAAGACTCGGGGATGGTCTGGGGAAAATAGGTGGTTGATGGTGATCTTGGAGATGGGAGGCACCAACTGCTTCGGCTCCGGTCGCGATCGCGGAAGTGCGAGTTGTGGCGGTGCTCACGGGCATTCACAAAATTGGTGGAATGATGTGATGAGCATTCACCCAAAGTATAGTAATACTATCAAGGTCATTATGTTTACATTTCTATAACATCATGCGAAGTAACCCTAATCCTTAGACCACGAGATCATGTTAATTGCTAACACCGGAAGAGTACTTTGATAACATCAAACGTCACACTGTAATAGGGTGATTATAAAGGTGGGTTTGGATATTCTGAAAGTGTTATGTTGAGGCTTATGGATCAAGAGTGGGATTTGTCCATCCTGATGACAGAGAGATATACTCAGGGGCCTCTCGGTGATATCACATTGGCATAGCTTGCAAGCAAGTGATAAGATCACTAAGAATGTTATATCACGGGAACAAGAAAAAAGTACTTGTCAGTAAAGAGATCAAACTAGGTATAGGGATACCGATGGTCGAATCTCGAACATGTAATATATCGCGAGAAAAATGGATTTAGTTACAAAGCCAAAGGTTCTCACGATCACTAGAGTCATCGTTGAATTGTGGGAGTCAGTACGGATCTCCAGGTCCCGTGGTTGATTATTGATCCGAGAGGGGTCTCGATCATATCAAAATTATTTACGTAATGTAGGGTGACACACTTAAGGTATACCGACACCTGATGTCTACACACTTCTATTATTGTAGACAGTTGTTGGGCCCCCAAATGCAGAGGTTTGTAGAACAGCAGCAAGTTTTCCCTTAAGTGGATTACCCAAGGTTTATCGAACTCAGTGAGGAAGTGGTCAAAGGTATCCCCTCTCAAGCAACCCTGCAATCAAGATACAAGAAGTCTCTTGTGTCCCCAACACACCCAATACACTTTTCAGGTGTATAGGTGCACTAGTTCGGCAAAGAGATAGTGAAATACAAGTGGTATGGATATAAGACAACGGTGCCAGATAAATAGCTTGCTGGCGTGTGGTTGACGTGGGAAAAGACTAAAGGCAAACTGAAATAAAGAAGGAAGCAAGCAGACATGTAACAGATCTAATTGCAAGCGGTGTATCAATGCTAAGAAACAAGGCCTAGGGATCATACTTTCACTAGTGAACACTCTCATATAAATATCTTCTCTTTATGATACTACTCTGAACTACTCTCCGGTTGGACACTCTAATCCATGGTAGGGCTATAACAACACTCCTCAAAGTTTGCTTTCCACATCTAGATAACCCCACACTGTCACCTTGAGAACTAGATGGTTCAAACAAACACCACAATTTCATAGAGACATCCAACTCCAAATATAACTCATAACAAGTATTTGTAATATCTAGCATAAGTGCCACCATGGTGTGCACGCTGTCACTTTCACACACATGGGGAGAGCAGAGATCTATTAAAGCACTTGAGTAGCAAGGTAGATCTATAGATTACAAGCTCATGATCACAATATGATCATGCATAGAGAGAGAGATGAACACATAGCTACCGGTAGAACCCTTAGCCTCGAGAGAGAACTACTCCCTCCTCATCATGGGAATTAGCAATGGTGATGGAGATGGTGGTGGAGATCGATGGAGATGGCTCCGAGGGCACTTCCCCGTCTCGGCAGGGTGTCGGAACAGAGACTTTTGTCCCCCGAATCTCCCCTTCGGTGGCGGCAGCGCTGCGGAACTTTTCGTGGATTTCTGATTGGCCATCTAGGGTTTTGGTATCAGGAGGCTCTTATAGGCGAAGGAGGCAAGGTCGGTGGCCAGCCAGGGGGCCCACACAATTCCCTGGCGCGGCCTTGGCTAGCCCGCGCCAAGGGGTGGTGTGGCCACCTTGTGTCCCCTCTCCGACTCTCCTTCTGGCTCCGTGAGTCTTCCAATAAAATAGTAACTTTGGCTTTTGTCTCGTCCAATTCTGAGAATATTCATTTTCTGACTTTCTGGAACCAAAAACAGCAGAAAACAGGCAACTAGCACTGTGGCATCTTGTTAATAGGTTAGTCCAAGAAATCATATGAAAAGTACTCCAAAGTATGGGCAAAACACAAGAAAGTGGATAAAACCAAGGATGGAACATCAAAAATTATAGATACATTTGCAATGTATCAACATCCCCAAGCTTAACTCCTGCTCGTCCTCGAGTAGGTAAGTGATAAAAAGAAAGAATAATTTTTGAGGTGACATGCACCATCAAAGACTTGATCAAAGTATTTGTAAAACATTCAAAGCTGGGATCATAGTACTTCAATCATAACATGAAAGACAAAGTTCCAGCAATAAGACAAAAGAAACTATGATGCAACATGAAAAGTCACAAACAAAAGATTCATGAATAACAATGCTTTGCAAGACGTTTGTATGTTTCACATAAAGAAAACATAGCATAATAGTATTCAGCTTGTCCCTTATAGAGTAGCAAATATAAATGCATAGGACACCTTCAAAGTTCATACGAGTGACTAGATACAAATAGTTTAAAACAAGCAATATCAAGTTATGCATAAATCAACTAGTCTTGGGACAATGCACATAGAACTAAGAATGGCCACTATGCTCTCAAAGATAGAAGCTGGAGACTCAATATATAAGTGGAAGAAAGGCCTTCATAGAAGAAAGTAGGGATTCAAGTTTCATAAAGAGCTTCCAAAAATTATGGTACTTATAGCTTTCAGCTCTCATTGCCCCTATCATAAGCATCTTGAAGTGATTAAGATTAAAGTGAACAAACTATGGTGTACATGCTTGACGAAGTATAAGTTAGAAATCTCATGTCCCTTGTATACGAGGGCCGCTCCTCATGCTACTCAAGTTTAGTCACCGGTAAGTGTTTGTCATCGTACGTACATGTGTATCATAGAGAACCGCCAACGGGATACCCCTTGCCCGATGATACGGAAGAATCCCCATATCAAAATGACAAGGTGATGACCCACAAGTATAGGGGGTGTATCGCAGTATTTTCGATAAGTAAGAGTGTCGAACCCAACGAGGAGCAGAAGGTGCTGGCTAGTGGTATGGATCAGGAATTCTCTGCAAATACTTAGCAAACGGATTTTTAGGGGTTTTCGATAAAGCAAGTAAACAAAGTACGAGTAAACAAAAGACAATAAGAATGAATGCAGCAAGTGGCCCAACCCTTTATGCAGCAAAGGATGAGCCGGTTGTATTTCTATAGATGACCAAATATTCTCGAGGACACATGGGAAGACTGTCAAGTGCTTTCGCTTCATATAGTCGATTAATCTTCTCTAGCTTGCTAAGTGTTGTGTGGGTGAACCTGTGCTAATGTACCGTCCCATCCAAGACTTAATACATACTTGTGATTAAACCCCCTTGCAAACATCCATAAGTACAAGAAAGTAATTAAGGTAGAAACCTAACCACAGCTTTAAACTCTAAGACCCTTACGTCCCTTGTGCAATGGTTTCCGAACGGAGGTTCAGGTTTCTGTCACTCCAGCAACCCCTACGATTAGTAGCCAAATAAACAATGCATTCCCCTAGGCCCATATAGGTGAAGTGTCATGTAGTCGACGTTCACATGACACCACTAGAAGAAGTACACCACAACTTAAATAACAATCTATTGAATCTTTCTCAACGCAACTCCACTACTAACAACAAGACTTCTCCCATGTCCTCAAGAACAAAACGAACTACTCACAAGACATCATATGGATCATGATTAGAGATGGAATAATGATGAATAACAATCTGAACATAAACAATAATTCAACGGTTCACTCAATAGCATCAACTACAAAGAGTAATCAACACCGAGAAAGTTTCCCCTATGAACTATGCAAGATTCAACTCAATTGTTACAGCAATATGGAGATGGTGATGAGGGTGCTGATGGTGATGATGATGATCCCGATGAAGTCCAGCTTGATGGTGGTGTTGATGGCGACGATCTCCCCTCTCCGGGAAGGAATTCCCCCGTTAGAAATCTGTCTGCCGGAGAGATCTTTCTCTCTTGGTGTTTTCCGCCCCGTAGAGGCGGCGAAATCTTTCTGTGGTCGCTCTCCTAGTCTTAGGGTTTTGGGAGGAAGATATACGCCAGAGGGGAGAGGCTGGAGTGGGCCAGGGTGGCCACACCACTCCCTGGCGTGGCCTAGGCCTGCCCGCTCCATGGGGTGGTGTGGCCCCCTATGGCCCACCTCCACTCCATCTTCTGGCATCTTGAGTCTTCTGGAAAAATAGAATTTTCCGTATATTTTCCCAGATTTTCTGATCTTCGCGAATTTTGCCTCCAAACAGCACCTTTTCCATCAGAATTCTGACTGCAGCGGTCCATGCTCCAAAAGTCATCAACCATGCAAAAACAGATGAAATAACATAAGTATCACCTCTCAATACGAAATATATCAATGAATAATAGTGAATTAAGACATAGAATAGTGATGCAAAATGGACGTATCAACTCCCCCAAGCTTAGACTTCGCTTTTCCCCAAGCAAAATTGAGCTCAATAAACATGACCTCAAGTTTATGGAGTGAAGAGTCGATAAAAGGATACGGACAAGAAGCATCACATTCATCAAATACATAGATCATAATAGAATACAACTCACTATTATACAACTCAACTTGCAATGAGTAAAGAAAACACAATAAAGATACATAAAGTGAATCATAATTGGTAATGGCAAACTTAGCTCTTGGTCGAAGAATAGTTGATAATTTGCTAGAGTTCACAAATAGCTGGTTTTTCAATGAAACCTTTCAAAGTAGTAAACATCAAGATAAGAGCAAAGTGCAAAACAAGGAACATAAGAAACATGAATGCAAAAATCATCATATGAATGAATGAAACACATCAACTCAAAATACTTGCCGAGATAGAAGGGAATAGATTTACTGACTCAACTACAAAGTAAAAGAAAGGGTCCTTCAAAGAGGGAAGCCGGGATTACAAGTCTCATAAAGAGCTCCCAAAAATTATGATACTTACTAGCTTTCAGCTCTCATTGCCCCTATCATAGGCATCTTTAGGTGATTAAGGTTAAAGTGACACAACTAAGAGGATATGCTTGACAAGTTATAAGTTGAAATCTCAAGCCCCTTACTTATGAGTACCGATCCTCATGCTACTCAACTTCAGTCACGAGCAAGCTCTTGTCATTGTAAATACATGCGTATCATTGAGAACCGCCAACGGGGTACCCCTTGCACATGACACAGGAGCTATCCCATAATCAAAATGGCAAGGCAAGCAGACAGTGAGCATCTCAGCGATCTTTTTATTTTCTATTTGCATAGGTTTTTATTGAGGATGCTTCATAGAATGCTCACTATAGTTATGCTGCAAGTTTCCACCATGATTAGGCATGGCTTAGGCTAGCGGCCCAGGCGTTTCTCTAACACACATATAAACTCCATGATCTTACAAGTTCCACTTTTATTTCACATCGACGGGATCCATAAGAAAAAGAACATGATATCAACTAGGTACAAATACCAATGAAGTGTTGAAAGTGGTCCCCATGATACATGGTTCGGCTAACTTCAACTCATAAAAAGCAAGCATATACGCAACAAAGAAGGACCCAATGGTTCAAGTTTATTAAATGCAAGAAAATAAAGTGTGCCATCAAGTTCGTGAGAGCTTTAATCACTAATTTTCACATAACAAGTTTAATTTGGGAGGTAGATAAAAAAGGAATTTACTTGGAACAACAATAATGCTACTATGTAGGTATGGTGGACACAAATGGCAAAGGTTTTGGTTTAAAGGAGGTGGATGCACGAGAAGAATTCCCTCTCAGTACAGGTTTTTGGCTAACAAGGCTGGGTAGCAAGTATAAGAGTTGAAGGAAACAAACAAACATACAAGTGATAAAGACAAACATGCAATCTTCCTTGGAAGCACAAAAGATCTTAACTAGAGAATACTAGACTTATGAGCAAATCAATAAAGAAAGATGATGAAATTATTTTTCTCTAGAGCACTTCTATCTTTTTCTTTTCAACTCTCAAAAAGGGTGTTGCTACTGACTGAGCCAGGTTTGCCAAAACCAACTAAATTAACTCAATGATCCCAAAGTGCTACTAATACTAACAACAAGATCAATCATATAACCACGAATTGAAAACTAATATAAGCTATGTAAAAGAGTGAACGATAGAACTTCTCATTAATATTCCATAACAGAAACTCACACCAGGGATACATATCTAACGAGAGAGGGGACACTTCCATGATGCAAACCATACTACAAAATAACTCCTCTATTCATGATATGACTCTACTAATAAGGTAAAAAGATAGAAGATAGTGATATGATACCGCGACACTCCCCCAAGCTTGGAATAAACCAAGGGGATGCCAAACCTGATAACGAATTACTCCTTAGGTGGTGGTGGTGTCCTCTTGATGAGCTCCTTGATCAGTTTCCCAAAGTCCTCAATCTCGAAGGTGAGATTACGAATAAGCTGCGAGTTTTGCTCAATGCGGCTCATGATCATGTCGGGTTGAGAATTCCAGCTCTTGCTATTCTTTCCCCACTCTTCCTCCTTGAAGTCTTCTTTTCCTGCATGGCTAGAACGAGGCAAATCCCAATTGGAGGGTAATTTCCCTTTGGGCATATTCTGATATTGATGCTCATGGATAAGGGTATGGAAAGGATTCTTGGAGTGTGGAGGAAGTGACCAGGGATCTGAACGGTGATGAGGACACTTCCCTCCAATGGATAGATTTGCCACCACTCTAATGCTTGCAATGGTAGTGCCGGTATGCGGATGTTTGCCTTGCTCCTCTTCACCTTCACTCTTGATCTCCTTCTCCTTCCCGGGGTCTTGGAGGTCTTCCTCCATAGGCTCCTTCCCTTTATCCTTGGCGGACACCATTGTGCCTCTAAGCTCTCAAAGAGTATGTCCTGACAGAAACAGATCGAAACAAAAACACGACGAAAACACGATATACGGACCTCGGGAGATCCGGGGGGTTATATATTACGAAGTTTCATAACAAAAGGAAGGTACTGGGAGAAAACGAGTCGGAGGCGGAGTCCTGGGTGGCCTCACCCCCTGGTGGCACGGCTAGGGGTGGGCCCGCGCCATGGGGTGGTGTGGACCACCCCGGCTCCGGTTCCATCACTTTTTCGGTTCGAAACTTTCCTTATTGACTGAAAACTGCAAAAATATAGTTGGATTGTACTTTCGCGGATCTTTTCTTACCAGAACGGTTACCTATTTGAACACGGACTCTGCAGGTCTCTGAATTTGGTATCTAGTAGATTCTTCTAGGGTCATCTCTTGAATATCATCGATATCTTCATCTTCATATACTTATTACTTGAGTCATAAATCCCTTCTCTTCCTTATTACACCATTATCTCCACTTCCTGGAAATTTCTGTCACACAAAACTTCACACAGTTCTCATTAGCAACATTAGTATAAGTGAAGTGATAAAACCTTTTGAGTCCAACTTCGACTGAAAACCATCAAAATAAAAGTTACTGTAGCAACTCCTTTCGAAAACCCAAAAAGAATTCAAAAAGGAAATCGAATAAAGAAGCAAATGCAAGATTGGCAAAATCTGTCAAAACAGACCAGCAGGTAAAGATCAATTTTTTCGAAAATATTATGTTGCTCAAATCAAAAAGTGCAAAACTAACGAAAGTTAAATAACAACCTGGGTCAGAAGCACAAAAAATTACAGCTCAATCCGATATACAGAGATATCTCACGAATTTTTACGGTGAAGCACAAAAATCTGTTTTGGGACAGCAACTTCCCCAAACCTTACTCCTCTCTCATTAGAGGTTGATCTTGACACAAAAACCAAAAAAAACGGATAAGGAGCGGTTATTACCGAAGTAATAACTTCCAAGATTCAAATAAACAAAAACAAACTGAAAGCAAAAACAAATTGGGTTGTCTCCCATAAAGCTCTTTCTTTATAGCCATTAAGATGGGCATGATAATTTTGAAGAAGCTCTCATAGGGATATGATTTGAAGTGAAAGAGAGCATTAAGAAGCAAAAACACACGCACATTTAAGTCTAACCCACTTCCTATGCAAGGGAATTTTGTAAACAAACAAGTTATTGGAACCAAAGGCATCTTGCATAAGAAGGCAAAAGAAGTGCAACATAAAAACTTTCAGCATAAAACGAGGAAACTTGATATTATTGAGATGCACAAGAACACTTTTCCCTCTCTCATAATAGCTTTCAGTATCACGCATAAACTTAACAATATAGCTATCACAAGGACTATCATAGCAATGATCACTTACTCTAACAGAAAACACAGGAATACTAGCTCTCATAACACTACTATGCGAAACAATATTAGAGGTATCCTTACAAAGGATAGTGTGTCCCTCTTTTTCATATTTAGCAACAAAGTCTTTCACATTTGCTACAATAGGTTCATCAATCATTTGTTTATCAGGTTCAGCAGCCTTACTCATACTTTCATTAACCATACTAGCTATCATAGAATGTTCCTTTACCTTAACTGGGAAAGGTATTTTCTCAATATAAGGTTTGGGTAAAATATGACTAGCAGTATAAACTTCAGTATTTCTTGTAGGAACACTCTTAGCAATATCTTTATAAGGTTCATGATACTTATTCCACTTCTTTTTAGGCACTTCAATATAAGAAGCAAAGGTCTTAAAATAAGAAGCAATAGCTTGAGAGTCTAAACCATAAGCATTTTTAATATTTTGAAAGTCATCAGTTCCCATAAAAGATTCAATGCATTCATAATCATAATTTATACCTAACTTTCTATCTTTGTCATTCTCCCAAGCTTCAGCATTGTCTTGAATACGGTCTAGAAGGTCCCATTTAACTTCTTCTTCCATACGAGTGAATGATCCAGCACAAGAAGCATCTAATAAATCCTTATCATGTAGAGGGAGCCTTGCATAAAAGATGTTGATAATAATATTGTTGGGGAGCTCATGAATGGGACATTTTAGCATTAGTAACTTCAATCTCCCCCAAGCTTGAGTTGTACTCTCTCCATCAAGAGGCCAAAAGTTGTATATTTGATTCCGATCTTTATGAATTTCACTAGGAGGATAAAACTTTGAATAAAAGAGAGGCACTATTTCCTCCCATTCAGAGCTTGACCATTCTTCAGCAGCTTATACCATTCCTCGGCTCTTCCTTTCAGTGATAATGAGAATAACTTCTTCTTAACTTGATCTGTAGTAATACCTGTACACTTGAACAACCCGCATAATTCGTGTATAAAGAGCAAATGATCACCGGGATGGACAGTTCCATCCCCAACATAGTAGTTATCCATAACACGATCAATAATTCTTGTAGGTATTTTGAAAACATCTTTCTCAGCAGGTGGTGGCTTATCTACTACCTTAGCAGTGGTAGTAGCATTACCAAATAAGAAACTCAGCGAATTGTCCATAAAAAAAATAAAGCAACTAGCAGAAGTAAACAATACTCCTAGTAGAAGTTTCCTTTACCAGTTCCACTCTCCAATAGCGCTTCACTCCCCGGCAACGGCGCCAGAAAATAGTCTTGATGACCCACAAGTGTAGGGGGTGTATCGTAGCATTTTTGATAAGTAAGAGTGTCGAACCCAACGAGGAGCAGAAGGTGCTGGCTAGTGGTATGGATCAGGAATTCTCTGCAAATACTTAGCAAACGGATTTTTAGGGGTTTTCGATAAAGCAAGTAAACAAAGTACGAGTAAACAAAAGATAGTAAGAATGAATGCAGCACATGGCCCAATCCTTTATGCCGCAAAGGACAAGCCGGTTGTATTTCTATAGATGACCAAACGTTCTCGAGGACACATGGGAAGACTGTCAAGTGCTTTCGCTTCATATAGTCGATTAATCTTCTCTAGCTTGCTAAGTGTTGTGTGGGTGAACCTGTGCTAATGTACCGTCCCATCCAAGACTTAATACATACTTGTGATTAAACCCCCTTGCAAACATCCGTAAGTACAAGAAAGTAATTAAGGTAGAAACCTAACCACAGCTTTAAACTCTAAGACCCTTACGTCCCTTGTGCAATGGTTTCCTAACGGGGGTTCAGGTTTACATCACTCCCAACCCCCTACGATTAGTAGCCAAATACACAATGCATTCCCTAGGCCCATATAGGTGAAGTGTCATGTAGTCGACGTTCACATGACACCACTAGAAGAAGTACACCACCACTTAAATAACAATCTATTGAATCTTTCTCAACGCAACTCCACTACTAACAACAAGACTTCTCCCATGTCCTCAAGAAAAAAACGAACTACTCACAAGACATCATATGGATCATGATCAGAGATGGAATAATGATGAATAACAATCTGAACATAAACAATAATTTAACGGTTCACTCAATAGCATCAACTACAAAGAGTAATCAACACCGGGAAAGCTTCCCCTATGAACTATGCAAGATTCAACTCAGATGTTACAGCAATATGGAGATGGTGATGAGGGTGCTGATGGTGATGATGATGATGATGATCCCGATGAAGTCCATATTGATGGTGGTGTTGATGGCGACGATCTCCCCTCTCCGGGAAGAAATTCCCCTGGCAGAAATCTGTCTGCCGGAGAGATCTTTCTCTCTCGGTGTTTTCCGCCACGCAGAGGCGACAGAATCTTTCTGTGGTCGCTCTCCCAGTCTTAGGGTTTCGGGAGGAAGATATACGCCAGAGGGGAGAGGCTAGAGTGGGCCAGGGTGGCCACACCACTCCCTGGCGTAGCCTAGGCCTGCCCGCGCCATGGGGTGGTGTGGCCCACCTCCACTCCATCTTCTGGCATCTTGAGTCTTCTCGAAAAATAGAATTTTCCGTATATTTTCCCGGATTTTCTGATCTTCGCGAATTTTGTCTCCAAACAACACCTTTTCCATCAGAATCCTGACTGCAGCGGTCCATGCTCCAAAAGTCATCAACCATGCAAAAACAGATGAAATAACATAAGTATCACCTCTCAATACGAAATATATCAATGAATAATAGTGAATTAAGACATATAATAGTGATGCAAAATGGACGTATCATAAGGTAAGCATACAACGAGCATCTCAACAATCTTATTATTTACCATGGGAATATGGTACTTTTTTCTCCCTTTCCTCTTTTCATAATATCTCTTTTTTTCTCTTTTCTCTTTTTTCTCAATATAGGACTCTTTTTTTATAAGAAGAATGCTTCATAGACAGCTCATTTTGGTTTCGCTGCAGGTTTCCACCATGTCGGCATGGATTAGACCAGCGGCCCAGGCGTTTCTCTAACACATATACATAACCCCATGGACTTACAAGCTCCCCTTTCATTTCACACCGACGACATCCATATATAAAAGAGCATGATATCAACTAGGTACAAAGTACCCGTGCAATGTTGAAAGCGTTCCCCATGACAACATGGTTCTGCTAATTCCAAACAAATAAGTGCAAGCATATACAACATAGACGACACAATGGTTCAAGTTTATTAAGGGCAAGAAAAGTAAAGTGTGCCATCTAGTTCATGAGAGCTTTAATCATTAGTTTTCTCATAACAAGTTTAATTCAGAAGGTAAACAAAAACATGAATATACTTGGAATAGCATATGCTAGTAGGTAGGTATGGTGGACTCTTTGGAATAACTTGGTTTAAGAAGTTGGATGCATGAGTGGAACTCATACTTGGTTGTGGAGGCTAGCAAAAGACTGGGAGCGACAAACTAAGAGAGCAATAATGGCCATAATCATGCAGAGCGACAAAACATCATTGATCAAAGCATAAAGTGATACTACAAGTTGAAAACTAAAGGATCATAAAGGCTTATGGTGACTTTGAATAGTCATAACATGGTGTGAGCATGCGCCAAGTCAACCCAAATAAAGCATCAAAGGAGAATACCATAATACTATGCTTTAATATGCTAAAACAACGCATGATTCATCCAAGGCACATTAAGCAATCTCAATTGTTTATAACAAGTCATTCTATAGCAAAGAATACTAAGCATAAAGCCAAAACTATATCAAGCATGGCATGACAAAGCATAGGCCACAGTCAAAAACAAGCTCTCTTTACCACTTAAGTATGAACTTTCCTACTCTTTTCCAAACCAAACCAAACTATTTGAAAACCAATGCATGAAAGAGGGGGTCCAACCAATTTATTCAGAAAACTAAGAAAACATAGCATACGAAAATCCAAAACGAAAACAAAAAAGAAGACGCTCCAAGAACAACACAACTGTGCATGAAACAATAAAAATGAAGCGTTTGGAAGAAACCTAGGATTTTTATTGATGAAGAAGGAGATGCCTTGGGCATCCCCAAGCTTTGACGCTTGTACTTCTTGGATATTTCTTGGGGTGACATGCGTGGCATCCCCAAGCTTGAGCTTTAGTCCATCCTTCATCTCATTACTCATTCCTTCCATACACCTGAAATTTTTCCTTCATACAAAACTTCACACAATCTTTATTAGCAACATTAGTGCACTCAAGATAATAGGTCTTTAGGTTGAGTTCCAACACCAATAAAACTTCCATTAAAACCCTAGATACTGTAGCACTTCCCTCAAAAAGCTCATTTCCCCAAAAGAACTCAAAAAGGAACAAATAAGAAGCAAATGCAAATAATGGCAGAAATCTGTCAAACATACCAATAGGTAAAGACGAATTTTTTCGAAGACCTTCTGTTGCTCAAATCGAAAAGTGTTGAACGAACGAAAGTTAGATAACGACCTGGGTCAGAAGCACAAAAAATTACGCCTCAAAATGACGTACATAAATTTTACACGAATTTTTACAGTGAAGCGCAGAAATCTGTTTCGGGACAGCAACTTTCCCAATCATTACTTCTCTCTCATTAGAGGTTACTCTTGGCACAAAAAGCAAATAAAAAGGATAAGGAGCGGTTATTACTGAGGTAATAACTTCCAAGACTCATCTAAAACTTTTGGGTTATCTCCCAATAAGTACTTTTCTTTAATGCCTTTAAGTTAGGCATGATAGTTTGAGAAGATGCTCACATAAGAAATATGAATTGAAGTAAAAGAGAGCATCAAGAAGAAAGTTCAAAACACATTTAAGTCTAACCCACTTGCTATGCATAGGAATCTTATAAAGAAACAAGTCATGAAAGCACAAATCAACAATCATAGGAAAGCAAAACAAGTGCAACTTCAAGACTTTCAACATAAAGAGGGGAAACTTAATATTGTTGAGACACATAAAACCATGTTTCCCTCTCTCATAATAACTTTCAATAGCATCATGAATAAAATTAACAATATAACTATCACATAAAACATTCTTATCATGAGCCACATGCATATAATAATTATTACTCTCCACATAAGCATAGTCATTTTTATTAATTGTAGTGGGAGCAAATTCAACAAAATAGCTATCATTATTATTCTCATCACCATAATCATCAAATATAGGAGGCATATTGTAATCATAATTATTTTTCTCCTCAATAGTAGGTGGACTAAAAATATCATACTCGTCATTGTAATCATCATATATTGGAGGCATAATGTCATCAAAGTAAATTTTCTCCTCCATGCTTGGGGGACTAAAAATATCATGCTCATCAAAACCAGCTTCCCCAAGCTTAGACTTTTCCATAGCATTAGCAATAATGGTGTCCAAAGAATTCATACTAACAACATTGCTATTAGCATGCAAATAAAGATCCATAGGTTCTTTAATTTTCTCTTCAAACACTTCATGTCCTAACTCAAGATAAATACTATAAAGCTCTCTAATATTTTTGTTGTTTTCCATTAAGCCTTACTAGTGAAAACAAGAAACAAAAAGACAAAATTGCAAAATCTAAAGGAAATAACTTCAAGCACTCACACCGAAGGATGTGAGTACCTTTTACCTTACCTCCCCGGCAACAGCGCCAGAAAATAGGCTTTTGCCGTGGGAGGTTCTTCTTCTTTAATCCTTCGGTGTGAATACCTTTTACCTTACCTCCCCGGCAACGGCGCCAGAAAAAAGCTTGATGTCAATGCACTTCTATTCTTGTAGATAGTTGTTGGGACCCCAAGTGCAGAGGTTTGTAGAACAGCAGCAAGTTTTCCCTTAAGTGGATTACCCAAGGTTTATAGAACTTAGGGAGAAAGTGGTCAAAGGTATCCCCTCTCAAGCAACCCTGCAATCAAGATACAAGAAGTCTCTTGTGTCCCCAACACACCCAATACACTTGTCAGGTGTATATGTGCACTAGTTCGGCGAAGAGATAGTGAAATACAAGTGGTATGGATATAAGACAACAGTGCCAGAAAATAGCTTGCTGGCGTGTGGTTGATGTGGGAAAAGACTAAAGGCAAACTGAAATAAAGAAGGAAGCAAGCAGACATGTAACATATCTAATTGCAAATGGTGTATCAATGCTAAGAAACAAGGCCTAGGGATCATACTTTCACTAGTGAACACTCTCATATAAATATCTTCTCTTTATGATACTACTCTGAACTACTCTCCGGTTGGACACTCTAATCCATGGTAGGGCTATAACAACACTCCTCAAAGTTTGCTTTCCACATCTAGATAACCCCACACTATCACCTTGAGCACTAGATGGTTCAAACAAACACCACAATTTCATAGAGACATCCAACTCCAAATATAACTCATAACAAGTATTTGTAATCTCTAGCCTAAGTGCCACCATGGTGTGCACGCTGTCACTTTCACACACATGGGGAGAGCAGAGATCTATTAAAGCACTTGAGTAGCAAGGTAGATCTATAGATTACAAGCTCATGATCACAATATGATCATGCATAGAGAGAGAGATGAACACATAGCTACCGGTAGAACCCTTAGCCTCGAGAGAGAACTACTCCCTCCTCATCATGGGAATTAGCAATGGTGATGGAGATGGTGGTGGAGATCGATGGAGATGGCTCCGGGGGCACTTCCTCGTCCCAGCAGGGTGCCGGAACAGGAACTTTTTGTCCCCCGAATCTCCCCTTCGGTGGCGGCAGCGCTGTGGAACTTTTTGATGGAGATAAAAGCCAAGATCGATGGAGATAAAAGCCAAGATCTAATATACTAGACATGAGCAACGAGATAGATCGGTACTAACCCTCGTAGAACCGAAAGCGTTAACGAGATTAGATCTCGTGGATGATGTAGTCGATCACTTGCCGATCTCAAGATCGTGTGGACGATCCCTCCGGCGCCGCGTTCCGGCAGTGCTTCCGCAAATGGTCACACGTGCGGAGTCGAAGTAGACCTTCCTCTCCCCATTCTAGCGAGGAGCGGAGGTAGTAGATCTTGTCCATGGAATCCCAGCAGCACGACGGCGTGGTGGTGGTGGTGGAGATGAGAAATCTGCAGGGCTTCGCCTATGCCTGTGCAGAAGAAACGTGGAGGAGAGAGGCGGCTATGATTGGGAGTTATGAGAAAAAGTACAAGAGGGGGCGCCCCTCCCTTCTATTTAAAGGAGGGAGACGCGCCTGGGGAGGGGGAGTCCTAGTAGGACTCCCTCCTCCTTGGGCCGGCGGGTTGGGGGGAGGAATCCTCCTCCCCCACGAATCCGTGTAGTACCCCACTTGGTTTCTTTGATCCCTTTCTTGGTTTTCAAGCAAACTCCAAGAAATCCTCTAGAACCTTCCAGAACATTCCGAAACCTTCTAGAATCTCCATACAAACACTCCGGAACATTTCCTAACTTAGAAAATGATTCCCAATATATGAATCTTATTCTCCGGATCTCCTCGTGATGTCCCGGATCCATTCCGAGACTCCGAACAACATTCGGTCTCCAACGCAAATTCCATATCTACTTCAAACAAGTTCGAACCTTAAGTGTGTCACCCTACGGTTCGTGAATATGCAGACATGATGAAGACACCTCTCCCATCAATAACCATCAGCGGGATCTGGAGATCCATAATGGCTCCCACATACTCAACGATTACTTCGTGATCGATTGAACCATTTAACATACAAAACCAATTCCCTTTGTCTCGCGATATTCTACTTATCCGAGGTTTGATCGTCGGTATCTTCATACCTAGTTCTTCCTCGTTACTAATAAGTACTCTTTACTCGTTCCATGTTATGTCATCCCTTGTGACCTAGTCACATGCTTGCAAGCTATCTAGATGACATTCCACCGAGAGGGCCCAGAGTATATCTATCTGTCATAAGGATGGACAAATCCCAATCTTGGTCTATGCGCTTCAACACATACTTTCAGAATACCTAATGACACCTTTATAACCGCCCAGTTACGAAGCGGCCGTTTGATGTCATCAAAGCACCCATCCGGTGATGGTGATTAACATAACCTCATGGTCGAAGGATTAGGTTACTATGTATTTCAAAGCTTACAGCAATACGAACTTAATGACTTGATCTTATGCTATGCTTACTATGGGTGTGTGTCCATCATATCATTCTCCTAATGATATAACCTTGTTATTAATCACATCCAATGTCTATGATCAGGAAACCATGATCATCAATCAATCAACAAGCTAGTTCAACAAGAGGCTTACTAGGGACTCTTTTATGTTTACAAAACACACAAGTATTAGTGTTTCCTAATAATACAATTATAGCATGGGATGCAAACATTCATCATAAACACAAAGATATAATAATAACCTCTTTTATTATTGCCTCTTGGGCATATCTCCAACAGTCTCCCACTTGCACTAGAGTCAATAAACTAGATTACATGGTAATATACCGAACACCCATGGCGTTCTGGTGTTGGTCATGCTTTGCTCTAGGGAGAGGTTTAGTCAACGGATCTGCTACATTCAGATCAGTGTGTACTTTGCAAATCTTTATGTCACCATCTTGGACATACTCGCGAATAGCATGAAAACGTAGCTTGATGTGCTTCAGCTTGCTATGTGACCTTGGCTCCTGTGCATTAGCTATGGCACCTGTGTTGTCACAGTAGATGGCCATCGGGTCTAACGCGCTAGGAACCACGCCAAGTTCAGCAATGAACTCCTTCATCCATATGCCTTCTTGTGCAGCCTCCGAAGCAGCTATGTATTCCGATTCGGTTGAAGATTTCGCCATAACGCTCTGCTTGGCACTCCTCCAGCTTATTGCAACACCATTCAAAATAAATATGTATCCAGACTGTGACTTCGAGTCATCTGGATCGGTGTTCCAACTAGCATCAGTGTAACCATTTACAACAAGCTGTTCATCACCTCCATAAGAAAGAACCATATCCTTAGTCCTATTCAGATACTTTAGGATATTCTTGACCGCTGTCCAAAGGTTCCATTCCGTGATCACTTTGATATCTAGTCAAACTAACATCATGTGCTATATCCGTCTCGCATAAAGCATGGCATACATGATAGAACCTATGGCCGAGGCATAGGGAATTTTATTCATCTTTTCTCTATCTTCTGCCATAGCTGGACTTTGAGTTTTACTCAAGGTCTTACCTGACAACATGGGCATGAACCCTTTCTTGCTCTCTTCCATTCTAAACTTCTTTAGAACTTTGTCTAAGTATGTACTTTGTGAAAGCGCTATTAGGCGTCTTGATCTATCTCTATAAATCTTGATGCCTAGAATATATGCCGCTTCGCCAAGATCCTTCATCGAAAAACTATTATTCAAATAGGTTTTGACGCTATTAAGAAGTTCTATATCATTCCCAATCAACAATATGTCATCTACATATAGTACTAGGAATACTACAGAGCTCCCACTCACTTTCTTGTAAATACAAGCTTCTCCATAAGTTTGTATAAATCCAAAGTTTTGATTACTTTATCAAAACGTTGATTCCAACTCCAGGATGCTTGCTTCAGTCCATAAATGGAGCGCTGAAGTTTGCATACCTTGTCAGCATCTTTAGGATCGACAAAACCCTTGGGTTGTACCATGTACAACTCTTCCTCAATGTCACCATTAAGGAACGTTGTTTTGACATCCATCTGCCAAATTTCATAATCGAAATATGCAGCGATTGCTAACATAATCCTCACAGACTTTAGCTTCGCTACAGGTGAGAAAGTCTCATCGTAGTCAGCTCCTTGAATCTGTCGGAACCCTTTCGCGACAAGTCGAGCTTTATAGACGGTAACATTACCATCAGCATCTGTTTTTCTTTTGAAAATCCATTTGTTCTCGACAGCCTTTCGGCCATCCGGTAAGTCCACCAAAGTCCATACTTGGTTTTCGTACATGGATCCCATTTCGGATTTCATGGCTTCTAGCCATTTGTCAGAATCTAGGCTCACCATAGCTTCTTCATACGTCGCAGGGTCATCAGTGTTTGTCCACTAACATGACGTTCAAGGCAGAGTCATACCACTCAGGAGAGGTACGGACCCTCGTTGACCTGCAAGGTTCAGTAGTAACTTCGTTCGAAGTTTCATGATCATCATCATTAGCTTCCTCTCCAGTTGGTGCAGGCGGCACAAAAACATCTTCCGGTGCTGCGCTACTCTCAACTCCGAGAGAAGGTTCAACAACCTCGTCTAGTTCTACTTTCCTTCCAGTCACTTCTTTCGAGAGAAATTCCTTCTCCAGAAAGGATCCATTCTTAGCAACGAAAACTTTGCCTTCGGATCTATGATACAAGGTATACCCAATTGTTTCTTTAGGGTATCCTATGAAGACGCATTTCTCCGCTTTGGGTTCAAGCTTATCAGGCTGTAACTTCTTTACATATACTTCGCAACCCCAAACTTTAAGGAACGACAACTTAGGTTTCTTACCAAACCACAATTCGTACGGTGTCGTTTCAACGGATTTAGATGGTGCCCTATTTAAAGTGAATGCGGCTATCTCTAATGCATAGCCCCAAAATGATAACGGTAAATCTGTAAGAGACATCATAGACCGAACCATATCTAAGAGTTCGACATTCGACGTTCGGACACACCATTACGCTGTGGTGTTCTCGGTGTCAATCTGAAAGTATTCCACATTTCTTTAAATGCATGCCAAACTCATAACTCAGATATTCACCTCCGTGGTCAGAACGCAGAAACTTAATCTTCTTGTTACGATGATTTTCCACTTCACTTTGAAATTCCTTAAACTTCTCGAAAGTTTCGGATTTATGTTTCATAAAGTAGACATACCCATATCTACTCAAGTCATCCGTGAAAGTGAGAACATAACGATATCCACCACGCGATGCTACACTCATTGGACCGCACACATCGGTATGTATTATTTCCAATAAGTCTGTAGCTCGCTCCATTATGCCAGAGAATGGAGTCTTAGTCATTTTTTCCATTAGACATGCTTCGCATCTTTCAAGTGATTCAAAATCAAGTGATTCAAGAAGTCCATCAAAATGGAGTTTCTTCATACGCTTCACTCCAATGTGACCAAGACGCAAAGATTACATGTATGTAGAATTATCATTCAATTTTATTCGTTTAGCATCTATGTTGTGAACATGTGTATCACTACTATCGAGATTCAATAAGAATAAACCATTCATCTCATGTGCATAATCATAAAAGATATTACTCATATAAATCGAACAACCTTTATTCTCAGACTTAAAAGAGTAACCGTCTCGCAATAAACAAGATCCAGATATAATGTTCATGCTTAACGCAGGCACCAAATAACAATTATTTAATTTAAAACTAATCCCGATGGTAGATGTAGAGGGAGCGTGCCGACGGCGATCACATCAACCTTGGAGCCATTTCCAACACGCATCGTCACCTCATCTCTCGCTAGTCTTCGTTTATTCCGCAGCTCCTGTTTCGAGTTACAAATATGAGCAACCAAACCAGTATCAAATACCCAGGCACTACTATGATTACTAGTAAGATACACATCAATAACATGTATATCAAATATACCTTTCTTCTTGATGTTGCCGTTCTTCGATCCGCTGTACTTGGGCGATACGCCCAAAGGACTAGCACCCTTGCAGAGAAGCACTTGGCTTTCAGGTTTAGGACCAGCCTTGGGCTTCTTAGCAAAGTGTAGCTTTCTTGCCGTCCTTCTTGAAGTTGCCCTTGTTCTTAGGCTTGCCCCGTTTCTTGAAATTGGTGGTCTTATTGACCATCAACACTTGGTGTTCTTTCATGATCTCCACTTCAGCAGTTTTCAGCATGGACGATAGTTCGTAACGCCCTGTTCATGCAAAGGTATATTGTAGTTCATCACAAAGTTCTTGTAACTTGGTGGCAGTGATTGAGGACACGGTGAATCCCCAATTCATTAGGAATCGGTATCCCCAACTCTCGGAGTTTGTTTATGCGTGCGCATAGTGAGCACATGCTCGCTAACGGAGCTACCCTCTTCCATCTTGCAGGTAAAGAACTTCTCGGAAGCTTCATAGCTTTCCATGGCCGCGCGAGTCTCAAATATGAGTTTGAGCTCCTTAATGATTTCAAATGGGTCATGGTGCTCAAAACGCTTTTGAAGCTCCGATTCTAAACCATACAGAATGGCACAATGAACTGTGGAGTAGTGATGTTTCCGAGTGGCATAAACATTCTTTACGTCATCGGTGGCATCTTCTGCAGGTGGGTCACCTAGCGGTGCTTCGAGCACATAGGTCAACTGACCAGCCCTGAGGATGATCTTCAGTCCACGGAACCAGTCCGTGAAATTGCTTCCATTGTTCTTAAGCTTTTCTTTCTCTAGAAACGCATTGAAATTGATGGAAACGTTCGCCATAATCTACAACATATTTGCAAGTAGTTAAGACTAAGTTTATGATAAATAGTGTTCTAATTTAATTCTTAAATCAACTAGGTGAACTCCCACTCAAAACAACATCCCTCGCAGTTGTTTTAGTGATTACATGAACCAAATCCACTACACCAAGTCCGATCATCACGTGAGATGATGTAGCTTCATCGGCGAACAATCTTCATGTTCATCATATCCATCATATGTCTCATGCTCTACCTTTCGGTATTCTGTGTTCCGAGACCATGTCTGTACATGCTAGGCTCGTCAAGATTAACCTTAGTTTCCGCATGTGCAAATCTGGCTTACACCCGTTGTATGCACACGTAGAGTCTATCACACCCGATCATCACGAGATGCTTCAAACGATTTAGTCTTAGCAACGGTGTCAACTAAGGACGAACACTTTATTACTTGATATTTAGTGAGAGGGATCATCTTATAATGCTACCGTCGCGATCTAAGCAATACAAGATGCATAAAGGATTAACATCACAGGCAATTCATAATAAGTGTGATATGATATGGCCCTTTCTTCTTATGCCTTTGATCTCCATCTCCAAAGCACGGACATGATCTCCATCATCACCAAAGATTGGCCAAGGTCCGTGGCGCCGCTTCATGGTTGTTCATATTCACTAGCAACTATTACAACTACTTGGAACAAAGCTATTACAAGATGAATAGACACGCAGGTCTTAACAGAATTAAAGACAACCATTAGTTCTGCCGCTTGCCATATTACAACAAGGATCATTGCATACATCAAATACAATCACAATCACATGTAGGCCATATCACATCACAAAACCCCTGCAAAAACAAGTTAGACGCCTAATTTTCTTTTGCAAGTTTTACGTGGCTTGGGGCTTTCGACTAAGAACGATCTTACCTATTTAAACTGAACCACAACGTTGATACAAGTGCTATCAAGTGCAAAGTGTAGATTTGATCTATACTATGATGGGAGAGACAGACACCAAGACCGCCACTTCAGTAATACGAGTTGCACGTCAAGCGGAGCAAGTCTCATGTATGATGACATGTAATGTTAGCCCGGGCCGCTTCATCCCACCATACCGCAAGATGCAAAGTACACATAGCAAAAGACGGCACGAGCACCAATGCCCACAACCTCATTGTGTTCTACTCGTGCAACAGATCTATGCATAGACAAGGCTCTGATACCACTGATGGGTTCGTAGCATGGAAAACAAAAAAATTCTACTGCAAGAACCAACAAAACCCAGATCTAATCTAGATAAAAGCCAAGATCTAATCTACTAGACATGAGCAACGAGATAGATCGGTACTAACCCTCGTAGAACCGAAAGCGTTAACGAGATTAGATCTCGTGGATGATGTAGTCGATCACTTGCCGATCTCAAGATCGTGTGGACGATCCTTCCGCTTTGGCAGCAGTTCCGGCAGACGGTCACACGCATGGAGTCGGCAGACCTTCCTCTCCCCGTTCTAGCGAGCAACGGAGGTAGTAGTTCTTCTCCACGGAATCCCAGCAGCACGACGGCGTGGTGGTGGTGGAGATGAGAAATCTGCAGGGCTTCGCCTATGCCTGTGCAGAAGAAACGTGGAGGAGAGAGGCGGCTGTGATTGGGAGTTATGAGAAAAAGTACAAGAGGGGGCGCCCCCTCCCTTCTATTTAAAGGAGGGAGGCGCGCCTGGGGGGAGTCCTAGTAGGACTCCCTCCTCCTTGGGCCGGCGGGTTGGGGGGAGGAATCCTCCTCCCCCACGAATCCGTGTAGTACCCCACTTGGTTTCTTTGATCCCTTTCTTGGTTTTCAAGCAAACTCCAAGAAATCCTCTAGAACCTTCCAGAACATTCTGAAACCTTCTAGAATCTCCATACAAACACTCCGGAACATTTCCTAACTTAGAAAATGATTCCCAATATATGAATCTTATTCTCCGGATCTCCTCGTGATGTCCCGGATCCATTCCGAGACTCCGAACAACATTCGGTCTCCAACGCAAATTCCATATCTACTTCAAACAACTTCGAACCTTAAGTGTGTCACCCTACGGTTCGTGAATATGCAGACATGATGAAGACACCTCTCCCATCAATAACCATCAGCGCGATCTGGAGATCCATAATGGCTCCCACATACTCAACGATTACTTCGTGATCGATTGAACCATTTAACATACGAAACCAATTCCCTTTGTCTCGCAATATTCTACTTATCCGAGGTTTGATCGTCGGTATCTTCATACCTAGTTCTTCCTCATTAATGATAAGTACTCTTTACTCGTTCCATGTTATGTCATCCCTTGTGACCTAGTCACATGCTTGCAAGCTATCTAGATGACATTCCACCGAGAGGGCCCAGAGTATATCTATCTGTCATATGGATGGACAAATCCCAATCTTGGTCTATGCACTTCAACACATACTTTCAGAATACCTAATGACACCTTTATAACCGCCCAGTTACGAAGTGGCGTTTGATGTCATCAAAGCACCCATCCGGTGATGGTGATTAACATAACCTCATGGTCGAAGGATTAGGTTACTATGTATT
The DNA here is from genome assembly GCA_023614405.1 of Avena insularis. Taxonomy (NCBI): domain Eukaryota; kingdom Viridiplantae; phylum Streptophyta; class Magnoliopsida; order Poales; family Poaceae; genus Avena; species Avena insularis. The sequence continues at coordinate 372,655,006 of CM042689.1, forward strand.
TCAAAGCTTACAGCAATACGAACTTAATGACTTGATATTATGCTACGCTTACTATGGGTGTGTGTCCATCATATCATTCTCCTAATGATATAACCTTGTTATTAATCACATCCAATGTCTATGATCCGGAAACCATGATCATCAATCAATCAACAAGCTAGTTCAACAAGAGGCTTACTAGGGACTCTTTTATGTTTACAAAACACACAAGTATTAGTGTTTCCTAATAGTACAATTATAGCATGGGTTGCAAAAATTCATCATAAACACAAAGATATAATAATAACCTCTTTTATTATTGCCTCTTGGGCATATCTCCAACAACTAGAAGCATGCATCATATCCCTGCATCATGGCATCGCATAATAAAAACTGCATAGTTTTTTCTTCCTAAATCCCATAGTCATATATAGACTAAAAGGGGTAAAACCTTTTTGAACCACCAAAACCCTTGCAAAAGTGTTATTTTATAATCCTACTCTAACCCTCTCCTTTTTATAAAATTTTACAGACCGATTTCATTTAATTCGGAGTCCATTTGCAAAAGTTATGCGACTTTTGGTGAAACAGAAATAAATAAAAAGAATACAAAAAAAAGAGAGAGACCTAGCCTAGCGGGCCGGCTAAACCAGCCCGCGACCTAACTGCCGCCGCGCCTGGGAGAGTGGGCAGCGCACAGCGCGTGGGCCGGCCCAACTCCGCCCTCCCGCGCCCACAGCCGCCGATAGGTGGGCCCCACCCGTCATCCCTCTCCCCCCGTCGAGTCGGACACGGACGCCACCGCGTCGGCAACCACCTCCGGCCGAATCGGAGCAGACTCCGTAGCCCCCACACCAAGAAACCCGCCTATTTAAAGCCCCTCGGCACGCCTCCCGAAAAACCCCAGGTTTTTTCTACCCCACCGCCACCGAGCCGCCGCTAATCGTCATTGAGCTCGTCGACCGCCGCCTCACCGCCGCTCGCCGCCACCTCGGGAAGAAGGAGCCGACGCCGCCCCAGGGAATGGAACCACGGCGAGGAGCCGGTCGCCGTCGTCTACTTCACCGGGCCGGGAAGCACCGCCTCATCGCTGTCGACCGCCGCCGATGCTCCGCCGCCACCCGTCGTCGCCACCCACCGGTAAGTCACCCCCCTCCGACCGTTAGATCAAAATCTAACGGCACGGATCGGTCAAACCGACCCCGGCCAACCGCGACTCACCGCGTGGCATGCCCACGTCAGCGCCGTGTCATCGCCGCGTCGGCGTCGCGCGTGCCCCGCTGGCCCAGTCCCGCGCCTCCACTTGGCGCAGCACAACTGGCCACCGTCCTGTTTTTTAAATAGGCAGAAAACACTTTAATCTTGTAAAATTCATAGTAATTCGATTATTAATCCAAAAATTGCGTATAATATACCGTTGGATTCATATTTTTGATTAGAACACAGATCTACAATAATATTGCTGTTTTACCGCAGTAATCTTGCAGTAGGATTTAAAGTTTAGATTAGAATATTTTAATTCTAGGATTTTATCCGTAGATCCGTTTTAGTTGATTCTTGTTGCGTTGGCTTTGTATCGACGAGACCTTCTGTAGAAATTTTTTATATCATGCTTAGGATGTTCAGATCTGTCTCGAGGTAGATTGGAGTTGTAGATCTAGTTTTGAGCTTGGTTATTTAGGGTTTAACCCAAAATACTTAAATATGTGGGGAATCGATTCCAATGACATCCCCAACTCAACAACACCCCCGAATAAAACCCTGGGTCAATTTTGAATACATCCTTGCATATTACCATGTTGCATGCATGCATATTCGACTTCGTGATTTTGTTTGTGCAAATTGTGATTGGATCCATGTTTGTTTCGTTAGATTGCTCGGAGTGCGCTGAGGAGTACTGTTGTATAGAGTGCTGCTCGGATCAAGGAAAGTTACACCACTTGTTCATATTTATGTCCCAGTTTTGACTATGCATGTTTTACCCTTCAAATTCTGTAGTAAGCATGTGTAGGGCTTTGGTAGATTTACATATTACTATTTTCGCAAGTGCGGTTTTATAGTATGCCATGAGTAGCTCTATGCTCAAGAATTTCCATCCCAATAGGTTATCCTGTTTTTCTAAGTTATGCTTGCTATGCTATATACTTGTATATATCAAGTACCGTTGGGAGGGTTCGAAAGACTCAAAAAAATTCTAAGTACGAGAGCTCTCTCGAGCGAACTTTTCTTCTCTAAAACCCCTTCAAAATAAAACTAAGTTTTCTTCTGGGCGGAATGGTTGTCGGGTCAACGAGTGGATATTTGGTGGAGGACGGACGCCTAGGAATCTAAGAAGTCTGCCATGTTTCAGAATTCAGAAGCTTCCCGTGCAACCACAATACATATGGGCTCTGTCTTGGCTTAGTACTTAGTAGGAAACCTCACCGGGGTACCAACATTTGGAGGTTTTTGGCACGGTTGGATCCAGCTGGTAGAGGGGCTACTAAGGGAAGGCTTCGCCATGGTCTTATCTGTAAAAGGACTTGATCGTGGATTGTGGGGAAAGTGCACAACCTCTCGAGAGTATTGAAATCTGATCGATCAGTTGTGTTCACGGAAACAGAACAACATTGAGCATCTGAAGGATGGAGCCTCTGAAAGATCTTCCTCTCTCTTTTCCCAACTTAACGTTTTATAAAACCCCAAGGCGTGAGTAATATCGCCATTGGGTGGGATTTTGGGAACTTGGTGAGTAATATCCAAGTGTTAGGTTGTTTGGGCACTTGGTGAGTAATATCCTCGTGTTCCATTCGACCCTATATTACTTAAACAATGTTTGCAAAGTAGGGTAAAATTCTCCCTCTTTTCTTCTTACATTAAGAAAATTGGCTTTATGCAAATGAACCCCAAAGCCTACTCCTAGCCTTGCATGTAGAGATAGACTTACTCTTTCATTGGTGTAATTTGCCAATACATTCAAAGTATTGACCCAACTTGTTGGCTGCACGTCTTATGTGTAGAATCCGAAGATTGAAAGGTGCGTAGGGATCATGGGTCTTCACGCAACTAGCCTGAGGCGTTGATGGACTCAAGTTCTACTTAGTTTCCGCTGTTTTATTTGAGCTATCTATAAGCTATGCAAGTTGTAATAATTATACTCTGGATTATTCGTGTAATAATGACTTGTGTTTTACATGATATTCGTCGACTGTGAAGTGCTAGCTATTGATCCAGGGACTAGCATGTTAATCACAGGGACTTAGGATCCTAAACGATCCGAGGTCACAACAGATGGTATCAGAGCACAAAGTTGCCTATAGGACGTGACCCTAGGATTCGGAACCACCTTTACCATTGTGTGTTATTGCTTTCCGTATTCTTCTAAGTTATTTATGCTCTTCTAGTATTTCTCTTCCTTATTACTTTGTGCCTAATTTTCTTTCTCCTAACCCAAAGATGATGGCCTTCTACTACGACACCGCCGAAGACATCAAGTGCCTGCACTTTGGGGAATGCCTTCTGGACATCATCAAGACGTTGCAGTTAACCATGCCGTCGATCAAGGGAAGCGAGTTGAGGAAGATGCAAGGAAGGATGCTGGGCGATTGAAGTCATCCAACCGGGGCGCAGCCAGACAGAACCCAAGACTGAGGCCATTGTACTCAACGTCACCAGCGACTCCAAGGGGAAAGGACTTAGCATCAGCTTGCAGGAGCTCATCGGACGCCTTTGCGGACGCCACCATGAAGAGGTTGAAGGCCACTACATCAATCTCTTTGGGAGACGTGATGAGAAGGGAGTTCCAATTGAGTTAACCCCGGAGGAAAGGAAGACATGCAAGCGTCGAAGGATCCAATATCAAGACTTGGAGTCCCACATCAATGATCTTCAGAAGGGGAGCTGCCTTGAGATCACGAGGAATGACGAGCTATGTGCCCTAGTCAAGGAGAAGGGCGAGAAGATCGAGGAGATGGAAGAGAAGATCAAGTCCCTAGGAGGGGAGCTCACCGCCCAAGACAAGAGGTTCGCTAATCAAGAGAAGAGGGTGCAAGATAAGAACAAGAGGATTAGGGAGCAAAGTCTCGTGCTCGCAAAGAATGAGATGGAGTTCAAGAACTTTGCCACCATGTTGAAGGACCTGCGAGCAGCCAAGAGGAGCTTGGAGGAGAAGATCACCCCGTGACTATGGGGTCAAGTTTGATCAAAAATCTACAAAAGGAGAAGAAGGAACTCCAAGAGAAGCTCGAAGCTGCTACCCAGGAGCTGCAAGAAGTGAAGGAACTTCAAGAGAGTCTCGAAGCTGCTACACCGGAGCCACAGGAGATGAAGGAACTTCAGGAGAAGCTTGAAGCCACGACGAAGGACATGGATTTATACAAGTCACTACTGGAGAAGGAAGGCTTCATCATTGAGGATGAGGAAGTTGATGATGAGTAGAGTAGTTGGACCACCTTTAGTTCTATAGTCAACGTTGTTCGCGATTGTAATGAGTACCAAAAAAAATATTTAGTTAAACTTGGTTTAGTGTGTTAAACTATGTGCCTTGTGTGCCTTGCTTTTCTCGTGTGTTTTTCTCTTGTTTACATAAGGGTAGGAGTTTATTCCTTAGGCTTTCTATCCATTTCTTAACTTGTTTCCCAAACCCCACAGATGGTGAGACATGGAAGCAACAACAACAAAAACATGCCCCCAGAGATAGCACAACTTCTAAACTCCCAGAATCAGCTGATCCAACTCCTCACTCAAAACATACAAAACAACAACAACCCGCCGCCTCCACCACCCCCACCGCCCCAACAGGATCGCCTGACTCGGTTCTTGAGGTTGAACCCTCCAATTTTCTCAAGTAGTCCTGAGCCAATTGTGGCAGATGACTGGCTCTGCACCACCAACAAGATGTTAGACACCGTACAAGTTGTTGGAGCTGACAGGGTGCGCTTTGCCACACACCAACTTGAGGGACCAGCCGCTGAATGGTGGGATAATTACCAGGTCACCCACCCCAATATTGAAGCTATCACCTAGAACCAGTTTGAAACGGCCTTTCGTACTCATCACGTAGCCGCGGGCGTCATGTCACTTAAGAGACGTGAGTTCCGCGACTTGAAACAACTGCACCGCTCTGTCTCCGAGTATGGGGACCTTTTCAACAAGCTGGCACGTTATGCACCTAATGATGTGTCCACTGATACCAAGAGACAGGAGGAGTTCCTAAGGGGACTTAATGATGAAATATCCATTCAGCTTGTGGCTCTGAAGTTTGATAACTATTAGGAACTTTTGGACAGGGCAGTTGTGGTTGAAGCAAAGCAAAGGAGTATAGAGAACCGAAAGAGAAAATCCACCTCACACAAGCACAACTCGGCCCCATATCAGAAGCAACGCACTTCGTCACCACCACCCCACAACCACAATGGCCACAACCACAATGGTCATCGTCCTGGAGGACATAACCACAATGGACATAAACACCGCAATGGAAATGGCAATGGGAAGGATCTGAGTGAAGTGACATGTTTCAAGTGTAACAAGACAGGGCATTATGCAACTACTTACCCCGAAAAGATGAAGAATGGGAATGGTAATGGAAACGGCAACGGACACAACCATGGCAATGGTAATGGAAATGGGAAGAAGCCGAATCCATTCGTCAAAGCCACGGTGAATCATGTCTCCGTGAAGGATGCTCGTGAGGCACCTGACTCCGTGATTGGTAAGTTCAAGCTTAAGTCCACCCCCGTAGTTGTTCTTTTTGATACTGGTGCATCGCATTCATTCATATCAAGGGTATTTGTGGATAGAGGCAAGATACCTACGGAGACTATTAGTACTCCCCTAAGGGTAAGTTCTCCTGGAGGAGAAATAGTGGCAAACTCTGGATGCCGTGGGTTAGAACTAAGGATTGGGGCACACACCTTTCCCACCAGCCTAGTCATTCTAGAGTCACAAGGCTTAGACATAATTCTGGGCATGAATTGGATGACCAAATATGAGGGAGTCATAGATTGTGCCAAAAGGACTATCGCACTCACGACTCCAGATAAGAAACGGATCCGCTTTAAGTCAGCTTTCGCACTCAAAGAGAGTATGGTGAACTCTCTTAAGGGGGTTAGCTTGGAGGATGTGCCAATTGTGAAGGAGTATCCAGATGTGTTTCCGGAAGAATTACCAGGAATGCCTCCCGACCGAGACATCGAGTTTCTCATAGACTTGATGCCTGGTACTGGACCAATAGCAAAGAGACCATACAAGATGGATGTGGATGAGTTGAAGGAACTTAAGAAACAGCTTAGAGAGCAATTGGACAAAGGCTTCATTCCAAGTGCGTCATCTTGGGGAGCACCTGTCTTATTCATGGAGAAGAAGGATAAAACCAAGAGACTAGTCATGGACTACCGGTCGTTGAATGAAGTGACAATCAAGAACAAGTACCCTCTACCCAATATTAATGACCTGTTTGACCAATTAAAGGGAGCTAGTGTGTTCTCTAAGATTGATCTCCGATCAAGATATTTCCATCTAAAGATCCGGGAACAGGATGTACCCAAGACAGCTTTCACCACGAGATACGGATTGTATGAATACACCGTGATGTCGTTTGGCTTAACCAATGCCCCAGCATACTTCATGACTATGATGAACAAGGTGTTCATGGAGTACTTGGATAAGTTTATTGTGGTATTCATTGATGACATACTCATATACTCCAAGGACGAGAAGGAACATGAGCGGCATCTGCGCCTAATCATGGAAAAGTTAAGGGAACACAAGTTGTATGCCAAGTTTAGCAAATGTGAGTTCTGGTTGAGAGAAGTGGGATTCCTTGGTCATATTGTGTCAGCTAAAGGAGTTGTCGTGGACCCAAGTAAGGTAGCTTCCGTGACAGAATGGGAGTCCCCTAAGAATGTGGGTGATATTAGGAGTTTCCTGGGCCTTGCGGGATACTACCAAAAGTTCATTGAAAACTTTTCCAAGATAGCAAAGCCTATGACAGAATTATTGAAGAAAGAGAAGAAGTTCCAATGGACCGAGGCATGTGAAGCAAGTTTTCAAGAATTGAAGAAGCGCTTAGTAACAGCACCAGTTTTGTGTCTCCCTGACATCCAAAAGGACTTCCAAGTCTATTGTGACGCCTCTCGACAAGGACTTGGTAGTGTACTGATGCAAGATGGAAAAGTAGTGTCTTACGCCTCTCGGCAACTTAAGAACCATGAGAATAACTACCCCACGCACGATTTGGAACTAGCATCAGTTGTGCATGCGCTCAAGGTATGGAGACATTACCTCATGGGCAAACATTCTGATGTGTTCACGGACCACAAAAGCCTTAAATACATCTTCACTCAAAAGGAATTAAATATGAGGCAAAGGAGATGGCTTGAGCTCATCAAGGACTATGACTTGGACCTGCAGTACCATCCTGGAAAGGCCAACATTGTGGTTGACGCCTTAAGCCGGAAAGTCTATGTAAATGGACTTACCGTGGGAGAACTTCCAAATGATTTGTGTGAACAATTCAAGGATCTCAGGTTGGAGATAGTTCCTAAGGGGTACTTAGCAACTATGGAGATAGTGCCAACGTTTCTAGACCAAATCAAAGAGGCCCAGAAGGGGGACAAAGAGTTGGAAGAGATAAGAGCTAATATAGGCAAGGGTAAAGCAAAAGGGTTTCATACGGATGAACAAGGAATACTTTGGTATGAGAAGCGTTTGTGCGTTCTCGATGATCCCGCTATCAGGAGGATAGTTCTTCAGGAAGCTCACGATTCTCCTTACTCAGTTCATCCTGGTAATACAAAGATGTACATGGATGTGAAAGATAGATTCTGGTGGAACAACATGAAAAGAGAAATTGCTGAATACATCTCCTTGTGTGACGTGTGCAACAGGGTTAAGGCCGGACATCAAAAGCCAACAGGACTGCTGCAGCCATTACCTGTGCCCGATTAGAAGTGGGACAAGGTAGGCATGGATTTTATCACAGGACTACTGCAGACTCGTTCTGGGTATGACTCCATCTAGGTAGTGGTCGACCACTTCACAAAGGTGGCCCACTTTATTCCCGTAAAGACCACCTATACGAGTGCTAAACTTGCCAAGATTTATATGTCAAGGATCGTGAGTCTTCATGGTGTACCTAAGGGGATTGTCTCTGATAGAGGTACACAATTCACCTCGAAGTTTTGGCGACAGCTACACGAGTCTCTAGGGACACGACTAGAGTTTAGTACTGCTTTCCACCCGCAAACAGATGGGCAAACGGAAAGGGTTAATCAGATCTTGGAGGACATGTTAAGAGCCTGTGCGCTAGACTATGGGTCTAGTTGGGATGATAACTTGCCATATGCAGAATTCTCATACAATAACAGTTACCAAACTAGTATCAAGATGGCTCCATTTGAAGTTCTATATGGCAGAAAGTGTAGAACTCCGCTGCTATGGAGTGGAGTTGGAGAACGGAGTTTGTTTGGACCTGAACTGATCAAGGATGCCGAAGAAAAGTTGAGACAGATTCAAGACAGGTTAAGGGTAGCCCAATCCATACAAAAGAGTTATGCTGATTCCAAGCGCAGAGATGTAACTTACGAAGTGGGAGACCGTGCATATCTCCGAGTTTCACCGCTATGAGGAGTTAAGAGATTTGGAATCAAGGGCAAGTTAGCACCCCGATTCATAGGGCCCTACAAGATCTTGGGTCGTAGAGGAGAGGTTGCCTATCAGTTGGAATTGCCCAAGGTGTTAACTATTCATGATTTTTCCATGTGTCACAACTAAAGAAGTGTCACCCGGAAATGGCTGAAACACCACTAAAGGATACGGTTCCGTTGGACGAGGTTCAATTGGAAAACGATCTCACCTATGAGGAAAAACCCACCAGGATTCTGGAAACAGCTGAGAGAATTACTCGTACCAAGACTATCAGGTTTTGCAAAGTTCAATGGAATCACCATTCCGAGGAAGAGGCCACGTGGGAACGTGAAGAAGACCTGAAGAAAGAACACCCACACCTATTTGCTAACCAACCTAAATCTCAGGGACGAGATTCTTCTTAAGGGGTGTAGGTTTGTAACATTCCAAGTTTTGCAGTTTCAGATGTTACTAGAAGCATGCATTATATCCCTGCATCATGGCATCGCATAATAAAAACTGCATAGTTTTTTCTTCCTAAATCCCTTAGTCATATATAGACTAAAAGGGGTAAAACCTTTTTGAACCACCAAAACCCTAGAAAAAGTGTTATTTTATAATCCTACTCTAACCCTCTCCTTTTTATAAAATTTTAGAGACCGATTTCATTTAATTCGGAGTCCGTTTGCAAAAGTTATGCGACTTTTGGTGAAACAGAAATAATTAAAAAGAATACAAAAAAAGAGAGAGACCTAGCCTAGCGGGCCAGCTAAACCAGCCCGCGACCTAACTGCCGCCGCGCCTGGGAGAGTGGGCAGCGCACAGCGCGTGGGCCTGCCCAACTCCACCCTCCCGCGCCCACAGCCGCCGACAGGTGGGCACCGCCCGTCATCCCTCTCCCCCCGTCGAGTCCAGGTCGGACACGGACGCCACCGCGTCGGCAACCACCTCCGGCCGAATCGGAGCAGACTCCGTAGCCCCCGGACCAAGAAACCCGCCTATTTAAAGCCCCTCGGCACGCCTCCCGAAAAACCCTAGGTTTTTTCTACCCCACCGAGCCCCGATCGCCTGGAGCTCATCGTCGCCTCCAGCCGCCGCTCGCCGCCACCTCGGGAAGAAGGAGTCGACGCCGCCCCAGGGAATGGAACCACGGCGAGGAGCCGGTCGCCGTCGTCTACTTCACCGGGCCGGGGAGCACTGCCTCGCCGCCGTTGACCGCCGCCGATGCTCCGCCGCCACCCGCCGTCGCCACCCACCGGTAAGTCACCCCCCTCCGACCGTTAGATCGAAATCTAACGGCACGGATCGGTCAAACCGACCCCGGCCAACCGCGACTCGCCGCATGGCATGCCCACGTCAGGGCCGTGTCATCGCCGCGTCGGCATCGCGCGTGCCCCGCTGGCCCAGTCCCGCGCCTCCACTTGGCGCAGCACAGCTGGCCACCGTCTTGTTTTTTTAAATAGGCAGAAAACACTTTAATCTTGTAAAATTCATAGTAATTCGAGTATTAATCCAAAAATTACGTATAATATACCGTTGGATTCATATTTTTGAGTAGAACACAGATCTACAATAATATTGCTGTTTTACCGCAGCAATCTTGCAGTAGGATTTAAAGTTTAGATTAGAGTATTTTAATTCTAGGATTTTATCCGTAGATCCGTTTTAGTTGATTTTTGTTGCGTTGGCTTTGTATCGACGAGACCTTCTATAGAAAAATTTTATATCATGCTTAGGATGTTCAGATCTGTCTCGAGGTAGATTGGAGTTGTAGATCTAGTTTTGAGCTTGATTATTTAGGGTTTAACCCAAAATACTTAAAATTTGTGGGGAATCGATTCCAATGACATCCCCAACTCAACAACACCCCCGAATAAAACCCTGGGTCAAATTTGAATACATCCTTGCATATTACCATGTTGCATGCATGCATATTCGACTTCGTGATTTTGTTTGTGCAAATTGTGATTGGATCCATGTTTGTTTTGTTAGATTGCTTGGAGTGTGCTGAGGAGTACTGTTGTATAGAGTGTTGCTCGGATCAAGGCAAGTTACACCACTTGTTCATGTTTATGTCCCAGTTTTGACTATGCATGTTTTACCCTTCAAATTCTGTAGTAAGCATGTGTAGGGCTTTGGTAGATTTACATATTACTATTTTTGCAACTGCGGTTTTATAGTATGCCATGAGTAGCTCTATGCTCAGGAATTTCCATCCCAATAGGTTATCCTGTTTTTCTAAGTTATGCTTGCTATGCTATATACTTGTATATATCAAGTACCGTTGGGAGGGTTCGAAAGACTCAAAAAAATTCTAAGTACGAGAGCTCTCTCGAGCGAACTTTTCTTCTCTAAAACCCCTTCAAAATAAAACTAAGTTTTCTTCTGGGTGGAATGGTTGTCGGGTCAACGAGTGGATATTTGGTGGAGGACGGCCGCCCAGGAATCAAAGAAGTCTGCCATGTTTCAGAATTCAGAAGCTTCCCGTGCAACCACAATACATATGGGCTCTGTCTTGGCTTAGTACTTAGTGAGAAACCTCACCGGGGTACCAACATTTGGAGGTTTTTGGCACGGTTGGATCCAGCTGGTAGAGGGGCTACTAAGGGAAGGCTTCTCCATGGTCTTGTCTGTAAAAGGACTTGATCGGGGATTGTGGGGAAAGTGCACAACCTCTCGAGAGTATTGCAATCTGATCGATCAGTCGTGTTCACGGAAACAGAACAACATTGAGCATCTGAAGGATGGAGGCTCTGAAAGATCTTCCTCTCTCTTTTCCCAACGTAACGTTTTATAAAACCCCAAGGCGTGAGTAATATCGCCATTGGGTGGGATTTTGGGAACTTGGTGAGTAATATCCAAGTGTTAGGTTGTTTGGGCACTTGGTGAGTAATATCCTCGTGTTCCATTCGACCCTATATTACTTAAACAATGTTTTCAAAGTAGGGTAAAATTCTCCCTCTTTTCTTCTTACATTAAGAAAATTGGCTTTATGCAAATGAACCCCAAAGCCTACTCCTAGCCTTGCATGTAGAGATAGACTTACTCTTTCCTTGGTGTAATTTGCCAGTACATTCAAAGTATTGACCCAACTTGGTGGCTTCATGTCTTATGTGCAGAATCCGAAGATTGAAAGGTGCGTAGGGATCGCGGGTCTTCACGCAACTAGCCTGAGGCGTTGATGGACTCAAGTTCTACTTAGTTTCCGCTGTTTTATTTGAGCTAGCTATAAGCTATGCAAGTTGTAATAGTTATACTTTGGATTATTCCTGTAATAGTGACTTGTGTTTTACATGATATTCATCGACTGTGAAGTGCTAGCTATTGATCCAGGGACTAGCATGTTAATCACAGGGACTTAGGATCCTAAACGATCCGAGGTCACAACAATTTGTTGGAAAATTAATGCAAAGTGAGTAGAGTTTGTGTTAATGGGAGTGGGCTTAGTGGAAGCTCCACTCACCATTATGGAGGGAGAGGTGGGGGAACCACCATGCCAATGTGCATGGCCCCTTGGGGGATTCCCACTCCTCCTATGAAAGGATCTCTCCTCCTCCACTCTCACACCTCCTCGTGAAGGATCTCTCTCCCCCTCTAGTAAATTCCACATGGCTTCGGATTAGCGAAGTACATATTCTCAGTGGTTTCTCTGGAAGGATTGGCTACTTCTGCTGCTTTGCTAGACAAGGTCTCGAAGGTTGTTGGGGGTGCTGGACGTGTGTGCGGTCACGGATGCGCTGCTACTTTGTGGTGCTGGACTTCAACTCGATCTTGAGATCGGCAAGTGTACGACTACGTCATCCACGAAATCAGATTTTGTTAACAAAGATTTTTGATCTTCAAGGGTAAGATCTCTATGGATGTATATCCACCCGTTGATTGTATCTAGGTAGATAGATCTTGGTGCTTAGTTGTTCATATCATAGGAACTTTTTTGCTTTCTATGCTACGAACCCAATAGTGGTATTAGAGCCAGATCTAGGCGTAGATGCTTTGCACGGGTAAAACACATATGATTATGTGGGTGCCGATGATCATGTTATTGCATCTTCTATGTATTTTGGATATTGGTGGCATAGTGGGATGAAGCGGACCGGACTAACTATACATGTCCTCGCACATGAGACATGTCCCATTCTTGACATGCAACTAGTTTTGCATAAGTGGCTAGCAGGTGTCTGTCTCTCCTACTATAGTCAATATATGATTTACAATGAGTTGCTAATAATTTGATTATTATCGTTGTGGTTCCATGTTCGTAGGTAAGAACGGTTCTATCACCGAAATCCCTAAACCACGTAAAAACATGCAAATGATAAATTAGAAGCGTCTAGTTTAGTTGTTGTCTGGCAAGTGTTATGATATGGTATTGTTATACTTTGAAGTATGGTTTGATACTCATGGAAATTATAATGTACCAAAATGTAAGTTCCATAGACCTTGGCCTTACACATATATGAATGATAAAGATCGTACCATGATGCATAAGATATTGATGAAGTGCAAGAGCCATATCATATCACTTTTTGCATATGATGTTTGTTTGCATCTTACATTGCTTGTATGGATCTTTAGTAGAATTATAAGATGATCCCTCATTTAAATATCAAGAAAAAAATGTCTTCTTCCTTTAGTATGCATCGTTAAGAAAGTTCGTCATTTCGAGACACCATGTGATGATCGGTATGATAGACTCTATGTTCGCATACAACGGGAGTAAGACAATTTTACACATGCGGGTACTAAGGTTCTTACTTAGCGATCCTGGAATATATAGACATGGCCTCAAAACACGAACCGAAAGGTAAAGCATGAGTCATATAGTTGATATGATGCCCATATTGATGCTCTCCTTTGAAGCTACACCAATTCACGTGATGACCAGTCTTGGTGTAGTGGATATGGTTCATGTAATCACCAAAATAACTCGAGGGATGTTGATTTTGAGTGGGAGGTCATGTAGTAATATTATTAAAGTTGAACTCAATTTATTATAAACTAAATCAAAGTGAATTTGCATAATTTGTTGTAGTCATTGGCATCCGTATACTATCTTATGCTTAGTTATAATTGACATAATAGAACTATAGAATTCTGGGTATTTACTTTACGAACTAGTATCGTATTGTTTTGAGTGCCGATCTAAAGTTTAAAAGTCCTATTGCAAACTTTCACCAAACTCTAATTACTCCATCAAGTTTAATAAGTAGTATTAAATCAAGAGTGACAATTCTAGTGCTAGTATCTAAGTATCATGCTTGCCTCCATGATTCTTGATATTCAGAAGTTGTTTTAATATCGAGGTTATCTAAGAGCTGAAAGAATTGTTTCAGAAGCCCTCACGTGTGGAAGATATTGTGATATTTAAAACAATGTTTTGGTTGCAATATGATAGAGTATAATTTAGCAAAATACATGTTCTCATATTTTATGAGAATTTTCAAAGGTCGGAGGTGCTAGGCGTCCTAATCTCCCAAAAAGGTTTTGGGAACTGATATTATACTCGCGATTCTCCCTTATAGGCTATACTAGATTGATCATGAAAGTTTTCATGATAAGGATGAATATAATATGTACACACATTTTTAAGTACACTAAAAGATTAGTAAAGAATTAATGTTTTCTGAAAGAACGCCAAACATTTGATGATAGTGATCCACTTCAAAACTACAAGGCCAAGGTATTAGGATTTGACTAACAAATTTTGGGACTAAGTGTCATGTGCATGGCACCACTATTGATGTTGATAGATTCTTTTAAGAAGAAAAGGGAATGCTAAAAGAGAATCGAGAAAATATTTGGAAGAAAAGAAAAAGACTAGAAATGTTCATCTTAGGTTTATAGATGATATACATGTTATGGTTGTATTCTTTGCTTGTTAAACAATGCGGTTCTTGGGTATTGGATACCAAATTGGTTGGTGCAAAATGTCACACACACCAACACAATTCATAAACTACAATGGCCTAAGTAACTATCAAGACAATATGTGATTATGTTCATCGAAAAAGAAAAAAAATTGTTGTCTTTTTCATTAACATCAAACCTAATCTTCAAGATTTGTTGTAATAATTGTTAATTTTTTCCGGTATTATGATAACAATGGTTGTTCAAATAATTACCATATTCCATAGATGATGGATGAAATTTTACAAGTCTAGTTGGAGAAATCACATCCATAAAAACTAATGTTAAAATGTCGCAAGACAAATGATTAAAAGATCACTGACGAAATGAGATCGCCGTTTAAATTATATTGGAACGAAAACATGAAGAAACTCTATGTTGATAGATTTTGATCAATTGACACTTGTGAGACTTTCCTGGAGATAACTGAAACTCCGTTCATAGGCCAAAGAGAAATGGATGACTGACTTATTGGGCATCATGCATATTAATGTATATAGTCCAATATGTGTTACCATGTGCGGTGGATCTTTCAACTTCATATACTTTCTCCAGAAATTTGAGTAAATATATGTGTATATTTACTTAATAAGGAAGAAGTATGAAACATTTGAAAATTGTTCAAAGACTTTTAAGATGAAGTAGAAAATCATTGTAACAAGAAAATAAAGAATTTATGATTGGATCATATAGGAAGATATTTGAGTTACAAGTTTAGCAAAACACCTAACATTTGAGGAATCGTTCCATGGATTTACATTTCCCAATAAACCATAGGAGTATGGAATGTTCGAGAGATGAAATCAAACCTTGTTTGACATGGTAAGATCAAAGGTGTCATTTATTAAACCGCCATTATGTTTTAAGGATTAAAGCTTTAGATACAATCGCTTTTACATTGAAAAGAGCACCATCGTGATTCGTTGAAATGACACCATATGGGTTATGGTTTGGGATAAAACCTGAGTTGTCTTTTCTTAAATTTTGATATGCTAGGCATAAGTAAAATGTTTACAACCAATGTCGGATAATCATATCTTTGTAGGTTATTCCAAAGCATCATTTGGGTATTCCTCCATAACACCGAAGATAAAGGAGTTTGTCTCTTAGAATGTCAAGTTTCCTAAGAAGGATTTTTTGCAAAAGTTAAGTGGGAGGATGTAACACCCTCGAATCGACCCTATGCAAGTTTTAGCGATACCCGCCAAACACGCATAAAAACGATTCAAAGATGCCCACCAGGCACTTGCGTGCGGGTGGAAAACAAAGTAATATCATTACACCATAGTTCACGATGGAACCCACAGAAACATATATATACAACAACGACTTAACGAGTCAAGAATACGGATATACAGTACAGATATCCAAATCACCTTGAAAACGATACAACATCCGAGTACATATAAGATGCAAATGGGGCTAAGATCCCTGAAGAATAATCAATGGCGTCCATAACCTTGCCCAGGGCAAGCCGGAAGGGTAACCCTGGTAACGACGTCGAACTTATACCTGTTAAACAAAAGGGATGTCTACAAAGGGCAAAGGAAAAAGGGAGCGGCTAGTACTGAGGCCACTACACGGCGAGTCTAGAATTCGGCGTCTCTCACCTACATAGGTATGGTGGACTGAAGCGGCAGCGAAGCATGCACTAACACAACCTATAGACACTCGATACAACTGTCGGCTATTAGAGAGGGATAAGAAAGACCTATTCAGAACCAACCTGATAGTAACACCAAACATACCTATCCTGGTATTCCCCCCTCGAGACCAAACGAGGAAGTCAAACCGAGGAACTCACACCATTGGCAGTTTTATTTATTCCATTATAGTTGCAACACTAACTAGTCAAATATAGATAGCATGAGTCATCCTGATATCATAAGCAGTGGGCAGTTTTAGTTAACCATTCCGTTGTAGTTGCAATACTTACTAGTCAGATACAAATAGCATGAGACCTCCCAAATCCAGCAGTTGTTGGCACTTTTATTTACTCATTCCTTTGTAGTGAATCTGATTACTAGACATGTCAAACTCAAATTTATAGCACTACTTTATTTATAGTTATCTATGATCGAGATACTGTGCTCCAAGTCGTCCATAACCGCGGACATGGCTTTCAAAAAGATTTACCCTGCAGGGGTGCATAAATAGCAACACACGCACGATCAACCTCGGAAAAACCAAATAAAACCCAACGAGGCATCACGATAAAGCAATTACAAGATTCATAAAATATTCCAGGGGGCCACCCTACTAAGCTACCCACAACGAAGTTGGCCGACTCCGAGATGGACCTAGGGTTTGTGTCGATGGCGGTAAACGACTAGGAACCTGAAAGTGTGACTGGGCTTGTCGATAGAGCAAAAATGTGTCACAAGTCCTAAACAGGACAAGCGCTCCACACGCAATCGTAAATAAAGCAGTAAAGCATGGCATAAGTACATGATAGTAATAAAGCCCCAAACTAGTTTGTGGCCCCAAGAAATAAGAAATGAATCAAGCTCTAGCTAAGAGGATTCATAGTCCCGCATGCGGATAGTGCGACAGTCAAGGAACAGGTATCAAGTACTCGGGGCCTACGGGACACAATTGAGCGGTTAAAAACCAAACATTAGCTATTGCCCACCAGTGCCTCTACTTTAGTTATATCTACAACCATCATTTTAATTGACAAGTTATATTTAAAGCCATGATAATCTCTACCATTAAACATGTGCCAACCTTCCAACAATGATGGAACAACAATAACACGAAGCAGCACCCTGAGCAAGCAACTACAACTCGCAAGGCCGACTATCTATCAAACAATAGGCAATAGGATGTGTCCAAAGCAATATAGAGGCTGCAAGGAATATAAATGGTGCACGAAAACTAAAGCATCGCAACACGGATAACAATAGATCAACATAAGGAAGTAAAGACTATAAATGCAAAATAGGTAGAAAGAGGGAGAATGCTCGCTTGGGAAACACTGTCAAAGATACATTATCCGAAGAACTTATCGATACTCGCATTAACTCAATGACCTAATATGTGAAGAAGCAAAGAACTTAAAGAAACGTCGGATGCACTATTAATACTACTGTAGAAGATCGGGCATGATGCATGTATGGCATGGCCAAGATGCGATGCAACTAGGCAATATTAAGCGGAACCGGGGTCCCGACAATTAATTAAGAGGTTCATGTTGTTTAGATATCCCGCAGTTTAAATGTTGGCTTAACAAGGCAAAAACATGGCATCGATTCGCTACACAAATTTAAATGGAGCCAATATAAGACTAGAATAGCCCACATATAGTCTCCATATTTAATTATGAGGTGAATTCGACAAAGTACCCCCAAACAAATGAATATTTATGTGATCATGAAAAATTTATATGCAACAAGTATATGAATGGAAATTTATAAAATAGGGGCTCGGATTGAGATCACACATCTCGGATCGAAGATCCTGGGGGCTCGGAGAGGTTCGGGATCATTCTTCGGAATTGGGGTCTTATCGTCCGTGAAGGAGAGCATGAAGCTGGTGCCAGGGTTCGGGCTTCGGATCCGGGATCGGGGCTCTTTGAGTCCATGAAGGAGACCTTGGTGTTTCATGTACATGACCTCTGGGTTCCACCTGGGTCATCAATCGTGGACTTGTGTCGGTGGTCGACAGGTTGAGGTTGATCTTGGTATCTATGGCACAACATAGAATCGTTGAAGATCTAGTCGACGACTAAAGCAGGGTGATGCATCGATGAACCTGGCAAGCAGAGCGGACAAAGATCTTGGATGGAGATGTCAGCTGAAGCTTTCTCGGGAGCCCACATGTTACACACATACCAGCACACACGTTCCGTGCGTGAGAGTCAAAGACGAGATGGTTCCCAAAGACGGATGGCGCGAGCAAGGTGTAGGGCCTCATGTTCCTTGGCTTCAAGGGCCACGTCGACATCGACCTTGGAATGCTCGGGATGGCCTGCAGAGAGCACCACAACGAAGGGGCAGAGGATGATGACGGCATGGCAGCTGCGGGGCGCACACAGAGGTGGCCGGAGGAGCGTCGGGGTCAAGGTGGGGTAGTGGTGGCGGAGCATGGGCATCGTGGGTCATGCTGCAGAGAGGCGGCGCGGCAGCCAGTGTCGTGGCAGAGGGCGAGGTGGTGAGACATAGGTGAGCTCGTGGCGGGCTCTTCCGTGGGGAGGAGGTCGCGAACGGCGGGGTTGGAGTCAGACGCGGGGAAGGGCGGCTTGGCGGTGGCTTTCACTGGTGGCGGAGGTTGATGCAGCATTGGGGGAGCATAGACGCTCAGGGCCTTGGCGACCGCAGAGACGAGAGGTGGGGTGGCAAGCCTCAGGGGAGAGGCGACATCTAGGGAGGAGGAACCCAGCGGGGTCCGGAGCGGAGGTGAGGAAGGCGGATGGCGTCGGCGGGGCTGGGAGGAGCCGCGGCGGTGGCGCGAGCCGGTGGAGGGGAGGCGATGGGAGAAACTCCCTGGCGGCGACACTCGCTCGACATCAAGGACGGGACGGGGGAGCGGAGGAAGAGCCAGGGTGGAATGTGTCCTAGGGTAGGTGGGCCCTGTCGCGGTGGGATCTGGGGAAGTTAGGTAGTGTGGGATCGACGCGGGGCACGTGGGGCTTCAGGGATTGCTGCGTCGCGAGGGAGTGGGGCTGGGGCAAGCGCGCTTGAGCGGCGAGTGTGGGAGGCCTGGCAGAAACGAGCGCTGCGGCAGGGATCGATCGGGAAGGGGTGAGGCGAGCATGTCAGCGTGTGCGTGTACCGCTGCAGCGGCGGCGGCTAGGGCGGGGATGTGGTCTAGGTTTAGGGTTTGAACAGATGGTGGTTCCGGTTGGGTCTTAGCGGTTGTAGGTGGCCTGGCTGATTTGGCAGGGCTGCCTCCCCCAGATTTTATAAAACTCTTATTTATTTTAAGTCAAAAAGATTTTGCAAATAAATTTTAGATAAACAGAGATATCCGGAAATACCAGGGTTTTATATTTGAAATAAAGAGGGGGTTATTTAGAAAACAAAGGTAGGCTTTTAGAAAAATAGTTTTAGGCAAACAAATGCAGGATGACATGACGATGCTCAAATGCAATGTGGCATGATGACATGAGCATTCGATCATAGTGATGCACATAAGGAAACCAACACGCGGTTTTCTGGTAATGGTTTTCCCGGGGTGCTACAGAGGACAATAGAACTTGATTAGGTTGATGAACCTAAGCAACATGTGCTAAGTAGCACAACGCTGGAAAGTGTCCCGAAGGTGGGCACAATGCGCATGGTTCGCGTGATTACAAAGGTTATGATCTCAGAGATTAGAATTCCTATTTGAACCGTATGGGTCGGGTAAGAATCAAATAGTAAGATAACAATTAACAAGTCATTATTGTTATGACAATGATGAACTGACTACATGCAAATAAGTGATGATGGGCCTTCACTTTATAAAATGATTACAAGTCGTAAAATCCGTGATAGTTTCGTAGCAATATTTAGTCTCGTCGGATTAACGTAGCAACCACTACATATGTCAATTTTGGTATATGGTAGTTGAACAAACAAAAGAAAGTTCTTCTAATAGAATGGTTAACTAGGACGTGTACATGATACGGTCCGAAGGATTTTGTTAATTTAAAGGATGCTAAAAGGGCATGCAAACTTTAATGGTTGAAGTAAGCATAGCGGAGTTGGAATCTTCACTGTGATGAAACTGTTAAAAGGTTTAATTTCCTTAGAGGCGATGAAGATGCTTGTATTTGCAAGAAATTAAGTGGGAACGATGAGACATATTTCTAATACATTATGTAAAAGACATGTTGTTGATTGGAAATGATGTATCTTTTATTGACAAAGGTTAAGAATTTTATTAAAATTTGGTGTAAATGAAAGACTTGGGCAAAACCATAACATTAGGTATCAATTTATATATGCATAGATTGAGGCGCTAATATGTTTGTGCTAGACGTACATATATGAGATATTGAATGATTTCAATATGGAAACAACAAAAAAGGTTCTTCACACATGGAAAGGGTTGAATCAAGATTCAAGTGTATTGACACTTGGTAACTAAAACGAGATTCAAGTGTTTTGATACTTGGTGAGTGAAATCACATGAATATTTTGATCAATAATATATACCGTGATATGTACAAATCCATATATATATATCCCATGCTCTAAATGTTATGTGCATATACCAGAATGATTCATAATATGATCATTGGATGATAGTAAAGATATTCTTATGAGCTTTGGAAGAACTAAACATATGTTATGTATAGGTGGCAAATAGTTACAAATAGGCCATTGTAAAGTGTTACATTGATACTAGTTTTTTCATAGGATACAAATTAAATTTATCTCAATTGAAACTATAGGTGGCACATTGTAATGGAAAGTAGGTTCCATGATGGATTTGGATGAGTTCCAAAGTTAAGATATTGTGACGGATACTACAACAGAAGGCTAAGTATATGACTGCTATAGTAGCAACAAAGGAGGACACTTGTGTTATGTAGTTTGTTATCAAACTATGTGTGGTTCACTGATAACCCACAAGTATAGGGGATCATGTGTAGCCTTTTCGATAAGTAAGAATGTCGAACCCAACGAGGAGCTAAAGGTAGGATAAATATTCTCTCAAGTTCTATCAACCATTGATACAACTCTACGAATACTAAACATTTGCATTATCTAGGAAATAAAACTAGAGCAACAATACGAATACTAGAGATAGTTTTGCACGATAATAAATAACAAGAAAGTAAAGCTAGTTGTTGCAGCAATAAAATACACTAAACTAACAGAACCATGAGTGTCGAATAGTGGTGGTAATTGTGGTGGCTTTGTCCAAGTTTAAATAGCGAATAAATCAGGTTCATTGTCTTCGATGCAGTTTTCTATATGGGAGAGGCTAAATATACATGCGCTTCACTACTTGGAATTACGTGTACTATATGATTGGATTGTTAGCAAACATCCGTAAGTACTAACAATACATTAAGGTTTCCCCAACCATAGCCTTAAGTTTAATGATCCTCTTACTCACATACGTGCAACGTTCCGGTTCAAGGCCCTCGTGTTTCATCACTCCGGCAGAACTCCCCCTTCCTTTTACACATACTACAAACCCTATGATGTTTAATCCATGCGCGCACAAATATAGTGGACACCAAAGGACTGTACCATATCAACATACAACTCTAATGAACCAAATACGTTTAACCATTCAATCTAAGAACAAAGAAACTACACAAACATGACATAGATCATAGGATTATAACTTATAGCATCAAACACCATGTTTACATAGGACGGTACAAAGGTGTGTGGGAGGATGAACCACTGCATACTAGAAGGATTAGGTGATGGAGATGGCGGTGAAGATGGTGAAGATGGTGAAGAGGGCGGTGGCGGCGGCGCGGGGGACTCCTTCCCCGCCGCCGGTATCATGGGGAGCACCGCCCCTTAGCCCCCTTCCTTCATGGATTCTTGGGAGCCCTCTCCCATGGAGATGGGATCCATGGGGGAGGCAAAAACGTGGCTTTGGTGGCTGTAAATTTGTGGGTGGAGGTGTCTTGGGCGAATTAGGTTTCCTTCCTTTATATAGCTTCTCGGATTCCCGTCACCCCATCTTGGGCTGCAGTAAATCAGGCCTAGCGGCCCATCCGGACACGGAATCAGCTAAATTTTATGTCCATAACGGTTTTCGCGAAATTTACGACAACTTTGTAGTTGAAGAGTTTTCCGTTTGACGTCGTATTTGACCCGAAACATAGCCATCTTCAAAAAGAGTTCTGAGACAGATTTCTGGAAAAATCCCAATTTGACTCCAATAAGGTTTACACTTGTATTCTTGATAATTCCTATACATCAAAGTGTAAAACAAGAACATTGTGCACTTTTGCAACTATTAGTAGGTTAGTCCAAATAAATCATAAACTTTATACAAAAAGGAGTGTCAAAAGCATATTATTAGCATAAAGCCATAAAAAATTATAGATGCGTTATGGACGTATCAACATCCCCAAGCTTAGTTCCTGCTCATCCTCGAGTAGGTAAACAATAAAAACAATATAATTTTGAGGTGACATGCAGACAACACAATCTTGATCATCATTATTGTAAAAGCGTTGATAGTTGGGATCAAGGTACTCTAAACATGAAAATGAAAGATAGAGTTCTAACAATAAGACATAACAACTATGTTGTAACATGAAAAGGTACAAACAAAAGATCATGAATAACAATGCTTTAAAAGACATTTGTTTGTTTCACATAAAAAAATGAGAATGGTATTCAGCTTGTTCCTCATAGTGTAGAAAAACATAAATGCATAGGACACCTTCAAAGTTCATAAGGGTGACTAGATACAAATAGTTTAAGAACAAGCAATATCAAAGTTATGTATCAATCAACAAGTCTTGAGACAATGCACATAGAACTAAGAATGGCCACTATGCTCTCTCAATAGGTTCATAAAGATAGAAGATGGAGACTCAACATGAAAGTAAAAAAAAGGCCTTCATAGAAGGAAGCAGGGATTCCAGTCTCATAAAGAGCTTCCAAAAATTATGGTACTTATTAGCTTTTAGATCTCATTGCCCCTATCATAAGCATCTTGAAGTGATTAAGGTTAAAGTGAACAAACCATGGAGTATATGCTTGACAAAGTATAAGTTGGAAATCTCATGTCCCTTGAATACGAGGGCCGCTCCTCATGCTACTAAAGTTTAGTTACCGGTAAGTTCTTGTCATAGTAAGTACATGTGTATCATAGAGAACCGCCAACGGGTACCCCTTGCCCGATGATACGGAAGAATCCCCATATCAAAATGACAGGGCAAGCAGACAACGAGCATCTCAGCAATCTTCTTATTTACCATGGGAAAATGGTGCTTTTTCTCTCTTTCCTCTTTTCTCATATCTTTTTTTCTTTTCTTTTTTTTCTCAATCTCAATCTCTTTTTTTATAAGAAGAATGCTTCATAGATTGCTCATTATGGTTACGCTGCAGGTTTCCACCATGATTAGGCATGGATTAGACCAGCGGCCCAGGCGTTCTCTAACACACATACATAACTCCATGGACTTACAAGCTCCCCTTTCATTTCACACCGACGACATCCATAGACAAAAGAGCATGATATCAACTGGGTACAATGTACAAGTGCAATGTTGAAAGCGTTCCCCATGACAGCATGGTTCTGCTAATCCCCAACATATAAGTGCAAGCATATACAACATAGATGACACAATGGTTCAAGTTTATTAGGGACAAGAAAAGTAAAGTGTTTTTGCCATCAAGTTCGTTAGAGCTTTAATCACTAGTTTTCTCATAACAAGTTTAATTTGGAAGGTAGATAAAAACATGAATCTACTTGGAATAGCAAATGCTAATAGGTAGGTATGGTGGACTCTTTGGAATAACTTGGTTTTATTTGGAGTTGGATGCATGAGTGGAACTCATACTTGGTTATGGAGGCTAGCAAAAGACTGGGAGCGACCAACTAAGAGAGTAATAATGGCCATAATCATGCAAAGCGACAAAACATCATTAATTAAAGCATAAAGTGATATTACAAGTTGAAAACTAAAGGTTCATAGAGGCTATGCTGACTTGGGATAGTCTTAACATGGTGTAAGAATGCGCCAAGTCAACCTAAATAAAGCATCAAAGGAGAATACCACAATACTATGCTTTAATATGCTAAAACAACGCATGATTCTTCCAAGGCACATTAAGCAATCTCAATTGTTTGTAACATGTCATGCTACAGCAAAAATCACTAAGCATAAATCCAAAACAATATCAAGCATGACATGACAAAGCATAGGCCATAGTCAAAAACAAGCTCCTTTTGTACCACTTATAAGCATGAAGCTTCCTACTCTTTTCCAATCACCAATCAACTTATTTAAAACCACATATGAATGCAGGGGTCCAACCAATTTTTTTAAGCAAACCAAACAAAAGAAAACTAAAAACAAAAACAAAGACGCTCCAAGAACAACACAACTATGCATGAAACAATAAAAATGAAGTGTTTGGAAGAACCTGAGATTTATATTGATGAAGAAGGGGATGCCTTGGGCATCCCCAAGCTTTGACGCTTGTACTTCTTGGATATTTCTTGGGGTGACACGGGATGGAATCCCCAAGCTTAAGCTTTAGTCCATTCTTCATCTCATTACATCATTCTTTCCTTAACATCTGAAATTTTTCCTTCATACAAAACTTCACATAATCTTCATTAGCAACATTAGTGTACTCAAGATAATAAGTCTTTGGGTTCAGTTTCAACACCAATAAAACTTTCTTTGAAACACAAGCTACTGTAGCACTTCCCTTAAAAATCTCAATTCCCCAAAGAGAACCCAAAAAAGAATCAACAAGAAGCAAATGCAAATAATGACAGAAATCTATCAAAACAGACCAGCAGATAGAAACCAATTTTTTTGAAGACCTTCTGTTGCTCAAATCAAAAAGTGTTGAACTAACGAAAGTTGGATAACAACCTAGGGCAGAAGCAAAAACAATTACAGCTCAAATCTACACGAATTTTTACAGCGAAGCACAAAAATCTGTTTCGAGACAGCAACTTTCCCAAGCATTACTTCTCTCTCATTAGAGGTTACTCTTGGCACAAAAAGAAAATAAAAAGGATAAGGAGCGGTTGCTACAGAGGTAACAACTTCCAAGACTCAAAGAAAACAAATGTAAATGGTGTTTGATGCTAAGACAAATAAATAAAAAGATACAAACGGTCCAAATTTATTCAAGTTTCTATGCTGCTCAAAAAACAAAGTTTAAAGGTTTGCAAACCGAGGGGTTGTTGAAGAAACTTTTGGCCATTCTTCAATTTCTCTGTTTGGTGTTCCTTATTCTCTGTGAAAAACTTCAACACAAAAACTTTCACATTCTTTCCTATGGTTTTTAACTGAAAAGCTTTCATAGAAAGATTTGTTTTGGTTTCATAGGCATGAACACAAGTGTTCAAAGTCGGCCCCCACTTAACCATTACTCATCTTTCCAATCACTTTCCTTTTGGAAAACGTTTTTAGGTAACAAGTACAACTAAATTACTTTGTAATTCGCATTCCCTATCCATACTAATATAGATAACAACTTAAAACTGAAAGTAAAAACTACTTAGAGATAAAATAAACAAGTGCACACAAGAATATTCAACCACACGCTATTGCTCCCCGGCAACGGCACCAGAAAAGGTCTTGATAACCCACAAGTATAAGGGATCATGTGTAGCCTTTTTGATAAGTAAGAGTGTCGAACCCAACGAGGAGCTAAAGGTAGGATAAATGTTCTCCCAAGTTCTATCAACCAATGATACAACTCTACGTACATGAAACGTTTGCATTATCTAAGAAATAAAACTAGAGCGACAATACGAGTACTAGAGATAGTTTTGCATGATAATAAATAACAAGAAAGTAAAGCTAGTTGCTGCAGCAATAAAATACACTAAACTAACAGAACCATGAGTGTGGAATAGTGGTGGTAATTGTGGTGGCTTTGTCTAAGTTTAAATAGCGAATAAATCAGGTTTATTGTCTTCTATGCAGTTTTCTATGTGGGAGAGACTAAATATACATGCGCTTCACTATATTGAAATACATGTACTATATGATTGGATTATTAGCAAACATCCGTAAGTACTAAAATACAGTAAGGTTTCTCCAACCATAGCCTTAAGTTTAATGGTCCTCTTACTCCCATACGTACAACGTTCCGGTTCGCGTCCTCAGGTTTCTGTCACTCCGGCAGAACTCCCCCTTCCTTTTACAAATACTACAACCCTATGATGTTTAATCCATGCGCGCACAAATATAATGGACACCAAAGGACTGTACCATATCAACATACAAATCTAATGAACCAAAGACGTTCAACCATTCAATCTAAGAACAAAGAAACTACGCAAACATGACATAGATCATAGGATTATAACTTATAACATCAAACACCATGTTTACATAGGACGGTACAGAGGTGTGTGGAAGGATGAACCACTTCATACTAGGAGGATTAGGTGATGGAGATGGCGGTGAAGATGGTGAAGAGGGCGGCGGCGGCGCTGGCGGCGCGAGGGACTCCTTCCCCGCAGCCGGTATCATGGGGGAGCACTGCCCCTTAGCCCATGGGGGAGGCAAAAATGTGGCTTTGGCGGCTGCAAATTCGTGGGTGGAGGTGCCCTAGGCGAATTATATATAGCTTCTCGGATTCCCATCACCCCATCTTGGGCTTCAGTAAATCGGGCCTAAAAGGCTCGTTCGGACTCAGAATCAGCTAAATTGTATGTCCAGAATGTTTGCCAGGAAATTTCCAACAACTTTGTAGTTGAAGAGTTTTCTGTTTGACGCCGTATTCGACCCGAAACGTGACCATCTTCAAAAAGAGTTCTGAGACAGATTTCTGGAAAAATCCCAATTTGACTCCAACAAGGTTTCCACTTGTATTCTTGGTAATTCCTACACATCAAAGTGTAAAACAAGAAATTGTGCACTTTTGCAACTATTAGTAGGTTAGTCCAAATAAATTATAAACTTTATACAAAAAGGAGTGTCAAAAGCATATTATTAGCATAAAACCATCAAAAATTATAGATATGTTATGGACGTATCATTCACAATGGGTATTACTATGAAGATATATTATATAACAAAAATATCAATATGTTTTAACCCAAAGGAACTAAAGGTCTCATCAAAGGTCTAAATTTTTACAACACCATCTCATTTGAGAATGAGTGATGTGTAGAGACACAAAGACATGCAAATACACACGGACCTGAAAGTGTCAGATCCCGAGATTATATTTACCACTAGCAAATGCGTATATAACACACTATAAAGCCATATGTGTTGAATGCGCAAGTTTACAAACTAAATTATCGACTCTAGAGCAAGTGGCAGACTGAAGGGAATTTGTCCGAGAGGCAATAATAAAATGGTTATTATCTTATTCCATGTTTATGATAAATGTTTATTTCTCATGATATAATTGTGTTAATTGGAAATGTTAATACATGTGTGTTTAACAAACAAATATATAGAGTTCCTAGTTATGCCTCTCGTATAAACTAGCTAGTTGATTAACAAGATGATCAAGGTTTCCTGATCATGGATATTGGATATTGTTAAAAACGAGGTCACAATATTGGTGGAATGATGTGATGAGCATTCACCCAAAGTATAGTGATACAATTAAATTTATTATATTTACATTTCTATAACATCATGTGAAGTAACCCGAATCCTTAGACCGTGAGATCATGTTAATTGCTAACACCGTAAGAGCACTTTGATAACATCAAATGTCACAGTGTAATAGGGTGATTATAAAGGTGGGTTTGGGTACTTTGGAAGTGTTATGTTGAGGCTTATGGATCAAGAGTGGGATTTGTCCATCCCGATGATGGAGAGATATACTCAGGACCCTCTCGGTGATATCACATTGGCATAGCTTGCAAGCAAGTGATAAGATCACTAAGAATATTATATCACAAGAACGATAAAAAAGTACTTGTCGGTAACAATATCAAACTAGGTATGGGGATACCGATGATCGAATCTCAAACATGTAATATATCGCGAGACAAAGGTATTTACTTATGAAGCCAAAGGTTCTCACGATCACTAGAGTCATCGTTGAATGTGTGGGAGTCAGTACAAGGTCACGCTGCTTATTATTGACCGGAGAGGGGTCTCGATCATGTCTGCATTATTCACGAATTGTAGTGTGACACACTTAAGGCATACCGACACCAAATGGAGTAGATATAATACCAGAGAAAGAATTTAAAATCGTTGGCATTATTTCGATAAGCACCGGAATTGTTTCAGGTCAAATTGCTGAAATTGGTTTCAGATGCAATATCAAAGGTTTGCAAGGGGGTTTATGCAAATGTTTGTTAATTAAAATAATTAAAAATACTGAATAAAAGAAATAAAAATGGTTTTTATTTAATGAGAGCTTGCATTAAATTTGTTAAAAAATCAACACAAAGTGAGCGGAGTTTGTGTTAATGGGAGTGGGCTTAGTGGAATCTCCACTCATCATTATGGAGGGAGATGTGGGGGCACCACCAGGCCCATGCGCATGGCCCCTTGGGGATGCCCCTCCTCCTATAAAAGGAGCTCTCCTCCTCCTCCACTCTCACACCTCCTCGTGAATGATCTCTCTCCCCCTCTAGTAAATTCCACATGGCTTCGGATTAGCGAAGTACATGTTCTCAGTGGTTTCTCTGGAAGGATTGGCTGCTTCCGCTGCTTTGCTAGAGCGAGGTCTCGGAGGTTGTTGGGGGTGCTGGGCGTGTGTGATCATGGATGCGCTGCTACTTTGTGGCGCTGGACTTCAACTCGATCTTGAGATCGGCGAGTGTACGACTATATCATCCATGAAATCAGATTCATTAACAAAGCTTTTGGGTCTTCGAGGGTAAGATCTCTATAGATGTATATCCACTCGTTGATTGTATCTAGGTAGATAGATCTTGGTGCTTAGTTGTTCATATCGTAGGAATTTTTTGTTTTTTATGCTGTGAACCCAACATGTCCATCCCATAGCATTAACTGTATCGTCTCTAGTAAAAATATTGCACTCAAGCAGATATATAACATACTCCAACTCCCAATGCCAGAAATTGCAGCCTTTCTACACAATGCCATGTAAGAAATAAGATACAGAGAGCAAAACACAACACAAGAACAATTTACCACTGAACTATAGCTAGTTTTACTGAGAAATTGACGGGAAAGATTGCTAATTCATGACATAAAAAGATCACTCACAGTATGCTTCTTGCACTTGTAGAAGACCCGGCCCTTGTGCTCCGGCATGCCGGAGGTGAGCCGCCTGATGATCCTGCCATAGTCAGGGCAAGGAATGCAGGGTGTTGCAACGACGCGAAGTGCAAGAAGAGGTTGAGTGCGACATGAAGGCGGCAAAGGCTGGGATGGCGTGTCAGCTCCGGCGGCACCTACGACGACGATCTAGGGTTACAGAAAAGGAGAGGGGAATTGTAAGCGCGGATAGGACAAGGTAGTAGTAGCTGGAGATCTCTAATAGCTGACACGATTTTACGCACAACCCCCCGCCACCACTTGATTTTGCAATATCAACCCCCCTCCCCCCCTCAGATTCCGGTGACCCCCCGCGCCACATCATCGCGTACATCGTTGTACCGTGCCGAGTGACCGCATACAGCACATCAACGTGTCTTCAGTGACCGAAACTAATAAGTACGGTGACCAAAGTGAGATATACGGTAGAGTAGTACAGTGACTAGTCGTGTATTTATCTCGCTTAAAAAACGCGCAAAGCGACGGGATGCGGGATTGGATGGCGGATAGGGTCTCGCCGTGAGGATTTGAATCCAAACGCTGTGAGATCTTGACCGTTAAGATTCGCTTGGCACCGTGATCGAACGCCAAACGATGGCTCCAACACGAGCAAGGAGGTGTTCTTTATTATTCATGCGTGCGCCTTACAAATTTGTAACAAGTCTGTCACTGCATCTCCCCGCAAAAAAAAACAAAAAATTCTGTCACTACATCTAATCTCGAGTTATGTTCAAAAATAATAATCTCGAGTTGGTTTATATTAAACAAATTCGGTCTATTTAAGGGATACCGGAACAACCTTCCTGACTTAACAATCACGTTTGAAATGACTTTTTTTCAGCCCATGCATGGCGAGGAGGAGGACCGATCGAGGAAGAAGGCACAAGGCACCGCGCGCGTAACAGCGCGGAAGCAACAGAAAAAGTAGCAAAAGGAGTAGTACTGCTGTATATCCACACCAGTGGAGAGTCGACAGGTCGGAGCTGCGGAGTTCCCTCAAGTACCCGTCATGCCGAAAACTGGTGCTACCTATTTGCACGAAACGAACACTAGACATGGCATGCGTGCACAAGCACTGCACATCTCTCAACTTTAGCAAAGCGGCCAAGTAGGCATGGGTGGTCTACTGTGTAGTCAGGAGAGAGTGTCCAAGTAGCATGAAGGAGAAGAAGCATCATGCCTAGTGCGTGCTGCTAGATGTGCAGCGTGTAGGAGGAGGCGAGTGAGGAGGAAGTTTCCGAGAGAAGGCAGCGGGCAAAGATGGCTCCTGATGCTGGTTTTGACGCCGCAACTAATGCCCCAAATATCGGAGTTATTGTCTGCGATTCTAACGGTTTTACAGTCTTATCTCTTCTTATGTAGAGTATAAAGACTGTTTTGCCCATGCGCACCAAACTAGACCAGTCCTGCACCTGCCCCCGGTTGGCTTGGCTCCGACTTGGAGGTGCGCAGGGCAGGGTCGAGTCTCGAGTCGCATCTCCCCTGGGCTGCGCCTCCATAAAACCCTCCCCTCTTCCGTTGCTGCGCACTGCTTAGGGCTCAAGGTAGCAAGGAAGTTTGCCGAGGAAGACACCGCGTCTATGCTACGACTACGAGGTACCCACCCCCAAATCCCCCACTCTAATCCCCATCTATCCCCATCCCCATCCCCATAGTTTCTCTGAGGTGTATTGTGATTACTACTACTGTGAGTTGACGAAATTAAAGGGATGAACTTGCTAATCTATCATCCTGAGCTGTGTGCACGGTCTGGGGAATGCAAGTTCTTGGCTTTGTTTACACGAGGGCTTTTACCGATCAGGAGGAGTTTAGTGAAACTGTTCTGTTCAATCTGCTCTGTTTGCAGGGCTCTCGGCCTTCTCCCTTTTTTATTTGCCGGTAATTATTCAGTTGAGATCTACACGAAGATTAGCACGTTCTCTGTTTCTAACGTTCACAACCCTCATGTTTCGTACTGTGATCTGGGAGGACGAGACGGATTGCCATCTTCTTCTTGCCATCTTTCTTGAGTTATTATTGTCGATTTCAGGGTTTCTAAAGTGATTTCTTAACTTCCTTCATACCAAGTATTTTACCGATCTAGTGTGAAGTGCTCTTTCTTTTTTCTCTCTCTCTCTCAATCTGTTTTATTTATGGAGCTCTTGTTCTTCTTTTTAATTTTTGCGTGTAATATCTTCCAGAGATCTGCACTGACATGGAATATGATTGATTGATTTCGGTTGCAGGGGATTCCAGGGGAGAAGAAGTGCAAGAGCTATGGGCAACGCCTGTCTTACCGGGGGCTGCAGTAAGGGTTTCTTTTCTGCTTCTTTACTAGTACTACTTGGCATTTTGTCATAATAATTCCTTTGCTGCTGTTACCATCTCATGCTGTTATGTCATACTGATGCAAGCATTGTTGTTTCTAGTGGCTGTAAGCCTGTACGGATTTATCTGAGCATCTTTCTGCTTCTTACTTGAATTTGTCTAGATCATTCGTTTTATACGCAAGATTGTGATGAGAATTGAGTTTTTCTACTGAAAGACGTTCCTAATAATGTATTATGCCACGCAGAAGCAGAGTTCCGCCTTTTCGGCCACCTCTTTAAGGCCAAAATAACCATCATTCACACGCTAGAACATTTCCATTAGTATATACTACTCCGTCTGTCTCCAAATAGATGTCGTAAATTTGTATCTACATCCAAATTTAGACAAATTTATAACATCTATTTCGAGACTGGAGGGAGTAGTACACTTTCTTCCATCAATTTGCCTCTGTCTAAGATCTCACCCAAAAAGTTAACCTCTGTCCAAAGTCCCCAGGAAGAATATAACAGAAACCTCACCCCATTTACTGAGTAATTCTGGCACAGCTAGCTTTGTCATTCTACTATATCTTTATATAGTGCGCAAGGGCATTAAATTATTGTGTACAAAACGAGAAGAGCAACATTAATTCACAATACTCCCTCCATCCTAAAATGTAAGGCGTCTAAGCTTTAGTCAAAAGTCAACATCTTCTAAGTTTGACCAAATTAAAATATAAATATCTACAATATAAAATAGATATTTTGAGAAACTATACTTTCTGATGAATCTATTGATATTGATTTGGTATTGTGGCTGTTTATATTTTCATGTATAAATTTGGTCAAACTTAAAATATGTTGACTTTTGACTAAACCTTAGGCGCCTTACATTTTGGAACGGAGGGAGTACTTGACAAGGCTGCACTAGTGTAACGGATCAATCATGGTGCCTCATCGTCCCATGATCTGTAGTTGCAATTTGAGCTGCATTACATTGTAATATTTTGGTTATGTTACTGATGCAAGAATTGTTGGTCCAGGCCGGTCAAACCAGGGACAGAGCCAGGTTTCCGACGGGGAACTGACAACCTTCAAGTGGGAGATCGATGGTTTCTCCTCCCTTCTTGAAAAGGGTAAAGGATGGACCTACTCCAGCGTGTTTCAGATCAGAGGGCATAACTGGTACAGCTACCATGCTACTATTTCATTTCAGCTATTCCAACAGAGAGCATGTCATGAACAAATTTCATTCTCACTGGCTTGTTTGTCTCTCTGGACTTGTTTCGTAGGTACTTAAAACTGAACCCAATGGATACAAAGAGTGGTGACAAGAACGAATATGTTTCTCTTAAGCTTGAGTTAGCCCAACCACGCGTCAAACCTAGCATGGTTGTGGAGGCATCTTTCAAGTTCCTGATATATGACCAGTTGAATGGAAAGCACCATGAACATCAAGGTATCTTAGCTAACTATTCCTGAAAACTAAAGCAGGTTATTTGATCTTCACAGCTAGTCACCTACTAGACCGGTAGTATAATTTATAGCCTGTTTACAAGACAAAAGCATGTGTGTTCTAACAAAAGGCTCTTTGCAGCGCGCCACAATTTTCAGAGTCCAAGCTTAACCTCTGGGACCTCATGCATGATACCCCTCACGACACTGAAGGACAAGTCCTCTGGATTCGTTGCCAACAATTGCTGTATTTTTGGTGTTGAGTTTATAAGAGCTGTGGTTTCTAAAGGTCATGATGTGTCGGAAACGCTGTTTGTTCAGAAGAGTAACAACATCTGCAGTGACCCCCAAGTCTACAGCTGGAACATTGATGACTTCTCCTTGGTGAAGAACCGGAAAACCTCTCCAGTGTTTGAGCTTTGTGGACACAAATGGTAACATTCCTGAAACGTTAATCCTTAATTTCTGAGATTCTTCATGTTGAAGAACCCTAGAACCTCTCCAGAATTAGCTGGATTCAGTTTGAAAGGCTTTCATGCATGCTTTGTTTATTTAAATAGCAAACATGAAAGGCTGCTGAGTTTGGCCTCTTCTTATCAATGATGAACTAAACCGTGTGATGCTCTCCAATTTCCAGGTTCATCGCTATCAATCCATGTGGAGAAGGCAAGGATGAGAGCTACCTTTCCTTGTTCGTGGGCATGAAGGTCGCGGATACTATACAGTTGAACTCCGCAAACCTGGTAGAACTTAGCATAAGCATCAAACACCAAGAAAGCGGCAAGGACCGGAAGTTATCAGGTTCGCTGTTTAGGAGAATGCTAATTAGATTATTAGCATTCACATTTCCTGATTGACACCTTGTTTTCTCTTTAGGCCGGTGCCAGTTCTCGAAGAATTCACCCAGCTGGGGATGGAGCAAGTTCATATCGCTGGAAGATTTCAAGGACTCCTCGAATGGTTATCTCGTGAAGAAGAAGTGCTGCATTGAAGCTCAGGTTGCGGTCATTGGTTCCTCCAAGATAGAGTAGCTAGATTACTCGTCCTCTGCAAATGCCTCGTTTGTGTGCCTGTACTTAACTTGAATTTCTATTCTGCATCCGGATCTTTATTAGTTTGCTTGTGGTGAACCTACGAGAAGTCTAAACCTGATGACGTTGATATGTATGATGATGTGTTTAGTGTATGCGCGGGGTGACTGTCATAAAAATGACAAGATACCCTGTGCATTGTTGCAGAGATCTTCAACTTTTAGAGGCATGCTGGGTTAAGAAAGAAGGCTATCTTGTGAATCCCAGTTGTATCGTGTGTCAGACAGATGCTGCGGGAATTTTCCACTATCTCGCCTGCACTCCAACCTAAATCAGCAGTTTAATTTTGCAGACACCCTGGCCGTTCCGTCATGCGCCAGCGCTGTCATCAAACTGCAGTCCACATATCCCCGCCGAGGCAAGCGTAACAATTAGGCACTAGTAGCAATCAGCAACTGAAAAGTTTCAGGTAACGCAACAGAAAGATTCAGTGTATATAGAACATGTGTGATTTCCATGTAAACGGCTAATGATGCAGTCCCTGTAATGTGTGTAGTGACATGGAGCCAATCAATAATAGGGAGGATTTAGTACACCCCCAAAAGAGCGCAATCATATATTTTTTCTTTTTAGGTGAAGGGCACAAAGAGCCCGGCTTTAAAATAATAAACCCGAACGGCCACAAGTAGAGACGAGATACTGCTGAGATTCTAGCTTACAATAAAAACTCATAGAATTGCCGGAAGATCTAGTCTTGTGATGTCGGTGCTTACAAGTGTGGTCATCTACTTCATCACCGTTCTTGATGTTCCTATTGAGGTGCTAAAGAAGATTGATAGCTTGAGAAGAGATACCTATGGGCGGCTTATGATAAGGTTACCGGTGGCAAATGTAAAGTTAATTGGGACCTTGTTTGCAAGCCTAAGGATAAAGGAGGCCTTGGAATCCTCAACCTCAAAAAGTTTGCGACGGCCTTAAGATTAAGGTGGCTTTGGCAAGAATGGAATGATGAGAACAAGCCATGGGTCGGCCATGGAAATCCTTGTACCTCAAAGGATCATGACCTCTTTGCGGCGGCCACAACGATCATCATCAAGGATGGGAAAAGGCTCTCTTTTGGGAGGCGAGTTGGCTAGATGGAATGAGACCCAAGGACGCCGCCCCTCTAATTTTTGAGATATTTAGAAAGAAGAAATGTTTGGTGCAAAATGCTTTGCATAATGACTTTTGGGTCTCCCAAATCAACACACAAAATGGCTTATCCTTGGAGCATATCGACCAATTCTACAGGCTTTGGGAGAAGCTTGCCAATGTGACTATGCAACCCCAAAGACCGGACGCTATCTCTTGGAAGCTCACAAATGATGGACACTACTCAGCTAAATCAGCGTACAATATGCAATTCTTGGGCTTAACCACCTCATCGTTGCCCCCCTTGTTTGGAAGCCTTGGACAACTCCTAAATGCAAGTTCTTTGCTTGGTTGATCCTACAAAATAGAGTGTGGACGGCGGATAGGCTTGTCCGAAGAGGATGGCCAAATTTTGGACTTTGTAAGCTATGCAATCAAAGACAAGAGTCGGCCTCCCACCTCCTTTTCAAGTGTCGCTTCTCCATGAGGATTTGGAACAAGTTAAAGACTTGGCTCGGTATCCACCAAATCAACACATCTACTTGGCACCAATTCCGCTCCGTCAAAGAGTGGTGGAAGAAGGCAATCCACAAGAAAGGACCATAAAAGAAGGCTTTGGCTTCACTCGCAATGTTGGTCTCATGGGAAATATGGAAGGAAAGGAACGCAAGAGTTTTTCGAGACCACGCCGTCACCGTTGATATGATGGTAACAAAAATCAAGAGGAAGCACGTTTGTGGTGCTTTGCGGGGGCAAAAGCTCTTAGTAGTTTAATCTTGCGCGAGTATTCGTTTTTGTTGTTTGGTCTTGGCTTTGGCCAAGACGTGGTTTGTAAGAACTATCTAAAAACCTTCTCCTTAATCAATGAAAATGGCAAGCCTTTTGCCTTGTTTCAAAAAAACATCCCAACACTAAAGGAACACCTACAACAAGTTAAAAAAGAAAGAGATGATGTCCATGGCTTGAGATTCCCGTCCTTCTTCAAATCTTGATCAACAAGGTGTTGCCAGATCCAAACCCTATCATCACCGAAATCGTGTAGAACCATCTTTAAGCACACTACCGCTAGTCGATGAACAATGTTGAGGAGACACCAAGAGGACCGATGAACACAAGGTCTCTAGAGCAACGCTTCCATGGAGGTGATGACACTTGAATACTGACGTCGCTCGATCCAAAAGGATCTAGATTTTCATCAAGAGACCCAAGACCTTGATGCGGACAGGACAAACGAGTCCACGACGACGCCTCCATCGAGGGGAATGGCGCACAAGAGCGTCATCATCGTAGGCACCGGAAGGACCGAGCTAGGCTTTCGCCCGTACCTATCTACCATTTGTCCTTGTAGCAACCAAGGAGAGCAGGTGCTACCATGACAATCCCAAGGCAATGCTAGCCACGGGAGCATGACCATAGAGCTGCCCAGAAATCATAGAAGAACATGACTTTCTTCCTGCAGGTTCTGTTGGATGTTGCACGGGAGAAGATATGTATAAACACAGATTTGAAAAGAAACCCCAGTGACAGCCTACAAAGGGCAACTAAAGTAAGAAACATACGTATAAACACATATTTGAAAAGAAAAAAGATTGTTTCTATTTTGCGAAGAATTTGAATTTTTTTATAGTTGAGATACGATTAGTTGGAAAGAGAAAGTTACCGGGAGCGAGAATTAGATATATTAGACGGGATTCAGAAAAAAATATGTTAGTTAAACATAAAACATTCCATTGCCTAGCGTAACCAAACGCCATCTAGCATTTCGTGGACAACCAATCAAAATGCTAAAATTGGCCAAGCCAAATCTAGGCACATGCAAGTCCCGAAAATTTCAGGCGAGTGAGCGAACACGCGTCCAATATGTCGTCGCATCCATCTGGATCTCCTCCCTCCAACTGCCGCGAGATGTGACCTTTGTCTTCTTCTTCCGCAGTAGGTTACTGACGAAGTATCTAAACTTGGCCACGATCGACATCACCGTCAGCTCCTTCACTTAAACCGGTGACATCCTTCTCTCGGGTCATAGAAACTTTTATGTAAACTGTTATCCTAACTGTATATTTGGTCCCAACAGGTCGACAATCCACCTATTCAGCGGTGCCGGCAGAGCCATCACCACGTGCTGATCTCTCCCCGCAGTCGCTCCAATCCCTCAGCGGCCTAACTCTCTCACCGCCCAAATGCTCTCTGACCTCCCGACAGAAACGCGAACTGGTCTCTCCGCTTACCTTGCCTCTTGACTCTTGACCCCCTTCCATCTCCGCCGCACTCACTAGTGGAAAACGGGCCACTAGTGACGGGGC
The DNA here is from genome assembly GCA_023614405.1 of Avena insularis. NCBI lineage: Eukaryota > Viridiplantae > Streptophyta > Magnoliopsida > Poales > Poaceae > Avena > Avena insularis. The sequence continues at coordinate 372,692,570 of CM042689.1, forward strand.
ATAACGAGCTCTAGTCCTGGTTTTGCATCTAGAACTACGAAATCGGGACTAGAGGCCCCTATCTCTAGTCCCGATTTGCTATGAACCAGGACTAGAGGCCACCATGTGGTAGCAGCAACGTGACCGGGGCTGGAGGACATCTAGTCCCGGGCCATAACACGACCCGGGACTAAAGATTTCCTGCCGCGGTAGAGAATCGTGTGTTTTCTCTTCCACGACACAATTTTGTGTTTTCCTTTTCATTTTGTTTTTTCCATTTTGTTCCTTTTTCAATTTGTGTTTTATTATAATTTGAAACATGTTTCCGTACACATATTCTACGGTACTACATACACAGTACAATGCAATGATTCCAGAGACTCCATGTGTCAAAAGGCCCGAGAACACATAGGAATGCAACTGCCACATCAAATGGTGCACCAGTGTAACAGAAGTTGCATCACCACATCTACTAGAGTGTATGTGCCCATATGGATCAAGGTGGTTTCGAAAAGAACACATGCAATGACTCAAGAGACTCCATGTGTCAAATTATATGTCAAAAAGTCTAAAAACACATAGGAATGCAACTGCCACATGGAATGGTGCACCAGTGTGACAGAAGTTGCATCACCACATCTACAGGAGTGTGTGTGCCCATGTGGATCAAGGTGGTTTGGAAAAGAACACATGCAATGACTCTAGAGACTCCATGTGTCAAACCATGTGTCAAAAGACCTGAGAACACATAGGAATGCAACTTGCCACATTGAATGGTGCACCAGTGTGACAGAAGTTGCATCACCACATCTACTGGAGTGTGTGCCCATGTGGATTAATGTGGTTTGGAAAACAACACATGCAACGACTCCAGAGACTCCATGTGTTAAACCATGTGTCAAAAGACCTGAAAACACATAGGAATGCAACTGCCACATCAATTACCGCCTATTCTGGGCGTTTCCTGCCGTGTGTATTTCCATTGCGTTGCCTCCATCCCGCCGCCTCCCGCCTTTCTTTCTCGTCGATTCCCGCCACTTCTGGGTGTTTCCCGCCGCGTCTAGGCGTGCCCATAAAAACGGGAGGCCAGCCGATGTAGGCACAACCAGAAATTGCACCCATGCCTGGCCGTCCGTGCCGCCATGCTAGCACCCCCGGTATACGCCCAGAAATCCTACCGGAGGAACTGGACATGTTGGCACCTCCGATTCCGGGGCGCCCGTAGATATACACACTGACGTTCAACCTGTTGGAAATATGCCCTAGAGACAAATAATAATAAGGATTATTATCATATTTCATATAGTTTATGATTAAGTTTTATATCATGCTATAACTGTATTGAAAGGAAACGTCAATACACGTGTGATATATAAACAAATAGTGGTTCCCGGTGAAACTCTAGTCACTGGTTCATTGGTCAACAGATGATCAAGGTTTCCTGATCATGTGGCATTTATGCCAGTTGGAAATAGAGTCATCTCATTATGAGAATGAGATGATGAACTAATACCCAACCTAAACATCGTGACCCGATAATGTCACGAAGTTTAAGTTATGATGATTAGAATAGACCTAGTAGAGTATTCCTTAGACCGTGAGGCTATATCAATCACTGTCTCCCGAGAGTGCTTAGATAGCATCAAACGTCACTTGATAATACAGCAATCATAAAGGTGTGTTTAGGTATTTGGAGGAACAGTAGAGGCAATATATGTCAAGAGCGGGATTTGTCCATCCGTGTGACGGAAAGATACTCGAGGGCCCACTCAGAGAAGTTATATCCAATAGCTGCGCAGCATGTGATTTGATCACAGGGATATCACTTGTCGAAACTAGTCAAGTAGCATTGTTCGGTAACGAGATTGAACCCGACATGCTGATATCATTGATCAGATCTCGGGTAATGCAAGTATCGAGAGACAAAAGGAATAAGACATGACAGTCACGGTTCAAACGATGAAAGATCTTCGTGGAATGCATAGGGGTGACATCGCCATTCAGGTCCCTCTGTTGATCATTAGTATGGAAGTGTCCCGACCATGTCTGGAGTGTTCCCAAACCATGGGGTATCGTGCTTAAGGGCTTGGTGATGCTTAGAGAGTGTTTACAGGATCGGTAGAATCACCGAAGAATAGAAAGAGAGAAAACCAGAAGGGTTTTGGTAAGTCCGAAGGATGTCCGGAGTGGAGGTGGAAGGTGTTCCATGACCACACAGATTGAATAATATGTGAATGAATGTTAAATATTGATTTAATCACTTATTCATAATTATTTAATAAAAGAGAAATTAATTAAAGGTCAAAAAGCCTTAATGGGCCAAATTCCGGAGGGAGAAGGGCCCATGAGGGAAAGGCAAGAGGAGAGAGGAGGAAGGGGTGGACAGCTGGGCCTAGCCCCCCTCCCGCGCGGGGCCTACCAGGGCCGGCCGGTGGCTGCCCCCTCTCTCCTCCTTTAGTCCCACCCTGGGACTTTGAGGGAGGTAGTACCTCCCCCTCCCCCTATATATAGTGGGGTATTTTGACCAGAAAATACACAACTAATATTCAATAAAGGTTTCCTCACTTTTGGGGAGACCTCCAATTGATATTTCTCTCTCTCTCCCGTGACCGTGGTCCCAAGTCCAGACTGCGTGAACGAGAGACATCTTCACCGCGGAGCACCGTCGCGCTGCGGGATTTGGATCCAGGAGCTCTACTTCCGCAACTGCTATTGGATCGGGGAAGGGGGAGTCATCACCAGACACCAGATGCATGTAAATCCCTGCGAGGTGTCACACTTGAGGCACTACAAGTCGTTGGAGCCGTAGGAGCGCAAGGACTTCATCATGATCTTGAGGTCGGCTTTGGCTCGTCTACATCAACCACGCTCTCCTGAGCGTTGACAACGCTTTTCGGTGTTCAAGGGAAGTTCACGAAAAGCCCCTCCTGTTACTGCATTACTAATAGATAGGTCCTAGCAGCATCAGGGGTTCAGGGGCGTAGGGTAAATCTTATTTTTTTCATACGCGAACCCCTACAGTGGTATCAGAGCTAGATCTATGCGTAGTATTGCTAGTACGGGTAGAACACACGAGATGTAGCGTGTGGGCGTTGATCTTTTAGTTGTTACCCTCCCACGTGTACTTGTGTATACGGTAGTAATGCTTGATGAAGCGGCCCCCAACTGACTTTATGTGTTCATTCATGAGACTAGTCCATGCTTGACATACGGCTTCTACCATATAAAGTGGCTTAGGGGGTGTCTGTCTCTCTCGCATTAGTTGGTATACCATTTACAATGGAGGGTCCCAAAAAGGGGTGTAGTACAGACAACTACTCGATCAGCATTGTGGTGAAAGTTCGTAGGTAAGAACGGTTCTTGTGCGAAAGTCCATTCAGCCACGTAAAACATGCAAAAATAAAGTAGAGGCATCTAACTTTGTTTTGTAGGGGGCCTTATGATGTGATATGGTTATGGTAAAGGTAAAGTAATTACCTTATGTTTCTAAGTAGTAGTAGACGGTCACGGAGGTGACGGACTACCAAGATGGAAGGCACCATTATCCTGGTGCTTACGGTGCCAGAACCCTGGTGCCGGAATCCGGAGGCGCAGGATGGAGATCACAGCGAGAAGGACCATATCACATCACTCTTACATTCAATGTTATTGTTTGTATATCTTATTGTGTGCTAGTATTAGATACTATGCGGTAGCCTAATAAGATGATCCCTGTTAAAAATTCCAATGATTGTGTTCTCCCTTAATGTGCACTACCAAGAAAGTTCTTCGGTATGAGGCAGAGACGTGATGATCGGGTGTCAGACATATCTATGTTCGCATATAGTGGGTGTAAGCCATGTTACACAGCGAATACACTAAGGTTGAGTTGGCAAGCCTAGCATGGGTAGACATGGCCTCGGAACACGGATGGTCGAAAGATGGAGCACGAGTCGCATGAATGATGTGACCGACTTTTAGGCGTCCACCCTAGCACCCACATTGATGGCCGTGACGATCGGGGGAGATGTGGGGAAAAGGGGTCGTGTGATCACTAGAACCCTTCAGGGGATAGGTGTTTTTAGTGGAGTTATTATATAACTCATTTAATTATAAACTTAGTCTAAATTACTTTTGCAATTATAAATATAGAAAATGGTTCCCGATGTTACCTTCCCTATTGGCGATTGGTTAAAAGGAGAAAAGCTCAAGTTAGATGGATCCAACTTTCCTATATGGGTTATGCGTCTCCATGATCTCCTTAGGGAGAACAACATGGCTGACTACATGATCTGCGAGATGTATTTGGAGCAGACCTATTTTCATGAGACCTAGGAGTAGCGGGATCAGCGCTACTGTCGTCGTGTGATGGCCACATTCATATCAGTGACGATGCGCTTCGGAATGGATGATGATTTGTGGCTGATTGTGGGAAGCCTTAATCCCTGAACAGTTATGGCACAACTTAGATCACATTTCGTGGAATAAGTGCGCATATGGGAGCATGAGCTCATGGGAGATTTCCTCTCCATAAATATGGAGGAGAACTCTTCACTTGACGATCACTTGTCATGCATATATGATGCATACATGAGCCATGCAGACTTCCTGGACAACTAGTTTTCAAGCTCTTTTGCAATAGGCGTGTTGCTGTGGTCGCTGCCACCAAGCTACCAAGCACATGCCAGGATTTGCATTATGAGAGGCGACACGGAAACAGAAGATTTCCACGAGTTCATATCACATTTCAAGAATGTGAAGGTTGAACCTGTGTCACAGAGGTCATCAATGACGAAGGTATATATTTGATATATGATTTTATAAATTTTATAATCTTGCAAACACATATTTCAGTCTTAAGTATGCTTGATACTTGTTCTGTTTTGCTGAAAACAGGTCCTTTTGCATGAGAGTTGCTTGCTAGAGAGGAGGTGACATTGCGTGTTGATGGCGAGCATGATGATGATGGACAACGACACTCTTCCTCGACATTTATCACTTAGTTTATCAGTTTTGGATAGTAATTATAATCGATGGATTATGAACTTCTTTAGTGTGTCTCACATTTCGTGAGATGATTATTCATATGAGTTTGTAACAAATAGTTGTTCTACTTTTATGAATGATTTCTATTCGTGTTCAAATCTTGTTCGATTATGTGTGAATTATCCTGGTTTTGAAACTAATTGATAATGCATGAACATTTGTATATTATTATAAATGCCTTGAAAATACCTAACTTAATGATATATTCATTTTTAATGAAACCATTGTTTAAATTCATAGTTATGTGATAATACGTGAAAGTCATTCGATTTCTTGTCACATATGAATCATGCCTAAGTTCGGCAAAATAACTTAAGCACCGTGTATTGCATGAATACAAAGTGTTTTGATGAATTGTTGAAAGAGAATACATATTCGATGTATTGTGTTTTAGCAAAATAGTAATTATCATTATATGATTGTTTGAATTATGTAAAGAAGTTCACTAAAGAAACATGAGTATGAAACTATTTGATATGATCAAAGTATTTCATCAACAAAGGGTATTAAAGATAAATGAGAATCTAATTACTATGATTTGATCAACAGTAATGAAATTCGACTTTATAAGATTGGCATAAAGAAAATTGTGAAATGCAATGCGTTTGAAACGTCAAAGTGCAAAGCATCACAATATGATATTAGATATTAAGTGGTTGAATAGATGGTGCCAAATAATTCGTTGTAGTGTAGATGTAAAGACCATTAGTTAGAAATAGTTAGCACTCAATTAGAATGTTTAGGGAACCATCTGAATTCGTGAGATCGGCGCCATATATTGTATGGATCGTCGTGGATGTTTTGGGGTTATTCGATATAACCAAAACAATAGTGAATAAGTCCTTGTAGAGTATTCATTGGAAACTTTGAATACGAATTCCATGGCTAGAACCAAAAGAAATGCAAAATTAGTACTGCTTAAAGTTTTGGTGCTTTTTGAGAAAGTTTATGTTCTCGAATGTGAAGCTTTTGGAAGATAGTGAAAAACATGATGAGGGTTCAAACCTGTGAGATCCAGGCACATGGCTTAATAGGATTGATAGGATACCCATATCAACAAGTTGCAACTTCTTTTCCGGAAGCTCATTCGAAAAGAACTCTAAGGTTAAGCGTGCTTGGCCTAGAGCAATTCTAGGATGGGTTACCGACCGGGAAGTGGGTAACCGGGTGAGCATGAGTGAGGACAACGTGCGCAGAAAAGACTAGTGTTGGTCTGTGGGGCCAGTCTAGATATCCTATTAAGCTGCCAGGAGTGACACCCCCCGGGCCTAGGAGTGGACGGGGTGTTACAAGTGGTATCAGAGCTCAGCAGTTGCGATACCCCACTGGTCCAGCCTGTAGGATAACCTAGCTAACGGCCGATGTAGAGTGTCACAACTATTTTTGCAAAATCGGTTGGATAGATCTGATGAGGTCTGCTTTTACTCCTTACCCCTCTGCTATTCTCCTCTTACCTCTGTGTTTTAAATCTGCTCTCTTACCTTTCTTCAAGTCCAGGATTTCTCGTGGTTGGGTTTCGTCGTACCTTCAGGGTTTCGCTTCCTCCTTTGGCAACGGTGTTTCTACCTCCGTACTTCATGCTATCTGAGTGATCCTTTATCTGTGGTACCATTCTTTGTTCCTTGTTGTGCCTTCCGGTGTTTTCCGACACGACGACATCATCTACGCCAGATCCGATGCAGAGCCTGCATCACTCCTTTGTTTCGAACCTCGATTGTCGAGATCTTCAGTCTGATGCCGAGAATGGTTGCACGCTTTTCTACTGATTGTGCGGAGTAATAGTTTGGGTGCGTGATGGATTGGCCCCCATTGCCGACTACTCACTCTATTTGCACGTGTACATTGAAGTGGATGAGAAGGCATCGGTTCTCTCTTTCTATCGAAGTTAGAGGTGGCTTTATTTGTGGATACCTTTACCTTTGTCCTTTGTTTCCCGGAGTGTTCTCTCGATGATCACGGACAATGACCTCTTGTTAGTGGTGTCGCGAGCATCTACACGAAGCGAGAAGATTTAGATCGCTGACCTTCTTCCCGGTACCACGAGGCGGATCTCGAGGGCGAGATCCCTTGTTAGTGGTGTCGAATTGTGGCATCCCGCTAAAACCACTACTAGAAAATCACTGTGTTTTAGTGCATTGCATCATCATGACCGCATGCTCATGTCATCATGCCACATTGCATTTGAGCATCGTTATCATCATGCATGGTTTTGTCTAAAACTATTTTCGAAAAACCTATCTTTGTTTTCTAAATATCCCCGACTTTATTTCAAATCCAAAACCCCGGCTTCTTCCGGATATTTTATTTGTCTAAAAACTAACTACAAAAGTCTTTTAAATAAATAAATAAAACTTATATTATTTTTGGGAGGCAGCCAGCTAGGCCCAAAAGCCTAGCCGGCCACCTCCAGATCAAACCCTAACCCACACCTACCCAAACCCTAGATCCCTACCACACCAACCGGCCCCTGCCGCCGCCGCCACACATGCACCCGCCCATCACGGTACACCCCGACCGACCACTGTGTCGCACCCGCACCTGCATCCTCGCCCAGTGTGCAACATCCACCGCGTGGACCCCACCCCACGACCCACCTCGCCACGAACCCAACCAGCCCCGCGTTCCCCACTCGCGCACGCCTCCTTGCTCACGATCGAATCCTGTAGTGTCGCCTTCCTCCCCGCATCGCCCTTCTCCCGATCCTCTCCCTATCCCTCGCTTCCGGCCGCCACCGCTGCTTGCCTCCCTGCCGCCATCGACCCAAGGCGTGCCGCTTTGCTGCTGCAGCCTCCTCGGGGAACCTCATCGGCGTGATCTCCTTGCCGCCACGCCGTCTCTGTCGCCTTCCTGCTCGCTGGGATCGGAGCCCGCGACTCTGTGCCTTCCGCCTTGGCTGCCCAGCGTCAACCCGCTGGCCACATCCCCACCGCGTGAGCCTCGCTGGCCGCCTGCATCGCTATCCCCGGCAACCTCCTGCACCCGCTGGCCCCTCGAGCTTGCCTGTATCGAGCCTACTCCGGCCTCCCTGCCCCAGCCACCTCCCCCTCTTCCGTCGCCAGCAACCCGAGCAGGCCGAGCCCCTCCTCCGGCAGGCCTCTGCCTCCTCCCTTGGCATGGTCTGGTGCGCCGCCAGGATCCGTCGCCCCGCCCCATCTCGTCTACCTCCCCGAGCAGACCCGCCCATGCGCGTTCCTGCATCCCCACCGGTCACGGCCATGCCGGCCTCCTCTGCAGCAAGCCACCATGGGTGCTCGCATCTCGGCCACGACGCGCGCCTCCTTGCCTCGCCCGAGCACACGCCTCTCCTAGCATCACCGACCACTTCTTCCTCCTCCCTAAGACCGGCCATTGTCACTGTGGTCCTTCTGCATGTGTGCGTTGCTGCTGTCACCTCCCTCTGCAACACCACGCGAAGCCTCCCCTTTTTCCTCGTGGATGTGCTCCCCTTCGGCCCTGACACTCTACCGCAGGTAGTCGTGCTCTTGTGTCACGTTGCTGCCTAGAGCATAAGGCCCAGTTGATATTTGTTGACCATGATCTTCTACTCATGTGCTCCTTTGTGCCTTGCCGGTGATGTGTGTGAAGACATGCTGACAATCACATGAAGATGGCGTGGTGATAATAACAGTGAACCATCCACCTCGATGCGACGCCTACTATATGTAGATGTGGTCGCACCAAGACAATTCCTGGCACCATCGAGTTCTTTCTGATGTCACCCAAATTCGCCATCGGTGAATAAGGTGAAACTCCAAGACCTTCGACATGGACCCGGCAAGATCTTCATCACGGACACCAAGACCCCGATCCCAGGATCCGGAGCCTCGACCCGGAACCGAAGACCGATCCCGCCGAGCCCGAACCCCGTCAAACCCTCGGAAACCCAAGTTCATCGAACCCCTGGAGTCCAAGATCGCTGAGCCCCCTATGCGTGAACCTGATCCGATACCCCTTATTTTTTATAAATGCCATCTATTCACTTGTTGCATATTAAACTGTTCATGACCGCATACATGTTAGACATTTGGGGGTATTTTGTCAATTCATCTCCTAATAAAATATGGAGCGCATATGCGGGCTATTCTAGTCTTATGTTGGCTCCATTTAAATTTGTGTAGAGAACCGATGCCTTGTTTTGCCTTATTAAGACAACATTTAAATTGAGGGGTAGATAAATAACTTGAAAATCTAATTAATTGTCGGGACCCCGGTTTCGCTTAATATTGCCTAATTGCATCACATCGTTGCCATGTCATCCCGCATACATGCATCATGCCCGATCTTCTACCGTAGTATTAAATATTGCATCCGGTGTTTCTTTTAGTGCTTTGCTTCTTTGCGGATTAGGCCGTTGAGTTGATGCGAGTATCGACAAGTTCTTCGGATAATGAACCTTCAGCAGTGTTTCCTAGGCGAGCATTCTCCCCTTTTCTACCTATTTTGCATTTATAGTCTTTATTTCCTCCTGTTGATCTATTGCTATCCGTGTCGCGATGCTTTAGTATTCCGTACCAGATATATTCCGTGCAGCCTTTATATTGCCTTGGACACCTCTTATTACCTGTTGTTTGGTAGATAGATGGTCTTGCGAGTCGTAGTCGCTTGCTCAGGTGCGATCCCGTGTTGTGAAGTACCACACAGTTGTTGGAATATTGTCATATGCTTTACGGTGGAGAGGATTATGACTTAAATACAACAATTAAATTGCTGGGATAACTAATGAAAGAGGCACCAGTGGGCAATATATGCTATTTGGTTTTTCATGTCCACTTGTGTCCCGTAGGCCCCGAGTACTTGATACCTGTTCCTTAATTATTCGCACTATCCACATCCGGGAGACCCTATGGATCCCCCTTAGCCAGAGTTTGATTCATTTCTTATTTCTTGGGGCCACAAACTAGTTTGGGGCTTTATTACTATCCTGTACTTATGCCATGCTTTACTGCTTTATTTAAGATTGTGCGTGGAGCACCTGTACTGTTTTGGATCGTGCCACGTTTTCGCGGTATCGACAAGCCCAGTCACACTTTCGGGTTCCCAGTCGTTTACATCCGTCGTCACAAACCCTAGATCCGTTCCGGAGCCGGCCAACTTCGTTGCGGGTAGCTTAGTGGGGTGGCCCCCTGAAATGTTTTATGAATCCTGTGATTGCTTTGTCGTGAAAGCCTCGTTGGGTTTTGTTTTGGTTTTCCGAGGTTGATCGTGTGTGTGTTGCTATTTGTGCACCCCTGCAGGGTAAATCTTTCTGAAATCCGTGTCCGTGTTTATGGACGACTTGGAGCATAGTATCTCGATCATAGACAAGCATAACTAAAGTAGTGCTATAAATTTGACTTAATATGTGACAAGTAATCAGTTTCACTACAATGGAATGGATAATAAAAGTGTCAACAACTGATGGAACTAGGGTGTATCATGTCCTGTTATACCTGCCTAGTAAGTATCACAACTCCAATGGAATGAAATAAAAGTGCCAACAACTGCTGGGTTTGGGATGTCACATGCTAATTGTATCTGACTAGTAAGTACTGCAACTATAACTGGATGATTAACTAAAACTGCCCACTACTTATGCTATCAGGATGACTTGTGCTATCTATATCTGACTAGTAAGCGCTTCAACTATAATGGAATGAATAAAACTGCCAACTGTGTGAGTTCCTCGGTTTGACTTCCTCGTTTGGTCTCGAGGGGGAATACCAGGATGGGTATGATTGGTGTTAGAATACGGTGGGTCCCGAATAGGTCTCTCTTATCCCTCTCTAATAGCCGACAGTTGCATCGAGTCTCTATAGGTTGTCTAGTGCATGCTGCGCTACCGCTTCAGTCCACCATACCTATGTAGGCGAGAGCCGCCGAATTCTAGCATCGCCATGTACTGGCCTCAGTACTGACGCTCCTCTTTTCCCTTTGCCCTTTGTCGGCACCCCTTTTGTTTTAGCAGGTTTGAGATCGACGTCGTTAGCAGGGTTACCCTTCCGGCTTGGCCTGGGCAGGGTTATGGACGCCATTGGTTATTCTTCAGGGCTCTTAGCCCCATTTGCATCTTGTCCGTACTCGGACGTTGTATCGTTTTCAAGGTGATTTGGATATTTGTATTGTATATCTGTATTCTTGGCTCATGGAGTCGTTGTTGTATATATATATTCTGTGGGTTCCATCATGGACTAATGTGTAATGGTATTACTTTGTTTTCCACCCGCACGAAAGTGCCTGGTGGGCGTCCTTGAATCGTTTCTATGCGGGTTTGGCGGGAAGCGCTAAAACTTGCATAGGGCCGATTCGAGGGTGTTACAGAGTGGTATCAGATCTGACCCTTGCGATTACACGGGTGTGTGTGGGTCAGTGGCGGGACATGTGGAGCATGACGTGTGTGGCCCGGAGTGGACACGGCATGGCACATGTGTCGGCACTAGACGCACATACGCGTGCCAAGAGGGAATGTTCCTGGGGTGTGCTTGATCGATGAGGGCATCGATCTTCTAAAGGGTGGGTGTATGTGAGATCCAGGCACATGGCTTAATAGGATTGATAGGATACCCATATCAACAAGTTGCAACTTCTTTTCCGGAAGCTCATTCGAAAAGAACTCTAAGGTTAAGCGTGCTTGGCCTAGAGCAATTTTAGGATGGGTTACCGACCGGGAAGTGGGTAACCCTGGTGCACACGAGTGAGGACAAAGTGCGCAGAAAAGACTAGTGTTGGTCTGTGGGGCCATTCTAGATATCCTATTAAGCTGCCAGGAGTGACACCCCCGGGCCCAGGAGTGGACGGGGTGTTACAAAACCCCTGCATCAGAGTGTTGAGAAGCATAATGGAAAGCGTTCCTGAACAATTCTCTTCATAAAGGAAAGAATCAATGATAATGATCATTGTGTTTTCCCCACTGGTGTTTTCACTACATAAAGTAGGATTCAAAATGTACTCCACATCTTGTATGGATACATTTGAGAATCATTTGACATATTACTATAATATGACATACCTACGAACTACTAAGGAAATAATGGTAAACTAAAGTTATGAGAAATCCTAAAGCAAAATTCACTTAAGATTAGAAAGCAATTCGTTGCTAAATCTTAACAAGTAAAGGGTTACTTGAATTTTTTCAAACGACTGCAAATTCATGAAGGAAAGGGTGAATGACAAGAGGCACAATTTATCATGAATAATGTATTAGACAAATTCAAATGAATTTGATTCAAGTGTGCTGAAAGTCTAGTGGATTTAAAACTAGTAAAGTATTAGTATCTCATAATAAAACTCTCAAGTTTTGATATTTGATCGAAGGATTTTGAAGTTGTTCAAAATAGTGAGTGGATATGCAATTTGCATGAAATTGAGTGGGAGCTATGAAAGTCTTCCTAAAACCATATATAAATGACATATTTTTGAGTGGGAGCAATGTAAGTCTCAGATTCAAATATGTAGGAACTTATTTTGAGTAGGAGTAGTGACTCTAACTCAAATATGTTGGGAATATATTTTGAGTGGGATCTTAAAAGATTGATTATTAAGTGTGTATATGACACATTAAGAATAAAAGTGTAAGTATCGATAAATAAAGATTTACAGGAATTAGAAGTTGATAATAAGTATATTACGATATTATGTAGTATTCCTAAAAGGGATTCTAAAAAGAGTTTCAGAATAGAAGTTAATTAAGGACCGGTTCTTAGTCAACTCAAATTAGGAATCACATTAAGTTAAAACATCAATGGTTGAAAGAAAGAATAGGATGATCATCATCCACTAGGTTGAGATATAGGTTCTATCTTGGAAAACCATGATGATAACTTAACATTAGATATGATCCAAGAAGAAACATTTGAAATGTGATTAAGATAGAACCACAAAACATTGAGATAAGTTAGTCCACAGTGCCTGATAGAGAACTGTAGACATAATTCCAAATCCAAGAAGGATGACATATCTTAAGCATAAAGGGTTATGTTATAAGGGAATGTGTTGGAAACTCCTATATCGATAATACCGACTAAAGTCAAGTAGGAAGCATGGTGACCAAAAAATCAAAAGTTGCACATGGTGCACTAATGTTTCGATAATTACATTTATAATGAAAGATAAGGGTACCATCTAAAGTGATGTATAATGTTATGGCAGGGCTAGTTTGCTTTTAACGTAGAATGATGTGTCCCAGGGCACAGTGCCCATGAGAAAGCCCTTGAGGTTAATCTAAAGTCACTATAGGCTCCTGGAAAGTGACCTCGTTATCTTGCGATCACAATGATGCATACACAAAGATGTTATCATGTGATGATAAAGTATTAATGTCAATTAAGGTGACATTAGTAAGTTGCAAAGGATTTGGGACTGTAAAGTTCAGGCCCAAAACTTAACCTCTTCCATGAGCAAGCATGTTCAAGATACCGGAATATATGGTGCCAATGATTAAGAACAAATGTAGCTAGTTTATTTGTACTCTAGTGCAAGTGGGAGACTCTTGGAAATATGCCCTAGAGACAAATGATAATAAGGATTATTATCATATTTCATATAGTTTATGATTAATTTTTATATCAGGCGATAACTACATTGAAAGGAAATGTCAATACACGTGTGATATATAAACAACCAGTGGTTCCCGGTGAAACTCTAGTCACTGGTTCATTGGTCAACAGATGATCAAGGTTTCCTGATAATGTGGCATTTATGTCAGTTGGAAATGGAGTCATCTCATTATGACAATGATATGATGAACTAACACCCAACCTAAACATCGTGACCCGATCATGTCACGAAGTTCAAGTTACGATGATTAGAATAGACCTAGTAGACTATTCCTTAGACTGCGAGGCTATGTCAATCACTATCTCCTGAGAGTGCTTAGATAGCATCAAAAGTCACTTGGTAATACAGTGATCATAAAGGTGTGTGATACATTGCAAATGTATCTATAATTTCGATGCTCCATGCTTGGTTTTATCCACTTTCTTGTGTTTTGTCCACACTTTGGAGTAGTTTTCATATGATTTCTTGGACTAACCTATTAACAAGAGCCATAGTGCTAGTTGCCTATTTTCTACTGTTTTTGGTTCCAGGAAAGTCAGAAAATGAATATTCTCGAAATTGGACGGGACAAAAGCCAAAGTGCCTATTTTTCCAGAAGACTCCAGGAGCCAGAATACGAGACGGAGGAGGGCCAGCCCCCTAGGCGCGGGATGGGCCTGGCCGCGCCAGGGCATGGTGTGGAGGCCCCAGGCACCCCCTCGGTCTCCCTCTTCGCCTATAAGAAGCCTTCTGACCTAAAAACTCTCGGGTATTCGACGTTTTTCCAGAAGGATTTCTGCTCCGCCGCCACCACCAGATACCACGAAACAGCACTAGAAACTCTGTTCTGGCACCCTGCCGGGACGGGGAATTGGAGGAGATCATCGCCATCACCATCGCTTCTCCATCGACCATCCATGTTTCCCCCATCTATGAGTGAGTAATCCCCCACTGTAGGCTATGGGGATGGTAGGGATTGGATGAGATCGTTCATGTAATGGCATCAGATTGTTAGGGCATGGTGCCTAGTATCTTTTATTAGTGCTTTATGACTTTGTTGCGACTTGTTGTGCTTAATGCTTGTCACTAGGGCCCGAGTGCCATGATTTCAGATCTGAACTTATTATTGATTCATTATGATAGTATTGTTCTTGGTCTTATCTGCAAGTTGTATACACACGTCGTTGTCCGGAACCTATGGCCCCGAAGTGACAGAAATCGGGATAACCGGAAGGGAAAAGCTTTGATGTGAGGATCACATGTGTTCATGGAGTGTTAATGCTTTGCTCCGGTGCTCTATTAAAAGGAGCACCTTAATTCCCAGTAGTTCCCTAGAGGCCTCGCTGGAAACGGGCTGGCAGGACAAAAGATGTTGTGCAAGTTCTCATTGCAAGCATGTATGACTATATATGGAACACATGCCTAGGATTGTCTAGTACTTGGATGCTTTATCTTATTTATCTGCAATTGCCCTATGTTCTGATTGCTATGTGAATTGTCTTGTCCATGCAACGCCCGTCCATCCATCCCTATGCCTACTGTGCTCAATTCCCACTGTTTACTGCTTTTGTTACTATTGTCTTTGCTTTACTACTGCCGTTACTTTGCCATTCCTACTACAAAATTGTTGCTACTGATAAACTGCTATGAGCAAGATTGTTTCCAGGTGCAGCTGAATTGACAACTCAGTTGTTAAGGCTGATAAATATTCTTTGGCTCCCCTTGTGTCAAATCAATAAATTGGGTTTCACTTCCCTCGAAAATACTGCGATACATCCCCTATACTTGTGGTTCATCAGTGTGTTCGGGTATTTGGAGGAACACTAGAGGCAATATATGTCAAGAGTGGGATTCGTCCATCCGCGTGATGGAAAGATACTCGAGGGCCTACTCAGAGAAGTTATATCCAATAGTTGCGTAGCGTGTGATTTGATCACATGGATATCACTTGTCGAAACGAGTCAAGTAGCATTGTTCGGTAATGAGATTGAACCCGACATGGTGATGTCATTGATCAGATCTCGGGCAATGCAAGCATCGAGAGACAAAAGGAATAAGACGCGACATTCACGGTTCAAACAACGAAAGATCTTCGTGGAATGCACAGGGGTCACATGGCCATCTAGGTCCCTCTGTTGATCATTGGTCTGGGAGTGTCCCGACCATACCTCTTGTGGGGTATCACGCTTAATGGCTTGGTGATTCTTAGAGAGTATTTACAGGATCAGTAGAATCATCGAAGAATAGAAAGAGAGAAAACCGGAAGGGTTTCGGTAAGTCTGGAGGATATCCGGAGTGGAGGTGGAAGGTGTTCAATGACCATAGAGATTGAATAATATGTGAATGAATGTTAAATATTGATTTAATCATTTATTCATAATTATTTAATAAAAGATAAATCAATTAGAGGTCAAAAAGCCTTAATGGGCCAAATTTCGGAGGGAGAAGGTCCCATGAGGGAAAGGCAAGACGAGAGAGGAGGAATGGGGTGGCCGGCTGGGCCTAGCCCCCCTGCGCGAAGCCTGCCAGGGATGGCCGGTGGCTGTCCCCCTCTCCCCTCCTTTAGTCCCAGCCCGGGACTTTGAGGTAGGTAGTACCTCCCCCTCCCCCTATATATAGTGGGGCATTTTGACCAGAAAATACACAACCAATATTCAATAAAGGTTTCCTCACTTTTGGGGAGGCCTCCAATTGATATTTCTCTCTCTCTCCCGTGACCATGGTCCCAAGTTCCATTGCACAAGCGAGACATCTTCACCATGGAACCGTCGCTCTTGGGATTCAGATCCAGGAGCTCTACTTCCGCAACTGCTGCTGGATCAGGGAAGCAGGAGTCATCGCCAGGCATCGCATGCATGTAACTCCCTGCGAGGTGTCACACTTGAGGCACTACAAGTCATTGGAGCCGCAGGAGAGCAAGGACTTCATCATGACCTTGAGGTTGGCTTCGGCTCATCTTCATCAACCACGCTCTCCTGAGCATTGACAATGCTTTTCGGTCTTCAAGGGTAAGTTCGTGAAAAGCCCCTCCCGTTACTGCATTACTAATAGATAGGTCCTGGCAGCATCAGGGGTTCAGGGGCATAGGGTAAAATTTATTGTTTTCATACGCGAACCCCTACACAACCGTCGGCTGCGGTGCACTCACTATAACTGTAATAGGACCACCGGCGAGCCTTTCTCGTGGGAGGGGATGGACAACGTCTTTTTTCCGGAGCACCGGCGGCATTTTGCGCTTGTAGACGTGCGCGACGAGCTTCGGGAAACGTGCAGGCCAATCCCGACGACGCGTATGAAGGGAATATACCCTGAGAGGCAATAATAAAGTTGTTATTATATGTATTCCAAGTATATGATAGATGTTTATTTTGCATGCTATAATTGTATTAATTTGGAAGCATTAATACATGTGAGTTTAATAAACAAATAGAAAGTTCCTAGTTATGCCTCTCTTATAAACTAGCTCATTGATTAACAAGATGATCAAGGTTTCCTGATCATGGACATTGGATGTTGTTAATAACGAGATCACAACATTGGTAGAATGATGTGATGAACATTCATACAAAGTATAGCATTATGATCAAAGTCTTTGTGTTTATATTTCTATAACATCATACGAAGTAATCTTAGTCCTTAGGCCATGAGATCATGTCAATCACTAACACTGGAAGAGTATCTTGATAAAATCAAACGTCACACCGTGACAGGGTAACTATAAAGGTGGGTTCAGTGATACGAATGTGTTATGTATAGGCTCATGGATCAAGAGTGGGATTTTTCCATCCTGATGACGGATAGATATACCCTGGGCCCTCTCGGTGATATCACATTGAAATAACTTGCAAGCAAGTGATGTGATCACTAGAATGTTATATCACGTGAATGAGAAAAGAGTGCATGCCGGCACCAAGGTCAAACTAGGTATAGAGATATTGATGATCGAATCTTGGACATGTAATATATCGCGAGACAAAGGGATTTAGTTACTAGCGTTAAAGGTTCTCACAATCATAGAAGTCATCATTAAATGTGTGGGAGTCAGTATGGATCTCCAGGTCCCGTTGCTGAATATTGATCGGAGAAGGGTCTCGATCATGTCTACATTATTCGCGAATCAAAGGGTGACACACTTAAGGGACACCAACACCATTTTGAGCAAATATGTTTCAGACGAAAGATTTGCGATGCACTGGAATTATTTCAATGGACATCGCAATTGTTTCAGGTGAAAATACTGAAATTGGTTCTGCATGTGATATTGAAATATTGCGGGGTTTTATGTGAATGTTTGTTAATTAAAGTAGGGACTTTTATTTTTGTTCCCTCGGTTCATTAGTTGTACTCAGTTTTCCCCAGCCGCTTAACTTTTCCTCCCTTTTGCCCATCTCCTTATAGGAAACTGTCACACGGTCTGAAAACTCACTGTCCGTTAGTCTTGCCGTTACGTGCTAACAAGTGGGGGCGCGTTCAGTCGGGTCCCGTAGTGGACCCTCACCGTTACGTGCTGATGAGTAGGGCCGTGTTCTATCGAGTCCCGTAGTGTACCCTTGCTGTTACATGCTGACAAGTGGGTCGCGTTCAATCGGTTCCCATAGTGGACACCTCTCTCCACTTATCCAGATCAGCATTAGACCCACAGATTATCCATATGAGCACCAGACCCATATCTTATCCACGTGAGCGTCGGACCCACAACTTAGCTAGGTTGGTGTTACAAGATGGGACCTTGAGCCAGCCTCGTGCCCGTGTTGTTGCTTCCTCTTTCTTCTTCTTCTTCTCTGGTGACGGCAGCCCTTTGTCTAGCTTCATTTTGATATAGTGAAATGTAATGCATATATGAAAATTATACACCATTGAACTCTTTAAAATCGCACTTAGGACATGATAATGTTATGCTAATCAAATCCTGGTCATTTATCATTTCCATGGAGTGAAATATAATGCATAAACTTGCGTATACGAAAATTATACACCTTTGAACTCTTTGAAATCACACTTAATACGTGATAATGTTGTGATAAGAAAATCTTGAGAGGTTATCATTTCCATAGAGTGGAATGTAATGCACAAACTTGGATATGCAAAAATTATAAACCTTTGAATATTTTTAAATCACACTAAATATGTTATATTGATGTGCTAACAAAATTTTGAGGGATTATTATTTTCTCCCCCATTTTCATGGAGCGGAATGTAATGCATAAACTTTCATATATGAAGTTTATACACCTTTGAACTCTTTGAAATCGCACTTAATACGTGATAATGTTGTGCTAAGAAAATCTTGAGAGATTATTATTTTCATAGAGTGGAATGTAATGCATAAACTTGCATATACGAAAATTATACACCTTTGAACTCTTTGAAATCACACTTAATACGTGATAATGTTGTTCTAAGAAAATCTTGAGAGATTATCATTTTCTTATAGTGGAATGTAATGCATAAACTGGCACATACGAAAATTATACAACTTTGGACTCTTTAAAATCGCACTTAGGACATGATAATGTTGTGCTAATAAAATCCTGATCATTTATCATTTCCATGGAGTGAAATATAATGCATAAACTTGCGTATACAAAAATTTTAAACCTTTGAACACTATGAAATTTCACTTAATAATGAGATAATGATGTACTAGCAAAATTTTGAGAGATTGTCATTTTCTCCCCCATTTTCATAGAGCGGAATGTAATGTATAAACTTGCATATACGGAAATTATACACATTTGAACTCTTTGAAATCGCACTTAATATGTGATAATATTGTGCTAAGAAAATCTTTAGAGATTATCATTTTCATAGAGTGGAATGTAATGCACAAATTATACACCTTTGAACATGTTCCCTTCAAATTATATTCAAGTTCATTTGTTTATAGAGTTAAAGTACCGATGGAAAACTCGTTATTTTGCATGGATAGAGGGTTTCCCCTGATAGATATAGGGGTTACCCTATCCGCTAGATCACAGAGGATCAACGATTGGTGGGCACAATCCGCGTGACAACTGTCTCAACCAATCAGAGCGTAGCAGCGAAGATGAGCACATGTGTGAGAGATTGTGACTAAGAGAGGGGAAAACTGAGTAGAACTTAAGAACCAAGGGCAAAACTGAGTGGAACTAAAAAATCAAGGGCAACACTGACAAAGGGATTCAAATAGAAAATAGAAAAAGATTTTAAAAATGGAATATGTGTCTTTTGTATAATAAAATACATCTTGGCATACATCAAACTATTTGCAATTCAAATATACACCAATTTGACAATTATTGTCTCATACAGACAAACTATGTTTTAGGGAGGGATGTTTTAGGAAGAGGCTCGAGTAGAAAGACATGAACCTTCATAGATAGTAGGTGATTTGAGAAGTGGGGTTTTAGGCTAAAACTTGATTTATATACATTTATTAAGGTGGCATGTCACATAATAAGACTCCCTGGGTAGATGCCACTATGTTTTGATCTTTTTGAATTTGTTGTGCATAAAATGACTCAATTAGCTAGCTAAAACCCATTCATTGACTCTCTATTGACAAGCCACCGAACGGTAAAACTGAGTATATTGCACATGGAGGTGTTAGTACTGGAGGGCAAAACTGAATACAATCAAACTGCTAGTGTTACCCTCGAGGGAAAAACTGAGCACAACTAAGTCACCAGGGTTAGACACGAGGGAAAAACATGAATCACGGTACGCGTGTGCAGTGCACGGGGAGGTAGCGGACACGTGTGGCCGTGCACGGTGTAGTAGCGTACGCGGTTACGCGGTGCATGGTGGTGCAACGAAACGTCACTTCCCTTCTCCTTTAATAGAGGCCTCCTCACTCTCACTCATCACTCACTCGCTCACTCAACCGTATCCACTGTCCCATCACCTTCTACAAACCCCCAAGAAAACCCCAACCACGTCGGTGATGGAGAAGAATGGCGCAGTAGCGATAGGTTCCTCCAAGGCCACCGGCGAGGAGGCCCCCGTCCCTGTACATGCCCCTGTCGAGGCATCAAAGGCAGCCGACGTCCCTGTCCCCGCATCCGCCGTAGCCGCCGGTGAGGAGGCCCCTGCTAGTCTCGGGCAGATCCCGCTCGGCTGGGACCCCTACGAGGAGGTTGATTATATAAGGCCGGAGAACCCCTATGACACCAGCATCGTCGACCCATGGTCGGAGGTAACTAGGGTTTTCTCCCCTTCCCTTGTTCTTCCCCCATTCCCATCGTTAGATGCTAGATCGTATGTTATTAGGGTTCGATTGTTTGTATTTTTACAGTAGCTAATCCTCTTGTGTTTGATTTCGTATTTCGATGAATCCTCCTGTTCGTATTTAAATACCCCTGTTCGTAGTTGGGATCAGTATTCAATTTGGTTTGAGATTTGGGGAATAATCAGGGGATCTCAATCGGTTAATTTATGCAAATAATCAATCCCGATAATCAAAGTATCTCAATCATCTCCTTATTGCACTCTACTATTGTTTCCAACAGGAGGTTAGCAGCGACGTCTGTAGCGATGACGAGTCCAAGGAAACCAAGACTCATCATGCGCTGAGGAGGCTGAAGTCCAGCAAGTACTACAACTTCTTCACCGGCGATGTCTACAGGTGCCCCTTCTGCACCACCAGGAGGCTCCATGCCACCAACTTCAACTCCCTCGTGAAGCATGCCGAGGACGTGCGGACCTGCGACGAGTCCGTGAACATCCACGGGTTCAGAGCCAAGCATCAGGCGCCCGATCTTCACCTCCGCAACCTCCAAAAGGTGGCCATCAAGGAGGGTCACATGCCCCCAATCAAGCCCAAGGCGCCCAAGGTCAAGGGACTGGGCATCAACAAGTGGAGGAGGCGCAGGCCATGAGGGGCCATAGGTCTTGTGCTGCTGCTGCTGTAAAGCAGCTTCTTTTGTCTTGTCTGTGTTAAACTTGTCCGCTGCTGCTGAGCAACCTAATTGTCGAACCTCGTTACATACCATACTATATAACCTCTATTAGCTGCTTTATCTACATCTGCTCTGTTTACTAAATTTATTTATGGTGCTGGTTACATTTACTGCTCTAGATTTGTTACCAGATTGGGGGAAAACGAGGGTCAAAAGGAACAATGAATAAAGAGAGAAGCTGCTCTAGATTCGCTACCTTTTTGGGCAAAAAAATCACAACTATTAGCGAGAGAAAGGGGAAAAACGCTCTTCAAAAGGCCATAAAAATAATAAAAAAGAAAACTTCCAATTTAGGCGACTAGGCCACCAAACACGCCCAACATGGTCCCACACCACATCCCCCATAACGCGTTCCCAACAAACATGCCCCACACACTCCCACATGGCGTGGCCCACCACTTCAGCATAACGCGTTTCTGATCAAACGACCCCACATGGTCCCACACCGCGCGGCCCCACACGTCAGCCAATGGTCAACCTGATGGCAGCTGTCGTTCGAGCTCTTTAATGGGTTTCCGAGAAGGAGAGGGGCAAAAGTGAGGAAAAGTTAAGCGGCTGGGGAAACTAAGTACAACTAACGAACCAGGGGCACGAAAATATAAATCTCATTAAATTAATTAACAAAATTCTGAATAAAATAAATAAAAGAGTTGCATTAAATTTGGTGGAAATTTAATACATGTGAGTGGGAATTTGAGTGGAGGCTAAATTTATGTGAGTGGAGCTTCACCACATGAATGAAGGAAGAGGTGGGGGCACCTCCCCTTGGCGTCGGACATGGGAGGGGGCTGCCCCCCTCTCCCTATATAAAAGGCCCCCCTCTCCTCCCTCTCAAAGGACACCTCCTTGTGAAGGATATCTCTCCCCATGGTCTCAGATTAGCGAGATACATATTCCTGGTGATATTTTGTCTGGAAGGAGTTGCTACTTCCGCTACATCGCTAGAGCGAGGAGGTGGTAGAGGTTGTTCGGTGGCCTGCACGTGTGTGTGATCACGGATACGCTGCTGAGTTGTGGCGCTGGACTTCTTCTCGATCCTAAGATCGGTAAGCGTTTGACTACATCATCCACGAGTTCAACCTCGTTACACTTTGTCGGTCAACAAGGGTATGTTCTCTATAGATGTATATCCACCCATAGCTTGTATCTAGTAGATAGATCTTGGTGCTTAGTAGTTCCTATCATAGAAAAAAATTGTTTTATATGTTGCAAACCCAACAGTGGTATCAGAGCCTGATCTATGCGTAGATGCTTTGCACAAGTAGTACACATATGATTATGTGGGCGATGATGATTATGTTATTTCTTCTTATATGTATTTTGGATATTGGTGGCATAGTGGGATGAAGAGGCTCGGACTAACTTTACATGTCCTCGCACCTGAGACCAGTTCCACGCTTGACATGCAACTAGTTTTGCATAAGTGGCTAGTGGGTGTCTGTCTCTCCTACTATAGGCAATATCTGATTTACAACGAGTTGCTAATAATTTGGCTATCATAATTATGGTTCCATGTTTGTAAGTAAGACCGGTTCTATCTTCAAAAGCCCTAAGCCACGTAAAAACATGCAATTGATAAATTAGAAGCGTCTAGTTTAGATTGTTGTTGGGCTGGTGTCATGATATGGTAATGTTGTAAGTTGAAGTATAATTGATACTCTTATAACATACCCAATGGAATGTTAAAGATCATACCACGATGCACATGATAGTGATCAAAGTGCAAGAACCATATCATTTCACTTTATGCATATGATGTTTGCATCTTATATTGATTGTTTGCGCTTTAGTAGCATTATAAGTGAAGGAGTTATGCCCTAGATGCAAATAATAATGTGTATTATTTGATATATCTCCTATATGTTCATAATACGTTTCATACTGTGCTATAACTGTGTTAATACGAAACATTAATACACATGTGGTATGTAAACAAACCGTGTCTCTAGTTACCTCTAGTGAACTAGTTCATTGGTCATGAGGATGGTCTATGTTTCAAGATCATGGGAAATTATGCCAACTAACAATGAGGTCATGTTATTAGTCAAATAACATGATAGACAAACATCCGACCGTTATATCTTAATGAGATCTAGTTACAAAGTTCACCATTGATGATAAAACATAGAGAACCTCGCAACCTGATCCTTTGATTGTGAGGTAATGCAAATCACCATTTCCGGAAGAAGCTTTCATGGTTATCAAGAATCATCTCGTAAACGGGTGATCAAAAAGATGCCACTCAGGTTTTCCGAAGGGATGTGTTGATGAGTACATATCAAGACCAGGATTTGTCTAGTGCATGTAACGGACAGATACATGTGGCCATCTCGGTGGCGTTGCATTAATGAAGCTTGCAAGCATGTGACTAGGTCACAGAATGCAACAACATGAGAACAAGAAAACAAGTTCATCGGTAACGAGATCGAACTAAGGTGTGGAGATACCGAAGATCAAGTCTCGGATAAATTAGGTATCGAATGACAAAGGGAACGGGAACGACTATCTCACGGTTCGAGCGATTGTATTCGTGAAACACACGGGGGTCACATGGCCATCCAGGTCCCTTTGTTGATCATTGATGTGAGAGTGGTCTCAATCATGTCCGGAGTGTTTTTGAACCAAAGGATGTCACGCTTAAGTGTAGGGACGCTTAGGGTAGATGAGGTATCATAAGAGAAATAGAGAGAGAGAAACCGGAATAGTTTCGGGTAACATCCGATGGAGATCGGAAGGGGTCCGGAAGGTGTTCCGGAGTGAAGTAATAATATAATATGTGTATTTGAATGTTAATTGGAGAATTAATATTAAATATATATTTTATTTTATTTTTAAAGGCTTCGTATTGCTAATGGGCCTCACCCGAAGGGAGGCCCAATAGGGCAAGGCGCCTAGGGAGTGGGGGCCAGCCGACCTGGGCTTGGTGGGACGGCCCAATGGGGCCCACCTAGGGCCGGCAGCTGCCCCTAGGTGACTGGCGGGTGTGGGGATTAGTCCCACACCGCCTGGCCCTGGGTGGTGTGCCCCCTCCCACTATATATAGGGGTCCCTCCTCCCCCTTTGGAATCACCCCATTCCCTCTCATTCTCTCTCCCTCTCATCCACTGAGGTCTTCTCCGTAATATTGGGGAGGACCTCGTGGGTGAGTTCTCCACCTTCACACTACCTTCGTGTGATCTGCGATCTGACATCTACTACTTCTGCTGCTTGGCTAGATCGGAGTCTGGTTGACGTCTCCTACACCGGATGTGTGACGAACTTCGGAGGCACCACATTTGGGGTGCTGCTTGTGTTCATCAATATACGCCTTCCTACGTAAGGCGTGCCTCTGTTTCAAAGGTATGAATACTGTATTCCTTCTCCGTTTCTTATGTCTACATAGTATAGATCCTGGTATTAGTGTTCGAGTAGATAGAAATTTTTTGTTTTCTGCTACGGAACCCTACAGTGGTATCAGAGAGGGTATATGGGTAGACATGTCGTACGGATAGAACACATAGCAATATGTGGGCATTTATTCTCTAGTTGCTACCCTCTTTGATGTTATTGTTCATATCGCGACACTGTTTGATGAAGCGGCCCCCAACCAACCTCACGTGGTGATTCACGAGACTGGTCCACAAATTAAAGTGGCTTAGGGGGTGTCTATCTCTCTACAGTAGTTGATATGGCATTGACACTGGAGGGCTCTGAAAAGGGAAGAAGAACGGCAATCATTGAATCCATGTTGTGGCTCGATGTTCGTAGGCGGGAAGGGGTTCTACTGTGAAAGCCCTAAAGCCATGTAAAACTTGCAATAGTTAATATAGAAGCGTCTATCTTCATTATTGCATAGGGGCAAGTGTTATAACATGGCAATGACAAGTTTGTGAAACTTTAAGGCTGTTGATGATGATCATAAAGCTACAACCATGTCATAACACTTTACTTTTGAAGTATTACTTATTATGCTAGTATACTTACTATACGGTAGCGTAATTAGATAATCCCTCGTAGTATTCCAGTTATCGTATTCCCCTCATGTGTGCACCACCAAGAAAGTTCTTCGGTATGAGGCGCCCTGCAGTGAGTAGGGGTGAGACATATCTACGTTCGCATACTGTGGGTGCAAGCCATGTTGCACTGTGAATACACACGAGTTAGGACTAGCGAGCCTAGCACGTTAGAGAAACATGGCCTCGGAATACAAGAGACCGAAAGGTCGAGCATGAATCACATGGTTGATGTGATCGACATTAGGGAATGTCCACCTTTGATACTACATTGATGGTCGTGACGATCGGGGGAGATGCATGGTATTAGGATCATGTGATCACTAAACGAGTAGAGGGATGTTCGTTTAAGTGGGAGTTCTTTTAATTAAAACTTGCACTCATTATTATGAACATAGTCTAAACACTTTCAAATCCTTTGTAGATGTCTTGTCCACCCACCTTCAACCTTAGCACTTTCCTTGAGAAGGACAAGGTGAAAACTGATGGAACCAACTTCACCGCATGGTTCCGCAATCTTAGGATCCTCCTAGTCCCCTACAAGTTGACTTATGTCATCGAGGCTGAGCTTCCGGCTAAGCCTACAGATTCCGCCTCCCAGGACGAAAAGAATGTCTAGCAGTCCAAGGATGATTTCTCCCTCATCCAGAGTGGAATGCTCTATGCCATGGAGCCGGAGCTTCAAAAGCGTTTTGAGAAGATGAATGCTTTTGAGATCATTGAGGATCTCAAGGTTGTCTTTGCTCCACAGGCTCGTGCAGAGAGGTATGATGCTTCCGAGCTCTTCTTCTCTGCTAAAATGGAAGAGCACATCAGTATTAGTGAGCATGTGGTCAAAATGTTTAGCTACATTAAGCGCTTAAACGCCCTGGATTGCAAAATCCCGGAGGAACTCGCTATAGATAGGGTGCTGTATTCGCTGTCCCCTAGCTATAAGAGCTTTGTGATGAACTATAACATGCAAGGGATGACTAAGACCCTTGCTGAGGTGTTCGCCATGCTCAAAACTGCTGAGGTAAAAATCAAGAAGAGCACATGATGCTGATGGTCAACAAGACCACCAACTTTAAGAAACCGGGGCAAAAGGGGAAAGGCAAGGGTAAGAAGTCTAAGAGGGATGGCAGGTTTGTTCCCAGCACCTCAAAGACTACGAAGCCTGGCCCTAAGCCCGGCACTTCGTGCTTCTACTGCAAAGGGGATGGACACTGGAACGTAACTGCCCCAAATACCTTGAAGACAAGCGAGCTGGCAAGATAGCCACCCCGGACAAAGGTATATAGGATATACATGTTATTGATGTATTCCTTACAAGCGCTAGGAGTAACACCTGGGTATTTGATACTGGATCTGTTGCTCACATTTGTAACTCTCAGCAGGATCTACAAAGTAGGAGGCGCCTGAGGAAGGACGAGGTGACGATGCACATCGGCAATGGTTCGAGAGTCGAAGTGATGGCCGTCGGCACCCTGCATCTCCGTCTACCGTCAGGATCTATTTTTGATGAACTAGAGCTTGTTATGAAGATAACCACAAGCTCTATATCCTCACATGGACAAGAACCAAACAACAACCAAGAAAGACGATGCTCTATATGCAAAGGTTTGAGCTCTCTCCAAAGGATACGATCAAGCGCTCGCTCGAGAGCCCCTCTTGATAGTACGGCTATCTATCCTAAACCCGGTCTCCCAACACTACAAGAGACCAGTAAAATAGAAAGCCTATCAAGATCATACCTTTGCCTTGAGCATTCCACTTCAGCTTGATGAAGACCGTCTTGTCATTCTCAAGATAGAATGCCTTTCTTGATTGACTTGCTTGCTCTTGGTTGATGAAGACTTGAGAAATGCCCTCCATACTCCATGGGGAAACCTCTTCTTTTGAACTTGTCTTCATCACTCCATGATCACCGAGGATGGCAAGCTTCATGCATGAGATCTTGTAAATATGGTACACCTTGAGCTTGCTCTTCATTTCTTGATGATGTTTTGAAGATAGCCATAAGGAACTCCATCTTCTTCTTCTTCTTCTTCAAGACATACTTGATCTTCTTCTTCTTATTCTTCTTAATGATTCCAATAGGCACAAAGCCCTTGGGCATGGCTTCTTATTTTTCATCATTGAAACCAACACATGATCCAAGCGATGTCAATGGACACACCTACAAGTGAAACTTAATTTGCACATTAG
Source organism: Avena insularis (assembly GCA_023614405.1). Classification (NCBI taxonomy): domain Eukaryota; kingdom Viridiplantae; phylum Streptophyta; class Magnoliopsida; order Poales; family Poaceae; genus Avena; species Avena insularis. The sequence goes on from CM042689.1 coordinate 372,720,201, forward strand.
TCCATAAGGATTGTCATTAATTACCAAAACCACACATGGAGGCATACATGCACTTTCAAGTATGCACCATTTTATGGATTGTTGTTTTAAGACATCACGTGATGATCGGGTATTTTTACTCTACGCTTTCATACAACGGGTGTAAGACAATTTTACACATGCGAGTACTAAGGTTCTTACTTGGAGAGCCTAGCATGGCCTGGTGGCCTCGAAACGAAACATGGGCCGAAACCGAAAGGTTAAGCATGAGTCATATAGTTGATATGATGCCCATATAGATGCTCTCCTTTGAAGCTACACTGACTCACGTGATGATTGAACTTGGTGTAGTGGATTTGGTTCATGTAATCACCAAAAAGACACGAGGGATGTTGTTTTTGAGTGGGAGTTTATTCATAATTTGAATTAGTTGAACTCGATCTATCATAAACTTAGTCTAAACTTTACAAATTATGTTGTAGATGGCACCACCTACTTTTAATTTCAATGTGTTCATGGAGAAAGAGAAACTTGCGATGAATGGTAGCAAATTTACCAACTGGGCCATGAATTTGAGGATTCTCCTCACTGCTGCATAAAAGCAATATGTGATAGAAGCGCCACTAGGCCCCCCACCAGCTCCTGATGACCCTGACGAGGAAAAAAGTGTCTATCTGACTCGTCAGGCGGACCACAACTCAGTTCATTGCGGCATACTATATAGGCTAGAGCCAGAACTCCGAAGGCGTTTCGAGAATGGAAATGCCTTTGATACCATGGGTGAATTGAAAATTATTTTCGATACCCATGCTACCATAGAGAGTTATGATGCTTCTGAAAAGTTCTTTAGCTGCATGATGGAAGAGAATAGCACTGTTAGTGAGCACGTACTTAAAATGTCTAGGTATGCCGATAAGCTTGTGTCCTTTTGAATAAATATTCCCATTGACTTAGGCATACGTCGTGTTCTCCAATCTCTGCCACCTAGCTACAAGAGATTCATGATGAACTATAACATGCAGGGCATGAAGAAGTCTCTCCCCAAACTTTTGTCAATTCTTAAGACTGCAAAAGTGGAGGTCAATAAAGAACACCAAGTGTTGATGATCAATAAGACCACTTGTTTCAAGAAAGACAAGAAGGGTAAACCGAAGGAAAAGAAGGGCGCAAATCTGTTGCTGCACCTGAAAAGAAATCCTGAGCTAGCCCGAAGTCTGATACCGAGTGCTATAATTGTAAGGGGACTGGCGATTGGAAGCGCAACTGCCCCAACTATTTTTTTCGGACAAGAAGGTCGGCAAGGAAAACAAAGGTATATGTGATATACATGTTATTGATGTGTACTTGACTAGTACTCGCAGTAGAACCTGAGTATTTGATACTAGTTCAGTTGCTAATATATGTAGCTTGAATTAGGGGCTGTGGAACAAGCGATAGCTAGCAAGGGATGAGGTCACGATGCGTGTCAGCAATGGATCAAGAGTTGATGTGATCGCCATCAGAACGCTGCCACTCCATATGCCGTCAGGATTAGTGATAAATATAAATAATTGTTATTTGGTGCTTGCGCTGAGCATGAATATTGTATCTGTGTCGTGTTTATTGCGAAGTGGTTATTCGTTTAAATCTGAAAATAATGGTTGTTCGATTTATATGAATAATATATTTTATGGTCATGCACCTGTGATGAATGGTTTATTTCTGTTGAATCTCGATAGTAGTGATACACATATTCATAATGTTGATGCTGAAAGGATTAAACTTGATAATGATATATCCAGATATATGTGGCACTGTCGTCTAGGTCATATTGGCGTCAAACGCATGAAGAAACTCCATGCTTATGGACTTTTGAGATCACTTGATTTTGAATCATTTGATACATGTGAGCCATGCCTTATGGTCAAGATGACTAGAACCCCATTCTCTGGTACAATGGAGCGGGCGACAGATTTATTGGAAATCATACATACCGATGTATGTGGTCTGATGAGTGTGTCGGTGCGAGGTGGATATCGTTATTTTGTTACTTTCACGGATGATTTGATTAGATATAGGTATATCTATTTGATGAAACACAAGTCTGAAACCTTTGAAAAGTTCAAGGAATTTCAGAGTGAAGTGGAAAATCATCGTAATAGAAAGATCAAATTTCTGCGGTCCGACCATGGAGGTGAGTATCTAAGTTACAAGTTTAGCGCACATATGCGAGAGTGTGGAATAGTTTCACAACTCACACCTGCCAGAACACCACATCATAATGGTGTATCGGAACGTCGTAATCGTACTTTATTGGATATGGTTCTTCTATGATGTCTCTGACTGACTTGCCACTGTCATTTTGGGGTTATGCACTAGAAACCACAACATTCACTTTAAATCGGCCATCTAAATCCGTTAAAAAGACACCGTGTGAATTGTGCTTTGGAAACAAACCTAAGCTGTCATTTCTTAAAGTTTGGGGATGCGATGTTTATGTGAAGAAACTTCAATCTAATAAACTCAAACCCAAAGCGGAAAAATGCGCCTTCATAGGATACCCTAAGGAAACAATTGGGTATTCTTTCTATCACAGATCTGAGGGCAAGGTTTTTGTTGCCAAGAATGGATCATTTCTAGAGAAAGAGTTTCTCGCGAAAGGTGTGTGTAGTCGGAAGGTAGAACTCGAAGAGGTTATTGAACCTTCTCTTCATGAAACAACGAGTGGCGTTGTGCCGAATTTTTTTCCGGAGTTGACTTCATCGAATGAAGAGGGAACTAATGATAATAATCATGAAACTCCGAAAGAGGACACTACCGAACCTCGCAGGTCAAGCAAGACACGTGCAGCTCCTGAACTGTACATAAATCCTATTATGAATTTCATGGTTGATGAAATATATGACCCTTCGACGTATGAAGAAGCGATGATGAGCCCGAATTCCAACAAATTGCTAGAAGCCATGAAATCCGAGATGGAATGCATGTACGAAAATCAGGTTTGGACCTTGGTGGACTAATCTCACGACTTAAAGGTTGTTGAGAATAAATGGATTTCCCCTTGGTGGACTAACCTCACGACTGAAAGGTCGTTGAGAATAAATGGATTTTCAAAAGAAAAACTAATGGTAATGGTAATGTGACCATCTATAAAGCTCGACCTGTCGCAAAGGGGTTTCGACAAATTCAAGGAGTTGACTACGATGAGACATTGTCTCCCAAAGTGATGCTAAAGTCGGTTAGGATTATGTTAGCAATTGCTGCATATTTTGATTATGATATATGGAAGATGAATGTTAAAACTGCGTTCCTCAATGGTAATATTGAAGAAGAGTTGTATATGATACAACCAAAGGGTTTTGTCGATCCTAAGGATGCTGACAAGGTAGCTTCAGCGGTCCATGTATGGACTGAAGCAAGCATCCCGGAGTTGGAATCTCCACTTTGATGAGGTGATCAAAGAGTTTGTATTTGTCCAAACTTATGGAGAAGCTTATATTTACAAGAAACTGAGTGGGAGCAATGTGGCATTTCTGATATTATATGTGGATGCCATATTACTGATTGGAAATGATATAGATCTTTTAAACAGTGTTAAAAGTTACTAAACCGCAAATTTTCGATGAAGGACCTTGGTGAAGCATCATATATATTATGCATTAAGATATATAGAGATATATCAAGGCGCCTAATTGGGCCATCACAAAGTACCTACCTTGATAAGATTTTAAAGAAGTTTAAAATGGAAGAAAGTAAGAAGGGGTTCTTACCTATGTTGCAAGGCAAGACATTGAGTAAGACTCAAAGTCCGGCTATGGCGGAAGAAAGAGAGATAATGGATAAGATCCCCTATGCTTCAGCCATAGGCTCTATAATGTATGCCATGCTATGTACAAGACCGAATGTGGCACATGATGTTAGTTTGACTAGTAGGTACCAATCTGATCCAGGTACGGAACACTGGATAGCGGTCAAGAATATCATTAAGTACTTAAGAAGAACTAAGGAAATGTTTCTTGTATATGGAGGTGAAGAAGAGCTGGTCGCTAATTATTATGTTGACGCTAGCTTTGAATACCGATCCATATGACTCAAGTCTCAATCCGGATATTTCTCATAAACGGAGCAACAGTTAGTTGGAGGAGCTCCAAACAACCTATGGTGACAAGATCAACAATGGAGGCAGAATATATTGCTGCTTCGGAAGCAGCGCATGAAGCGGTTTGGATGAAGGAGTTCATAACTGAACTAGGTGTGGTTCCTAGTGCGTTGGACCCAATGGTGATCTATTGTGACAACAATGGAGCCATAGCCAATGCCAAGGAACCAAAGTCTCACAATAATTCCAAGCATATTAAACGCTGGTTTCACTCCATCCGCGAGCATGTCAAGGATGGAGATATAAAGATTTGTAAAGTACACAAGGATCTCAATGTAGCAGATCCATTGACTAAAGTTCTCCCTAGGGAAAAACATGATCAACACCAAAACTCCATGGGTGTTAGATTTATCACTATGTAACTAGATTATTGTCTCTAGTGCAAGAGAGAGACTGAAGGGAATATGCCCTGAGAGGCAATAATAAAGTTGTTATTATATGTATTCCAAGTATATGATAGATGTTTATTTTGTATGCTATAATTGTATTAATTTGGAAACATTAATACATGTGTGTTTAATAAACAAATAGAAAGTTCCTAGTTATGCCTCTCTTATAAACTAGCTCGTTGATTAACAAGATAATCAAGGTTTCCTGATCATGGACATTGGATGTTGTTAATAACGAGATCACAACATTGGTGGAATGATGTGATGAACATTCATCCAAAGTATAGCATTACAATCAAAGTCATTGTGTTTATATTACTATAACATCATATGAAGTAATCTTAGTCCTTAGACCATGAGATCATGTCAATCACTAACACTGGAAGAGTATCTTGATAATATCAAATGTCACACGTGATAGGGTGACTATAAAGATGGGTTCAGTGCTACAAAGGTGTTATGTAGAGGCTCATGGATCAAGAGTGGGCTTTGTCCATCCCGATTATGGATAGATATACTCTGGGCCCTCTCGGTGATATCACATTGAAATAGCTTGCAAGCAAGTGATGTGATCACTAGAATGTTATATCACAGGGATGAGAAAAGAGTGCATGTCGGTAACGAGATCAAAATAGGTATAGATATACCGATGATCGAATCTCGGACATGTAATATATCGCGAGAGAAAGGGATTTAGTTACTAGCATTAAAGGTTCTCATGATCACAGAAGTAATCGTTGAATGTGTGGGAGTCGGTATGGATCTCTAGGTCCCGCTACTGATTATTGATCAAAGAAGGGTCTCGATCATGTCTGTATTATTCGCAAACCGTAGGGTGACACACTTAAGGGATACCAACACCATTTGGAGCAAATATGTTCCAGGCGAAAGATTTGCAAAGCGCTGGAATTATTTCAATGGACACCGGAATTCTTTTAGGTGAAATTGCTGAAATTGGTTCTGCATGTGATATTGAAATATTTCAGGGGGTTTTATGTGAATGTTTGTTAATTAAAGTAATTAACAAAATTCTGAATAAAATAAATAAAAGAGTTTTATTAAATGAGAGTTGCATTAAATTTGGTGGGAATTTGAGTGGAGGCTAAATTTATGTGAGTGGAGCTTCACCACATGAATGAAGGAAGAGGTGGGGGCACCTCCCCTTAGCGCCGGCCATGGGAGGGGGATACCCCCCTCTCCCTATAAAAGACCCCCCTCTCCTTCCTCTCAAAGCACACCTCCTTGTAAAGGATCTTTCTCCCCCTCTATAATAATTCCCCCATGGTGGTCTCGGATTAGCGAGATATATGTTCCCGGTGGCATTTCGGCTGGAAGGAGTTGCTGCTTCCGCTGCATCGTTGGAGCGAGGAGGTGGAGGTTGTTCGGTGGCCTGAACATGTGTGTGATCATAGATGCACTGCTGAGTTGCGGCGCTAGACTTCTTCTCGATCCTGAGATCGGCAAGCGTTCAACTACATCATCCATGAGCTCAACTTCGTTACACTTTGTCGGTGTACAAGGGTATGTTCTCTATGGATGTATATCCACCCGTAGATTGTATCTAGTAGATAGATCGTGGTGCTTAGTAGTTCCCATCGTAGGAATTTTTTGTTTTCTATGCTGCGAACCCAACAACGTACTTGCGTGCCCGCCTCGCCTAAGCTGTAGAGGAGTTGCAGGCGCAGGAGCGATCTACCGCTCTCTCAGAGAAGAATGGGGTCTTATCGACCCGCCGGTGCCGCCAGAGCCCTAGGCGGCGCATAGTTCGAGTGGTGTTTGTGTGTAATATATTTGAAGACTCGGATAAAACTTTTCATTGCATTCTCGACGTTTCTACATCGTACATGGCGAGTGCATAGCCTAGCCTACTCCTCGAAGCTCTGAAACTCCAAAATTACATATTTCAATTTTCAGTAACTTTTTGCCTAATCAAAAATTAAGCTATAATCCCGGGATGTGGTACAACCCGGGACTAAAGGCTCCCGTACGTGGACCTGGCTGGCACGAGCCCTCTAGTCCGGACTGTATCACGAACCGGGACTAAAGGTCCGGAAAGACCCGGGGCTAGAGCTGCCGCAGCCTCCTAGCCGTTGGAGCCGGGATGAACTAGGACTAGTGTGACCACTAGTACCGGCCCGTAACCCACACGGGACTAGATCCAGAATCGGGGCCAAACTGAAGCCATTGTTTCTACTAGCGACTTCACCAGCCCGGAACTCGGCGTCGCCGCCAGCGAATGGTTTGTAGGTGGATTCGGTGTGTGGTGTTTCTCAGTCTCTGGCTCCCGTACATCGGCCCTCTCCAAAACATGGCGATAGGATCTCGAGTCCATGCAATCAGGTCCTGACAAGGTAACAGTTCCTGGCGAGGTGGAGCCATGCGCACTCGTGACCTCGACCGGGAGTAAAGTGAGAGCCCGCTCATGGAGGGCCGTGGGGATCCCTCTGCACGCATGCTCTCCGCTCTCATGTCAGGGCAACGCCATCCCATTTAAGGTTTTGGTTCCCGATCTGAAAAAAATCCCGAGGATGGTCAGGATTTCTGGTTACCACGATTACCGGAAAATCCCGACAGATTACCGGACAAATTTTAAAATCAAATTTTGAATTCAAATTCCTCGGTGTGACAATTTGTGGAGGAAGTTTATTAAAAATTCAAAAAAATTCTAAAAAAATCGAAATTTCGGGATTTTTTGTCCGGTAAACCGGTTTTCCGAGGGTGCTCGGGATATCCGGTTACCAACCGGTAACCGGATTTCCAGACAAGTAACCAAAACGCTGATCCCGATCCACCTTAGCTTCTGAGCTTTGCAGAATTGATCAACATATCCTAAACTACAAGGCAACCGCTAGGCGTCCCTCGGATGATGGGAGGCTTTCCATCGTCCTGCTTCTGCGCGTGGCACGTGTCCCCAAAATCGTTCCAAATCCAGCTTTTCCTACAGAACATCCTTTTTTGCTTCCGAAGCAGAAAACGGTTCGTTTCAGAAAATAGAACGTCCCGCCAGAGACCTCGTCGGAGATCATGTAGCAAAAAAATTATGCTACTGTAGCAAAACCGACTTCGTCGGAAAAAACTCGCTGGTGACTCTCGCCGAAGACTTTATAGCAAAAAGTTGACACTGTTGTAGCAAAACCACAATACGATTGTAGCAACAAAGTTCTTCTAATATTGCAAAAAACTAACATCATCGTAGACCTCGCCAGAGACTTTTCTGGATACCTCGTCGGAGACCTCATCAGGGATATCGTAGCAAAAAAAATAGGAGAACGATTGTAGCGAAATATTTGTACTACTGTAGCAAATCCATTGGCCATCGATAGCGATGACACGGACCGTCGATAGCAAAAAAAATAACAAATGTAGCAAAAAACCGAATTCGCTGGAGACATTGTTGCAAAAACATGCTATGTAGCAAAATAGTCCGTCATATGTAGCAATGCCGATCGCCGTATGTAGCAAATTTGACCACTGCAGGTAGCAAAAATTGCCAACGTGGCAGGGAACAGCGCCGTCTTTTATTGCAGCAGCGGCCACCTATGGAGAAACCCTAGGCCATGGAGGTAGAGGAGCGGCGGAAGGCTCGTCGCCAGAGAGGAGCAGAGGCGCGTGCGGGAGGGAGGAGGGCAGGCGGCGGTGGTTGAGTTCATACGGCAGTCGGTATTCTCGGAGTTCATACAACAGCAGCAGGGCGGAGACGGGCACCACATGGAGGAGGCGGCAGGCTTGGGTGGATGGCGGGAAGCAGGGCCGTGCCGGTCGGTGGAGGCGCAGCAGCGGTTGCCGGCACCAGCGGGGAGAGGAGGACCGGCGGTGGGGAAGGTCCTGCAGGCAGCCGGCAGGAGAGGAGGGGCGTCGGGGCAGCGGCGTCGAGCGCCTGAGAGGGAAGAGAGGTGGGGCTGGGTTGCGTTGGGGTGAGGAGCCATAGCTAGCGACGACCCGGACGATGAAAACGTTCCATCTCCTTCGTCCGGGGGATGTGGATCATTTTCCAAACTACAATGGGATGCATACAATCAGAGGGGAGGGAGCGGTGGCTATGGATTTTCCGTGCGGTGCGAAGCCTTTCTACATGGGAAAAACATCCCTTTTAAGGAATGTAATACTAATGTAATCAAGTACGGCGTTAGGTCCGTATGTTTGGAAGCAGAGGATTGCGTACCCAATTGAACACGGTGAGCGTGTCAAGGGTGGAGCTGGGCTTGCCATATTTGCATCTCCCCTACGCCTCCATAAAACCATCCCTACTTGTGGCTGCTCGGGGGCTCGAGGCACCACACCAACGCCGGCGAGGAAGACACTGCGTCCGCCCGCCGCGAGGTATGCTCCGCCACCACACCCCAACCCATCTCGTATCTGCCATACATTATGCGCGAAACGGTGGACAGTCTGGGGTTTCGTGGTGCAAGTTCGTGATTCTCTTCGAAGAGGGTTTGCATCTCGTGCAACGACATGAAACCGCTATTTTTTCTTCTCGATTTTTTGGAGACTCTTCTCTTTTCCATCATGTTCTTCTATTTTTTAATGTGCGCAACTCTGTTTGGTTTTAAGCCTTAACATTACATTGTTGATTTATGCAATGGTTGATTGATTTCGATTGCAGAGGATTCCTGTGTAGAGGAAGTGCAAGGGGCTATGGACAACTCGTCTGTTACCGGGCAGTCGGTATTCTCGGAGTTCATACAACAGCAGCAGGGCGGAGACGGCCGGCGGGCGCTCGAACGGCGGCGGGGCACCACATGGAGGAGGGCGGCAGGCTTGGGTGGATGGCGGGGAAGCAGGGGCCGTGCTTCGGTCGGTGGAGGCGGACGCAGCAGCGGTTGCCGGGCACCAGCGGCGGGGAGAGGAGGACCGGCGGTGGGGAAGGTCCTGCAGGCAGCCGGCAGGAGAGGAGGGGCGTCGGGGCAGCGGCGTCGAGCGCCTGAGAGGGAAGAGAGGTGGGGCTGGGTTGCGTTGGGGTGAGGAGCCATAGCTAGCGACGACCCGGACGATGAAAACGTTCCATCTCCTTCGTCCGGGGGATGTGGATCATTTTCCAAACTACAATGGGATGCATACAATCAGAGGGGAGGGAGCGGTGGCTATGGATTTTCCGTGCGGTGCGAAGCCTTTCTACATGGGAAAAACATCCCTTTTTAGGAATGTAATACTAATGTAATCAAGTACGGCGTTAGGTCCGTATGTTTGGAAGCAGAGGATTGCGTACCCAATTGAACACGGTGAGCGTGTCAAGGGTGGAGCTGGGCTTGCCATATTTGCATCTCCCCTACGCCTCCATAAAACCATCCCTACTTGTGGCTGCTCGGGGGCTCGAGGCACCACACCAACGCCGGCGAGGAAGACACTGCGTCCGCCCGCCGCGAGGTATGCTCCGCCACCACACCCCAACCCATCTCGTATCTGCCATACATTATGCGCGAAACGGTGGACAGTCTGGGGTTTCGTGGTGCAAGTTCGTGATTCTCTTCGTAAGAGGGTTTGCACTCGTGCAACGACCGCGATGAAACCGCTATTTTTTCTTCTCGATTTTTTGGAGACTCTTCTCTTTTCCATCATGTTCTTCTATTTTTTAATGTGCGCAACTCTGTTTGGTTTTAAGCCTTAACATTACATTGTTGATTTATGCAATGGTTGATTGATTTCGATTGCAGAGGATTCCTGTGTAGAGGAAGTGCAAGGGGCTATGGACAACTCGTCTGTTACCGGCGGCTCCAGTAAGGATTTATTTTGATCTTCTGCTTCCTACTACTAGTACTTACTGGCAACACAAGTGTGATAATAATTCCATCTTCTATAAGATGTGATCTTTCGATGCTGTTATACTGGTGTAATCATTGTTGTTTCTAGTGACATTAACGATTCCATTTTTCTTCTTACTTGAATTAGTCTAGGTCGTTTGTTTTATAAACAAGATTCAGAAAATCAAATAAGAATTTAGTAGTTATTAAGCTGAAAGCCAACCTAAGGGCATGTACAGTAGTATACACTCAGCCGTCTGTAAGCTCAGCCACGTAAGACAATATGAGACAATATTGAGCGGATACCACAACACACGTTTGGACTCCTAGGGGTTCTTATTATATAGACATCACGTGATACAAGTTAGATACAAGTTAGGACTCTACACACACATGTACACATTACGTATTCTGACAAATAATGAAGGCGGCGCGTAAGAGCTTGGCGGCGGCGGCGGCCGGAATGTCCGTCGACTTGTCCGGCAGCGACACGACGATGGCCGACGGCGGCGGTCGGTGCTAGATGGTGGTGGACAGGACGGATCGTGTGCGTGCGGGGATGTCGTATGTCTACAGGTCTCGATCTGTATGCCTCTGCAGGGGTAATATTCGGTTTGGATCCAGATTTGAATCCATACGTGAACATATTTGAACGAGTTTAGAGGGAAGGGGTTGTACTGGATCAAACCCCAAGAAATTATCGTTTTGGATTTTGAAGGAATACCATCTTGTGACTCTCCAAATTATTTTACTCTCCAGCACTAAATCTAAAATACAAGCAGGCTAATTAACTCCTAGTTTGCAGACAGAAGAAAGCAACAACGTGCACATGAGCTCATAGTTTAGTTAATTTAGGAGCAGAGTTTGCTAAAGACTAGCTAATTAACTCGTCGCTGTGCCTAGGAAGTGATGTGGTTGCGAGGCAGCCGACCGCTGGACTGGCGCACTCCGGTGGCTAATTAACTCGTCGCTATTCCATGAGTATCTTCTTCCCCCCCATATATGCGGGATTGCGGCAACCTGCGGGCCAGACCACATAATCCACTTATGTGCTTACCAAAATCGTGGACGCCCGCATACACAAATAAGTTGGCTTGGCAAAGCGGCGCCGCGGAAGGCCCGCATCCGCTTGCAGCCTTAGTCGCATGTCGTGGGCTCATGCATCCTTTTTTTTACGGTCAAAGGCGTGGCCTGATTTGATAAAATTTCTTATCGCTGTAACTACCTGATGACTCTATAGATAATATAGACAGACACCGCACTGTATCAATCGTCTGTAGCTCTATCTAGAGATGACATGGAGGAATTGTACAGACAGTAGTTGTCTAGACTATTGTACATGCCCTAAGTGTATCATGCCATGCAAAAGCAGATGCTTTGCCATTTGTTTAACCTCCTGTTCGGTCGAAGTATAACCATCTTATCTTACATTCCGCAAAGAAAAAAAAAGGTAACCGTACTATAGACTCTATGAAATTCGCAGTAACAGAGTACTGTTGTTATCCGTCAGTCCAAGTTCAAAAACAAATCTGTTTGCTTATGTCCAAAGTCCCATCTGCTGAGCAATTCTGGCACAGATTAGCATGGCATTGATTAATTTTATTTGCTGTTGTGATCCTTTGATTTTTTTTTACTGACTATGTAAAAAATGTTGTTGTTGCAGGCCAATCAGACGAGGGAGAGACAACCTTCAAGTGGAGCATCGATAATTTCTCCTCCCTTGTTGATAAGGGTGAAGGATGGACAACCTCCAGGATGTTTGAGATCAGTGGCTTTCGATGGTACAATTAACATGCTCCTGTATCTTTTCAGCTATTATGACAGAGAGCATGTGATGAACAAAATTCATTCTCACTCCTCTATTGTCTATTCCTTTCGCTTGAGTTTTTTTTCCCTGAGGCAACCTTTCTCTCTTTTTGATTCACAGGTATTTGAAGCTGAACCCAAGGGACACAAAGAGTGGCGACGAAAATGAATATATTTCTCTTAGACTTGCGCTGTCCATAGAATCTGTCAGAGCCGACAGAGTCTTGGGGGCAACTTTCAAGTTCTGGATATATGACCAGTTATGTGGAAAGCACCATGAAGAACATCAAGGTACCTTGTTAAATTTTCCAGCTGATCGGCTACTAGATTGATAGTGTAACTTATAACCTGTTTCACAAGACAAAAACATTAGCTCTCCTAAAAAGAACAAAAGCAACTCTTTGTTTCTGGCTTGCATTTGAATGTTATGTTTGCAGTGAGCCACGGTTTTCAGAGTGCAAGCAGATGCTCCGGGACCCCCTGCATAGTTTCTCTCGCAGCACTGACTGACAAGTCCTCTGGATTCCTCGTCGACAATAGCTGTGTTTTCGGTATTGAGTTGATCAAAGTTGTAGAAGCTAAAGCTAATTTTGTGTCAGAGGTGTTGTTTGTTCAGAAGATTAAGAACATTTGCAGTGGTCCACAAGCCTACACGTGGAACATTGAGGACTTCTTCGCCTTGAATAGCGGGAGCAACTCTCCTGAGTTTGAGCTCTGTGGACATAAATGGTGACGTATACTTACGTGCTTGAGTTTAAAACTTTAAATACATGATTACTAATGTCAAGTCTTTTACTTATTCTGAATTTACTCAATTCATATTTGAATGTCAAGGTTCCCATACTTTTTTTAAAGTTAGTACGGAAGATAGTTGCAGTTCTACCTCTTGTTGTCGATGATGCAGTAAACTATGTGATGCTCTCTTATTTTCAGGTTCATCACAATCTACCCATCCGATGAGAATGGGAATTACATCTCCTTGTTTCTGAGCATGAAGGTGCCGGATACACTACAGCAGAACTCCACAAACCTTGTAGAATTCAGCCTATGGATGAAAAAACAGGAACCTGGAGACTGGGACGGACGAAAAGGTTTGCTCTTTAGAAGACTTTTTGGCCCCCAATAGACCGATGTTCAGATGCTAAATATTATCACCACGTTTACTGATTGACACTCTTTTTTGGGAACTATAGGTCGGTGCAAATTCTCAAAGAATTCTCCCGCATGGGGATTCCGCAGGTTCATATCGCTGGAAGAGTTCAAGGATTCTCCAAATGGTTATCTTGTGAAAACAAAGTGCTGCATTGAAGCTCAGGTTGCAGTCATTGGTACCTCCAAGATCGACTAGATAATTCATCCTTCTGATGTTACAAACCTTTTGTGGTCTTGCAAGGGATGTGTGCATCCCATTAGGCAGTGACTGGGTGTGAACTCTTTATGCTTATATCTCCTCATGCGATGTTGAGAGTCAGAAAAATACCGAAAAATATTTCGGTGTGTCAAATGCTTGCGCTCATGCATATCTTTGGCGTGCGTGGAATACCGGAAAATATTTTGGCGTGTCAGATGCTTGCACTCATGTATATATTTGTTGCTAGTGGAACCATATTTGGCCTGATTCTGCCTTGGTATATTTTGGACACTATGTTAGTATAAGTGGTGTCCTAGAAAAACATAGAATATTCCAATGAGTGTTAATATAGTAGTGCTGTCATAGGAGAGCCTGGAATGTTTTAGTGAATGTTGGGGTCTGAGTTAGTGTATTAGTACTACTTTGGTAGAGTCAAGAGTATTCTAGGGAGTGTTCGTATAGTAGTAGTGTTCTACTAGAGTCTAGATCATTCAAGTGTGTGAGTGAATATGTAGACTAAGTTGTGCTATATATAAAAGGCTGCGGTGGTCCAAGAGACTAGCCCATCCCAGAAATGTTTCCCCTAAAGACTACATGGTATCAAGAGCAAGGTTCTCCTGAGAAGTGGCAATGGTGATGAAGCAGGGCTGCTCTGCTATGGCATAAGTTGAGGAAGGGGGCGCTTGGTCCTGGTGGTGGCCGGTGGTGAAACAACGGCTTGTGGAGGAGCTCCAAGCATTTAGATGTGAGTGCAGACAGGGGTAGCTAGCTCAGGTGGAAAAGTGCTGGCCAGGTTGACTTGCAAGGAATAAGTAAGGAGAAGCAAGGGAGTTGCGGCTGCTCAAAGCAGAGATGATTGTTGTTTGCGGTGTGTGCTAGCAGAGGCCAGAAGAGAGAGCTTCGTGAGCTCGTGTCTCTTAGCAAAAGCAGCAGGGACTAGAAGTTGTGTTGCTCCACTTTGAGGTTTCTGTGGTCGCAGACGGCGGTGTGTGTGTAGTGCAGCCAAGAGAAGTGGTCAAGCAGTGCGGCTAGGAGTGGGTTGTACTGTAGCGGAGGAGCGGTTTGGGTTGTGCTATAGCTACGGAGAAGAGTGTGTGCAGGCTGGACTTGTAGAACAGCGTTGTGAATTCAGTCTCAAGTACTGAACCTAGTCGTTCACTATTGTTGCTCAAGTGATCTGCAAGAGAAGGTCAACTAGAGCATAGAAGGTCAACTAGAGCAGACCAAAGCAGACATGAGTCATAGAAGCTTGCTTGTTGGCGCTTTTTAGCAACACTAATCAATGGGGGAAAATCAAAGAATTGAGAAGCTACTTTATAAAATGACTCAATTGATGAAGGATATAGAAGAATTGAATGAGTTGAAGAAGATTGTAGAAGTTCGAAAGGAAGGTGGAGAAACAACAGCCCTACGAAATTGTGTAAATCTCGCACAAGCGGAAGAAGGTATGTCAAATCGAGCTCCTACATTAAACGGAACTTGTTCAAATTGGATACTAGATTCGAGAGCGTCTGCACATGTCACAGGAAGGTGGAGTGAGTTTGCATCATATGCGCCAAATCCACCCATGCATAAAGAGACCATCAAAACAGCTGATGGAACTTATCAACCTGTCAAAGGAGTCGGCATGGTGAAATGCACTCCGTCAATTATATTGTCTTCGGTCTTGTATGCTCCATCATTTCCAGTGAGTTTGGTGTCTACGAGTGCCTTGGTTGAAAACATTGATTGTCAAATTATTGCTAACCGATACAACTGTATAATTGAGGAGAGGACAACTGGAAGGGGACTTGGGGTCGGTGTCAGGCATAAGGGACAATGTTACTTGGATAGACATGAAACAGATGATGCATTATGCACCGCTTTGACAGTTGCTGCTGGTGATGATGAAGCAAAGGTGATACTCTTACGTTGTCGAATGGGCCATATGTCCTTTGGTACTATGAGTAAGATATTTCCCGAAGAAATGAAGAAGGTGGATAAAGAAAAACTTGTGTGTGATGCTTGTGAATATGGAAAACACACAAGGACATCGTATGTAAGTCCTGGACTCTGAAGCACATCGCATTTCATGTTGATTCACTCTGATGTCTGGACTTCTCCCGTGGTCTCTATTAGTGGAATGAAGTACTCTGTCACCTTCATTGACTGTTACTCGCAGATGACTTAGATGTATCTCATTGAAACAGAAAGGTGAGGTGCTTAGTTATTTTAGGGACTTCTATGCATATATCCAAAATCGTTTCAACATCAGAGTATGTGAACCATGAATTTGGCAACTTTCTTTCAGAAAAAGGAATACTTCATCAAACTTCATGCTCTGATACTTCTCCATAGAATGGAGTAGCTGAGAGGAAGAATCGGCATCTGCTAGAGGTAGCCCAATCGCTTATGTTTACTATGAATATGCCAAACTTCTTATGGAGTGAAGCATTTATGACTGCTACTTATCTCATCAACCGAATGCCATCAAGAGTTCTTGGGATGAAGACCCCATATGAAATAATCTTTGGTAAAAATGAGTTCATTGTTCCGCCAAAGGTGTTTGGTTGTACATGCTTTGTCAGAGACCATAGACCTTTAGTACGAAAATTGGACCCACGTGCTGTGAAGTGCATCTTCATTGGATACCCATCTAGACAAAAGGGCTACAGGTGTTGGAACCCTAGTGAGCGGAGAAAATTTGTTAGCATGGATATGACATTTACAGAGTTTGAGACGTTTTACAGAGAGAAGACGGACCTCAGCTTGTTGTTTGACTTTGACTCTCCTAGCACAATTGATGCAAGTCGAGAGGGCGAGAATGAACTGTTGAGTACAAAGGAAGATGAACAATCGAGAGTTGTTGTTGGTTCAATTCCATCTCTTGTGAGTGAAGATAGATGGAGAAAGCCAAATGACGAAGAAAACTTAAAAGTGTATACACGGAGAAAACCACAACATGGGCAGTAGAAACAGGTTCCTAAAGTGGGTGCCACACAGGTGCAGGGGGGCAACATGCTGCAACAAGTGATGTAATTGTTGAATCGACTAAGGGCGTGGCTCCTACAGCAGGTGACACATAGGTGCATGGGGAGCAACATGACACATGTGCAAGGGGAGCAACATGCTCCAACAAGTGTTGAAATTGTTGAATTGACTGAGGGCACGGGTCCATCTAATATGAGTGATTCAATTGATTTGCCCATTGCCTTAAGAAAACGAATCCGAGTTGGAGCTAGAAAACCTCCAAATTGGTACTGAGATGAGCATGACATACCTAATTATGTATCATATACATCTCTACCAACAAACTACTTGGCCTTCATTGCATCATTGCAATCCGTGGTGATCCAAAGAGACTGGAAAGTAGCAAAGCAAGACCCGAAGTGGCGCGAGGCCATGATAGAGGAGTTAAATGCTCTCGAAAGGAATAAAACTTGGGAACTTGTACATTATCCAGTAGGAAACAGAGCTGTTGGGTGTAAATGGATTTACACTGTGAAACAAAATCTAGAAGGGAAAATTGAAAGGTACAAGGCAAGACTAGGTGCTAGAGGATATAGTCAAACATATGGGCTTAACTATGATGAGACATTTGCGCCTGTGGCAAAGATGAACACATTGAGGATCCTAATCTCTTGTGTAACTAACTTTTGGTGGCCTTTGCATCACTTGGATGTCAAGAATGCATTCTTGCATGAAGATTTATAGGAGGAGGTATACATGGAGATCCCACCTAGTTTCTCCACTCCTAGAACATCATGAAAGGTATGCAGGTCTCAAGCAATCTCCACCGGCATGGTTTGATAGATTTAGATGAGTTGTATGTGGTATGGGATATAAGCAGTGTAATGGGGATCATATAGTGTTCTATTGGCACTAAAATAGCCAGATTACAATCCTTGTTGTATATGTTGATGATATCATAATCACGGGAGATGATGCGGTGGAGATATCACGACTGAAAGACAACCTACATAAGGAATTTGAGGTAAAGGATCTTGGTCAACTAAAGTACTTTCTTGGCATAGAAATTGCTAGATCCCCCGAAGGGATTGTGCTCTCCTAGTGGAAGTATGTATTGGACTTGCTTAGTGACACGGGCATGCTTGGGTGTCTGGTTGCATCAACACCTATCGACCAAAACCACAAATTATGTGCCAAATCTGGTGATCTAGTGGATAAGGAGAAGTACCAGAAGCTTGTTGGAAGGCTCATCTATCTATGTCACATAAGACCTGATTTCATATGTAGTGAGTGTAGTGAGTAGATACATGCATGATCCTAGGAGCGGACACTTGGATGCAGTCAATCAAATCCTCCGGTACTTGAAGGGTAGTCCAGGAAAGGGACTATGGGTCAAAAGGAATGGTCATCTAAATATGGATGGGTATTGTGATGCTGACTGGACAAGTTGCTTGGATGTTAGGAGATCAACTTCTGGTTATTGTGTGTTTGTCGAGGGAAATTTGGTGTCATGGCAAAGTAAGAAGCAACCGGTGGTTTCAAAGTCAACAGCTGAAGCTGAATATAGAGCTATGTCCCAAGGTTTGAGTGAGATGTTATGGGTGAGGAATCTTCTTTCAGAACTGAAAGTATTGAGGAAATACCCTCTAAATTTGTGGCGTGACAACCAGTCGGCGATCAACATCGCAAACAACCCTGTTCAACATGATAGAACCAAGCATGTGGAGATTTATCGCTTCTTCATAAAGGAGAAATTGGATGACGGTATAATTAAGATAATTCATGTAACCTCTAGCAAACAAATTGCTGGTTGTTTAACTAAAGGATTAGGAATTAAAGAGTGTAGTTCAGCTTGTAACAAGATAGGAATGATAGATATCTACCACCCATCTTGAGGGGGAGTGTGTTTGTATAAGTGGTGTCCTAGGATAACCTAGAATATTCCAATGAGTGTTAATATAGCAGTGATGTCCTAGGAGAGCCTAGAATGTTCTAGTGACTGTTGGGGTCGGAGTTAGTGTAGTAGTACTACTCTAGTAGGGTCTAGAGTATTCTAGAGTGTGTTAGTATAGTAGTAGTGTCCTACTAGAGTCTAGATCATTCCAGTGTATGAGTGAATATGTAAGGCTAAGTTGTGCTGTATATAAAAGGGTGTGGTGGTCCAAGGGACTAGCCCATCCCATAATTTTTTGCCCTAAAGACTATATGGTATCAGAGCTAGGTTCTCTTGAGAAGTGGTAATGGTAATAAAGCAGAACTGCTCTGCTGTGGCATAAGCTAAGGAAGGGGGAGCTTGGTCCTAGTGGTGGCCGATGGTGAAACAGCGGCTTGTGGATGAGCTCCAGGCATTCAAATGTGAGTGCCGACAAGGGTAGCTAGCTCAGGTGAAAAAGTGCTAGCCAGGTTGACTTGCAGGTAAGAAGTAAGGAGAATCAAGGGAGTTGTGGCTGCTCAAAGCAAATGTGGTTGTTGTTTGCGGTGTGTGCTAGCAGAGGACAGAAGAGAGAGGTAAGTGAGCTCGTGTATCTTAGAAAAAGTAGCAGGGACCAGATGTTGTGCTGCTCCACGGAGGTGTTGAAGTGTATAAGTGGATTGCTTACCACTTTCCATCAGATCGGTCTTTTGGAATAGTTCGTTAGTGTATGAAGTTTGACATGATATCAGAGCCTAAGGTCTCGAGTTTGACTCCCGCCTTTCACAATTTATCCTGAAATTGTTGTTGCCTCATCTATGTCCATAAATAGGCCTCTTGAGTTATACGTTAGTTTCGCGTGCCACTATCTCTTTTGGTACTGACTTCTCCTATCACACACATGAGAGGGGGTATTGAAGTTTACAAGTAGATTGCACTAACCCTTTCCATCAGTTTAGTCTTTTGGTTGCGTTGGCTAGTGCATTAAGCTTGACAAGAGGGAGTAATAAATGGTGTGCAAAATTGTCTCTTCCACTAGAAGGATACCCCACGCGTTACGACAGGAATATATTAAAAAAGTTATTGCGTAAATAAAAAGATATCAGATGCATGAAACATGAATTTGTCTACAAAAATGCGTAAGATTCAATTAGTCACAGTAGAGATGCTAAATTTAATTTACATGAAATTGTTGTGTATTTGACAACAACAACAAAAATGATGGATTGGGCAATTGTATGGCTGAAAATTAGATGACATGAAAACATTGCATGTAAAGATATATTATGTTCTAGAAATGGCTTGGATATATCATCATCCAATGTGGATGTTCTTGTTATGTGTAGGAGGACACAAATTCCTATTGAATTTTACAATTAATGCGAACCAACAAATGATTATTTTGGAGTAGAACTAAATCATAACCATCTAGATCATGATAAAGTGTTATGCTTCTTTTCTTATGCTGGTAAGAAAATGGTGGCCATCTACTTCGTGCAAGGAAAATCTGAAAAGGGTACAATAATCAAATAAAAAAATACATCTTTCAAAATTGAAATGAATTACTCCAGATCATGATAAAGGGCGATTGTCCCCATTTGAGCAAGATACCTGACATTGCTCCATGCCAATACATGGTATAGCACGACACATAATCCATCTCTAATAACTATTTTATATTAAGTCAGACCATTAAGGAACATTATCAACCAATTTTGGAACAATAAGAAGTGAAATAGAGTAAAGGGACTTACCTAGAGAAAAAATCAATCTCTTAGTCATTATCAAGGTACTTAACACAATTCATGTTAACTGTTTCATACAAAGTTGTAGTACCTTGAGCTCAGAAAATCTTCCTTTATAATCTATGTTTTGTGCCTATAATTTCAAGTTGAAACATGTATTTAACAAGCTGTAGTATATGATGGCACGTAGAAGGAAACAAAGCCTACACATTGTAGGAGAATAGATAAGGAAAAAATTACAATACGTCAACATAGATTGTGCCCCAATCTGGAGCTCACTAACCACTAGCTAGAATCTGTTGACCATGAACTAGATTCACATCCATGATTTTCAAGATAAAAATTGATGAAAATCACTATGCATTAGAAGGAAAATAGGCTAAGCAGTTTGATTCATTTAAATGCCAGAAAACTTAGTACAAACCATAGAATTGTTGTAAGTGGACAAGAAATAAGTTAATGCTATTAAATTGCAATAAACCTTCAATTCAGGAAAAATGGCATAAGAATGATCAAATTGATTGATCGACATGTCAGTTTGAGGCATATTTACAATGGAGTGTTTTGTCGAATACTTGCAGGGCATATCCATAATCAACATTTCTAAGCTCAAGTCTAATAATTGAAAAATATAAAGAGAGAACAACAAATATTTGATTGATTGCACGCACATAGAAGAAATAGGAAGATAAGTACATGTCAAGGAACATCTGCAGATCCTCATGCTTAGTGTTACGGGTAGTTGTTATCTTAAGAACTCATATAGTTTTGAGTTACTGATTATTTAGTGTAGTTGTGTCAGTGATATCTGTCAGTAATTTGTTCTTATCTTCATTGAATTGTTGTAGATGTTTTCTAAGGTGATTTAAAATTAGTATAGCAATTGATTTGTATGTTACCATGTCTGGATTGCTTACGTGTGTATATGATTGTGATTTATCTAACAAGAATCATGATTAGCATGCCCTGTCAGGTTTGGTTCTTGTATTACTTCTATTTATTCATACTATCAGTGTTTATCTGACATGTTCTTGTTCATATTAAAGATGGATGCTATTATAATAATACTAACTATTCCTTCTTTTTCACTAGCTGCAATGTCTGTTGTGCTCAGCGTTTCTTCACAGTGGATATTGCAGAAAAAGATTGTTTACTTATTTAATATATTCTCTCTCATCTCTCACACTCAAATTCCAATTACAGTGTTTCCACTTATGGGTTGTACACTGTGTGTAATTTTGTCATGGGAATGACAACGCCAGTCGCTACCAGGGGTAGCGATTGAAAGGATTTGGGGCAAGAGTGGGAAGCCATCTGCAGAGCGAGATGAGGGCAAAGACACAGGGGTTTACCCAGGTTCAACCTCCTGTAGGGTAAAGACCTACTCTGCTTGATTGTATTATCGAGTGAGTACAAAGGTGGCGAGCTCGGCAGCTAGACAGCGAGTCGATAGACTCAGAGGATTATATAGGGGTACCTTGCTAGGGTTTATAGATATTCAACCGAATCAGTTATGGACTCGGAGGATTGGACCTAATCCGACTGGACAGAACTATACTTCCGGGCCTCCAGCTTCTAGTTGGGCTTCTCCTCAGTCGTATTCCAATCATCATTGTGCAGGCCCACTCGTAGGGGTTTTGGTCCAGTCGAAACGTCCTGCTGGGTATACCCCATTTGGCATATCTTCATCAAATTTCATGTTCAATTAGTTGGGATGCCTCTTCAACGAGAGTACACAGATGTTGATCATGGGTTATTGCTTGTGCTTGCCTCCCATTAGTAGGATCATGAAGTGACATGATCTACCGGTGCTCAGCACAAATATTGCTACTACTAAACTCTCCTTCCCTCAAACCAGATGATCCATATCTACTACAATTACCATTACTTTCATACCCATCTACCGATATCTCAGTGTGACCCGTTACAACATAAATCTACTGTCATAAAATACATCGACACAATGATTGTCACTACTCTGGATGGGAACTAGTTGAAGAAACTATGATACAAAATGACAGAATCTCATTGTACCCTCGGATGTTATTCAAGGGGTGATAGTACCATGTCAGTGCTGAGATTTCGACCGCAAAGGGTAGAATTAAATCCAGGACCCCTCAATATGAATGTTAAAAAGTTAATCAGCATATGATTATATAAATGGTACTAATAAATAATTGAGGTTCATCCAAAGGAAAATATCATGAAGTTCCTTATACACATTAAATTATAAATTAGCAGAATAATGTACTTCCACGGGGAATAGCAACCCACCGTTATCTTAACAGCAACCAGATTTAACGGAGGTGGACAACGTAACAGAGGCGGATTGTGAAAAGAAATACACCCCCGCTCAGCCTTCCCGACCCACACCTCCCCAAACCCATCTCTAGCAGAGGCTGATTTTAAAACTTTATCCCGTTTCCGTAGATTTTGACCCTTTTTACTAGAAGTGGATTTAGATTTCCTACCAGGAGCTATTAGTTCATATAATAAACTTAGACTGGCTTCATCCAATCCAATCTCCGTTACCTCACCCACTAGATAAGAAAGAGGGTGACTATCTGATGTGGCCATCACTCCCTCCTCGTCTAAATAAGTGGTATCTGACACGATAGAGTCTTGTGGAATAACCGTAAGACAGTAAAATTTCATCCATCTCAAGACCTTAGTCAAAAAAGAAATATCAAAAGCATTACCACCAAGACTAACACCCACACTATTTAACTTTGAGGATGTTTGTGAAGATGAAAAGGAAAGAAAGGAGGATTTGGACGGTGATTTATACCCGAGGAATCATAATTGAGTCCTAGTCCGTTGCGATGGCCCCATTCGCATCAATCACACATGACGTCCACTCCAACGGAGCAGAGTCTCGTCTAGGGAGGCGTTTGGTAGCATGCATGGTGGTTGGTAGATCGTATGAGGAGAGAAAGATGCTCTTTTTCGTGGGTAACCAAACAAGAGGGGGTGGAGAAAAATGGTCCATCCGATTCTCAAAGCATCCCGGTGGTAGGCTGGAGGACAATGCCCGAATCAGGCGTTTCTCTGGGGGCATGCCAGCGCGAGAAACGAAGAGGGGAAGATTTCCTTGCTTTCCGTGCCAGGTTGCATGCCTCTCTTATAGCTCATGCAGGAAGCTGCCACAACCAAACACCCTGCTGAGAATCTCACCAACCCCCACCTACCACCACGAAGGCTACCAAACAATTCGATAATGACGTTTTTTGCATCGTTTTTCAATGGACATGCTCGCTAGGAGCAACAATGTGGGTTCTTTTTGGACCTGCCTCCATGCCAACGCCTGAAAACTATTCATTGTTAGCTCGGGATCTTCATATGCAAAACTTAGTGAGTACGAATGGGCCTGTATGAAAACAAAAGATTTTTCTTTCCTTGCTCTGAGAAATACGCGAGATTTTTTGCCTTTATGAATTTGTGTGTGTAATGATAGGATTCAAAAACCTGTTGCGTGCAATCACCTGTCAGCCTTCTTTGCAAGCTACTCAAACCTTCTGACTTCGGAGTGACTCAACAGATCTTTCTTCGCAGACATACACAACTAGCGGTTTCACGGCAGACATAATCTTCCTACTAGAACATGTAGGCGCGCGCTGCCGCGGCCGTTCATTAGAACAATAGATTGTTCGTAATTGATAGAAATATTTATAGGAGTAAAAATTATACAACAATAGAAGAAGTAAACATAAGTGTTGTAGGAACTAAAAGCCTTTCTACAATTTAAGAGTACATTGGCTAGCCATGAGCATGGTATCATCAGAGAATAGGGTACCTCATATAAAAATCTTTACTCAAACAAAATCAGTGATAGTATAAATTATAATACCAGATAAAAGATGCATGAACCAACAGAATTAGAAAGGCATACACGAGCTAACAGTTCAGTATATTAGGAGGCTACATAAAAATGTGTGTTCAATGTTGCGGTGATCTCGCAAGGGGGCATAAATCCGAACAGTAGAAGATATTCTTGGGAGACTCTAGTCTTTATGCCCTCAAGGCTAGCTTCCACTAATTCATAAAGCTTTTCTATAATTTATCTAACCTACGTAAACAAGGAAAATATTTTTTAACCCATCTAGGTATATAACTGAAACATAACGAGCTATAAGACAATTAAATATGAAGCATGCAGTTTGAAGAAATGCAAACCACATCCATTAATCATCATCTTATCTTTGAGAGCTTCCAGTGTTGGTTGCAGTTCAACCTGTAAATTTTGTTAGGCGGAACGGTGTTGCCTCACTCGAGGGCACCGAGTACATGTTCAACCTATAATAAGGGGGTATTAGACATGTATGGTGGTGGTGGTTGTGGGTGGTGTGGCACAACCCCATGATACGTCCATTTTGCATCACTATTCTATGTCTTAATTCACTATTATTCATTGATATATTTTGTATTGAGAGGTGATACTTATGTTATTTCATCTATTTTTGCATGGTTGATGACTTTTGAAGCATGGACCGCTGCAGTCAGGATTCTGATGGAAAAGATGCTGTTTGGAGGCAAAATTCACGAAGATCAGAAAATCCGGAAAAATATACGGAAAATCCTATTTTTCTAGAATACTAAGGATGCCAGAAGATGGAGTGGAGGTGGGCCGCAGGGGGCCCACACCACCCCATGGCGCGGGCAGGCCTAGGCCACGCCTGGAGGTGCTGTGGCTGCCCTGGCCCACTCTAGCCTCTCCCCTCTGGCGTATATCATCCTCCCGAAACCCTAAGACTCGGGGAGCGACCACAGAAAGATTCCGCTGCCTCTACGGGGCGGAAAACACCGAGAAAGAAAGATCTCTCCGTGATGATTTACGGGGAATTCCTTCCCGGAGAGGGGAGATCGTCGCCATCAACACCGCCATCAAGCTGGACTTCATCGGGATCATCATCATCATCACCACCATCATCACCATCAGCACCATCATCACCATCTCCATATTGCTGTAACAATTGAGTTGAATCTTGCATAGTTCATAGGGGAAACTTTCCCGGTGTTGATTACTCTATGTAGTTGATGCTATTGAGTGAACCATTGAATTATTGTTTATGTTCATATTGTTATACATAATTATTCCATCTCTGATCATGATCTATATGATGTCTTGTGAGTAGTTTGTTTTATTCTTGAGGACATGGGAGAAGTCTTGTTGTTAGTAGTGGAGTTGCGTTGAGAAAGATTCAATAGATTGTTATTTAAGTTGTGGTGTACTTCTTCTAGTGGTGTCATGTGAACGTAGACTACATGACACTTCACCTATATGGGCCTAGAGGAATGCATTGTGTATTTGGCTACTAATCGTAGGGGTTTCCGGAGTGACAGAAACCTGAACCCCCGTTAGGAAACCATTGCACAAGGGACGTAAGGGTCTTAGAGTTTAAAGCTCTGGTTAGGTTTCTACCTTAATTACTTTCTTGTACTTATGGATGTTTGCAAGGTGTATAATCACAAGTATGTATTAGTCTTGTATGGGGCGGTACATTAGCACAGGTTCACCCACACAACACTTAGCAAGCTAAAGAAGATTAATCGACTATATGAAGCGAAAGCACTTGATAGTCTTCCTATGTGTCCTCGAGAACGTTTGGTCATCTTAAGAAATACAACCAGCTTGTCCTTTGCTGCATAAAGGATTGGGCCACTTGCTGCATTTATTCCTACTGTCTTTTATTTACTCGTACTTTGTTTACTTGCTTTATCGAAAACCCCTAAAAATCCGTTTGCTAAGTATTTGCAGAGAATTCCTGATCCATACCACTAGCCAGCACCTTCTGCTCCTCGTTGGGTTTGACACTCTTACTTATCGAAAATACTGCGATACACCCCTTATACTTGTGGGTCATCAAGACTATTTTCTGGCGCCGTTGCCAGGGAGTGAAGCGCTATTGGAAAGTGGAACTGGTAAAGGAAACTTCTACTATGAGTATTGTTTACTTCTGCTACTTGCTTTATTTTCGTTATGGATAATTCGCTGAGTTTCTTATTTGGTAATGCTACTACCACTTCTAAGGTAGTAGATAAGCCACCACCTGCTGAGAATGATGTTTTCAAAATACCTACAAGAATTATTGATCGTGTTATGGATAACTGCTATGTTGGGGATGGAACTGTCCATCCCAGTGATCATTTACTCTTTATACACGAATTATGCGGGTTGTTCAAGTGTGCAGATATCACTACAGATCAGGTTAATAAGAAGTTATTCTCATTATCACTAAAAGGAAGAGCTGATGAATGGTATAAGCCGCTGAAGAATGGTCAAGCTCTGGAATGGGAGGAAATAGTGCCTCTCTTTTATTCAAAGTTTTATCCTCCTAGTGAGATTCATAAAGATCGGAATCAAATATACAACTTTTGGCCTCTTGATGAAGAGAGTACAACTCAAGCTTGGGGGAGATTGAAGTTACTGATGCTCAAATGTCCCATTCATGAGCTCCCCAACAATATTATTATCAATAACTTTTATGCAAGGCTCCCTCTACATGATAAAGATTTATTGGATGCTTCTTGTGCTGGATCATTCACTCGCATGGAAGAAGAAGTTAAGTGGGATCTTCTAGATCGCATTCAAGACAATGCTGAAGCTTGGGAGAATGACAAAGGTAGAAAGTCAGGTATAAATTATGATTATGAATGCATTAAATCTTTTATGGGAACCGATGACTTTCAAAATATTAAAAATGCTTATGGTCTAGACTCTCAAGCTATTGCTTCTTATTTTAAGGCTTTTGCTTCCTACATTGAAGTGCCTAAAAAGAAGTGGAATAAGTATCATGAACCTTATAAAGATATTTCTAAGAGTGTTCCTGCAAGAAATACTGAAGTTTATACTGCTAATCATGTTTTACTTGAACCTTATATTGAGAAAATGCCTTTCCCACTTAAGATGAAGGAACATTCTATGATAGGTAGTATGGTTAATGAAAGTACAAATAAAGCTGTTGAACCTGATAAACAAATGGTTGATGAACCTATAATAGCAAGTGTGAAAGACTTTGTTACTAAATATGAAAAAGAGGGACACCCTATCCTTTGTAAGGATACTTCTAATATTGTTTCGCAAAGTAGTGTTATGAGAGCTAGTATTCCCGTGTTTTCTGTTAGAATAAGTGATCATGGATATAAAGGTCCTTGTGATAGCTATATTGTTAAGTTTATGCATGTTACTGAAAGTTATTATGAGAGAGGGAAAAGTGTTCTTATGCATCTCAATAATATCAAGTTTCCCTGTTTTATGCTGAAAGTTTTTATATTGCGCTTCTTTTGCCTTCTTATGCAAGTTGCCTATGGTTTCAATAACTTGTTTGTTTACAAAATCCCCTTGCATAGGAAGTGGGTTAGACTTAAATGTGTGTGTGTTTTTGCTTCTTAATGCTCTCTTTCACTTTAATTCATATCCCTATGAGAGCTTCTTCAAAATTATCATGCCTATCTTAATGGCTATAAAGAAAGAGCTTTATGGGAGACAAACCAATTTGTTTTTTATTTCAGTTTGTTCTTGTTTCTTCGAGTCTTGGAAGTTATTACTTCGGTAATAACCGCTCCTTATCTGTTTTGTTTGGTTTTTGTGTCAAGATCAACCTCTAATAAGAGAGAAGTAAGATTTGGGGAAGTTGCAGTCCCGAAACAGATTTTTGTGCTTCACCATAAACATTCGTGAGAGATCTTTGTATGTCGGATTGAGCTGTAATGTTTTGTGCTTCTGCCCCAGGTTGTTATTTAACTTTCGTTAGTTTTGAATTTTTTGATTTGAGCAACAAAAGATTTTCGAAAAAATTGATCTTTACCTGCTGGTCTGTTTTGACAGATTTTGTCAATCTTGCATTTGCTTCTTTATTCGATTTCCTTTTTGAATTCTTTTTGGGTTTTCGGAAGGAGATACTACAGTAGCTTTTGTTTTGATGGTTTTCAGTTGAATTTGGACTCAAAAGGTTTTATCACTTCACTTATACTAATGTTGCTAATGAGAACTGTGTGAAGTTTTGTATGAAAGAAATTTCCAGGAAGTGGAGATAACGGTGCAATAAGGAAGAGAAAGGTTTTATAACTCACGTAATAAGTGTATGAAGATGAAGATATTGATGTTATTCAAGACATGACTCCGGAAGAATCCACTAAATACCAAATTCAGAGACCTGCAAAGTCCGTTTCCAACTAGGTAACAGTTCTGGTAAGAAAAGTTCCACGAAAATACAATCCAACTATATTTTTGCAGTTTTCAGTCAATAAGGAAAGCTATGAAGCGAAAAAGGGACGGAAACGGAGCCAGGGTGGCTCACACCACCCTGTGGCGCGGGCCCTCCCTTGGCCACGCCACCAGGTGGTGAGTCCACCCCGGACTCCGCCTCCGACCCGTTTTCACCCAGTACCTTCCTTTTGATATGAAACTTCGTAATATATAACCCCCCGGATCCCCCGAGGTTCGTATATCGTGTTTTCGTCGTGTTTTTGTTTCGATCTATTTCTGTCAGGACATACTCTTTGAAATCTTAGAAGCACAATGGTGTCTGCCAAGGATAAAGGGAAGGAGCCCATGGAGGAAGACCTCCAAGACCCCGGGAAGGAGAAGGAGATCAAGAGTGAAGGTGAAGAGGATCAAGGCCAATGTCCGCACACCGGCACTACCATTGCAAGCATTGGAGTGGTGAAACCTACCAGGGTCAGAAGGACGGCACAGATGCAGACTAGGGGGAAAGCACCTCGTCACAGTTTGGCTCCACGGTCACTTCCTCCACGCACCAGGAATCCTTTCCATACCCTTATCCATGAGCATCAATACCAGAATATGCCCAAGGAGAAATTACCCTCCAATTGGGATTTGCCTCGTTCTAGCCATGCAGGAAAAGAAGACTTCAAGGAGGAAGAGTGGGGAAAGAATAGCAAGAGCTAGAATTCTCAACACGACATGATCATGAGCCGCATTGAGCAAAACTCGCAGCTTATTCGTACTCTCACCTTCGAGATTGAGGACTTGGGGAAGCTGATTAGAGAGCTCATCGAGAGGATACCACCACCACTGAAGGAGTAATTCGTCATCAGGTTTGGCATTCCCTTGGTTTGTTCCAAGCTTGGGGGAGTGCCGTTGTATCATATCACTATCTTCTATCTTTTTACCTTATTAGTAGAGTCATATCATGAATAGAGAAGTTATTTTGTAGTATGGTTTGCATTATGGAAGTGTCCCCTCTCTCGTTAGATATGTATCCCTTGGTGTGAGTTTCCGTTATGGAATATTAATCAGAAGTTCTATCATTCACTCTTTTGCATAGCTTATATTAGTTTTCAATTCGTGGTTATATGATTGATCTTGTTGTTAGTATTGGTATCACTTTGGGATCATTGAGTTAATCTAGTTGGTTTTGGCAAACCTGGCTCGGTCAGTAGCAACACCTTTTTGAGAGTTGAAAATAAAAAGATAGAAGTACCCTAGAGAAAAATAATTTCATCATCTTTCTTTCTTGATTTGCTCATAAGTCTAGTATTCTCTAGTTAAGATCTTTTGTGCTTCCAAGGAAGATTGCATGTTTGTCTTTATCACTTGTATGTTTGTTTGTTTCCTTCAACTCTTGTACTTGCTACCCAGCCTTGCTAGCCAAAAACCTGTACTGAGAGGGTATTCTTCTCATGCATCCACCTCCTTTAAACGAAGACCTTTGCCATTTGTGTCCACCATACCTACCTAGTAGCATTATTGCTATTCCAAGTAAATTCTTGTTTTATCTACCTCCCAAATTAAACTTGTTATGTGAAAATTAGTGATTAAAGCTCTCACGAACTTGATGGCACACTTTACTTTCTTGCATTTAATAAACTTGAACCATTGGGTCCTTCTTTGTTGTGTATATGCTTGCGCTATATGAGTTGAAGTTAGCCGAACCATGCATCATGGGGACCGCTTTCAACACTTCATTTGGTACTTTGTACCTAGTTGATATCATGTTCTTTTGCTTATGGATCCCGGCGGTGTGAAATAAAAGTGGAACTTGTAAGATCATGGAGTTTATATGTGTGTTAGAGAAACGCCTGGGCCGCTAGCCTAAGCCATGCCTAATCATGGTGGAATCTTGCAGCATAACTATAGTGAGCATTCTATGAAGCATCCTCAATAAAAACCTATGCAGATAGCAAATAAAAAGATTGCTGAGATGCTCACTGTCTTCTTGCCTTGTCATTTTGATTATGGGATAGCTCCTGTGTCATGTGCAAGTAGTACCCCGTTGGCAGTTCTCAATGATACGCATGTATTTACAATGACAAGAGCTTGCTCATGACTGAAGTTGAGTAGCATGAGGATCGGTACTCATAAGTAAGGGGCATGAGATTTCAACTCATAACTTGTCAAGCATATCCTCTTAGTTGTGTCACTTTAACCTTAATCACCTAAAGATGCCTATGATAGGGGCAATGAGAGCTGAAAGCTAGTAAGTATCATAATTTTTGGGAGCTCTTTATGAGACATGCAATCCCTGCTTCCCTCTTTGAAGGGCCTTTCTTTTACTTTGTAGTTGAGTCAGTAAACCTATTCCCTTCTATCTCAGTAAGTATTTTGAGTTGATGTGTTTCATTCATTCATATGATGATTTATTAAATCATGTCTCTTATGTTCCTTGTTTTGCACATTGCTCTTATCTTGGTGTTTACTACTTTGAAAGCTATCATTGAAAAACCAGTTATTTGTGAACTCCAGCAAATTATCAACTATTCTTCGACCAAGAGCTAAGTTTGCCATTACCAATTTTGATTCACTTTATGTATCTTTATTGTGTTTCCTTTACTTATTACAAGTTGAGTTATATAATAGTGAGTTGTCTTCTATTATGATCTATGTATTTGATGAATGTGATGCTTCTTGTCTGTATTCTTTTATCGACTCTTCACTCCATAAACCTGAGGCCATGTTTATTGAGCTCAGTTTTGCTTGGGGACAAGCGAAGTCTAAGCTTGGGGGGAGTTGATACGTCCATTTTGCATCACTATTCTATGTTTTAATTCACTATTATTCATTGATATATTTTGTATTGAGAGGTGATACTTATGTTATTTCATCTATTTTTGCATGGTTGATGACTTTTGGAGCATGGACCGCTGCAGTCAGGATTCTGATGGAAAAGGTACTGTTTGGAGGCAAAATTCACGAAGATCAGAAAATCTGGGAAAATATACGGAAAATCCTATTTTTCTAGAAGACTAAGGATGCCAGAAGATGGAGTGGAGGTGGGCCACAGGGGGCCCACACCACCCCATGGCGCGGGCAGGCCTAGGCCGCGCCTGGAGGTGGTGTGGCCGTTCTGGCCCACTCTAGCCTCTCCCCTCTGGCGTATATCATCCTCCCGAAACCCTAAGACTCGGGGAGCGACCATAGAAAGATTCCGCCGCCTTTGCGAGGCAGAAAACACCGAGAGAGAAAGATCTCTCTGGCAGACAGATTTCTGCCGGGGGAATTCCTTCCCGCAGAGGGGAGATCGTCGCCATCAACACCACCATCAAGCTAGACTTCATCGGGATCATCATCATCATCATCACCATCAGCACCATCATCACCATCTCCATATTGTTGTAACAATTGAGTTTAATCTTGCATAGTTCATAGGGGAAACTTTCCCGGTGTTGATTACTCTTTGTAGTTGATGCTATTGAGTGAACCATTGAATTATTGTTTATGTTCAGATTGTTATACATAATTATTCCATCTCTGATCTTGATCCATATGATGTCTTGTGAGTAGTTCGTTTTGTTCTTGAGGACATGGGAGAAGTCTTGTTGTTAGTAGTGGATTTGCATTGAGAAAGATTCAATAGATTGTTATTTAAGTTGTGGTGTACTTCTTCTAGTGGTGTCATGTGAACGTCGACTACATGACACTTCACCTATATGGGCCTAGGGGAATGCATTGTGTATTTGGCTACTAATCGTAGGGGTTGCCGGAGTGACAAAAACCCGAACCCCCGTTAGGAAACCATTGCACAAGGGACGTAAGGGTCTTAGAGTTTAAAGCTGTGGTTAGGTTTCTACCTTAATTACTTTCTTGTACTTACTGATATTTGCAAGGGGTATAATCACAAGTATGTATTAGTCTTGGATGGGGCGGTACATTAGCACAGGTTCACCCACACAACACTTAGCAAGCTAAAGAAGATTAATCGACTATATGAAGTGAAAGCACTTGACAGTCTTCCCATGCGTCCTCGAGAACGTTTGGTCATCTTAAGAAATACAACCAGCTTGTCCTTTGCTGCATAAAGGATTGGGCCACTTGCTACATTTATTCCTATTATCTTTTATTTACTCGTACTTTGTTTATTTGCTTTATCGAAAACCCCTAAAAATCCGTTTGCTAAGTATTTGCAGAGAATTCCTTATCCATACCACTAGCCAACACCTTCTGCTCCTCGTTGGGTTCGACACTCTTACTTATCAAAAATACTATGATACACCACCTATACTTGTGGGTCATCACCCCATAAGGTGATGGGGGGCGCGAGAAGCAGCATTGATGAAGGAAGTAAAAGACCCAGGAGCTTGACCCGCGGAGAGAAGCATGATGTCACGGTTCTCGTAGGAAAGCAGATGAGAGCACATGTCATTGAGGGTGGTGGTAGGAACAACATTAATGGCAGCGACAAGAGAGTTGTAGGTACCATCAAGGCCATTGAGGATATAATCCTTCAACTCGTCATCATCAACCATCTTCTCGGTAGCACCAAGTTTGGACGCAAATCCTTTCATCTTGGTGATGTACTGTTGAAAAGTCATGTCGAGCTTCTTCATGTTGATGATGGCACCATAGAGAGTGGAGACCCGAGACTTGGACTGCGTGGAGTACATGGCATGGAGGGCGCTCCACGCGTCGGTAGCATGTGGAAGGCCAAAAACATGGGGTAGCATATCCTCGGAGAGAGAGTTGACGAGGAAGCTAACCACTTGTTGATCCCATGTGCTCCAGGCATCGCAGGCCGGACTGGGGATTGTAACATTTTTCTTGTCCGCATCCTCATCTTCCAGGTTCTTAGGTGGCACACGGTCGGTCCCCTCTAGGACGGACATGACACGAGACCACGAAGGGTCGGCATAATTTATGCCTGCGAGTACAGAAAATTCTCATGGGTGAGTTTCAGCGCAGGCGACGCACCAATCGTTCCTGATGTAGACACACTGGAGGAAGACAACGCCATCATGAGGGAGGGTTGGCGTTCCTGGGATTTGTGGTTCGTCGGAATTTTGAGGTTCCTAAATAGAAGATCGCGACCAAGCCGAATAGATCGATTGGATCTGTGGGATGTAAAACGGGAGTATTGGAAAGAGAGAAAAAAGGGAGAGGGGAGACGAGAATAGGAAGTCCCGATCGGAAATCCTTCAGCGATCCTTCAGATATCTCATGATCGGAAATCTGGACCTTGCGCGTTCTTGCAACGAGAGTCCTAGTCCTTGAGCGATCCTTCGGATCGGAATCCTAAGCGGTGACGGAAGATGTGCACCGGCAAGATCCTAAACCTATCCGCCGCACACGCTTCCGTGCCACCCTGCCCCCGAGGAGGTCAATCTCCATGATCTCCGCTAGGGGCCACGTAACCTGACGTAGGGTTCGTCCGCCGATCCGTGATTGGCTGTCATGTAAGTCTTTTTTCCGATCTCTTGATTGGTTTTCTTTTTCGTTTACCGATCTTACATTGGATTGAGTTTCCCATCACCATCATCATTGCCGTGCCTCTACTCCGACCATCGGCATCGATGATCTACACCGGGCCCGTGTGACTGCCCTATCAGCTGTCGCGCCTGCCTAGGCAGGCTGCTCCGGTCTCTCGGCAGGCTATGCGCACCGTGGACAGCTGCTACGCTTTCCTTGGAAGGCTGTCGCGGCCGCGTCCC
The DNA here is from genome assembly GCA_023614405.1 of Avena insularis. NCBI lineage: Eukaryota > Viridiplantae > Streptophyta > Magnoliopsida > Poales > Poaceae > Avena > Avena insularis. The sequence goes on from CM042689.1 coordinate 372,754,092, forward strand.
TCGGATCATCTTTGTCGTCATCGTCCAGGACTTCACTGACAACGCCGCCATCGACTCCGATCTATGCGCCATTCACGCCATGGCGCATATGGCGCACCGTCGGTCTGATCAACCAATCTCGCGCCTGTCTACGCCAAGCACATCCCTGACCACGCGCCTACCACCGATCGAGCTACACGTTGCCGCTACGTCGCCCCCTCGAGCCGCAGCGCCGCCGCCTTTGGTCCATGCTATCGGCTTTCAACACGCCTTTCTTGGCGTGTACATCGCTGGTGGTCTCCCAGCCGCTGCACCGACTTGCATCCTCTAGCTATGTCGCACCCCCGGGTCGTAGCATGGCTGCACACAGTCTACTTAGCTGTCCTCGTGCATCGACGGCCTCGGCCTTCACCGCGCCATCTCCTACGGTGTGGAACGCCGCCGTCTGCACATGGCCTTCGTCATGTCGTCGGGTTCTTCCTCGCCTACTTCAAGCACCGCCTCCGCACTTCACAAGGTAACCTGCAGGGCGCCCGCTCGCCATCGTAGGTCCCGCCGACTACCCCATCGCCACTCTAGGCATCCAACATGACTACCCCAGGTCGCCACTATTTTCGCCGCCTTCTATGTCTTCGTCCACTACAACTTTGCTGCCAGCGTCATCGCCTCATCCTCGACTACACCACCTGCTACTCTACTCCGACAACCGCGGGCAGTGCCGACATCTCTCCTTAGCCGCTCTACGTGTCGCAGCCGCTCTAGAGGCTTCCTCTGCTAGTCTTTCTGACATTGCGACAAGTTCATGATGGTCCCTGCCCTTGCACGCCTGGTACTGGCAACGTCGGGAGTGGCTTTGTCCCTGACGTGTTCCTGAGTCCGGCAAGCTTGGATCGGTGCCTCGTCTTCATCGGCTTCGACAATGTCTTCTTCGGCATCGACCCCTCTACGACTATCTCGACCGTGTCACCGACGAGTTCTTCTTTACATACTGGGTTCTGGAAAAACTGGAGTGTGCGTTCGTCCCAGACGTGCGCCTAGTTCTGGCAAAACTATGGCCGCACCTCGTCCTCGACGGCTCGGACTGCATTGGCTTTGGCATCGACACCCTCGACGACTGCCTCGACGCGTCTCCGCCATCCTCCTCGCACACTATGCACATGTGGCTTCACGTGGGGCTATCTCGACACCGGCATCCCCGACCAAGACATCGACCATGGCGACCCCTCACACGGCTACCTCGACCATGGCACCGCCTCCCACTCTCGGGTCCCTCGACATCGGCACAAGGGCTACCACCTCGCTTGAGCATCACCAGCTTCCTCTACAGTCTAAGCTACCACGACGCGCCACCGTCCAAGACGTTCCCGCTATGACTGCAGGGGGATGTCAGCCTACTGGATACTACTTCAGTTTATCTCCAGTCTGACCGTCCGTGACGTTCCAGTTGTTCACGACGCTACCGCTACGACTACGAGGGATGTTAGAGTATTGTACGTACATGGTTATTGTGGTAGTTTAGGATAGTTAGGATTCTAGCCTAACTTGTCTTGCACTCTAACCTGATCCATATACGCCTATATATACTCTAACAGCAACATCTAGCTAGACGAGTGTTGGAAATATGCCCTAGAGACAAATAGTAATAAGGACTATTATCATATTTCATAAAGTTTTTGATTAAGTTTTATATCATGCTATAACTGTATTGAGTGGAAACATCAATACACATGTGATATATAAACAACTAGGGGTTCCCAGTGAAACTCTAGTCACTAGTTCATTGGTCAACAGATGATCAAGTTTCCTGATCATGTGACATTTATGCTAGTTGGAAATGGAATCAACTCATTCTGAGAATGAGATGCTGAACCAATACCCAACCTAAACATCGTGACCCGGTCATGTCACGAAGTTCAAGTTACGATGATTAGAAATGGATCCTCATAGACTATTCTTTAGACCATGAGGCTATATCAATCACTGTCTCCCGAAAATGCTTAGATAGCATCAAGCGCCACTTGGTAATACAGTGGTTATAAAGGTGTGTTCAGGTACTCGGAGGAAACCGTAGAGGCAATATATGTCAAGAGCAGGATTTGTCTGTCCACGTGACGGAAAGATACTTAAGGGACCACTCGGAGAAGTTATATCCAATAGCTTCATAGCGTGTGATTTGATCATAGGGATATCACTTGTCGGAACGAGTCAAGTAGCATTGTTCGGTAACGAGATTGAACACGACATGGTGATGTCATTGATCAGATCTCGGGCAATGCAAGTATCGAGAGACAAAGGGAATAAGAAATGACCATCCCAGTTCAAACGACGAAAGATCTTCGTGGAACGCACAGGGGTCACATGGCCATCCAACTCCCTCTGTTGATCATTGGTCCGGGAGTGTCCCGACCATGTATGGAGTGTTCCCGAACCGTAGGGTATCACACTTAAGGGTTTGATGATGCTTAGAGAGTGTTTATAGGATCGGTAGAATCACCGAAGGATAGTAGAGAGAAAACCGGAAGGGTTTCGGCAAATCCGGAGGATGTCCGGAGTGGAGATGGAAGGTGTTCCATAACCACGGAGATTGAATAATATATGAATGAATGTTAAATATTGATTTAGTCATTTATTCATAATTATTTAATAAAAGAGAAATCAATTAAAGGTCAAAAGGCTTAATGGGCCAATTCCAGAGGGAAGATGGCCCATTAGGGAAAGGCAAGAGGGAGAAGGTCTAGGGGGTGGCCGGCGACCTAGTGGGCCCCCCCCCCCCCCCCCCCCCCCCCGTGCAGGGCCCATGGGGTGGCCGGCGGTGCCACCCCTCCCCTTCTCCTCTCCTTTAGTCCCACCCCGGGACTTTGAGGGAGGTAGTACCTCCCGTCCCCCTATAAATAGTGGAGGTATTTGGCCAGATAAATATACACAATATTCAATAAAGGTTTCCTCACTTTTGGGGAGACCTCCAATTGATATTCTCTCTCTCTCTCTCTCTCTCTCTCTCTCTCTCTCTCTCTCTCTCTCTCTCTCGTGACTGTGGTCCCAAGTTTGCACTGAGTGAACGAGATACATCTTCACCGCGGAGCGTTGTCGTGCTGCGGGATTCGGATCCAGGAGCTCTGCTTCCGCAACTACTTCTGGATCAGGGAAGCGGGAGTCCTCGTCAGGCATCAGACGTGTGTAACTCCCCGTGAGGTGTCACACTTGAGGCACTCAAGTCGTTGGAGCCGTTGGAGCGCAAGAACTTCATCACGACCTTGAGGCGGCTTCGGCTCGTCTACATCAACCACGCTCTCTTGAGTGTTGACAAAGCTTTTCGGTCTTCAAGGGTAAGTTTGCGAAAAAACCCTCCCGTTACCGCATTACTAATAGATAGGTCCTAGCAACATCAGGGGTTCAGGGGCGTAGGGTAAAAATTATTGTTTTCATACGCGGAACCCTCAAAGTGGTATCAGAGCTAGGTCTATGCGTAGTAATGCTAGTACGGGTAGAACACACAAGATATAGCGTGTGGGCGTTGATCTTTTAGTTGTTACCCTCCCACGTGTACTTGTGTATACTGCAGTAATGCTTGATGAAGCGGCCCGCAAACAACTTTACGCGTTCATTCGCGAGACTGGTCCACGCTTGACATACGACTTGTATCGTATAAAGTGGCTTTGGGGGGTGTATGTCTCTCTCGCATTAGTTGGTATGCCATTTGCAACGGATGGCCCCGAAAGGGGTGTAGTAGAGACAACTACTTGATCAGCGTTGTGCTGAAAGTTCGTAGGTGAGAACGGTTCTTGTACGAAAGCCCATTCAGCCACGTAAAACATGCAAAGATAAAGTAGAGGCGTCTAATTGTTTTGCAGGGGGCGTTGCTCTGTGATATGGTTGTGGCAAAGGTAAAGTGATTACCTTATGTTACGTAGTAGTATATAGTCACGAAGGTGTCATACGACCACGCCAGAAAGACACCGGTACCCTGGTGTATACGGCACCGGAACTCTGGCGCCGGAATCCGATGACGACGGATGGAGATCATGACGTGACGGACCATATCACGTCACATTTACATTCAATGTTATTGTTTGTATATATTATTGTGTGCTAGTATTAGATACTTGACGGTAGCCTAATAAGATGATCTCTGTTAAAATAACCAATGATTGTGTTCCCCCTTAGTGTGCACCACCAAGAAAGTTCTTCGGTATGAGGCAGGTCGTCATGATCGGGTGTCAGACATATCTACGTTCACATACAGTGGGTGTAAGCCATATTGCACAGTGAATACACTAAGGTTGACTTGGCGAGCCTAGCATGTGTAGAAATGGCCTCAGAACACGGATGGTCGAAAGATCGAGCACGAGTCGCATGAATGATGCGACCGACGCGTAGGCGTCCACCCTAGCACCCACGTTGATGGCCATGACGATCGGGGGAGATGTGGGGAAAGGGGTCGTGTTATCACTAGGAACCCTTCATAGGATAGGTGTTTCTGAGTGGAATTATTATTAACTCATTTAATTATAAACTTAGTCTAAATTCCTTTTGCCATTATAAATGTAGAAAATGGTTATCCCCGATGCTACCTTTCCTGTTGACGATTGGTTAGAAGGAGAGAACCTCAGGCTAGACGAATCAAACTTCTCTATATGGGTTGTGCGTATCCACGTTCTCCTTAGCAAGAATAACGTGGTCGACTACATACTTGACGAGATGGATTTGGAGCAGCCCTGTTTATATGAGACCCTAGAGCAGCGGTAAGACCGCTATAACCTTCGGTAGATGGCCTCCTTCATTACAGTTACAATGCATTTCAGAATGGTGGACGAGCTGTGTCCTGTCGTGGGTAATGTCAACCCTCGTATGGTGATTCGTCCATTTTGCATCACTATTGTATATCATAATTCACTGTTATTCATTGATATATTTCATATTAAGAGATGATACTTATGTTATTTCATGTGTTTTTGCATGGTTGATGACTTTTGGAGCATGGACCGCTGCAGTTAGGATTCTAATGGAAAAGGTGTTGTTTGGAGGCAAAATTCACAAAGATCAGAAAATCTGGGAAAATACATGGAAAATCCTATTTTTCTAGAAGACAAAGGAAGCCATAAGGGGGAGTGGAGATGGGCCACAGGGGGCCCACACCACCCCCTGGCATGGGCCAACCTAGGCCGCGCCACCAGGTGGTGTGGCCGCCCTGGTCCACCCCTGGCTCTCCCCTCTGGCGTATATTATCCTCCCGAAACACTAAGACTCGGGGAGCGACCACAGAAAGATTCCGCCGCCTCTGCGGGGTGGAAAACACCGAGAGAGAAAGATCTCTCCGTCAGACAGAATTCTGCCGGGGGAATTCCTTCCCATAGAGGGGAGATCGTTGCCATCAACACCACCATCAAGCTGGACTTCATCGGGATCATCATCATCATCATCATCATCTGTTGGGTCCGCAGCATAGAAAACAAAAGATTTCCTACGATGAGAACTATACGACAAGATCTATCTACTAGATACAGAGCAACGGGTGGACATACATCCATAGAGAACTTACCCTCGAAGACAACGAGCTTTGTTAACGAGTAGGAACTCGTGGTTGATGTAGTCATACACTTGCCGATCTCAAGATCGTGAGGAAGTCCGAGCGCCGCAACTCAACAGCGCATCCGCACTCGCACACATGTTCAAGCCACCGGACAACCTCCACCTCCTCGCTCCAGCGATCCAGTGAGCGACAACTCCTTCAGACGAAATGCCACCGGGAACATGTATCTCGCTAATCCGAGACCATGGGGGAATAATTCTAGAGGGGGAGAGAGATCCTTCACAAGGAGGTGTGAGGATGAAGGAGGGAATGGGTGGCCTTTATAGGAGGAGGGGGGTGCCCCCTCTCTCCATGGCCGGCGCATGGGGGGGTGACCCCTCACCTCCCCCATTCATGTGGTGGTAACCCCTCCACATTAAAGTGCCTCTTCACATTCCCTTTTAAAGTCTCCACTTTAAATGCATTCAGTTTCTCTAGATTTAATGCTCTCTCATTTAATAAAACTCTTTTATTAAATTTATTCAGAATTTTGTTAATTACTTTAATTAACAAACATTCACATATAGACCCTTGCAATATTTCAATATCACATGCAGAACCACTTTCTGCAATTTCACCCGAATCAATTTCCGGTTTCTGTTGAAACAATTCCTGCGCTTTGCAATTCTTTCGTCTGAAACATATGTGCTCCAAAATGGTGTCTGGTAACTCTTAACTGTGCCACCCTACGGTTCGCGAATAATGCAGACATGATCGAGACCCTTCTCCGATCAATAATCAGCAGCAGGACCTGGAGATCCGTACTGACTCCTACACATTCAACGATGACTCCTGTGATCGTGAGAACCTTTAACGCTTGTAACTAAATCCCTTTGTCTCCCGATATATTACATGTCCGAGATTCGATTATCGGTATCTCCATACCTAGTTTGATCTCGTTACCGACATGCACTCTTTTCTCGTTCCCGTGATATAACATTCTAGTGATCACATCACTTGCTTGCAAGCTATCCTAATGTGATATCACCGAGAGGGCCCAGAGTATATCTATCCGTCATCTGGATTGACAAATTCCACTCTTGATCCATGAGCCTCAACATAACACCTCCGTAGCGCTGAACCCATCTTTATAGTCACCCTGTTACGGTGTGACGTTTGGTGTTATCAAGATATTCTTCCGGTGTTAGCAATTAACATGATCTCATGGTCTAAGGATAAAGATTACTTTGTATGATGTTATAGCAATATAAACACAATGACTTGATCGTAATGCTATACTTCGGATGAATGTTCATCACATCATTTCACAAATGTTGTGACCTTGTTATTAACAACATCCAATGTCCATGATCAGGAAACCTTGATCATCTTGTTAATCAACAAGCTAGTCTATAAGAGAGGCATGACTAGGAACCTTTTTTGTTTATTAAACAGACATGTATTGATGTTTCCTATCAATACAATTATAGCATGCAAAATAAACATCTATCATATACAAGGAATACATAATAACAACTTTATTATTGCCTCTCAGGGCATATTTCCTTCATCATCATCATCATCACCACCATCATCATCACCAGCATCCTCATCACCATATTGCTGTAACAATTGGGTTGAATCTTGCATAGTTCTTAGGGGAAACTTTCCTGGTGTTGATTACTCTTTGTAGTTGATGCTATTGAGTGAACTGTTGAATTATTGTTTATGTTCAGATTGTTATACATCATTATTCCATCTCTGATCATGATCCATATGATGTCTTGTGAGTAGTTCGTTTTGTTCTTGAGGACATGGGAGAAGTCATGTTGTTAGTAGTGGAGTTGTGTTGAGAAAGATTCAATAGTTTGATATTTAAGTTGTGGTGTACTTCTTTTAGTGGTGTCATGTGAACGTCGACTACATGACACTTCACCTATATGGGCCTAGGGGAATGCATTGTGGATTTGGCTACTAATCGTACGGGTTGCCGAAGTGACAGAAACCTGAACCCCCGTTAGGAAACCATTGCACAAGGGACGTCAGGGTCTTAGAGTTTAAAGCTATGGTTAGGTTTCTACCTTAATTACTTTCTTGTACTTACAGATGTTTGCAAGGGGTATAATCACAAGTATGTATTAGTCGTAGGAAGGTCGGCACATTAGCACAGGTTCACCCACTCAACACTTAGCAAACTAAAGAAGATTAATCAACTATATGAAGCGAAAGCACTTGACGATATTCCCGTGTATCCTTGAGAACATTTGATCATCTTAAGTAATACAACCAGCTTGTCCTTTGCTGAATAAAGGATTGGGCCACTTGCTGCATTTATTCTTATTGTCTTCTATTTACTCGTACTTTATTTACCTGCATTATCAAAAAACCATAAAAATCCGTTTGCTAAGTATTTGCAGAGAATTCCTGATCCATACCACTATCCAGCACCTTCTGCTCCTTGTTGGGTTCGACACTCTTACTTATCGAAAATACTGTGATACACGCCCTATACTTGTGGGTCATCAAGACTATTTTCTGGCGCCGTTGACAGGGAGTGAAGCACTATTGGAGAGTGGAACTGGTAAAGGAAACTTCTACTGTGAGTATTGTTTACTTCTGTTAGTTGCTTTATTTTCATTATGGATAATTCATTGAGTTTCTTATTTTGTAATGCTACTACCACTGCTAAGTTAGTAGACGAACCACCACCTGCGGAGAATGATACTTTTAAAATACCTACAAGAATTATTGATCGTGTTATGGATAACTATTATGTTGGGGATGGAACTGTCCATCCCGGTGATCATTTGCTCTTTATACACGAATTATGGGGGTTGTTCAAGTGTGCAGGTATTACCACAAATCAAGTTAAGAAGAAGTTATTCTCATTATCACTGAAAGGAAGAGCTGAAGAATGGTATAAGCTGCTGAAGAATGGTCAAACTCTTGAATGGGAGGAAATAGTACCTCTCTTTTATTCAAATTTTTATCCTCGTAGTGAGATTCATAAAGATCGGAATCAAATATACAACTTTTGGCCTCTTGATGGAGAGAGTACTGCTCAAGCTTGGGGGACATTGAAGTTACTAATGCTCAAATGTCCCATTCATGAGCTCCCCAACAATATTATTATAAATAACTTTTATGCAAGGCTTTCTCTTCATGATAAGGATTTATTGGATGCCTCTTGTGCTAGATCATTCACTCACATGGAAGAAGAAGCTAAATGGGATCTTTTGGACCGTATTCAAGATAATGCTGAAGCATGGGAGTATGACAACGGAATAAAGTCAGGTATAAAATATGATTATGAATGCATTGAATCTTTTATGGGAACTGATGACTTTCAAAATATTAAAAATGCTTATGATCTTGATTTACAAGTTATTACAAATTGTTTTAAGGCTTTTGCTCCTTATATTGAAATTCCAAAAAAGGGATGGAGCAAGTACCATGCACCTTATAAAGATATTGTTGATTGTGTTCCTATTGGGAGTACTGAGTTTTACACTATTGATTACATCTTACCAGAACCTTATATCGAGAAAATACCCTTCCCGAATAAGGTAAAGGATCATCCTATGATAACTAGTGTAATCACTAAAATTGCAAAGAGAACTGTAAAACCTGATGAACAAATAAACATTGAACATGTTGTAGCAATTGTGAAAGACCTTGTCACTAAAAGTATAGTAGATGGACACATAGTATTTTGTGAGGATGCTTCTAATATTGTCTCACATCCTAATAAAGCTAAAAGGCTAGTGTCTCTGTGCTTTCTGTTAGAATTGATGATCATTGCTATTATGGTTTATGTGATATTGGTGCAAGTTCAAGTGTTATTCCTTATGAGCTTTACAAAGAAATTATGCATGAAATCAGTCCCTGCGAATTGGAAGAGATTGATGTGGTTATTCACCTTACTAATAGAGAGACCATCTCTCCAATTGGTATTGTGCGGGGTGTAGAAGTTCTTTGTGGTAAGATTAAATATCCTGCTGATTTTCTAGTACTTGGTTCAGCTGCTAGTAAAACATATCCCATCATTTTTGGTAGACCTTTCTTGAGTACTTGTGGAGCTATTATAGATTGCAAAAGGGAGAAAATATTAACTAAGTTTGATTGGGAATCTTATGAGTTTATTTTTTCAAAATTTACTAAAGAACCTTGTGAAAATGAAGCACATAATGAGGATTTTAGAGTTGAACAACTTGCTTCTATCTCCCTTGCTCCTAACAATGCTTTGCAGCAATTTATGGAGGATCATGAAAGTGAAATCTTCATGGAAGAAAGAAATGAGATTGACGAGATTCTCCATCATCAACCTAAGATGCTTAAGCACAACTTGCCTGTAGAAGACTTGGGTACCACATTGCCACCTAAAAAGGATCCGGTTTTTGATCCAAAACCTCTCCCTGATGATCTTAAATATGCTTACATTGATGACAATAAGATATATCCTGTTATTATTAGCTCTAAACTTTCAGGAAAGGAAGAAGAAAGGTTATTGGAGGTATTGAAGAAACACCGAGGGGCTATGGGCTATACTCTGGATGATTTAAAAGGGATTTCTCCCACTATATGTCAGCATGCTATCAATATAGAACCATATGCAAAGCCAGTGGTCGAGCACCAATGGCGGTTAAATCCTAAGATGAAGGAAGTGGTAAGAAATGAGGTATTGAAACTCCTTGATGCTGGTATTATTTACCCTATTGCTGATAGTGAATGGGTTAGTCCTGTTCATTGTGTCCCTAAAAAGGGGGGAATTATCGTCGTCCCTAATGATAATGATGAGCTTATTCCCCAAAGAATAGTAGTAGGCTATAGAATGTGCATTGATTTTAGGAAAGTTAACAAAGTTACTAAGAAAGATCATTACCCACTTCCTTTTATTGATCAAATGTTAGAAAGGCTGTCTAAAAGACCCATTTTTGTTTTCTTGATGGATATTCAGGTTTCTCTCAAATTGCTGTTAAACAACAAGATCAAGAAAAAACTACTTTTACATGCCCTTAAGGAACCTATGCTTATAGACGTATGCCTTTTGGTTTATGTAATGCTCCTGCTACTTTTCAAAGATGCATGTTGATGACCCACAAGTATAGGGGGTGTATCGCAGTATTTTCGAGGGAAGTGAAACCCGACACAAGGGGAGCCAAAGAATATTTATAAGCCTTAACAACTGAGTTGTCAATTCAGCTGCACCTGGAAACAATCTTGCTCACAGCAGTTTATCAGTAGCAACAGTTTTGTAATAGGAATAGTAAAGTAACAGCAATAGTAAAGCAAAGACAGTAGTAACAAAAGTAGTAAACAGTGGGATTCGAGTGCGGTAGGCATAGGGATGGATGGACAGACGTTGCATGGACAAGACAATTCACATAGCAATCAGAACATAGGGCAATTGCAGATAAATAAGATAAAGCATCCAAGTACTAGACAATCCTAGGCATGTGTTCCATATATAGTCATACGTGCTCGCAATGAGAACTTACACAACATCTTTTGTCCTGCCAGCCCGTTTGCAGCGGGGCCTCCAGGGAACTACTGGCAATTAAGGTGCTCCTTTTAATAGAGCACCGGAGCAAAGCATTAACACTCCGTGAACACATGTGATCCTCACATCAAAGCCTTTCCCTTTCGGTTATCCCGATTTCTCTATTTCGGGGCCATAGGTTCCGGACAACAACGTGTGTATACAACTTGCAGATAAGACCAAGAACAATACTATCATAATGAATCAATAACATGTTCAGATCTGAAATCATGGCACTCGGGCCCTAGTGATAAGCATTAAGCACAACAAGTTGCAACAAAGTCATAAAGCACTAATAAAAGATACTAGGCACCATGCCCTAACAATCTGATGGTGATGATGATGGCGATGATCTCCTCCAATTCCCCGTCCCGGCAGGGTGCCAAAACGGAGTTTCTGGTGCTGTTTCGTGGAATCTGGTGGTGGCGGCGGAGCGGAACTCCTTCTGGAAAATTTCGAACCCCCCGAAGTTTTTAGGTCAGAAGGCTCCTTATAGGCGAAGAGAGAGGCCGAGGGGGTGCCTGGGGGGCCCACACCACCCCCTGGCGCGGCCTGGCCTGGCCCGCGCCACCAGGTGGTGTGGCCACCCCTGGCTCTTCTCTGTCTCGTATTCTGGCTCCTGGAGTCTTCGGGTGAAATAGGATTTTTGGCATATTTTCCGGGATTTTTCCTGATAGTTGGTTTTCTGCACAAAAAGTATACACCAAGGCAATTCTGCTGAAAACAACATCAGTCCACATTAGTTGCATCCAAATCACACAAGTTTAGAGGAGAAACAATAGCAAAAGTGTTCGGGAAAGTAGATACATTTTGGATGTATCACATGTCTACATTTTGGACCTTCATGAAATCAGGCACCCAAAGCTCATATTGGTTTAGGTGGTGTTCACTCATCTTCTATTCTGAAATTTAAACACCTATTAAACAAGTGATTGCAAAGTAAATATAATGAAGGATTCTACTCATAGGGACTTGCAAGAGGCCTAAACATGCATCAAAACTATATCTCTAAGCATCAAACAAGCTTACAAGCTCTCATAACTAGTCACCTACAGCAGCAAAATACTCAACATATAATCCACTAAACACAAATCTACTTGGACAAGGGGAGGAGTCACATACCAGGGAACAAATGCTCCAAATTTCAGCAAGAAAGATGGGCTGAGCAAGGAGATCGAAAAAATCGAGAGCAAGCACAGCAAGAATGCGATTTTGAGCTATGAACTGGAGCTTACTCGGGAGAGAGAAGAAAGTGGCAGGTGAGAGAGTTCGTGGGGGGCCAGGGGTGGCCCACACCAGGGCATGGCGCCACCCAATGCTGGCCGCGCCACCATGTGGTGTGCCTGCCTGGTGGGCCCCCCTGGTACCTACCAGGTACTCTTCTACCCCTTTTTTCACGTAAAAATTTAATATGAATTTTTTGGAATTTTTCGAGACACTTTATTTTTGGGCATTTTTCCGAAATAGAAGAATGATTTTTCTGACAGATAGATTTTTTTTCTTTTGGAAACATGATGCAAGGACAAAACAAGGTTAGAACTACAGAAGTTCTAGAATGCAAGCAACTAACGACACAAAGAAAACTAAACGAAAGCAAAAACTAAAATGCAAAGGATAGAAATAAATGGAGATAATCATCATAAAAACATTGTTTTGTTCAATGGAATCCTTTTGCTAGCAAGGTTGATCAAGTCTTTCTACCAAAACAATTGCATATGAGACAAAACTTTGTACTCCACTAATGATTATGTTACCTTAACCTTGATAGCAATGGTCCCAATCATAATAGTTTCAAATTTTTCTCTTGGTATGGGACAATATATTTCTCCAACTTGAATGCCTTCAACATGTTCAATTGAATTCAAACCATAAGTCCTTTCAATCTTCTCGGGGAAATAGAAAGTATGTTCCTTGTCATTAACATTGAAGGTCACCTTTCCTTGATTACAATTAATAACAGCTCCTGCAGTATTAAGAAAAGGTCTCCCAAGAATAATAGACATATTATCATCTTCAGGCATCTCAAGCACAACAAAATCAGTTAATATCAAGCAATTGTGAGCCACCTGAACAGGTACATCCTCACATGTACCCACAGGGATAGTGGTAGATTTATCAGCCATTTGCAAAGATATATCAGTTGGTATCAATTTTTCAAGCTGAAGCGTCTTATAGAGAGAGAAAGGCATAACACTAACTCCAGCTCCCAAATCACACAAAGCAGTTCTAACATAACTGTTCTTAATAGAGCAAGGGATAGTTGGAATCCCTGGGTCTCCAAGTTTCTTAGGAACCATACCATTGAAGGAATAATTAGCAAGAAAAGTAGAAATTTCTTCATTAGGGATCTTCCTTTTATTCGAGACAATGTCCTTCATATACTTTGAGTAAGGAGGCAATTTAATAGCATCAGTCAAAGGAATTTGCAAGAATAAAGGCTTCATCCACTCACAAAACTTATTATAGTGTTCATCTTCCTTTGACTTGTGTTTCTTATCAGGGAAAGGCATAGGTTTTTGGACCCAAGGTTCTCTTTCACTACCATGTTTCTTAGCAATAAAATCTTCTTTGGTGTATTTAGTATTCTTAGTGTGGTTTTCAGGTTCTTCCTCAACTTTCTCTCCATTAGGAACTTCATTTTCTTCATTACCACTTTCAGTTTCAGCATCAAAGATAGATATACTATTAGGATCTATAGCAGGTTCAGAGGGTTCTACAACAGTTTTATGTTTCTTTTTCCTTTTTTTACGAGTAGAACCACTATTTTCAGCTTGTTGAGAATCCTGCTCAATTCTTTTGGGATGCCCCTCAGGATATAGAGGATCCTGGGTAGCAGCTCCACTTCTAGTTCTAATTTCATAAGCATTTTTTTCTTTAGTAGCATTAACTAGCAAGTCGTTTTGCACTTTAACGAGTTGATCTATTTGAGTTTGAACCATTTGAAAGTGTTTAACAATCATTTTAACATCATTAGAGGTTCTTTCCACAATATCTTTCAACTCAACAATAGCTCTGGTGTTTTCCATTAGATGATTTTGCACCCTTTTATTAAAGTTATCTTGCTTAATAATAAAGATATCAAATTCTTCTAAGCATTGATCAGGAGGTTTAGAGTAAGGGATATCACCTTCATCAAAGTGTTGGAGAGAGTGTACCTCAATAGTGGATGAGTAGGAAATAGGCTTACATAATTCTTCTATAGGAGGTAAATTCTTGACATCTGCAGCTTTAATTCCCTTCTCCTTAAGACATTTCTTAGCTTCCTTCATCACTTCATCATTTAATTCAATAACTCCCCTCTTATTTGATGTTGGAATAGGCACAGGAATAGATGGTTCAGGTATAATTACTTCAGGTATAGCTTGTTTAGGAGGAGTCCAATCTTCATAATTCTTGCTTATTTTAGCCATTAATTCCTCAGCTTCCTTAGGAGTCCTATTCCTAAAAACACAATCAGCACAACTATCTAGGTATGTCCTAGATTCCTCGGTTAGTCCATTATAAAATATATCAAGAAGCTCATTCTTAGGTAAAGGACTTCCAGCTTGTGCATGAATCAAAGCACAAAACCTTGCCCAAGATTCGGGCAATACCTCTTTTTCTCCCTGTTTAAAATCAAAAAGTTCCTGCAAAATAGCATGTCTAGCACTGGGAGGAAAATATTTCTGCAGGAAAGTACTAATCAAGCACTCAGGGCTATCAATAGATCCAGGAGGTAAATTACTAAACCAAGTTTTAGCTTCTCCTTTCAGTGAAAAGGGAAAAATCTTAGCAACAAAGTAAGTACGCATCTTAATATCATCAGAAAACAAGCCACTCATGGTAGAAAGTTCATTCATATGTGCTACTGCACTTTCATTCTTAGTCCCACAAAAAGGTTCTTTCTCGATAATAGCTATGTAAGATAGATCGAGAGAGAAATCATAATCTTCATCTGTAATGTTTATGGGAGAAGCAGCAAACTTAGCAGCAGGATATAATTTCGGTCTAATAGTACACCTCTCAAGGAGACTCTTAGCAGCGCTCCTATCATGGGTGTTCTTACATTCTCTAATAAACTCATCGGTCATCTCAACATAACCATCTTCAATATCATAACTCTCACTAGACTCATGTGAGCTAACAGGTGTGGTAGTGTCTTCATTAGGAGTTTCGGTATTTCCAGCTATAGTTCTAGCAATCTTAGCATCTAGGAAATGACCTAATGAACCACTCTTATCGAGCACAGTAGAAGCAACATCATAAGCATCAGAAGTTTCAGATTCAGTAGTAGTGGCAGTGTGTGTAGCATGTGTATGTGGTGGTGTAAGGAACTTACTCAAAACAGACGGTGAATCAAGAGCAGCAGCGGTGTTCAGAACCGTACCTCTTCTTGTAGTGGATGGTAAAATAGGAACCTTGCCATCACGAGACTTACCCATGATGGATGGATATCAGCGAAC
Organism: Avena insularis; assembly: GCA_023614405.1. Lineage (NCBI taxonomy): Eukaryota > Viridiplantae > Streptophyta > Magnoliopsida > Poales > Poaceae > Avena > Avena insularis. Next base: position 372,769,561 of record CM042689.1, read on the forward strand.
AATAGAGAATCCAAGTGAACTTAATAAATAAAGCTATGCTCCCTGGCAACGGCGCTAGAAAATAGTCTTGATGACCCACAAGTATAGGGGGTGTATCGCAGTATTTTCGAGGGAAGTGAAACCCAATTTATTGATTCGACACAAGGGGAGCCAAATAATATTTATAAGCCTTAACAACTGAGTTGTCAATTCAGCTGCACCTGGAAACAATCTTGCTCACAGCAGTTTATCAGTAGCAACAGTTTTGTAATAGGAATAGTAAAGTAACAGCAATAGTAAAGCAAAGGCAGTAGTAACAAAAGTAGTAAATAGTGGGATTCGAGTGCGGTAGGCATAGGGATGGATGGACAGGCGTTGCATGGACAAGACAATTCACATAGCAATCAGAACATAGGGCAATTGCAGATAAATAAGATAAAGCATCCAAGTACTAGACAATCCTAGGCATGTGTTCCATATATAGTCATACGTGCTCGCAATGAGAACTTGCAAAACATCTTTTGTCCTGCCAGCCCGTTTGCAGCGGGGCCTCCAGGGAACTACTGGCAATTAAGGTGCTCATTTTAATAGAGCACCGGAGCAAAGCATTAACACTCCGTGAACACATGTGATCCTCACATCAATGCCTTTCCCTTCCGGTTATCCCGATTTCTCTCACTTCGGGGCCATAGGTTCCAGACAACAACGTGTGTATACAACTTGCAGATAAGACCAAGAACAATACTATCATAATGAATCAATAACATGTTCAGATCTGAAATCATGGCACTCGGGCCCTAGTGACAAGCATTAAGCACAACAAGTTGCAACAAAGTCATAAAGCACTAATAAAATATACTAGGCACCATGCCCTAACAATCTGATGCCATTACATGAACAATCTCATCCAATCCCTACCATCCCCATAGCCTCGAGCGGGGGATTACTCACTCATAGATGGGGGAAACATGGATGGTCGATGGAGAAGCGATGGTGATGATGATGGCGATGATCTCCTCCAATTCCCGTCTGGCAGGTGCCGTAACGGAGTTCGTGCTGTTTCATGGAACTGTGGTGGCAGAGCGGAACTCCTTCTGGAAAAACGTCGAACCCCTCGAAGTTTTTAGGTCAGAAGGCTCCTTATAGGTGAAGAGAGAGGCCGAGGGGGTGCCTGGGGGGCCCACACCACCCCCTAGCGCGGCCTGGCCTGCGCCACCAGGTGGTGTGGCCACCCCCTGGCTCTTCTCCGTCTCGTATTCTAGCTCCTGGAGTCTTCGGGTGAAATTGGATTTTTGGCATATTTTCCGGGATTTTTCCTGATAGTTGGTTTTCTGCACAAAAAGTAGACACCAAGGCAATTCTGCTGAAAACAGCATCAGTCCGCATTAGTTGCATCCAAATCACACAAGTTTAGAGGAGAAACAATAGCAAAAGTGTTCGAGAAAGTAGATACGTTTTGGATGTATCACATGTCTGCTATCTTTCATGGTTTTTGTGAGGAAATTGTGGAAGTGTTCATGGATGACTTCTCCATCTATGGAACTTCTTTTGATAATTGTCTACACAACCTTGATAAAGTTTTGCAGAGATGTGAAGAAACTAATCTTGTTCTTAATTGGGAGAAATGCCACTTGATGATTAATGAAGGGATTGTCCTTAGGCATAAGGTTTCCAAAAGAGGCATAGAAGTGGATAGAGCTAAAGTTGAGGCAATTGAGAAAACGCCTTTCCCAAGAGACATCAAAGGTATTTGTAGTATCCTTGGTCATGCTGGTTTCGATAGAAGGTTTATTAAATATTTCTCTAAGATATAAAAACCCCTCACTAATCTTCTTCAAAAAGATGTACCCTTTGTTTTTAATGATGATTGTAAGGAAGCTTTTGAAACTCGTAAGAAGGCTTTAACTATAGCTCCTATCGTTCAACCACCTGACTGGAGTTTACCCTTTGAAATAATGTGTGATGCTAGTGATTTTGATGTAGGTGCTGTCCTTGGGCAACGAATTGATAAAAATTTAAACGTTATTCATTATGCTAGTAAGACTCGTGACACTGCTCAAAGGAATTATGCTACTACTGAAAAAGAATTCCTAGCTATCATTTTTGCTTGTGATAAGTTTAGACCTTATATTGTAGACTCAAAAATCACTATTCATACTGATCATGCTGCTATTAAGTACCTTATGACGAATAAGGATGCTAAGCATAGGCTTATTAGATGGGTACTGCTTTTACAAGAGTTTGATCTACATATTGTAGATAGGAAAGGTGCTGAAAATCCTGTTGCTGATAATTTATCTCGATTGGAAAATATTTCTTTTGATCCTATGCCTGTTAACGATAGTTTCCCGAATGAACAGTTGGCCTCAATAGGGATAAGCTCACGAGGGAGCCCATGGTATGCTGATTATGCTAACTTTATTGTCTCCAAGTATTTGCCTCCAACTTTCACAGCTCAGCAAAGAAGGAAATTCTTTTATGATTTGAGGCATTATTTTTGGGATGACGCACATTTATATAAAGAAGAAGTGGATGGTATTATGCGAAGATGTGTTCCAGAATACGAACAAAAGGAGATATTGCGGAAATGTCATGGTAGTGCCTATGGAGGACATCATGCGGGAGATAGAACTATGCAAAAGGTGCTACAATCAGGTTTCTACTGGCCTACCCTTTTTAAAGATGCAAGAAAATTTGTTTTATCTTGTGATGAGTGTCAACGTGTTGGTAATATTTCTAGACGCAATGAAATGCCTATGAACTACTCTCTAGTTATTGAACCCTTTGATTGCTGGGGATTTGACTTTATGGGTCCTTTTCCTCCCTCGAAAGGTTATACTTATATTCTTGTTACCGTTGATTATGTTACTAAGTGGGTAGAAGCCATACCTACGAAGAGTGCTGATGGGGAGAGCTCTCTAAAAATGCTTAAGGATGTTATCTTTCCTAGGTTTGGAGTGCCTAGGTATCTCATGACTGATGGAGGTTCTCATTTCATTCATGGTGGTTTTAGAAAGACCCTTGCTAAATATGACGTTAATCATAGAATCGCTTCAGCTTATCACCCCCAAACTAGTGGGCAAGTAGAGTTATCAAATAGAGAAATTAAATCCATCTTGCAGAAGACTGTTAATAGATCTAAAAAAACTGGGCTAAAAAGTTGAATGATGCTTTATGGGCTTATAGGACTGCCTATAAAAACCCTATGGGGATGTCTCCTCATAAAATGGTCTATGGGAAAGCTTGTCACCTACCTTTAGAATTAGAACACAAATCTTGTTGGGCAGTTAAAGAACTTAATAGATACTACCTTTAGAATTAGAACACAAATCTTGTTGGGCAGTTAAAGAACTTAATAGATATTGTAAGCTTGCTAGCGAAAAAAGATTATTTGACTTAAGTTCTTTGGATGAATGGAGGAGTGAAGCTTATGAGAATGCTAGACTCTTTAAGGAAAAAGTTAAAAAATGGCATGATAAGCGAATACTTAAGAGAGAATTCCATGTTGTTGAGAACGTTCTATTGTATAGGTCTCGTCTCAGATTTTTTGTAGGAAAACTACTAACAAAATGGGAAGGACCTTTCATTATTGAAGAAGTGTACCATTCAGGAGCAATAAAAATTTCTTCTTTAAAAGATAACACTACACAAGTAGTGAATGGGCAGCGACTTAAGCACTATATTGCTGGAGATTCTTACAATGAAGATGTTGATGCTTTTCAAGTTATAACTCCGAAAAAATTTATCAAGGATAATTCAGAGACCTGTAGAGTCTGTTTTCAAATAGGTAACAGTTCTGGTAAGAAAAGTTCCACGAAAGATCTGTCCAGTTATATTTTTGCAGTTTTTAGTCAACAAGGAAAGCTATGAAGCGAAAGAGGGACGGAAACGGAGCTAGGGTGGCTCACACCACCCCCTGGCGCGATCCCCCTGGCCGCGCCAGCAGGTGGTGAGGCTGCCCCTGACTCCATCTCCGACCCATTTTCTCTCAGTACCTTCCTTTTGTTGTGGAACTTCGTAATATACAATCCCCCGGAACCCCCGAGGTTTGTATATCATGTTCTCATCATGTTTTGTTTTGGTATGTTTTGTTCAGATGTCGTTTAAGGGTTCATCTTCAAAGGATTACGAGCTGCGACAGCGTCGCGAGTTCCATCACAATCTTGAGCAGAAGACCTTCGTAGGATGGGTGGAAGAAGAAAGGATAGCAACTAGGCACGAAGACATGGATCGGAACGGCATGGAGGAAGTAAAGGACATGACAACAGGCATAAAGGGGCTGATACCTCCAACTCTAGATCTCGGTTCTTGCCCTACAGTAGAGGAAGCTCTACGAGTCACGGATGAGTTCTGCAACAAGTATCGAGTCTTGAGGAGGAAGGTGGATATGCTTCAAGAGGAGAATAACAGGCTTCGCAAGATGCTAGAAGAACTCCTCACGCCAACCGAGAGGATACCACCACCACCGAAGGAGTAATTCGTCATCAGGTTTGGCCTCCCCTTGGTTTGTTCCAAGCTTGGGGGAGTACCACGGTATCACATCACTATCTTCTGTCTTTTTACCTTTTTACTAGAGTCATATCATGAATAGAGAAGTTATCATGTAGGATGGTTTGCATTATGGAAGTGTCCCCTCTCTCGTTAGATATGTATCCCTTGGTGTGAGTTGTCGTTATGGAATATTAATGAGAAGTTATATCATTTACTCTTTTGCATATCTTATATTAGTTTTCAATTCGTGGTTATATGATTGATCTTGTTGTTAGTATTGGTATCACTTTGGGATCATTGAGTTAATTTAGTTGGTTTTGGCAAACCTGGTTCAGTCAGTAGCAACACTATTTTTGAGAGTTGAATGAAAAAGATAAAAGCACTCTAAAGAAATATAATTTCATCGTCTTTCTTTCTTGATTTGCTCATAAGTTTAGTATTCTCTGGTTAAGACATTTTGTGTTTCCGAGGAAGATTGCATGTTTGTTTTTTATCACTTGTATGATTGTTTGTTTCCTTCAACTCTTATGCTTACTACCCAGCCTTGCTAGCCAAAAACCTGTACTGAGAGGGAATACTTCTCGTGCATACAATCCTTAAACCAAAACCTATGCCATTCGTGTCCACCATACCTACCTATTAGCATTATTGCTATTCCAAGTAAATTCATGTTTTTATCTACCTTCCAAATTAAACTTGTTATGTGAAAATTAGTGATTAAAGCTCTCACAAACTTGATGGCACACTTTACTTTCTTGCATTTAATAAACTTGAACTGTTGGGTCCATCTTTGTTGCGTATATGCTTGCGTTTTATGAGTTGAAGTTAGGAGAACCATGTATCATGGGGAACGCTTTCAACATTGCACTGGTACTTTGTACCTTGTTGATATCATGATTCTTTTGCCTATGGATCCAGGCGGTGTGAAATAAAAGGGGAAGTTGTAGGATCATAGAGTTTATATGTGTGTTAGAGAAACGCCTAGGCCGCTAGCCTAAGCCATGCCTAATCATGGTGGAAACTTGCATCATAACCATAATGAGCACTCTATGAAGCATCCTCAATAAAAACCTATGCAAATAGCAAATAAAAAGATTGCTGAGATGCTCATTGTCTGCTTGCCTTTTCATTTTGATTATGGGATAGCTCTTGTATCATGTGCAAGGCGTACCCCGTTGGTGGTTCTCTATGATACATATGTATTTACAATGACAAGAGCTTACTTGTGACTGAAGTTGAGTAGCATGAGGTTCGGTACTCGTAAGCAAGAGGCATGAGATTTCAACTTATAACTTGTCAAGCATATCCTCTTAGTTGCGTCACTTTAACCTTAATCACCTAAAGATGCCTATGATAGGGGAAATGAGAGTTGAAAACTAATAAGTATCATAATTTTTGGGAGCTCTTTATGAAACTTGAAATCCCTGCTTCCCTCTGCGAAGGGCCTTTCTTTTACCTTTTAATTGAGTCAATAAACCTATTCCCCTCTACCTCAACAAGCATTTTAAGTTGTTGTGTTTCATTCATTAATATGATGATTTATTCAATCATGTTTCTTATGTTCCTTGTTTTGCACATTGCTCTTATCTTGGTGTTTACTACTTTGAAAGCTATCATTGAAAATCAGTTATTTGTGAACTCCAACAAATTATCAACTATTCTTCGACCAAGAGGTAAGTTTGCCATCACCAATTATGATTTACTTTATGTATCTTTATTGTGTTTCCTTTACTTATTGCAAGTTAAGTTGTATAATAGTGAGTTGTCTTCTATTATGATCTATGTATTGATGAATGTGATGCTTCTTGTCCGTATTCTTTATCGACTCTTCACTCCATAAACCTAAGGTCATGTTTATTGAGTTTGGTTTCGCTTGGGGACAAGCGAAGTCTAAGCTTGGGGGGAGTTGATACGTCCATTTTGCATCACTATTCTATATCAATATTCACTATTATTCATTGCTATATTTCATATTAAGAGATGATACTTATGTTATTTCATCCGTTTTTGCATGGTTGATGACTTTTGGAGCATGGACCGCTGCAGTCAGGATTCTGATGGAAAAGGTGATGTTTACGGCAAAATTCATGAAGATCAGAAAATGCGGGAAAATACATGGAAAATCCTATTTTTCCAGAAGACGAAGAAAGCCAGAAGGGGGAGTGGAGATGGGCCACAGGGGGCCCACACCACCCCCTAGCGCGGGCCACCCTAGGCCGCGCCACCAAGTAGTGTGGCTGCCCTGGTCCACCCCTGGCTCTCCGGGCGATATTATCCTCCGAAAACCCAAGACTCGGGAGCAACCACAGAAGATTTCCCGCCTCTGGGCGGAAAACACCGAGAGAGAAAGATCTCTCGTGCAGAATGCACTAGGGGAATTCCTTCCCGGAGGGGGAGATCATCGCCATCAACACCACCATCAAGTTGGACTTCATCGGGATCATCATCATCACCACCATCATCATCAGCAGCACTCTCATGACCACCTCCATATTGCTGGAACAATTGGGTTGAATCTTGCATAGTTCTTAGGGGAAACTTTCCCGGTGTTGATTACTCTTTGTAGTTGATGCTATTGAGTGAACCGTTGAATTATTGTTTATGTTCAGATTGTTATACATCATTATTGCATCTCTGATCATGATCCATATGATATCTTGTGAGTAGTTCGTTTTGTTCTTGAGGACATGGGAGAAGTCATGTTGTTAGTAGTGCAGTTGTGTTGAGAAAGATTCAATAGTTTGATATTTAAGTTGTGGTGTACTTCTTCTAGTGGTGTCATGTGAACGTCGACTACATGACACTTCACCTATATGGGCCTAGGGGGATGCATTGTGTATTTGGCTACTAATCGTAGGGGTTGCCGGAGTAACAGAAACCTGAACCCCTGTTAGGAAACCATTGCACAAGGGACGTCGGGGTCTTAGAGTTTAAAGCTGTGGTTAGGTTTCTACCTTAATTACTTTCTTGTAATTACGGATGTTCGCAAGGGTTATAATCACAAGTATGTATTAGTCCTAGGAAGGTCGGTACATTAGCACAGTTTCACCCACACAACACTTAGCAAACTGATTAATCAACTATATGAAGCGAAAGAACTTGACGATATTCCCGTGTGTCCTCGAGAACGTTTGGTCATCTTAAGTAATCCAACCGGCTTGTCCTTTGCTGAATAAAGGATTGGGCCACTTGCTGCATTTATTCTTATTGTATTTTATTTACTCGTACTTTATTTACCTGCATTATCAAAAACCCCTAAAAATCCGTTTGCTAAGTATTTGCAGAGAATTCCTAATCCGTACCACTAGCCAGCACCTTCTTCTCCTTGTTGGGTTGGACACTCTTACTTATCGATAATACTGCGATACACCCCATATACTTGTGGGTCATCATACGGCAATGCTATATCTTAGGACATATTTCGTGGAACAAGCACGCATATGGGAGCATGAGCTGATGGGAGACTTCATCTCCATTAAGATGGAGGAGAACTCATCGCTTTACGACCACTTGGAGCGCATGCATGATGCGTACATGAGGCCCGCATACTTCCTGGATTGCTGTATGACGGGATCTTTTGCAAATGGCGTTGTGCTGCGGTCGCTGCCAGCAAGCTACCAAGCACAAGTCAGGACTTGCATTATGAGAGGCAACGTGGAAACACTGGATTTCCACAGGTTCATATCACATCTCAGGAATGTGATGGTTGAACCTGTTGTCGCTGAGGTCATCAATGACAAAGGTATATATTTGATATACAATTTTATAAGTGTTATAATCTTTCAAACACATTTGAAGTGTTAAGTATATTTGATACTTGTTCTGTTTTACTGAAAACAGGTGCTTGCTGGAGAGGAGGTGACGTTGCGTGTTGATGGCGAGCATGATGATGATTGGCAATGACACTCTCCCTCAACATTTATCATTTAGTTTATGTTTTGGATAGTTATTGTAATCAAAAGATTGTGAACTTCTTTTGTGTGTCTCACACTTAGTGAGATGGTTATTCATATCAGTTTGTAACAAACAGTTGTTCTAGTTTTATGAATGATTTCTATTCGTGTTCATATCTTGTTCGATTATGTGTGAATTATCCTTGTTTTGAAACTAATTGATAATGCATGAAAATTTGTAAAATATTGAAATGCCTTAAAATACCTAACTTAATGATATGTTCATTAATGAATGAAACCATTGTTTGAATTCAAAAGTTATGTTGATAATATGTGAAAGACATTCGATTTCTTGTCACATATAAATCATGCCTAAGTTTGGCAAAATAACTTGAACACCGTGTATTACTTGAATACAAAGTGTTTAATGAATTATTAAAAGTAAAGACATATTCGATGTATTGTGTTTTGACAGAATGGTAATTATCATTACATGATTGTTTAAATGTGTAAAGAAGTTTACCAAAGGAAACATCAGGATGAAACTATTTGATATGATCAAAATGTTTCATCAACAAAGGGTATAAATATAAAAGAGAATCTAATTTCTACGATTTGATCAATAGTAATGAAGTTCAACTTTATAAGATTGGCATAAAAGAAATTGTGAAATGCAAAGCGTTTTGAAATGTCAAAATGCAAAGCATCACAATGTGATATTAGATATCAAAATGGGTAAATAGATGGCGCCAAATAAATCGTTGTAGTGCAGATGTAGAGACCATTAGTTAAAAATAGTTAGCACTCAATTTGAATATATAGTGAACCATTTGAATTCGTGAAAGCGACTCCATATCTAGTATGGATCGTTGTGAAAGTTTTGGGGTTATTCGATATAACCAAAACAATAGTGAATAAGTCCTTGTAGAGTATTCATTGGAAACTTTGAATACGAAATCCATAGTTGAAACCAAAAGAAAAGCAAAATTCGTATTGCTTGAATTTTGGTACATTTTTTAGAAAGTTCGCATTGAGTGATATTTCTCAATTATGAAGCAAATGGAAGATAGTGAAAAACACGATGAGGATTCAAATCCCTGCATCAGAGTGTTGAGAAGCGCAACGAACAACGTTCCTGAATGATTCTCTTCACGAAGGAAAGAATCAATGATAATGATCATTGTGTTTTCCCCACTGGTGTTTTCACTACATGAAGTAGGATTCAAAATGTAACCCATATCTTGTATGGAGATATTTGTGAATCATTTGTCATGATTCTTGGAATATGACATACCTATGAACTACTAAGGAAATAATGGTAAGCTAATGTTATGAGAAATCCCATAGCAAAATTCCCTTGAGATTAGAAAGCAATTCGTTGCTGAATCTCACAAGTAAAAGGGGTTACTTGAATTTTCCCAAATGATTGCAAAGCCATAGTGGAAAAGGTGGTGAATGACAAAAGCACAATTTGTCAAGTATTGGACGAATTCAAATAAATTTGATTGAAGTGTACTAAATTTCTAGTGGATTTAAAAGTAGTAAAAGTACTAGTATCTCATAGTAAATCTCCAAGTTTGATATTTGATCAAAGGATTTTGAAGTTGTTCAAAATAGCGAGTGGATATGCAATTTGCATAAAATTGAGTAGGAGCTATAAAAGTCTTCCTAAAACAATATGTGAATGGCATATTTTTGAGTGGGAGCAGTATCAGTCTTAATTTCAAATATGTAGGAACATAGTTTGAGTAAGAGTAGTGACTCATACCCAAATGTGTTAGAAACATATTTTTGAGTGGGAGCTTATAGGAGTGATTCTTAAGTGTGTTAAGAATAAAAGCGCAAGTACCGATAAATAATTATTTATAAGGGGTAGAAGTTGATAATAAGAATATTGTGATATTATGTAATATTCCTTAAGAGATTCTGAACAGAGTTTTGGAATAGAAGTTAATTAAGGAACTGGTCCTTAATAACTCAAGTTAGGAATAGTATTAAGTTTAACATCAATGGTTGAAAGAAAGGATGATCATCATCCACTATGTTGAGACATAGATTCTATCTTAGAAAACCATGATAGTAACTTAACATAATATATGATCCAAGAAGGAATGTTTCAAAAGTGATTAAGTTTGAATCACGAAACGTTGAGCTAGGTTTGTCCGTAGTGTCTAATAGAGAACTGTAGACATATTTTCCAAATCCATAAAGGATGACATATCTTAAAGGATAAACGGTTATGTTATAAGGGAATATGTTGGAAACTCCCGTAATACCGACTAAAGTCAAGTAGGAAGCAAGGTGAACAAAACATTGAAAGTTGCACAGAGTGCACTCGTGTTTCGATGATTACATTTATGATAATAGATAAGGGTGCCATCTAAAGTGTTGTATAATGTTATGGTGGGGCTAGTTCGCTTTTAACGTAGAATGATGTGTCCCAGGGCGCAGTGCCCATGAGAAAGCCCGCGAGGTTGATCTAAAGTCACTGTAGGTTCCTGGAATTCGGCCTCGTTCTGCTGCCATAGCGATGATGCATACACACAGATGTTATCATGTGATGATAAAGTATTAATGTCAATCAAGGTGACATTAGTAAGTTCCAAAGGATTTGGGACTGTAAAGTACAGACCCAAGACTCAACCTCTTCCATGAGCAAGCATGTTCAGGGTATCGGATATATGGTGCCAACGATTAAGAACAAATGCAGCTAGTTTATTTGTACTCTAGTGCAAGTGGGAGACTGTTGGAAAAATGCCCTAGAGATAAACAGTAAGAAGGACTATTATCATATTTCATAAAGTCTATGATTAAGTTTTATATCATGTTATAACTGTATTGAGTGGAAACATCAATGCACGTGTGATATATAAACAACCAGGAGTTCCCAGTGAAACTCTAGTCACTAGTTCATTGGTCAACAAATGATCAAGTTTCCTGATCATGTGGCATTTATGCCAGTTGGAAATGGAGTCAACTCATTCTGAGAATGAGATGATGAACCAATACCCAACCTAAACATCGTGACCCGATCATGTCACGAAGTTCAAGTTACGATGATTATAAATGGACCCTCGTAGACTATTCCTTAGACCGTGAGGCTATATCAATCACTGTCTCCCGAGAGTGCTTAGATAGCATCAAGCACCACTTGGTAATACAGTGGTTATAAAGGTGTGTTCAGGTACTCGGAGGAAACCGTAGAGGCAATATATGTCAAGAGCGGGATTTGTTTGTCCACGTGACAGAAAGATACTTAAGGGCCCACTCGGAGAAGTTATATCCAATAGCTGCGCAACGTGTGATTTGATCACAGGGATATCACTTGTCGGAACGAGTCAAGTAGCATTGTTAGGTAACGAGATTGAACACGACATGGTGAGTCATTGATCAAATCTCAGGAAATGCATGTATCGAGAGACAAAGGATATAAGACACGACCGTCTCGGTTCAAACGACGAAAGATCTTCGTAGAACGCACAAGGGTCACATGGCCATCCAGGTCCCTCTGTTGATCATTGGTCCGGGAGTGTCCCGACCATGTCTGGAGTGTTCCCGAAAGGTAGGGTATCACGCTTAAGGGTTTGATGATGCTTAGTGAGTGTTTATAGGATCGGTAGAATCGCCGAAGAATAGTAGAGAGAAAACCGGAAGGGTTTCGGTAAGTCCGGAGTGGAGATGGAAGGTGTTCCATAACCACAGAGATTGAATAATATATGAATGAATATTAAATATTGATTTAATCATTTATTCATAATTATTTAATAAAAGAGAAAATCAATTTAAAGGTCAAAAGGCTTAATGGGCCAATTCAAGAGGGAAGAGGGCCCATTAGGGAAAGGCAAGAGGGAGAAGGGCCAGAGGGGGTGGCCGGCGCCCTAGTGGGCCAGCCCCCCCCCCCCCCCCCCCGCGGGGCCCATGGAAGTGGCTGGTGGCGCCACCCCTCCCCCTCTCCTCTCCTTTAGTCCCACCCCGGGACTTTGAGGGAGGTAGTACCTCCCCTCCCCCTATATATAGTGGGGGTATTTGGCCAGATAAATATACACAATATTCAATAAAGGTTTCCTCACTTTTGGAGAGACCTCCAATTGATATTCTCTCTCTCTCTCTCTCTCTCTCTCTCTCTCTCGTGACTGTGGTCCCAAGTTTGGACTACACGAACGAGAGACATCTTCAACGCGGAGCGCCATCGCGCTGCGGGATTCAGATCCACGAGCTCTACTTCTGCAACTGTTGCTGGATCGGGGAAGCGGGAGTCATCGTCAGGCACCGGACGTGTGTAACTCCCCGCGATGTGTCACACTTGAGGCACTCAAGTCGTTGGATCCGCTGGAGCGCAAGGACTTCATCATGACCTTGAGGTCGGCTTCAGCTCGTCTACATCAACCACACTCTCCTGAGCGTTGACAATGCTTTTCGGTCTTCAAGGGTAAGTTCACAAAAAAACCCTTCCGTTACTGCATTACTAATAGATAGGTCCTAGCAGCATCAGGGGTTCAGGGGCGTAGGATAAAAATTATTGTTTTCATACGCGGAACCCCTACAACGAGAGAGAAGGGGCTCTCGATACAATGTAAATTTTGTTAGGCGGAACGGTGTTGCCTCACTCGAGGGCACTGGGTACGTGTTATATTGGTGAGGAAAAGCCCCTCACGTGGCTGTACAAAATATGGTACGTATATGATTGGTGTACTACACCATATCGTATACTATCCGGTATTACATGTCTAATACAACCCCCTAACTCTTCTTGATTTTCATGACTACATATGTGGCAGAGAAACTAATGATGCAATTCTTAAAAACAACTAAGCAAACTAAAGTGGCAAGAAAAGCAAGATTGGAGCCGTTTTATTGTTCTATTTGACCCCGTACATACAACATGTTTAACTGTTCATGTTGATCAAATTATCTAACTATGTGCAATTTAAAATAATGGAGATGATATGCATGACATGGACCGGTATTGCAAGGGAGCTCTTTTACGGTGATTGGGGTGGCATTTTCTGTACTGTTGGGTGCTGCTGGCTCTGATTTTTTTCTAACCGTCGATTAACTGATTTGATCAAGATCTACCAAGAAATGATTTTATTAGAAGTGGCCTCTAGTTCTGATTTGAGCGTACATTACATTAAAAAGGTGACTATTATTTCTGATCGTCCCATCCTACACGCGATCATCCCGACTGTGAGCCGTCACCAGCGCTGCCGCCGCCACCGCGCACCCCTCCCCTTTGAAGCCCAGCCTTCAACGACACGGCAACCCCCTTCTTTTTCATGCACCGCCTCCCTTCAATCTTAGGTGAGTGTCGTCGCATTAAATTTAGGGTTCATCTTTACTCGCCAGTTGGCTACAATTGACCCTGGTGTATGCTTGCCTGTAGATTGACGAATCGGATCATCCCAACGAACCCGACTGTGAGCCGATGCCACTGTGCGTGCCCCTCCCCTTTGAAGCCTCGCCTCTAACTACCCAGCAACTCCCCTCCTCTTAACGCCTATAGGTGAGTAATGTCGCACTAACTTTAGGGTTCATCTTTAGGGTTTCACGAATTGGTCGCGTTTGAACCTGGTGTATGTGTGCCTACAGGTTGAGGAATCGAACAAGATGGATACGTTTGGTGTCATCTAGGATCTTGCTTCCATTGATTCATCCTTTTTAGGATCGTGGTTCCATCGATTCAACCTTTTTAGGATCGTGGTTCCATCGATTCATCCTTTCAGGAAAGAGATCTTGTCCTAGTCCATCTGGGCCGCTGCCATCGCATCGAGGATCGCCACTTAGCGTTGTCCAAAGACCACCTAGTGCTAGACCATCTACTACTCATCGATTGGTATGATTCCTTGTGTCTAACTCTTTGATTTGTTGATTCATTCGACGACTGATCTAGTAGTCCTTGTCGCGGTTAGCACCTAGCACCAGCAATTTCGTTTTTGATTCATCCTTTCTGGGATATGGATGTTTCACATGCTATTCTACCTTTCCACTGCCTCTCTACTTATCTCAAGTGCACGTTACATCATCTTTTATTTACTTCTAGTACACATGAAATATTATCCATTTTTCTTACTCACATGAATTGGTAGCCCCCATCATGTTAAGCCATTATTCTTCTTTGAAAGTCTTTGCAGCTTGTTCTCTATTTGAATTTTGTTCAAAAACAATCTAACTAATCTCATCTCTCTCTTTGTCCAACCATTGGACCATACCATCTAACAAACCTTACACTATCTAATCTAATCATCCTACCTGAGAGACATACATGTGAGGAATTAATAATAGAGTTTTTGACATGGTAATATTAGAACACTCTTGTGCTCGGCAGTTGTGTAGCTTACTATATGCCTCTAGCTACGAACAATTCTTAGTATGGCTTCCAAACTGATCATTTTTAATTTATTGTATTTTTAAATAAAATGTGTAATCTTATCCTAATTATTTTCGACTTTATCCTTATACTATGATTAAACTTATAATTTTCTATCCGTATGTGGTCTTCACAAAGGATTTAGTGTCTACAAAATCTATGTTGAGTGGGATGGATCCAACGTGGAGATAATTCTAAGGAAACTTGTCTACAACCGCGAAGGTTATTGGGAAGAGAAATACACGAATAGGAAAAGAGAAGACAGGAAGAGGACGCCACGGAACATCACTCGGGTTGGTTTTAAGGCGAAATTGGTCGTTGCACGGGTCGAAGAAACCGGTCGGTGGTTTGTGAAGGATTTCATAGATGAACACAACCATCCTATGGTCCCACCAAATCTTGCTTGTCTTATGCGTTCACATAGACGTATCAACGACGAGCAGAAAGCTGACATCGTAGAGATGCAGACATCTGGGATGTGCAAGAACAAAATCATGGATGTCTTGGTGTTACAGTACGACAAATATGATGAAGTTGGATGTACCAAAAGGGATATTTATAATTTCTGCGATAGCTATAAGCAAGAAATAATTGCAAATGGTGACGCCCAAATGTTGATCCGTCACATGATGGCGCGACAGGAGAAGGATCCAGATTTTTTACTTCAAGTACTTGGTTGACGAAGAGGGACATCTGAAGGGACTGTTCTGGGCTGATAGTCAATCCCGGCATGACTACCAGGCTTTTGGAGACGTCGTTATTTTTGACAGCACGTATAGGACTAATAAGTATAATCTTTCCTTTGTGCCGATTTGTTGGGCTGAATCATCATCGCAGCACTACTATATTTAGATGTGGTATTATCTACCATGAGACCATCAAGGCGTACGAGTGGATGTTGTAGACCTTTTCTGACTGCATGGGCAAGAAGCACCCGATATATGTGATCACTGACTGTGACCTGGCAATGCAGAGAGCTGTCAGGGTGATCTGGTTTGACACAATACATAGGCTATGTGTGTGACACATTTATCAGAACATTGTACGTAATCTGAGTGATGATGCAGCCAAGGAAGAGTTCAGATCCTTCATATATGATTGTGCTTCCATAGAAGAGCATGAGATAAAATGGTTAGACTTCTTGGAAAGGAATAAAGTAACAAGCGAGGAGTCGTGGCTGCACCAGATGTATAAGATGAGGAAGCTATGGTGTGCTCCGTATCTAGTGGGAAAATGTCTCTTAGGACTGAGCAGTAATCAAAGGAGCGAGAGCCTAAACTCTGTTCTGCACACGCATCTAGACGGTAGCATGACATTGTTCAAGATGCTAAAGCACTATGAGTGTTGCCTTTCGACGCGACGCCTAAACAAGGCTGTCCTAGACATTGTGGCCGTGAAGTCTATTCCATTTACAGACGTGGATGCTTCATGTCTTTAGAAACATGCTGCAACTGTTTTCACGCCAGCAATGTTTGCGCACGTCATATATAGTACATATGCTGCCAACAATTGTTCCGTATGGCAGATTCTAGATGGAGACGATTTGACTACATTTGGTGTGTACAGGAATGATAGAAAAGTGAAGAAATTCCAAGTGGAATGTAAATAAAAGGAAGGTTCTATAGACATGATATCTTGTTCTTACCGTAAGCTAGAGTGCTTAGGCACACCATGTTCCCACATATTCTTCGTGTCGGGAACATTATTGAAAGAAAAACAACTTCTCAACTGCTGTGTTTCCACTAGGTGGCGATAAGTGCAGAGGCTGGAGTTCCTTCGACCAGAAAGAACTGCATGTATGTATTCGAAAAGCCTAAAGAGGTTCCGTGAGCTGCGAAAATTAGTCCTTAAGAGATGTTTCTCTGCAGCTCATTCTGATAAAGCATACGACATGCTTATTATACTTCTGAATGAAGAAGATGACATCACGAATCAACCAGTGGTCATAAGGAATGCATGAGGTATGGTCATGTTCTGCCACAAACGACGCAAATTGATTCTGAAGATTTGGAAAAGGTTCAGGATCCCCTCCGTGTGCAAAGCCGATGTGCACCGAAGAAAAGGCTACAGGGAAAGATGAAGAAGCCAAGATCAAAGGGGAAATGTGAATTCTGCGGGGAGCTCGGTCACAATATTCATACATGCGAAAACTTCAAAAAGGTAGCAAATCTGTGTAAACTATTGTCCACCTTTCGGGTTATGATTAATTCAAATTTATATTGGCTGCATAAACTAACGGGAAGTGGCTGCCTTTTTGAGTTTTCTGTATGACTTGACATATCTTTGCTTTGTCCATTCTTTATTGATGTGGGAAGCAGGGAGCCGGGGATTGTTGCATCTTGTAAATAAGATGGGTACTACCTTTTTTTCTAAATTGGTGAGAACATCAATCTTATGCTATTACTGATGTCAAAATATGCAGCCGTTTTGGTTTAGCTATAATCTCATTATTAATTCTCTAGCAGTAGTCATCATCATGCTATTTATTTGCTACAGGTTTACAACTTGCTATTCTTTTTCTTTTACAAAAACATGTATCTATAGTTTTTATTGTTTTGTTGTGAAAACATGCAGTTACAAATCTTGTAGGTAGACTGGTTTGTTGGGGGAAAGGGCTTCAAGGCCTGCTAGGCATGACGGGAGAAGTGCAAAGGATATGGCAACAACAAAGAAACTTGGTTGGTTCCCACCAAAATACTTGAGGCGGCGATAGCAGAGGTTTCTTATGCACTGCCCCATAGCTAGGGGCGTGACTAGGATTGAGTAAACATAGGATGTTGTGATGACTTGGATTGAGTAAGCGTATGAAGTTGTGATGCAAATAGGGACCAAGACAAGAACAACATCAGTGGATTGACGTGCTAGGAATGTACAAATAAGAGTTCATCTAAGGACCTTCTAATTTATGATTTTATGTTTCTAGACATAAATAGAGTTCATGTAACCTTTTGGTTAAACCATAGTTTGCCAAAGCAGTATTCTTTGGCTTGCCGCACATGGCGTGAGGCACCTACCAATCTTCGGAGAGTTTTCTAGCAAGCTTTGTGGCTTTTTTTCTAGTTATTTTTCATTGTCGTTATATTAGTTAGCTCTGCTCTACACAGTTTTATCCTCTTTCTCCAGCCATGCCCATGTAATTAAAGATTTTTGGCTACTTAATACCATGTCCATTGCTACTCACTATATAATACGCACGTGCTTTTCAAGATTTTCTTTTGACCAAGAATTTGTATAACTAAATAAAGATTATATTTGATAAAGAATTTATATCATGAGGAAGTATTTGTCAATGTGAATCCAATGGTATCAATTTTTACAAAATAAATGAGATATTATTACTCAAAATTTTGATCAAAACTTCATCTCGAAAAACACACGCGCCTTATAAATAGGATGTGAGTATAATAAAGCAGCGCCGCTGCCTCGGTTAAAAAAAATACTCAGATGAAATGCAAGAGGTTGAATAAGAGAACACATACGATATACTTCTCATATAATTTATCTGTGTAGGAAGTATGTCATGTTGTTTTCAAAATGGGGACTTTTTAGAATTTGTATGTGACTTTTTTCTCATGGTAACTAGACCTTGAATTGTATTTTTTTTGTAAACCTACATACACCATTTTGTATTCACTTGTATTTCACATACATTCATGTATATTAATTAAGTTGTGTGTTGCACGTGCACGCTTACTAGTAAAAACAAGGCAAGCTAAAGTTTCATCTCTCCCAGAAACATGCAACATGGTCTTATACTGACTTATAATTAGCAAGATGCATGCATGAACTAAATAGAGAATAGAACAAAAAAGTGAAGGCAAAGCATAATGATGTCAGGAGATAAAAACCTGCGGTATAAAAGCACGTGTAAGATCTTTGTTTTTCGCACAAAACTTAGTCAACAAATTTGAATAGATTGTGAACAAATAGCAGTATTCTAAGTTATTTATAGATATAGAAAAAGGAAACCTAGCAAAACTTCAAAGTTAATCATTGGTGTCTAGAATGAGTTCTTCATGTACAGAAATTGGTATAAATAATAAGTACATCCTAGCATCTATCAGACTGTCCTGGTGCTGTAGCAACCGGGTAAGCATTATATGCACTGACGAGACATCAAAATATGAAAATATTCCCAATGGATTGGTAGGGGTTCAAAGGAAAAGCTTTGCTCACACTAGATATATGATACTCCCTCCGTCTCAAAATTTGGATGAATATCTAGACACTATTTAGTATATAGATACATTCAAATTTTGACAAATTTCTGACATCTATTTTGACACGGAGGGAGTAGTTGCTTGGAGTAGAGACATGCTCGACAAAGAAGTACCTACATAACCATCACCTGAATTTGTATTCAGATACTTAGACAGGGCAGATGCAACGTAGTCTGGCTTGGAATAAGCGCATCTTTCTGCAGAAAACGGCGCCAGCCCCTCCAGAGTCTTCTTCCTCATGTCAATGGTGAGCACCAAAGCCTTTCTGTCATTCGGATTATCCTTGGACATGAGGTAAACAATGTCACTAGAATCCATGCTGAGTGTTGGGAAGCCTGTTTGAAGGTTCTCTAGAGCATTGACGTCCACACAATCCGAAAGGAGGGCAGAATGCCTTGGGTTGTTGACAAGGATGTCATTAACATGAACCAAGCCCCCCCTGCGCCAACAGTTGGAAGTAATCGCCCTGTTCCATGTGACGATCCTCCAACCAAGGTACTCATAGGTGTCCTTTTCATCGTCAACAGTCTCACCCAAAGGTAATTCCGAGTCATAGAGTACCTCTGCTTTTGAGACATCTGGAATCTCATGGATTATGCGTCTTCTACAATACTCCATCTCGACAAACTTGATCAAACCATCTGTGCAAGTGATATCACGAAACTGCTGTGGATAGGAGACCTGTTTGTAAACATGGTTGGCTGGAAGCAATTTAGGCAGCGGGACAACACGGAAAGTAGGTTCCTCCTCCTTGAAGATGTCGCATACCAGAATGCCATTCCAAAGATCGACCCAGCCAATCTCTCCACCTCCAAGCATTATCACCTTGGCAGGATCAATGGTTATCATGTTGGGACCCAGCACAGATGTTCCCAAGACTAGCAACTTGTAGGTCCACATTCTCGGTTCGGACCGGAAGACATGGAATTCGTATTTCCCAGGTATGAATGTTAGACCGAGAGCAACCAGGACGAAGTACTCACCATCGCTGTAAGGCACGCATGCGATTGAAGCTAAGGCCGTCATTTTCGATAGATGGCAATCTGCCCCAGGGAGCAGATCGAGCGACGGCGGGTGCCCCGCCCTTGCCCTGTAGATGAAGTAATCGGTTCCGGTACCGCCCTTGAGGGAGAGACTGAGGAGGACGAGGTTGTGCTCCAAGTGGATGATGCGGGGCTCCGTGACGAAGTCCTCCTTCTTCAGCTCCGGGCAGTAAACGCTAAAGTAGGAAACCGCCGGCGGCTCGGCCGTGAAAAAAGAGACCATGACCTGCTTATTTGTGCTAGTACAGGCTTCTGCTTTGGTCGTGTTCTGATTGTCGGAGATATAACCCAATGTGTCCAGGAGGATCCAGGCAGGGAGGGAGGCATCGGTGCCCGGTAGGGTGGGAGGATGGAAGGAGGCGGCGTATACCATGGAGCTCACGAGGTCGCCGGCGGAGAGGATCGGGTTTGGGGATTAGGGTTTCCCTCTGGTGGGGTCGAACTTGGACTTGATGCACAGAAACAGCTTTTCTCTTTCTTTTAGGTACTATATACAAGTTGGGTGCTCGTGCGTTGCCACAGAATATAGAATATGTTTAAAAATGATTAACACAATAATAATCTACTTTTGTTTCTGAGGTTTTATTTAATTGCCACCGCTCTCACTATCAACGTGCACACTCTAGTCAGATGACAACTCTCTTCATTTCAGCAAACATTAGTTATATGAAGTCACATCTCCCTTTCTCTATTAGTCTTTTCGATTCCATCTTGTCAACATCTCTTTGCACAATTCCCTCCAATCATTTCAAAACTACTTTTGATATTTCCATGACCTTTTAAGCATATAATTATTTATGTGACCTTTTAACCAATGCCATATAATTATTTGCGTGGCCTTTTAAGCATTGAGCAATGAAAGATGACAAAAAAATTCTTGAAAAGTTAGTGTGAAACAAAAAAAAGAAGTGTAAAAGTTTAATCCATTGACAACTTGTCATTCATCCAGTCAAAATAGGACTGAACTGGTGTAGATAATTATATCACAGACACAAGTAAGATTTAAATGTTACAATAAACTCAGGCACCACATATGATATGCACAAACTAAAACAACTCATTGTTGCAGGTTCTTTAGGAAACTCATTTAGCGTATCGAGTGAGCCATGTAATCAAGTGAACTGTGAACTTGAGTTTTTGGTGTAACATGTGCACACAGCCTTCAAACATGGAACATCTAACATAACTATGAATTGTAACTGGGAGGCTACCAGTTGCTGGAGGCATCTGCAAAAATGACCTCCTAACCTTGAGCATAGTTAG
This sequence comes from Avena insularis, assembly GCA_023614405.1. Classification (NCBI taxonomy): domain Eukaryota; kingdom Viridiplantae; phylum Streptophyta; class Magnoliopsida; order Poales; family Poaceae; genus Avena; species Avena insularis. The sequence continues at coordinate 372,790,817 of CM042689.1, forward strand.
GATTTGTTCGGTCTGATTTGAGTCCGTTAAATATACGAAAAACAGACATTCTCTGTAAGTAACATAGATGATCTCATTGCAAAAAAAAAATCTGGAAAGGCATGAAAGACATTTTTTGCAATTAAGAAACACTACAAGACATACACCTTCTTTAAACCAAACGAGTCAACTTGGTTTCCCAAAATAGCTGGAGAACCATTCGGCGGCTTCATCTCCATCATAGACAGAAACATACTATTCCAACACGGAGACATCATCAATGATCGCGCATTCCGCCGCAAGAGGGACCTTCAGTGTGTCGATTCCTGGTGCTCTTATGACTGCAATTAGCAGAAGGTAAAATAAAATTGGTAACTTAAAAATGTCCTCTGAAACCTATAAACTAAATGACATCACAATTCACAGTGTATTCAAGACTGACCAGATAAACTTTGAAAACCATAGTAACCAATTTTGGAGGAAGCTAAATTTACTTGTATTACTAATCGATAAAAAAACTATCAGTATTCAGCAACACATAAATAAAACATTACATAGGGAACATAATTAGTCTCAACAAATCAGCCGTTAGATTCAAATAACAATATTGGAGACACACTGGCCAAACATTCTTTGAGGATGTTCTATTGACTTAACTCTAAATATTAAGGAAGCGGAAGAACATAGTATCTTCTAAGCCAACATCACTTCTACTTATTGATCAAACATCTGTACTTTTACCTTCAACTATCAAAGGCAGATAACAAAAAGAGGAGCCATAAGAGCAATTGTACAATACCCGAGTAGGAATCAAGACATTGGCCAAGTAAGACTAAATAGAGCTATGTAGGACCATTACAATCAAGGAGCTCCTCAGCCATTAAATAAAAGGGTCATGCTTTAGCAAAAATAATGATTGAAAGATCAGCTATATTGGGATTAAAAATCTCCCTGTCCACCGTTTCTCGCACCAAGACCAATTTGTGGTATGTACTGATTTGGGAATTACAATCGAATAGCCACATAAATTAGTAATAAACAATCAGGCTACTGGGAAGTGGGAACTACACTGTAACCCATTACTACTGTGTGCTACAATAAAATTTTAAATCAAGCTAAAGATAGAGGAAATGCACCCTCAGTTCTAATCTTGACAATCAGGCATCAAATTTTTGTATTTGATATATATAATCAAACAAGAAGCAAGAACAACTGGATAGAGGTAACCAATCAAAACATGTTGTTGTGGTGGCACGACTTGTGGAAAGGGGAAGTTGTCTGAGCTCACAGGGGAGGCGATCTCCACTTACCTGTATGGCACAACATGGATTTTCTTGCACGTGTGGATGTGGAGATGAGAGTGTAGTGTACATGTCCTGCACCAGTTAGATGCCTCCCAGATTGCAAAATATACTAAACCCGTCAACTGATCCATGATATTTTCCATGAAATGCTCGCAAAAGTAAATGTAAAATCTGACAAAAGAATGGATTGCCAAATTAAACCACGCGATGATGCATTTTGTTCTTTGGAGAAAGAAATAGGTCATCAATTTCTACAAAATGGCCATCTGTAAGATCTTCGATACTTACAATTAGAATCAGTACGGGAAAATGTGCTACCCACCATTACTACCGTAGCAAGAGTTATGACAATGAATTTCTGCAATAGTTGCAGAGAACTTTGATATCCTGAAAACATATTATAGATTTTGTCTAGGAACACAGACGATGCCACCTCTTCAAGATTTGCTAGGGGATTATTACTGTAATAAACAAAAGATCCACACATAAATAATGTGAACTTGTAATTAGTTTACCTAGATATACGTATTCAAGCTAGCTACACAATTAATTTGAAACATGGTCAATCAAAAGCTAAACTTTCTATGGACCATATGAACAAAAATATACAGGTCTTGGGTTCACCTTAGAGCAACTCTAGCAGATACGCAAAATGGGCCAGAACTGAAAAGTTCAGCGAGTTTTTGGGTTTCGACGCAAAAAACAGCCAGAGCAGATACTGAAAACCGGGTTCGGCCAGAAAACTTTTCTCGAGCCCCCGAGAATGTGCACCCGAGAACATTTTTTTCTCCTCCACTGCTCCGCCGCCACCGCCCCAGGGCAGATTCCACCCCCGCCGCCGCAGATCCGAGGCATGGTGACTACGCGACCAGCACGAGGCATTGGTGATGGCGCAGCGGGAGCGGCTTACCCGCGTGAAAAAGGAGCCGGGGGTCGTCAAGCCGGCGCTAGAGGTCATTGAGCTCTCCAGCGACTCCGAGTGAGGTCGCCCTGGCCGCGCCGCCGCTCCCACCTCCGGTGAGGTTTCCCGGACACTTTTGGACAGTGTAGTGGTAGAAAATGCGGCGTCGCCGCCTTCTGTAAATATTTTTGGGCACGGTCCGATGGTGGAGAACATGAACTGGTGCGAACAATTAGCAAATTTCACGCAAATCCTCCTTTTTTTAAAATCTTCAGTTCCGTTTTCAGTATCTGGTCTGCCGTGACAAATTTGAGACTGGCTGCGTTCTCAGTGCCCTGAAAACGCCATTTTCAGTGCGCCCGTTTTGCGTATCTGCTAGAGTTGCTCTTAGTAGACCTGCTAATTCTTTCAGTTTGCTCAAATCTAATGAGCCAGAAGCATTTCCAACATGTAGTGTCATTAACCAAAAAGAGAGCCTCGGCTGAGTGATGGTTAACTGGGTATCTCCTATGTGTAGGCATCCCCTACAATAGAACAACAATTTACCGGAGGACTTTTTTTTAGCAGTACCAGAGGAATTTTTAGAGTGAGAGATTGACATTGTACCGTGGTCAATAAAAAATTGTTGGCACACATGATTCTCTGTTGGATGGACTCGTGAAATACTCGTTAGTATTCCTCCCTAAAATCATAATCATGAGAGGGTGTAAGAAAATGTCGTGCCAGTATCTGCCAGCTATGGTGTCAACAACTACAAATTCATATAACAGTACATTAGTGAAAGCAATCTACACTATGCTAGTATTTAATTGCTTGGATGTAGCTGTAAAAACATTAAAATCTTACCAGGCGTCTGATAGAATTTGCAGCAGAGAATGCATGAACATATGGTGCGACCAGAAAAACAAGTGATGGGACACGGAATCAGCATTGCAAATTTTGGGACATAAACCTCCATTCCACGCCTTAAATAACAGTAGCTGACATGACCCTACAAATCGGCAAACATGTCAGTAAGACACAAAAAGGAATATGTATTGGCTGTCAGATTGAAAAAAGTAACATGTTGTACAAAAAAATCAAAGAAAAAAATTAGAATCGTATCCACGTTCATACCCTGGTTTCATATGTAACACCTAAAAGAGAAGAGGCAGACGCTAATAGACATGCTAAGAATTTTAATCAATTTTTTTTTCAGTTTATGATATTTTAAGGTGTCTCATATTGCATACCAAGTAGTGAATAGAAAGAAGACTGCCAATGATCCACACCAGCATAAATAGTCTCATGGGCAAACAAACTTGTACAAATTCATTAAAACAGTCATTTAGGCTACATCTATATATCAATGGAGTAATTAAGCTTCTAAAGCACACTAAAATTTTGAAATCTAAGAGCAGTTACCACACATCATGTACTAACTAACAATAGTTCAGAAAAAGAAGTACTGATAATCCTTCTCTGAGGAAGGGTCCTAAGTAGTAACTCTATTCTGCTAAAAATACTCTCCAAGTACCATCTAAGAAAACTCTTCTCAAGTTGAAAGGATCTCAAAACCGATTTACAAACTGAAAGAATGAAAAACAGAAACATATCTCTAGTTGGACAATTCCACAACCCATTCACATAGTAAATTCCTCTATGTGATATTATATGTATGACAAAGCATAATAATATTTGAATTGCTAGAAAGTGTCTTCAGTCAGCACATGTATATGTCATAACATGACATATTGTGGTAGGCTGCAATCTAAACTGAAATCTTTACTGCCACCAAGATGTAGGCAAAAAAGCTTCATAACTGCAAGAAAGTTTGTCCAGCAATATAACTAATAATGGATACCTTTTCTGCTGATGTGAAATATATCAAGGTCCTTCAGTGCTCTCTTCATCTACATTCATAGTGTTTGTTATTTCGATTACACAAATGTCATACTGTCACTCTAGTTACCATCTTCTGTCTAGATAAGCTCTCCATTCTTAGATATTTGCAACGGAGAAAGGCGGTAATATAACGGCATATAGAGATATCTCTGAGATTTATAGATAGCTGATCACGCTTACCACACGATGCATACTGAGATATCTCTATATGCACTATTTATTGTATGCAAAATTATTTGGAGCCGAACAGTGTTTGACTAAGAAAGTTCAGGAGGTAAAAAATGGCATACATAGCTTGGTTTTAGCAAGGTCTAACTAAGAAAATGATTGATGCCAAGAATAAATGGCCTACATAGCTTTGTTTTAGCAAGGTACGTTAATCTTTTGGGATTAGCAAAAAGCATTTTTGTTTGGCATAGGAGAAAGCATTTTCCTACAATCATTTACATTCAAAATACTATAAGGCTATACTGGTATACACGTGTTGTTCACTGTTTGAACTATCTTTTCTTCCTTACTCTTAAGAATCAAGATGTGATATGGTGAAATACCACGTCCCACAATGGAAATTATAGGGATGATCCTATCAGTGTTCTTATTACGTACTGTCCTGAATTTGCTGTAGCAAAGAAGCCCCACTCCATTGAAATCGATTGAGCTCCAAACAAATCAGCCAAAAGATTACTGTGAACGTTAGCGTTAGCGTTAACCTCCAACCTGAACACCCAAAAAAGAACATACCCAATGGTAAAGATGAAAGTTCGGGAGCATCTGATGTACCCCTCCGATCCAAATTAATTTACTCAGATTTGTCTAGATTCAAATGTATCAAGATTTGTTTTAATATTATATGCATCCAAATCAACTAATTTGGGTCGGAGGGAGTACCTTTTAGAGGTAGGTGATCGTGTCTTGCATTACAACACTGAATCTCGGGCCTAGCTACATGTCAGCTAGAGAAGAGAGAATCAAAGATGGTAGGTACCTTGATGACCGTTACTGGAGCAAAAGCGTTGAACGGATTGTAAGAATTAGAGAGGCGTTGCCGCATCAAGATGGAAAAATATAGAACGTTTTTGGGCGCCGCTGCAGCAGAAAGTGAGGCTAATGTAAAAATCAGAGAGGAATAGAAATAGGCAGGAGAAGGAGAGAAGGGATTCCCCTCAGTTCAGCCCTACCAGCCAACGACCTCAAGATCCGACCGCCCTAATTATTGCCACCCGTTAGGATGACTGCCGGCCGAAAGATGCCGGCCGGAAGACGCCGCTGGGGCGCCGGACCTCCAGGTCGCGGCCGTGCTTGTGCTCAACCATGGCGCACCTCCCAATTGCTCCCTCAATTTTAGTCAGAAACAAAGGACGCGATGGATCCTTCGCATCCAAATCTCCTTGGCAGTCAGAAAGTAGGAGATGTAAGTCCATGCAGTACAGACGGTTGACCTGGGAGTGGAGACGCTCCTTGGTAGGTCAGCAGGAGGACCGACGGTGAGTTTGGGATGAGAGGAACCGCTAGCGCCGACTGGACAAGAGCATCGGGCGGGGCGGGGGGATCGTGTGAGTCGTGACTGGGAGCTTGCTAGATCTCTCTGCGGTGGCATTGCCTCAGTAATTTTTATTGAAAACAAGAGGCACAAAAGAAGCGACGTACCACCATCATGTCCTCTTTACCTTTAATACTAGTAGAGATATTCTTTTTACGGGGATTTTAGGTACTATATGAGCAGAAACAACTTGATTGGTAGCCGGCTCGACCGGGGGCTGGCCTCAATCCTAGTAGAATACGGAGTTTTGTCGTACAAAAATGGTTTCAGATTTTTGCTTCGGATTTGTTTTAGTCAAAGTCTACTGGGTCTGACTTTATTAATTGCTTACATCGCTAGTCTATTTTCTATTTTGTTCAAACAGAGCCTTAATATTTATCTGTGCATCAAGATCTCGTTTGGCACCCTTCGTTTCGTCTATTTTGTTCAAACAAGACCTTTCATTTGGTAGAAACGAAAGTATTTTTTTGAGGGAAATGAAAGTAAAGCACATTGATGCCATCTTTTCGTTTGTCCATATTGAAATAGGGCGTCCTGAGCGTGCCTAGGAGATCGGGCATGTGTCTAGCGCTTTACGCGTGTTCCCTGGGACCATACACACGGAAACACCCTTGACGCGTATAGGGGTCTAGACCCGTCGCCATGGCAAAGCGCTAGCGAGGCGCGTTTCTGACTTTGATCCGGATTACGGATGTAGTATAGTAGCTTTTTTTCTAATAAAACTAGATTTCTCGAATCTTAAGAAATAATTGTTGTATGAAAAATATAAGGAACTTCTACAAAACTTGTTTACTAATTTTACTTTATATTTAATTACCAGACATTTCTAGTTTACTTTAAATAGTTGGTTGTTGCAATTGATAGAAATATGTCAGGGTTGAAGATACACCTGCAGCTGCACATACATGTGAAATATAGATTATAATAAGCACATTCATGTGTGAAATGATCTAATATAGATAGGATTGTGGGCAACACATGCATAAACACTAAAGCCCATGCGAACCACAGACATAACAATAGTCTTTTGATCCAACGGTTATACCACGAAGCACCGGGTTCTAACAATTATTAAGTAAAATACAGATCAAAGCCTTAAAAATGGTGATGTTGTTGTTACTCTCAAGTGGATCCCTAAACGAAAACCGTACTCCCCTTATTGTCACTGGGTTTCACGTGAGGTCGTCGTTCACCACTCATCTCACCTTAAGCCTTTATCAATACATGGGATCTTGGATACCTACACCATGGATTGAGAAAAGAGACAAAGAAACAAAGATACATATCTCCTATTCAATCACTACACAATATTTTCAATTATTAGATGCACATAATCGCTACGAGATTTCACCCCAACCGTAGCTCGTGAGAACTACTCACTCATAACTAAAAGATCAAGGATAGAAAACAAAGGACAAGGATGTCACCTATAGGGGGGTGAATAGGCGGTTTAAAACTTTTACGAGAGGGGCTCAACAAAAGCATAATTAAACTAGCGTTTACTTTGTTAAGCACAAAACCTAGAACAACTAGGGTTCACCTATGTGCACCAACAACTTATGCTAGGCAAGACAAGCAACTATGTGATAGCAAGATATAGACTTCAAACACGAAGGCTATCACAAAGTAAGGTGCATAAGTAAGAGCTCGGGTATAGAGATAACCGAGGCATGCGTAGACGATGATGTTTTACCGAGTTCCTCCCAACAATGGAGTACGTCTCGTTTGGAGAGGGGGTGATTTCAAACCACCAACGCCATAAAAGGCCTCCCTTGTTCTCTGCTGAATCTCACCCCAACGGGATCGATCCATCCTTCCACTATATCGACAACCTTCGAGGTGGTAGCCGACACCTTCGAGGCACACATCCACAACTGAATTGGAGGCTCCCGAATCCAAGCAAGATGTCACAACAATCAAAGACAAGCTTGTAAGAACCAAATCAAGGCCTAGGGTTTCCTATGAAACCCTAGAGCAAGGGGCCCTCAAGTGAATGAGGGGAAAATGAAGATCTCTCTTGGTGAAGCTATAGATCAAGGCCTCCTCCTTCGATTCCCCAAAGATCATGGACTTTGGGTGGTTGGAGAGAGAAATCTTGGAGATTTGGTGGCTCTCAAATGGTGTTCTTCTTTTTCTAGAACGAGCAACTGGAGGTAAGGGATGAAGACCCCTATTTATAGGCCCACTGATTTCTGACCATTTTCTTTCTGTTGGAGAAATTTCACACCAGAGACTCCGGTCTGTAGACTGGAGACTTCGGGCCATCTCCGGTCCATCTCCGGACCGCCTATCAGATTGTCCCGAGCCATGTCTTTTCGCTCATATCGGGGACTTTCCAGAAACTCCGGTCCGCACCGGAGACTCCGGTGTTTGCACACCGGAGACTCTGGTCTGGAAACCTGCCACCAGAGGCAAAACTGACAGAAACAACAAAACTATAACGAACATAACATTTGTATCCGGACTCTGATTGGCCTGAAACCAATTTCGTTGGAAAGGGGATGACAAGAGCTACCCAAAAAATATTGGATACCACCAAGAGAGAACATTTCATGTATTATGATGTGAGATACCTCTCTTTGTGAGAAACCGGAAAAACCTCCAAGATAAAAAATGCAATAAGGTATAAAGGGAAATCCGTTTTTGATGAACTAGAGCTTGTTATGAATATTACCACAAGCTCTACAACTTCACATGGATAAGATCCAAATAACAACCAAGAAAGGTGATGCCAAGAATGCAAAGGTTTGAGCTCTTGCCGAAGTATATGATCAAGTTACTCACTCGAGAGCCCCTCTTGATAGAACAATTATCTATCCTATAAACCGGTCTCTCCAACTAGCACCACGAGACCAGTAAGAGGGAAACCCTATCAAGACCATACCTTTTCCTTGCGCATATTCCACTTGAGCTTGATGATGATGATCTTCTCCACCTCAAGATGGAACACCTTTCTTGATTGCGCTAGCTTGGTGAAGACTTGCAAATTGCTCCCCCATACTCCACTATGGTAGAACTTCTCTTTTGGGCATATCATCTTCCCATATCCATGATCACCATAGGATGGCAAGCATTAAGCAAATGATCTCTTCAACATGGCTCATCTTGAACTTGCACATCATTTCTTCTTTCTTCATTATGTTGGTGTCTTGAAGGTACATAAGGGATATCACTCCAACTTTATTCTTCAAGACACACTTGCTATAGGTCCAACTCTCACTTGACTAATCTCCGGATCACTCAATGAAACCTTGGTCAACACTTGATCTTCTCTACTTTATTCTTCTCCCAACCTTGAAGCCAACATATGGTTCAAGCATTGCCTATGGACAAATCCTAGAAGTAAAAACTCAATGCAAACATAAGTCCATAAAGATTGTCATTAATTACCAAAACCACACATGGGGGAACACATGCACTTTCAATCTCCCCCATTTTGGTAATTGATGACAATCCCTTTGAGAGGTCTTATATAAGGAATTAAAAAAAACAAAATGTTGTGATAACATCAAATACAACAAAAGTATGTGATGTTAGTACAACCACAATCTATGCAAGTGTGGATGAACTTGAATTTCATTGCATATATTGCCAACCATTACCGGTGGTGAAGTTTTCTCTATATATTCAAGCTGCCATGCAACACATCAAGATGCAAAGGACACGGGGCAAGTGTTTAAGTACAAAACCCACAACACACAAGAAAATTCCCTAAAACCCTCTAAAACTTCTCCCCCATTAGCATCGATTGCCGAAATGGGTGAAAAGCTTTAGAAGGCCAATTTAGTGAGAGTTCCTCCATATGGTGTGCATCTCTCATAATATGAATGGAATCAAATGCACGTATCCAATGACGAATACTAGGAGGAAATCAAACTAAACTGAGGATCCAAAGATTCCAAATTAATAAAATGGTGAAGAAGCATCAACGAATGAAGCAAGCAATCAAAAGATCAAAAGAAGCACTTCACAACAGGAAGATACCAAAAGAAAGATAGATATTATGATAAGGTTGAAAAGATAGTGATCTAAATAATATGAGGAGACTCCCCAAGGTTTATGCACAAATTATAATCTGCGTTTGAATACAATATGCACAAACATGGCATCCTCATTCCCTCTATCATTTAAACCACGACCATGAGCAAGAGAGAAGATATTATGATTAAAGCAAATGAGTGTTTAGATGAAAATAGGAAGCTCCCAAAGGTTCATGCACAACAAAGTGCACAATTATGGAATCCTAACTCCCCATAATCAAACAAAACACCAAACAAGAACAAGAAAGCAAATGCGTGTTCTTAGGTAAATTAGGAAAGCTCCCTAAGGTTTTATGCACCAAATATAATAATTTCTTTGAATGTAGAGTGCATAAACATGGTATCCTTGCTCCCCCAAACTTACATGACAGCACAAAGGCATGTGAGATCAACTTTCTTAACACCAATGAGTGCTAAAAGATGCAAATGAAAAGGTCAAGCACTCAAAGTAAAAAATTTGGAGCCACCAAAGAATAAAAAGGAGCAAGAGGTGGAGACTCCAAAGCAAAAAGGATATCAATTAGATATTTAGCCATAATTATGCGTATAAGTTTCTAGGTAGATAACAATCACCAAGATATACCTCCACAAAGAAACATGTACACAAAAAGTGGATACTCAAGAATGAACAAGATATCCAAACGAAAGTCATAGATAATTCCAATAAGATTTTTGCTAGACAGCATGGCCAAAGGCTCGAATATACCTTATTGAACATCAATGACCTTCAAACACCAACAAATACATTACAACTGTCACAAGGGGACAAGAGATAGTTGGAGTGCATTTGGAAAAGCAACAAGTATCATAAAGAATAAATAAACCTTGCAAATTCATCCATATTGCACATGAGTGAAATTGAGGAAATGATTGACAATAGAATTTAGCATATGTGGGATTGGTGAATCATAAACATGATTTTTATATACTCCCCAAAATATGCATTCATCTCAACATACTCATACCACAATAAGGATGATATAATAGAATTCTTGCAAGAACCACAATAAAAGCAACTGAAGGAAATCATGCCATGATGCAACCACAAAGGTTGGATGCTAGAAAAGTATGCGTGAGAGGGATACTTGTTACCAAGATACCATTGGTAGGATGAAGTATATATGAGTTTGTTGATCATCCTAGCTTGCCTCCAATTATCATTTAGTCACCACATCTTCTTATAATTGAGACAAGCAACCAATATATCTCCAATGTACCTAAAACAACATTAAGTACACTATGGTCCCCAAACAAATTGGGTCCGAAGTAGTTAGTGCAACTACAATACATAGGAGACACTCCACATAAATATGTGCATATTCATATGAAGTTAAACTTCATGCACATCTTAGCCAATAGGATTTGGTGGAGACGATACGATATGAAGTTGAATTTCATGCACATCTAATACGCCGGTGTCGTATACGGTGATGGATCCGTTGGAGCCACCAATACAAGTCAGGTATTTAGCATGAATATGAATTTGGAAAGTGAGAATTGATAACAACTATTTTTTGAAGTAAAACTTGGTGCTACGAAGGTAATCGTATTATATTGGTCACAATCCAGGTATGAGACTGGCGGAGTTCTCCACTAGGGACGGCCCTGAAATGGAACATGTCGATGATAGATCCGTAGGAGCGACCGACATAAGCAAATTCAGGTGTCTGGGTTTTAGTGGGTAAAAGGGCTCTGCTCTTCTAGAGTCCTGTGTGGTTCTAGTTGAGGTTGTCGGTGTCAGAGTACCCCTTTGCAGAGTGTAAAAGCGTTAATATTAACCCATGTGACTCCTGGGTTTAGGAATGCTTACTTCCATGTGTGGCACCATGTAATCTTCCTAATTACTTTATTCACATTTTTTGAAATGAAAAGTATATTTTACAATTTATATGACTGTGTGTGATTAGTTTGCTGAGTACTTTTTGTACTCACCCCTTGCTCCCTATGTTTTACCAGAGTTGCGCAGCGGATGATGCAGTCATTCGAGTTAGGCTAGATCGGTGGGCGCGCTACTACAGATTTGGCTATCAGTGGCACATGGATTTGAAGGTCAATGGCGCATGGGCCGTGTGCCACTGACATCATGCCACTGGTATCTTTTACCAGTGGCACATTTCAATATGCACCACGGATAGTGGCTAAACTAGTGGCACGTTGCTAATGTGTGCCACGGATAGTGGATAAACCTACGGATACTGGGGTTTACCTGTGGCGCATGGTTTTTAAATGCGCCACTGACATGTGCGCCACTGACTGTTTATATATGCGCCACTGATATGTTTTATCTTAATATTTTTAATACACTACCCTTGTATTTATATAGGTATATATACACACAATGACAATACTTAATAACAATACAGATATATATACATATAATGACAATACCGATGAAGTAGCAAGTTGGTCATCATCACATTACATGTCAAGTGGTCACCTAAATTAAACTACGATCATATACAATAGAACCACAACGACAGCGAGCAGGACCAAGGCCTTCATCAGGTTCTTCCACCTAGCTTCCTCTTGCAGGTGGTTCCTCCATCTAGCTTCCGCCATCTCTCTAGTCTTGTACCCTTTGTAGTTGTTGCCTCTGAAACCGTTCACTTGTTTCAGACAATCCTCCCACTCTGTGTAGACTCCTGGAATGACACCCTTGTACACCACGTACCACTTTGCCATCTTGAAGGGTTCGCAGCATAGAAAACAAAAAAAATCCTACGATGAGAATTATACGCCAAGATCTATCTACTAGATACAAGCAATGGGTGGATATACATCCATGGAGAACTTACCCTCGAAGACAGCAAAGTTTTGTTAACGAGTAGGAAATCGTGGATGATGTAGTTGTACGCTTGCCGATATCAAGATCGTGTGGAAGTCCTAGCGCCGCAAACCAGCAGCGCATCCTTCCACGGCCACCGCCAACACAACCTCCGCCTCGCTTGCTCCAGCGATGACGATGACAGCAACTTTCACACACGTTCTGCCACCCAAACTCAACCTCCCTCCCTGTCCAAATGATGCGAAGCGACAACTCCTTCCAGACGAAATGCCATCAGGAATATGTATCTCGCTAATCCGAGACCATGGGGGAATAATTCTAGAGAGGGAGAGAGATCCTTCACGAGGAGGTGTGAGGAAGAAGGGTGAGAGGGGTGACCTTTTATAGGAGGAGGGGGGTACCCCTCACCATGGCCGGCGCCCCATGGGGGGTGACCCCTCACCTCCCCCATTCATGTGGTGGTAACCCCCTCCACATAAAAGTGTCCCTTAACATTCCTCTTTAAAGTATTTACTTTAAATGATTTAATAAAAATCTTTTATTAAATTTATTCAGAATTTTGTTAATTACTTTAATTAATAAACATTCACATAAAACCCCCTGCAACATTTCAATATTACATGCAGAACCAGTTTCAGCAATTTCACCCAAAATAGTTTTGGTGTCTATTGAAATAATTCCAGCGCTTTGCAATTCATTCATATGAAACACATTTGCTCCAAATGCTGTTGGTGTCCCTTAAGTGTGTCACCCTACGGTTCGTGAATAATGCAGACATGATCGAGACCCCTCTCAGATCAATAATCAGAAGCGGGACCTGGAGATCCATACCGACTCCTACACATTCTATGATGACTTCTTTGATCGTGAGAACCTTTAACATTAGTAACTAAATCCCTTTGTCTCGCGATATATTACATGTCCGAGATTCGATCATCGGTATCTCCATACCTAGTTTGATCTTGTTACCGACATGTACTCTTTTCTTGTTCCCGTGATATAACATTCTAGTGATCTCATCACTTGCTTGCAAGTTATCCAATGTGATATCACCGAGAGGGCCCAAATAATATCTATCTGTCATAGGGATGGACAAATCCCACTCTTGATCCATGAGCTTCTACATAACACTTTTGTAGCACTGAACCAACCTTTATAATCACCCTTTCATGGTGTGATGTTTGATGTTATCAAGATACTCTTCAAGTGTTAGTGATTAACATGATCTCATGGTCTAAGGACTAGGATTACCGTGTTAGATGTTATAGCAATATAAACACAATGACTTTGATCGTAATGATATACTTCGGATGAATGTTCATCACATCATTCCACTAATGTTGTGACCTCGTTATTAACAACATCCAATGTCCTTGATCAGGAAACCTTGATCACCTTGTTAATCAATGAGCTAGTTTATAAGAGAGGCATAACTAGGAACTTTCCTTTTGTTTATTAAACACACATGTATTAACGTTTCCAAATTAATACAATTATAGCATGCAAAATAAACATCTATCATATACTTGGAATATGTATAATAACAACTTTATTATTGCCTCTCAGGACATATTCCCTTCAGACTCCCACTTGCACTAGAGACAATAATCTAGTTACATGGTGATAAATCTAACACCCATGGAGTTCTGGTGTTGATCATGTTTTGCTCTAGGGAGAGTTTTAGTCAACAGATCTGCTACATTGAGATCCGTATGTACTTTACAAATATTTATATCTCCATCCTTGACATGCTCACGGATGGAGTGAAACCGGCGCTTAATATGTTTGGACTTCTTGTGAGACCTTGGTTCCTTTGCGTTGGCTATGGCTCCATTGTTGTCACAATAGATCACCATTGGATCCAATGCACTAGGAACCACACCCAGTTCGGTAATGAACTCCTTCATCCAAACTGCTTCCTGTGCTGCTTCTGAAGCAGCAATATATTCTGGCTCCGTTGTTGACCTTGTTACCACGGGTTGTTTGGAGCTCCTCCAACTAACTGATGCTCTGTTCATGAGAAATACGTATCCGGATTGAGACCTAGAGTCGTCCGGATCAGTGTCAAAGCTAGCGTCGACATAACAATTAGCGACCAACCACTAGTGGAAAACGGGCCTCCAGTCCCGGCCCGTAAGGGGCTTTAGTCCCGGTCCTGGTAACCGGGACTGGAGGGGCGGGACTAAAGGCCTACCCATTAGTCTCGGCCCTCTTACCAGCCGGGACCAATGGGCATCCACGTGGCTATCTCTGTGGGCGCTGGATGCCCTCCCATTAGTCCCGGTTCGTATTACGAACCGGGACAAATGGTTCTCTGCCGCGGTAGAATTTTAGGCTCTTTCTCTGCCGCGGCAGAGAATTTAATTTGTATTCTTTTTTTTCATTTCAAAATAGTTTTCTATGCTACCACATACCATACATGTTCGTGCATACATAAGATAACTTCTCTTAAGATCGAGCATACAAATATATACATGATAGTTACACATGGAGATCACAATTATCGGGACTAGAGCCTGTCTATTCAAATACACGGTCGGGGATCATCGGCGCCTATTCACACTAAATTCTCCGGCGTCATCTATCATCTCGTTCATCAAGAATCCTGCCAGTTCTTCAGCAATTGCTACTACGCGTTGCTGCGGTAGGAATTGATCCTGCATTTTCTCGAATTATATAAGAAAAGGAGATCAATATGAATATCAATCATGATAACAAAAAGTGACGGTAATAAAAATAATGTTATGAATGTATTGCTTACATCGACTCTATAATCATTCAGCTCACTGGTAAACGTGCGAATGAACTTGCAAACGTAGAATCCACATAGATTCGTCCCCTGTGGCTGCCTCGCGCACTTTACGACAATAGAATTAAATCAAAATAATAATCATGCATCATAATTGTATTGAAACTAGAAGTAAAGAGATGCGCCTACTACTCACCGAGACCGGCTTAAACATCAGCTTCTCAGTAAAGTCACCCATAACCGCACTCTTGAACTGGTTCCAAACCCTACCCGGTAAAGAAAATGAATGAGTTATTTATTACGTGATATCTCAGGAAATCAACGAAAGAGACCGTTGTAGCGCAAAAATTACCTCTAGAGCATGTCCTGCATGTCACTAAACTCTTCCAGGGGTCTCTTTAATGGGTCCATGACTTCAACTCTTCCCTTATGAAGTTGAATGTCCATGAGAATCCAGTGGAAACTGTACACATTTATATATACATCAGTAACTCATCAATTACACTTAACATCGAGTAAGCAAAAGAGAATGTGTACAATAGTGTAAGACACTCACACGAAATTGTAAGGAAACAGTATGTGGTCACCGAAATTTTGCTCCGTTAGAAACCTTAGAAGGTTTTCCTGTGTTTCCTCGGGTTTATCCTTTAGCGTCTGACAATGTATTTTATCTGGGTCAATGAACCCAACACTGAAGATTGACCTTCTTTTACATTCCATGATCTTCATTCTGCATAATAATAGAGTACAAAAGGATATAATTAGGATAATTACATGCAATGAACTGAACAACTGAAAAAATGAACAGCTTATATATAGACAATGAATTCAACAACTTACAGACAATAGCAACTCATGAGACTTTTGTCGATGGCGTCTAAAGTGTATAACTGGAAGAGTTCTGGAAACTCAACATGGACCTCATCTTCTCGGAAGTAGTAGTCATGTGGGACTTTCGCCACGATCATTATTCTCTCCTCCTTTACGGCTTTCAAGTACCATTTATGTAAACTCCGCATTTGTGTTGGCAGTTGTTGGAACTGCTCAGACCAGAGGCTTCCCTGGGACATATGTAGGGACTACCTGAGCCTTGGGTAACTTGTCGTCCTGGGAACCTAGCAATTCCTCAACAATCACATTCATAGCGGCCGCAAGCTTCTTAGCTTGTTTCATATCCTGCTGGGAGTGTCATAGGATACCACCTTGAGGGGTAGGGTCGATTTTTTGGCCTGTTCCCCGAGCTGGGGGATGTCCTTTCTTTTCCCGGTTGCACTTTGACTTGATGATTTGCTCCCGCTTGCACTTCTACTTGATTTTCTATTCTTCAATTCCTTCTGAAGTGTGCGTTGATAGTCATCTAGCTTATGGTGCAAGTCATATTGCGATTTTGTGTTCAGAAAAGAAAATGCATACGCTTTTTGCTTCTCGGTGTATACTGGGGCGGGCTCGGGTTTCTTCTTTTGAACGCAACACATTCGGCCTTTACGATCATGTCGGTTTCCTCGTCAGTACGATCATAAGGTCTGATAGAAATATTCTTATGAGGTACTCTTGGGAGGGGCGACATTTGTCGTTTTGGGATCCTGCGTCGTTTAGTACTAATCGGAGGTTGCGGCGGAGATCGAGATGGACTCGAGTTATGGTGGTCGTAGTCATGGGGTGGGCTTCTTGGAGGTGATGGAGGTGAAGGTGACATGCGACCACTCGGAGGCGGTGTTGGCTTTGGCGTCCAGCCTGGAAGCTTGATGTTCTTCTTGTCCCATAGAATGATACCACCTAGTACTTCTCTGAGTGTCCTCTCACCTTCAGGTCCAGGGATGTCAAGCTCCATTGAGTCCCACCCCATTGCGATTTCACCACACCAACTTTAGCATAGCCATCTGGAATCTCACGACCATGCCAGCGTGCGCCAGGTGGACAAGGTAAAGCACATCCGACCGCCACCTTGATGGATAGGTTCTTCACCTTCTGATGGAGCTCACAAGATGCCTGCTCCTTGATTCCATCCACGGGGTAGCCGGGACCGCCATCTACCATACGTGCATCGTCAGAAGGGACCTCCGATTCAGCCATGCTGCTTTTCCGCTGAGATGGGACGATGGTAATTTTGAGTACAGGATCTTGCAGGCGCGCTGCTCCTCGAAGTTCGTCAATCTATTGCTGATGCATTCGAAGTGTTCCTATCAACTCGGTGAACTTGTCTCCCTCCTCCTCCTGCCTTCGCCTCTTTGCTCTCTCTCGGCTCCTATAAGTATCTCTGTCTTTGGGAGACCCCACCTCCCACATATAACTAGGGCCAAGGCCTCGTACACATCCTCCGCATTCGTCATTCCCGAGGACCTTTGTCAGCAAGTCTTTCTCTCTATCGGGACGGAACTTTGTTGTCCCTGCTTTAATCTCCTTCACCACTTTCTGCCATGTATCCCGAGGTATCATAATCCCGTCACTGCAAATAAGGTCCCCTGTACTTTCATCATACTCACTCCCATGCCCAAGGAACCAATTCATTGCCCTCAGATCCCATTCTTCGCGTATTGGTTCTGGAGTGATCCCTTTAGCAAGCAGCTGATTCTCTTTAGCATCCCACTTTGGCATGGCAGCCGCGTAGCCCCCTGGCCCCAGGTGATGGTGATATTTCTTCATCGCGACACTTTTCTTGTTTTTTTCCGACATTTCCATAGCAGGTTGTGACTCCTTGTACTTCACAAATGCATCCCAGTTAGCCTGCTGCTTCGTTAGATAGCATTCAAATTTAGGAGTCTTCGTCGTCTTCTGATACTTTTGCCATAATGCTTTCTTCCAGTTCTTGAATAGTTCGGCCATCTTCGTAAGAGTCCACAGCTTGACTTTCTTCCTCAATGCAGCTGTGTCGGCATCATCCTCACATTCTGGCAGGGTGAAACGTGTCATGAGGTCATTCCAAAGACCCTCTTTGCACCTGTCCGAGACATACTCACCCTCTTTCGCCCCTTTAGTCTTATTCCACTCTCGAACGGTGATCGGGATGCGATCCCTAACCATAACTCCGCATTGTTGTTTAAATACAGTTTTAGCCTTTTCGGGTTCCACCGGTTCACCCCGTGGTGATACCAGCGTAACTGTATAACGCGTAGATGCGTCCAACTTTTTGGCCGGGCCTCATTTGGAATATTTTTTGCTCGATGTGGAGGCCTAAGAGAAGAAACATTCATCAATTTATATATATACAACTCAGTTAATGCATCTACTGATCACCAGACTTCATATATATACCTCGCCGTCGGCTTCTCCACCACCGGAGCCGTCAGCTTCTCCACCACCGGAGTCGTCGGCTTCTCCTTGATCATTTTGGCCGACCTCCTCTCCCTCACCAGAGGGGTTCAGATAAATCGACGGACATTCGGGTGGATCAACATGGGGGGTGTCGTTGATCATATCCTCGAGAATTTCTTCCTGTGCTAGGTCTCTCTGGATTGGATCCATAGTTTTCTACAAAATGCACAGAATAACATTTTTCATTCAATATTGCTGCATAAAATAACACTAAACAATAATATGAACACGCAATTTGCTACCACCCTAAGTCCGGGGGCCCGCGAGCACCACCACCCTAACCCTAAGTCCGGCTGCCCGCGAGCACTACCACCCTAACCCTAAGTGCGGGGCCCCGCGAGCACTACCACCCTAACCCTAAGTGCGGGGCCCGCGAGCACTACCACCCTAACCCTAAGTGCGGGGCCCGCGAGCACTACCACCCTAACCCTAAGTGCGGGGCCCGCGAGCACCACCACCCTAACCCTAAGTCAAGGGGCCCATGAGCACTACCAATTAACCCTAAGTGCGGGGGCCCGCGAGAAATAAAAAAATAAAAAATATATACACAAATTATTAGGGTAGTTATTTCTTTAGCACTACTATATATATTATTAGTAGTAATAAATATATATACACAAACATATATATACTATATTTATATACTAGTAATAAATATTACAATATAAAAAAGATACAAGAAATAAAAAAACATACATATACTATATCTATATGATCTATTACTATTATACACAAACATATTTATATATACTATATCTATATATACTAGTAATAATTATTAACATATAAAAAATACACTAGAAATTAATATATACTATACTAGTAATACTAGTAATAATTCTATCTATTATTAGTAATAATTCTTAATTAATATATAAAAAATACAAAAAATTAAAAAAAGTGGCCGGGTTTCACGGTGGCGGCAAGGGGATGGAGAGTCTTGGCAGTCATGGGGCGCGCCTGGCTAGAGTGGCATGCGGTGGGGTGGCCGGGGACGGGGACAGAGAGAGGCAGTACCTCAAAGAACGGGACGTCTTGGCGTCTCGAGAGGCGGCGGCGCGGCGCCAACACGGCAGGGTGGCTACGCGGACGGGCGTCTCGAGAGGCGGCAACACGGCGGGGTGGCTACACGGACGGGCGGAGAGGCGGCGAGGTAGCGAGACGGCGGCGTAGCTCCAAATTTTGGCAACCTGGCGGTGTACTGCTAGCTCCTCGCGAGATGTGCTCCGGTCGATGGATTCGACTGGGGAAGAAGCGGCACAATAAATACCCCCACACCCTTTAGTCCCGGTGCGTGGCACAAACCGGGACTAAAGGGGGGTCTTTAGTCCCGGTTCCAGCCACGCAGCGGGACTAAAGGCTTTGGATGCCTTTTCGCCTGCAGAGCCTTTAGTCCCGGATGGTGTTCTGGGCCGGGACAAAAGGCCCAAATTTACGCGCGCTGGGCCTAAGTTGGCGCCTATTTTTTCAAATATTACAATTTGTAACTATTAGATTTTTTAAACATTTGAATTATAGAATTTTTGCATACTTATGAATTTGAGAAAATTTTCAACATGAAAAGTTTTTGAATTTGAATAAGTAATCCAAACCTATTTTCTGTTTTATAAAATAATTATTCTAAGTAGTGAAACTAATAACCATTTTGCCATTTCCAATTTAAAAATGCATTAACTATTATATTTTGCATATTTTTAACATAAAAAGTGCTTGAATTTGAATCAGAGATTCAAATCCATTTTCTGTTTTATAAAATAATTATTCTAACTAGTCAAACTATTAACCATTTTGCCATTTTTATGTGATTCCGACGCTCCGGTGGTCTTCCTCGTGAAACCTAGACCGGGGCCTCGGATCGCCTACCCCTGTAGCTTTCTTAGACGAGGTAGCCTTTAGGGTTTAGGGTTTAGGGTTTAGGCTTGGTCGTTGCCATAGCACATCTAGACTCATATCTGCCACCTCTCTCCACTCTATCCCATGGCTTTCACCATACCTCTAACCCCAGGGAGGTAGAGATGGAGTCTTTCACGGGCTAGCAGGAAAATATTTTCGAGGAACTTCCAAGATGCCATAGGGTGTGCACCAAGGGCATCTTCGAAATTCCGCCACGGAGATTTCCCAACCCTTTCCTCCATCCATGGGGATGAAACTCTCCATCCATGTTGGCTTGGTCGCCATAGCACATCTACACTCATATCCGCCGCCTCTCTCCACTCTATCCCATGGCTTCCACCATACCTCTAACCCTGTGGAGGCGGAGATGGAGTCTTTCACGGCTAGCAGGAAAATATTTTCCGAGGCGGAACTTCGAAGATGCCATAGGGCGTGTGCACCAAGGGCATCTTGAAGTTCCGCCACGGAGATTTCCCAACCCTTTCCTCCATCCATGGGGATGAAACTCTCCATCCATGTTGGCTTGTTGAGTTGCTTGCCATGGCGTCGATGCTCCTTTTATAGGCACGACGCCGCTTCTACTTTGTCTTCTTCCTCCGGCAGGCGTCGTGCTACATGCTTTATCTCATCGAGCAAGGTGTCCACCCACGTCCTTATCCTACCGACTTATTCCCGGTTTGAGCCCCACCGGTACTAAAGGTTACCCACGCGTCCTTATCCCACCGACAGCTTTTGTTAGATGACACAAAACCACCTTTAGTCCCAGTTGCACCCACCAGCCGGTACTAAAGGTTAGCCACCCCCAGATAAGTCCCTCCTAGATAAGCCTCCCCAGATAAGGCCCCCCATCTTTTGTCCCGGTTTGAGCCCCCACCCGGGATGAAAGTTTCCCATGCCACTGTGTTCCCGCGCTTTCCACCGGTTCCCACCTCTGTCTCAAATAAAAGGTTTAATACATTACATAGATTTATGTCTCAAATAAAAGGTTTAATTACATAGATTTATGTCTCAAATAAAAGGTTTAATACATTATTACACATCACCAACATCTAGTGTTGTGGTTTTCTTCTGCACCGTAGCCATGGAGAATCTTCATCATTTAACAGGATGCTTGGGTCAGTTTTGACTTTGAAGGGCGGAATTTCATGAAACTTATTGTAATCTTCTGACATGTCTGTCTTGTCATCCACTCCCACGATGTTTCTTTTCCATGAAAGAACTATGTGGTGCTTTGGCTCATCGATTCATACTCTTTTGCTTATCTTTCCTTTTTCTCGGTTTGGTAGACATGTCCTTCACATAGAAAACCTGAGCCACATCGTTGGCTAGGACGAATGGTTCATCCATGTATGCAAGATTGTTGAGATCCACTGCTGTCATGCCGTAATTTTCGTCTACATGTACCCCGCCTCCTGTCAGCTTGACCCATTTGCACCGAAACAAAGGGACCTTAAAAGTAGGTCCATAGTCAAGTTCCCATATCTCCTCTATGTACCCATAATATGTGTCAATCTGCCCATTGTCATATGTTGCATCAAAGCGGACACCACTATTTTGGTTGGTGCTCTTTTTATCTTGGGCGATCGTGTAAAATGTATTCCCATTTATCTCGTACCCTTGGAAAGTACATATAGTCGAAGATGGTAACCTGGCCAACGAGTACAACTCATCTCCAACAGTGGTGTTATTCATGAGATGTGTCTGCAACCAATTGCCAAAATTCTTCTCGTGTTCCCCTTTAATCAAGGTTGAGCTTCCCGGTTTTCGGAGCGTAGAATATTCTTGTGTTTCTTGATATCTGGAGCTACCACGGTGGAATTATGTAGAAGCGTGTAGTGTGCTTGAGTGAAAGAATGCCGTCCTACATACCATTGATTTCCTTCCTAGTGTGCCTTTCCAGTCATCCTCCCCTCATACCGAGATTCAAGAACACCAATCGGCTTAAGGTCAGGAAGAAAGTCAACGCAAAACTCAATGACCTCCTCTGTTCCATAGCCGTTGGAGATGCTTCCTTCTGGCCTAGAACGGTTATGAACATATTTCTTTAAGACTCCCATGAACCTCTCGAAGGGGAACATATTGTGTAGAAACACAGGACCGAGAATTCTAATCTCTTCGACTAGGTGAACTAGGAGGTGCGTCATAATATTGAAGAAGGATGGCGGGAACAACAACTCGAAGCTGACCAGACATTGGACCACATCAATCTGTAACCCTGATAGACTTTCTCGATCGATTACCTTCTGAGAAATTGCATTGAGGAATGCACATACCTTCACAATGGCTAGTCGAGCATTTTCTGGTAGAATTCCCCTCAATACAACCGGAAGCAATTTCGTCATAAGCACATGGCAGTCATGAGAGTTTAGGTTTTGAAATTTTTTCTCTTTCATATTTACTATTCCCTTTATATTCGACGAGAAGCCAGACGGGACCTTGCTACTGAAAAGGACTTCAAAAAAGATTTCCTTCTCTTCTTTGGTAAGAGCGTAGCTGGCAAGCCCTTGAAACTGCCCTGGATGCTTGCCGTCTCGTTCTTTATGATGTTGCTGGTCCTCCCGTGCTGTCGGGGTATCTTTTGACTTCCCATACAAGCCCAGGAAGCCTAGAATATTCACGCAAAGATTCTTCGTCAGGTGCATCACGTCGATTGCAGAGCGAACCTCATGCACTTTCCAATAGGGTAGCTCCCAAAATATAGATTTCTTCTTCCACATGGGTGCATGTTCGGTAATGGGGTCTTTCGGAACAGGTTGTCCTCCAGGACCCTTTCCAAAGATTACATCCAAATCCTTGACCATACCAAATACATCAGCACCACTACGGGGGACAGGCTTCGTCCGGGTGTCTGCCTTGCCATTGAAATGCTTGCCTTTCTTCTTTAAGGGATGACTGGGCGGAAGAAAGCAGCGATTGTCTGGTACACATTCTTTCTACATTTATCCAGATATATACTTTCAGTCTCATCTAAGCGGTGTGCATGCATTGTATCCTTTGTTAAATGCGTCACGAAATGTTACTAGGAGCAGGCCAATCATTGATGGTTACGAACAACAACGCTTGTAGGTCAAATTCCTGCTGTTTGTGCTCATCCCACACACGTACACCTGGTTTGGCCCACAACTGTAGAATTTCATCAACTAATGGCCTTAGGTACACATCAATGTCATTGCCGGGTTGCTTCGGGCCTTGGATGAGCACTGGCATCATAATGAACTTCCGCTTCATGCACAACCAAGGAGGAAGGTTGTAGATACATAGAGTCACGGGCCAGGTGCTGTGACTGCAGTTCTGCTCCCCAAAAGGATTCATGCCATTGGTACTTAGACCAAACCATAAGTTCCTTGCGTCACCAGCAAATTCCGGGAAGTCTCTCTCAATTTTTCTCCACTGCCGACCATCAGCAGGGTGCCTCAACATCCCGTCTTTCTTACGGTCTTCCATGTGCCATCGCAACAACTTGGCATGCTCTTTATTTCTGAACAAACGTTTCAACTGTGGTATTATAGGAGCATACCACATCACCTTGGCAGGAACCCTCTTCCTAGGTTGCTCGCCCTCAACATCACCAGGGTCATATTTCTGATCTTATACCGCAATGCAGTGCATATCGGGCATTTATCCATATTCTCGTACTTCTCACCGCGGTAGAGGATGCAGTCATTAGGGCATGCATGTATCTTCTGCACGTCTTATCCTAGAGGGCATACAAGTTTCTTTGCTTCGTACGTACTGGAGGGCAATTGGTTATTTCTTGGAAGCAGCTTCTTCATTATTACCAGCAACTTTTCAAATCCCGAGTCAGTCATCGGTCTCGCCTTCCACTTCAACAATTCCAGTGTGCTACCCAGCTTCTTCTGGCCATCTTCACAAGTTGGATACAACAATGTGTTGTGGTCCTGTAACATCTGCTCGAACTGCAACCTATCCTTTTTTGTGTCGCAGTCTCGCCTTGCATCACTAATGACCCGACCAAAATCATCAACGGGCTCATCTGGTTCCTGTTCTTCACCCCCTTCTTTTTCATTATCTTCAACTGCGGTATCATCGTATTCAGGGAACATAGATCGGTAGTTGTCATCATCGTTCTCTTCTTCATCGCCGTCTTCCATCATAACCCCTCTTTCTCCGTGCTTGGTCCAAACATTATAGCCGGACATGAAACCGGACGCGGGTGGCCCTGAATGACTCTTGAGGAAGTGTGAGCCTGCTCATTCCGACATTCAACACATGGACAACACATAAAACCATCCCGCTGCTTGTTCGCCTCGGCCACAAGGCGAAAAGAACGCGCGCCTTCTCTGTAAGCGTCAGAGTGTCGGTCACCGTACATTCATGGGTGGCTCATCTGCATCATACAACCATGCATATATATCAAACACAATCACGATGCTTAAATTAGTACCGCGTAGTCAAAATGAGAAAATAGTTGCTAACCTTTTAGGACACTTCAAAACAAAGAGGAGAAACCTTAAGTGTCGCTCTGGTACCTCATATCATATTTTGTCTTGTGTGAACTCAAGTGGCATCGCTCTAACAGGCATTTCACCAAACACCTCTAGTGCATATGAAGAAAAAAAGTTAGCACAAAGTTCACGGCCGGGACTAAAGGCCCATTTTCTACTAGTGAACTCTTCTTCACCTCCATATACAAGAAACATTTCCTTAGTTCTTCTCAAGTACTTGAGGATATTCTTGACCGCTATCCGGTGTTCGAAACCTGGACCAGATTGGTACCTACTAGTCAAACTAATAGCATGTGCCACATCCGGTCTTGTACATAGCATAAAAGATCTATATCCTTTGCAATCAATAATATGTCATCCACATATAATATCAGAAATGCCACATTGCTCCCACTCACTTTCTTGTAAATACAAGCCTCTCCATAAGTTTGGACAAATCCAAACTCTTTGATCACCTCATCAAAGCGGAGATTCCAACTCCGGGATGCTTGCTTCAGTCCATAGATGGATCGCTGAAGTTTGCATACCTTATTAGCATCCTTAGGATCGACAAAACCGTTAGGTTGTATCATATACAACTCTTCTTCAATATTACCATTGAGGAACGCAGTTTTGACATCCATCTGCCATATTTCATAATCGAAATATGCAGCAATTGCTAACATAATCCTAACCGACTTAAGCATCGCTACGGGAGAGAATGTCTCATCGTAGTCAACTCCTTGAATTTGTCGAAACCCCTTTGCGACTAGTTGAGCCTTATAGATGGTCACATTACCATCAGCATCAGTTTTTCTTTTGAAAATCCATTTATTCTCAACGGCCTTTCGATCGTGAGGTAAGTCCACCAAGTTCCAAACTTGGTTCTCGTACATGGATTCCATCTCGGATTTCATGGCTTCCAGCCATTTGTTGGAATCCGGGCTCATCATCGCTTCTTCATACGTCGCAGGGTCATCTATTTCATCAACCATGAAATTTACAATAGGGTTGCCGTACAGTTCAGGAGTTGCACGTGTCCTGCTTGACCTGCGAGGTTTGGTCGTGTCCTCTTTCGGAGTTTCATGATCATTATCATTAGCTCTCTCTTCATCAGGTGAAGTCAACTCTGAAACAACTTCCGGTGCTGCGCCACTCGCCATTCCATCAAGAGAAGGTTCAATAACCTCTTCGAGTTCTACCTTCCGACTACTCACACCTTTCGCGAGAAACTCCTTCTCAAGAAAGGATCCATTCTTGGCAACAAAAACCTTGCCCTCGGATATGTAATAGAAGGTATACCCAATTGTTTCCTTAGGGCATCCTATTAAGATGCATATTTCCGCTTTGGGTTCGAGTTTATCTGGTTGAAGTTTCTTCACATAAACATCGCATCCCCAAACTTTAAGAAATGACAGCTTAGGTTTGTTTCCAAACCATAATTCATATGGTGTCGTTTCAACAGATTTAGATGGTGCCCGATTTAAAGTGAATGCAGCTGTTTCCAGTGCATAACCCCAAAATGACAGTGGCAAGTCAGTTAGAGACATCATAGATCGAACCATATCCAATAAGGTACGATTATAATGTTCCGACACACCATTACGTTGTGGTGTACCGGCAGGCGTGAGTTGTGAAACTATTCCACACTCTTTCATGTGTGTGCTAAACTCGTAACTTAGATACTCTCCTCCATGGTCAGACCGTAGAAATTTGATCTTTCTATTACGATGATTTTCCACTTCATTCTGAAATTCCGTGAACTTTTCAAAGGTTTTAGACTTGTGTTTCATCAAATAGATATACCCGTATCTACTCAAATCATCCGTGAAAGTAACAAAATAATGATATCCACCTCGCGCCGACACACTCATTGGTCCACACACATCGGTATGTATGATTTCCAATAGATCTGTTGCCCGTTCCATTGAACCGGAAAACGGCGTTCTAGTCATCTTGCCCATAAGGCATGGCTCACATGTATCAAATGATTCAAAATCAAGTGATTCCAAAAGTCCATCAGAATGGAGTTTCTTCATGCGTTTAACGCCAATATGACCTAGACGGTAGTGCCACATATATGTAGACATATCATCATCAAGTTTAATCTTTTTAGCATTAACATTATGAATGTGTGTAATATTAATATCGAGATCTATCAGAAATAAATCATTCAACATAGGTGCATGACAATAAAAGATATCATTCTTATAAATCGAACAACCATTGTTTTTAGATTTAAAGGAATGACCACTTTGCATCAAACACGATCCACATACAATGTTCATGCTGAGTGCAGGCACTAAATAACAATTATTTAGGTTTATAACTAATCCCGATGGCGAATGGAGAGGTAGCGTCCCGACGGCGATCACATCAACTTTTGATCCATTGCCGACCCGCATCCTGACCTCATCCCTTGCTAGTTGTCGCTTGTTCTGTAGCCCCTGAACCGAGTTACAGATATTAGCAACCGATTCCGTATCAAATACCCAGGTGCTACTGCGAGTACTAGTCCAGTACACATCAATAACATGTATATCACATATACCTTTGTTTGCCTTGCCGGACTTCTTGTCCGCCAAATACTTGGGGCAGTTGCGCTTCCAATGGCCAGTCACCTTACAATAGTAGCACTCGATGTCAGACTTAGGGCCAGCTCGGGGTTTCTTTTTAGGCGTGGCAATAGACTTGCCACCCTTCTTTCCCTTGTGCTTGCCTTTCTTGTCTTTCTTGAAACCGGTGGTCCTATTAATCATCAACACTTGATGTTCTTTCCTAATCTCCACTTCTGCAGTCTTAAGCATTGACAGAAGCTCGGGAAGAGACTTCTTCATGCCCTGCATATTATAGTTCATCATGAATCTCTTGTAGCTAGGTGGCAGAGATTGGAGAACACGATGTATGCCTAAGTCAATGGGAATCGTTATTCCCAAGGACACAAGCTTATCGGCGTACCCAGACATTTTGAGTACATGCTCACTAACGGAGCTATTTTCCTCCATCATGCAGCTAAAGAACTTTTCTGTAGCATTATAACTCTCTACGGCAGCATGGGTATCGAAAATCATTTTCAATTCTCCCATGGTATCAAAGGCATTGCCATTTTTGAAACTCTTTCGAAGTTCTGGCTCTAGCCCATACAGTATGCCGCAATGAACTAAGTTGTGGTCCTCCCGACGAGTCACATAGACATTCTTTTCCTCGTCAAGGGCATCAGGAGCTGGTGGGGGTCCTAGCGGCGCATCTAGCACATATTGCTTTTGTGCAGCAGTGAGGAGAATCCTCAAATTCATAGCCCAGTTGGTGAAGTTGCTACCATTCGCAGCAAGTTTCTCTTTCTCCATGAACACATTGAAATTAAAAGCAGGTGGTGCCATCTACAACAGAATTTGTAAAGTTTATTTAGACTAAGTTTATGATAGATTGAGTTCAACTAATCCAAATTACTAATGAACTCCCACTCAAAAACGACATCCCTCGTGTCCTTTTGGTGATTACATGAACCAAATCCACTACACCAAGTCCGATCATCATGTGAGTTGATGTAGCTTCAAAGGCGAGCATCTATATGGGCATCATATCAACTATATGACTCATGCTTAACCTTTCGGTCTGTGTTCCGAGGCCATGTCTATACATGCTAGGCTCGCCAAGTAAGAACCTTAGTATTTGCGTGTGTAAAACTGTCTTACACCCGTTCCTATGAAAGCGTAGATTCGAGTACACCCGATCATCACGTGATGTCTCGAAACATGATCCACAGAACGGTGCATACTTCAGGAAGAACACATTTTTATCTTGATATCTAAATGAGGGATCATCTTATAATGCTACCAAAAGCGCCAAACTAGCAGTATAAGATGCTAACATCTAATGTGTAAAGTGAGATGATATGGTCCATGCATTTGTTCTCTATCACTTGCATCGTGGTATGATCTCTATCATTCCTTTGTGTGTAAGGCCAAGTTCTATGGAACTTACATGTTGAGTGTGTTGTAAGAGTATCTATCATACATCTACTTACAACAATACCATATCAATACACTAGCCCAACAACGATCTAAACTAGACGCCTCTAATTTATCAATTGCAAGTTTTACGTGGCTTAGGGCTTTAGGCGATAGAACCGTTCTCACCTACGAACATGAACCACAACGAGGATAACTAAGTTATTAGCAACTCGTTGTAAATCAGATATTGACTACAGTAGGAGAGACAGACACCCGCCAGCCACTTATGCAAAACAAGTTGCATGTCAGTCGTGGAACCGATCTCATGTACGATGACATGTAAGGTTGGTCTAGGCCGCTTCATCCCACTATGCCACCAATATCCAAAATACATAGAAGATGCAATAACATGATCATCATCGCCCACATATAAACATATGTGTACTACCCGTGCAAAGCACCTACGCATAGATCAGGCTCTGATACCACTGTTAGGTCTGCAGCATAGAAAACAAAAAAAATCCTACGGTGTGAACTATACGCCAAGATCTATCTACTAGGTACAAGGCAACAGGTGGATATACATCCCATGAGAACTTACCCTCGAAGACAACGAGTTTTGTTAAAGAGTAGGAACTCGTGGTTGATGTAGTCGTACACTTGCCAATCTCAAGATCATGAGGAAGTCCGAGCGCCGCAACTCAGCAGCTGATCCGCATCGCACACACGTTCAAGCCATCAGACAACCTCCACCTCCTCGCCCAGCGATCCAAAGGAAGCAACTCCTTCCGCATTTAAATGCCACCGGGAACATGTATCTCGCTAATCCGAGACCATGGGGGAATAATTCTAGAAGGGGAGAGAGATCCTTCACAAGGAGGTGTGTGGATGGAGGAGGGAATGGGTGGCCTTTTATAGGAGGAGGGGGGTTCCCCCTCTCTCCATGGCTGGCGCATGGGGGGGTGACCCCTAACCTCCCCCATTCATGTGGTGGTAACCCCTCCACATTAAAATGCCTCTTCACATTCCCTTTTAAAGTCTCCACTTTAAATGCATTAAATTTCTCCAAATTTAATGCTCTCTCATTTAATAAAACTCTTTTATTAATTTATTCAGAATTTTGTTAATTACTTTAATTAACACACATTCATATAGCCCCTTGCAATATTTCAATATCACATACAGAACCTCTTTCTGCAATTTCACCCGAAACAATTTCCGGTTTCTATCGAAACAATTCCTACGCTTTGCAATTCTTTCGTCTGAAACATATGTGCTCCAAAATGGTGTCCGGTAACTCTTAAGTGTGCCACCCTACGGTTCGCGAATAATGCAGACATGATCGAGACCCTTCTCCGGTCAATAATCAGTAGCGGGACCTGGAGATCCGTACTAACTCCTACACATTCAACGATGACTTCTGTGATCGTGAGAACCTTTAACGCTTGTAACTAAATACCTTTGTCCCTCGATATATTACATGTCCGAGATTCGATCATCGGTATCTCCATACCTAGTTTGATCTCGTTATCGACATGCACTCTTTTCTCGTTCCCGTGATATAACATTCTAGTGATCACATCACTTGCTTGCAAGCTATCTTAATGTGATATCACCAAGAGGGCCCAGAGTATATCTATCCGTCATCGGGATTGACAAATTCCACTCTTGATCCATGAGCCTCAACATAACACCTTCGTAGTACCGAACCCATCTTTATAGTCACCCTGTTATGGTGTGACGTTTGATGTTAGCAAGATACTCTTCCGGTGTTAGCAATTAACATGATCTCATGGTCTAAGGATAAAGATTACTTCGTATGATGTTATAGCAATATAAACATAATAACTTGATCGTAATGCTATACTTCGGATGAATGTTCATCACATCATTCCACCAATGGTGTGACCTTGTTATTAACAACATCCAATGTCCATGATCAGGAAACCTTGATCATCTTGTTAATCAACAAGCTAGTCTATAAGAGAGGCATAACTAGGAACCCTTTTTGTTTATTAAACACACATGTATTGATGTTTCCTGATCAATACAATTCTAGCATGTAAAATCAACATCTATCATATATAAGGAATATATAATAACAACTTTATTATTGCCTCTCAGGGCATATTTCCTTCACCAATATCCAAAGTACATATAAGAAGCAATAACATGATCATCACCGCACACATACTCTTATGTGTTCTATCCGTGCAAAGCACCTACGCATAGATCAGGCTCTAATACCACTGAAGGGTTCGTAGCATAGAAAACAAAAAATTCCTACGATGAGAACTATACGCCAAGATCTATCTACTAGATACAAGCAACGGGTGGATTTACATCCATGGAGAACTTACTCTCGAAGACAACAAAGTTTTGTTAATGAGTAGGAACTCGTGGATGATGTAGTCCTACGCTTGACGATCTCAAGATCGTGTGGAAGTCCTAGCGCCGCAAACGAGCAGCACATCCGCACTTGCACACACATTCAGGCCACCGAACAACCTCTGCCTCCTTGCTCCAGTGATGCAGCCGAGCAGCAACTCCTTCTAGACGAAATGCCACCGGGAACATGTATGTCGCTAATCCGAGACCATGGGGGAATAATTCTAGAGGGGGAGAGAGATCCTTCACGAGGAGGTGTGAGGAAGAAGGGTGAGAGGGGTGGCCTTTTATAGGAGGAGGGGGTACCCCTCCCCATGGACGACGCCTCATCGGGGGTGACCCCTCACCTCCCCCATTCATATGGTGGTAACCCCCACCACATAAAAGTGTCCCTTAACATTCCTCTTTAAAATCTTTACTTCAAATGCATTAAATTTCTCCAAATTTAATGCTCTCTCATTTAATAAAACTCTTTTATTAAATTTATTCAAAATTTTGTTAATTACTTTACTTAACAAACATTGACATAAAACCCCCTGCAACATTTCAATATTACATGCAAAACCAGTTTCAACAATTTCACCCGAAACAGTTTCAGTGTCTATTGAAATAATTCTAGCGCTTTGCAATTCGTTCGTCTAAAACACATTTGCTCCAAATGGTGTTGGTGTCCCTTAAGTGTGTCACCCTACGGTTCGTGAATAATGCAGACATGATCGAGACCCCTCTCAGCTCAATAATCAGAAGCGGGACCTGGAGATCCATACTGACTCCTACACATTCTACGATGACTTCTGTGATCGTGAGAACCTTTAACATTAGTAACTAAATCCCTTTGTCTAGCGATATATTACATGTCCGAGATCCGATCATCGGTATCTCCATACCTAGTTTGATCTCGTTACCGACATGTACTCTTTTCTCGTTCCCATGATATAACATTCTAGTGATCTCATCACTTGCTTGCAAGCTAACCAATGTGATATCACCAAGAGGGTCTAGAGAATATCTATCCATCATCGGGATGGACAAATCCCACTCTTGATTCATGAGCTTCTACATAACACTTTTGTAGCACTGAACCCACCTTTATAATCACCCTTTCACGGTGTGACGTTTGATGTTATCAAGATAATCTTCCAGTGTTAGTGATTAACAAGATCTCAGGGTCTAAGGACTAGGATTACTTTGTTAGATGTTATAGCAATATAAACACAATGACTTTGATCGTAATGATATACTTCGGATGAATGTTCATCACATCATTCCACTAATGTTGTGACCTCGTTATTAACAACATCCAATGTCCTTGATCAGGAAACCTTGATCATCTTGTTAATCAACGAGCTAGTTTATAAGAGAGGCATAACTAGGAACTTTCCTTTTGTTTATTAAACACACATGTATTAACGTTTCCAAATTAATACAATTATAGCATGCAAAATAAACATCTATCATATACTTGGAATATGTATAATAACAACTTTATTATTGCCTCTTAGGACATATTCCCTTCACATCTATGTACACCAAGGCAGATAGAATATAATGCAACAAAAAACCAATTAATGATTGACATGATGCATGTTCATAAGAACTACAAAACAACAAACTAAACATCATGCAGATCGAGCCATTGTAATAAATTTGAAATAGGGCCTCATCATATAGTGGACATAAAAAAATCATAGGGACAGCGTTAGCGAGCCATGTAGGATGCACAAGATATGTATATGTGCATATCACAAAGCTCACTGGCGCCGCCCCCAGGATCACATCCGAAATCAGGGCACACCTGTAGTTGCGCCATAGCATTTAAATCATCGGCCGTTGCAAAAAAAACATAAGAACCAAAACTATATATGAACATCAAGTACTTTGGGGCCTCATACTTATGTTGGACACCGAAGATCATAGGGATGGTGTCAGCGAGCCATGTAGGATGCACAAGATATGTATATGTGCATATCACAAGGCTCACTAACACCACCCCCAGGATCACATCTGAAATCAACGCACACTTGTAGTGGCGCCATAGCATTTTAATCATCGGACATTGCAACAAAAATAAGAACAAAAACTATGAACATCAAGTACTTTATTAGGGCCTCATACTTATGTTGGACATAGAAAATCATAGGGATAGAGTGAGTGAGCCATGTGAGATGCACAAGATATGTATATGTGCATATCACAAGGCTCGCTCACACCACCCCCAGGATCACATCCGAAATCAAGGCACACCTTTAGTGGCACCCTAGCATTTTAATCATCGGCCGTTGCAACGAAAACAAGAACCAAAACTATGAACATAAGTACTATATATAGGGCCTCATACTTATGGTTGACATGAAAATCACAGGGATGGTGTAAGCGAGCCAAGTAGGATGCACAAGATATGTATTTGTGCACATCACAAGGCTTGCTCACACTGCCCCCGGGATCAAATCTGAAATGAAGGCACGCACCTGGCACCCTAGCATTTTAATCATCGGCTATTGCAACAAGCAATAACCAAAATATTATTGAGCACATCAAGTACTAAGGACCAATTATATAAGTAAGTCTAACGACCGTCAAAACAATATTATACATACAGAGGTAGGCACATCATTGATTCACAATAATTAAGTTCAACGACCATACAGTTTCGAGCTAGGCAAGTTACTAATCAGTTTACAACGTGATAGACATCCAACGATAGTTCGAAACTACATCCAACTCGAAAATGCAAACATCAAGACTTATGACTCGGCGTAGGGACGGTAGTACGCCGTCTTTCATCATAAATGGCCTATCGTCATCCTGCATTTCGAGGCGTTCTTCTGCCTCCACATTTTGCAATTTAATGCCAGCGTAGTGCAAGACCCCCCCCCCCACTTCTGAAGACATCTTGATTGATGATTTGCGACAACTGAGTCTAGATGCTAAAGAATTGTTCTCTCATATCATCATCCGCAATCATCGACACAATTTGGGCCCACTTCCAAAGATGTGATGGCAGCTTAAGTAGCTGTTGATCCCGGATGAACCTGCTCATGTGATAGAGGACGTAGAAGGCCTCCTTTTGACTATCTGTCGGCTACTTGACGCAGGGGAATTGTGTTACATGGGTAAACACGTGTTTGCCTTCCTTGACATGTCCCTTCCTTTCTGAAGTACCCTCCATCCAAGGCGTAGGCATCGAGAGCACCATCCAGAACACTTTTTATGTTGCCATAGTCTTTCTTCTTTATCAAACTACTTGAGTCAAAATACGTGGGTTGCGAAAGCTTCGGGCAGATGTTGATGAGTGTGCAATATTTGTATCTGTCCAAAACAATTCAAACAGAAATGTATTGGAAATGAATGATGCAAATCGAAGAAAACATGTTACGGGTGGCTAGCATATAAGTACTGTACTTACTCGGAAAAGAAAGGCATGAGAAGCTAATCCTTCTTTCTGTTCTTCAACATGAAGTCTTTGAGGTAATCCCTCAGGAGCGACCAGTCCCCATGGTTCAACAAGATCCTTTCACGCATGTAGAAGGGATCCAATATCGCGATGCCCTTGGTTCTCTCTCTCTGGACCTTCATCGCCATGTGGAGCGAGTATAGGAGGACTAGGGTATAGTACAACCATTTACAATGAAACAAATTGAAGATGTCTTCGAACCGTAGGAAGAACAGATCTGCGGGGGGGGGGGGGTATCGACAAAGCCCTTGCCCTCTGGCACCTAGACCACGAAAACAGGGTGCGCCCGATTTTTTTTCTTTCAGAAGTTGATTCTCCACATACAGAATACTGCAATGTAGACTCTGCATAGGTGGACTTGCCGCTTTTAGCATCCTCGACTCCAGCATCGGCTTACCCGCTATATGCATTTTCCACAGGACATCCTTGGGTGCATATGGCACGCCATCCTGAGCCCGGATAGTCGTACTCGCCACCTTTGTTGGAACTGGCTGGCTCGCAGCCTTCGGCTTCTTACTTCTCTTTCGACCCTTCTTGATCTCTTGAATAGGGACCACTAACTCCTTACCGGCCACCTGGTGTAGTGTGTTAGGGATAGAAACAATTCCACGCTAGGCTTGTGGAGCATCGGTGATAGGTGGTGGCATCTCTTGAGAACTGCCGAAGACTAGACGTTGCGTGCACGTCATACTGGGTTCAGCTAGATCATCATGAGTGCAGCTGAAGGGTCCAATAGAAGGCATGTAAAGGTCATCATTGGTGCCAGTGTTGAGGAATGCATCCATGTTGTCATCATCGCTATCGTCGTGTGGCATATCCACTAGTGGTGGTGGCGGCGGTGATGGCGGTGCGACGGCGCCATGTCTTATGCTGGTGGCGATGACTGGTGCTGGCGGTAGCGATGGCAGTGCGATGGCCTTGCATGGCTTATGTTGGTGGCGATGACTGGTGGTGGCGGCGGTATTGTCCTTGGGGTGGTTCTTCCCCTCCCCCAGATACGAATCTAGGTCTTTAGGCCATACCAAGGGCCAGTTGTGGCATCCTCTGAGGTTCAAGTGTTCGTCAGCTCCTTCGGGTTGAACGGGAGGGGGGTCGACGTAGTTGTAGCCCGACAACACCCGAGTCATTGCAACCCTAAACATGCCATCAGGAATGGGCTTGTTGTGGAACATGCGGTTCTTCGGTTGAAAGATAGTGCCCTTGGCAACATCCTTAAACTCGCCCTCCATGTATCGCAGGAGGGTGCAAGCAATGTCGTGCGAAGAAACATGCGTGTTGGGCATCATCAGAGATATGGCCGTCATCAAAGGCAAAGGAGATGAGCGTCTGAGATGCTTAATTAGTTACCTTGGTGATGGCATTGATGACCCACAAGTATAGGGGGTGTATCGCAGTATTTTTGATAAGTAAGAGTGTCGACCCCAACGAGGAGCAGAAGGTGCTGGCTAGTGGTATGGATCAGGAATTCTCTGCAAATACTTAGCAAACGGATTTTTAGGGGTTTTTGATAAAGCAAGTAAATAAAGTACGAGTAAATAAAAGATAGTAGGAATGAATGAAGCAAGTGGCCCAATCCTTTATGCATCAAAGGACAAGCCGATTGTATTACTTAAGATGACCAAACGTTCTCGAGGACACATGGGATGACTGTCAAGTGCTTTCGCTTCAAATAGTTGATTAATCTTCTTTAGCTTGCTAAGTGTTGTGTGGGTGAACCTGTGCTAATGTACCAACCTTCCTAGGACTAATACATACTAGTGATTATACCCCTTGCAAACATCCGTAAGTACAAGAAAGAAATTAAGGCAGAAACCTAACCACAACTTTAAACTCTAAGACCCTTACTTCCCTTGTGCAATGGTTTCCTAACGGGGGTTCAGGTTTCTGTCACTCTGGCAACCCCTACGATTAGTATCCAAATACACAATGCATTCCCCTAGGCCCATATAGGTGAAGTGTCATGTAGTCGACGTTCACATGACACCACTAGAAGAAGTACACCACAACTTAAATATCAAACTATTGAATCTTTCTCAACACAATTCCACTACTAACAACATGACTTCTCCCATGTCCCCAAGGACAAAACAAACTACTCACAAGACATTATATGGATCATGATCAGAGATGGAATAATGATGTATAACATTTTGAACATAAACAATAATTCAATGGTTCCACTCAATAGCATCAACTACAAAGAGTAATCAACACCGGGAAAGTTTCCCCTAAGAACTATGCAAGATTCAACACAATTGTTATAGCAAATATGGAGATTGAGATGATGGTTCTGGTGGTGATGATGATGATGATCCAAATGAAGTCCAGCTTGATGGTGGTGTTGATGGCGATGATCTCTCCTCTCTGGGAAGGAATTCCCCCGGCAGAAATCTGTCTGCCGGGGAGATCTTTCTCTCTCGGTGTTTTCCGCCCCGCAAAGGCGGCAGAATCTTTATGTGGTCGCTCCCCAAGTATTAGGGTTTCGAGAGGATTATATAAGCCAGAGGGGAGAGCCAGAGGTGGGCCAGGGCAGCCACACCACCTGGTGGCGCGGCCTAGGGTGGCCCGCGCCAGGGGGTGGTGTGGGCCCCCTATGGCCCATCTCCACTCCTCCTTCTGGCTTCCTTCGTCTTCTGGAAAAATAGGATTTTCCGTATATTTTACCGGATTTTCTGTTCTTCGTGAATTTTGCCTCCAAACAGCACCTTTTCCATCAGAATCCTGACTGCAGCGGTGCATGCTCCAAAAGTCATCAACCATGCAAAAACAGATGAAATAACATAATTATCACCTCTTAATATGAAATATATCAATGAATAGCAGTGAATTATGATATACAATAGTGATGCAAAATGGACGTATTAACTCCCCCCAAGCTTAGACTTTGCTTGTCCCCAAGCGAAACTGAGCTCAATAAACATGGCCTTAGGTTTATGGAGTGAAGAGTCGATAAAAGAATACGGACAAGAAGCATCACATTCATCAATACATAGATCATAATAGAAGACAACTCACTATTATATAACTTAACTTGCAATAAGTAAAGGAAACACAATAAAGATACATAAAGTGAATCATAATTGGTAATGGCAAACTTATCTCTTGGTCAAAGAGTAGTTAATGATTTGCTGGAGTTCACAAATAACTGATTTTCAATGATAGCTTTCAAAGTAGTAATCACCAAGATAAGAGTGATGTGCAAAACAAAGAACATAAGAAACATGATTGAATAAATCATCATATGAATGAATGAAACACAACAACTCAAAATACTTGCTGAGATAGAAGGGAATAGGTTTACTAACTCAACTAAAAAGTAAAAGAAAGGCCTTCGCAGAGGGAAGCAGGGATTGCAAGTTTCATAAAGAGCTCCCAAAAATTATGATACTTATTAGCTTTTATCTCTCATTGCCCCTATCATAGGCATCTTTAGGTGATTAAGGTTAAAGTGATCAAATATGAGGATATGCTTGACAAGTTGTAAATTGAGAATCTCATGTCCCTTGAATACGAGGGTCGCTCCTCATGCTACTCAAGTTTAGTCACCGGTAAGTTCTTGTCATCGTAAGCACATGTGTATCATAGAGAACCGCCAACGGGGTACCCCTTGCCCGATGATATGGAAGAATCCCCATATCAAAATGACAAGGCAAGCAGACAACAAGCATCTCAGCAATCTTCTTATTTACCATGGGAATATGGTGATTTTTTCTCTGTTTCTTCTTTTCATAATCTCTTTTTTTCTCTTTCTCTTTTTCTCAATCTCTATCTTTTTTATAAGAAGATTGCTTCATAGATCCTCGTTATGGATACGTTGTAGGTTTCCACCATGACAGCATGGATTAGACCAGCAGCCCAGGCGTTTCTCTAACACACATGCATAACTCCATGGACTTACAAGCTCCCCTTTCATTTCACACCGACGACATCCATAGACAAAAGAACATGATATCAACTAGGTAAAAAGTACCAGTGCAATGTTGAGAGCGTTCCCCATGACAGCATGGTGATACATTGCAAAAGTATCTATAATTTTTGATGTTCCATGCTTGGTTTTATCTACTTTCTTATGTTTTATCCACACTTTGGAGTACTTTTCGTATGATTTCTTGGACTAACCTATTAACAAGAGCCACAGTGCCAGTTGTCTGTTTTCTGCTGTTTTTGGTTCCAGGAAACTCAGAAAATCAATATTCTCGGAATTGGACCGGACAAAAGCCAAAGTTGATATTTTCCAGGAAGATTCACGGAGCCAGAAGGAGAGCCGGAGAGGTGCCATAGGGTGGCCAGACCACCCCTAGGCGCGGGTCCCCCCAGGCCGCGCCAGGGCATGGTGTGGGCCCCCTGGCCGCCCACCGACCTTGCCTCTTCGCCTATAAGAAACCTCCCGATGCATAAACCCTAAATCGTCCATCAGAAATCCATGAAAAGTTCCGCAGCGCCGCCGCCACCGAAGGGGAGATTCGGTGGACAGAAAGTCACTTTTCCGGCACCCTGTCGGGACGGGTAAGTGACCCCGGAGCCATCTCCATCGATCTCCACCACCATCTCCATCACCATTGCTGATTCCCATGATGAGGAGGGAGTAGTTCTCTCTCGAGGCTAAGGGTTCTACCGGTAGCTATGTGTTCATCTCTCTCTCTATGCATGATCATATTGTGATCATGAGCTTTGTAATCAAGTAGATCTACCTTGCTACTCAAGTTCTTTAATAGATCTCTGCTCCCCCCATCTGTGTGAAAGTGATAGCGTGCACACCATGGTGGCACTTAGGCTAGAGATTACAATTACTTGTTATGAGTTATATTTGGAGTTGGATGTCTCTATGAAATTGTGGTGTTTGTTGGAACCATGTAGTGCTCAAGGTGACAGTGTGGGGTTTTCTAGATGGGAAAGGCTTGCTTTGAGGTGTGCTGTTATAGCCCTACCATGCATTAGAGTGTCCAACCGGAGAGTAGTTAAGAGTAGTATCATAAAGAGAAGATATTTATATGAGAGTGTTCACTGGTGAAAGTATGATCCCTAGGCCTTGTTTCTAAGCATTGAAATGCCGTTTGCAACTAGATCTGTTACATGTTTGCTTGTTTCCATCTTTATTTCAGTGTGCCTTTAGTCTTTTCCCACGTCAACCACACGCCATCAAGCTATTTTCTATCATAGTTACCACTTATAATTATCTATACCACTTGTATTTCACTATCTCTTCGCCAAACTAGTGCACCTATACACCTGACAAGTGTATTGGGTGTGTTGGGGACACAAGAGACTTCTTGTATCTTGATTGCAGGGTTGCTTGAGAGGGGATACCTTTGACCACTTCCTCCCTGAGTTCGATAAACCTTGGGTAATCCACTTAAGGGAAAACTTGTTGTTGTTCTACAAACCTCTAGACTTGGAGGCCCAACAACTGTCTACAAGAATAGAAGTGCGTAGACATCCCGCTATTTTCTGGCGTCGTTGACGGGGAGGTAAGGTAAAAGGTACTCACATCCTCCGGTGTGAGTGCTCGAAGTTATTTCCTTTAGATTCTGCAATTTTGTCTTTTGTTTCTTGTTTTCACTAGTTAGGCTTAATGGAAAACAACAACAAAATTAGAGCGCTTTATAGTATTTATCTTGAGTTAGGACATGAAGTGTTTGAAGAGAAAATTAAAAAGCCTATGGAACTTTATTTGCATGCTAATAGCAATGTTGTTAGTATGAATTCTTTGGACACCATTATTGCTAATGCTATGGAAAAGTCTAAGCTTGGGGAAGCTAGTTTTTATGAAAATGATCTTTTTAGTTCCCCAGCTTTGGAAGATAGTTATTCTATTGCTTATGATGATACCAAACCTCCAATATATGACGATTACAATGATGAATATGATATTTTTAGTCCACCTACTATTGAGGAGAAAATTAATTATGATTACAATAGGCCTCCTATATTTTATGATTATGGTGATGAGAATAATAATGATAGCTATTTTGTTGAATTTGCTCCCACTATGATTGATAAGAATGACTATGCTTATATGGGGAGTATTAATTCTTTTATGCATCTGGCTCATGATAAGAATGTTTTATGTGATAGTTATATTGTTAATTTTATTCATGATGCTACTGAAAGTTATAATGAGAGAGGGAAACATGGTTTTATGCATCTTAATAATATTAAGTTTCCCCTCTTTATGTTGAAAGTCTTGAAGTTGCACTTGTTTTGCTTTCCTATGCTTGCTGCTTTGTGCTTTCATGACTTGTTTCTTTACAAGATTATTTTGCATAGGAAGTGGGTTAGACTTAAAAGTGCTTTGAATTTGCTTCTTGATGCTCTCTTTTACTTCAATTCATATTTCTTATGTGAGCATATTCTCAAACTATCATGCCTAACTTAAAGGCATTAAAGAAAAGTACTTATTGGGAGATAACCCAAAAGTTTTAGATGAGTGTTGGAATTTATTACTTCTGTAATAACCGCTCTTTATCCTTTTTATTTGATTTTTGTGCCAAGAGTAACCTCTAATGAAAGAGAAGTAATGATTGGGAAAGCTGCTATCCCGAAACAGA
The DNA here is from genome assembly GCA_023614405.1 of Avena insularis. Lineage (NCBI taxonomy): Eukaryota > Viridiplantae > Streptophyta > Magnoliopsida > Poales > Poaceae > Avena > Avena insularis. Next base: position 372,831,992 of record CM042689.1, read on the forward strand.
TTTCTGTGCTTCACCGTAACCATTCGTTTAAAATCTCTGTACATCCTTTTGAGGCGTGAATTTTTGTGCTTCTGCCCCAGGTTGTTATCTAACTTTCGTTAGTTCAACACCTTTTGATTTGAGCAACAGAAGGTCTTCGAAAAAATTCGTCTTTACCTGCTGGTCTGTTTTGACAGATTTCTGCCATTTTCTGCATTTGCTTCTTATTGGTTCCTTTTTTTCTTTTGGGGAATTGAGCTTTTTGAGGGAAGTGCTACAGTATCTAGTGTTTTAATGGAAGTTTTATTGGTGTTAGAACTGAACCTAAAGACTTATTATCTTGAGTGCACTAATATTGCTAATAAAGATTGTGTGAAGTTTTGTATGAAGGAAAAAAATTCAGGTGTATGGAAGGAATGAGTAAAGAGATGAAAGATAGACTAAAGCTAAAGCTTGGGGATTACACGTGTGTCACCCCAAGAAATATCCAAGAAGTACAAGCGTAAAAGCTTGGGGATGTCCAAGGCATCCCCTTCTTCATCAATAAAAATCCTAGGTTTCTTCCAAACACTTCATTTTTATTGTTTCATGCACAGTTGTGTTGTTCTTGGAGCGTCTTATTTTTCGTTTTTGTTTTGTTTTTTCGTTTGATTTTGTTTGCTTAGTTTGCTGAATAAATTGATTGGACCCCCTCTTTCATACACTAGTTTTCAAATAGTTTGGTTTGGATTTGGAAAAGAGTAGGAAAGTTCATGCCTAAGAGGTAAAAATGAGCTTGTTTTTGACTGTGGCCTATGCTTTGTCATGTCATGCTTGATATTGTTTTGGATTTATGCTTAGTGATCTTTGTTGTAGCATGACTTGTTATAAACAATTGAGATTGCTTAATGTGCCTTTGAAAGAATCATGCGTTGTTTTAGCATATTAAAGCATAGTATTGTGGTATTCTCCTCTGATGCTTTATTTGGGTTGACTTGGCGCATGCTCACACCATGTTATGACTATCCCAAGTCACCATAGACTTTATGATCCTTTACTTTTCAACTTGTAGTATCACTTTACGCTTTGATCAATGATGTTTTGTCGCTCTGTATGATTATGGCCATTATTGTTCTCTTAACTTGTCGCTCCCAGTCTTTTGCTAGCCTACGTAACCAAGTATGAGTTCCACTCATGCATCCAACTCCCTAAACCAAGTTATTCTAAAGAGTCCACCATACCTACCTATTAGCATATGCTATTCCAAGTATATTCATTCTTTTGTTTACCTTCCAAATTAAACTTGTTATGAGAAAACTAGTGATTAAATCTCTCACGAACTTGATGGCACACTTTACTTTTCTTTCCCTTAATAAACTTGAACCATTGTGTATTCTATGTTGTATATGCTTGCACTTATTTGTTGGGGATTAGCAGAACCATGTTGTCATGGGGAACGCTTTCAACATTGCACGGGTACTTTGTACCTAGTTGATATCATGCTCTTTTGTCTATGGATAGCGTCGGTGTGAAATGAAAGGGGAGCTTGTAAGTCCATGGAGTTATGTATATGTGTTAGAGAAACGCCTGGGCCACTGGTCTAATCCATGCTGACATGGTGGAAACCTACAGCGTAACCATAATGAGCTGTCTATGAAGCATTCTTCTTATAAAAAAGTCAGATATTGAGAAAAAAGAGAAAAAGAAAAGAAAAGAGATATGAGAAAAGAGGAAAGAGAGAAAAAAGCACCATTTTCCCATGGTAAATAAGAAGATTGCTGAGATGCTCGTTGTCTGCTTGCCTTGTCATTTTGATATGGGGATTCTTCCGTATCATCGGGCAAGGGGTACCTCGTTGGCGGTTCTCTATGATACACATGTACTTACGATGACAAGAACTTACCGGTGACTAAACTTGAGTAGCATGAGGAGCGGCCCTCATATTCAAGGTACATGAGATTTCTAACTTATACTTCGTCAAGGATATACTCCATAGTTTGTTCACTTTAACCTTAATCACTTCAAGATGCTTATGATAGGGGCAATGAGAGCTGAAAGCTATAAGTACCATAATTTTTGGAAGATCTTTATGAAACTTGAATCCCTACTCCCTTCTATGAAGGCCTTTCTTTTACTTTTATGTTGAGTCTCCACCTTCTATCTTTATGCACCTACTTTGAGAGCATAGTGGCCATTATTATTTCTATGTGCATTGTCCCAAGACTTGTTGATTGATGCATAGCTTTGATATTGCTTGTTTTAAACTATTTGTATCTAGTCACTCTTATGAACTTTGAAGGTGTCCTATGCATTTATGTTTGCTACTCTGTGAGGGACAAGCTGAATACTACTATGTTATGTTTTCTTTATGTGAAACAAACAAACGTCTTGCAAAGAATTGTTATTCATGAATTTTTTGTTTGTGCATTTTCATGTTTCAACATAGTTGCTATATCTTATTGTTAGAACTATATCTTTCATGCAATGTTGAAGTACTATGATCCCAGCTATCAATGTTTTACAAATACTTTGATCAAGTTTATGATGGTGCATGTCACCTCAAAAATTATTCTTTCTTTTTATCACTTACCTACTCGAGGACGACCAGGAGTTAAGCTTGGGGATGTTGATACATTGCAAATGTATCTATAATTTTTGATGTTCCATGCTTGGTTTTATCTACTTTCTTATGTTTTGTCCACACTTTGGAGTACTTTTCATATGATTTATTGGACTAACCTATTAACAAGAGCCACAGTGCCAGATGCACGTTTTCTGCTATTTTTGGTTCCAGGAAAGTCAGAAAATCAATATTCTCGGAATTGGACCGGACAAAAGCCAAAGTTGATATTTTCCAGGAAGATTCACGGAGCCAGAAGGAGAGCAGGAGAGGGGCCATAGGGTGGCCAGACCACCCCTAGGAGCGGGTCCCCCTAGGCCGCGCCAGGGCATGGTATGGGCCCCCTGGCCGCCCAGCGACCTTCCCTCTTCGCCTATAAGAAACCTCCCGATGCATAAACCCTAAATCGTCCATCAAAAATCCATGAAAAGTTCCGCAGCGCCGCCACCATCAAAGGGGAGATTCGGGGGATAGAAAGTTTCTATTCCGGCACCCTGCCGGGACGGGGAAGTGCCCCCAGAGCCATCTCCATCGATCTCCACCACCATCTCCATCACCATTGCTGATTCCCATGATGAGGAGGGAGTAGTTCTCTCTCGAGGCTAAGGGTTCTACCGGTAGCTATGTGTTCATCTCTCTCTCTATGCATGATCATATTGTGATCATGAGCTTTGTAATCAAGTAGATCTACCTTGCTACTCAAGTGCTTTAATAGATCTCTGCTCTCCCCATGTGTGTGAAAGTGACAGCGTGCACACCATGGTGCACTTAGGCTAGAGATTACAATTACTTGTTATGAGTTATATTTGGAGTTGGATGTCTCTATGAAATTGTGGTGTTTGTTGGAACCATCTACTGCTCAAGGTGACAGTGTGGGGTTTTCTAGATGGGAAAGGCTTACTTTGAGGTGTGCTGTTATAGCCCTACCATGGATTAGAGTGTCCAACCAGAGAGTAGTTAAGAGTAGTATCATAAAGAGAAGATATGTATATGAGAGTGTTCACTAGTGAAAGTATGATCCCTAGGCCTTGTTTCTAAGCATTGAAACGCCGTTTGCAACTTGATCTGTTACATGTTTGCTTGTTTCCATCTTTATTTCAGTGTGTCTTTAGTCTTTTCCCACGTCAACCACACGCCAGCAAGCTATTTTCTATCACCGTTACCACCTATAATTATCTATACCACTTGTATTTCACTATCTCTTCGCCGAACTAGTGCACCTATACACTTGAAAAGTGTATTGGGTATGTTGGGGACACAAGAGACTTCTTGTATCTTGAATGCAGGGTTGCTTGAGAGGGGATACCTTTGACCACTTCCTCCCTGAGTTTGATATTCCTTGGGTAATCCACTTAAGGGAAAACTTGTTGTTGTTCTACAAACCTCTGCACTTGGAGGCCCAACAACTGTCTACAAGAATAGAAGTGCGTAGACATCACATGGTTCTGCTAATTCACAACTTACAAAGCACAAGCATATACGCAACATAGATGGGCACAATGGTTCAAGTTTATTAGATGCAAATAAGTAAAGTGTGCCATCAAGTTCGTGAGAGCTTTAATCACTAATTTTCTCATAACAAGTTTAATTTGGAAGGTAGTTAAAAACAAGAATTTACTTGGAATAGAAATAGTGCTAATAGGTAGGTATGGTGGACAGAAATGGCATAGGTTTTGGTTTAAGGATTGGATGCACGAGAAGAATTCCCTCTCAGTACAGGTTTTTGGCTAGCAAGGCTAGGTAGCAAGTATAACAGTTGAAGGAAACATACAAACATACAAGTGATAAAGACAAACATGCAATTTTCCTTGGAAGCACAAAAGATCTTAACTAGAGAATACTAAACTTATGAGCAAATCAAGCAAGAAAGATGATGAAATTATATTTCTTTAGAGTACTTTTATCTTTTTCATTCAACTCTCAAAAATAGTGCTGCTACTAACCAAACCAGGTTTGCCAAAACCAACTAGATTAACTCAATGATCCCAAAGTGATACCAATACTAACAACAAGATCAATCATATAACCACGAATTGAAAACTAATATAAGATATGCAAAAGAGTAAATGATAGAACTTCTCATTAATAATCCATAATGGCAACTCACACCAAGGGATACATATCTAACGAGAGAGGGGACACTTCCATAATGCAAACCATCCTACATGATAACTTCTGTATTCATGATATGACTCTACTAAAAAGGTAAAAAGGTAGAAGATAGTGATGTGATACCGCGGCACTCCCCCAAGCTTGGAACAAACCAAGGGGATGCCAAACCTGATGAAGAATTACTCCTTCGGTGGTGGTGGTATCCTCTCGGTTGGCATGAGGAAATCTTCTAGCATCTTGCGAAGCCTGTTATTCTCCTCTTGAAGCATATCCACCTTCCTCCTCAAGACTCGGTACTTGTCGCAGAACTCATCAGTGACTCGTAGAGCTTCCAATGCTGCAGGGCAAGAACTGAGATCTAGAGTCGGAGGTATCAGCCCCTTCATGCCTATTGTCATGTCCTTTACTTCCTCCTTGCCGTTCCGATCCATGTCTTCGTGCTCAAGATTGTGATGGAGCTCGCGATGGTGTCGCAGCACATAATCCTTTGAAGATGAACCCCTGAACGACATCTGAACAAAATATACCGAAACAAAAACACGACGAGAACATGACATATGAACCTCGGGAGATCCAGGGGATTATATATTACGAAGTTTCACAACAAAAGGAAGGTACTAGGAGAAAACGAGTCGGAGACGGAGTCCGGAGTGGCCACACCACCTGGTGGCACGACCAGGGTGGGCCCGCACCACAGGGTGGTGTGAGCCACGGTGGCTCCGTTTCCGTCCCTCTTTCGCTTCATAACTTTCCTTATTAGCTAAAAACTGCAAAAATATAGTTGGATAGTATTTTCGCGGAACTTTTCTTACCAGAACTGTTACCTATTCGAAAACAGATTCTGTAGGTCTCTGAATTTAGTATCTAGTAGATTCTTCCGGAGTCACCACTTGAATAACATCAATATCTTCATCTTCATACACTTATTACTTGAGTCATGAAACCTTTCACTTCCTTATTACACCATTATCTCCACTACCTGGAAATTTCTTTCACACAAAACTTCACATAGTTCTCATTAGCAACATTAGTATAAGTGAAGTGATAAAACCTTTTGAGTTCAACTTCAACTGAAAACCATCAAAACATAAGCTACTGTAGCAACTCCTTCCGAAAACCCAAAAATAATTCAAAAAGGAAATCGAATAAAGAAGCAAATGCAAGAGTGGCAAAATCTGTCAAAACAGACCAGCAGGTAAAGATCAATTTTTTCGAAAATCTTCTGTTGCTCAAATCAAAAAGTGCAAAACTAACGAAAGTTAGATAACAACCTAGGGTAGAAGAAAAAAAAATTACATCTCAATCCGACATACAGAGATCTCTCATGAATTTTTACGGTGAAGCGCAAAAATCTGTTTTGGGACAGCAACTTCCCCGAATATTACTTCTCTCTCATTAGAGGTTGATCTTGACACAAAAACCAAACAAAAAGGATAAGGAGAAGTTAGTACTGAAGTAATAACTTCGAAGTCTCAAAGAAAAACAAAAACAAACTGAAAAAACAAATAAATTGGGTTGTCTCCCAAAAAGCTCTTTCTTTATAGCCATTAAGATGGGCATGATGATTTTGAAAAAGCTCACTTATCAATATGAATTGAAGTGAAAGCGAGCATTAAGAAGCAAAAATACACACATTTAAGTCTAACCCACTTCCTATGCAAGGGGATTTTGTAAACAAACAAGTTGTTAAAACCAGAGGCTACAAGCATAGGAAGGCAAAACAAGTGCAACATAAAAACTTTCAGCATAAAACAAGGAAACTTCATATTATTTAGATACATAAGAACACTTTTCCCTCTCTCATAGTAACTTTCAGTATCATGCGTAAACTTAACAATATAACTATCACAAGGACCATCGTAACAATGATCACTTAATCTAACAGAGAACACAGGAATACTAGCTCTCATAACACTACTTTGTGAAACAATATTAGAGGTATCCTTACAAAGGATAGGGTGTCCCTCTTCTTCATATTTAGTAACAAAGTCTTTCCCATTTGCTATAATAGGTTCATCAACCATATGTTTATCATGTTCAACAGCTTTATTTGTACTTTCATTAACCATACTAGCTATCATACAATGTTCCTTTATCTTAACTGGGAAAGGCATTTTCTCAATGTAAGGTTCAGGTAAAACATGATTAGTAGTATAAAATTTAGTATTTCTTGCAGGAACACTCTTAGCAATATCTTTATAAGGTTCATGATACTTATTCCACTTCTTTTTAGACACTTCAATTTAGGAAGCAAAAGCCTTAAAATAAGAAGCAATAGCTTGAGAGTCTAGACCATAAGCATTTTTAATATTTTGAAAGTCATCAGTTCCCATAAAAGATTCAACGCATTCATAATCATAATTTATACCTAACTTTCTACCTTTTTCATTCTCCCAAGCTTCAGCATTATCTTGAATATGGTCCAGAAGATCCCATTTAGCTTCTTCTTCCATGCGAGTGAATGATCCAGCACAAGAAGCATCCAATAAATCCTTATCATGAAGAGGGAGCCTTGCATAAAAGTTATTGATAATAATATTGTTGGGGAGCTCATGAATGGGACATTTGAGCATTAGTAACTTCAGTCTCCCCAAGCTTGAGATGTACTCTCTCCATCAAGAGGCCAAAAGTTGTATATTTGATTCCGATCTTTATGAATATCACTAGGAGGATAAAACTTTGAATAAAAGAGAGGTACTATTTCCTCACATTCTAGAGCTTGACCATTCTTCAGTAGCTTATACCATTCCTCAGCTCTTCCTTTCAGCGATAATGATAATAACTTCTTAGTAACCTGATCTGTAGTGATATCTGCACACTTGAACAACCCGCATAATTCGTGTATAAAGAGCAAATGATTACCGGGATGGACAGTTCCATCCCCAACATAGTAGGTATCCATAACACGATCAATAATTCTTGTAGGTATGTTAAAAGCATCATTCTCAGCAGGTGGTGGTTCATCTACTACCTTAGCAGTGGTAGTAGCATTACCAAATAAGAAACTCAGTGAATTATCCATAACGAAAATAAAGCAACTAACAGAAGTAAACAATACTCACAGTAGAAGTTTCCTTTACCAGTTCCACTCTCCAATAGCTCTTCACTCCCCGCAATGCTTTAAAATAGTCTTGATGACCCACAAGTATAGGGGGTGTATCGCAGTATTTTTGATAAGTAAGAGTGTCGAACCCAACGAGGAGCAGAAGGTGCTGGCTAGTGGTATGGATCAGGAATTCTCTGCAAATACTTAGCAAACGGATTTTTAGGGGTTTTTGATGAAGCAAGTAAATAAAGTATGAGTAAATAAAAGACAGTAGGAATGAATGCAGCAAGTGGCCCAATCCTTTATGCAGCAAAGGACAAGTCGGTTGTATTACCTAAGATGACCAAACGTTCTCGAGGACACATGGGAAGACTGTCAAGTGCTTTCGCTTCATATAGTTGATTAATCTTCTTTAGCTTGCTAAGTGTTGTGTGGGTGAACCTGTGCTAATGTACCGACCTTCCTAGGACTAATACATACTTATGATTATACCCTTCGCAAACATCCGTAAGTACAAGAAAGTAATTAAGGTAGAAACCTAACCACAGCTTTAAACTCTAAGACCCTTACGTCCCTTGTGCAATGGTTTCCTAACGAGGGTTCGGGTTTCTGTCACTCCGGCAACCCCTACGATTAGTAGCCAAATACACAATGCATTCCCCTAGGCCCATATAGGTGAAGTGTCATGTAGTCGATGTTCACATGACACCACTAGAAGAAGTACACCACAACTTAAATATCAAACTATTGAATCTTTCTCAACACAATTCCACTACTAACAACATGACTTCTCCCATGTCCCCAAGAACAAAACGAACTACTCACAAGATATCATAAGGATCATGATCAGAGATGGAATAATGATGTATAACAATCTGAACATAAACAATAATTCAATGGTTCCACTCAATAGCATCAACTACAAAGAGTAATCAACACCGGGAAAGTTTCCCCTAAGAACTATGCAAGATTCAACACAATTGTTACAGCAAATATGGAGATGGAGATGATGGTGCTGGTGGTGATGATGATGATGATGATCCCGATGAAGTCCAGCTTGATGGGGGTGTTGATGGCGACGATCTCCCCTCTCCGGGAAGGAATTCCCCCGGCAGAAATCTGTTTACCAGAGAGATATTTCTCTCTCGGAGTTTTCCGCCCTGCAGAGGTGGCGGAATCTTTCTGTGGTCACTCCCCGAGTATTAGGGTTTCAGGAGGATTATATACGCTAGAGAGGAGAGCTAGAGGTGAGCCAGGGCGGCCACACCACCTGGTGGCGCGACCTAGGGTGGCACACGCCAGGGGGTGGTGTGGGCCCCCTATGGCCCATCTCCACTCCTCCTTCTGACTTCCTTCGTCTTCTGGAAAAATAGGATTTTCCGTATATTTTCCCAGATTTTCTGATCTTCGTGAATTTTGCCTCCAAGCAGCACCTTTTCCATCAGAATCCTGATTGCAGCGGTCCATGCTCTAAAGGTCATCAACCATGCAAAAACAAATGAAATAACATAAGTATCACCTCTTAATATGAAATATTTCAATGAATAGCAGTGAATTATGATATAGAATAGTGATGCAAAATGGACGTATCAGGCATCGAGCTCAGTTAGTGTCGAGCACCGCCGACAGTGGTGGGCGTGCAAGTGACAGAGAGGCTGCTTGCATCCATGGTGCCGGCTAGCGTATGCTCCGCCTCCAGCTGGGGTTCACTAGGACGAAGCACCAACTGCACCACGGTGTTGTTGGGCAGCGTCGTCACCGGTGCGATCGGTTGTGCTGGGTTGTTGCTGGGTGGAGTCATCACTGGTTCGACTGGTTGCGCCGTGCTGTTGGAGGCTGAGGTCAGCACTGCCACGAAGGCTGGCTACCCCATGGCGTCCGCGGGCCGGGTCACCAATGCGAACCGTGCCAATATCTAGCTGGTCATGTTGCTACCGGTCAGGCTGGGCAGTGGTATTGTCTCGACCTGCCAGGTTCCAAGCATCAATCCCTTCCAACAAAGAAGGAACAATCTATATGATCCTCTGTCCCAGTCAGTCATCGATCATCTGCGGCATACTGTCCATTCTTTTCTTGATCTCTTGAAAATCGCGTCGCTCCTCGGCCTCCTTCTACAACTTTTATCCCTTCTATCCTTGTCATCCTGTTTGTAGTAGTCCCTCATTTTTTTGGTCGTGCCTAAGCCGGGCACATGGCCACCTGACGTCGGTGGCATCCATGTTTCCCTTTTCTTGCAATGGTTCATCTCCCTGTTGAAGGGACCGTCCCACGGCTCTGTCGACCCCTGGGAGGAGCCCATAGCTGCTTCCATTTCCTCTTTCTGCAGAAGGAAGAGTTCAACATGTTTAGAAATTTGGCTTCATTCTTAATTATAACTTGAGATCCACACAAGGTAAATTCCTTACCAGATGTTTCTCAAAGTTCTTCACATCCTCATCGTCGGTAACGAATTCCTTCGTTACTGGGTGAAGATAGTAGCAGGCCCGGACAAAGTTTCTCATCTGCACATGCTTGAATTTGTGCCACGGGTTTTATTTACCCAGACGTCGAAGCTCGGCATCCTCCTTGTCCCAAATGGGCTTTACTCCTCTATAACCGCCGCTTCCGCAATGATGGTTGCCTATGTTCTGTGCCCGCATCTTCTTCCCCCACGCAATCCACCATACGCCCAAGTCAGAAGCCACATTCTCCTTGAAAAGGTTAAATTCTTCTTTGTCAAGCCTCGACTCGTGCTTTTTGATCTCCTCGAAGCTTTTACCCTTATCAATTTGTGCCTTCACCTGGGTTCTTTAGCTGCTCAAGGCGTTGCTCATCTTCGTGAGGGCTACCTGGTTTGCCTTATTCCCTTTGAGATTTAAGTTGTTAAACGGACCTGGGAACTTGTATCTTTGGTGAAGCTTCTAGATGAGGAGATCTGTCAGATGTGCTTTCTCAGGTGCCCTTAGGTTTCCCATGTTGAGCGAGATGGTGTCCCGGACGATGCACTCGATCTGTATGCCATACCCTTTGACAAGTTTTTCAGGCTCCAAGGGTACACCAGAAGGGGACACTTCAGTAAATTCCTCTCGGACGGTGTCGAGCACTGGAGGTTGTCGATCCTTCCCTTTGCTTCTTGGCGTTATTAGGTTTGCTACCGCCACCATCTATGCGTTCGCCGGTAGTGGTCTCACCCTCAGCGCTAGTATCGGGGGTGTCTTCATCCTAGCCATCACCACTATCAATGGTTTCATCGTTGGCGGCAACATCCTAGTCATGCATCGGGTCATAAATCTCATCATCGCCCTCATCCCGGCAAAACTCCCAAAATTCCTTGTTACTCTCTCGGGCTTCTTCTAAGACGTTTGCAGGCCGAGATGTGCCGTGATAGTTGTGATATTCGACACGTTTTTGATGGTTTTTATTGATGGTTTTCTCTCGGATTTGATTGTTTTGTAGCTTTACCTAACGCTAATACTTCGGTAGCAAGGAAAACTTGGTTTTTAATGTGTGTTTCAGGTTCTGAATGTCAACAGAAGGTTTTAACTAGAGAAACACAATATTCGGGCGAAAACAAGCAAGTCTCTCTTTGGAAGCACTCGAGGGGAGCATACTAAGGCATTAACGAGCAACTATACGGCAGGAACATTTTTCCGGCCGTATAGTTCCCACCGTATAGCTGCCACCGCCTCTGTCTTGTCAAAAGGGACAACTTCCATGAAGAGGCCATACGCAAAAACACAACAAAACAGCCGCCATCCCATCCAAAAGGCAGAAAGAAGAGATCCGGAGAAGAAGGGGAAGACGTTCTCATCTCGCTCCACGATCTTCGACCTCCTAGCCAATACACCCCCATAGCCATTACTTGTACTTGAGAGAGAGAGGGATCTTCACCTTGCAAGACTAGGGTTTGAGATTGTTTCTTCCTATCTTGAATTGTGTTGGATTACTTTTCTATTCTTATTGTGGGTCTCCACGGTAATATCAAGAAGAACTCCCTTTATTTAATTATATTGATGATCTGTTCTTCTCTCATGTGTGAGTAAGTTCCTTGGGCGTGGGAGATGTAAGGAATTGGTGAGATGTGATGTGCCTCCAAATATTTTCCATTAGTTTGTGATTGATTCTAATTACTATATTATGTGTGCTTGACTATCTGTGGGATGCCTAAAGCTTGTTGTCCAATTAAGGGCCCAGACAGCATGATGCTTTGTTCTACATAGATAGGATCTTGTTCGCTAGCAGACCGGCGACCCCCGAGTGACACGGGGATATCAATGGAAAACTAGTAGACTCTAGGATAACGAGGAACCACTGTGCTTATTGCATTAGTCTGATCCAAGGAGCTTAATCGCTAAGCGACCTGAAGGGTATTAATCGTCTAGTGTCCGACCATGGTTTTGGTAATAGACTACTAGGATTATTGAAGTTGGGATGAAATCTACCAAGAGGAGTTCCGGCTAATTATGGGTTGCTTGCCTACACATATACTTATAATATTATAATTGTTACATTTATCATTCGTCCACCTGACACGGTCACTATCACCATGAACTCAATCTCCCCGTGCCTTCTTTTGCCATCTATAGAAAACAACAAACAGCCAAGTCGTTCTTTACTTTTATGCTTTATATTTCTGAAGTTTACATTTTAGTTTTATTTAAATACACCCAGTTTAATCCAAATTCCATTATCATTTCAACACTTGTAGTCAATTCACTTGAAGACCTGTGACAACTTTGGGTGTGACAGAGATTTCACTCATAAACACTTACCTTTGGGCTCCCTGTGGGATCGATATCTATACTTTGAAACTAGCTACAAATGATCTCTGCACTGGCACCGTTGCCGGAGAGCTAAGTGCTAAGTGTTTGTCTCTTGACATTTCAGGTGTTACTACTACAAAATGTTCTCCCTAAGAGACAAAGGGTCTACACGCTCTGGTAGGACCTATTTACAAGATTATATTGAGCGCGTGCCTGCTCAAAGGCGCGAAGAAATTATTGAAAAACTTTTAAGAGCAAATAAAGTTGAAGTTGAAAACCTAAGTGATATTATGGAAATCATGTCTATTTACAGGACAACTCCCAAGAAACCTGAGAAAACTCTCAGAGAATGCAGGGCTCCAAGTTCTGAATTTCTTAAACAACCAATAGAATTCCCTAATCATAGAGTTAGAGAATATCGATTTGATGGTGGAATTATTAAAATTTTGCAAGAAAAAGCTTTCAGTGGAAGGGAAGATGAAGCCTCGGAAGGCATCTTAGAGAGTTTGACAAAGTGATAACATCACTTGGACCAAAAGGTTTGCCAAGAGACTTCTCTCATCTAAAATTATTTTGTTGGACTCTTAAAGGTAAGGCTCTAGAGTGGTTATATTCTCTCCCTCGCCATTACATTAAATGTTGGGAAAACTGCATTGTTAAATTCATAAACAGGTTTAATCCATTTAAGAAGGTAACTGAAATTAGAAAGAATATAGGCAACTTTAGTCAGAACGTGGGATAAAACTACCCACAAGACTAGGAAAGATTCTTTGGAATGATCAATAGTATTCCTTATCATGGCTATTCTGAATCAACTATTTGCCATTTATTTTACCATGGTCTTAATACTCAATAGTTGGTTCACTTCTCAGCAGGAGGATCAATAAATACTTTAACTATTAAAGAATGTTTGGAATTGATGTCTACTAGGGCTAAGAATGATTCTTTATGTAATCCTGATTTTGGCACTAAGCAGGAAAAAGGGATACTTCGGATAACTCATGATCTTATGCCTGAAGTACGCAAAACAAAGTAGACTTGTTAGAAGTTTTAACTGAAGAAGATGAAACTAGAAATTGTTTTCAAGAATTAAAACATCGGCAAGAAAAATCTAATAATAACCTACATAAGGACTTTCAAAAACATAAAACTATTTTGGCGGAAATCACGGAAAATTATGATGAGATTGGTCAAGAAATAAAATTATTTCACAAGTATCTTAGTATGATTGAAACCCAGTGTGAACAAATAGCTTCTAGTCATCAAATTTTTCTTTGAGATGATAAAGATATTCCTGTTTCTACTAATGTTGTTACAAGAAGAGGTGTAGTTGTTACAGGACCATTAGGACCACCAGAATATGAAGATGAAAAAGAGCGAAAGGAAAAAGCCTTGCTTGAAGCAAGCCAAGAAGATGATACATTGGTGGATCCTCAAGATGAAACTGCTCAAGAAACACAAGATTAAACCAAGGAGGACTGAAATGATGCACATGATGACTGTTATGACTCTGATACAAAGATGGTTGATCCAAGAGAAGAAAAATAGATAAGCAAGGAAGATGAAGTTGTTGTAGTAGAAAATAAGAAAAGTGATAAGAAACAACAAAAGAAAGCAACAAAAGAGCCTGACCCCCCCAAAAGGTAAAAGACAAGAATAAGAAAGGTGAGAAAAAGCTTCCTTATCCAGATCGAAAAAAGAAAGCACCAGATCAGGTAATTAATGATTCTTTTACAAAGGCACTTTGTGACCTTCGTCTGGAAATTCCATTTGTGGATGCAATCAAAGTTCCAACCTATTCTAAATTCCTCCGTGATATTTTTAGTAGAAAGAAAGAAATAACTAAAACTGTGGCCATGGTAACTAGTTATCCCACTAATGGGAAGCTGTTGTCTAAATCTGGAGATCCCGGAATACCAACTATTTCATGCTCAATAGGCAAAACTGATATTTACAATGCCTTGTGTGATCATTGTGTACGAGTTAGTGTAATGCCATACTCCCTCTATAAAAGGTTAGGACTAGGGGAGTATTCTCCTACTACTATCACTTTACAGATGGCTGACAAGTCCACTAGACAACCCATTGGTATGATTGAGGATCTTCTACTTAGAATAGATGAGCATGTTATTCCCACTGAGTTTATTATTTTTGAGATGCTAGAAGATGAAAAATTATCCATAATACTTGGAAGACCTTTCCTTAGTACTGCAGGGGCATCAGTTGATTGTGCTGAGGGAAAGATAATCTTCAATGTTTATGATGTTGAAATCATCTGGTATTTTCCAAAGAAGCTAGAAGCAGGAAAAAGATATATTCCACCGGCAAAACGAGTTCATGTGGTAAGTGCCTTTGATAAGGGGCAACCCAAGGTAAGAATTCGAGAACAGAGTAGGGGTTGAGTTACTCAACCATTCTTACTAAAATGCTTAATGGGAGTCAACCCATCTCGTCAATAAAATAAACTAGAGAAAAAAAGTTAATCGCATTCCTACCACTTTTTCACATACATTCTTGCGGAAGCGCGCCCGTGAAGATGCAGTTGTCAAAAAGTAGTAGAAACATCGATTGAATGAGTATAGAATAAGAATAAAAATAAAAGTTTGAGTTTTATCTACAAAGACTAAAATTTTGCTCTTCATACGCTAATGTTGGTCGACTGTTCCTACTATCATTTTTCTATCGAAAATAAGGTATTTTGCTAAGTTCCGGGATTAGAAGGTATTCTCGAAGAAATAGAATTTTTTTTGATCACTACTGATGGTTTAACGACCAACTATATGGCAGGAATACAAATTCTGGCTGTATAGCTCCGGTCGTATAGATATCTTTGCCATCAACAAATTTTCTTCGAAGACACAGAGAATTTAACGACCAACTATACGACAGGAATAAAAATTCTGGCCGTATAGCTCCGGTCATATAGATATTGATGCCTTCGTACAATATCTTCTCAAAGGTACTAACAATTTAGTGACCAACTATACGCCGGGAATAAAAATTCCGGCCGTATAGTTCCGGTCATATAGATATCGATGCTTGTTTTAGAAATTTATCTCGAGGGTACTAATGGTTTAACGACTAACTATACGGTGGGAATAAAAATTCCAGCTGTATAGTTCTGGTCGTATAGATATCGATGCCTGTTTAGAATTTTTATTTCAAGGGTACAGACGGTTTAACGACCAACTATACGGCGGGATCATTGTGATCCGCCTGTATAGTTGCGTCCATATAGCTGTATTCTGCATAAAGAAACCCTAGTTGGCAGCGCCGCCGCAACTATACGGGCGGAACAACATGTCCTGCCCGTATAATTCTGGCCGTATAGTTCGGCGCGACCACAAAATCGAGCCAGGGCGGCTAGGTTTCTTCTCCTTCCGCATTATTTCTCTCATATTCTCTCTCCAAACCTCCCAAAACCCACCTAGAACTTTTGATTCTTCGTAGATTTCGTTTGTTTGAGTGGGGGAACCAACAGATCGGTATGTTTCTCTCCCTATCCATGCTTTATTTTCAGATTTCCATGGTTGAAACTCTCACATTGATCTAGTGGATGAACTCAAGCTTATTTTGTTTTTCCTATTGACTTCTCACAATAGGATTGAATTTTTCCACGTAGGATCATTCGTATATCATGTGGAAACTATATGCCTAAGGTTTTATGGTGAAATTTTTTAGTGTATCAAGATGAACAAAATCGGCAACATCTTCCGCAAGAGCAAGCGCCAATGTGGCGAGGGCTAGGGGTCCCGAGCCGAGCGCAACCCCAAGTTGGTCATAGTTTCATCGAGGAGGGTGTTGTCCACACGTTGGGCCGACCATAGCTTTCTCACTGCGGCGGGGTTGAAGGCGCACTTCGACCTCATATGTAACAAGGTCGGGCTAACAGTACTTGGCTATGCAAGCCACGACACTTATGCCAAGCTCACCTATGAGGTCCTTGCCTCCTTCTACGACGACCACGGGGAGAAAGGTAATGTGTGCACGGTAAGCTTCACCATGAACCGACAGCACTATGAAATAACTTTTGAACAATTTTGTGATGCTTTCGGATTCCCTCATGTTGGGGGCCAACTATTACTAACCTCTATAGCGTCACAAGCGGAGAAACTTGGGAGGCTATTTCTGTTAATGGTGGCACCGACTTCTTCTAGAAGAAGATGTCCACCATTCAGAACCCAAAAATTTGCTACTATGCCTTGTTCCTCGCCAACACACTATTGGGAAGAGGTGATACCGGTTCCATGGCCAATGCGGACATGGCAATGATCACCAAGGCTCTCTTTGCCGCTGCACCGCAAAGCCCCAATCCTACAGCTCTACCCATCCAGCACTTTCGCCACCAAAGCAACAAGACAAAAGATGATATTCGAATTGGTGGATTGGTAACCCACCTTGACCATGCATTAAATATTACATTACCAGTTATGCAATCTGTTGACGGTTCTAAGCTTATGGACGTCAAATATTTAACTGCTTGTGGCTTCCTTGTTGTTTACCAACCTAACCTGAGGCTCCGAGTATATTAGTTTGGTTATCTTGGTGATGCACAGGGTGAGAAGGTTCCGTTGCCCTGTCCCCAAGCCTTCTCGATTGTGGAGAAGGACACTTGGATCCTCACCAAGGACCAAGTGATGGAGATCATGGCTGAACTCCAGCCCGACCAAGAGGAAGATGAAGAAGGAGAGCCGAAGGATGTGGA
Source organism: Avena insularis (assembly GCA_023614405.1). Taxonomy (NCBI): domain Eukaryota; kingdom Viridiplantae; phylum Streptophyta; class Magnoliopsida; order Poales; family Poaceae; genus Avena; species Avena insularis. The sequence goes on from CM042689.1 coordinate 372,849,175, forward strand.
TGAGCAGGAGCATGAGGATGAGGAGGGATACAACCCTGCTTGGGAGGGACATCAGCAGCAGCAGCAAGGGGGAGCTTGGGACCTGTGGCCCAACCAGCCGCAGCAGGGGTACAACTACGTCCCCTATCAAGAATTCCAGCAGCTCAACCAGCATGTTGGGAAGATCGACCACACTATTCAATGAGTGAATGAAGATGTGAGTGCCTTGACTCACAACTTCAGTCACTTCATGACCCAGTTCCCCGACTATTACCAGCAGTATCCGTGCCAGCCACCGAATGACGGCAACAACTGAGCCTGGCAATAGCCTAAGCTTGGGGGAGGTTTTTAAACCTCTAAACCTTGCATTCATGTTTTTATTTCTTCTTTTGATTTATTTCTTCAAAATTGCATGTTAATTTTCAGTTTGCATTCCTAAACCAATAATTAAAAAATTAGTTGTAACTTTTATTGCAAGTTTTTTCTTTGTTTCTCTTGGAGATTGCTCAATTTCAGGTGACCTAGCAATATGGAAATACATAGGGGGTTCGACTCAAATACGAGAACGAAGCAAGCAAGAGGATGTATCACATTCCTTTCATCACCCTTTTTGCAACCTTAAATTGATCCTACAATTATTTACTCGCTTGCACTGGAGCCACTCCCCACTTAGCTTGTTATTCTATAAATTCTATTCCTTTGCTAGTGTCTCCTTTTTAGCTTTAAAACAATGAGCAATGAACTTGGTTAAAAATAATTCCTACATTTTTACAACAAGAAAAATCATCTGAAAGATGACTTGAGTCCATGTTTAGCCCAAAGAATTTGATTTTAGAACTACTCCATCCCATTTGAGCTTAATATAAATATACTCGATAGTACCCTTGAATGGAACTGTTTGATAAAATAGATGCTTAGAATTAGTAGAGATTATGCCACTGCTTTTTCTAATAATTACCATAAGATATTGTTTTATACGTGTCATTACAACACTGTCATGCTCCATGGGGAACTATTAACTCTGATGTCCAACGAACGATCTAAATGTGGGAAACCACTTGATTTCGGCTATTGAGTTATGTAAACGTCTGTAGCAACAATGCTATGATGGGTAAAATTTTAGTCTCCTCATGGTTTCACGTTCCAAGTGAAGTTGTAGTACTCCTATGACCCATTATTTCTCAACAATTATTTATTGGCATGATCATGAGTGCACAACATAGTCCCAATTAACATGTTAAAAACAGTGGCATGATTTCTCTATGAAAGAGTTGAAGTTTTTGAAAGCCAAAGAAAGGAAAAAGGTTCTTTGAGAGTCTTGAAATTTTGACATGGGAAAAGATGAGTTGTTCTTAAATTGAATGTTTTGGTGCCAACTTGAGTACTCTTAATTGATTAAAGAAACAAGAGCAAAAAGTTTTCATATCTCAACAAAGAGAGACACCAAAAGAATTTGTCTCACTTTCCTAGCTAAACTTTTGACACTTGCTTGGGCATATGATTTATTTGCAAACAAGATATACGTGGTTAGGAAGTGGACTCGGTTCAATCTTGTGAATACTTGCATGGTTATGTTTAAGATTGCAGGGATTGTGAAGAAAAGAATTTGACACCAATTCAAACTTGTAAGTTCTTTTATTTTCAGTCTAGAATCTCCACTATTCTTTCTTATTTCCTTGTCACTCGAGGACGAGCAACATCTAAGCTTGGAGGAGTTGATAGCTGTGAGATTCAACATATTTTTGATGGTTTTCTCCCAGATTTGATCATTTTCTAGCTTTACCTAACGCTAATAATTAGGTAGCAAAGAAAACTTGGTTTTTAACGTGTGTTTGAGGTTCTGAATGTCAACAGAAATTTTTAACTAGAGAAACACAATGTTCATGCGAAAACAAGCAAGTCTCTCTTTGTAAGCACTCGAGAGGAGCATATAGAGTCTTTAACGAGCAACTATATGGAAAGAACATTTTTCCGGCCGTATAGTTCCCACCATATAGCTACCGCCGCCTCTGTCTTGTCAAAAGGGACAACATCCGTGAAGAGGCCATACGCAAAAACACAACACAACAGCCGCCATCCTATCAGAAGGGAGAAACAAGAGATCCAGAGAAGAAGGGGAAGACGTTCTTCATCTCGCTCCACGATCTTCGACCTCCTAGCCAATACACCCCCATAGCCATTACTTCTACTTGAGAGAGAGGGGTCTTCACCTTGCAAGACTAGGGTTTGAGATTGTTTCTTCCTATCTTGAATTGTGTTGGATTACTTTTCTATTCTTATTGTGGATCTCCACGGTAATATCAAGAAGAACTCCCTTTATTTAATTATATCGATGATCTGTTCTTCTCTCATGTGTGAGTAAGTTCCTTGGGCGTGGGAGATGTAAGGGATTGGTGATATTTGATGTGCCTCCATATATTTTCCATTAGTTTGTGATTGATTCTAATTACTATATTATGTGTGCTTGACTATCCGTGGGATGCCTAATGTTTGTTGTCCAATTAAGGGCCCAGACAACATGATGTTTTGTTCTGTATAGATAGGATCTTGTTTGCTAGCAGACCGGTGACCCCCGAGTGACACGGGGATATCAATGGAAAACTAGTAGACTCGAGGATAACGAGGAACCATTGTCCTTATTGCATTAGTCCAATCCAAGGAGCTTTATCTCTAAGCGACCTGAAGGGTCTTAATTGTCTAGTATCTGACCATGGTTTTGGTAATAGACTAGTAGGATTATTGAAATTGGGATGAAATCTACCAAGAGGAGTTCCGGCTAATTATGGGTTGCTCGCCTACACATATACTTATAAGATTATAATTGTTATATTGATCACTCGTCCACCTGGCACAGTCACTATCAGCATTAGCTGAATCTCCACGCGCCTTCTTTTGCCATCTGCAAAAAACAACAAACAACCAAGTCGTTCTTTACTTTTATGCTTTATATTTTTGAAGTTTACATTTTAGTTTTATTTAAATACATCCCATTTAATCAAAACTCCATTCTTATTTCAACACTTGTATTCAATTTACTCGAAGACCTGTGACAACTTTGGATGTGACATAGACTTCACTCATAAACACTTACCTTTGGGCTCCCTGTGGGATCGATATCTATATTTTGAAACTAGCTACAAACGATTTGTGCACTTGCAGACATCATGCCGGCCCCATAGTTGCTGTGTCGGCTCGACATAGTGAGTACTACATACAAAGATTCAACTAGTTGGTAGAAAAATCTATGAGAAAATCCGGCATGACCTTTACTAATCTATGGACCTATGAGTTCCCATTTTTCACCAAAACGGAAATGAATCAACATTTCAGCGAAAACAGGCAACTCAAAACCCTTAAAGGGTTGAAATCCTACATCTCATACACATAAACATATATACATACATGAGAAGCACACTTGTCATATATAAACATTTGTTTCTCTGTATACAGTCTATAAACAGTTTGCAAAAGTTGAATAACAGGTCAACAACTGCCACTTAGCAAGCAACAAGCTTTATGTTCACCGATGCTTGAATGTGACAATAACCCATGTTTAAAGCAACACCCGCAAGAACATGTATCACCGCAAGAACCACTACAATCTGTTAGACTATCTGTAATCATAAACAGCAGCCAAGACTGCACTAGCAATGAATAATATTATCCGGAAACAAGGATCACCACAGGTTTTGCATAATTCAAGTCTTGCACAGTTCAACTGCCAGTGATTCGTCCAACAAGCACAACAAACCACAGAAAATATCAGACCAAGTGCAACAATAAACAGCAGCCAGGACTATCACTAGAAGTATATGCTATGCTTGAACAACAGACAATATCAGAACAAGTGCAAAGATAAACCCTAACAAGCTGCAGTTTTTTTACTACTGCAATCATCTACGAGACCTGCACCCATATGTATGAATAATTTTTTTTACTACTGCAATCATCTACGAGACCTGCACCCATCTAGGGAATAGGCAGAATTATCTAATCTTAGAATAAGGATATGTAGTTTGCAAGCTGAATAAATTGCTATTAATCAAATCATAAAACATTTTTTTATCAATTTGAGCAGTAGATTATGTACAGGCCAATGACACAATTACCTTCCATGAATATAATGTAAAATATATTCACCAGTACTCTAATTAAAGAATTGGTTTGGCTAATATATTGCCATTGTAGGAACTTTTGGTTCCAGGAAAGGAAATACAATTATACCGGTAAAACTACGCACACGGTGACTACACGGATGGGTACAATTTAGAATGACAATTCTAATGCTAAGAGTGCAATCTTCATTTAAACGTAAAAAAAAATACTTCTCTAAATAGATAATGTTTTAGTTTCGAATGAAAATTGTTTATGCCCATCTCCAAACTTTCCCATGTGTTACCGTTTAATCGGCCTATTCCTTATGGTTAGAACAAAGTTTCGAAACCAATACATATTGCAGGTTACTAGGCTGTTAGGAATGGATTACGTGGTAGGAATCAATAAGACGGAAATTTTCATGAGTTAATTCAGTGAGGATAGATTGGTAACAGTTTATGTTTTCTAAATATGTGTGCAATTTACTAAAATCCTACAACACTTTTATTTTGTACTTGATGGCGTACAACTCTACAAGATAATCTAAAGGATGCAACAACGAAAGTATGCCCTATTAATGAAGTAGTTTTCTGGTTAAATGCAATGCTAAAAGCAACTTCTTGGGGGAAAATATTCATTTATTCACTTCCAGCCTCAGCTACTCTAAACAAATGTGGTACCTTACTTGATTTTGAATTGTGTCCATCAAAATTTCCCAATCAGAATCCTCTCTCAAAGCAACTGCTCGGCAATCTTGCTAGAGCTTCTATGTACTTGGCTGATTGCATTTTCCATTTAGAGAAAAGGGATCCATAGAAGTCACTTCTTTTGAAAAAAAACACTGTGACATTGTCCCATGAGCACTAGTTCCTTGCCGTGCTAGTGCTGGACCTCCTACATGCGGCTGGTGCGGCATCTGAATTTTATTCAATGACCATGCACGACTTCTCCTGCTTCCGCGATAGAGCGGTCACCACCGTTTCCTCCTCCGCAGCCAGCGGCGGCGACGCGCAACACCTCGACTGCTCGCTACAGGCTGCCACCTCTCACTCTACTACCTTGTTCTGCCCTAGCAGAGGACGAACCCTAGCAGAGGAACCCTAGAGAGGGGAGGGGAGGGGAGTGGGAGAAAGGGGAGGGGGTCGGTACCTCGATGACGGCGAGCTCCTGAATGGCGGTGGCAAGCTCCTCGATTGGTGACGGCCCTCCTCCTCCACAGTGGCGGTGGCGTCCTCCTCAGCGGCGGCCCTCCTCCTCCACAATGGCGGCGATGTCCTCCACAACGTCCTCCTCTGCGGCGGCGGCCTCCTCAGCGGTGGCCCTCCTCCTCCACAACGGCGGCGACAGGGAGGGATCGAAAGGGGATGCGCGGTGAACTAAGTGAGAGAGGAATGGGGAAAGGGGGAGAGGATGCGCCCAATTTTTTTCTAAGTGTCGATTATCCGTGGCGCATCCCTGTGATGTGCGCCATAGATATTAGTGGACCCAGAAAGGGAGACACGCTGGCAAAACTTCCACATATATCTGTGGCACATATATGAGAGGTGCGCCACAGATATTTGTTTCGCTTAGTACAAAACATACGCGTGCTGTGTAGTTGACAACAACACGACGTAGCTGCCTTCGTAGCTGACCTTGCCCTTAACTAGCTAGGGCATCCAAGTTCGAATCCTAGGTGTCTCAGTTTTTATTTTTTAAAATGTATTTTACTTTCTCCCTCGAATTTAGTACTAGTTTAGTATAAAAATAGTGCTAAGTGTATCCTGATTTTTTTAAATATGTTTAAACATATATTTTGGATTTTTTAATATATTTTACTTAATTCCTCCGATAGTACTAGTTTAGTACCCAAGTAATAGATTGACATATGCACACACGGAGCTAGCGTTTGACATACACACACGTGACATACACATATACACACACGGCGATAGCATTTGACATGCACACACATAATCACATGGCCTCCTAGCGTTTGACAATCTTCTTGCCCTTCACTATTTTCTTGCCCTTCTTCATCGTTGTTGAATAATTTAGCCCTGGAATCTGTTGACTTCTTCTTGTAAACGGACAACCTTTAGTCAGTAGGGTGGTCTTGCTTCTTCTTGTCGAAGTAGTAGGCATGTCGATGTCCTCTTCCATCTTCGGGTTATCGTAGTTGTCGAAGTCTTGCTCGTTGGCTACTCCGTACATTCCGATGATGCTCCTTTTCCCCTCCTCACGATAACACGACTAGGCTTTGTTGGGTCGGTAATGAAAAAAATTAGTCCACTTGGCTAGCTAATACCCACTGCTCTTTTTTAGCGGTGACATTCGCGCCGACAGTTATTGTTTTGGCTTCGGGTATAATCATGGTTATGAAATACCGATCTTCTTTTTCGATGTTTTTGGCCCATCTAACACAGAACATCGACACCTTTTATCCACAGTAGTCGAGCTCCCATATCTCCTTGATCCTTCCATAGTATCTTTCCTTGACGGTAGTCGACTCGTCCGTGAAGCATTCCATATTTACTCCTGAGTTCTGATATTCGCAGTTCTTGTCCTTTTTCTCAGTGTAGAATGTGTAGCTGTTGATGTCGTATGCCTGGTAGGTCCTAAGGTTGTGTGCGGGGCCCTGTAACAAGGTGAATATGAGTTTGTCCTCTTCCGTATGAGGACTCTGGGATGGATTTTCCAGTAGCTTCTCCTTGAACCACCGCGTGAAGGTGGATTTTTGCTCTCTTATTATTTCTCCTTGACTCCTCATCCGGCCCAGGTCGCTGTACTTCTTCTCAATAAAGCTTTTGTGCTCTGCGCACCAAGGGTCGACCAATTCTATGTGTTTTAGCGCAACTAGGTTCGCCCTGTCAAAGTCGACGCGTCGATCAGTGTGGTCGACATGAATAGTGTGATGACCCTCGTGGTGACCACATCTAGCGAGCCTGCCGAGGTGCCTGTTGTTTCCTGCTAGACTAACACGGTCCTCGTCGGTGGTGCCTAAATAATTCTGGCAAAAAGAGATGCACTCATAGGTCAGAAATCCCTTGGCTATGCTTGCATCTGGACGGGCCCTGTTGCGGAAAGAAGCCTTTGATGATTCCATTCATCCTTTCGAACGACATCATGTTGTGAAGGAATGTCGGCCTGAGGTGGATGATAGCATCCACGACATTGACCAGCAGATGCACCATGATGACGAAGAATGCGGGCGGGAAGTAAATCTCGAGCTCGCATAGTATCACCACTATCTCTTCCTGTAGCCTTGCGAGTTGTTGAACACCAATCGACTTCCGAGAGATGACTTCGAAAAAGTTGTAGAGACCAAACAATGTCTCACGGACGTGCTTTATCTGCGTCATCAGCACATGACAGTCGTGAGACTTCGTCCTGCTGAACCTCTGCTTTACCGCGTCTATATATCTGCTTATCTTCCCCGAGTAATCGTAAGGAACATTCACTCCTAGGAGGCACTTGATAAACTGCTCGATCTCCCGCTGACTTAGAGTGAAGCAGGAAGGGGGCAGTAATAGTCGGACTTCTTGGCCCTTTTCCTCCTGTGGCAACCTTCGGTATCCTCCGTCTAATCATCATCATCCTCGCCATCAAGGCGTCCTCCCTGAAGATCTTTCATGATGCCTAGATGTTTTAGGTCGCTTCTTGCTTTACAACCAAAGTCGGATAAGCACGTCTTTGTAGGTTATCCCAAAGAATTTGTTGGGAATTCCTCCATAACACCGAGGACAGAAGAGTTTGTCGCTTGGAACGTCAAGTTTCTTGAGAAGGAATTTTCATGAAAAGTTAAGTGGGAGGACAATAGAACTTTGATAAGGTTGTTAAACCTTAGCTATATGTGCTAAGTAGCGTAGCGCCGGAAAGTGTCCTGGTGGCGGCCACAATGCTCATGGCTCCCGTGATTACAAAGGGTGTGATCTTGGAGATTAGAGTTCCTATTGAACCATGTGGGTCGGTAAGAATCAAATAGTAAGATTTGAAACAGAAGTCGTTATTGTTTTGACAATAATGAACCGACTACATGCAAAGAAGCGATGATGGGCCCTGACTCCATAAAATGACTAGAAGTCATAGAATCCGTGATAGTATCCATACACGAGAAATCAAGTTTCTGAACTTGGAAGACCCTCCAGAAAGGCGTGAAGCCTATCGGTCGTGTTTAGATCTGTAAACAAATAGACATGGATGTTTAACATCTATGAAATAGTCAAATATGTCGGAAAAAAGTTTACGGCAATGTTCAATGAGTTGACTATGACAAGATTTGATCTTTCATAGCGATATTTAGTCTTGACGGATTAATGTAGCAACCACTACATATAATTTGGTATATGGTAGTTGAATAAATAAAACAAGGTTCTTCTAATAAAATGGTTACCTAAGACGTGTACATGACACAGTCCGAAGGGTTTTGTTAATTCAAAAGGGTGCTAAAAGGGCATGCAAACTTCAATAGTTGAAGTGAGCATAGCGGAGTTGGAATCTTCACCATGATGAAAATGTTAAAGGAGTTTAATTTCATCGGAGACGATGGAGATGCTTGCATTTGCAAGAAATTAAGTGGGAGCGTTGAGACAAATTTCCAATACATTATGCAGAGTATATATTGTTAATTGGAAATGATGTATCTTTTATTGACACAAGTTAAGAATTTCATTAAAATAGGATTTCGATAAAAGACTTGGGCAAAACCAGAATATTTGGCATCAATGTCTATATGGATAGATTGAGGCGCTAATATGGTTATGCCATACGTACATATATAAGATATTGAAAGGGTTCAATATGGAAACAACAAGAAAGGTTCTTGCTGTATGGAAAGGATTGTATCAAGATTCAAGTGCTTCAACACTTGGTGAGTAAAATCATATGAATATTTTGATCGATTATACCATGATATGTATATATCCAGATATGTCCTATGCTCTAAATGTTATGAGCAATATCAGAATGATTGATAAGATGATCATTGGATGATAGTAAAGATATTCTTATGAGCTTTGGAAGAACTAAGAATATAGCATGTATAAGTGACAAATAGTTAAAGGTAGTTCATTGTAAAGTGTTACATTGATACTAGTTTTGTCACAAGATACAAATTAAATTTATCTCAATTTAGAATATGGATGGCACAATGTAATGCAAAGGATGTTCCATGATGGATTTGGATGAGTTCCAAAGTTGAGGCATTATGACAGATACTACAACAAAAGGCTAAGTATATGACTGCTATAGTAGCAGCAAAGGAGGGAATTTGTGTTAAGTAGTTTGTTATCAAACTAGGTGTGGTTCGAAGTGGGCTAATACTATGAAGATATATTGTATGACAATAATATCAATATATTTTTACCTGAACGAACTAAAGGTCTCACCAAAGGACCAAATCTATACAATGCCATCTCATTTGAGAATGAGTCATGCGTAGAGACGCAAAGACATGCAAATACACACAAACCTGAAAGTGCAAGATCCGGAGATTATGTTAACCACTAGCAAACACGTATATTCAACACCTAGGTGTTGTATATACAAGTTTACAAACTAGATTATTGACTCTAGTGCAAGTGGGAGACTGAAGGGAATATGCCCGAGAGGCAATAATAAAGTGGTTATTATCTTATTCCATGTTTGTGATAAATGTTTATTTTGCATGCTATAATTGTATTAATTGGAAACGTTAATACATGTATGTTTAATAAACAAAATACAAAGTTCCTAGTAATGCCTCTTATATAAACTAGCTCGTTGATTAACAAGATGATCAAGGTTTCCTGATCATGGACATTGGATGTTGTTAATAACGAGGTCACAACATTGGTGGAATGATGTGATGAACATTCATCCGAAGTATAGCATTACGATCAAAGTCATTATGTTTATATTTCTATAACATCATATGAAGTAATCTTAGTCCTTAGACCATGAGATCATGTTAATCACTAACACCGGAAGAGTATCTTGATAACATCAAACGTCACACCGTAACAGGGTGACTATAAAGGTGGGTTTAGTGCTGGGAAGGTGTTATGTTGAGGCTCATGGATCAAGAGTGGGATTTGCCCATCCTGATGACAGATAGATATACTCTGGGCCCTCTCAGTGATATCACATTGAAATAGCTTGCAAGCAAGTGATGTGATCACTAGAATGTTATATCACGGGAACAAGAAAAGAGTGCATGTCGGTAACGAGATCAAACTAGGTATTTGAATACCGATGATCGAATCTCGGACATGTAATATATCACGAGACAAAGGGATTTAGTTATGACGTTAAAGGTTCACACAATCACAAGAGTCATCGTTGAATATGTGGGAGTCAGTACGGCTCTCCAGGTCCCGCTGCTGATTATTGATCGGAGAGGGGTCTCGATCATGTATGCATTATTCACGAACCGTAGGGTGACACACTTAAGGGACACCGACACCATTTGGAGCAAATATGTTTCAGATAAAGATTTAAGAAAGCGCTAGACTTATTTCAATAGACACCAAAACTGTTTCGGGTGAAATTGCTGAAATTGGTTCTGCATGTGATATTGAAATGTTGCAAGGGGTTTTATGTGAATGTTTGTTAATTAATGTAATTAACAAAATTCTGAATAAAATAAATAAAATAGTTTTATTTAATGAGAGCTTGCATTAAATTTGGTGGAAATTTAATGCATGTGTGAGTGGAATTTTGAGTGGAGGCTTTTTATGGGAGTGGGAGCTCCACCCACATGAATGTGGAAGAGGTGGGGGCACCACCATGGTTGCCATGCCATGGACCTTGGGTGCCCCCCTCTTCCCTATAAAAGGCCCCCTCTCCTCCTCACAACACACACCTCCTCGTGAAGGATCTCTCTCCCCCTCTAATTATTCCCCATGGTCTCAGATTAGCGAGATACATGTTCTCGGTGGCTTTATCTGGAAAGAAGTTGCTGCTTCCGCTACTTTGCTGGAGCGAGGGACGAAGGTTGTCGGGGTACCAGACGTGTGTGCGATCACGGATGCACCGCTGCTTTGCGGTGCTGGACTTGGTGGTGCTGGACTTGCTGGAGCTGGATCTGATAGACGTGCTGGAGCCAGACCTGCTGGACTTCATCACGATCTTGAGATCGGCAAGTGTACGACTATATCATCCACGAGCTCCATCTCGTTAACAAAGCTTTGTTGTCTTCGAGGGTAAGTTCTCTATGGATGTATATCCACCCGTTGCTTGTATCTAGTAGATAGATTTTGGCGTATAGTTCCCATCGTAGGAATTTTTTTGTTTTCTATGCTGCAAACCCAACACTCCTTTGCCTCATATTCAGCTCCTTCTGAGTGAAAATATACTTCAGGCTCTTGTGATCTGAATAAATCTCACAGCGGTTACCCATAAGGTAATGACGCCATGTCTTCAAGGCTAAAACTACGGCTATTAGTTCAAGATCATGGGTAGGGTAGTTTTGCTCATGCTGATTCAGTTTATGTCGGGACAGGTATGCTATGACTTTGCCTTCTTGCATCAACACACATCCGAGACCAATCTTGGATGCATCACAACACACATCAAAAGGCTTCTTGATATCTGGCATAATCAAAATTGGGGCTGAAATCAATCTCTTCTTGAGCTCTTGAAAACTTTCTTCACATTTGTCGTTCCATTCAAACTTATTGTCTTTCTTCAACAATTGGGTCATCAGTCTTGCGATGCTCGAAAATCCTTCAAGAAACTTGCGGTAATATCCCGCTAATCTGAGAAATGCACGGACTTGGGTTTGAGTGGTTGGGGCTTCCCATTCTTCAACATCTTTGATCTTGGCGGGATCAATAGCGACTCCTCCTACGGACACAATATGTCCGAGGAATCCTACTTCCTTCAACCAGAACTCACATTTGCTAGACTTGGCATACAACTGATGCTCTCTAAGGGTTTCAAGGATGGTTCTCAGGTGTAGCTCATGGTCTTCTTCTGACTTTGGATAGATTAGAATATCATCGATAAAAACAACGACAAACTTATCCAATAAATTCATAAAAATCTTATTCATGAGATTCATGGAATAAGCGGGGGATTGCTTAATCCAAAAGACATGACCGTATACTCATACAATCCATATCTGGTGGTAAAGGCAGTCTTTAGAATATATGTTGCATGAATCTTGAGTTGATGATAACCAGTTCTAAGATCAATCTTAGAAAACACTCTGGCTCCAGTTAACTGATTAAACAGATCCTCTATCTTGGGCAGTGGGTACTTGTTCTTGATGGTGACATCATTCAGCTTCCGGTAATCCGTGCACAAATAGTTACCTCCATCCTTCTTGTCGACAAACAAAATAGGCGATCTCCATGGCAATGCGCTTGGTTGAATCGAGCCTTTCTCCAGCATAGCATCAAGTTGCTTCTTCACCTCCACTAATTAAGATGGGTTCATACTATAAGGTCTTTGAGCTATGGGTCCAGTTCCAAGAATTAGTTCAATAATGAACTCGATATCCCGATTTGGGGTCATACCAAGCAATTCATCTGGGAATACGCCAGGGTATTCACGGACTACTCTGACTTGGTCAATGGTTGGTTGGGCTAGACTCTTGTTGCATTTGAATTGACGGGGCAAGGTTTCAGATACATGCTCTACTGATACTCCAGAGCTACTGGTCATGGTTATGGCTTTCTTGGCACAGTCGATCAATCCTTTATGTTTCGACATCCAATCCATTCCTAGTACTACTTCCAAACCTTTGGTTCCAAGTACTATTAGATTGGCATAAAAATCTATCCCATGGATTCTGATAGGTACAGCCTTGCAAATTTTTCTAGCTTTGGTGGTTGAACCAGGTATTTGAACTATCATAACATGCTTCAATTTTGTTGGTTGAATCTTACTAGTGCATGCAAATTCTTCTATAACAAACGAGTGCGATGCTCTAGAATCAAACAACACTCTTGCTAATACTGAGTTAATAGAAAACATACCCAGCACGACATTTGGCGCTTCCTGGGCTTCTTCAGCATTCATGTGGAACAGACGTCCGTTGCAGTTAAGCGAATTCCCTGGGGTAAATCTCCTTCCAGGCTAAACACGACGTTGCTGCTGAGCTGGGGCATTCACATTGGTGGTGGCTGCAAGCTTCTTGGGACACTCGTTGGAGTAGTGACCCTTCACTCCACATTCAAAGCAAGTAATCTGGGACTTGTCTTTGGCTGCCTTGAACCAGCATTGCTTCCAGTCCTTGGGGCAGTATTGTTGTTGTTGTTGGACTTGGGCGGTGCACGGTTGAAGTTGTTGGAGTTGCTAGGGTTGTTGTTGTGGTTTCCTCCAGACTTCACGTTTCCTCCGCTATGATTGGGGTAGCTTGGGCGAGACATTGGGGGTCTATTGTTTCTTGGGGCATATCTGTTGGAATTATGCCCTAGAGGCAATAATAAAGATGTTATTATTATAATTCTTGTTCATGATAAAGTTTATATTCCATGCTAGAATTGTATTAAGCGGAAACTTTAATACTTGTGTGGTTTGTGAACAACACCGTGTCCCTAGTACGCCTCTATGGACTAGCTCATTGATCAATGATGGTTAAGGTTTCCTAACCATAGACATGAGTTGTCAATTGATAATGAGATCATATCATTGGGAGAATGATATGGTGGACAGACCCAAACTAAGCAGAGCAATTAGATCGTTTCATCGTGTTCGTCTTTGCGAACCTTTTCTCATGTCAAATATTGTATTCCTTAGACCATGAGATAATACAACTCCCTAGTATCGGAAGAAAGCTTTGAGGTCATCAAACATCATCCTATGAGAGGGTGATCATAAAGGTGTCTCTCGGTGTCGGAAAGTATACATTGGGTTGTATGTATCGAGATGGGATTTGTCCCTCCCAAGTCGGAGAGATATACTTCGGGCCCACTCGGTAATTGATATCAACACCGCTTGCAAGCATGTGGTTAAGGAGTTAATCACAAAGTGATATCGGATTACGGAACGAGTAAAGTACTTGCGGTGAGCAGATTGAACTAGGTATGACGATACCGACGATCGAATCTCGGGCAAGTAAAATATCGCGAGACGAAGGGAATATATATATATGGGATTGATTGAATCCTGGCATCGTGGTTCATCCGATATGATCATCGATGAATGTGTGGGAGTCAATATGGGTGCCCAGACCCCGCTGTTGATTATTGATAGAAGATCATGTCTGCATATTCTCGAACCCAGAGGTCACACATAACGTTCTCGGCGCTAGGATAGATTGGATAATTGGTTTATGAATTTTTGTTGGTCTCGGATGGGATCCGGGATATCACGAGAGGTTCGGAATGGTCGGAGAATAAGATTCATATAAGGCGTGCAGTTTTGGAGTTGAATAGTTCCGGGTTAATCGGTATTGTCTTAAGCTTCTAGAACCTTCGGAAGGGACCAAAGTGGCCCCACCTTCCGGGAGGGCATGGGCCTATGAGGGAGTGTCCTGGCGCATTGGGCCAGGGCACAAGGCCCCATAGGGCCCAGCCGATCCTAGAGAGTTTAAATCGTTTAAACTAGAGATAAGATAAGATAGGATTTCTGGATAAGGGAGAGTTTAAATTGTTTAAACTAGAGATAGGCTTGGAGGAGAGGCTAGGGCTGGCCGCACCCCCCTCTATATATAGAGGGCTGGTGCACCCCCCCTCTCGAACCCTTACACCTTCCTCCAAACCCAGTTGCCCTGCTGCCCTGCTGCCCTTCCTCTCCCCCTCCCGACTGATTGTGTGCGAAGCCCTGCTGAAGAAATTCTCAACCATATACACTGCCGCCGTGTTGTAGATCCAATCTATCTCTCCACCATACTTGCTGGTCCGAGGAAGGAGGAGACGTCGAGGTGCCGCACGTGTGCATCTCACGGAGGCACCGCCACTTGTGGTGCTAGATCGGATCGGATCGCGAGGAGGAGAAGCGATCGACTACATCACCACGCTCCGTTTAACGTTCCGCTGTGCGAATCTTCAAGGGTATGAAGATCTAATCCAATCTCTCTCGTTGTTTGCATCTCCTAGATTAGATCTTGGCTTTCCCTCTGTTCGCTTCCGTAGAAAATTTTGATTTACTATGCTACGAAACCCTTCAGTGGTATCAGAGCTAGATCTATGCGTAGATGTGATTCACGAGTAGAATGCAACATGGTTGTTGCGGGCGTTGATGTTTTCTGTTGCAAGCCTCTTGTTTGTGTTCTTCTTATGACGCGGGATAGTGAGATTGAAGCGGTTCAGGCCAACCTTACGCGACGTCGTTCGCGAGACTGGCTCCGCACTTGACGTGTGGCTTGTTCCACATGCGGCTGGTGGATGTCAGTTTCTCTCACTATAGTTGTCATGGGATTAACACCGGAGTTTGGCAACCATAATATCACCGTTGTGGCTTTCCGTAGGTAAGAATCGTTCTTAGCATCTACTCCCATAAGCCACGTAAAACATGCAACAACAAAGTAGAGGCGTCTAACTTGTTTTTGCAGTGAGTGTTTTCTGTGATATGGTATGGCCCAAGATGTGATGTGTATATTGTATGCGATGATCATGTTTTGTAATGTTTCACGACTTGCATGTCGATGAGTACACAACCGGCAGGAGCCATATGGTTGTCTTTATAATTGTGTATGACCTGCGAGTCAACTTCTTATACGCCATGTAATAGCTTTACTTTATCGCTAAGTAGTTAGCAATAGTTGTAGTTGCTATTCGTGGTGGAGGCAATCATGGTGAAGTGATGGAGATCATGCCGGAACACACAAGATGGAGATCATTGCGAAGATTGGCTATACCATGTCACATAAAGTTATATGCATGTGATGTTTATCCTTTTATGTATCTTATTATGCTTAGATCGCGACGGTAGCATTATAAGATGATTCCTCACTTAAAGATCAAGATAAAAACTGTGTTCTCCCCAAAGTATGCACCGTTGCGAAAGTTCGTCGTGTCCAAGCATCACGTGATGATCGGGTGCTATAGACTCTACGCTCACATACAACGGGTGCAAGCCATTTTACTGCGGAAATACTTGGGTCTAACTTGACGAGCCTAGCATGTACAGACATGGCCTCGGAACGCAAGAACCGAAAGGTTAAGCATGAGTCATATGAATGATATGATCGACACTTCGTTGTCCACCATTGAAACCACATCTCTTCTCGTGATGATCGGATTAGGTGTGGTGAATTTGGATCGTGTTCACTAAACAACTTGAGGGATGTTGAATTTAGTGGGAGTTCATCTAGTAATTTGATTAAGTTGAACTATTTATCATGAACATAGTCTAAATTGTACTTGCAAATACTGTAGATCCAATGGCCAAGTCCAACTTCAACTTCAACGTTTTTGCTGAGAAAGAAAAGCTTAGAAACAATGGGTCTAACTTCACCACATGGTTCCGCAATCTAAGAATCATTACATCTGGCGGACAAAGGACTATGTCCTTGAGAAAGTGTTAGGTAACCCCTGCGCAAGCTGCGCTGATGAGAAAGCTATCTATCAGTCGCGCAAAGATGATTATGGTGTGATTAAGAGCACCATGTTGTTTGCTATGGAACCGGAACTTCAAAATCATTTTGAAAACTATCCCGGGCCCTTTGAGATTCTCGAAGAGTTGAAAACCATGTTTCAGACTCAGGCCCGTTAAGAGATATGAGATCTCCAGAAGTTCTTTAGCGCAAGATGGAGGAAGGGAGTTCCGTTAGTGAGCACGCCATTAAGATGTCGGGCTACACTCAACGCATTGAGCAAGCTGACTGCAAGATTCAGAGGAGCTCAAGATTGACAGGTTCTGCAATCACTCCTCCCAGCTACAAAAGTTTTGTAGTGACTCATAATCAGATTGGTTCCATGATCGATCACCGAGCTCTTCGCAAAGCTGAAGGCTACGGTGGACATCAAGAAGGATAATCATGTGTTGATGGTCAACAAGCCCTCCTTTAAGAAAGGTAAAGGTGCAAAGAAGCCCTTCAAGAAGGGCGGCGGCAAGCGTAATGCCCCTGCTGAGAAGAAGCTCAGGTCTGGTCCCAAGCCGGAAACTGAGTGCTTCTATTGCAAGGACAAGGGTCACTGGAAGCGCAACTGTCCGAAGTACTTAGCGGACAAGAAGGCTGGCACCATCAAAGGTATATTTGATATACATGTTATTGATGTTTTCCTTACTAGCCCTCGTTTTAGTGCCTGGGTATTTGATACCGGTTCAGTTGCTAATATTTGTAACTCGAAGCAGAGCTGCGGAATAGACGGCGACTTGCGAGGGATGAGGTGACGATCTTGGCGTTAGCGGATCAAGAGTTGATGTGATGGCCGTGACGCTCTCCTTAGTTTTACCTTCGGGATTAGTTTTAAACCTTAATAAATGTTATTATGTGCCTGCGTTGAGCATGAACATTATTTCTGGATCGTGTTTATTGCAAGACGGTTATTCATTTAAATCGGAGAATAATGGTTGTTCTATTTATATGAGTAACATCTTTTATGGTCATGCACCTCTTGTGAGTGGTTTATTTCTTCTAAATCTCGAAAGGGATGAAACACACATCCATAACATTGAGGCTAAGAGATGCAAAGTAGATAGTGATAATACTACTTATTTGTGGCATTGTCGTCTAGGTCATATTGGTGTAAAGCGCATGCGAAACTCCATTACGATGGACTTTTGGAGTCTCTTGATTTTGAATCATTTGACACATGCGAACCATGCCTCATGGGCAAGATGATCAAAACCCGTTCTCGGAATGATGGGCGAGCAGCGGACTTGTTGGAAATCATACATACCGATGTATGCGGACCGATGAGTGTTTGACCTTGATGGATATCGCTATTTTCTCACTTTTACCGATGACTTAAGTAGATATGGGTATATCTATTTAATGAAACATAAATCTGAAACGTTTGAAAAGTTCAAAGAATTTCAGAATGAAGTGGAGAACCATCGTAGAAAGATTAAGTTTCTACGATCCGATCGTGGGGCGAATATTTGAGTTATGATTTTCTCACGCATCTCAAAGCAAGTGGAATTGTTTCACAACTCACGCCACCCGGAACACCACAAAGCAATGGTGTGTACGACGCCGGAATCGAACCCTATTAGATATGGTCCGATCGATGATGTCTCTTACTGATTTGCCGTTATCATTTTGGGGTTATGCATTAGAAACCGCTGCATTCACTTTAAATAGGGCTCCATCTAAATCCGTTGAGACGACACCGTATGTGGTTTGGTGCTAAACCTAAGTTGTCGTTTCTTAAAGTTTGGGGATCTGAAGCTTCGTCAAGAAGTTGATGCGGACAAGCTCGAACCCAAAGCGGAGAAATGTGTCTTCATAGGATACCCTAAGGAAACTATTGGGTATACCTTCTATCACGAACCGAAGGCAAAGTGTTTGTCGTAAAGCTGTTCCTTTCTTGAGAAGGAGTTTCTCTCGAAAGAAGTGAGTGGGAGGAAAGTAGAGCTAGGCGGGTTATTGAACCTTCTCTTGAATTGGAGAGTAGCGCGCACCTGAAATTGTTCCATGCGCTGCACCAACAATAGAGGAAGCTAATGACAAGGATCATGAAGCTTGGACGATGTTTACTTGAGCGTCGCGGAGTTGACAAGGTCGCGTGCCCCTCCCGAGTGGTACGGCAACCTGTCTTATTTGTCTTGTTAGTAGAAGGTGAACCTACGAACTATGAGGAAGCGATGATGAGCCGGACTACGAGAAATGGCTAGAAGCCATGAAATCCGAATTTGGATCCATGAGCGAAAACCAAGTATGGACTTTGGTGGACCCTCCTAGCGACCGAAAGGCCGTTGAGTGCAAATGGATCTTCAAGAAGAAAACGGACGCGGATGGTAATGTTACCGTCTATAAAGCATGGCTTGTTGCGAAAGGTTTTCGACAAGTTCAAGGTGTTGACTACGATGAGACTTTCTCTCCGTGGCGATTTTTAAGTCCATTCGGATTTTATTAGCAATTGCTGCGTTTCATGATTATGAAATATGGCAAATGGATGTCAAGACTGCTTTCCTCAATGGCAACATTGATGAAGAGTTGTATATGATGCAACCCGAAGGTTTTGTCGATCCTAAGGATGACGATAAAGTATGCAAACTTCAGCGTTCCATTTATGGATGAAGCAAGCATCTCGGAGTTGGAACCTTCGTTTTGATCAAGTGATCAAGAGCTTTGGATTTGTTCCAAATTGCTCTGAAGCTTGCATCTACAAGAAAGTGAGTGGGAGCTCGGTGGCGTCTACGGTACTATATGTGGATGACATATTGATTATTGGAAATGACATCAACATGCTTAACGATGTGAAGAGTTATTTGAACAAGTGTTTTCAATGAAAGACCTAGGTGAAGCTATATATTGGGCATCAAAATCTATAGAGATAGACAAAGGCCTGATAGCTTTAAGCCAAAGTACATACCTAGACAAAGTTACGAAAAGGTTCAGAATGGATAAGGCATTGAAAGGTTCAATTACCTATGTTGTCGGGTAAGATATTGAGCAAGGCTCGGTGTCCATTCTGATAAATGATAGGGAAGCTATGAGCAAAGTGCCTTATGCCTCGGCCATAGGTTCCATCATGTATGCCATCTTGTGTACTAGACGGATGTGTCCAATGCTCTTAGTTTGACGAGATATCAAAGTGATCCAGAGTGGAACATTTGGACAGCCGTGAAGAACATCCTAAGGTACCTAAATAGGACTAAAGAAATGTTCTTAGTCTATGGGGGTGATGAACAGCTCGTTGTAAAAGGTTATGTCGATGCTAGTTTCGACACCGACAAGGATGATTGTAAATCTCAGATAGGATACGTGTATATTTTGAATGGAGGAGCTGTGAGCTAGAGAAGCTGCAAGCAAAGCGTGATCGCGGGATCTACAGTAGAAGCGGAATACATGGCTGCTGCAGAAGCGTCAAGTGAAGGAGTTTGGATCAGAAACTTCATCACTGAGCTTGGCGTGGTTCCAAGTGCATTGGACCCACTGGAGATATTGTGTGACAACACTGGCGCCATAGCACTCGCTAAGGAACCAAGATATCATCCAAAGACCAAGCATATCAACCGCAAGTTTCATATAATCCGAGATTATATAGCAGATGGAGATCTGAAGATCAGCAAAGTACATACAGATCTGAATGTCGCAGATCCATTGACTAAACCTCTTCCACGTGTAAAACATGATCAGCACCTCAGTGCCATGGGTGTGAGATTGTTGCCAAATGTAAACTAGATTATTGACTCTAGTGCAAGTGGGAGACTGTTGGAATTATGCCCTAGAGGCAATAATAAAGATGTTATTATTATAATTCTTGTTCATGATAAAGTTTATATTCCATGCTAGAATTGTATTAAGCGGAAACTTTAATACTTGTGTGGTTTGTGAACAACACCGTGTCCCTAGTACGCCTCTATGGACTAGCTCATTGATCAATGATGGTTAAGGTTTCCTAACCATAGACATGAGTTGTCAATTGATAATGAGATCATATCATTGGGAGAATGATATGGTGGACAGACCCAAACTAAGCAGAGCAATTAGATCGTTTCATCGTGTTCATCTTTGCGAACCTTTTCTCATGTCAAATATTGTATTCCTTAGACCATGAGATAATACGACTCCCTGGTATCAGAAGAAAGCTTTGAGGTCATCAAACGTCATCCTATGAGAGGGTGATCAAAAGGTGTCTCTCAGGTAATCGGAAAGTATCTGTTGGGTTGTATGTATCGAGATGGGATTTGTCCCTCCCAAGTCGGAGAGATATACTTCGGGCCCACTCGGTAATCGATATCAACACCGCTTGCAAGCATGTGGTTAAGGAGTTAATCACAAAGTGATATCGGATTACGGAACGAGTAAAGTACTTGCTGTGAACGAGATTGAACTAGGTATGACGATACCGACGATCGAATCTCGGGGAAGTAAAATATCGCGAGACGAAGGGAATATATATATGGGATTGATTGAATCCTGGCATCGTGGTTCATTCGATATGATCATCGATGAATGTGTGGGAGTCAATATGGGTGCCCAGATCCCGCTGTTGATTATTGATAGAAGATCATGTCTGCATATTCTCGAACCCGCAGGGTCACACACTTAACGTGTCTCGACGCTAGGATAGATTGGATAATTGGTTTATGAATTTTTGTTCAGAGTCTCGGATGGGATCCGGGATATCACGAGAGGTTCCGGAATGGTCCGGAGAATAAGATTCATATAAGGCAGTGCAGTTTTTGGAGTTCGGAATAGTTCCGGGTTAATCGGTATTGTACCGGAAGCTTCTAGAACCTTCCGGAAGGGGACCAACGTGGCCCCACCTTCCGGGAGGGGGCATGGGCCTATGAGGGAGTGTCCTGGCCGCATTGGGCCAGGGGCACAAGGCCCCATAGGGCCCAGCCGATCCTAGAGAGTTTAAATCGTTTAAACTAGAGATAAGATAAGATAGGATTTCTGGATAAGGGAGAGTTTAAATTGTTTAAACTAGAGATAGGCTTGGAGGAGAGGCTAGGGCTGGCCGCACCCCCCCTCTATATATAGAGGGCTGGTGCGCCCCCCCTCTCGAACCCTTACACCTTCCTCCAAACCCAGTTGCCCTGCTGCCCTGCTGCCCTTCCTCTCCCCCTCCCGACTGTTTGTGGGCGAAGCCCTGCTGCAGAAATTCTCCACCATATACACCACGCCGTCGTGTTGTAGATCCAATCTATCTCTCCACCATACTTGCTGGTCCGAGGAAGGAGGAGACGTCGAGGTGCCGTACGTGTGCATCTCACGGAGGCACCGCCACTTGTGGTGCTAGATCGGATCGGATCGCGAGGAGGAGAAGCGAGTACGACTACATCACCCACGCCCCGATTTAACGCTCAGCGTGCGTAATCTTCAAGGGTATGAAGATCTATTCCAATCTCTCTCGTTGTTTGCATCTCCTAGATTAGATCTTGGCTTTCCCTCTGTTCGCTTCCGTAGAAATTTTTGATTTACTATGCTACGAAACCCTTCAATATCCTGCAGACGGGTTGGGGCGATACTTCTGGGTATTGTGAGACCTAGTCTGGTGCATCATTCTGCGCTTGCGGTTGTCATTGTCTTGGTTGATCTTCCCTTCCATCTAGATGGCGGAGTCGACTAACTCTTCTAGGTCTTCAAAACGGATGTTGACTAAAACAGTCTGCATCTCATCATGCAATCCATTCAGGAATCTTTCCTTCTTTTTGGCTTTAGTGTTGATCTCATCAGGTGCATACCTAGCGAGGGATAGAAATTTGTCACGGTACTCCACTACCGTCATCCTGCCTTGCTTCAGTTCTCTGAACTCGTCTCTCATTCTAGTGACTAAACCTTGCGACACATGGGTGCGGCTAAACTTGGTCTTGAAAGCTTCCCACGTCATCACTTGACCATGGTTCATAATAGGAGTGCTATTCCACCAGGCTCTTACATCTCCTGCCAGATAGTGGGTGGCAAACAGTACTTTCTCGTTGGCATCAACTCCTGCTACTTCTAGGTTATTCTCCATGGTTTGCAACCAATCATCCGCATCCAACGGGTCTTCAGACTTGCTAAAGATAGGGGGATTGGTATTCTGAAAGTTCTTAAGCTTAGATCCATGATGATCCTGATTTCGATGGCCTTGATTATTGTGGGCCATCTGAGCTATCTGTTGCAGGGTGGCTAGGTCAGCTTGCGCTCTTCTCTTCCAGCTTCATGGTCGGAAACTAGCATCTGCAGAATCTGCAGCATCGGGTCCTGCGATGAGCTGCTTCCTGAAGGGTTTCCACGATTTATCTGAAGATTGAGATAGATAATGAGATAAGAGGGAAATTTCTAAGGTTCATGGTTTTGTTTTCAACAGCTTTAAACTTTGAGTTGGACTCAGGTTTTGCAAGCTAACTTCTTCTTCTCACTCATTCATTCAAAGCACACAATACAAACACACACCACAACAAATGAGAAACAGATGGTTTTAAGAACCATTCTGTGAACTAAGATACAGTGGGACCGATACAACTCCTTCCTACGATAGTGATCAAGTGCATCTACTCATCATCAATGAAGTCGGAATCATCATCAACGGTGTAGAAATCCATGGCATCATCCTCCAGGTAGTCATTGTCATCACTAAGGTATGAGTGAATATCTCCCTAGATGTCTTCACCTTCTTCCTCTTCCTCTTTTGCTGCAAGCTGAGCTTCTTGTTCCTGGATGGTCTTCTCGAGGTCGGCCACCTTCTTGAGAAGACGAGCGATGGTGCGATCCTTCTTCTCGTGTTGACGATGAAGTGATTGGCGATCCTCGACGAGCAGGGCGAAAGTCTGGTCCTTCTTGGCAGCGATGGCAAGGTTGTGGTTGGCGTAGGCTCGAGCATAGTCCAATTCCTTCTATCTATCATATAGGAGGAAGTCAAGATTCTCCACTTAGCGCTTCATCTCTGGGTGACTTGGCATCTCCAATGGCATTCTCATAGAATCACGCCTTGCATAGTGAGCAAAGCGAGTTCCCTGGATCAAGTTGATGTTTTGCCCACATAGACGGGCAAGAGCTTCATGCATAGCCCTAGCTAATCCATCTAGCCAGTTGTTCTCTCTCGCGGTGAATTGAATCTTCTCAGAAAAGGGTGCTTCCATCTTTCCTCGAAGATCTGCAACTATCAGCCATTATAGATCTCCTCCTGGGAAATCCTTGAGTTGAGCTCCGAAGAATTCCGGATGCGGGCGCTCAAGGTACTCTAGCAGTGCATCAAGATCCCTCTCAAAGATCAGCTGGCCTCCATTTCCCAACTGGTAGAACTTGCAATACTGAACTTCCATCTATAAGAATTTAGGATGAGTAAGTTAGTGAGGTGATCAAGTGTGTCAAATTTTATGTAGGAAAGTAAGAATTGTTGAGGAACATGAAGTTTTTTGAAAGAATCAAGGATAAGAGTGGGAATATGTTTTCATAAATACTTACTTCTTTGGTTTTGAAACTAAGTTTTTGTTCGGACGTCCATTCTAACTAGGGTCTCCTATGGTCAGGATGGCTCTGATACCAACTTGTCAACACCCGGATTTTTAATCCCAGATGCCTGTTATGCCATACATCGCAATCCTAGGATTACCATTTTTGCGAGACATAATAGATTGGATATCACAGTACATCATCCATTACAAACCATAATAAGGTTTTACACAAATAAAGGATCTCATGATCCAGTCTTAATACAAACAAGCAGCGGAATAATAAGCGTAGCGGTGGGATCCATCTTCAGTCTCACAGGCAATGCTGATGATGGGAGATGATCCTAGTTGTCGTAGCCGTCCTGCTGTCCATCTTCCTGATAGTCCTCCTCATAGTCTGGCCACGGGAATAGACATGGACAAAGCCATGAGTACTCTTTAAGTACTCGCAAACTATCACTAACAAGTAAGGTAGTTCTAGTAGGAATCCTAAGCTCTAAGTTTATTTGCAAAAAGGCAGATTTATCTAAACTGGGTTCAGAAGCAAATAAAGCTAAATTAATGTTCTAAATCCCCCAAGTGGGAACTTAGTTTTCATAGTCACAACGCTGTTGTGGTCAAGTCAAACTCATAATTCATTTCACAAGTCATTTTGAAAACATCTGACGACGGAACAGTATGGCCACTCCAACTATCCATGACCGCGGACGCGGCTATTCGAATAGTTTAACACTCTGCAGAGGTGGTACACTTTCACCATAAAATTCAATACATCCATCAGGGATA
This sequence comes from Avena insularis, assembly GCA_023614405.1. NCBI lineage: Eukaryota > Viridiplantae > Streptophyta > Magnoliopsida > Poales > Poaceae > Avena > Avena insularis. The sequence continues at coordinate 372,873,940 of CM042689.1, forward strand.
ACCCTGAATCATCATACTTAGTATGCGGATAATCAATCATAACATTTCCTTTACACACTCTAGTATAAGCACCTCTCCTATGAGCTTGGCCTCCCAGTCATGGCTAACTGCCATCCTAGGCACATCATCAAGAGGTAGCCTCAGCTCAAACCTCTCCCACGAGGAATCCCATACTAATGCATATAAACTTCCGGCTAAGCCTTACCCAATTCAGGTATTGTGGTTGTACGGTAAAATTGGAATGGTATCGCATCCGAACCCAACCATCAGTTTTTATAAAGGGCTAAGGCTCATGCCTCAACATTTTCATCATCAAATCCATTTTTGTTTCTCAACACATGTCAAAACATCTCAATAAAATGACTCATCATTCCAAGGTTTTCATAATCATTTTAACCAAGTATTCCCATCTAAAGTGATCAAGTTTTATGTTTATCACTAGCCACTAAGGTTAAGAGTGTTCACTAATAAGGAGTGCTAATCTCAATCTCATGCCATAGAATGACATCTAGTATAGGCCTAGTTTTATACTACTTTCCAAAATCTCACAAAGCGTTAATAACAGTAAAGAAACTTTGGGGAAGTAAAAAAAGTAAAGCTTGCAAGTAAAACTTGGGATTGGTATAAGCAAAAGTATATAACCCAAGCATGCCTAATGCATTTGCTTAAGTTATCAAGGGGGCAAGTGTTAAATTGCTTAATGCTAGCTTGTTAATAATAGATTGCCTAGTTAAGAAACTTGCAAGTGTTAGCTTGCCTTGATTGGTGCATTGATTGAAGTTCTCTTCGTCTTCCTCGGGGTAGAACTCCTCCTCCTCGTAGACTTGGTTGGTACTATCATCTATAAATAAATACGGGGTACACAATCACCAAATAATACTTAAATAAGCCTATTTAGCACACTAAGGCACACACTTGATGATCTAGCATCATCACAATCATCACATGAATTAAAGAACTAGTTTTATTTAGTTTATTTGAGAAAAGTAATTTCTACTCGTTGAAATTAATTAAGATTTAATATTCTCCAATGGGAATATGGGATCATGTGGACACATGTCATCACGACATATTCTACTTCATGGAAATGTGATTTAAAGGTTTGGTCACATTTTATAAAGTTTAAGATTACTATTTAAATGATGTAAAGTGACTAGAAATGCCCTAAGAGCACTCTTTTGGTACTAGTCCAATGTCACTGCATGCAGTCCTAGATATTTTTACATATTCAGAAATGTATCATCAAATGTGATTTTTGAGAGTTGGAATCAACTAAAAAGCTATTATGGTTGATTTTTGAAAAATGTTTGAAGTTGCAAAAGTCTGTTTTGTTATTTTAACTCCAAATGATTTAAATCCAACAGGCATGGATAGATATTTTAATTACCTTTCTAGCAAAAATTTGAATCATGTCATTTGGTTAAGTGAAACTCTCTGAATTGATTTTTGAATCTTTGGACAGAATAGGATTTAAACTAAAATGGAAAATCAATATTTGAATTTCCTGGGCTGCGCGGGAAAACTAAACGGGCCGGCCCAGCTAGACTACACGGGCATAGCGGGCTCCTGACAGGGGGGTCCCACTTGTTAGCGACTCCTAAAACCCGAATCGGTACGTTTCAATCTAAGCTGTGCGATTAGACTATGATCTAACGGCTGTGGTTCGTCGTTCCCGGTGAACAGGTCTCTGGCAAGGACGAACCCTAGCAGCTCCTCTTCTCCTCTGCAGCGGCAAACTCCGGAGAAATTCCGGCGGACTGTGTAACACCCTCGAATCGGCCATATGCAAGTTTTATCCCTTTCTGCCAAACCCGCATAGAAACGATTCAAGGACGCCCACCAGGCACTTTCATGCGGGTGGAAAACGAAGTAATACCATTACACAATAGTCCTCGATGGGACCCACAGAATAGATATATATACAACAGCGACTCAACGAGTCAAGAGTACAAATATACAATTCAAAGATCCAAATCACCTTGAAAACGTTACAGCGTCCGAGTACGGACAAGATGCAAATGGAGCTAAGAGCCCTGAAGAATAACCAATGGCGTCCATAACCCTGCCCAGGCCAAGCCGGAAGGGTAACCACCTTAACGACGCCGATCTCAAACCTGCTAAAACAAAAGGGTGCCGACAAAGGCTTAAGGAAAAGAGGCGTCAAGATCGAGGCTAGTACACGGCGAGGCTAGAATTCGGCGGCTCTCGCTTACAAAGGTATGGTGGACTTAAGCGGCAGCACAGCGGCACTAAACAACCTATAGAGACTCGGTATCACTGGCGGCTATTAGAGAGGGGTAAGAAAGACCTATTCAATCCTACCTGAAACTAACACGAAACATACCCATCCTGGTATTTCCCCCTCGAGACCAAACGAGGAAGTCGGACCAAGGAACTCACACAGTTGGCAGTTTTACTCATTCCGTTACAGTTGCAGCACTTACTAAACAGATATTGATAGCATGAGTCATCCTGAAGCATAAGTAGTGGGTAGTTTAAATTACCATTCTGTGGTAGTTGGAACCTTTACTAGTCAGATATATTTGTCCCGAGGAATCCCAAAACCCAGCAGTTGTTGGCACTTTTATCACATTCCATTGGAGTTGCAACACTTACTAGGCAGGTATAGTATGACACAGATCACCACAGATCCACCAGTTGTTGGCATTTTTAATATCCATTCCGTTATACTTGAGCTAATTATTAGTCACATATTAAGTCAAGTTTATAGCACTACTTTAGTTATGCTTGTCTATGATCGAGATACTGTGCACCAAGTCGTCCATAACCGCGGACACGGCTTTCAGAAAGTTTTACCCTGCAGGGGTGCACAAATAGCAACACACACTCGATCAACCTCGGAAAAACCAACTCAAAACCCAACGAGGCTTTCACGACAAAGCGATCACAGGATTCATAAAATATTTCAGGGGGGCACCCCACTAAGCTACCCGCAACGAACTTGGCCGGCTCCGGAACGGACCGGGGTTTCAACGGCCAGTACATGCAGGGAACCCGAAAGTGTGACTGGGCTTGTCGATACTGCAAAAACATGGCGCGATCCAAAACAGTACTGGTGCTCCACACACAATCTTAAATAAAGTAGTAAAGCATGGCATAAGTACAGGATAGTAATAAAACCCCAAACTAGTTTCTGGCCCCAAGAAATAGAAATGAATCAAGCTCTGGCTCAGAGGGGTCCATAAGGCCTCCTGGATGTGGATAGTGCGAAAAATCAAGGAACAGGTATCAAGTACTCGGGGCCTACGGGACACAAGTGCACATAAAAACCAAATAGCATATATTGCCCACCGGTGCCTCTTTCATTAGTTATCCCAGCAATTTAATAGTTGTATTTAAAGTCATGATCATCTCCACCAGAAACATCTGCCAGCATTCCAACAACTGTGGTACTCGACAACACGCGATCGCACCTCAGCAAGTAACTACGACTCGCAAGGCCAGCTATCTACCAAACAACAGGTATTAGGAGGTGTACATGGAAATATAGAGGCTACACGAGATATAACTGGTGCACGGAAACTAAAGCATCGCGACACGGATAGCAATAGATCAACAGGAGGAAATAAAGACTATAAATGCACAATAGGTAGAAAGTGGGAGAGATGCTCGCCTGGGAAACACTGCCGGAGGTTCATAACCGGAGAACTTGTCGATACTCGCATCCACTCATCGGCCTAATCCGCGAAGAAGCAAACACTAGAAGAAACACCGGATGCAATATTTAATACTACGGCAGAAGATCCGGCATGATTATGATATGATGCAGATGCGGTGCAATTAGGCAGTATTAAGCGGAACCAGGGTCCCGACAATTAATTAGGCGGTTTAAGTTATTTAACTACCCCGCAATTTAAATGTTGAATTAACAAGGTGAATCATGGCATCGGTTCGCTATGCAATTTAAATGGAGTCCGGAATAAGACAAAGATATACCACAGATGGACTCCATATTTAATTTAGGTGAATCGACTATAATGCCCCCAAACCCACAGACAGGTATGCATGCATGAACAATTTAATATGCGACAGGTATATGTCATATTATAAAAAATAGAGGCTTAGGGTCACACATCTGGGTTCAGAAAATCTTGGGTTTCGGGGGTCCGAGTCCGGTCTCTGGGTCCGGATATGGAGTCATCCTGGTCGGTGTCGATCTTGTCGTCGCGAAGATCTTGTCAGGTCCGCGTGTCGGGTCGGTCTTGGCATTCGGGGCGAAGAACTTGACATCCTTCGGTTCCATGTCGACGTACTTGGCGTTCTTGTCGAAGTCCTCGGGTGACGATGTCGGCCTTGGGTCTCGGCACCGGAAGACCTTGATGTTCCGGGAAGAAGGGCTTGGTGTCCATCGATCATCAGCCCGGCACATGATCATTGGCGTCTCGTTATGTACATTGGGTGCGCCTTGTAGGTTCTCCAGAGTCATCGGCATCGGTCTTCGGGTACAAGGAGAAGGTCATGGCGTTCCGGAAAGGAGAACCTCGGTGATCTTGATCAGTCTTCTGGTTCGGCCTCGATCTCCGGACTCCAGGATCAGGGTTCGGGTCTTCGGAATAACTTGATAGCAAGCGGTTCTTGTCGGTGTCGATCTTGGTATAGGACTCGGGTGTTTGGGAAACACAGACGGTCATCTCGGCTCAAACACAAATGGATGCATGTACGCTAACACCACCATCTGGCCTGCACACATTCAACAGAGAACACGCGGCAGGGGCATGGCAGGGACGCGCAGGAGACAACATGAGGAGCATTGGCGGCGAGGAGCGGGCCCACGGCGGCGGAGGCTCGGTGCTTGCTGGCAGGAGGCGCGGGAGGCGACGACCAGGCGCAGCACGGGTCGCACAGACGACGGCGATGTGGGACCCAAGCGGCAGGGCGATCTTGAGGTGGAGGGAGCCGGAGACGGCTAGGTCGCTGGCGGCACGTGACGGAGGCCGAGGTGCCGGAGACGAGCGTGCTTGTCGGCGGGCACAGCAAGGGCAGCGCAGCAACGATGATGGCGCTTGGGGGAGTACGAGGGCGGAGGCAGAGGTGCTCTGGCCGGAAACAGCCGCGTGCAGGCCACCGTTGGCGGGCAACGACGAAGACCGAGGCAGGCAAGGCCACGCGCAGGAGGAGCGACGCGCGAGGAGAGGGGCGGGGAGGTCGCGACGGTGGAGGGGATCGCAGGCAGAGGCGAGGCGATGCCAGGGACAGTCCCACCAGCCACGGTGGACGGCGGCGACCGTGGCTCGACGAGGCGGGCGGCCGAGCTCTTGCTCCTTGGGGCACGCGATCCCGCAGGGAGCACCAGAAGGCGGCCATGGCAGGGCTGCGAGATCGAGGCAGAGGAAGGCACTCGAGACAAGACGGTCGGAGACGAGGCAAAGGGGATCATGTGCGGTTGTTGGAGGCAACTGGCGATCGAGGTAGGTAGGGGCGCGCGGTGTGGGGAGGGCCCGAGGGAGAGGCATGCGAACCTGGTCGCTGTCGGTGGGTGGGACTAGGCCCGATGGAATCTGGGGCGGGGTTGGTGCATGCGGTGTGGGTGCTATCGCGGTAGGTGGGGTGGTTTGCGTACTTGCTGGCCGCGTGGCTGTGGCGTGCGCGCACGGGGGAGTGCGGCAGGAGGCGACCAGGATGGTGGGAAGTTGTGCAGGTGGCGGCAGGTGGAAGCGTGCGTGTTGGGTGCAGCGGGTGGTGGCGGCAGGTGTGGGTGGGGATTAGGGGTAGCCGGGTCGGTTGGTGTGGTGTGCTTGGTTTGATGGTGGGTAGAATTAGGGTTTGGTTAGATGGGTTTAGACAGATAGGGCTTATTTTGGAGGTGGCCGGCAGGGCTTTTGGGCCTGGATGGCTGCCTCCTAAAAAATAATTTAAATATTTTATTATTTAAAACTGGGCTTTTGCAAACCGTATTTAGACAAACCAAAATATTCCGGAGGCCCGGGTTTTGTATTTGAATAAAGATTAGGTATTTAGAAAACAGAAATAGGGTTTTTTCGAAAGTAGTTTCAGACAACAGATGCATGATGATGACGATGCTCAAATGCAATGTGGCATGATGACATGAGCATGCGGTCATGATGATGCAATGCACAAAAACACACCGATTTTCTAGTAGTGGTTTTTGTGGGATGCCATAGTTCGACACCAATAACTAGGGATCTCGCCCTCGAGATCCGCCTCATGGTACCGGGAAGAAGGTCGGCGACCTGAATCTTCTCGCTTCATGTAGATCCTCGCGACACCACTAACAAGAGGTCGTTGTCCGTGATCGTCGAGAGAACACTCCAGGAACAAAGGGCGAAGGTAGAGGTATCAACAAATAAAGCCACCTCTAGCTTCCGTGGACGGAGTAAAATTGTTGGATCCCCCAATTCAATGTACAAGAGCGAATGATAAGAGTAGTCGGATGGTGATCAGTCCATTGCGCACTCAAACCATTACTCTGCGCACAAATCGGAGAATTATGCAACCAACCCTCGGAATTAGACTAAAGATCTCGACAATCGAGGTTCGGAAATAAGGAGGGATGCAGAATCTGCATCGGATCTGGCATAGATGATGTCGTCGCGTCGGAAAACACCGGAAGGCGAAAATTAGGAACAAAGAATGGTACCACAGATAAAGGATCACTCAGATAGCACTAATTCCGGAAGAAGAAGCACCGTTGCCAAAAGAGGAAGCGAAACCCTGAAGGTACGATGGAAACCCAACCACGAGAAATCCTGGACTAGAAGAAGGTAAGAGAGTAGATTCAAAACACGCGGAGGTAAGAGGAGATCAGCAGGGGGTAAGGAATAAAAACAGACCTAATCAGATCTATCCAACCGATTTTGCAAAATAGTTTTGTCACTCTACTTCGGCCGTTAGCTAGGTTATCCTACAGGATGGACTTGTGGGGTATCGCAACTGCTGAGCTCTGATACCACTCTGTAACACCCTCGAATCGGCCCTATGCAAGTTTTAGCCCTTTCCGTCAAACCCGCATAGAAACGATTCAAGGACGCCCACCAGGCACTTTCGTGCGGGTGGAAAACGAAGTAATACCATTACACAACAGTCCTCGATGGGACCCACAGAACAGATATATATACAACAGCGACTCAACGAGTCAAGAGTACAGATATACAATTCAAAGATCCAAATCACCTTGAAAACGTTACAGCGTCCGAGTACGGACAAGATGCAAATGAGGATAAGAGCCCTGAAGAATAAACAATGGCGTCCATAACCCTGCCTAGGCCAAGCCGAAAGGGTAACCCTGCTAACGACGTCGATCTCAAACCTGCTAAAACAAAAAGGGTGCCGACAAAGGGCGAAGGAAAAAGAGGAGCGTCAGTACTGAGGCCAGTACACGGCGAGGCTAGAATTCGGCGGCTCTCGCCTATAAAGGTATGGTGGACTGAAGCGGCAGCGCAGCGGCACTAAACAACCTATAGAGACTCGGTATCACTGGCGGCTATTAGAGAGGGGTAAGAAAGACCTATTCGGATCCTACCTGATACTAACACCAAACATACCCATCCTGGTATTTCCCCCTCGAGACCAAATGAGGAAGTCGGACCAAGGAACTCACACAGTTGGCAGTTTTACTCATTCCGTTATAGTTGTAGCACTTACTAAACAGATGTTGATAGCATGAGTCATCCTGAAGCATAAGTAGTGGGCAGTTTAAATTACCATTCTGTGGTAGTTGGAACCTTTACTACTTAGATATATTTGTCCTGAGGAATCCCAAAACCCAGCAGTTGTTGGCACTTTTATCACATTCCATTGGAGTTGTAATACTTACTAGGCAGGTATAGTATGACACAGATCACCACAGATCCACCAGTTGTTGGCATTTTTAATATCCATTCCGTTATACTTGAGTTGATTATTAGTCACATATTAAGTCAAGTTTATAGCACTACTTTAGTTATGCTTGTCTATGATCGAGATACTGTGCTCCAAGTCGTCCATAACCGCGAACACGGCTTTTAGAAAGTTTTACCCTGCAGGGGTGCACAAATAGCAACACACACTCGATCAACCTCGGAAAAACCAACTCAAAACCCAACGAGGCTTTCACGACAAAGCGATCACAGGATTCATAAAATATTTCAGGGGGCCACCCCACTAAGCTACCCGCAACGAAGTTGGCCGGCTCCGGAACGGACCCAAGGTTTGCGACGACGGATGTAAACGACTGGGACCCCGAAAGTGTGACTGGGCTTGTCGATACCGCGAAAACATGGCGCAATCTAAAATAGTACAGGTGCTCCACGCACAATCTTAAATAAAGCAGTAAAGCATGGCATAAGTACAGGATAGTAATAAAACCCCAAACTAGTTTGTGGCCCCAAGCAATAGAAATGAATCAAGCTCTGGCTCAGGGGGGTCCATAAAGCCTCCCGGATGTGGATAGTGCGAAAAATCAAGGAACAGGTATCAAGTACTCGGGGCCTATGGGACACAAGTGGACATAAAAACCAAATAGCATATATTTCCCACCGGTGCTTCTTTCATTAGTTATCCTAGAAATTTAATAGTTGTATTTAAAGTCATGATCATCTCCACCAGAAACATCTGCCAGCATTCCAACAACTGTGGTACTCGATAACACGCGATCGCACCTGAGCAAGCAACTACGACTCGCAAGGCCAGCTATCTACCAAACAACAGGTATTAGGAGGTGTCCATGGCAATATAGAGGCTACACGGGATATAACTGGTGCACGGAAACTAAAGCATCACCACACGGATAGCAATAGATCAACATGAGGAAATAAAGACTATAAATGCAAAATAGGTAGAAAGTGGGAGAGATACTCGCCTGGGAAACACTACCGGAGGTTCATAACCGGAGAACTTGTCGATACTCGCATCCACTCATCGGCCTAATCCGCGAAGAAGCAAACACTAGAAGAAACATCGGATGCAACATTTAGTACTACGGCAGAAGATCCGGCATGATTATGATATGATGCAGATGCGGTGCAATTAGGCAGTATTAAGCGGAACCGGGGTCCCGACAATTAATTAGGCGGTTCAAGTTATTTAACTACCCCGCAATTTAAATGTTGAATTAACAAGACGAATCATGGCATCGGTTCGCTATGCAATCTAAATGGAGTCCAGAATAAGACAAAGATATCCCGCAGATGGACTCCATATTTAATTTAGGTGAATCGACTATAATGCCCCCAAACCCACAGACAGGTATGCATGCATGAACAATTTAATATGCGACAGGTATATGTCATATTGTAAAAAATAGAGGCTTAGGGTCACACATCTGGGTTCGGAAGATCTTGGGTTCCGGGGGTCCGGGTCCGGTCTCAGGGTCCGGATATGGGGTTCGGTTCGACGGAATCGTTCTCGGACAATGGAAGGAGAGCTTGGCGTCGGGGCGCATCGAAGTCGTCCTGGTCGGTGTCGATCTTGTTGTCGCGAAGATCTTGTCGGGTCCGCGTGTCGGGTCGGTCTTGGCGTTCGGGGCGAAGAACTTGACGTCCTTCGGTTCCATGTCGACGTACTTGGCGTTCTTTTCGAAGTCCTCGGGTGACGATGTCGGCCTTGGGTCTCAGCGCCGGAAGATCTTGATGTTCTGGGAAGAAGGGCTTGGTGTCCATCGATCATCAGCCCGGCACATAGTCGTTGGCGTCTCGTTATGTACATTGGATGCGCCTTGTAGGTTCTCCGGAGTCATCAGCTTCGGTCTTCGGGTACAAGGAGAAGGTCATGGTGTTCCGGAAAGGAGAACCTCGGTGATCTTGATCGGTCTTCTGGTTCGGCCTCGATCTCCGGACTCTAGGATCAGGGTTCGGGTCTTCGGAATAACTTGACAGCATGCGGTTCTTGTCGGTGTCGATCTTGGTATAGGACTCGGGCGTTTGGGAAACACAGACGGTCATCTTGGCTCAAACACAAACGGATGCCTGTACGCTAACACCACCATCTGGCCTGCACACATTCAACAGAGAACACGCGGCAGGGGCATGGCAGGGACGCGCAGGAGGCAACAGGAGGAGCATTGGCGGCGAGGAGTGGGCCCATGGCGGCGGAGGCTTGGTGCTTGCTGGCCGGAGGTGCGGGAGGCGACGACCAGGCGCAGCACGAGTCGCACGGAAGGCGGCGACGTGGGACCCGAGCGGCAGGGCGATCTTGAGGTGGAGGGAGCCGGAGACGGCGAGGTCGCTGGCAGCAAGGGACGGGGGCCGAGGCACCAGAGACAAGGCGTGCTTGTCGGCAGGCGCAGTGAGGGCAGCGCAGCAACGACGGCGGCGCTCGGGGGAGTACGAGGGCGGAGGCGGAGGTGCTCTGGCCGGAAACAGCCGCGTGCAGGCCACCGCTGGCGGGCGACGACGGAGACCGAGGCGGGCAAGGCCACGCGCGGGAGGAGCGACGCGCAAGGAGAGGGGCGGGGATGTCGCGACGGCAGAGGGGATCGCAGGCAGAGGCGGGGCGACGCCGGGGACGGTCCCACCGGCGAGGTCGACGGCGGCAACCGTGGCTCGACGAGGCAGGCGGCCGAGCTCTTTCTCCTTGGGGCGCGCGATCCCGCAGGGAGCACCGGAAGGCGGCCATGGCAGGGCTGCGAGATTGAGGCAGAGGAAGGCGCTCGAGACGAGACAATCGGAGACGAGGCAAAGGGGATCGCGTGCGGTTGTTGGAGGCAACTGGCGATCAAGGTAGGTGGGGGCACGCAGTGTGGGGAGGGCCCGAGGGAGAGGCATGCGAACCTGGTCGCTGTCGGTGGGTGGGACCAGGCCCGATGGAATCTTGGGCAGGGTTGGTGCATGCGGTGTGGGTGCTAGCACGGTAGGTGGGTGGTTTGCGTGCTTGCTGGCCGCGTGGCTGTGGCATGCGCGCGCGGGGGAGTGCAGCAGGAGGCGACCAGGATGGTGGGAAGTTGTGCAGGTGGCGGCAGGTGGAAGCGTGCGTGTTGGGTGCAGTGGGTGGCGGCGACAGGTGTGGGTGGGGATTAGGGGTAGCCGGGTCGGTCGGTGTGGTGTGGTTGGTTTGGTGGTGGGTAGAATTAGGGTTTGGTTAGATGGGTTTAGACAGATAGGGCTTATTTTGGAGGTGGCCGGCTGGGCTTTTGGGCCTAGCTAGCTGCCTCCTAAAAAATAATTTAAATATTTTATTATTTAAAACGGGGACTTTGCAAACCGTATTTAGACAAACCAAAATATTCCGGAGGCCTGGGTTTTGTATTTGAATAAAGGCTAGGTATTTAGAAAACAGAAATAGGGTTTTTTCGAAAATAGTTTCAGACAACAGATGCATGATGATGACGATGCTCAAATGCAATATGGCATGTTGACATGAGAATGCGGTCATGATGATGCAATGCACAAAAACACACCGATTTTCTAGTAGTGGTTTTTGCGGGATGCCACAGACTGGTGCTCGCCTTGCTTCGGGGAGAGTGTGGGAGGATCAGTGAGGAGAGAGGGGAGTCGAGTGGTGTGATGAATGGAGGCTGGGGTGGCCTCTATTTATACACCGGCGATGGGACCGAGCGGCATGGGCGCGGCTCATCGGTGGCGACGCTACAGGCAGCTAGCGGCACGGCTAGGGGTAGAGGATGGTGCGGTGTTCCCTGGCGGTCATCACAGGCGTAATGGCGCGGCAAGGGGCAGTCGCATTTGGTCAGGAGCAGGCGGTGCTCTGCGCGGCAGAGGCGGTGCTCGATGTGGCGCATGGTGGCTACGGGTCGTGCGGCAGCGAACTGGCATGTCTAGGCGGTTTCTAGGGTCATGGCGGAGCAGTGCGTGCGAGGTGAGGTCGAGGCGCTGTCTGTGCGAGCTGGTCGGGCGCGGCGCTCTGGCGTGTGCTCAGCATGGTCGCAGAGAAAATGGGCGCGGCTATCACGGCGGGTCCTAAGCTCGGCTTCGCTCTAGGGGTGGACAGGGGGTGGCGATAAGGTCTCGCCTACCTTATAGGCATGGTGGGAGAGAGCGGCGTGGTTGGTTGCGAGCGGTCCATGGTCGGCCAGGCGCGACGGCTTCGGGTGGCGGCGCACTGGTGCAAAACGGCCAAGGGGGAGAGTGGTCTGGTGCTGCTCGACACCAAGGGGAACAGGAGGAGTAGAATGAGGGAAAATGGTCTAGTGATCAATACCCAAATAGTGAAGGTAGGTAGGAGTTTGATCTGTGTCGGCTAGGTGTTTGATCTAATGGCTGAAAGGAATTTAAATTTGAATTTTTGGCTGAATTTTGGTGAGGGTGCTTGTCTCATGCTTGACTGTCTAGGGTTGTTTCGGATTGTCAAGTGGAGTTGATTTGGTGGGTTTTTGAAAAAGTGGGGTCTTAACATATGAATTGGATTCAATTTTCAAATGTCCATTAAATTGATTTGCTAGATGTTTTTGTAAGTTTGTAAAGTGGGACTTGATACATTTTTACTTGGTCTAGCAAGGGGTGAAAAGAACTAGAAATATTTCTGTTAGAAATTCTCATCTAGGAACACCTAAAGTGGCCTAGTGATCAACTTTGGTCAAAAATAACCATTTGCTTTATTTATTTTTATTTGATTTCTTTTTCTTTGGATTTTGTTTGTAAATCGTCTAGATGATGTGGCATTCACATTTAAACCATTTCACAACATTTAGAACCATCAAGCATGGAATTTTCAAATAATTCTACACTAATGCAACACACACATGCATTCATAATCATTTTATTAATAAAAGTTTTTGTTAACCCTAAATTGGGTGATTTGAACTTGATAACCTTGATTAAAGTTTTGGGATGTTACAGAATCTATCCTAGGCTTGTGGGTAGTTTTATCCCACGTTCTGACTAAAGTTGCCTATATTCTTTCTAATTTTAGTTACCTTTTTAAAAAAAATAAACCTGTTTATGAATTTAACAATGCAGTTTTCCTAACATTTAATGTAATGACGAGGGAGAGAATATAACCAGTCTAGAGCCTTAACTTTAAGAGACCAACAAAATAATTTTAGACGAGAGAAGTCTCTTGGTAGACCTTTTGGTCCAACTGATGTTATCACTTTGTCAAACTCTCTAAGATGCCTTTCTGGGTCTTCATCTTCCCTTCCACTGAAAGCTTTTTCCTGCAAAATTTTAATAATTCCACCATCAAATCGATATTCTCTAACTCTAGGATTAGGGAATTCTATTGGTTGTTTAAGAAATTCAGAACTTGGAGCACTGTATTCTCTGAGAGTTTTCTCAGGTTTTTTGGGAGTTGTCCTGTAAATAGACATGATTTCCATAATATCACTCAGGTTTTCAACTTCAATTTTTATTTGATCTTAAAAGTTTTTCAATAATTTATTTGCGCCTTTGAGCAGGCACGTGCTCAATATAATCTGGTAAATAGGTCCTACCAAAGCGTGTAGGCCCTTTGTCTCCTAGGGAGAACATTTTGTAGTAGTAACACCTAAAATGTCAAGAGCCAAACACTTAGCACTTAGCTCCCCGGCAACGGTGCCAGAAAATAGCTTGATGTCTGCAAGTGCACAGATCGTTTGTAGCTAGTTTCGAAGTATAGATATCGATCTCATAGGAAGCCCAAAGGTAAGTGTTTATGAGTGAAGTCTCTGTCACACCCAAAGTTGTCACACGTCTTCGAGTGAATTGACTACAAGTGTTGAAATGTGAATGGAATTTGGATTAAACTGGGTGTATTTAAATAAAACTAAAATGTAAACTTCAGAAATAAAAAGCATAAAAGTAAAGAATGATTTGGTTGTTTGTTATTTTCTGCAGATGACAAAGAAGGCGTGGGGAGATACAGTTCATGGTGATGGTGACTGTGCCAGGTGGACGAATGATGAGTGTAACAATTGTAATCTTATAAGTATATGTGTAGTCAAGCAACCCATAATTAGCCGGAACTCCTCTTGGTAGATTTCGTCCCAACTTCAATAATCCTACTAGTATGTTACCAAAACCATGGTCAGACACTAGACGATAAAGATCCTTCAGGTTGCTTAGCAATTAAGCTCCTTGGATCGGACTAATGCAATAAGCCTGGCGGTTCCACGTTATCCTCGATTCTACTAGTTTCCCATTGATATCCCCGTATCACTCGGGGTCGTCGGTCTACTAGCGAACAAGATCCTATCCATGTAGAACAAAGCATCATGTTATCTGGGCCCTTAATTAGACAACAAGTGTTAGGCATCCTATCCATGTAGAACAAATCATCATGTTATCTTGGCCCTTAATTAGACAACAATTGTTAGGCATCCCACAGATAGTCAAGCACACATAATATAGTAATTAAAATATATCACAAACTAATGGAAAATATATGGAGGCACATCACATCTCACCAATCCCTTACATCTCCCTAGCCCAAGGAACTTACTCACACATGAGAGAAGAAAGCATCATCGATATAATTAAATAAAGGGAGTTCTTCTCGATATTACCATGGAGATCCACAACAAGAATAGAAAAGTAATCCAACACAATTCAAGATAGGAAGAATCAATCTCAAACCCTAGTCTTGCAAGGTGAAGATCTCTCTCTCTCTCTCTCAAGTACAAGTAATGGCTATGGGGGTGTGTTGGCTAGGAGGTCGAAGATCGTGGGGCGAGATGAAGAACGTCTTCCCCTTCTTCTCCGGATCTCCTCTTTCTCCTTTCTGGATGGGATGGCGGCTGATGTGTTGTGATTTTGTGTCTGGCCTCTTCATGGAAGTTGTCCCTTTTAACAAGAGAGAGGCAGTGGAAGCTATATGGCAGGAACTATACAGCCAGAAAATGTTCCCGCCGTATAGTTGCTCGTTAAAGCCTCTATATGCCTCCCTCGATTGCTTCGAAAGAGAGACTTGCTTATTTTCGCCTGAATATTGTGTTTTTCTGGTTAAAACCTTCTATTGACGTTCAGAACCTAAAGCACACATTAAAAACCAAGTTTTCTTTGCTACTGAAGTATTAGTGTTAGGTAAAGCTAGAAAACAATTAAATCCGGGAGAAAACCATCAATAAAAACCATCAAAAATGTGTCCAATCTCACAACTATCAATGAGCTTTGCTTCCTTAGGGTCTATAAAATACCGCTATAGACGAGGAGTGATCGGAAAGTACCGTACCACTTTTTCTAGAGCTTTCTTTCTTATCTTGTATCGTGCATGGCCACACACAAGACATGTGGTTCTATCCGCGTACTTGTTCCGATAAATGATGTAATCGTTGATGCAGACGCGGTATTTAACGTGCGGTAGATCGAGAGGGCATACGACTTTCTTGGCCTCCTCGATATTTGTTGGACAAGTGTTCGATTTAGGAAGACGGTCATGCGAGAATCTAATCATATCATTGAAGCTTGTGTCGGTCCAGTTGTGTTTCGCTTTCATCTCTAGAGCCTTGAGCGTTACATGCAAGCGGGTATCCTCGGGCCAACATCCTTCATACAATGGAGTACTCCCGTCTATCTCCAGTTGCGCCAACTTGGCTTTCTCTCTAGAGGCATCTTAGGGGTTGCTCGTCTCTTTGAGGAGCGGTTCTTGAACATGAGGGTCCTGCAAGGCTATTTGCAGCGTCTACTACGTGTCTGTGTCTTCTCCATCATCTTTCCCCACATCTCCTTCGTGATGATCATGTTCGGCATCTCCTTCGTGATGATCATGTCTAGGAGGCTCTTCGGCTTCTCGCCTGCCCTCTCCGTTATTGTTATCTTGCCGCCCTTCCTCATTTCCTATAGTCCCATCATTATTAACGTCATCTTCGTCACAGATCCAACGAGTAAAGCTAGACATGAAACCATGCACGAGCAGGTGGTTCTGCAATACTCCGGAATAAGGGTCCATCAAGCCCCTGAGTCTGCATTTGCAACACGGACATATTATTTGGGTCTCGTTGTTCTGGATCATTTCGGCAGTCGCGCCTTTCAAATATCTAGCCACGAGGCTTTCGCTCATCTTGATGACCATGATTGCCTGTGCGGTATAGAGCAAGAGAATATTTTAAAACGTGCACACACATGCATGCATGGTCGCCAGAAAAATTCGCCATGACCTCTCCTAAAAATAGGATATAAGCGTAATGCAAACGATTTGCCGAAACAGAAATTAATCAACATTTCGGCAAACATGCATACACTACGCAACACACACCGTACCGTACCACAATTTTTGTCACATACACACAAACATTCATACAACACGAAACAATAACATCTCGCCCATGCAATCATCACAAGTAATTCATCGTATACACACAAACATGCATATGTCCTTCCATGCATCTACTCACCTAGTAAACGATGGAGGAGGAGAAAAGTGAATCGGTGATTTTAGTAGATCTAGCCTTCTTTTTACAAATCTACCATCCAAAATAGTTTTAGATTGCTAAAATGAGTAAATTCATGCGGAGAAATGAGGTGGGGGAGGAAGAACACGACAAGATCTGGTCTAGAGGGGGGCAAGTGAGTGGAGGGAAAGTGCACCAAGGTGGAAAAAGGTGATGGGTGCTAGTTGTATAAAAGGTGCCCGCCATATTTGTGGTGCACATGCGTAGCACACGCCATGGATAGCATAAAAGTCAGTGGCGCACCCCATAGAATGCGCCACAGATATGTCAGGGGCCATCTATATTTGCCACTTATGCATGGGCCTTGATATATCCGTGGCCCATTACAGTTAGGCGCGACACAGAAAGTGCAAATATCCGTGGCGCACGTTCATCACATGCGCCACTTATATGTCAAGACCCATGCATAAATGGTAGGATGGTCTACCCAGATTTACCTGCGGCACACCCTACACCATGCACCACGGATATTTTCTCTATCCGTGGCGCATCGACATGCACCACAGGTAATATATCTATGGCGCACCACCGTCACCATGCGCCACTAGGTACAGAACCAGGGATAGCCAAATCTGGCGGAAAGTGATTTAGAGAACCTAGTTGTAATTCCTTTGTAAATGTAAAATAATATTGTAATAAAAATAGTTTCGAGCTTCTCGATGCCCACTGGACCGGTTTTTGCCTGTGTTTTTAGCCTTGCACGTGTATAGGCCTCTCGGTGTATAGGTGTGCGGCGGCTATCATACTCCCAGGACGGGTCTCAAAGCGTGACAGTTAAAGTGGTATCAGAGGTCTAAGTTTAGGATACGTGGACACAATGGGTAGATCGCTAGATAGTTTTGCCATAGGCCAGCGATAGAAATATTTTCTTGTTTGGCATAAAGTTAGATAACTGTTGTTTGGTTTCTAAAATTGTCTTGGCTAAACTAGTTTTATTATAGGCTTGGAGGCATCTTTTCATCGTCGCATGCCTACTTAAAATAATTGATTGTATTTTCTGCTGTACGTACTAATAATTCATAAGGGTATTAGCAGTTTCTAAGTATTTGTTAAACTCTAGATCGTAAGTGTTTCAAGTAGAAAAGAATGTTGTGCACTACCTAGTTTAATGGTCTTTGACGACTAAAAAAATAGATTGTATATTTTGCCTATGATTCTTGCCAAATCATTAGAATACCTTGGACAATGTTCTTAGTATGTATAGCTGGAGGAGACAAGTTCACGAAATCCGATGGTATAGTAGAATATTGTTGTGTTGAATTTTGGGAACAAAATTCTTGTAAGGTGGGTAGGATGTAATAATCTGGATTTTTGAGTTACTAACTAATTTTCGCTAAATGATAATTGACTTCTAATTGTATTGATTTTTGCTAACCTCCATGTGTTTAAGCTGAAAAAATTTAATCTCCATGCAATAAATAGTAAAGTTAAAACCTAATCTCTTGTGCATGTCATCTAATAGCAAATACATGTCGATGGAGCTGCTTTGTATGTGCATGCGTGAGTGCAAGTAAATGTAGTCTTGCGTGTATGTAAGCCACAGCTCTAGTAGCACTACATATTTTGAATAGAAAGTTGGAACGTGGCTTTTCCCTGGAGCCAGATGACACACGGTGGCGATGGCCGACTATCCAAGTCTTGCGTGGCCTATTTGCATGCTTAGCTTAGGAGAGTCAGTTCATACGTGTCGTGTTGTGAGAGGGAGACATATAGTAGGAGGACAAGTAGCTGGCCAGGCTAGATATTTAGCTAGCTTCTACACCGTCGTTGCTTCCTATAAATAGTTCAGCTCTTGCTGCACCATGTTGTCTTCACATTAGGCCATAGTCTCGATCCATCCATAGATATAGGTAGAAACACAGGGAGACTAAACAAGTGTGTGTGAGAGAGAACGTGCATGCATGTCTTGGTGGCGATTGATATGTTGAGAGAGGTGGTGTTATTACAGGAGCTTGGTGGCGATTGATATACTGAGAGAGGTGTTGTTATAAGAGGAGGCGCTGCTAAAATATAGAGGAGGGTTGAGACCGTAGATTGATACATATTCAGTTATCGGTTTTCTTTTCATTGCTGGTTGGGCGATCAGTTGGAGTATATTGATCTGATCATTATTTCATGAGTACATATTTCTAGGCAAACTTTTTCATACATCTTTTATATCTTTTGTAAAATATGTTTTGATGTATAAATCTAGGTTGCATTATTTGAGATACTGGATATTTTGGTTGAAATATTCATGTGCTAATACGCCGGTGTCGGTGTCGTATAGGGTGATGGATCCGTCGGAGCCACCAATACAAGTCGGGTATTTAGCACGAATATGAATTTGGAAAGTGAGAATTGATAACAACTATTTTCTGAAGTAAAACTTGGTGCTATGAAGGTAATCGTATTGTACCGGTCACAGTCCATGTATGGGACTGACTGAGTTCTCCACTAGGGACGATCCTGAAACGGAACATGTCGGTGATGGATCCGTAGGAGCGACCATCATAAGTAAATTCAGGTGTCTAGGTTTTAGTGGGTAAAAGGGCTCTCATCTTCTAGAGTTCTGTGTGGTTCTAGTTGAGGTTGTCGGCATCGGAGTACCCCTCTGCAGAGTGTAAAAGCGTTAATATTAACCCGTGTGACTCTCGGGTTTGGGAATAATCACTTTCATGTGTGGCACCATGCGTTTTTAATCTTCCTAATTAATTTATTCACATTTTTTAAATAAAAAGTATATTTTACAATTTATATGACTGTGTGTATGATTAGTTTGCTGGTACTTTTTGTACTCACCCCTTGCTCCCTATGTTTTTACCAGAGTTGCGCATCGGAAGATGCAGTCATTCAAGGAGTTAGGCTGGATCGGTGGGCGGGAAGCAATTTAGAGAACCTAGTTGTAATTCGTTTGTAAATTTAAAATAATGTTATAATTAAAATAGTTTTGAGCTTCTCGATGTCCACTGGACCGGCTTTTGCATGTGTTTTTAGCCTTGCACGTGTATATGTCTCTTGGTGTATATGTGTGCGGCGGCTGTCATATGTCTGAGGCGGGTCTCGGGGCGTGACAAGCCTTCCCGACCTACACCTCCCCAAACCCATCTCTAGCAGAGGCGGATTTTGAAACTTTATCCCGTTTCCGTAGCTTCTGACCCGTTTTACTAGAAGTGGATTTAGATTTTCTGCCAGGAGCTATTAGTTCATATAATGAACTTAGACTGTCTTCATCCAATCCAATCTCCGATACCTCACCCACTAGATAAGAAAGAGACTAACCATATGATGTGGCCATCACTCCCTCCTCGTCTAAATAAGTGGTATCCGACACGATCGAGTCTTTTAGAATAACCGTAAGACAGTAAAATTCTATCCATCTCAAGACCTTAGTCGAAAGAGAAATATCAAAAGCATTAGTGCCAATACTAACACCCACACTATTTAACTTCGAGGATATTTATGAAAATGAAAAGGAAAGAAAGGAGGATTTGGACGGTGATTTATACCTGACGAATCCAAATTATGCACCGCCTTACGACGCATTGCTTTCATCGTCGAGTCCTCGTTCCTGATGGCCCCATTCGCATCAATCACACGTGGCGTCCACTCCGGTCACTACAGGAAAGATTTGAGGCGCCGACGGCTGGCTGCCGTCGGCACAGGCTGTACCGACGGTGGCTGTCGGCGTAGCCCCCTCGGCGTAGCTCCTGGAAGACACATCCGCTTGGCCATCGACACAGGCACAGCCTCTCGGCATAGCAATCACAGCGGGCCCTACAATGTCAGGCGACGACCGTTACAAAACGGCCTAGCCTGGAGCTATGGCCGTCAGCACAGGAATGGAGCTATGGCCGTCGGCATAGCCTAAAATTATTTTTTAATATTTTTTTGAAAAAATTATTCTTTTACTTTTTAAAATTGTTTGACTCGTTAATCTCTCGCTTTCATCATATTTAACACTATTTATACTTAATAATTGATTAAATTGTAGTTTTGGTTAAACTTCCTAGTCGGTCACCCATCCTAATACTATTCCAGCTCCAACACGCTTAACTTTCTCGTTCCTTCAGAATCTCTTTCCGCAAAGCAATTTACACATTGTTGTCAATACTATGATATCAATCCTATTAACTCATATATCATCATGTCACATGGTTGTATTTTTTGAAATTACAAGCAATTATTTAACTAAACAACAATGAATAAGTAAAAATATTATTGAATTCAACTAAAAATATAATGATTTTTTTATTTATTTAATATGGAATAATTAATATCTTTAAATCTGTAAATCGGAATTTGGCAAATAATATGTCTAAATTGATTAAAAAATGAGAGGAATCCAAATATGATATCAATATCAACTTATCACAAACTATGCCGTGATTCTTATCATAATTTCATTTGCCCGTTTAAAACGGCACGCATAAAGATTCTTAGCTCGGGGCTAAGACTGGCTAAACTTGAATTGGATCTATGATGAAACAACATATTGTGAACCTAAAAATGATTTTTATAAAAAATTATGAGCATCCGATCATTTACATGTAGTTCATATCTGAACCACTTCCTACCGATTCAGCAGGAATTTATCTTTTTCACCAGAGATAGACGGAAAGGTTTGAGATCCCCCTGTTATGACATTATCTATGTAACGTGGTCTAGTATTTTTTTAAATGTGATGGTAGCATTTTAAATTAGCCATTTGGTGGTTGCTTCACAAACCCGTCCGTTTTTTACACTCGGAAAATGAAAAACGGCTTTTTGGTGCGACGAAAAGGAAAACTTCCTCCTAAAACATTGTTGCTATCTTATGATGCACATGTATGCACAATATGGATACATTATCACAAACTATACCTTCATTCTAGTCATAACATTGGTCATTTGACCCTAAAGTCAAGAAACCTCGAACGAGATAGGTCATTTTGTGAAGGTTTTTTTGAGACATAATCAATATACCAAGTTTGATATTTTTCCTTCTAACTATGTCACATAATATGACACCATGTGAAGGTTTCCATTGTTTGGATCATTTTTGAATTTCTAATACCCGTTTTAAACTATCGTTAAACTTTGTCGAAGGCCGGACATGAAGATTCTTAGCTCGGGGCTGAGACTAGCTAAACTTGAATTGGATCTCTGATGAAACAACATATTATGAACCTAAAAATGATTTTTATAAAAAATTATAAGCATCCGATCATGTACATGTAGTTCATATCTGACCCACTTCCTACCGATTCGGCAGGAATTTGTCTTTTTCACCAGGGGTAGACGAAAACATTTGAGATCCCCCTGTTATGACATTATCTATGTAAGGTGGTCTAGTATTTTTTTTAAATGTGATGGTACCATTTTGAATTAGCCATTTGGTAGTTGCTTCACAAAACCGTCCGTTTTTTGCATTCGGAAAATGAAAACAGTTTTTTGGTGCGACGAAAAGGAAAACTTCCTCCTAAAACATTGTTTGCTATCTCATGATGCACATGTATGCATAATATGGATACATTATCACAAACTATACCTTTATTCTAGTCATAACATTGGTCATTTGACCCGAAAGCCAAGAAGCCTCGAACGAGATAGGTCATTTTGTGAAGGTTTTCGGGGGACATAATCAATATACCAAGTTTGATATTTTTACTTCTAACTATGTCACATAATATAACATCACGCGAAGGTTTCGCATTATTTGGATCGTTTTTGAATTTCTAATACCCGTTTTAAACTATCGTTAAACTTTGTCGAAGGGCGGGCATGAAGATTCTTAGCTCGGAGCTGAGACTTGTTAAACTTGAAGTAGATCTCTTATGAAACAACATATTGTGAACCTAAAAATGATTTTTGTAAAAAATCATGAGCATCCGATCATGTACATGTAGTTCATATCTAACCCACTTCCTACCGATTCAGCAGAAATTTGTCTTTTTCACCTGGGATAGACGAAAAGGTTTGAGATCCCCCTGTTATGACATTATCCATATAAGGTGGTCTAGTATTTTTTTTTAATGTGATGGTAGCATTTTGAATTAGCCATTTGGTGGTTGCTTCACAAAATCGTCCGTTTTTTGCACTCGGAAAATGGAAAACAGCTTTTTGGTGCAACAAAAAGGAATCCTTCCTTCTGAAACATTGTTCGCCATCCCATGATGCACATGTATGCACAATATAGACACATTATCACAAACTATGCCTTCTATCTAGCCATAACATTGGTCATTCGATCCGAAAGCCAAGAAACCTTAAACGAGATAGGTCATTTTGTGAAGATTTTTTTGAGACATAATCAATATAACAAGTTTGATATTTTACCTTCTAACTATATCACAAAATATGACACCACGCGAAGGTTTCGCATTGTTTGGATAGTTTTTGAATTTCTAATGCCTGTTTTAAATTATATATAATGTTTTATGTTTCACTCAATTTTTGTTTACAAATATGTAATATTTGAGTGTAGATAGATATATCTTATTTTTCTGCAAATTTTGATATATTGTTTGTATTTTTCTGAATTAGAATGATTTAGTTATGATTTTTCAAAAATTAATGAGGTAAAAGGAAAAAATAGCTATGGCTAAAATTAAATGGAAAAAAATCTGGAGGCCTACGCCGACGGCCTAGCCGTCGGCACAGACCAAACAAATTTTTCCAAAAAGTTGTGCCGATGCTGGCCGTCGGCACAGCCTAGCTACCTAACGTCGTTTTCATCGCCGTGTCTGAACTGGGGCTACGCCGAGGGCCACCGTCGGCACAACCCTCTCTACTACGCTGACGGACACGCTACGCCGAGAGCTACCCTCGGCACCGTCATCTACGCCGACGGCCGTCCCTACGCCGACGGCCGGGGGAGGCAGCTACGCCGACGGCCCCGACATTTGGCCATCGGCGTAGCCGGCCAGCTGTCGGCGCCTTAGTTCTTTCCTGTAGTGGATGGAACAAAGTCGGATTGTCTAGGGAAGCTTTTGTAGCCTGCACGGTGGTTCGTAGATCGTATGAGGAGAGAAAAATGCTCTTTTTTGCGGGCAACCAAACAAGAGGGGGTGGAGAAAAACGGCCCGTCCAATTCTCAAAGCATCCTTGAGGCAGGCTAGAGGACAATGCCCGAATCAGGCTTTTCTCTCGGGACAGGCCAGTGCGAGGTACAAAGAGGGGAAGATTGTCTTACTTTCCGTGCCAGGTTGAGAGGCACAGCTCATAGAGGAAGCCACAACAACCAAACACCCTGCTGAGAATACATCAACCCCCACCTACCACCATGCAAGCTACCAAACAACTCGATAACGGTGTTTTGCATCGTTTTTCACTGGACATGCTCGCTAGGGCCAACAACGTGGGTTCTTTTTGGCTGCCTCCATGCCAACGTCAACCAAACGTGCCCTAGATAGATGCACGAGTAGTCCTGTTGCTACTTCGGCTAAACACTTGAAATGAGAGCCGAGTGACTGCAATCAATTAGTAATAATGCCAACTATGTTCGTGCTTTCTGATATTAGTAGGCTAATTAATTCTAGCTGAAAACTATTCATTGTTGGCTCGGGACCTTCATATGCAAACCATAGTTGTGCCATCACACCATGGTGTTCAGTACGAATGGCCTGTATGAAAACAAAAAGGGTTTTCTTTCCTTGCTCTGAGAAATACGGGAGATTTTTTGCCTTTTAAGAATTTGTGTGTGGCGATAGGATTCAAAAACCTTTTGCGTGCAATCCTTCTTTGCAAGCCACTCAAACCTTCCAGACTTCAGAGTGAGCTAACAGATCTTTCTTTGGAGACATACACAACTGGCGGTTTCACAGCAGATATAATCTTCCTATACAAAGAGGTTAAGACGGCTAATGTTCTTTTCTCGACTTCTTCCCCGAGCAGTCTGTTCTTGTATAGAATGATGGTTAAGAAGACGCCTTCTGCAACAACATATATAACTTAATTTATCTTGTGATGTCGTTGTTTATAATTAAAATTGTCTGACATTTTATTGGTTATGATGACAATCATCAAGCGGTGGAGGACGCGAGAACAGATACGACACGATCACAAAGAGAAGCATAGCCAGCTCTGAGCGCTTATGACACCATGCTGATCGTTCGATACGAACAGAGGAACACTTTGAAATTAGAAGTGATATGAGCAGGGAACAATTGATCAACCTAATGAGTGTATGATCCATCCATAAATTCACAGAGTAAAATAGTTACTTATCTAACAATCTGTTGCGAAGGAAGAGAAGAAAACATGTCTTATAATTGTAAATCTTCATGCATGTCAGTCTTGTACCGACTATGAAGGCGATAAACAAAAAGTGCCCGCCAATCCATCTCAAAACAAACGGGCTCCCCTTGATTGAGGTAGCTAGCAGGCCAGTTGGTCACTTCCTCCATTACCCCGGTTTCAAGGTGGGCAATGTGCACACGCTGGTGGCGATCATTGACGAGGATCGTGCCACACTTTTCTCCTAAGATGCATAATTTTCTTCTTTCAAACTCCATTCTGCTGGGTTGCTTTAACAGAACCACCCGAGTGCAGTGCCGCATCGAATCACAGACGACACTGCCATTCTTGTCTTGTCGCTTCCATATCTCTACCTGGAGATGTTCTGTCTGTAACCAGAGCAACGACAGTTCCCCTCCGCTGTCGACGGCAAGGACAACACATGGCTTATCATAGGCACACCGAAAGAGCGGTGACTGCTCCGTAAGCATCATGATCTTGGTCGTGGAGACGCGGCCAGTCTCGGAGTTCACATCAATGGTGCACAAGCATGGCATAATAGTGAAGTTGTAGAAGAGCCAATGTGCCATCACACCTCGCACAACGGCATCGGTCTGGCAGACGTGGAAAGTTTTCGCGCCGTTGAGCCAACTACTACAAGATGCGTGGCACCAGCTCCCTTTGTTGGATGAGAACATGTAGATGTTGATATTGTACTTCAGATCCACGACTAGCACTTTGAAGTGCGGCATTGTTGGTTTTTCGGGGACGTTAATAATATGATTTTCTGCATCGGTCAGAATGGCGTATCTAGTGTAGCCTTGGTCGCACAAGTCCCGCGGTAGAGGCGGCAGCGACTCACACGTGCCAGAGAGCGGGTTGCACACCGCCAAGTGGAAAATTGGCGCGTTGGGATATGCATCTGCGAGGTCCACGAGGAGGAGGCCATGGCGCGAGGAGATGGGCACTGCGTGGTCGAGGAGTCCGGAGGGGGCGGATGGGACGAAAGAGCCCAGAGCGCGACGACATGGGCCCATAGCTGATCGTGGCACGGGCACGAAGCACGAAGCGTACACAGGACAAAACCCTGTTTCTTTCCCTAGATAGTGTCGTTTCTTGGTGAAGAAGCCGACGAAGAAGTTGGATCCGCTCCCTGCTGACGGCCAGCAGTGGCGGAGGAAGGTGGGATCGGCGACGAGGCAGCGCCACCGCTTGCACGCCGTGGCGCAGCGGAAGAGGGTGGCCGGGTTGTTCTTGAAGCGAAGGAAGATCTGGAGGAGCATGTCATCCGCAACCGGGACCGCTGCTGCCGTGGATCTCTTCGTGGGCGGCGTTTCTTCCATCCTTGTGTCGTCGATATGTGCCATTGCAGCGTGATAGCTTGATTAGGTTTAGATGCATTCATGCTACGGACGTCAGCAGATATATATATCCAGTCCAACCCGTCCACGTCACCTCCAGTTGTACGCAGCCACGATTGCAACATGTAAGTATCAGACCATGGCTCTGCAGAAAAATCGTATCGGAGGGGAAAAAAAGAAAGGGATCGGAGACAACCGTCGTCATACAGTAGCTTGCGTGTTAGATCATCTGTAGCTACCGCTTTGTTAAACCTACATTTGTGTTTCCGTTGGTGCGACTAGCATCGATTGAGTACGCGTGAAGTCGGTGAATCTCTTAGGGTTCGATCTTTTTCGTATTTGTTGATGTAATTTGAGATCAGTCTTTTCCGATCTATGTTTGTCATCTTTGACGATGGTTGTTGCTCTAGTGCGCTGGACTTAGCACGACGACTCTCCGTTCGTCTACAACAAGCTCTAGATATATCCGAATTTTGGCTCGTGCTAGTGTATGTAGTTATCGTGTTCCAATGACCTACTTACAATTTTTATTATTTTTGGAACTCTTTATACTGTGTTGTTGATGATTATTAATAAATCGGTGGAATTTTGCAAAAAAAACTACAGTTGTGTTACTCCCTTTGATCAAAATTAGTTGACTTAGATTGTCCAGATTCAGATATATCTAGACATATTTTAATACTAGATATATCTGAATCTAGACAAATTTGAGTCAATTAATTTGGATAGAAGGGAGTCGATCAATTGTATCTAGTGGTTTGTTATATCTACAGAATGTGATAGATCAGGGCTCCGTACTGCCATTGTAGATCAAGAGCAAGTTGTGTTATGCTACATCTGACTTCTCGTTAGATGATGTGTAGATTGAGATATTTCCTACGGAAGGGGGATTTTGAATTCCTCGGGCGGGCCGCCGCGTGACGCCGCCGCCGGCCTAGCTGCCCCACCGCCGCCGACGCAGTCTCCAACCCCCTTTTCTCTCCTTCCCTTGCCTTAGTCTCCCCTGCCCCGGCCGTTCCGATGTGGCCGGCGCGCGACCGTCTCCCACCGGTGCGCTGGAGCGCGGAGGCCTCCTCCGTCTTCCCTGGGTGCTCCCAAGCCCCCGTGCCGGCGTCGGTGCTACTGCGATTGGAGGCCCGCCGTCTCGTCCTCCTCAACGCAGCGGACATGGTGATTGACGCCCGGCCCCTCGCACGCGGGGAGCTCCTCCGCGAGGGTGACTCCATCTCCTTTCCCGCCCACCGAGCCCGCATGGACGCCAAGGTAAGTTCTAACTTGTGCCGCCCTGTTCACAGGTCTCCTTCCCGCAAAGGGCCGACTTGGCCGCTGAAGCTGATGCCACCGCGGCTCCACCCTCTGCCGCCGGAGGTGGTGGCGGACATGGTCGACCTGGTCGGGTGACGGTGGGCTGATGTGGAGGACGAGGAGCATGCGGAGGCCACGCCGGTGTCTGGACCTTCTTCTCCGGTGCAGTCGAGCTAGGCGATGTCCGTGCCGGAGCGCGGCGTGGCGACGCCTCGCTGCATCTCTGCCCTCCGCCGGCCATCGCTGGGGGATTTTCTCTCAGTGGCGCAGCCGGTGCGGGGTGGGAGGCGGCGGAGCTCGCCCGCGGCGGCCGGGAGGTCACGCGCATGGCCTACGCGCTGGAGCGTAAGGGCGGCGCACCAGGGCTTCGGGGGAGATGGAGCTCGCCGCGTGGACCGGCCCCCGCGGGGTTGGTGGGCCTCAGGTGGGCCTCGGCCTGCTAGAGGCCTGCTTATCGTTGCTGGGCCATGGCCCGTGGAACCCGTATCGCCCAGGCGTCTCAGGCACTCCAGACCCCCATCACTCCTCTCCGCCCCCGGCACCACCCGACTCTGGTTCCCCGCCGCCACCTCCTCTGCCGCATCCGTCGGAGCCCACATTTGTCGCCTTTCGTACAAAGCGGTCTTGATGGCGCCAAACACCTCGCGATCCTCGCCACCACGAGGAGCTCGCGATGTCGGCGCCTCCCCTTGCCACAGATCTCCACCGCCCCGCCGGAGCCCTCCGCCTCGCGGCCAGGACGACCTTCCCCCGCGTTCTCCACGCTGCCATGACCCCACCCGAGGTCCATCTGGAGCGGACCGGCACCAGGACCGTTGTTTCCCTCCTCTGCCCCGTCTGCACCCGCATCGCGAGGCTTCCTGTTCATCGCCTCGCCAACTGCGGAGTGAGCAGTCGCCTGCCCCGCCACCTTTGGGCAGGGGCCTGTCGCCTGAAGCCCGGCAGCACGAGGAGGAGGCTCGACAGCGTGCTCTCGAGGCCAGGGGCTCGCATGGTGCCCGCGGGGCCCCTGGACGCTCCGACATTGCCAACTGGCGTGATGGCTAGGGCGCTCGGCCCACCCCGACCCCGCTCGTCCTCCCAGAGACGGCCGGCGCAAGCTCCGCAGGCGGTCAGCAGAAGAAGAAGAAGTCCAAGGTGAAGGAGAAGAAGAAGAAGGTGGTGCCTAGCGTCATGAACCCGGTGACCAGTGCATTGTCTGGATCCCGGTGAGGCTGCCGTTTGACTCCCTGTCTGGTCGTGAATGCCTCGGGTACTATGGCCATGGGGTCAACAGAGGTTTTACAACATCGACATGGGGGGAGTCCAGATGACAGTCCCGGAGACCCTGGCGATGGTGACGATCTTGGAGCAGGATCAGTCGCTATAGATTGAGGTGACAGAGGAGTTGATTCACGAGGAGCTTGCGAGGTCCTACCGGGCCACGAGTGGCCGGTGAGGCGGGTCTTGGCTACCGAGTTTGTAGTCTCGTTCCCCTCGGTGGCGACGTTGTGCATGTGCACCTTTGGATCTTCATTCACTCTCCCGATCCACCAGCTGAAGGTTCTGATCGGGCCCTCCATCGCAGATCCGGAGACTATTGCTACGTTGTCTGAGACCTGGGTTCGACTGTCTGGAGTTCCGTCGGAGGCTCGGAGGGAGGGGATTGTCGCTCTCATCGCTTAGACGGTGGGCAAGTTCCTTGAGGTGGACCCTGGCTCACTCCCAGGCCACGGAGCGATCCGGCTACACATTCTTTGCCCGGACACCTCAGTTTTCCCCGTGTCAATCCTGCGCTTCTTCTTCGGCCACTCGGGTAGAGACATGCTGGTGGAGCTCGACGATACCCCTGCCCCCTCAGGGTCGGTCTCCTCCTCCCTTCCTCCACCGCCAGCAGACGGCAGTGGGAAGGGAAAGGGGGTTTGTATGACGACTTCGCGGACGTCGACCCTGCTGAGGGGAAGGCGGAGCCGCACGCGGCTCCCTCCCAGCAGATGTTGCAGGGTGCGGGCGCGGGCATGTCCCACCTGTCCTCGGGCGACGTCGCTACAGCCGCGGTCCCCTTCTTCCCGGACCGGCGGCCCCTCTCCCGCAGCGCCCCTGCCAAGCTAGTCTGGGTGGACGTCATGTGGTGTGCCCGCCCAGTCCCCCAGGAGCCTCTCGCCTTCGACATCGCCCAGTACGGTACCAACTTCGACTCGTCCCAGCGGTCTTTGGGAGCTCTCCAAACTGGCAGTGGGGAGAGGTCACCCTCCCCACCCTGGCCTGTGACTTCAGAGGATTCCTCGGGGAGCATGGGACTGGACGTATTACCTCTGTCCTCCCCTCACTCTCCGGGGTTGGTGTGCTACTCCCTCGCCCCCGAAACTCTGAACCTTGACGCGGGGGGCTCAGACACGATCTCCACCACCCCTACCGTGGCTGGCCTTAGGGGTCGCCGCCCTCGGGGCCCTCGCCAGCCGCCTCCTCCTCCCTCTCACCACAGCATGCACATCGCTGGTGCCAGGGCGCGGAGGACGAGTCCTGAGCCGACAGTGGAGGAGCAGGCGACCCTCAGGGTGACAGCTCGCAACGAGTTCTCGGGTACTCCTCTCCCCCCTTCATCCCTTTCTGGGTCACTTTTATCTTCGGGATCTAGGTTCTCAGTGCTGGAGGAGGTCTCTCTAGACCACACAGTGATCGCTTTAGACAATGACATCGTCTTAGGGGTGGCGGGGTCCACAGGCTGAGCAGATTGGGGCCATCAAGGCTAGAGAGGTGTACGAGGGCTAGATTGCCACTGCTCGTGCTCGCGAGGCACGAGAGCAGGAACGGGCCCTTGTGCTGGTAGGACCTGGGTCTGCCGACCTCGGGTCCAGCACAACGCCACCTCTCCAGCCTGATAGTGGTGGGCCTCCTACAAGGACTCCCCTAGTGGGGAGCACGGGAGACCACCAAAGGCCCCGACCAATTGCCCTCCCTCAGCCCGTGCACATTCCGCCCCCAGTAAGGGGCATCGCCCGAGTGATAGTCCTAATGAACAACCTCCGAGCGATCCGAGCGTTCATATGGAACATTCGGGGGTTCGGGCAGGAGGGCCGGCGCCGCCAGATCAAAGAATACCTACGCCAAGAAGAAGTGGATATTGTGGGCCTTCAAGAGATGATCCGTCAGGACTTCTCGATAGTGGAGCTAGAGGGCCTCTCCCGCCACAAGTTTGCCTGTACTTGCCTCCCGGCATGTGGCCACTCGGGGGGATCCTCCTTGGTGTCAAGGAGGATACCTTCGAGGTTGAGGATATGGACCGCGGGGAATTCTTTGTGAGTATGGCACTCACACATAGACAATCAAACTTCCGCTAGGAGGTGATAATTTTCTATGGCCCGTGGACCATAGGAGGTCCCCTACATTCTTTCTCGAGCTCAAGGCTAAGGTGGAGCGGACGGGGACTCCGGTCATCGTGGCTGGAGACTGCAACCTCATCCGGTCCACCGAAGACAAGAGCTCGCCGAACGTGGACCTCCATAGGATTCGGTTATTCAACGATTTCATCGCCGACCTTGCCCTTCACAAGATTTCTCGCGTTGGGGCTAGATTCACTTGGACCAACAAGCAGCTGGACCCGATTCACCGCGTCCTTGACCGAGTGTTTGTCTCAGTGGAATGGGAGGTGGCCTTTCCCCTGTGCTCACTGCGGGCGCTCACCAGGGTTGGCTCCGATCATACCCCCCTCCTTCTTTCCTCTAGAGGGGGGTCACCGCCGAGACTGAACCGCTTCCACTTTGAGAACCTCTGGCTGAAACAGAGGGGCTTCTTGGAGGCGGTTCAGGCTCGATGGCTACAGGCAGCCGCTTCTCCCCCCGGGTCTTCTGTGCCGTGGATGTCGGGCATCACTGTGCTAAGATGTCACGACAACTTATGCGGGGTTGGGGGCAAACCTAGGGGCTGCGATTAGAGGGCAGAAGGATGCCATCCTGTAGGAAATCCAGGCCCTAGACCAGGAAGAGGACATGGTGGGACTATCGGCTGATGCCTGGTCCCATAGATATTCCCTGGAGACCTCTATTATGGAGATCTACAGGGGAGAGGAGGCATTCTGGAGACAGAGGAGTCGACACTACTAGACTATCCAGGGGGGAGTCGAACACGACTTATTTCCATGCCATTGCAAATGGCAGGCGTAGGAAATGCTCGATCCCTTGCCTCTGGGACGCGGACTCCCTTATGGAGGACTAGAAGGAGATCTCGTCCCATATTTATGCGTTCTATCACGAGCTTTTCTCGGCAGCCCCGAGCTCGGGAATGGTGCTGAGTATGGACTTCTGGGCTGAGGGTGCCAAGGTGACTGGGGAGGAGAACTAGGAACTAACTAGGCCCTTTCTTCATACCGAGGTTGCCGAGGCCATTAAGTCTATGAAAACAAACTCGGTGTCGGGCCCAGATGGGCTACCAGTGATATTCTTCCAGACCTTTTGGGAGAAGCTTCGGCCGGTGGTCATGCCTATGTTTCAGAAGTTCTAATGTGGGACTCTTGTCATGTCTAGGCTTAACTACGGCGTAATTACCCTGATCCCCAAACTAGTGGGGGCCACGGATATTCGCTAGTTTAGACCGATCACGGTGATCAATGTCATCCAGCGTATCTTTGCCAACGTCTACGTGATTAGAATTGCCCCTGTCATGGAACGCCTGACCCACCCTCTGCAGTTTGCCTTCCTGAAGGGACGCCTGATTCATGATGAAGTACTCGCGCTTCATGAAATTATTCATGAGGTGAAGGTGCAACATCAAAAATGGGTGTTCCTCAAGCTCGACTTCTAGAAGGCTTACGATAGATTGGACTGGGCATTCCTTAGAGAAGTCCTCGAACATCGAGGACTAGATGACAGTGTGATATGCTAGGTTATGCAGTTTATCATGAGTGGGAGCACCGCTATCAATGTGAATGGGGAAGTGGGTCCTTACTTTCGACCCACCTATGGTGTTAGACAAGGGGACCCGATCTCTCCCCTTCTCTTTAACGCTACGGTGGATGCCCTGGCAGAGGTATTGGAGAAAGCCAAGACTGTTGGCCACATTTCAGGTGTGGTAGGGCATCTAATCCCTGGAGGTGGGATCTCACACCTCCAATACGCTGACGATACCATGATCATGGTTCACGGGTCGGACATTGACATTATTAACCTCAAGTTCCTTCTCCTTTGTTTTGAGTCCATGTCGGGCCTTAAGATTAACTTCCACAAGAGCGAGGTCATGATCCTAGGCTACTCCGACGAGGATAAAGAGCACATTGCAGACCATCTAAATTGTTGCCTGGCAGACTTCCCCATCACGTATTTAGGTATGCCTATGAGGGACTCTCGTGTGTTGATTAGAGACCTTGCTCCCATGGTCGCAAAGGTTTGGTCTAAGGCCGAACCATGGCGAGCACGCCTCACGTCCAAAGGGAGCAAGATTATCTTGATCAACTCGTGTCTGTCCAGCCTCACCATGTATCAGATGGGCCTATATCTGCTTCCTGAAGGAACTCACGTAGACCTCATGAAGGAGCTATCTAGGTTCTTTGGGTAGCCAGAGATGGGCACCAGAAATACCATATGGTGAAGTGGGCAGACATTTGTTCCCCCAAAATCCTTGGGGGTTTGGGCATCCTTGACTCGTGCCGCTTCAATGTAGCTCTTCTGCTGAAGTGGGTGTGGCGGATCCTCCAGGACGATGGTGGCCTTTGGTTGCAGCTTATCAAGGCCAAGTATCTTCGGGGCCGTCCCCTGTTGCCGTGCGAGCGGCGGGAGGGGTCCCAGTTCCGGCGGGCCATCCAAGACATTAAGCACCTCATCCGTCGGGGCTCGTCCTTCGAGGTGGGAAATGGCCGGGAAATATTGTTTTGGCTCGACCCCTGGGTATAGGGCGTCCCTCTTTGCTAGGGTTTCCCGACCCTCTTTGCCATCTGCTCAGCCCCCGTGATGTTAGTATCTGAGGCTACTCAAGGAGGCCAATGGTACATCCCGTTCTGGAGGTCCTTCAATGACGCTGAGGCTGCTGAGTGTCTGAGGCTGCGGGGCTCCTTGCATGTATCCCTCTCAGAGGAGAGGGATAACTCCCTCGAGAGCATTCTCCGTTAGTTCGGTGTATAGGACCCTGGAACAGGGTCCTGAGTTACGTTGGACGTCCCACCTTTGGAAGGCGCCCTGAGCTTGCGGATTTTCTTGTGGCAATTGTTGCGGGATCGTCTTCCCTCGGGTGTAGAAGTATCGAAACGCAATGGCCCCGGCAATGGGTTGTGTCCATTATGTCGGACGCCGGAGACGTGTTCCCACATAATGTTCACATGCCCTGCTGCTCAGTTTTTGTGGAACTTTGTCGGTGAAGCACTTCGGCCGCCCTGGCGGACCCAAGAGCTCAGGGAGTTCCTGGAGACTGAGGCTAACCGTACCGGAAGGAGGCGCCACCTCTTCTGGTTGGTGTTTGCGGCTATCACGTGGATGTTTTGGAATATTCGCAATAAGATGGTGATTGAGCGGATCTTTCCTCGCCGTGCTTCTGACTCTGTTTTTTTCTTCCTTGCCTACCTTCAGCAGTGGTACCCGCTTTCTGGACAAAGGGACAGGGACAGCATGGACGGGATCTTGCAGGCGCTTCGGTCGTCGGCGCAGCTCTTCACGGCTCCTGCCAGTACCTCGGAGTTGTCCTAGCGGGAGCTCCTCGCCAGCCCTCCCTCCTTTTTGTTTCACTCTTTTTTTGTTCCTTGGGCATGACGTGTTGTGGCCCCAGCCGACTACCTCTGGTTTTTCCTGTTTAACGCTTGGCGTCGCCGACTTTGTTGTACTCTGTATGGTTTTGGGTTTATTTATAAAACGGGGCGTAAAGCCTGTTTCGAGAAGATTTTTCCTACTTGTGGAGCGCGGTGTGTCATGCTACATCTGTGTGTTATTACATTGTGTTGTCATCCATGTTGAATATAGGTCCCCGTGTGTGACGACTTTACCTAGACTTTGGTCCCATTTGTTGTTACCATATGCAGCTTTGTATGGGCAAACAAACAATATTACTTTGCATCCGGACATCCGATAAGAGGTGTGTGTAGTGTGCCAAACAAACGGGGATGGTTTCCCACTCCATACAACCAATAAAAAACGGGCAACCAAACAAAATCGACAAGGTGGCCCAAAGAGCCACAAATTTCATGGAACGCGTCCTAAGAGCATCTCCACTCGCATTCTCGGGAAGTTTTTTTCATTCGGAGGGCGATCTTTCGCCCACTCGCATTTCCAGTACCCCGTTTTTCATAAGATTTTGCCCAACTTTCATCCGGCGTTTTCAAACCGATCCTAGCACCTTGGGATCGGCATGGAAACGCAGGACGAAGCGAAAAAGTGGGTGGGCCAGCACTGTCGGCGATTGACGACCAGGTTCCCTTCCTTTTTCCCCTTCCATCCTTTTTTCTTAGCCTTCCCTCCATTTCTTCCCCATTCCCACCTATCGGCCACCACTCCTGCCATTTTCCCGACCTATGCTCGCCATGCGGCCAAAGAAATTTACCAACCCTCGCACCATCGTTGCTGGTCTTACGCAGTCAAAGCAAAGAAAGTTGAGAGCGCCGCAACCGAAGCCAGAGGGCTAGACCGATGATGCTTGGGTGAAGGATTGCTGGCAAATATTTGACGGTAGCCTCGAGGGCTACTCCCATCGTGAGTGCTAGTCGTGCACATGATAAAAATGACACAATAGTCCTAGAAAAATAACTGAAAGTGAAGGTTTCCTCGGACGGTTAGAAGCTTCGAGCCTATGTCCCGATACAACCATCCGAACATAGCCTTAGGGGCTACTACCATCGGGAGCGCAGACCATGCACCCGATAGAAAACGGAGATTTATATGCGTCAAGGAAAGATTATCCTCGTGTGTAGAACACACCCGATAAACTTAAAGCTCTAGTAAAATTAAAAAGAAGAGCATGTGAGTATTACATCAGTGTATTCTCAAAAGGTTACTCCCATCGGGACTGTTTTTAGATATCATCCGGAAAAAGCAACAAACTAATAAACATCAGCAATTCCAAAAGCCAAACAAGGCAGTCGATAAAAATCATACAAAAATCTCGGATCGCGCACCCGACGCGATAAAACTTCAAATGTCGTGTCCACAACATGAAGATACGATCCCGAAATTCATCTTGTGTGGCCTGGTAATCGCATAAGAATGTGTTCTGCCAATAAAATATCCGTATTGACGATACGATGAAAAATCTTGACGGACGCGTTGGGTACCCGATATACTAGAACTTAGTATTCAATAAGATCTCAATGACTCGAACTGGATTACGCTAGTAAAATCCGAGTTCAAGACTGAGGACTTAAATTTGACGTAGGTCTACAGTGTTTTTCCTATGAGCAATTAACTGATTCCTGATCTGTCGGATGCATCAGGTCTGTTGTACCAAATCCCTATAAAACGAGAAAAATAAAAAATAAAAAATAAAAAATCTCATGGAACTTCAATCATAAATACTAAAAATATCTTTGAGACTCAACCCGAAACTATGAATCGGATGGAGACTCGGGGGCTACTGACATGGGTATGATTACTCGAGTGGTTATGTTTGGTTAAACTAGCTACATAAAGGCTCATGGCCCATGAGGATCAAAGAAGAAGACCCAAGAAGCATCCGACGGAAGTCTTAGTTTTTTGTTAGATAAGGAAATAGAAACCGACGTTGTGTTGATGTTGTAATCATAAATATGTAACCTATCCGTATACGGTCTCGGGACCCAGCCTATTATATATAGGCTGGAAGGATCCAGCGGGGAGTTACCGAAAAACTCCCGAGCAATCTGTAATAGCATTGTCCATCGATAATCAGACGACTTCGACTCCCTTGTTTGTCTGACATCCGACGAAATCCCAAGCATTCTCTTTTCCTCGAAACCCTAAATACATAACCATGGGAATTACCGAGGTTAACCCTCGTTAGAGGGGCAGGACAGTAAAGTTGAATAAGAAGCTGGAAGCCGAGGAGGAGGCATAGTCTAGGAGGCCATGAAGGTGCAACCGGCGATCGAGCGCAAACTGGTGGTTACTCGAGCCACCATGGGCCATCCCCCGCTCCACGCCGGGAAGTACCACGTACCCTAGGGGATCCAGGCTAGCATCAGATCTCCGGCGAGATTCTCGCCTTGCTCGCCGACGTTGTTTCAAGAGATCCAAACGATGCCCAAGCCGAGGTTCTCGGCATCCCCCGAGTTCTATGGCAACCAGTTGGGCGGATTCAACCCCAACATGGTCTTCCCAAGTTGCCCTGCACCTCGTATGACAGGTCGTCGGTGTTGCGTCGCGGTCCCCTTTCCTTCTCCCACAACTAGCAGGTAGGGCTCCTCCATCTAGCTTGGCGATGCGGACGCACGCAACATGCTCGACGGAATGTTGGGGACTCCTACATGGCCAGGATGATCGCTTTTGGCTCTACCTCCGCCACGAACATGTTCTTCACACAAGAGAAAGCCCGCACTGATGCCGAGCACAACCTTTACACACAAGATTTTGTTAACAGCCAGGTCGGTGGTGACTAGGAGGCCGGCGGTGACTAGGAGGGAGAAGCCGAAGAGTAAACCATGGCGATCATCAAGGGAAAGAGAAAGAGTAAGTGGACCATCCTTCAAGACGAGTGTCTCGCGAAGCATGGAAGGTGGTGAGCCTCAACAAAATCACCAGCGCGAATCAAAACTTGGAGAACTATTGGAAGCGTATCAAGATTGTGTTTGACGAGCGCAAGCTAATGGATCTATACTTCAACAAGGTCCACATGGAACACGGCGAGAAGGCCATGACGAACCATTGGGGGCCGTGAAACAAGCACAAATGGCATGGATCCTAGAGGAAATCGAGCATCGCCCAGAAAATGACGCCAACATGGACGACAAGGTAAGACGGTTCGTTGTTTTCCCTTCACCGAGTTCATGTCATGTTTGCGACTGACCCTTCGCCATTCGTGCAACTAGTTTGTGCTCTCGGCATGTGCCGTAACAATACCAACACCAAGTTCAAGTTCCACCATGTGTTCAACAGAATTGAACGTTGCTAGAAGTGGATGGACACTCGTGTGTCACTCGCCAAGGCCATGGACGTCGTCTACAACCCCGACACGCCACCCCCATCTTCCTCCAAAGGGCATCCAGAGGTTGGCCAGAAGAAGGTCAAGGCGCTGAAGGCCATGGGTCCGCCTGCTGAATGACTCCAGGCATTGATCGACAAGTGCATGTACGATGCAAAGACCAATGTTGTCAAGAGGGAGAAGAAGTCCGATTTAAGATGGACCAACCTGCTGCAGAACCAAGGCGTGAAGCTAGATGTTCTCAAGGCCAACTTCGCAGCAAAGAGTAGGAACTCGGATCTAGAAGTTTTCATGGGAGGAGAGGACACTTCGGTGATGAGCGACAAGGCTAGGGCGCGGTACACGACGCGCCGCAACTCCATTCTAGACAAGGATGTACTGTATTCTCCGAGTTCTTGGCACCACTAGCACACCTGAAAGATCACGGATGCCACCTAGAGGGGGGTTGAATAGGCGATTAAAACCTTTTACAAGATGGGCTTAACAAAGGATGCATAAAGCTAGCATTTTATTTTGTCGAGCACAAATCCTATATATACTATGGTTCACCTATGTGCACCAACAACTTATGCTAAGAAAGACAAGCAACAAGGTGATAGCAAGAATGATTACTTCACGAAGGCTATCACAGTGTAAAGTGCATAAGTAAAGGGCTCGGGTATAGAGATAACTGAGGCACATAGAAACCATGATGTTTTACTGAGTTCCTCCCTATAAGGGAGCACGTCTCGTTGGAGGGGTGGGTGGTACTAAGACCACCAACTCCACAAGAGGCCTCACCCTATTCTCCCGAGCACCCGCCACATGGCAAGCACCCGATCCACTATGGGACACTTGAGGGTGGTCACCAAACCCGTACACGATTGGGCAATCTCCACAACTTAATTGTAGGCTCCTAATAATCACCATCAAGGCCAGAATCTTGGGGAGAGCTTCACAACTTAATTGAAGGCCTCAAGAACTCGCCACAAAGGCCACACAATCGTCTAGGATTCCAAGAACCCAAGAGTAACAAGCTTCTTGATTTTACCAACCAAATCCTCCAAGGAGAACTCAAACCGATGCACCTAATGCAAATGGCAAGAACACCACAAATATACTCCAATCCTTCACTCTCAAATTCCCACAAAGCTACTAAAGCTATTGGGGAAAAAGAGAGGAAGAACAAAAGGAGAACACCAAATCCTCCAAGATCTAGATCCCAAAGATTTACTCACAAAGAGATGATTTGATTAGGTCAAAGTGTAGATCTAGATCTCCTCAATCTTTCTCAAGGAAATCTGTCAGTGGTCTGGTAGTACCGCTAGTGGTCTGGTACTACCGCCTAGCAAGCAAGCATCGCCAGGAAACGTGATGGCTCTAAAATATAGCCATCTACGTCCACATTTAAACTGGATATTACTCATATTCTTGATGAAATATATCTCTAAACCCTGCCACTAATGCTAATAATAAACGGGGTATGCAATCCTTTCTATTATATTTTTCCTGCACAGATAATGTTGTTTAAAGGAGGGAATCACTACATTAAAGTCAAGATACAAGATTTCCATCAACTAGAAGAAACCAGGAGTCGTAAAGCGGAGGAAGACGCTTTAACGACCAACTATACGACTGGAGCAGAAATTCTGGCCGTATAGGTCAAGCAGAACAACTTTCATGAAGGGACCCCTATATAAAGAAGCCTCGAGCAATGAGAAAACAAGCTAGACCTCGCCAAAAAGTCTCTGCCACAGATCAACAGCCGCCTCCAGATCTCCAAACCCTGCTCCATCTCCATAGCCATATTTCACCACTTGTAATAGTAGATCTCTTCTCCGATCGGCGACATTGTAAGACTATTGTTATCAATCTTATGATTTTCATTACAATGTTTATGATTGTTGATCTCATCTCTATGTGTGAGTAATTCTCCTTGGGCTAAGGGCTTCAGCCTAGCCATGTAGCAATTGTGCATGTTATTTATCATAGATGGGATCGTGTATTAGTTTGTATGACATGATGATTATTGTATCCTATCTTGCCTCAATCTAAGGACTTGTCAGGTACCCAAGACCCGGAGGGTTGAGCCAGGTATAGGCAGTATGAGTAATGACTGATCTACAGGTTGGGAACCCCAATGATAGAAGGGGTAGTACGGATTTATGCGAGGGATTTGCTTGGGATTAACGGTGACATCACTATGCATATCATTAGTTCTCTTTCTTCTATGTATGATACTAGTAGGTTATTGCTATAAGAGGTTGCGGAGGCAATAGGAATTATGGATGCACTGCCTACACATAATGTATCTTGCTCTAACAAGTACATGCATACTTTATTTCTATCTTTTATTCCCATCAGATGTTTTGCGCAGCTACAGGTGAAACCGAACGCCTTAGGCCCTCTCTCTCCGTCATCGACAACAACAAAAAGATGAAAGCTATTGGTCCGGTAAAAACACAAAAGGAATTCTAAAACTCCCGAAGGTCCGTTAAAGTAACTTCACTATGTATTCTCTTCCCGAGGATTCGATAACCTAGGTCTACTAGGGAAAAAGAAGCTATACTACATCCATAATCCGGATCGAAGGTATCAACCCTTTTTTTGGCACCGTTGCCGGGGAAGAAATAGCTACCCTAGTGAGGTTATTAGGAACCTTGCTAGTTTTAATTCTTGTTTTTAATTTTGTTAGTTTGCTTTCAGTCTTTATTTGATAAACCAAAAAAATTAGTTAGCCCTTAAATTCTTGCTTTTACTATTATAATTCTTTGTTTAAGAAAACCCAAAAACATAGTAAATATGGCTGAGAAGAAGCTTGGAGGGTTTGCTACTTCCAATAATGATTATTTGCATACTCCTATTACTCGACTAGCAATCGCTGCTGATGAATATGAAATTAAGCCCCATATTAAGTTTGGTTCAACAGAATCTATTTGGAGGCTCTACTATTGAAGACGCATGTATGCACTTGAATACTTTCACTGAAATATGTGATATGATGTGTATTAAAGACGTTGACCCTGATGCGGTCAAATTGCGTTTATTTCCTTTCCCTCTAAGAGGGAGAGCAAAAGAATGGTTGCTATCTTTGCCTAGATATCCTACTCCCTCCGATCCATATTACTTGTCATTGGATTGGATATATCTAGTACTAAAACATGTCTAAATACATACATTTCTACGACAAGTAATATGGATCGGAGGGAGTATTACATCATGGGTGTGATGTACTTCTTTATTTATGACTAAATTTTTCCCACCTGCAAAGACTATGCAACTCAGATCTAATTGTTGGAAATATGCCCTAGAGACAAATAGTAATAAGGATTATTATCATATTTCATAAAGTTTATGATTAAGTTTTATATCATGGTATAACTGTATTGAAAGGAAATCTCAATACACGTGTGATATATAAACAACCAGGGGTTCCTGGTGAAACTCTAGTCACTGGTTCATTGGTCAACAGATGATCAAGGTTTCTAATCATGTGGCACTTATGCTAGTTGGAAATGGAGTCAACTCATTCTGAGAATGAGATGATGAACCAATACCCAGCCTAAACATCGTGACCCGATCATGTCACGAATTTCAAGTTATGATGATTAGAATAGACATTGTAGACTATTCCTTAGACCGTGAGGCTATCTCAATCATTGTCTCCCGAGAGTGCTTAGATAGCATCAAACATCACCTGGTAATACAGTGACAATAAAGGTGTGTTCAGGTATTCGGAGGAACCGTAGAGGCAATATATGTCAAGAGCAGGATTTGTCCATCCGCGTGACAGAAAGATACTCGAGGGCCCACTTGGAGAAGTTATATCCAATAGCTGTGCAGTGTGTGATTTGATCACAGGGATATCACTTGTCGAAACAAGTCAAGCAGCATTGTTCGGTAACGAGATTGAACACGACATGGTGATGTCATTGATCAGATCTCGGGCAATGCAAGTATCAAGAGACAAAAGGAATAAGACACGACTGTCCTGGTTCAAAAGACAAAAGATCTTCGTGGAATGCACAGGGGTCACATGGCCATCCAAGTCCCTCTGTCGATCATTGGTCTGGGAGTGTCCTGACCATGTATGGGGTGTTCCTGAACCGTGGGGTATCATGATTAAGGGCTTGATGATGCTTAGAGAGTGTTTATAGGATCAGTAGAATCACCAAAGAAGAGAAGAGAGAAAATCGGAAGGGTTTTGGTAAGTCCGAAGGATGTCCGGAGTGGGGGTGGAAGGTGTTCCATAGCCATAGAGATTGAATAATATGTGAATGAATGTTAAATATTGATTTAATCATTTATTCATAATTATTTAATAAAAGAGAGAATCAATTAAATGGTCAAAGGGCTTGATGGGCCAATTCCTAGAGGGAAAAGGGCCCAAAATGGGACCACACCCCTAGGAGAGGCCTAGGGGGTGGCCGGAGGCCCTAGTGGGCCTGCCCCATGTGAGGCCCATGGTGGGGGCTGGTCGGCATGCCTCCCCCCTCTCCCCCTCCTTTAGTCCCACCTCGGGACTTTGAGGGAGGTAGTACCTCCCCTTCCCCTATATATAATGGGGGTATTTGGCCAAAGAAATACACAGAATAATCAATAAAGGTTGCATCTCTTTTGGGGAGACCTTCTAGTTGATTATCTCTCTCTCATGTGACCGTGGCCCCAAGTTCGGACTGCACGAATGAGAGACATCTTCACCGTGGAGCGCCGTCGTGCTGCGGGATTCAGATCCAGGAGCTCTACTTCCACAACTGCTGCTGGATCGGGGAAGAGGGAGTCATCGTCAGGCACCAGATGCATGTAACTCCCTATGAGGTGTCACACTTGAGGCACCCAAGTCGTTGGAGCCGCAGGAGCGCAAGGACTTCATCACGACCTTGAGGTCGGCTTCGGCTCGTCTACATCAACCACGCTCTCTTGAGCATTGACAACACTTCTGTTGGGTCCGCAGCATAGAAAACAAAAAATTTCCTACGATGAGAACTACACGCCAAGATCTATCTACTAGATATAGAGCAACGGGTGGACATACATCCATGGAGAACTTACCCTCGAAGACAACGAGTTTTGTTAACGAGTAGGAACTCGTGGTTGATGTAGTCGTACACTTGCCGATCTCAAGATCGTGAGGAAGTCCGGCGCAACTCAGCGCGCATCCGCACTTGCACACACGTTCAAGCCACGGACAACCTCCACCTCCTCGATCCACCGGAAGCAAGCAACTCCTTCAGACGAAATGCCACCGAACATGTATCTCGCTAATCCGAGACCATGGGGAATAATTCTAGGGGGAGAGATCCTTCACAAGGAGGTGTGAGGATGAAGGAGGGAATGGGTGGCCTTTATAGGAGGAGGGTGCCCCTCTCCATGGCCGGCGCATGGGGGGTGACCCCTCACCTCCCCCATTCATGTGGTGGTAACTCCTCCACATTAAAATGCCTTTTCACATTCCCTTTTAAAGTCTCCACTTTAAATGCATTAAATTTCTCCAAATTTACTGCTCTCTCATTTAATAAAACTCTTTATATTAAATTTATTCAGAATTGTGTTAATTACTTTAATTAACAAACATTCACATATAGCCCCTTGCAATATTTCAATATCACATGCAGAACCACCTTCTGCAATTTCACCCGAAACAATTTCCGGTTTCTATTGAAACAATTCCTGCGCTTTGCAATTTTTTCGTCTGAAACATATGTGCTCCAAAATGGTGTCCGGTAACTCTTAAGTGTGCCACCCTACGGTTCGCGAATAATGCAGACATGATCGAGACCCTTCTCCGATCAATAATCAGCAGCGGGACCTGGAGATCCATACTGACTCCTACACATTCAACGATGACTCCTGTGATCGTGAGAACCTTTTAACGCTTGTAACTAAATCCCTTTGTCTCTCGATATATTACATGTCCGATATTCGATCATAGGTATCTCCATACCTAGTTTGATCTTGTTAACGACATGCACTCTTTTCTCGTTCCCGTGATATAACATTCTAGTGATCACATCACTTGCTTGCAAGCTATCCTAATGTGATATCACCGAGAGGGCCCAGAGTATATCTATCCGTCATCTGGATTGACAAATTC
The DNA here is from genome assembly GCA_023614405.1 of Avena insularis. Lineage (NCBI taxonomy): Eukaryota > Viridiplantae > Streptophyta > Magnoliopsida > Poales > Poaceae > Avena > Avena insularis. Next base: position 372,917,216 of record CM042689.1, read on the forward strand.
CACTCTTGATCCATGAGCCTCAACATAACACCTTCGTAGTAGTGAACCCATCTTTATAGTCACCCTGTTACGGTGTGACGTTTGATGTTATCAAGATACTCTTCCGGTGTTAGCAATTAACATGATCTCATGGTCTAAGGATAAAGATTACTTCGTATGATGTTATAGCAATATAAACATAATGACTTGATCATAATGCTATACTTCGGATGAATATTCATCACATCATTCCACCAATGGTGTGACCTTGTTATTAACAACATCCATTGTCCATGATCAGGAAACCTTGATCATCTTGTTAATCAACAAGCTAGTCTATAAGAGAGGCATAACTAGGAACCCTTTTTTGTTTATTAAACACACATGTATTGATGTTTCCGATCAATACAATTCTAGCATGCAAAATAAACATCTATCATATATAAGGAATACATAATAACAACTTTAGTATTGCCTCTCAGGGCATATTTCCTTCAACTTTTGGGTCTTCAAGGGTAAGTTCGCGAAAATCCCCTCCCGTTACTGCATTACTAATAGATAGGTCCTGGAAGCATCAGGGGTTCAGGGGCGTAGGGTAAAATTTTATTGTTTTCATACATGGAACCCCTACAGTGGTATCAGAGCTAGATCCATGCGTACTAATGCTTGTACGGGTAGAACACACGAGATGTAGTGTGTGGGTGTTCATCTTTTAGTTGTTACCCTCCCACGTGTACTTGTTTATACCGCAGTAAAGCTTGATGAAGCGGCCCCCAACCGACTTTACGTGTTCATTCGCGAGACTGGTCCATGCTTGACATACGGCTTGTACCATATAAAGTGGCTTTGGGGGGTGTCTGTCTCTCTCGCATTAAATGGTATGCCATTTGCAACGGAGGGCCCAGAAAGGGGTATAGTATAGACAACTACTTGATCAGCATTTTGGTGAAAGTTCGTAGGTAAGAACGGTTCTTGTGCGAAAGCCCATTCAGCCACGTAAAACATACAAAGATAAAGTAGAGGCATCTAACTTTGTTTTACAGGGGGTGTTGCTTTGTGATATGGTTGTGCCAAAGGTAAAGTGATTACCTTGTGTTACGAAGTAGTAGTAGATAGTCACGGAGGTGACAGACTACCACACCGGAAAGACACCGGTACACTGGTGTCTACGGTGCCGGAACCCTAACACCGGAATCCGGTGACGACGGATGGAGATCACGACGTGAAGGACCATATCACATCGCATTTACATTCAATGTTATTGTTTGTATATCTTATTGTGTGCTAGTATTAGGTACTCGGCGGTAGCCTAATAAGATGATCCCTGTTAAAAAATACCAATGATTATGTTCCCCCTTAGTGTGCACCACCAAGAAAGTTCTTCGGTATAAGGGAGGTCGTGATGATTGGGTGTCAGACATATCTACGTTCGCATAGAGTGGGTGTAAGCCATGTTGCACAGCAAATACACTAAGGTTGAATTGGCGAGCCTAGCATGTACAGACATGTACTCGGAACATGGATGGTCGAAAGATCGAGCACGAGTCGCATGAATGATGTGACCGACGTTTAGCATCCACCCTAGAACTCACATTGATGGTCGTGATGATTGAGGGAGATGTGGGGAAAAGGGATCATGTTATCACTAGAACCCTTCAGGGGATAGGTGTTTCTTAGTGGAGTTATTATTAACTCATTTAATTATAAACTTAGTCTAAATTCCTTTTTGCAATTATAAATGTAGAAAATTGTTCTCCCCGAGATTACCTTCCCTATTGACAATTGGTTAAAAGGAGAAAATCTCAAGTTAGATGGATCCAACTTTTCTCTATGGGTCATGCGCCTTCATGATCTCCTTAGCGAGAACAAAGTGGTTGACTACATGATCTACGAGATGTACTTGGAGCCGCCCTATCCTCTTGAGACCCAGGAGCAGTCTGATCACCGATGATGTCGTCGTGTGATGGCCACATTCATATCAGTAACGATGCACCTTGGGATGGAAGATGGGCTATGGTCGATTGTGGTAAGTCTTAATCCCCGAACGGTTATGGCACATCTGAGATCACATTTCGTGGAACAAGTGCGCATATGGAAGTATGAGCTGATGGGGGATTTCCTCTCCATAAAGATGGAGGAGAACTCCTCACTAGATGATCACTTGTTATGCATATATGATGCATACATGAGTCTTGCATACTTCCTGGACAACTGGTTCACAAGCTCTTTTGCAATAGGCGTGTTGTTGCGGTTGCTGCCACCAAGCTACCAAGCACTTGCCAGGATTTGCATTATGAGAGGCGACACGGAAACACGGGATTTCCATGAGTTCATATCACATTTCAGGGATGTGATGGTTGAACCCATTGTCACTGAGGTCATCGATGACAAAGGTATATATTTGATATACAATTTTATAAATGTGATAATCTTGCAAACACATGTTGCAGTGTTAAGTATATTTGATACTTGTTCTGTTTTGCTAAAAACAGGTCCTTATGCATAGAAGTGCTTGCTAGAGAGGAGGTGATGTTGCGTGTTGATGGCAAGCATGATGATGATGCCCAACGACACTCTCCCTCAACATTTATCACTTAGTTTATGTTTAGGATGATTATTGTAATCAAAAGATTGTGAACCTCTTTAGTGTGTCTCACACTTTATGAGGCGGTTATTCATATGAGCTTGTAATAAACAGTTGTTCCACTTTTATGAATGATTTCTATTCGTGTTCATATCTTGTTTGATTATGTGTGAATTATCCTTGGTATGAAACTAATTGATAATACATGAACATTTGAAAAATATTGAAATGCCTTGCAAAATACCCAACTTAATGATATGTTCATTAATGAATAAAATCATTGTTTAAATTCAAAGTTATATTGATAATATGTGAAAGACACTTGATTTCTTGTCACATATGAATCATGCCTAAGTTCGGCAGAAATAACTTGAACACTGTGTATTACTTGAATACAAAGTGTTTGATGAATTGTTAAAAGAGAATACATATTTGATGTATTGTGGTTTAACAAAATGGTAAGTATCATTATATAATTGTTTAAATTTTGTAAAGAACTTTACCAAAGGAAACATAAGTATGAAACTATTTGATATGATCAAAGTGTTCCATCAACTAAGGGTATTAAAGATAAAAGAGAATCTAATTACTACGATTTGATCAATAGTAATGAAATTCGACTTTATAAGAATGGCATAAAGAGAATTGTGGAACGCAAGCATTTTGAAACGTCAAAATGCAAAGCATCACAATGTGATATTAGATATCAAGTGGGTGAATAGATTGCGCCAAATAAATCGTTGTAGTGTAGATGTAGAGACCATTAGTTAGAAGTAGTTAGCACTCAATTAGAATATATAGTGAACCATGAGAATTTATGAAAGCGGCTCCATATCTGGTATGGATCGTCGTAAAAGTTTTGGGGTTATTTGATATAACCAAAACAATAGCGAATAAGTCCTTGTAGAGTATTCATTGGAAAACTTTGAATACGATCCATAGCTGAAACCAAAAGAGAAGCAAAACTAGTATTGCTTGGATTTTGGTGCATTCTCGAGAAAGTTCACTTTTAGTGATTTTTCTCGATTATGAAGCAAATGGAAGATAGTGAAAAACATGATGAGGATTCAAAACCCTGCATCAGAGTGTTGAGAAGCGCAACAGAAAGTGTTCCTAGATGATACTCTTCACAAAGGAAATAATCAATGATAGTGATCATTATGTTTTCCCCACTGTTGTTTTCACTACATAAAGTAGAATTCAAAATGCAACCCATATCTTGTATGGAGACATTTGTGAATCATTTGTCATGATTACCGGAATATGACATACCTACGAACTACTAAGGAAATAATGGTAAGCTAAAAGATATGAGAAATCCCAAAGAAAAATTCACTTGAGATTAGAAAGCAATTCGTTGCTGAATCTTACATGTAAAGGGGTTACTTGGATTTTCCCAAATGACTGCAAAGCCATAGTGGAAAAAGGGGTGAATGACAAAAGCACAATTTGTCAGGTATTGGACAAATTCAAATGAATTTGATTCAAGTGTGCTAAATGTCTAGTGGATTGCAAACTAGTAAATTACTAGTGTCTCATAGTAAATTCCTCAGTTTCATATTTGATCAAAGGATTTTGAAGTCATTCAAAATAGTGAGTGGATATGAAATTGAGTGGGAGCTATGAAAGTCTTCCTAAAACAATATGTGAATGACATATTTTTGAGTGGGAGCAATGTAAGTCTCGAACTCAAATGTGTCGGGAACACATTCTGAGTGGGAGAAAAATAAGTCTCAAATTCAAATATGTAGGAACATAGTTTGAGTAAGAGTAGTGACTCATACCCAAACATGTTGGAACATATTTGAATGGGATCTTAGAGGAGTAATTCTTAAGTGTGTATATGACACATTAAGAATAAAAGCGCAAGTACCGATAAATAATGATTTATAAGGAGTAGAAGTTGCTAATAAGTATATTATGATATTATGTAGTATTCCTTAAGGGATTCTGAAAAGAGTTTCAGAATAGGAGTTAATTAAGGATCTGGTCCTTAATAACCAAGTTAGGAATAGTATTAAGTTTAACATCAATGGTTGAAAGAAAGAAAAGGATGATCATCATCCACTATGTTGAGACATAGGTTCTATCTAAGAAAACCATGATAATAACTTAACATAACATATGATCCAAGAAGGAATGTTTGAAAAGTGATTAAGTTCAAATCACGAAACGTTGAGCTAAGTTTGTCCGTAGTGTCTAATAGAGAACTGTAGACATGTTTTCCAAATCCATAAAATATGACATATCTTAAAGCATAAAGGGTTATGTTATAAGGGAATATGTTGGAAACTCCTGTAATACCGACTAAAGTCAAGTAGGAGGCGAGGTGAACAAAACATTGAAAGTTGCACAGGGTGCACTCGTGTTTCGATGATTACATTTATAATAATAGATAAGGTTACCATCTAAAGTGATGTATAATGTTATGGCGGGGCTAGTTCGCTTTTAATGTAGAATGATGTGTCTCAGGGTATAGTGCCCATGAGAAAGCCCTCGAGGTTGATCTAAAGTCACTATAGGCTCCTGGAATCCGGCCTCGTTCTGCTGCCATGGCGACGATGCATACACAAAGATTTTATCGTGTGATGATAAAGTATTAGTGTCAATCAAGGTGACATTGGTAAGTTGCAAAGGATTTGGGACTGTAAAGTACAGGCCCAAGACTCAACCTCTTCCATGAGCAAGCATGTTCAGGGTACCGGGATATATGGTGCCAATGATTAAGAACAAATGCAGCTAGTTTATTTGTACTCTAGTGCAAGTGGGAGACTGTTGGAAATATGCCCTAGAGACAAATAATAATAAGGATTATTATCATATTTCATAAAGTTTATGATTAAGTTTTATATCATGCTATAACTGTATTGAAAGGAAACATCAATACACATGTGATATATAAACAACCAGGGGTTCCCGGTCAAACTCTCGTCACTGGTTCATTGGTCAACAGATGATCAAGGTTTCCTGATCATGTGGCATTTATGCCAATTGGAAATGGAGTCAACTCATTCCGAGAATGAGATGATGAACCAATACCGAACCTAAACATCATGACCCGATCATGTCACAAAGTTCAAGTTACGATGATTAGAATAGACCTTGTAGACTATTCCTTAGACTGTGAGGCTATATCAATCACTGTCTCCCGAGAGTGCTTAGATAGCATCAAATGTCACTTGGTAATACAGTGACAATAAAGGTGTGTTCAGTATTAGGAGGAACCATAGAGGCAATATATGTCAAGAGCGGGATTTGTCCATCCGCGTGACGGAAAGATACTTGAGGGCCCACTCGAAGAAGTTATATCCAATAGTTGCGCAGCGTGTGATTTGATCACAGGGATATCACTTGTCGAAACGAGTCAAGCAGCATTGTTCGGTAACGAGATAGAACACGACATGGTAATGTCATTGATCAGATCTCGGGCAATGCAAGTATCGAGAGACAAAAGGAATAAGACGCGACTGTCCCGATTCAAACGACAAAAGATCTTCGTGGAATGCATAGGGGTCACATGGCCATCCAGGTCCCTCTGTCGATCATTGGTCCGGGAGTGTCCTGACCATGTATGGAGTGTTCCCAAACCGTCGGGTATCACGCTTAAGGGCTTGATGATGCTTAGAGAGTGTTTATAGGATCGGTAGAATCACCAAAGAAGAGAAGAGAGAAAACCGGAAGGGTTTCGGTAAGTCTGGAGGATGTCCAGAGTGGAGGTGGAAGGTGTTCCATAGCCAGGGAGATTGAATAATATGTGAATGAATTTTAAATATTGATTTAATCATTTATTCATAATTATTTAATAAAAGAGAAAATCAATTAAATGGTCAAAGGGCTTAATGGGCCAATTCCCGGAGGGAAAAGGGCCCAAGAGGGGACCACACCCCTAGGAGAGGCCTAGGGGTGGTCGGTGGCCCTAGTGGGCCTGCCCCACGTGGAGCCCATGGTGGGGGCTGGCCGGCGCGCCCCCCATCTCCCCCTCCTTTCGTCCCACCCCGGGACTTTGAGGGAGGTAGTACCTTCCCTTCCCCTATATATAGTGGGGGTATTTGGCCAAAGAAATACACAGAATAATCAATAAAGGTTCCCTCTCTTTTGGGGAGACCTTCTAGTTGATTCTCTCTCTCTCCCGTGACCGTGGTCCCAAGTTCAGACTACACAAACGAGATACATCTTCACCTCGGAGCACCGTCACACTGTGGGATTCGGATCCAGGAGCTCTACTTGCGCAACTGTTGCTGGATCAGTGAAGCAGGAGTCATTGTCAGGCACCGGATGCATGTAACTTCCCGCGAGGTGTCACACTTGAGGCACTCAAGTCGTTGGAGCCGCAGGAGGGCAAGGACTTCATCACGACCTTGAGGTCGGCTTCGGCTCGTCTACATCAACCACACTCTCCTGAGCGTTGACAACGCTTTTCGGTCTTCAAGGGTAAGTTCATGAAAAGCCCCTCCCATTACTGCAGTACTAATAGATAGGTCCTAGCAGCATCAGGGGTTCAAGGGCGTAGGGTAAAATTTTATTGTTTTCATACGCGGAACCCCTATACTAATATTACTGGCTTTAGACAGGAAGAGCGTGAGCCACTAGCGCTTGCATGGGAGAGGATGAAAGAATGCTTAAGAAACTGTCCTAGTCATGGGATGGAAGATTGCTTAATCCTCCATTTATTTTATAATGCTCTTAATCATGTGTCTAAGTCTATGTTTGATACTGCAGCTAGAGGACCGTTTATGGGTAAACATATTACCGAAGCAAAGCAGCTGCTAGACAATATGCAAGACAACCATGCCCAATGGCATGTGGAAAGATCAAACACGAAGAAGGTGAACTCCATCTCACCACAAGAAAACAAAGAACTCAATGCCAAGTTGGATGAGCTCATACTAGCCGTAAAAGGTAAGGAAACCCAGGTAAGAGCCACCCCTGTAACAAATATTAAATAAATAGACTTCGTAGCTCGTAATGATTATAACCCTGCTTGGAAGAAGAGTTACAATCCTAATTTTCAGAAGCATTATTATAGTCCTGCAGGTAACTCTAATAATAATACGGGAACTAGTAATGGTAGTCTCCAAGAAACACTTAAGTCTTTTATAGACTCACAAAATGAACAAAACAATATCCTTGTTAAAATAATGGAGAACCACGATTCCATGCTTGGTAAATTATCTAACCAAGCTGTTAGTTTGAGAAATGATTTGCAGGCCCTCCAAGAAAGAAGAGGATCGTTGAGGCACAACTAGGTAAGATAACCGAGAGTCGAACTCTCATTCTAGCTAAATTTGTAGGTAAAGCTGAGCCCAATCCTGTTGAAGAACTCAAAATGATGAGGATCCAAAGGGAGGAGTCTGAAGAACTTGACTATAGTAATGCTCCTTCACCAAGCTACACCGTTGAAGATATCGTAAAAAGGATCAATGTCAATATTCCGGTAAGGTGAAGGTAGTGAGGAAGCTATGTACCAACACTTTGTCAATCAAGTAGCAATAAAGGTACGTGAGCTTGAGGAAGAATACAAGCAAATTGCTGAAAAATTACTTGTTAAACTAGATGACATATTTGAGCCTACTATTAAGATTAAAATTCGAACCAATAAGATAGCTGCACTTTGTGATCTAGGTGCAAGCGTCTCAACAATTCCAAAGAATCTTTTTAACAAGTTAAATCTTGGATCCTTTGAAATTACTAAGCTAAAATTGCATCTAGCAGATTCTACCTACAAACAAGCTGTAGGAATTAAGGAGAACACTTTAGTATACATTAAAGGCTATCCTGCTCTCATTGGTTTTTTTATTGTTGACATGCCTGAAGATGCTACTGCTCTATTATTTTAGGCCATCCTTTCTTAAGAACTATTAAGTCTTTGATTAATCTGCATGAAGGGAGCGTGAAGCTACAATTTCCTTCGCGGGATCCTTTTGTTATTCATTTCCCCAGGAAGAAGAAAGCCAAGCATGATGAAAGGGAGGCTATCACTTTGAAGACCAATTATTTTGGAGTGGGTGTTCCACTCATCTGGCCCAAGTGAGTATCGTCAAGGTCAAGCTATTGACCATAAAAGAGCGTTTCATGGGAGGCAACCCATGTGAAATAAAGGTTTGAGTAAAGTTTTCAAGTTTTAGTTTAAGTTTATGTTTAATAAAGAGTGCTAGAAAACTCCATTTGAGGAGAAGAAGTTCGGTAGTACTTTAAATTCTGCTTTATTGATGCTATTGTTGGTCGACAATATTTGTTGTCAATTTTCTGTCAAAAACAAGGTATATCACTAAGTTACAGGAAAATAAATAGTTTTCAAAGAAACAGAATTTTTTTGATGCACACAGAGAGTTTAACGACCAACTATACGGTGGGAATGAAAATTTCGGCCATATAGTTCCGGTCGTATAGATATCTTTGACATCGACAATTTTCTTTTCATGTGTACAGAGATTTCAACGACTAACTATACGGCGGGAATAAAAATTCCGGCCCTATAGCTCCGGTCGTATAGATATCTTCTTTAATATGTACTGAGAGTTTAACGACCAACTATACGGCGGGAATGAAAATTCCGGCCGTATAGGTCTGGTCGCATAAACATAAGTGCCTCCGTATAATTTATTTTCTAATGTACTGAGAGTTTTGGCGGGAATAAAAATTTCGGCCGTATAGTTCTGGTCGTCTAGATATCGATGCCTTTGTATATTTTCGTTCGCAGGGACAGATAGTTTAACGACCAACTATACGGCGGGAATATTTTGTTCCGGTCGTATAGTTGCGCCCGTATAGCTGTGCCGCCAGGAGGAAACCCTAAAATTTTGACCAAAGGCCAACTATACAGCGGGAACGCATTGTTCCGGCCGTATAGTTCCGCCCATATAGTTGTGTACGGCCACAAAATCACACGGGAAGGTACCTCCAACTCCAAAACTTCAATCCTTTTTCTTTCTTCTACCTCCAAACTCTCTCAAAACCTCAAGAGATCTTCATCTCTGCTCAATTTCGTTTGATTTCCTTGCACACGAGTGATCTACGGTATGTTTCTCCTCTGATCCTCCAATTACTTTTTGCAAATTCATCTCCGATCTATTGTCATTATCAATCTAGGGTGAGACCTACTATGAACCAATTTCCATGATTTTCTTGCCTAGATTATTATCTTGAGGAGATTCTTTAGTGTGCTATGATAAGGAATATGATGCACTTACTGTTGTTGGATCAAAATGTTTTATTTTTGCCTTTATTCAATGTTTTAGATGATGAACACAAGGAGCCAAACTCGTGCTCGTGTCACCGCTAGTGCTTCTCAGGATGCCGCTCAGGAACACATGGGGATACGGTTCAGGGATGAGGCCCATCGTGATCGCTTCAACGGGATCAAGAACCGTGAAGTGAAAGCCACCAAGTGGGCTTGCCCCATTATATTGAACCAACTCGGTATTTATGATGACTTTAATTTAATTTGCAATAGATCTAGCTTGCAAAACTTTGTGTACAATGATGTGCCTACTTATCGCCGCTTAACCATCGAATTTCTAAGTTTGTTGCAAAGCACCGTTAAACAATGGCAAGGAGAGGACACTATTCCTTTCCGTCCGATGAACAACAACTACACCTTAACATTAGATGAATGGTGCGTGATGACCCACAAGTATAGGGGGTGTATCGCAGTATTTTCAATAAGTAAGAGTGTCGAACCCAACGAGGAGCAGAAGGTGCTGGCTAGTGGTATGAATCAGGAATTCTCTACAAAAACTTAGCAAACAAATTTTTAGGGTTTTTTGATAAAGCAAGTAAATAAAGTATGAGTAAATAAAAGACAGTAGGAATAAATGCAGCAAGTGGCCCAATCCTTTATTCAGCAAAGGACAAGCCGGTTGTATTACTTAAGATGACCAAACATTCTCGAGGACACATGAGAAGACTGTCAAGTGCTTTCGCTTCATATAGTTGATTAATCTTCTTTAGCTTGCTAAGTGTTGTGTGGGTGAACCTGTGCTAATGTACCGAACTTCCTAGGACTAATACATACTTGTGATTATACCCCTTGCAAACATCTGTAAGTACAAGAAAGTAATTAAGGTACAAACCAAACCACAACTTTAAACTCTAAGACCCTGATGTCCCTTGTGCAATGGTTTCCTAACGGGGGTTCAGGTTTCTATCACTCCGGCAACCCCTACGATTAGTAGCCAAATACACAATGCATTACCCTAGGCCCATATAGGTGAAGTGTCATGTAGTCGACGTTCACATCACACAACTAGAAGAAGTACACCAAAACTTAAATATCAAACTATTGAATCTTTCTCAACACAATTCCACTACTAACAACATGACTTCTCCCATGTCCTCAAGAACAAAACGAACTACTCACAAGACATCATATGGATCATGATCAGAGATGAAATAATGATGTATAACAATCTGAACATAAACAATAATCCAACGGTTCACTCAATAGCATCAACTACAAAGAGTAATCAACACCGGGAAAGTTTCCCCTAAGAACTATGCAAGATTCAACCCAATTGTTACAGCAATATGGAGATGGTGATGAGGGTGCTGATGGTGATGATGGTGATGATGATCCCGATGAAGTCCAGCTTGATGGTGGTGTTGATGGCGGCGATCTCCCCTCTCCGGGAAGGAATTCCCCTGGCAGAAATCTGTCTGCCGGAGAGATCTTTCTCTCTCGGTGTTTTCCGCCCCGCAGAGGCGATGGAATCTTTCTGTGGTTGCTCCCCGAGTATTAGGGTTTCGGGAGGATTATATACGCCAGAGGGGAGAGCCAGAGGTGGGCTAGGGCGGCCACACCACTTGGTGGTGCGGCCTAGGCTGGCCCACGCCAGGGGGTGGTGTGGGCCCCCTGTGGCCCATCTCCACTCCTCCTTCTAGCTTCCTTCGTCTTCTGGAAAAATAGGATTTACCGTATATTTTCTCGGATTTTATGATCTTCACGAATTTCGCCTCCAAACAACACCTTTTCCATCAGAATCCTGACTACAGCGGTCCATGCTCCAAAAGTCATCAACCATGCAAAAACAGATGAAATAACATAAGTATCATCTCTTAATATGAAATATATCAATGAATAATGGTGAATTATGATATAGAATAGTGATACAAAATGGACGTATCAACTCCCCCTAAGCTTAGACTTTGCTTGTCCCCAAGCGAAACTGAGCTCAATAAACATGACCTCGGGTTTATGGAGTGAAGAGTCAATAAAAGAATATGGACAAGAAGCATCACATTCATTAATACATAGATCATAGTAGAAGACAACTCACTATTATATAACTCAACTTGCAATGAGTAAAGGAAACCCAATAAAGATACATAAAGTAAATCATAATTAGTAATGGCAAACTTAGCTCTTGGTCGAAGAATAGTTGACAATTTGCTAGAGTTCATAAATAACTGATTTTCAAAGATAGCTTTCAAAGTAGTAATCACCAAGATAAGAGCAATGTGCAAAACAAGGAACATAAGAAACATGATTGAATAAATCATCATATGAATGAATGAAACACAACAACTCAAAATACTTGCTGAGATAGAAGGGAATAGTTTTACTGACTCAACTAAAAAGTAAAAGAAAGGCCCTTCGCAGAGGGAAGCAGGGATTTGAAGTTTCATAAAGAGCTCCCAAAAATTATGGTACTTACTAGCTTTTAGCTCTCATTGCCCCTATCATAGGCACCTTTAGATGATTAAGGTTAAAGTGACACAACTAAGAGGATATGCTTGACATCTTATAAGTTGAAATCTCATGCCCCTTACTTACGAGTACCGAACCTCACGCTACTCAACTTCAGTCACAAGTAAGCTCTTGTCATTGTAAATACATATGTATCATAGAGAACCGCCAACGGGGTACCCCTTGCACATGATACAGGAGCTATCCCATAATCAAAATGACAAGGCAAGCAGACAATGAGCGTCTCAGTGATCTTTTTATTTGCTATTTGCATAGGTTTTTATTGAGGATGCTTCATATAATGCTCACTATAGTTATGCTGCAAGTTTCCACCATGATTAGGCATGGCTTAGGCTAGCGGCCCAGGCGTTTATCTAACACACATATAAACTCCATGATCTTACAAGTTCCCCTTTTATTTCACACCGCCGGGATCCATAGGCAAAAGAATCATGATATCAACTAGGTACAAAGTACCATGGCAGTGTTGAAAGCATTCCCCATGATACATGGTTCTGCTAACTTGAACTCATAAAGCGCAAGCATATACGCAACAAAGAAGGACCCAATGGTTCAAGTTTATTAGATGCAAGAAAGTAAAGTGTGCCATCAAGTTCGTGAGAGCTTTAATCACTAATTTTCACATAACAAGTTTAATTTGGAAGGTAGATAAAAACAAGAATTTACTTGGAATAGCAATAATGCTAATAGGTAGGTATGGTGGACACAAATGGCATAGGTTTTGGTTTAAGGATTGGATGTACGAGAAGAATTCCCTCTCAGTACAGGTTTTTTTGGCTAGCAAGACTGGGTAGCAAGTATAAGAGTTAAAGGAAACAAACAAACATACAAGTGATAAAAATAAACATGCAATCTTCCTTGGAAGCACAAAAGATCTTAACCAGAGAATACTAAACTTATGAGCAAATCAAGAAAGAAAGATGATGAAATTATATTTCTTTAGAGTACTTTTATCTTTTTCATTCAACTCTCAAAATAGTGTTGCTACTGACCGATCCAGGTTTGGCAAAACCAACTAAATTAACTCAATGATCCCAAAGTGATACCAATACTAACGACAAGATCAATCATATAACCATGAATTGAAAACTAATATAAGATATGCAAAAGAGTAAATGATAGAACTTCTCATTAATATTCCATAACGGCAACTCACACCAAGAGATACATATCTAACGAGAGAGGGGACACTTCCATAATGCAAACCATCCTACATGATAACTTCTCTATTTATGATATGACTCTACTAAAAAGGTAAAATGATAAAAGATAGTGATGTGATACCGCGGCACTCCCCCAAGCTTGGAACAAACCAAGGGGATGCCAAACCTGATGACAAATTACTCCTTCGGTGGTGGTATCCTCTCATAATCGTCCGATTTCCAGGGTAAAGGCTCCCCATCAACAAAGGACATTGTGGTCTCCAGCATCCTGAAACTTGCAGCAGCACTTATGCGTTTAAATCTAACCTCGTACTCATAGTTTTGATTTTGAACGTCGTAGAGCTGTGCTTGCAGTTTGTTGGTTATTTGGCGAAGTGACAGGACTTCATCCTTGAGCTCAGCAGTCTCCTTTTGGTGTTTGGCGATGAGTTCGGAACAAATCTTATGGATGATTTCCACTTCGTGTTCCGCCATCTTCTTGTACCTAAAGACTTCTTGCTCCAGTGCTTCCATCCTGTCTCCAGACCTCCTTCACCTTTAGGGCCTTGAACCTCTTTTATCCGGACCTCCCCATCTTCAAGCAACAACTCCTTGGGATGAATCTTCAACTCTCTCATGTATGGGTTGATGATATCCTCTAAAGAATCTTCCTTGGCTGATCCAGAGGAAGACATTGTGGCTCCAAATCTGGTACTCTACCTATCATAAACAGATCGAAATGAAAACATGATGAAAACACGATATACGAACCTCGGGGGATCCGGGGGGTTATATATTACGAAGTTTCACAACAAAAGGAAGGTACTGGGAGAAAACGAGTCGGAGGAGGAGTCCGAAGTAGCCACACCACCTGGTGGCGTGGCCAGGGGTGGGCCCGCGCCACAGGGTGGTGTGAGCCACCCTGGCTTCATTTCCGTCCTTCTTTCGCTTCATAGCTTTCCTTATTGACTAAAAACTGCAAAACTATAACTGGACAGATCTTTCGCGGAACTTTTCTTACCAGAACTATTACCTATTTAAAAACAGAGTCTACAGGTCTCTAAATTTGGTCCTTTATAAATTTTTCTAGAGTTATAACTTGAAAGGCATCAACATCTTCATTGTAAGAATCTCCAGTAATATAGTGCTTAAGTCGCTGCCCGTTCACTACTTGTGTAGTATTATCTTTTAAAGAAGAAATTTCTATTGCTCCTGAACGGTACACTTCTTCAATAACAAAAGGTCCTTCCCATTTTGACAGTAGTTTTCCTGCAAAAAATCTGAGACGAGACCTATGCAATAGAACTTTCTCACCAACATGAAATTCTCTCTTAAGTATTCGCTTGTCATGCCATCTTTTAACCTTTTCCTTGAAGAGCCTAGCATTCTCATATGCTTCACTCCTCCATTCATCTAAAGAACTTAAGTCACATAATCTTTTTTCACCAGCAAGCTTACAATCTCTATTGAGTTCTTTAAATTACCAATAAGCTTTGTGTTCTAATTCTAAAGGTAGGTGACAAGCTTTCCCATAAACCATTATAAGGAGACATCCCCATAGGGTTTTTGTAGGAAGTCCTATAAGCCCATAAAGCATCATTCAACTTTTTATCCCATTTTTTTCTAGATCTATTAACGGTCTTTTGCAAGATGTATTTAATTTCTCTATTTGACAACTCTACTTGCCCACTAGTTTGGGGGTGATAAGCTGAAGCAATTCTATGATTAACATCATATTTAGCAAGGGTCTTTCTAAAACCACCATGAATGAAATGAGAACCTCCATCAGTCATGAGATACCTAGGCACTCCAAACCAAGGAAAGATAACATCCTTAAGCATTTTTGGAGAAGTCTCCCCATCAGCACTCTTCGTAGGGATGGCTTCTACCCACTTAGTAACATAATCAACGGCAACAAGAATATGAGTATAACCTTTCAAGGGAGGAAAAGGACCCATAAAGTCAAATCCCCAGCAATCAAAGGGTTCAATAACTATAGAGTAGTTCATAGGCATTTCATTGTGTCTAGAAATATTACCAACACGCTGACACTCATCACAAGATAAAAACAAATTTTCTTGCATCTTTAAAAAGGGTAGGCCAGTAGAAACCTGATTGTAGCACCTTTTGCGTAGTTCTGTCTCCTGCATGATGTCCTCCATAAGCACTACCATGACATTTACGCAATATCTCCTTTTGTTCATATTCTGGAACACATCTTCGCATAATACCATCCACTCCTTATTTATATAAATGTGGGCCATCCCAAAAATAATGCCTTAAATCGTAAAAGAACTTCCTCCTTTGCTGAGCTGTGAAAGTTTGAGGCAAATACTTGGAGACAATAAAGTTAGCATAATCAGCATACCAAGGGCTCCCTCGCGAGCTCACCCCTACTGCAGCCAACTGCTCATTTGGGAAGCTATCATTAACGGTCATAGGATCAAAAGAGATGTTTTCCAAACGAGATAAATTATCAGCTACAGGATTTTCAGCACCTTTCCTATCTACAATATGTAGATCAAACTCTTGTAAGAGCAGCACCCATCTAATAAGCCTAGGCTTAGCATCCTTCTTCGTCATAAGGTACTTAATAGTAGCATGATCAGTATGAATGGTGACTTTTGAGTCCACAATATAAGGTCTAAACTTGTCACAAGCAAAAATGATAGCTAGAAATTATTTTTCACTAGTAGCATAATTCCTTTGAGCAGCGTCAAGAGTCTTACTAGCATAATGAATAACATTTCACTTTTTATCAATTCGTTGCCCAAGGACAGCACCTACAACAAAATCACTAGCATCACACATTATTTTAAAGGGTAAGCTCCAATCAGGTGGCTGAACAATAGGAGCTGTAGTTAAAGCCTTCTTAAGAGTTTCAAAATCTTCCTTACAATCATCATAAAAAACAATGGGTACATCTTTTTGGAGAAGATTAGTGAGGGGTTTTGATATCCTAGAAAAATCTTTAATAAACCTTCTAAAAAAACCAGCATGACCAAGGATACTACAAATACCTTTGATGTCTCTTGGGTAGGTCATTTTCTAAATTGCCTCAACTTTAGCTCTATCCACTTCTATGCCTCTTTCAGAAACCTTATGCCCAAGGACAATCCCTTCGTTAACCATGAAGTGGCATTTCTCCCAATTAAGAACAAGATTAGTTTCTTCACACCTCTGCAAAACTTTATCAAGGTTGTGCAGACAATTATCAAAAGAAGTTCCATAGATGGAGCAGTCATCCATGAACACCTCCACAATTTCCTCACAAAAACCATGAAAGATAGCAGACATGCATCTTTGAAAAGTAGCAGGAGCATTACATAAACCAAAAGGCATACATCTATAAGCATAGGTTCCGTAAGGGCATGTAAAGGTAATTTTTTCTTGATCTTGTTGTTTAACAGCAATTTGACAAAACCTAGAGTATCCATCAAGAAAACAAAAATGAGTCTTTTTAGACAACCTTTCTAACATTTGATCAATAAAAGGAAGTGGGTAATGATCTTTCTTAGTAACTTTGTTAACCTTTCTGAAATCGATACACATCCTATAGCCTACTACTATTCTCTGGGGAATAATCTCATCATTATCATTAGGCACAACAGTAATACCTCCCTTTTTAGGGACACAATAAACAGGGTTAACCCATTCACTATCAGCAATAGGGTAAATAATACCAGCACCAAGGAGTTTCAATACCTCATTTCTTACCACTTCCTTCATCTTACGATTTAAACATCGTTGGTGCTCTACCACTGGCTTTGCATCTGGTTCTATATTGATAGCATGCTGACATATAGTAGGAGAAATCCCTATTAAATCATCCAGGGTATAGCCCATAGCCCCTCGGTGTTTCTTCAGTACCTCCAATAACCTTTCTTCTTCCTTTCCTGAAAGTTTAGAGCTAATAATAATAGGATATATCTTGTTATCATCAATGTCAGCATATTTAAGATCATCGGGCAAGGGTTTTAGATCGAAGACTGGATCCTTTTTAGGCGGCAATGTGGTACCCAAATCTTCTACAGGCAAGTTATGCTTAAGCATCTTAGGCTGATTACGAAGAATCTCGTCAATCTCATTCCTTTCTTCCATGAAGATTTCACTTTCATGATCTTCCATAAATTGCTGCAAAGCATTGTTAGGAGCAAGAGAAATAGAAGAAAGTTGTTCAACTCTAAAATCCTCATTATGGGTTTCCTCTTCACAAGGTTCTTTAGTAAATTTCAAAAAATTAAACTCATAAGATTCCCCATCAAACTTAGTCAAGATTTTCTCCCTTTTGCAATCTATAATAGCTCCACAAGTACTCAAGAAAGGTCTACCAAAAATGATAGGATAAGTTTTACTAGCAGCTGAACCAAGTACTAAAAAATCAGTAGGATACTTAATCTTACCACAAAGAACTTCCACATCCCGTACAATACCAATTGGAGAGATGGTCTCTCTATTAGCAAGATGAATAACCACATCAATCTCTTCCAATTTGCAGGGACTGATTTCATGCATAATTTCTCTGTAAAGCTCATAAGGAATAGCACTTGAACTTGCACCAATATCACATAAACCATAATAGCAATGATCACCAATTCTAACAGAAAGCACAGGTACACTAGCCTTTTTAGTTCTATTAGGATGTGAAACAATATTAGAAGCATCCTCGCAAAAGACTATATGTCCATCTTCTACGCTTTTAGTGACAAGGTCTTTCACAATTCCTACAGCAGGTTCAATGTTTATTTGTTCATCAAGTTTTATAATTCTCTTCGCACTTTTAGTGATTACACTAGTTATCATAGGATGGTCCTTTACCTTATCCGGGAAGGGTTTATCGATATAAAGTTCAGGTAAGATGTGATCAATAGTGTATAACTCAGTACTCCCAACAGGAACACTGTCAACAATATCTTTATAAGGCACATGGTACTTGCTCTATCCCCTTTTTGGGATTTCAATATAAGAATCAAAAGCCTTAAAGCAATTTGTAATAACTTGTAAATCAAGACCATAAGTATTATTAATATTTTGAAAGTCATAAGTTCCCATAAAAAATTCAATGCATTCATAATCATAATTTATACCTGACTTTCTACCTTTTTCATTCTCCCAAGCTTCAGCATTATCTTGAATACGGTCCAGAAGATCCCATTTAGCTTCTTCTTCCATGCGAGTGAATGATCTAGCACAAGAAGCATCCAATAAATCCTTATCATGAAGAGAAAGCCTTGCATAAAAGTTATTGATAATAATATTGTTGGGGAGCTCATGAATGGGACATTTGAGCATTAATAACTTCAATCTCCCCCAAGCTTGAGTTGTACTCTCTCCATCAAGCGGCCAAAAGTTGTATATTTGATTCCGATCTTTATGAATCTCACTAGGAGGATAAAACTTTGAATAAAAGAGAGGTACTATTTCCTCCCATTCAAGAGCTTGACCATTCTTCAGCAGCTTATACCATTCCTCAGCTCTTCTTTCAGTGATAATGAGAATAACTTCTTCTTAACTTAATCTGTAGTAATACCTGCACACTTGAACAACCCGCATAATTCGTGTATAAAGAGTAAATGATCACCGAGATGGACAGTTCCATCCCCAACATAGTAGTTATCCATAACACGATCAATAATTCTTGTAGGTATTTTAAAAGCATCATTCTCAGCAGATGGTGGTTCATCTACTACCTTAGCAGTGGTAGTAGCATTACTAAATAAGAAACTCAGTGAATTATCCATAAAGAAAATAAAGCAACTAACAGAAGTAAACAATACTCACGGTAGAAGTTTCCTTTACCAGTTCCACTCTCCAATAGTGCTTCACTCCCCGGCAACGGCGGCAGAAAATAGTCTTGATGACCCACAAGTATAGGGGGTGTATCGCAGTATTTTCGATAAGTAAGAGTGTCGAACCCAACGAGGAGCAGAAGGTGCTGGCTAGTGGTATGAATCAGGAATTCTCTATAAATACTTAGCAAACGGATTTTTAGGGTTTTTTGATAAAGCAAGTAAATAAAGTACGAGTAAATAAAAGACAGTAGGAATAAATGCAGCAAGTGGCCCAATCCTTTATTCATCAAAGGACAAGCCGGTTGTATTACTTAAGATGACCAAACATTCTCGAGGACACACGGGAAGACTGTCAAGTGCTTTCGCTTCATATAGTTGATTAATCTTCTTTAGCTTGCTAAGTGTTGTGTGGGTGAACCTGTGCTAATGTACCGACCTTCCTAGGACTAATACATACTTGTGATTATACCCCTTGCAAACATCCGTAAGTACAAGAAAGTAATTAAGGTAGAAACCTAACCACAACTTTAAACTCTAAGACCCTGACGTCCCTTGTGCAATGGTTTCCTAACGGGGGTTCAGGGTTTTGTCACTCCGGCAAACCCTACGATTAGTAGCCAAATACACAATGCATTCCCCTATGCCCATATAGGTGAAGTGTCATGTAGTCGACGTTCACATGACACCACTAGAAGAAGTATACCACAACTTAAATATCAAACTATTGAATCTTTCTCAACACAATTCCACTACTAACAACATGACTTCTCCCATGTCCTCAAGAACAAAACGAACTACTCACAAGACATCATATGGATCATGATCAGAGATGAAATAATGATGTATAACAATCTGAACATAAACAATAATTCAACGGTTCACTCAATAGTATCAACTACAAAGAGTAATCAACACCGGGAAAGTTTCCCCTAAGAACTATGCAAGATTCAACCCAATTATTACAGCAATATGGAGATGGTGATGAGGGTGCTGATGGTGATGATGGTGGTGATGATGATGATGATGATCCCGATGAAGTCCAGCTTGATGGTGGTGTTGATGGCGACGATCTCCCCTCTCCAGGAAGGAATTCCCCGACAGAAATCTGTTTGCCGGAGAGATCTTTCTCTCTCGGTGTTTTCCACCCCGTAGAGGCGGCAGAATCTTTCTGTGGTCGCTCCCCGAGTATTAGGGTTTCGGGAGGATTATATACGCCAGAGGGGAGAGCCATAGGTGGGCCAGGGCGGCCACACCACCTGGTGGCGTGTCCTAGGCTGGCCCGCGCCAGGGGGTGGTGTGGGCCCCCTGTGGCCCATCTCCACTCCTCCTTCTAGCTTCCTTCGTCTTCTGGAAAAATAGGATTTTCCGTATATTTTCTTGGATTTTCTGATCTTCGTGAATTTCGCCTCCAAACAGCACCTTTTCCATCAGAATCCTGACTACAGCAGTCCATGCTCCAAAAGTCATCAACCATGCAAAAACAGATGAAATAACATAAGTATCATCTCTTAATATGAAATATATCAATGAATAACAGTGAATTATGATATAGAATAGTGATGCAAAATGGACGTATCAGTGCGCATGTTTTAATTTTCCAAACAATGATATTCATGCCTTACGCGCATCATTTACTGGCTTAGAACCTACCCCTGAACAATACTATAATGGAATGAGTTTCACTAGTAGAGTGAAAAGGGGGAAGAATATTCAACATCCTGCAATTCGCTAGTTGATCTATGTTATTGCTAACACCTTGCAGGCATGTAATGAGTTCACAAGACTCAACGAGGAGGACATCCTAGTCCTCACAAAGGCTGCTTACATCAATTGCGGCTTGTCACTCAACTTGGGCACCATCCTTGTGCGCTACTTGGAGCACCAAGCCTCCCAAAGCCAAGCACCAATCACGGGTGGAGGAGTCATCACCGTGCTTGCCACTGCCCTAGGCATCAACCTAGGTGAGTTACAACCCGTGCTAGGTGAGACATGTGTTGGTTTCTCCACTTTGAGAGCCTGTGGAATTCTTACTAGGAGAGGTGGAGTTTATTATCTGCATATTGCTGGAGCTGGGCGTCTCTACCCCACTCCTATGCCTAATTGTCTTTTCTCTATCGAGGAAGGACGTTTGCTATATAACTTGCAGGTTGAGAAATACCAACCCTAGGAAGGGATTCCGGAGGAGCAAGAAGTTCCTTATCAAGAGGAGAAGCCACAAACCCGGTTCGCCACATACCAAGATTTCCAAGAACTTGGAGGGACTATGGAGAGGATGCATAGCCTCTCTTTGAACCTCCGAGATTCAACTAGTAACCTCTCAACTCAATTTGCGAACTGGAGTAACGATTTTTTCCCACCACCACAATGATTTGAAGGGCTTGCAAAAGCCTTAGCTTGGGGAAGTTTCCTCATGTATCTTTATTTGGCATTTATTTGCTTTTATTTATTTAGAGGTTCTGTTTTTATTTTAGTTTATAAGCACTCGTGTTGGTTTTCCCAACACATTATTTTTTTTAGTTCTTTCTATTTGCTTTTGAAATTTTCCAGCCGAGCTTTGCCACCAATTTTCTATTCTTTAAAGTCCCTCTCTTAAAAACCACAAAAAGATTTCTCCATTTTTCCTTATTTTCCCTCTTTCTTTTCTTTCCGCCTGAGGTATTTATATATTTGCAGGAGAGTGATCGACTTCGAGTTTCCAAGAAACAAATAAGAAAGGAAGAGAGAAGTGGAACCAAACATGAGAGGTATGCCTTATGACTCCCCACTTTTGAAGTTTGAGAAACCCATGCTAGTTAGTAGTAAATGTTGAGATATTATATTGGTGGAGTGAGTCTTTGTATTGTAGTAAGATTTTCGTTTGCATGGGTATTTAATTGGGTACGTTTTGTTCTAGCTCTCGTAATTAACCAAGTATTGCCTAAAATTTCTAAACAAATTGTAATAAGAAAAGGTCCCACAATTGAAGGCTTGGGTGTTGTAGTGCTTAGTCTTGAAGGTTTATTTCTAGAGATACTCAAAACCACCGAAAATGTTGATTGACTTAATAGCTCCCTTCGAAAGGATTTTTTCGACTGAATTAATGTTTAGTGGTTTTTGTGAGCATGCCAAAGTTTGACTTGTTAATCATAAGAATGATATAGCTTTATGCGTGTCAAACTTCATGGGATGCCAACAACTCCGCTGGCCTACGAACGATCTTCATGAAAGAAACTCCTAGATTTCGGCTATGAGTTGATTAAACACTTGTAGCAGCAATGCTATAGTGGGTAAGATTCTTGGCACTCCCGGGTAGCTATAATCATGATGGAATCACTCCTCTGGCTGTTATGAGAAATCATTATGCAAAAGGAAACAAAACCTTAGTGATGCCACGAGTGTCTATCATAGCCCGATAAACTATTAAAAAATTTGGCATGCTCTCAATTACTTAAAAACTGAAATTCTTGAAGGACAATGAATAGAAAAGTAGTGCTTGAAAAGTCTTGATTTATTGATGTAGAGGATTGAGATAATCTAGTGTATATACTTTTCATGACAACTCTCACACTCTTAATTTACATGATTATACTTTACTATTCAAAGGCAAGCCTATGAGTTGATTACTTGACATGGAACCAAGTCTACTCATTTGAATCATCCATGTTGACAATAATTTTGCTGCACTATAAGGATGCATGAAACCCGTATGATATGCTTGTCATTACTCTATCTATGCTGAAGTTTTTCAGATTTATGAAGTGGAAGAAACATGAGACTACTAATCATGAGTAAGATCACCATCTCGTTATTCCAGTTAAATGTTGAGTTCCTTTTTAATTTTGGTTTTCTTGCTCGAGGACGATCAAGTTTAAGCTTGGGGAGGTTGATGGCTCTGAAATATAGCCATCTACGTCCACATTTACAATGGATATTACTCATATTCTTGATGAAATATCTCTCTAAACCCTGCCACTAATGCTAATATTCAGAGGGGTATGCAATCCTTTCTTTTATATTTTTCCTCCGCAGATAATATCGTTTAAAGGAGGGAATCACTACATTAAAGTCAAAGATACAAGATTTCCAACAACCAGAAGAAACCAGGATCCGTAAAGCGGAGGCAAACGCTTTAACGACCAACTATACGACCGGAGTAGAAATTTCGGCCGTATAGCTCCGGTTGTATAGTTGGCGCCACCACCATTAGGTCAAACAGAACAACTTTCGTGAAGGGACACCTATATAAAGAAGCCTCGGACGACGAGAAAACAAGCTAAACCTCGCCAAAAAGTCTCTGGCATAGATCACCAGCCACCTCCAGATCTCCAAACCCTTCTCCATCTCCATAGCCATATTCCACCACTTGTAATAGTAGATCTTTTCTCCGATTGGCGACATTGTAAGACTATTGCTATCAATCTTATGATTTTCATTGCACTATTTATGATTGTTGATCTCATCTCTATGTGTGAGTAATTCTACTTGGGCTAAGGGCTTTGCCTAGCCATGTAGCAATTGTGCATGTTATTTATCATAGATAGGATCGTGTATTGGTTTGTATGACATGATGACTATTGTATCCTCTCTTGCCTCAATCTAAGGACATGTCAGGTACCCAAGACCCCGAGAGTTGAGCCAGGTATAGGGAGTATGAGTAATGACTGATCTGCAGGTTGGGAACCCTAGTGACAGAAGGGGTAGTACGGCTATATGTGAGGGATTTGCTTGGGATTAACGGTGACATCACTATGCATATCATTAGTTCTCTTTCTTCTATGGATGAGATTAGTAGGTTATTGCTATAAGCGGTTGCGGAGGCAATAGCAATTATGGATGCACTGCCCACACATAATTTATCTTGCTCTAACAAGTACATGCATACTTTATTTCTATCTTTTATTCCCATCGGATGTTTTGCACAGCTACATGTGAAACCGAACGCTCTAGGCCCTCTCTCTCCATCATCGACAACAACAAAAAAGACGCAAGCTATTGGTCCGGTAAAAACACAAAAGGAATTTTAAAACTCCCAAAGGTCCGTTAAAGTAACTTCACTACACATTCGCTTATCAAGGATTCGATAACCTAGGTCTACTAGGGAAAAAGAAGCTATACTACATCCATAATCCGGATAGAAGGTATCAAAACGGCGCAGGCGGTAGATGCTGGCGACCTGGTGGCAGCGCGAGAAAGGGAGCGAGCAAAAGGGGTTCGGAGCGAGGGCGCACGAGCGAGCGGAGGGCGCGGGAGCAGTGGGCGAGTTCGCGAGGGAGCATAGCCCGAGAGCGAGCGGCGGCGGCTGAAATAGGCCAAGCGAGATGGGCTAGCCCGGTAGTACCGGCCAGGTCGGTAAGCATTGCGCTTGCTTGCACAACTGCATGGACCCTTTCCTAACTGGAAGAGCGAGCGCCTGGGCGGTAGTGCATGCGGTAGTACCGCCTGGCCCAGCAGCAGATTTCCTTTTTCTTTTTTTCTTTTCAAACCAAATATAAGGCAAACTTCAAACCACAATAACTGGAGTTTGGAAACTCCGATCGAGTCAAAACCAAGTTTTTTGGAAAGATGACGACAAGAGATACCCAACAAAAACAACCAAGAAAGATTATGCTAAGGGAGAAAATATTGGATACCACCAAGGGATAAAATATCAAGTATCATAATGTGAGATACCTCCCTTGGTGAGGAGCCAGAAAACCTTCATTACCAAAACGCGATAAGATATAAGAGGGAAATCCGTTTTTGATGAACTAGAGCTTATTATGAATATTACCACAAGCTCTAGAACCAAACATGGATAATATCCAAATAACAACCAAGAAAGATGATGCTAAGAATGCAAAGGTTTGATCTCTCTCTGAAAGATATGATTGAGTTACTCACTCGAGAGCCTCTCTTGATAGTACGGTTATCTATCCTAAACCCGGTCTCTCAACCACCAACATGAGACAGGTAAAAGGGAAAACCTATCAAGATTATACCTTTGCCTTGAGCGTTCCACTTGAGCTTGACGTAGACGATCGTGTCCTCCTCAAGATGGAATACCTTCCTTGATTGCTCTTGCTCGCGCTCCCTTGATGAATACTTGCAACTTGCTCCCCCAAACACCATGAGTAAACCTCTTCTTTGACCTTGTCTTCATCGATCCATGATCACCGAGGATGGAAAACATCAAACATGAGATCTTCTAGAGATGGCGCATCTTGATCTTGCACAACATTTCTTCTAGCTTCATATGATTTCGAAAGGCCCAAGGCCCTTGCACAATACTTCTTCTTCTTCATTTCTTCCACCTTGAAACCAACACATGGTCCAAGCGATGTCAATGGACAATTTCTACAAGTACAACTTAATGCAAATATTAGTCCATCGAGATTGTCATTAATTACCAAAACCACACATGGGGACCCACATGCTCTTTCAACACTGACACCGCTCATTTCCGCCACAGTGTCGGCGAGCTCTGCCTCCACGTTTCTACCCCATCGCCGAGCTCCACTACACCTGCTACGACGGAGACGTTGTCGGCTGCTACGGCGGAGGAGCCTATCCCGGTGGACGAGTGATTCTGATTTTTTTATGTAATATGAAAGCCAAACCTGGGCTACTTCCGATCACCAAACTACGTGTTTGGGCAAGAATCTATCAAGCTCGTGTTGTTTTTATAGCAGGAAGAAGAAGTTTCAAATATATGACCGATTTGTGGGTTTACTTGGGAACGTGAGTGGGAATCCGGGCGTTGGTAGGCCGAAAGTTGCATCCATCCAGTGCTAAGTAGCGTAGTATTTCGGCCTAGGAATTTCCAATGAGTGGAGGTGCTCTAAGAGCATCTCCAACATGCGCTATATAGCGATGGCGCTATAAAAACCGCTAATATACAGCGCCGCGTCTGCGAATGTGATCTCTAGTAGGTGCTGTGAATTTGAGCGTGCTGGAAACCATTTTGTGCGCGCGACATTTTTCGCTATCTAGTGCCCCAAATTTGCTGCGCCGGCTCCAGCACGCTCCGTCTGATGAACTCGCGCGCGTAGACGCAAGAGGTGAAACCTCCCCCGCGCCCTCCCCGCTTCCCCCATTTTCCCTGGCGCCCGCCAGCGGGGACACCGCGCAGCCCCCACCAGCGCCCTCCCGCCACAGATCATAGTAGGGAAGGAGTCAAAGCAGCGGCTAGGGTTTCTGGGGGGCCTTTCTAAGCAAGGTAATTACCACCGTATTTTAGGCATTTTTTGGGAAACAGGGGATGGATCCGCCTTGCGCATCCAAATGGAACCCGGCGAGCAGGGCAAGGGTCGAGACTTGCCATATCGCGTCTCCCCTCCGCCTCCATAAAACCCTCTCTGCGGCCCCTGCTCAGGGTTCAAGGCGCCGCAACAACGTCAGCTAGCGAGGTATGTTCCGTCCCCAAAACCCCATCTCCTATCGATCTGTGGCACATTATGCGCGATTCTGATTTAGCTCTGGACATCTTTCACGAGATGGTTTCGGGTTTTGTAATGCAATTTCTTGGCCCATGATGGGTTCGTTAAGAGTGAAGCCTCTGTCGATTTTCAGTCTGCGTCTATTTCTTTCGTTAAGAGTGAAGCCTCTGTCGATTTCTTGTATGCTAGCCATATCTTCGTTGTTTCTTAGCAGTAACTATTATTTGGTTCAGATCTGTAGATTATCTGCTCTAGTATTCCTGTGGAGAGGAAGTGCAAGAGCTAGCTAGCCATGGGCAACTTATGTTTTAGGGGCGCTGGCAGTAAGGATTTCCTCTGAGCCTCTCCTTGCTTCTTCTTCTTACTGGACAATCTGAGCCGCTATATATGCTGTGATCTTGCGAGGCTGTTACACTGATGCATGAAAATTTGTCGTTGCAGGAGGATCCAACCAGGGATCCGACGTGGCATCATCGCCGACGAAAGGCGGATCGAACCAGGGATCTGACGTGGTGCCCTCGCCTGCAGGAACCGGATCGAACCAGGTATCCTATGAGGCACCTTTGCCTGCGGAGCTAACAACCTTCAAGTGGACGATCGATGGTTTCTCCAACCTTCTTGACAGAGAGAAAGACTGGACCTACTCCGATGTGTTTAATATAAAGGGGCTTAACTGGTACTACTATATACTAGCATGCTCTTTCTTTTCAGCTAGTATTTCCAACAGAGAGCTTGATGCATATATACAATGTCATGAACGAAATTCATTCTCACTTTTTGTTTTGGGCTGTTCCTATCTTTATCTGATTATTAATTAATATCCGGCAGTTAAAAAATTGTCTATTCCTTTCTCTTGATTTATTATTCTGAGGTGACCTTTCTCGGTTTGATTCGCAGGTTCTTGAAACTGAACGAAAGGGACACGAAGAGTGGCGACCAGAATGAATACGTGTCTCTCCGGCTTGAGCTGGCACAGTTGAGATCATACACGGTCGTGGAGACAACTTACAAGTTCTTGATATATGACCAGATATATGGAAAACACCGCGAATATCAAGGTACGCACCTTAGCAAAATTATTCCTGAAAAGTAAAACAGGTTCTTGAACCCAGTCGAGTCGACGCCTATTCGGCTTAGTGTTATTGCAGAGGCCAGGTGTCCTATACATAATACATCATCTTGGATATTTTGACCAAGTGTCCTTTATCTGAAAAACCTAGTTGGTAACTAGATTGATGCTGTAACTTATAACATGTTTCACAAGGCAACAAACAACAATTCTAATAAAAATAACATATCACTTCTTTGTTTCTGCCTTACATTTGAATATTTGGTTTGCAGTTAGCCACAAATACCAGAAGAAAAGCACATGCTCTGGGATCCGATGCATGATTCCTCTCGCGGAACTGAAGGACAGATCCTCTGGATTGTTCGCCAACAAGAGCTGTGTGTTCGCCGTCGAGTTCATCTCAATCGTCCTTCATAAAGCTAACGATGTGTCAGAGGACCTGTTTGTCAAGAAGAAGACCGACACCCAAGTCTACACCTGGAACATCGAGGACTTCTTTGCGCTGAAGAACCCGAGCCACTCTCCAGTGTTTGAGCTCTGTGGACACAAATGGTGAATTTGCACTTCTTAACATGACTCAAACTTTTATATAGTATCTCTTAGTTACTGGTCTTATATACGGAGCTTACTGAATTTTCAGGTCCTTAAAAATCTACCCATCTGGAGATGATACGAACGGGAACTACCTCTCCTTGTACCTGGTCATGAATGAAAGGCTCGACAAGAACTCGGCAATACTGGCAGAGCATACCATATCCATCATAAATCCAGAAACCGGCAAGCGCTACCTAAGAAAAGGTTCGCTCTTTGGTGCAGTGAACAGGAGTTCGGATGCTAACTAAACTGTTGTCGCATTTCCTAACTGACGTGTTGTTTTCTCTTTAGGCCGGGACGAGTACTCGAACAATTTCAACAGTCGGATGGGACAAGTTCTTATCGCTGGAAGATTTCAAGGACGGTTATTTGGTGAAAACAAAGTGCTGCATTGAAGCTCAGGTTGCAGCCATCGGTAACTCCAAGATGGAGTAGCTAGATATATGCTTATGCTATGAAATGTGTGCCTTTCTGCGTGCTTATATACTTAGCTCGGGTTGCAATTCTGCCTTTGTATCTTTGTGTTTTCGTTGTGCTAAACATACAAGTCTAGAACTGTTAATTGGTATCTTTACGATATTAATATATGCTCTTTCTCAAAAAAAATAGTCAAAACTGTAAATCCCAGATGAACATTCGACATGGGTATGTTCCTCAGGTTGCTTGTCATGTCTTTTCAGTGTAGTGCCTTCATGAATGAATATACGAAACTAGCAGATGAGGACACGTCTGGATAGTAGTACCCTGCTTTCTTCTATATCTGCGTGAGCCCAGAACACGCCACCCCATGCCCAGTTCTAAGGCGCCGAGACATGGGGTGTAGCATCATCAACAGACAATACGGACGAGTCCTGCAAGAGAGCTCGCCTGTCTAGTGCCGACAGATGCTTCTCTAGCTGACATGGACAGTTTTGTACGCTTTGAGGAGCGGCAATGTACCGAATCCCAGGGTGTTCTTGCAGTTTGATCAATGGAGTGCTCAATAATCTGATGCAGCTTTTCAATGAAGTGACCTCCGGCGTCATCAAATTAGATGACATGGAGGCGCCGGTGTTCGAGGCAGTACTTACGTTCATCTACACTGACGCGCTCCAGGAAGGACAGGCACGATCAGGATGTGATGGTCGCCGCAGAGTAGACAGGTACGATCCCCGGCGGCTGAGGCTGATGTGCCAGGAGAGGCTGTGCCGGTACATCGACGTGAGCACGGCGACGGCCACCCTGGTGCTGGCTGAGCAGCACCAATGCCTCGGGTTGAAGGAGGCGTGCTTGGAGTTCCTTGGATGTCCGGTCAACTTGAAGAAAGTTATGGCCATCGATGGCTTGGACCATCTAACTGCCCGCTGCCCCTCTCTTCTCAAAGATCTCATCGCAAAGCTTTTTTCTTTTTTGAACCATGCAGGAGAACTGCATGTACTATGTTTAGAAGAAAGAAGCCAAGGCAAAGGTTCACAGCAGCAGGCAAAGCCCAAAAAAACACAGGAACGACCTAAACTACCAAACAACCAACATGTCTCAGGTACAAAAAAAATCATACAAAAAAAGAAGGAAAACGTACCTTATGCACAGTTTACCACAAGCTTGTGATTGTTAATGTTTCTACAAGGACGTATGGTAAAAATTCAGTGATTGGGGAAATGAAGTCAGTTGAGTTGTACTAAATAGTAATGGGCTAATGTTGGAATTTAATCACTAGAGCTTTAAGATAGACTAACTCTCTTTTAAGTTCAATAACATTCTACAAGAGGAGTACCAAAGCAAATCCAAATTAACAGTAATTATTTTTTTATTTTTCGACATGGTCTGAAGTGCAGACGGCAAAATTTAATGTCAGATTTATGCGTTTTCTATGCTTATTTTATGTCAGACATGTAAAGATGTACTGTTGTGAGTAACAGCAACAGAGCGATACCATTTGTACAAAGTTTGAAATATACATTATAGCTAATTTCTGGTTTAGTGTGGAGAACAATATTAACTCTCTCAGACTTGTTCTATAACTCCAGATACAACAGCAAGTATGTACAATCAATTAATGGTGAAATCACAACTCAATGCAGTATGCACCAACCTCAAAACTACAACAAGTTGGCGATCTGTTTTAGTTTGGTTCAGTTCCTTCAGAACAAGGTCAAAATATTTCAGCTCACAAGCAGTTTGTCTCCCAGCTCCTTGCGGTAGAAGTGGATGAGACCTGCGCTGTCAATCGTCTGCAGCTTATCCTTCAGTATCTTTGTGTAGTGGTCATCCCTGTCCTCCAAGCTTCTCATCAGTTCGACCTGATTAGTCAGAAGCACTAAAATATATCACAAAACTGTGTTCCCTGACGGATGGTTTTGAGAATACGATGGTGGAAGGATAATTCGTCGAGGATGTAGAACTTGCACACACCTGTCTCTGGAATGACTCGAATTCGTCGAAGCTCAGGGACCCGTCGCTGTTTGCATCAAGGAGATGCATGAGTGCCATCGCATCCTCGCCCTCGGCGCCAAGATCTTCCATCACCTCCGTGAGCTCCTCGATGCTAATCCTCCCGTCGCCATTTTTGTCTAGAAGGCAGAAAGCCTGGTTCTTGCATTCACCTCCTTGATGATCACTGGCTGGGAGGTCTCGGAGACGCAGAGCTGCTAACTCTGCCGCGGCCAACATAATAGCCTTAAGTCTTTTTCCCTGGAAAAAAATACAAGGAATGCTGATTCTTAATCATACCCCAAAAATAATATTTCAGTTTATTCACAGAGAAGGTATATGAATATGTTCCACATTTTCTAAAAGCTTATTTCATGATCAAATCAGTCGACAAGTGTATCAGTTAAGGAATATAAACCAAACCAGGTATCTACCATCTAAGTTGTGAGCTCTGAATTAACAGTTAAGACCCAGTGACAATTTCAGTTAGAAGCCTCATATGCAGGATCTACTGTAGGCGTATCTTGGAGCAAAGCAGCATTATACATAAACCATCAAGCCTATGTTTGTAGATGCTTTGGCTTGCCTATCATGTTTTGGGAGATACTTTTAGTGTCTTGCCAATCTTATTGGGTATACTGTAAAGGAGGGAACAGATTGAGAATTAGGCAGATGGCTCACCTCTCCGGGATCAGTAAGACCACCCTTGTATAGAGAGTGAGACGCTTCTCCACCAATGGCAATTCTGTGCATCTCCTTGGTGCGTATTTGTATCTCCATCAGCGGCCTTGTCTTTCCTGGTTCACTAACATCGATTGCAACATGTAGGCTCTGATAGCCATTTCTTTTTGGCTGTGTGACATAATCCTTTGTCCTTCCTGGCACTTCGTTCAACAGAGTGCGAATGATTCCATGTGTCCTGTGACAGGCCCTGGCGCCCCAATCGGACGAGACATCATCGCATCGAGGGTCCAATATTATCCGTAAACCAAGTATGTCATTTACTTCTTCTGGTTTCCGGCCATCTTTTACCAACTTCTTCATAGTACTAAAACGGCTTTTGTATCGCCCTTCAATTGAGATGTCCTTCACAATCTTGTTTAGCTCATCATCTGATTTCAGTGCCTGAAGCAACTGTGCCTTGTATGCCTTTATCAAGAGCTTGCACTCAGCTTCTCGGTTTCTCAACCATTGATCAACGTGGTCATATGCCTGAGGAAACAAGTACCTAAATGAAAGATCTTCTAACTCTAGCGATAGATTACCAGCCCCGACAGCATGAGCTAGTGGAGCATATATCTTCATTACTTCAAGAGATTTTATCCGCTGTAGATGTTTGGGGAGGTACTGAAGGTGTCGCATTGTATCCAGCTTCAGAGAAAGCTCCAAGATTACTGCCCGGATGTCATAGTACGAAAGAAAAAACTTCCTCAATGCGCCTGCACTTTCATCATCCAATACGTCGACCTTTGAAGGAGCAACCTTAAGCCTTAAGCTCTCGTGCAGTAAATCCGCTATGCCGGCCCCAATTTGAACTTCTACATCCTGCATGCTTATAGTTCCTGCATCAAGCGCTTTCCTCAATATGCCAGCTGACATAACTTCAGCATCCATCTGCAGGCATGCATACAATCAGGACACAACATCCCTATAAACATGAAAGCTTAAGAGCAGATAAATAAACCCAATCATGCTTAACTGCACTATGCCACAAAGCAGTGCAAGTATCTTATGAATCACCAATTGAGGAGCCGAATGGTAAGCAAAGGAATAACTAGTCGAACAAAGGTCCTGACCATCAGCGCTGTCAGACGTTAGTGTCTTCAACTCATGGTATGAATGAGAAATCAAATGGAAAGTACGAACCAAACAACAGCAGTCAATGGCATAAAACAGAACAAGCATATTTTCGCTCTGAGTTCAATAGTTGATGTAACTGGAATGCAGATGTGAAATATGAAATGATGGAAATTATTTCCATGGAAGGAAAACTGATACTTCTTTTGATGCATTCAGCAGCAAAACACCGACGCCCACGAGGAAATATATTTCAGAAAGAGTTCAGTTCATTTGGGTGTCACTAGCATTAATGAATGAACTTATGCAGATAACCAAATTCGGTCAATCACACTAGCCATCATTTACTGGATAAGCACAATTCTTGTTTCAGTCTGCAAACAGGAGTAC
This sequence comes from Avena insularis, assembly GCA_023614405.1. NCBI lineage: Eukaryota > Viridiplantae > Streptophyta > Magnoliopsida > Poales > Poaceae > Avena > Avena insularis. The sequence continues at coordinate 372,950,072 of CM042689.1, forward strand.
AGGACACTCTCATACAGAACATGAACTGGAGCCAAGAATGCCAGAAGTGACAGGGTAAAAAAATAGTAAACCCTACAAGTTCATATGAACCCGAAACACAATCCGTACCTGGAGATCGGCGAGGGTGGCGGCCACCGCGAGGGCTCGCGTGAGGGCCCGTCCGCCCTCGCCCTCGCGGAGGGCGGGGAGGGCCAGCTTGAGCGCGCGGAAGAGCAGGCGCGACGAGGAGGTGGTCGCCAGGCCCTCCCCCATCCTACCAGTGAGCTCGTTGAATACTCCCACGAGCTCCGCCACTAGCCTCCCTCCTCCCTCCGCCGGCGGCGAGAGCGACGACGAGGAGGAGGTGGACGGCACGGACGAGGAAGAAAACGCAACTGATGTAGGGAGGCGTAGGCGGTGCGGGTTGGGGCGTGGGTGCAGTCCCAGTCCCAGGCGGTGCTGGTGCTGGTGGCGGCCGGCGGGGACGGCCGCCGCGGCAGCGGTCGCGGCGGTCGCCATGGGGTGGGGCCGGGCCCTCTCAGCCGCGGATGGATTGGAGGCCACTGGCTCGCGCTTTGCCACGTAGGATTTCTTCTACGCGCGGGAACAGACCGAGGGCTTTGATCCAACGTTATTAGTCGACTTTTTTAAAACCCAGGTGCAGTTCATATTTTGTATTCGAAAATTTCATTTTTCACATGATAAAAAGCTCTACTCCCTCCTATCCAAATAATTAATAGACGTTTGTTTATATTTAAATATATCTACCACTAAACTAGATATATTTAAATCTAGACAAATTTAAATTCATTAATTTAGATCCGAGGGAGTACGGAGTACGCGTTTTGAGAAGCATTTCTGCATATCAAAATGTGTCCATAACATATATGAAAATTAGGGCACCTCCAACGTCTCCTGCATTTCAAGCATCGAAAGTGTCTGAATCAGTCTGTTTACCGTGGTCTGTGAACATCCATGACAGGGGTGGAGCCAGGGGGCGAGCAGGGGCTAGACACCCCCGAACCATTTGCCCCCCTCAACACATCAAGCCAGTAAAAGTAGTACCATATTTTATAATATACACTGATGGACATATATAATTGCTCGATTAGTCTTAACTCCTAAGGCCTAGCTTAATTCAGTAGGAACAAACTTGTGAGCGGCAATCTTTGGAAACCCAACTAAACATATGGCCATTTACCCCAAGTTTAGGTCATTGTGTTCTAGAAGTTGTATTGTCGTTTTGCCTACACCAACAATCCATCTAGCCATCGTTTCATAGTATATTTTGATCAAACTCAACATTTTGTTACTAATATGTTGGTGCTCGTCATCCGCCATCACTGTCATGGTGCAATTCGCTCTAGCTCGATGTTGATCCTATCAATCGCGCGTCACGGTGTGGAGTTGTACAATTGAGTCCAACAAACCAAAAATCCATGTAGGTATGAATCTTACTTCTAGATAAAGCACTTAGTTATAAAGCTCCATCAACATACATAAGTTACCATTACATCCAATTAGTACAATTTTATAAGACAGTAAGTACGGCTTACAGCCTACTAATTTGAATATTGGTCTCTATATTTTCTTATGAGGAAATTGATTTTTCAGGTTTCATAATACACTAACTTGACTCCCCGCGTCTTATTCCTAAACCCGTCGTGTCTTAGTGATGTTCGTGAAGTTTTAGTATTAAATCTATCTTTATTAACTGTTTTTAGCCTAACATAAACACCACTAACAAAAAAAAACCTTTTACAAATCTATGTTTTATCTTCCGTGTAATGGAATTTTCTTCGCCCCCCTCAAGGTCAAATTCTGGCTCCGCCCCTGATCCATGGGGTATTATTTGTCTGCCCAAGCAAAGCCACTGCACCTAACATGCTGCACGTCTTGTTGTTCCGCCTTCCTTTCTCACCTACAGCGCCATTTCTCGCCTGATAGCACCATTTCCCTCCTCCGCTTCCTGCACAGTCCTTCGCCTATAAGAGCTTGCTTTCCTGTGCTGGGATGTGGTAAAGGATTACGAAAATATATATTGTATTGATATTAATTGATTACATCGAGAGTCCTTTGATTGTTTATATAGTACTAGAAGATTTAGAGGAAAGAAGCCTAATAGAGATAGAATCTGATTACAATCTCAACTACCTAATATTGCTCAAACGCGATATACTCTAACACCCCTGTAGTCAGATCAGTAGTGACGCGAACACCGGGAGCATCGTGGATGGTCTGACTGGAACATAATCCAAAGGTATCGACTGGAGAGGAAGCCGCTGGATGACGATGTCGATGTAGCTGGAAGTGGGGCATTGTAGTCGTGGTCGATGGTACCGTTTGGTGATGTAGTCGTCGTTGATGAAGTCAATGAAGTTGATGATGATGTTGTGTTGTGGTTGATATCGTCATTGAGCCTGGGAAGTCACCGTAGCAATTGACGTAGACGTAGCTGGAGTCGGAGTGGTCGAGGTAGGCGACACGCCTTGCCGAGCTTGCCAAACTCGGGAGTGCATCGGGGACGAAAGCACGCATCAGTGTTGCCAATACCAGACGTACGAAGACAGGGACCATCACGAGCCATGTGAGCCAGAGTCGGTTTGAAGAAGCATAGAAAGTCTCCCTGATCGGTCGGTGCGTAGAAGTTATCCGTCAATGTGTTGGAGTAGACGATTTAGTTGCAAGAAGAAAATTAACTTAGTGTAAAATAAAAAATAGACTACGACTCTGGTGGCGAGGTTGTGGTGAACGAAGACGATGAAGTAGTTGTTGATGGAGATTGAATTGTAGCGGTATTTGATTTCGGGAATTAGACCCGTGTTTTCCTCTTGTATGAGTTGGTGTTGACGCAAAACCACGATCGGTGTTGGCGGCGACGATGCAATGATGTTGGTGTAGATGATTATCAACGATGATGACCACGGTGATGCAGGTGCGACCCTGTGTTGACGCATGTGAGACCCTGACGTATGGCTTAATTAGGATTGATAGACTACCCATATCAACAAGTTGCAACTTATTTTCCAGAAGCTCATCTGAAAAGAACTTTGAGGTTAAGCGTGTTTGTCCTAGAGTAATTTGAGGATGGGTGACCGACCAGGAAATGGATACTGGGTGCGCACGAGTGAGGACAAAGTGCGTAGAAAAGACTAGTGTTGGTCTGTGGAGCCAGTCTAGAGATCCTAGTAAGCTAGCAAGAGTGACACCCCAGGGGCGCATGGCACATGTGTCGGTACTGGACGCACATATGTGTGCTAAAAGGGGACATTCCTGGCTTGTGGTTGATCGACGAGGGCGTCGATCTTCTAAGGGTGGGTGTATGTGAGACCCTAACGTATGGCTTAATTAGGATTGATAGGATACCCATATCAACAAGTTGCAACTTCTTTTCTGAAATCTCATCTGAAAAGAACTCTGAGATTAAGCGTGCTTGGCCTAGAGCAATTTGAGGATGAGTGACCGACCGGAAAATGGGTATCGGGTGCGCACGAGTGAGGACAAAGTGCGTAGAAAAGATAAGTGTTAGTCTATGGGGCCAGTCTAGAGATCCTAGTAAGCTGCCATGAGTGACACCTATTGGGGATATATTTTTCGAGTATACCCACTGTGACTCGCTGACTAGGGTGGACCATGTCGGGTTAGAGCTTTGCTTCACGGGCGACCCAGTAGGGAGAGAAGATGGAAGCCCATCCGGCTATAGGAAGGCCCAGAAGACTTATCGACTTAGGCTTGTATAGTTACTTGTAGTCCAAGATGTACTCTGTAACCGACTATATCGTAGCTGGATAGGTCTCTCCTGTAACCCTAGGACGGACATCTATAGAAGCCGTCCTAGGGACCAGCCTTTAGGGCACCCACAACTTACCATCTCAACTCACACAGGAGAAACCTCTCTTGTAATCTATACTTTCAGCTCTGCCGTTTTGCTGGATTGCTAGCAGCTGTAGGATCCGTTCAAAACCGGCGGATTTGAACGTGGGTAAAACCTGTGTGCTCACCGTTTCTGGAATACCGTATCCTCACACCCCATCTTTCCACATTCCTCGAGGATCCCCTCTCGACGTACATGTCTTCAATCCGACGACAGTTGGCGCCCACCGTGGGGCAGGAGACTTTCGGATCCGTGTTCCGCACGGAATCAGCGTGAATCGGAATCGGCGAGATAATCGCCATCAGCTGAGTCCTCTATGCCAGCGATGTCCCTCTAATCCTTCTCGACGAGACTTGTATTCCGGCTAGGGATCCTGTGACCACCTACACAATCATGTCTTTTGATGAGATCGATGTTTACCTTAGTTTCGCTGAAACTGCCCAACCCACCCCAGCGGTGATGATAGAGGCAGAAAAAATTTCTGGATCCACTTTGTCCATGGAGGCGGCAGAGATCTGGGTCTCAGAAAACCCTATTTCTGAGATGTGTTTTAAGTACCATCTTATTTCTGAATGATCATGTCATACTCGAAAATCTCAGAATACTTGAATGTACTTTATGCTCATGTCTGTTCTGGTTAGATTTCCGATTCTAAAAATCCTACCTTCAGGTATAGGTCTAATTTTTTTAGTTTGTACTTGGGTTTTTGTCTAATTGCTAGATGCGGGTATTTTCCGAGTAGTGAATTATTGATACTGAAAGCCGGCTTTGATTCCGGGTTTAAACTGGTTTAGCAATTGAGCTTCGTTGCTCGGCAAAGTTTCTGTGCTGAAGGGTTGCCGGCTCACGAAAGGAACGAGGCAGAAAGCCAGATAAACGATAAGTATAGAAAAAGCAGTGCTTAAGTATTTTTCGAGCACAAAAACCCAAAAGTGCTAAGCAGTAAAGCATAAGTTCTTACAAGATAACACAACAAAATAATATTCTAGGTATTACATCAGATTGTTTTTCAGAATAACACATTGTTTTTTCTGGTGAACTCTATGATGCAGGTGAAGATGAAGGATCTGCCGTCTCGCTGGATACATCACCTACATCACCCCATATCTTTCCTAGATGAGTATATTAGACTCAGTCTGTTTGTTGTCTTCAGAAGCTTCAGCAACTTCTTCTCTGGGGGGAGATGGCACTTCAACGGGCGTGAAGAACGGATTGTCATAATTGGTCAGCTCGGCCACGCGACAAGCATATCCGGCACAAGCATCCCAGATTTCTTTAATATTCTATGGCTTGCCGTCTTCATTGACAGTCGAATAACCCTTGGTAATTTTTGCTTGTTGCAGATATTCTTCAACAATTCCTGGTTACAAGCATTAACTTTCTGTAAGTCAGAATGGTAACCAGAGTCAGAAGTCTACTAAGACTCGGGCCGCTATTTTAACTAAGTTAAATATCAGCACGAGCCTTGGGGACTATACTACTTTATTCTTTGGCATCCTATAAAAGCATAAACTCGGATTCCTATCCAACTTCATGATTGGAGGCTAGAGGGTTTGATATAAAATGTAATAAAAAGAGTCGGAATATGACTTACAAAATGTTCATGAGTCAGTTTGTTGAGGCTCATGTTTACCTCAAAAGAAACCTTCTCGGCGAGGGTTAAAGGAACCACTGGTGGAAGTGGAATCACACCAGCCTTTAACTTGTCGTCGTGAAGACGAACTTGATTAAGAAGCTCTGAGAGTTTGACGTCTTCGGCTTCTTGAGCCTCCTCCTCAGTTGTGATATTTCGGCTCTCCAAGCAACGGAGAGCCAGCTTCTGGATTTCTTTTGTGCTCTTCTGAGTAAGGCCAAGTTTGGTAATACCCGGATTTTGCACAAGGTTCTCTATGAAGGTCTCAGCTGAGAGATCATTACCCTTTGCAGGTTCACCCTTATCAAGTCCCGAGTCACTCATGGTGACGTCGGTTTGCGAACAAAGGTTCGTTGGCTCTGAAGATTGAGCCGGAACATCTTCAGCACGAGGAGATGAAGTATCCTCCGGTACTGATGATGGCATCAGGGTAGGAGTCGGAGGCGGGGCAGCAGGCGAGGCCAGAGTCAACTTTTGCTGGCGCAAAGTCTTCCCTAGATTTCCTTTAGCCTTGCCCTTGGTGAATGTTTTAGCTCTAGATGGTAACAAGAGTAAGATCGTTGCAATTCAGAAAGAATACAATTTAAGATACAAAACCTTGTGAAGAAATTTACCTCTTTACAACAAGCACTTTTTGTGTGCCAAAAGAAATGATCAGAGTTTTGCACTTACGGGTAAGCGCCTCCAGCAACAACTCAAGATCTTCATCCTCCCGAGGAACCGGATCCTCAGGTGGATATCCCTCGAGAGGAGCAAGCTCCGACTCGGAGAGGTCAGCAAGCTGAAAGATGGATTATCTCAGTAGTGCAAATAAAACACACAAGTGTAAGTACAAGGGAGATCAGTCAAAGATCTTACGGGAGTCAGGGGTTCATCTGTTGTGAACATGTCCAGGGAAACACCCGGAATCTTCTTTTACACCCGCTCCTTGATCAACCATTTGATCCGGGTATCATACTCCCTACTGGAGATTACGAGCCCGCAAATCCTTAGGATATATTTCTTACTCTTGGTGACCGTATGCATAACCCGGTCACCATGGTGATAGAGGGGTTGGATTCGACGAGCTAACCAGCAATGGATCAAGTCGGATCCACGCAGACCCTTGTGCTTCATCAAGTATTTAATCCGCCTCTTGGCGTGGATTAGATCTTCAGAAAGAGTCGATGCCTCCGCGTCCTAGTATTCTTGGGGAATGGTGGTACCGTCAATAAAAGCAGGTAAATCGTCTTGCTTGCCGGGAGCCAGTTTGTCCTTATGTGAAAAGAATGTGGACGACCACTTTTTCACTGAATCGCTGGCCATGATCTTAGGATAGGTTCGGTATCTCCTAAGAGCTATGCTAAGTGTTCCGGTAATGTAAGGATTGCCGGCAGTGATGGAATTTTTCCAGGTACCAAAGTAGTACCAGAATAGGATAAGACTCGGTTTGATTTCAAGATACCCCTCACAAAGAGAAACGAAGGCGCTAAGCCCTAGAATCGAATTGGGAGGAAGATTGTGGAGTTGAACTCCATAGTAATCAATAACCTCAGAGAAGAACTCTGAAGGAGGAAAGCTCAAACCTCGATCCAGATGGGTGCCGAAGTGGATCCTCTCATCGGTGTGAGGGGCGGGGACGATTTTGCTGAAGCTTCTCCGCCATTCGCTAGTGCGGAGGAGGCCTTCCTTCTTGACGCCGTGCAACTTATCATCATCAAGCACGCAAGGGATCCAGACCCCGCAGAAGTTCTCCTTCTCTATCGTTTCCGCCGCCATCATCGCCGATGTTGTCGCTGCCGTGCCAGAAGAAGATGCATCATCCATTTGGTCGTAGGAGATGACCGTTGGTGGGCGGCGCTATGGGATTGGGGAAGGAAAGGAGGTGAGGGCATTGTGTCGTTTGGAGGAAGAAGAAGAGAAGGGCGTCAGTGAGAGGAGAATGAGAGGATATCAACCCCTTTGAACCTCGACTACGCCAAGATTCATGTGAACGAATAGTAATTTGTACGACGCATTGCAGAGGGAACTGGGCAACTTCCTTGAGAAGATTACGCCATCTCCGTGCACGCATTAAACAACGCCTTGGTTCCGTGCGAAGCGGACCCACCAACGGTCACGCTGATAGGAATATCTGTTAGTGATAGGACTAGACTTTGACTGATGACAGCTTGCGTCAGAGACCAATTTCCGGATTAGTTTGAAATCAAGCTGGGAAAAAACCATAATGGAATATTCACAGGTCCGACTCATTTTGAGACCTAGGTCCTACTTTTGTGTTGGAGTTTTAGGAACCCTTCAAGACTCTACAGTCGAAGAAAGATTAAGCTAGACGATGAAATCCGACTTTGGATCTTGGAGCCTTCCGGAGGCTACTGTTGGGGATATACTTTCCGGGTATACCCACTGTGGCTCACTGACTAGGGTGGCCCACTTCGGGTTAGAGCTTTGCTTCATGGGAAGCCCAGTCAGCGAGAGAAGATGGAAGCCCATCCGGCTACAGGAAGGCCCAGAAGATTTACCGACTTAGGCCTGTATAGTTACTTGTAGTCCAAGATGTACTTTATAACCGATTATGTATCGTAGCCGGATATGTCTCTCCTGTAACCCTAGGCCGTACATCTATAGAAGATGTCCTAGGGACCATCCTTTAGGGCACCCACAACTTACAACCTCAACTCGCACAGGAGAAACCTCTTTTGTAATATATACTTCCACCTCTGCCTTATTGCTGGATTGTTAGCAGGAGTAGGATCCATTCAAAACCAGTTGGGGACACCTGTTGGGGATATACTTTCCGGGTATACGCATTGTGACTCGCTTACCAGGGTGGCCCACTTCGGGTTAGAGCTTTGCTTCACAGGTGACACAGTCAGGGAGAGAAGATGGAAGCCCATCCGGCTACGGGAAGGCCCAGAAGACTTACCAACTTAGGCATGTATAGTTACTTGTAGTCCAAGATGTACTCTATAACCGACTCTGTATCGTAGTCAGATAGGTCTCTCCTGTAACCCTAGGCCAAACATCTATATAAGCCATCCTAGGGACTAGCCTTCAGGGCACCCAGAACTTACAACCTCACCTCGCACATGTGAAACCTCTCTTGTAATCGATACTTCCGGCTCTATAACGCAAGATGGATCTGCTAGCGCATATCAGATATTGAGTTATTTATTTTTGGATCCTTTGATGGGCTATTTCGATCTAAGTAGTCCTATTCTCTGTACTGGATTGCTAGCAGGAGTAGGATCCGTTCAAAGACGGCGAATTCGAACTGGGTAAAACCTGTGTGCTCACCGTTCCTGGAATACCGTCTCCTCACACCCCATCTTTCCACACGCCTCGAGGACCCCTTCTCGGCGTACATGTATTCAATCCAACGACAATAGCCGAGGGGTGCGCACGAGTAAGGACAAAGTGCGTAGAAAAGATCAGTGTTGGTCTGTGAGGTCAGTCTAGAGATGCTAGTAAGCTACTAGGAGTGACATCCCCGGGGCCTAGTGTACAGGGTGTTACGATGTTCAATATATATGTCCCACTTATTTAACCGGAATCTTGTTACCTGGAAAAAATAGTACATGTCTTCATGTCGAAACTCTCGAGAATCCTTCTCTAGCGGGAGGGAGTTATTTGAGAATTTTCCTGATGAGAGAGTGTATGAGGGGCTTCTACGTGTGTTGCATGATGAAGATCTGGAATTAGTACAACTTCATCCTCGTAATGGCTTTCCCTCATGGAGTAACAACTCAGGTCATTTAGTATGTTAGATACTCATTTATATACTTCTACTCTCATGCTATCCAGTATTTTGTAGTAGTTCAATAGCTTTTTAGTAGGTTAAATACTTCTACTAATTTCATTTAGTTAACTAGTTTCATCTTATTTATAAAATGGACACATCTTTCTCCCATACACAAGCTTTTGTTGACCATGAGGAGAGCTATGAGTCAGATGTTGACTCTCTATTTGCTCTCAAGAGCTCTTATGTAGACAAGCTGGCCTCTGTTGACTTCCCCAGACATGCAAAAGCATCTAACTATGGATAAGTGGCCAATGGTCACACAAGTTTTGATGAACCAGGTATTCCAGTAAGCTCAGTAGTTGTTGCATTATGCTATAGGAACATTATAAGCCTCATCGTTCGTAAAAGCATGAAGATCGCATGCACGGACTTGAGAATGGAAGATCATAATAGTATGAGGGATGAGCTCCTAAGCAAGTTGTTTGACATATACTGCTTCATCTGTAAATTTTGTGAAGATGTGATGAAGATATTCAAAGAGAAAGCAATGTGCATGCTGGTAAAAGCATTGGGCACGTGGTGAAACAAGGCATAAAGATTCCGAGAACATTATAAAGAAGTGATATCCTCAAATCCAAGAGTCGGTCTGGCAACTATTCATTGGCTCGGCCTAATATAGAGGATCTACCTTAGCCAGGTATGTCTCATTGACTACACAACTGATGTCCCCTCAATAGATAATAACAAGCAATGCTTCATCTTCTTTTATTGTTATAATTAAGTTGGTCATGGCTTGTTATAATATATCAATAGTTTCCTTTTCGAAAGCGTACAAAGACATAAATTGTCTTTTGTTCAGGTTCTTTATTATGGTCGATATGCTAAAAACTTAGCTTTTTTCCTTACTTTGGAAGTTCAGTAATTTGCAACGCGTGCTTCATAGTACCAGTATACACTGCTCTTTTGAAAAAACTAATTTTATTTCAATCTACCTATTGGATATATGCACAATCATGAGATGTCATACAATTTTATTGATTCTATGATTTGTTATTCTAGGCTTAAATACTGGCACACATTTTTTTGTATTACCAGTCCATCCATGCACCATAATAAGATGATATCTTACTTTTCCTTTATCATTGTCTCGTAATTTTTATTCCTAACAATCATCTAGTTCATGTGAACCATGTTCTTACTTGTTCATATGTACACACTAAATAATATTATCTTTACAAGCGAGGTGTACCAGGTGTTATGCATCTTACTATATTCACCTACTAGTCTTATCATTCCTTGCATATTTCAAGAAGAGAGTTAATTATATATACCACAATCCTTTCCTGTTTTTGTTTCACCAGTGACGCCATGAAAAGATGTGTAATATTAGGATATCAGCCATGTGACGATGAAGATTTGTTCTATTTTTCTTTCACCAGTGATTCCACGGGAAGATGCATAGTATTAGGATATCATCCATGTGAAGATGAGGATTCTTATTCTCCACTTCAGTGGCCCCAAGAGAATATGAGGATCTATTTTTTATGATATTATTATGCAGACCTATGAACTTGATGAGTTGCAATCATCTGAAAAGTGATATTTTAATCTTCTCGTTATGTTTTTCCTTCCTTTGTTAGATGAGAAATTATGGTGCAAATGGATACTTATAGATGTATTTGTATATTAATGCACCGTCTGCTTTGTACATACCCCATCCTAGATTGTATTTAAATGGCTAATACATGTATTTATTTTTTATTTCCAGAAAGTTAACAAGTGATGATCCCAAGAATGTATGTATGTTGGTGCTTCAAGAAATAGGGTGACAGACATAAACCCAATGGATCATCACCATCAAGATTATAAGAGACGATCATGAAAAAAAGAACACGTTAGTAATTATCTATTTGTGACAATCAGCTAGCCAGGGTTGAATCTCCAATGACAGGCACCCCATGACTAGTACGTCAGTGCTATGATACAAATGGCTGTTTTTCCAAGAAAGTAAATCGCAGGAACACTACAAATGACATCCGTATGTTATCCATACACACCACCCACAACATAGCGCTGACGGCCATAGATTGCGCACACGCTTGATTAGCCATGTCTCGTCGGCTGGAGTACCTGCATCGATGGGATAAAATCAATTGTTTCTTCAGCGCTAGCAGTTTGAACGACAAGTTCTACAGACGTCAGTGGTAAAGTGTTACCAGTGACAGTATACTGCTGACGAACGCCTCTATCGTCAGTGTAGTTGATTTCTGAATCGTCACCGCTAAGCATTTTCGCACTAGTGTCTCTCCTTCATGTGGAGGAACAAATCACAGTCTTGATTCATGCCACTCAACAAGCACCATCGGAGATACCGAAAGTCATCTTTATAATCATCCAATTACAAAGTGACGTTTGATGTCCACAAAGTTTTCCCCCGATAGTAGCGACTAACACAATCTCATGTCCTAAGGAAATGATACTTGACATATATAAAAGTAATAGCAATCAAAATAAGTGACAGGATCAATGGCTATGCTTATTATTGGGTCTGCCCATCATATCATTGCCCTAATGATATAATCTCTTTTTTAAGTGACATTACATGTCCATGGTCAAGAAGCCATAACCAATATTTAACTAACAAACTAGTAGATGAGACTCACTAGGGATATTGTGTTGTTTATTTATCCACACATGTATTTAGTTTCCGATACATACATTTATAACATGGAGATAAACACTTATCATGAACACTGAATATAATAATAATAACTTTATTATTGCCTCTTCGGCATATTCCCAACAACGGCTAGTTTCCCAAGCACCCACCTCGAATTTGATAACGTTCAAAAACCCCAAAGGCCATTGTGATCTTGTTCTTGAATACCCCCACGTTGCGTTTGTTTCAAAGATCCCACAAAACAAGCATCAAGAGGGAGGATATCGCCTTTTTTCCTCCCATGGTGACCATAGTGACATGCATCCACAAAGAATTGACGTCATCAAAAGAAGTCCACTCGGTAGGTTCAAAAGCATGAAGACCAAGCCATCCTTTCACCATATCCCAAATTTTTGTGGCTTAGCGGCATTTAAAAAGAAGATGAGCTACGATTTCGGTCACACTATTGCAAAAAGGGAAAATGTCACAATTGGGACACCCCCTCCTTTGAAGTCTATTCGATGTCCAAACCCGGTTTTGGATGACGACCAAGAGAAATCTTTGCATTTTCAGGGTGCCCAGTTCTTCCGAATGGTGCCATTCAAATTTTTGCTAGCTAGCCCCACGAATTGCTCCTTATAGGAGAAGGCCGACGTGTAGGATCCCGAGGTAATGAGTTTACAAGTTATAGAGTCCCTAGCATCCTCATTTAGATGAACTTGCGAGGTGTATTGCCAAAGACGTGCAAACTCCTCAAGATGAGAAACCGAGAGCCCGTTGGAGAAGTCAATTTGATGGACCTAAGCGTTGTCCTTGAGAGCGGCATGAACCACCCATTTCTTCTTATTGGATAGACCATAAATTGGGGGTGCAAAGGTCTTGGGGCTGATACTATCTATCCAAGGAGCATCCCAAAAGAAGGCCATCTTGCTATACCTAATAGTGACCATCGTCATGCCATAGAAGAACTCCATGTCCTCCTTTGTACATGGTAACTCGGTGCCTACCAAAGCACGGTATGGCTCTGTCCACTCGAGCCAAGGCCATCGAAGGCGTAAGGAACAAGATAATTTATCAATATTGAGGACGCTAAGAGCCCCAAGCAAGGTGGGGCGGCACACGGCGATCCAATTAATTTTGCATTTCCCCCAATGGCTTTGTCGGTACCGGTCCAAAGCCAAGAATGGATCAACTTTTTTATGGCTAGGAGGATTTCCTCGGGACATTGAGGTCGATGAGAAGGTATATGGCTTGGGAGGTGAGGATCGACTTTACCAAAGCGTTTCTTGCCACAATATTGATGGACTTGTCTTGCCAAGGGACAAGTTGATGGGCAATATCGTCTTCGAGGAATTGAAGATGGATGCACTTTAGCTTTTTAGGACAAGAAACCGCAAAGGAAAGGATGATTATGATGTCGGTAAGTCGTGTAGAATGTCCTTGAGGTCAATGTTGTTGCAACGAATGGGGGGCAACCAAGCTCTTATTGAAGTTGGTGGAGAGACCAGTAACGTCACCGGAGTTTTGAATATCTTCCTTTATGGGAGCCATGAAGATCGCCGCATCTTCCGCATATAGTGAAGTACGGAACCGACCACCCTTTCCCGCGAGGCGGTGAAGACGCCCTTGAGTTGTGGCCACATCAAGAATGTGCATTGAGCGGGTCTATGGCAATATAAAAAAAAGGAGGGGAGAGAGCAGATCGCCTTGACGCAATCACCGCCGTGCTTTATGGGGTCGCCCAACACCCCATTAATAAGGACACGCGAGGTAGAGGTGGAAATTAAGGCCCCATATCACGGAACTTCGAAGTGATGCCAAGGCGATGAAGAAGACCCAAAATGTATTCCCAACGAACCAAGTCGAAGGCATTTTTGGTGTGGATCTTGAATAAGAGGACTGTTTTTTTTTTCCTACATTGAAGCCATCTAGCATTGTTGCGAACGAACATTAAATTGTCGTGGATGCTACTCGTATTGATGAAGTCCCATTGAATGGAGGACATAATTTATTTCATACGAGGGGCGAGCCTAGTCGCAAGAATCTTGGTCACAATTTGTTAAAGGAAAGTAAATGCACCAACCTACACTCACCACACAGATCACCGAGCCATCATCGCCACAGGAAGAAAAAACAAGACATGAGCGAAGGTGTGCTATCAGTCAATCCACTGCTATCACTAATAATGAGGTAATAAGCCTAGAAGGGTAGCACCTTGCCAGCAGAGGGCACACAGCATGACCATCACCCGTTAATGAGAATGGTCACGAGCACTTGCCACGATAAGTGGTGCCTCGGCGTTGTCGAAGAGCATAACAACAAATCTGGAATGGAATACACAACTAGGAACAATATAATGGACCATGATTCTGCTTGGTAACTACGATAGGCAACTGTTTAAACACATAAAGGTGCAGCAACAACATACGACCAAAAGGTTCGACACAACAAGGCAATCTTCAGACAAAGCCAGATAAGAATTTTCTGCCAAAATGCATTCTAGTTGGCACAGTAGACACATGAACCTGATTGGGACTACTAGTACTGCACCTGGTTGAAGTCCCATCTTAGCAACGTTCTATGTCGACATGCCACATCGTGCTTTCGATGACATTGAAGGTGCACACATCACCTTCCTTGAGCTCGTTATCCCGGCAGAAGGTCCTCCAGCCTTTTGAAAGTTTCCATTGGTTCGGTTTGTAAACACAACCATTCACTTCCCACGACCCGTTCCTCTCTGAGGTCTTGAGCTTGATTGTGCATTTTTCCAGGAATCCGACTTTCACACAGAAATCCCCTGGCAAAGTCTGCATGCCGTTGCAATCAGATAGGTTATTTCTGTCACATTTCAAGAGGGTATGATGACAATGTTATGAACAAGCTGATAACACTGTCAAATTTGATAGTTTGGTTTGCTCGCTTATGATGAAAAGATGTACTATGTAGCCGGAAATCCAATTCGGCTCACGGGTGCAAATGAACCCGTTGTTGGAAAGCACATTCCAAAATGTCAAACAAATTAGAAAAAAATATATGCATGTACATCTAGATATTATATGTTCGTACACAAGTTTTCGGGAAAAAATAATTTTTTCTGTGCCCCACGTAAAAAAGACAAATTTCGGTACTGCAACATGACTATTCACATACATCTATTTTGTCTTTTTACACAAGCCACATAAAATGTTTATTTTTTCTAAAACCCTTGTGTATCAACATAGAATGTTCAGATGTACATGCGAAATTTTTGTTCAATTTTTTTTGACATTTTAAATTTTGTTTTTTATGCAATTTTCATAATAGATTTATTTGCACCCGTGAGCCAAAACACCACCTCCGCTATGTAGCTTACTATAATATAGTAAAAGTAAATACCTAACTTGCTCATAGAGTATATAAACGATCTCGCAAAAAATACTTCTATGGTTGTGCTTACAAGATAGTATCGAAGCGCGTTAGCATTTAGCTGCTTCCTTAGACAGGGCTGTGACCCGATTTCATATTCACAATTTGTCCTCGCTCTATTGTCAAGAGGATTTGTGGAGCCTTTTGGCATTATTTTTTCTTCACGTCGTTTCCTTTTCCTAATTGAAATATTTTCCTCCTTTTGGCTCTGGCCTTCCTTAGATGCTAAGAGGACAATAATAGTAGTAATGCATTTAGCTATTAGTTAATTGTTATCAAGGCATTCATAGGGCACAAAATAGTTGATTTACTCACTCAGCTCAGCATTCTGGGAGGAATTTGCCTCTTCACTCTGCTCAGTACTCTGGGAGAAATTGGCCTCTTCACTCTGCTCAGTACTCTTGGACGAATTTGCCTCTTTACCCTGCTCAGTTTTCTGGGACGAATTTGTTTCCTCACTGTTTTCAGATTGATGAAATCTGATGCCCTGGTGTTTCAAGTTTCTCCTGCATCCGGTAAACCCGAACACTTCGATTGTAAAGATCATGTTGCCTTGATATCTGATCAACAAAACTTCACCTTCTTCGATGCCTTGGAACTCTAGAAACTTTGACCAGGCACCTGCGAAGAACACATTCGACCCATCCTTCTCGATATCGATATGCCAAAAATCACGGAAAGGGGTCACGAAAGTGGCCATCCGCCTGTTGAGCTCCTCATCAGAAATGTATCTCCGTTTCAGAAATTCAGCGGGGATAGGCTGCAAAGACAGATGAAACAACATAATGCACTGAGTGAATGTAGACATCAGCATATGATACATTTGAAGAATTGATTCTGGACATCCCAGCAAGAAGAGTATGCAAACCATCTTTTCCATCCAATTACGCCAGAGCGGCCTGATGAACTGCGGCTTACGGGCACGGCCTGTTTCGATTTGGGGTGCTTGGACGCCCGGAACTGAAAATGAACAATTCACAGGTATATGAGCTATGAGCCGTCAGAGATTAATTGATGTACACATTAGTTCTTTATCACCAATTCACAGATATACGAGGCATGAGCCGTCAGAGCCGTCACAAGCACTGTACGAAAAATTGCTCTGATTTTTGTCACCAAACATGCAGAGTTTATAGGCCAGGATCAAAACCTACTCTGTTTGATCGATTTACACATTGGGTTAATTATTTATCAACTTATCCTGACCACAGTACAGATTAGATCACTAATTTGCTTACCCTTGTACTACTTCCTAAATGAATACGGCCAGCCAGCCAGACAGACAGAATCAGAGAGCGAGAGCGACAGAGAGACAGAGTAGGCACCGGTGAGGGTTTGTCCGAACTCTTTGAGGAAGCCGTTGGCGTCGAAGGCCTTAACGGTGAGCACGCCGCGGCCTACGTGACGGAGCACCAAGAACCAGCCGACGCCGATGCCGTGGGCCTCCACGAACTCCGGCCACCGTCGACCCAGGAACGCGCCGTGGCCGTCCCGGCCGACCTCGACTCGCCGGACCGCGGTGCCGAACGGGCTGACTAGGAAGGCCTTCGTACCGGCGCCGCCGTCTCCGGAATCAAAGCACTCCGCGAGCTGGTCGGAGATGCGCTGCACGACCAGTATAATGCATCAGGGCGGTCAGAATCTGGGATGGACAGAGCACGAGCAGTACCGAGTTATTGTTCTTACCAGCTTCTCGGAGAAACCAGGCACCAGCACTTTCAGCTCCGTGGCCATGCTGCGCCTGCGCGCGCCATGTTTACCCATGGTCCTCGAGCGCCTAGACCACGGTCGGGTGGGGAACGGTTTTGTGCTTGTCTCCCTTGCCTCTTCTCCTGCATTTGTGGACTGGTTTGCCAGGGAAAACCCCCATGCCCTTGGCAGCTGGCACGAAACCTCTAGCAGAGTTACTCCCTATGTATTCACGTTTGCACTGCCTAATCCATCAAATCAGAGCCTAGTGTTAGCTATAAGAATTAAAATAATATACTCCCTTGGGTCCGAATTAACGTTCGTGACCATAGAACAAAACTAATTTTGCAAAAAACACCTTCACACATGTAAAACATTACAAAATTAGTCTCCAAATCGAAAATTAAAGCTGAGATCTTCTCCGCCGTCGGCTCCGTCGTCCCCGCCATCCGCGTCCGTCCTCCTGCAGCTGGTCCTGCAAGCACAAGCTCCGTCCTCCTGGTCACCTTCGCCCTCCCACACGCGCCAACTCCGTCATCCAGAGCTAGCTCCGCAAGGACTGTGCTCCCTATGCCAACTCCGCTCATCCGAATCCGGCCGGTCGGCCGCTCGGCTAGTTCCGTGCTCCCTCTTGCGGTCCTGCTCTTCCACAGGCGGAATGATCCCACCGCGGACAAGCTCCCCTAAGTGGTCTTCCAACTCATCTCGTCGAGCTCCTGTCGGCCTGTTCCACGCTCCCTACTACCGATCTGCACCGAGCTCCCTCTAATGGCCAGCCTGCTCTGCGCTCGAGCGTCCTCAACCTGATTTCTCCGCCATGTCCATGCTCTGGCTGCATCTCCTGACGAGGTGATCAATGATCCTTGTGGAGTAGCTGCTGTAGCATAGAAAAAGTAGCTGTTGTAACTGAAATCAACAATAAATCTTCAACATTATTCTCATGGGCAAATGAAAATGTAGCTTGTGCAAGAAAATGCAGCCACAAATATACTCACTCTTTCCTTTGAACCCCTTGCTAGACTTTGAGGGCCAGAAGAATGACTAGGTGTATGCTATGGAGGTCCAGAATGATGTCTACTATGAAGAGCCGGATTTGTCCGGTGGAATCAAAAGGGTGGACTACGGGATACACTATGGAGCTGAAGACAATGAGTCAGGGTAGTTGTCAGGCCGGAGTGTAGTTACCTAGGTTGAGCTGAGCAGCACGAACCCTATAGAATAAGTTGTTGAGCTCACGTCTTTATTACCGTTGTGTCTTTCATTCTTCCGCTGAACTTATGAAATAAGTTATTTGGGTTTGTAAGTTTAAATCACTTGAAGTCTCGATTTTTTGGTATTGTAATAATAATGAAGTGTGTATGATTGTAATATGGACCCGCAATGTTTCCGTTGTACCACTCTGAGGGATGTGATATTTACGGAATGGTGTTTTGTGGATGTCATATCAACGACTATAGTGTACTACACATGCAGTGGTATGTTGGGTCACCATAGCTGGTATCAGAGCAATTGCTTTGACCTTAGGTTGGAAACCTAGTAAAGGGAACTACCTATAGGAGTCTTAGGGAAACGAAAAGAGTTCTCTAGATTATATGATGAATATTCAATTGGGAATATTTCATTATATTTTTTAGTGCAATAATTCTTTATTATGATGCATCATTACAAAATTATGAATGTTTTGTATATAGTTAAAATATCACCAAAGTTTCCAAAATGGACATTGGTAAGGAAAGAAGAAACTCTCGATGATTATCAGGGGACTTTAACTAAATAGCTTCGAGAACTTCTGAGGGTTTTTGGTTGCACAACTACTATTCCAGTTAGTACCATGACATACCATGATGGGCGTATGTTAGCCAAATATCGTGTTAGCATCCAACTACCAGATAAGGTTGGTTTATATCACAATTTACCTATGGGTGAAGGTAGAAGTCACCTAGCTGTAGGGGTTCGTAGCATGGAAAACAAAAATTTTCTATCGCATACAAACAAACAAGCCAAGATCTATCTACTAGATTGTAGCAACGAGTCGATGGAATAACTCACCCTCGAAGATTCCAAAGTGTTTAACGAGAGCAGATTCTCGTGGGTGATGTAGTATTACTCTTCCGATCTCAAGATCGCGTGAGACGATCCTTCCAAATCCACGTTCCAGCGCTCCCGCAATCGGTCACTGCGTTAAATTTCGACGAAGACCTTCCTCTCCCTTGTTCCAAAGAAATGGAGGTTGTAGCACTCTCCTCGCGATTCCAAGCAAGACAACTGGCGTGGTCCGGGAGGTAGAGGGAGATCCTGCAGGCTTCGCTTAAGCCGTGCGTAGTATGGTGGAGCTTATGAGAGAGGCTATTAGTGGTCTAGTAATTAGACACACCAATTAGAGGGCTCTAAACCAATTAGAAGGCTCTAAACCGAAACAGCTCTAAACCGGGGTCTAGGTCTAGTTTCTAGTTTAGAGGATAGGAACTTGTGTGTCTCTAGAGGGAGGCCCTGCCTCCCTTTATAGGTGGGAGGGCTGGCGCCAGGAGGGAGGAGTCCTCCCCAACTCGACCTAGGGCTGGCCGGCTTGGGGAGGAGGACTCTCCCCAAGTCGGTTTCAACTTCTCCTCTTCCAAAATGGCGGTTTAAAACCGCAGCTTGACTTTTCCAATTTAGGAATTAAATAAACCCTTTATTTTGGACAGCGAGAACACTTAGTACATTATGCAATAATTCCATCATGCAATGAGACATTCATGTACCCCTTCCCACCCGGAGAGCCTGACATTACGGTAACTTCTAGAATGTTCCAGATGAAAACACCGGAACCATTCCCCAACTCAGAAAAGGGACTTTACTTATATGAATCTTATTCTCCGGACCATTCCGTATCTCCTCGTGATATACCGGATACCATCAGAGACTCAGAACAACATTCGGTATCTATAACAAAATACAATAACTACACAAACAACGACGAATCCTAAACTGTGTCTCAATACTGTTCGTCAATTATGCGTACATGAACGAGACACTTCTAGAACAATAACCAATATAGGAATCTGGAAATTCATATGGCTCACACATATTTCTACGATTACTTTGCGATAGAATGAACCACTTACATACGATACCAATTTCCCTTTGTCTCACGATATGTTACTTATCCGAGGTTATGATCGTCGGTATCTCCGCATACCTAGTTCAACCTCACATCTTGATAAGTACTCTTTTCTCGTTCCGTGATATGTGATCCCTTGTGACCAAGTCACATGCTTGCAAGCTAATTGGATGACATTTCACGAGAGGGCCCAGAGAATATCTATCCGTCATGTGGATGGACAAATCCCTCTTGATCCATGTGTTTCAACCAATACTTTCGAACACTCAATGCCACCTTTATAGCCACCTGTTACGGTGTGGTGTTTGATGACATCAAAGCATCCATCCAGTAAAGGCAATATGCATGATCTCATGGTCGAAGGAATTAGGTTACTATGTATCATAAAGCATATAGCAATTGAACTATTGAAATGACTTGATCTTTATGCTACGCTTATCTATAGGAGTATGTCCACCATATCATTCTCCTAACGATATGATCTTGTTGTTGATAACATCTCAATGTTCATGATATGGAAACCTCAATCATCAATCAACCAACAAGCTAGTGAAGTATAGAGGCTATACTAGGGACTTCAAATTAAGTTTACAAATCACACAAGTATTAATGGTTTCCTTGTTAATACTATTATAGCATGAATGTAAACATTTATCATAAGTGTGAAGATATGATAATAACCTACTTTATTATTGCCTCTTGGGCATATCTCCAACAGTCTCCCACTTGCACTAGAGTCAATAATCTAGTTTCAAACCTTTGTGTATTCAACACCTATGGCTTTCCGGTGTTGTATGTACATGATTGCTAGTGGTCAACTGATCTCCGGATCTGACACTTCCAGGTCCGTGTGTAATTGCATGTCTTTGCGTCTCTACGCATCACTCATTCTCTAATGAGATGGCTTTGTATAAATTTGGTCTTTCGGTGTGACCTTTAGTTCTTTGGGGTTAAAACATGTTGATAATATTGTCGCACAATATATCTTCATAGTATTATCCCACTGTGAACTACACCTAGTTTGATAACAAACTACTTGACACAAATGCCCTCTTTTGCTGCTATAATAGCAGTCATATACTTAGCCTTTTGTTGTAGTATCTGTCACAATGTCTTAACTTTGGAACTCATCCAAATCCATTATGGAACTCACTTTCCATTATATTGTGCCACCCTTAGTTTAGATTGAGATAAACTAAATTTGTACTTTGTGACAAAACTAGTATCAATGTAGTACTTTTACAATGAACTAACCATCTATTTGTCACTTCTACAAATAATATACTCTTAGTTCTTCCAAAAGATCATAAGAATATCCTTACTATTGTCCAATGATCATCTTATGAATCATTCTGGTATATGCTCATAATATTTATAGCATAGGACATATCTGGATTTGTACATATCACAATATGATTGATATAAATACTCTTTGTGATTTCATACATCAAGTATCAATCTATACTTGAATCTTTGTTTCACTTAGCAAGTGCCAATACACTTGAATATATCATCAACATTGAACTCTCTCAATCCTTTATGTGCAACAAGAACCTATCTTGTAGTTTCTATATTGAAATCATTCAATATCTCGTCTATGTACTTCTGGCACAACCATATTAGCGTCTATAGATGCCAAATATTTGGTTTTGCCTAAGTCTTTCATCGGGATGAAATTCTTAATATGTGTTAATAAAGATACATTATTTCCAATCAACAATATGTCTTCCACATAATGTATTAGAAACATGTCTTAGCGCTCCCACTTAATTTCTTGCAAATGCAAGCATCTTCATTGTCTCCGATGAAATTAAACTCTTTAAACAGTTTCATCATAGTGAAGATTCAAACTACGCTATGCTTACTTCAACCATTGAAGTTTGCATATGCTTTAGCATACTTTGAATTAACAAAACCCTTTGGACCGTGTCATGCACACGTCCTAGGTAACCATTCTATTAGAAGAACTTGTTTTGTTTATTCTACTACCACATAACAAATTATATGTAGTGGTTGCTACATTAATCCGTCTAGACTAAAAATCGCTATGAAAGATCAAATCTTGTCATATACAACCTTTGAACATTGTTGTGAACTCTTTCCCAACATGTCGACTATTTCATAGATGTACACTTCTTTATAGATCCAAACACAACCGCAAGGTCTTACACCTTTTCGAGGGTCTTTCAAGTTCAAAACTTGATTTCGTGTATGGAACTATTACGGATTATATGGCTTCAAGCCATTTGACTTGAGTCGGGCCCATCATCGCTTCTTTGCATGTAGTAGGTTCATTATTCTCAAATAATGATTCAACCCTCAAATCTTGGTATTTGATTGTTCATCCGACCTACTTGTTTCAATAGAAACTTAGACCTCCGTGACCTCAACCTTTGAGGCACGTGAGCCATGAGCATTGTTGCTGCCTCCGGAACACTTTTCGGTCTTTGAACTCTGCACATATAGCTAAGGTTCCTTTAACCTTATCAAAGTTCTATCGTCCTCCCACTTAACTTTTCATGAAAAATTCCTTCTCAAAGAAACTTGACGTTCTAAGTGACAAACACTTTTGTCTCGGTGTTTATGGAGGAATACTTAACATTTATACAAAGACAGTTCATCCGACTTTGGTTGCAAACATCTTTCTTATGCATAGCATACCAATGTTTAAGAAAGGACTACTTGGGTTTTATCCCAAACCATAACCTTATATGGTGTCATTTCAGGATTATGATGGAGCTCTTTTAGTGGAAAACGGTAGTCTCTAAAGCTTTTAATCTTTAAAATACAATAGCAGTTTTATGAATTATACCTTCGATCTTACCATGTCAAACAAGGTTCAATTACATATCTCGAACGCTCCATACTCTTATGGTGTTTCGGGAAATGCAAATCCACGGAACGATTCCTTAAATCTTCGGTATTATGCTAAACTTGTAATTCAAATATCTTCCTTTATGATCTTATCATAAACTATTCATATTCTTGTTACAATGATTTTGCACTTCATCTTGAAAGTCTTTTGAACTTTTCAAATATTTCATACTTCATCCTTATTAAGTAAATATTCACATATTCACTCAAATTTTCGGAGAAAGCATATGAAGTTGAAATCCATCGCTCTTGACTACACATAATGGAGTTTGTACAACAATATGCACAAGTTCCAATAAGCTAGTCTTTCGCTCCTTTTGGCCTATGAACGAAGTTTCAATTATCTCTAGTAAAGTTTCACAAACCGTCATTTGATCAAAAATCAAAAAAACTCCAAAATTCCATCCACATGGAGTTTCTTCATGTTTTCTTTCCAATATAATTTAAACGATGTCACTTCCTAAGTGATCTTTCAATCAATTTGTCTTTCGACAATTTTAGCATTAGTTTTATGGATGTGATTTCTCCAACGAGATTTGTGAATCATCCATCTTTTATGGATTACGTAATTATTTGAACAACCCTTTTGTTCTCATAATACCGATAAAACAAATCTTGAAGGCAAGCTTTGATGTTTAACGAGCAACACAATAACCCTTTATTTTGTTCTCGATGAACATCATCACATATTCTTTTGCTAGTTACTTAGGCCATTGTAGTTCATGAATTGTGTTGTTTCGTATGACGATTCATACCAACAAATTCAGTATCAAGTACTTAAGAACCACATTGTTTAATAAGCAAAGAATATAGCCATAACATGTATATCATCTATATACTTTAAACTGAACAATTCTAGTCTTTTCTTTCTGCCATATACTTATGAGATTCTCTTTCAAGATTTCCTTTTCATTTGAAAGAATCTATCAACATCAATAGTGGAGTCATACTTATGACACATAGTCCAAAGCGTGTATAGTTAAATACCAATGTCTTTGAACTTGCACCTTGAAGTAGATCACCATTATCAAATATTTGGTGTTCTTTCAAATTCCTTTCTTTAGTAATCTCTTGGTGTAGTAAACATTTTACCTACATCAAATATTCACCTCATCATGGATTTATTCATGATCAAGCTACTTTAGCTTGTAACGATGAATTATGAGTATAATGTTGCTATCCAAAACCTTTTGGAGGATTAGGACAACTAGTGTCTCCAACCTTTTGCAAATTCTCATCAAAATATGAGAATATGAACTTTGCCATATTATACTCTATCATGTTGTAACTAAAACTTTGTTTCAGATATCACAATATCTTCCACACATCATGGTTTCAAACAACTCTTCAGATCCTAGATAACCTTGATATTAAGACAATCTTTGAATATCAAGAATCATGGAGACAAACATGATACTTATATACTAACATTTGGAATTGTTACTCTTGATTTAATACTAATTATTAAACTTCATGGAGTAACCGGAACTTTACTGAAAGTTTGCAATAGGACTTCTAAACTTTAGATTAACACTTCAATACAATACGATACCGTCAGAAAGTAACTAACCAGAATTCTATAGTTCTATCATCTCAATTATAACTAAGCGCAAGGTGGTAAACGGATGCCAATGACTACAACAACTATGCAAATTCACTTTGATTTAGTTTATGATAAATTGAGTTCTAATTAATAATTAAATTAATCTAGGTGAACTCCCACCAAAACAATATCCTCACATTGTTTTAGTGATCACACGAACCAAATCCACCACATCAAAACCGATCATCACGAGAGTTGATATAGCTTTAATGGCGAACAATCAACATGTTCATCATATCTACTATATGACTCATGCTCTACCTTTCGGCAATCCGTGTTCCTGAGGCCATGTCTGTACATGCTAGGCTCGTCAAGATCAAACCTTAGCTACCGCATAAGCAAATCTGGCTTGCTTACGTTGTATTCACCCGCGGAATCAAAGACACCCGATCATCACGTGGTGCTTCGAAGCAGCAAGCTTTGGCAACGGTGCATACTAAGGGTGAACACTTTAGAACTTGAAATTTATGTGTATAAGGGATCATCTTATAATGCTACCGCTGTCTACTAAGCAATACAAGATACATAAAGGATTAACATCACATGCAATTCATAATATGTGATATGATATGGCCTTTTCTTTGTGCTTTCGATCTCCATCTTCAAGCACCTAACATGATCTCCATCATCACCGCATAGCATCAAGGTCAATGACGCTTCTTCATGGTTGTCGTCCACCAGCTTCAACTATTACAACTACTTTGAATAGATACAGGTCTTAACAAAATTAAAGACAACCATAAGGCTCCTGCCGTTGCCAACTTACAATAAGGAACATTGCATACATCAAATATAATCACAATCATGGCCATATCACATCATCAAGACACCCCGCAAAACAAAGTTAGACGCCTCTACTTTCTTTGCATATTTTACGTGGTTTGGGGCTTTAATAAGTGTCGTTCTAACTTACGAACAAGAACCACAACATTGATACTAGCATTGTTGATTACCCGTTGTAAATTGGATCTTAACTATGCTAGGAGAAACAGGCACCGCAGAGCCACTTATGCAATACAAGTTGCATGTTAGCGTGGAGCAAGTCTCATGAACGATGTCATGTAAGGTTAGCCCGGCCGCTTCATCCCAACATACCGCAAGATGCAAAGTACACAAAAGCAATCTACAATAAAAGCATCAACGCCCACAATGACCATTGTGTTCTACTGCAACAGATCTACATATAGACACGGCTCGATACCTTCAGAGGGGTTCGTAGCATGGAAAACAAAAATTTTCTATCGCATACAAACAAACAAGCCAAGATCTATCTACTAGATTGTAGCAACGAGTCGATGGAATAACTCACCCTCAAGATTCCAAAGTGTTTAACGAGAGATTCTCGGGTGATGTAGTCGCATTTTCCGATCTCAAGATCAGAGACGATCCTTCCAGCGCCACGTTCCAGCAGCGCTCCATGATCGGTCACACGTTCGTACTGACGAAGACCTTCCTCTCCCTTGTTCCAAGGCAATGGAGGTTGTAGCACTCTCGCGATTCGGAAAGACAACTGGCGTGGTACCTGAGGTAGAGGGAGATCCCAGGCTTCGCTTAAGCCGGTGTAGTATGGTGGAGCTTATGAGAGAGGCTATTAGTGGTCTAGTAATTAGACACACCAATTAGAGGGCTCTAAACCAATTAGAAGGCTCTAAACCAAACAGCTCTAAACCGGGTCTAGGTCTAGTTTCTAGTTTAGAGGATAGGAACTTGTGTCTCTAGAGGGAGGCCCTGCCCTCCCTTTATAGGTGGGAGGCTGGCGCCAGGAGGGAGGGAGTCCTCCCCAACTCGGCCTAGGGCTGGCCGCGGCTTGGGAGGAGGACTCCTCCCAAGTCGGTTTCAACTTCTCCTCTTTCCAAAATCGGTTTGACCAAAATCGGCAGCTTGACTTTTCCAATTTAGGAATTAAATAAACCCTTTATTTTGGACAGCGAGAACACTTAGTACATGATGCAATCATTCCATCTTGCAATGACACATTCATGTACCCTTCCCCGGAGTGCCGGACATTCCGGGACCTTCTAGAATGTTCCGATGAAAACACGGAACCATTCCCCAACTCAAATGGGACTTTCCTTATATGAATCTTATTCTCCGGACCATTCGGATCTCCTCGTGATATCCCGGATCCCATCCGAGACCAACAACATTCGGTCTCTTTCTCATAATACCATAACTACTCAAACAACGTCGAATCCTTATGTGTCTCCCTACGGTTCGTGAATTATGCGGACATGATCGAGACACTTCTAACAATAACCAATAGAGGAATCTGGAAATTCATATGGCTCCCACATATTTCTACGATTACTGCGATCGAATGAACCACTTACATACGATACCAATTTCCTTTGTCTCACGATATGTTACTTATCCGAGGTTATGATCGCTTGATCTCTCGCATACCTAGTTCAACCTCACATCGATAAGTACTCTTTTCTCGTTCCTGATATGTGATCCCTTGTGACCAAGTCACATGCTTGCAAGCTAATTGGATGACATTTCACCGAGAGGGCCCAGAGAATATCTATCCGTCATGTGGATGGACAAATCCCACTCTTGATCCATGTGTTTCAACCAATACTTTCCGAACACTCAATGCCACCTTTATAGCCACCCTGTTACGGTGTGGTGTTTGATGACATCAAAGCATCCATCCAGTAAAGGCAATATGCATGATCTCATGGTCGAAGGAATTAGGTTACTATGTATCATAAAGCATATAGCAATTGAACTATTGAAATGACTTGATCTTTATGCTACGCTTATCTATAGGAGTATGTCCACCATATCATTCTCCTAACGATATGATCTTGTTGTTGATAACATCTCAATGTTCATGATATGGAAACCTCAATCATCAATCAACCAACAAGCTAGTGAAGTATAGAGGCTATACTAGGGACTTCAAATTAAGTTTACAAATCACACAAGTATTAATGGTTTCCTTGTTAATACTATTATAGCATGAATGTAAACATTTATCATAAGTGTGAAGATATGATAATAACCTACTTTATTATTGCCTCTTGGGCATATCTCCAACACTAGCAGCATACCATGTTGCTATTCTGGAGGCGATATCCAATGTTCGGGAGCACAAGGCACAAGATTTAGCTGTCAGCACATATTCTGTGATTCCTCACGACTTTGTAAACACGGAACCAGTTCCGGATCATCTTACTTTAGTAAAGAAGCATCCAAAACTAGCTTCCAAGTTTATGGATCAGTATCGACTGATAGTTGGGTCTTTGTATAAGACACATAAGGTTATTGTAGAGGATTAGATTGATATGTTAGAGGATTTGACTAATCCTGAACAAAGGGAAGTTAGCATCTCAACTAGAGAACAAAGTAGTGGGTAGGGTTAGCCCAACTTTTAAGGATATACCTATCGATCCAGCATCTTTTACACCATATCCTTATTCACCTATGCCAGAACCCACTAGATATCCCGATGAGGGCACTAGTCATCCAGTACCACAAAATTCTTGGGGAACCGAGGACTTGGAACTACCTATTGGAAATTCTGAAGGGGTACGGATCGATGGATGGATCTGCCGGGAATCCTATTCTCGTGGAAGATTCGGTTGGGGATACCGGGCAAACTAGTCGCATGGGAGTGAGATCTTATTCCGTTGATGGAAGGGATGTCCATGTAGAGGATGTAGAGTCCGATGAGGAAGATCCTGAAGAAAGGGTGTTTGAGTCACCAGAACATTATCCTACTCTAGATAACATGCACTATCCAATTATAGCTGAGGACTATCGTACCCAGCAGAGTACTTGGGGAGCACCGGAAGCGGAATATTCTGTTGATGATTCTGGAGTCAGGATGCAGGAGGAGATTGAAGAAGACAGTGATGAGGATGATTCTGAAGATACCTCAGATGAGTTGGAAGGTATGGACACACTTTAGCTGGATGATGTGTCAAGTCCGGATACTTCTGATTCTAAGTATCGTCCATCGAAGAGGCAAGTCGTTCCACAGATGGTGCGTCGTACTTCACGTCAGCACGGTTGTACTACGGGTATGTACGATGAACGTCGCAGCTTCTGGGGAGCGTGACCTTGATAAAGAGTATCCCAATGATGATACGGGAGTTAGAGTCTGAGCACTTGATGTAACTAAATAAGTGGGATAACTTCCACATGAGTTTGTTATACCTAAATGGTATGGGCTTGTAATGACGTTGTACTAACTATGTTGTTTATAATGTATAATATGCGAAATGCATATTTCGTTCTTATTTGGATCTTGTTTTCCCTTGTGTGACTAGTTCTGTGCATGAAGTTGAGCTCAGAACACATATGCATGATGTAATTATGAGTGTTCATTATGTTACAGGACTAGGGGGTATGGAAACGGGTGTAGTGGATGATACCGAATAACAGCGCATGGTGCATGAAACTAAGGAAAAGGCGGATGAAGACGCCAGGATGCAGGCAAATTTACCACCACCAATGAGGCCATTGATGGAACATAACTTTATGCAGTACATGCAGATGATGCAAGAGTCCCAGAACAAGTTTATGGAGGGATTAGTGGATCGAGTGGGACATCAGAGGGAACCTGAAGGACGTGGCGTGAGTCTTTCTGACTTTCAAAATGCAAGGACGTTACCTTTTGCATCAGCCCTGAGCCAATGGATGCAGAGGATTGGCTAGCAGATACAGAGAGAAAGTTGAAAACTGTAGGATGCAATGATGAGGAAAAGTTGAGGTATGCAACACATCTCTTAACTGGACCTGCAACATCATGGTGGAAGAATTAGTTAGCAATGCAACCTCTAGGAATGGAGTATACATGGGAGGAGTTTAAGCAGAGATTCCGTGAATATCATGTTCCGGAAAGTGTTATTGAACTGAAGCGTAGAGAGTTTGAAGAACTTCAGTTGGGATATACTAGTGTCATGAAGTACATCTGGGAGTTTAGTCAACTATCTCCTTATGCTGAGGATGAAGTGAGCACTAAGGAAAAGAGGAAAAAGTGTTTCCTGCGTGGTTTAAATCTATTTGTGAAGATGCAGCTGAGGCTAGCCAATAAAGCGACTTTTCAACAACTACTTGATACAGCCATAACCTTTGAGGATGATTACAGGAATGTCCAAGAGGACCAAATGAATAGAGCAAAGAAGGAAACCAAGAGGATCTAAGCAAGTAAACCTAAACCTAATATGGAGTTCAAAGCTCGAAATAGGTCCTTTAACAATGGTAATAACCCCAATCGTGGTGCAACCACAACCAGGAGGAATGTCACTTGTCACAATTGTAAGCTTCCAGGGCACTTTATTAGGCAGTGCCTAAAGCCGATGATCATATGCTATGGGTGTGGTCAGAAGGGGCACATGAAGCCTGATACGTCGTAAACATATCTATAATTTTTGATGTTCCATGCTTGTTTTATATCTACTTTCTTATGTTTTCTTCACACTTTGAGGTATTTTTATACATTTTCTGGAACTAACCTATTAACAAGATGCCACAATGTCAGTTGCCTGTTTCTGCTATTTTTGGTTTCAGAAAAGCTAGTAAAGAAATATTCTCGGAATTGGACGGGACAAAAGCCAAAGTCAATATTTTACCCGAAGCAATATGGAGACCGAAGGGGAGACAAAGTGGTGCACTAGGGCGGCCACACCTGGTGGCCACGCGCCCAGGTGGGGGCGCGCCACTAGGGGGTGTGGGCCCCCTGGTACTCCACCGACTTTGCCCCTTTGCTTATAAAAACCTCCTGGGATGAAAACCCTAAGGACCCGATCAGAAATCCACGAAAGAGTCTATCCGCTGCCATCTCCATCCCTAGATCGGGGGAGATCCGAAGCTCTTCCCGGCACCCTACCAAAGTGGAGAGATCACCCTGGAGGCCTTCTTCATCACCATGCCTGCCTCCGGATTGATGCGTGAGTAGTTCACCCTTGGACTATGGGTCCATGTAGTAGCTAGATGGTTGGTTCTCCTCCTTTGTGCTATCATGTTTAGATCTTGTGAGCTCCGTTCATGATCAAGATCATCTATTTGTAATCTTACATGTTGTGGTTGTGGAGATCCGATGGATATTGAGATACTATTTCAGATTGATTATTGATTCTATCATGTCTATGTTATTTATGATCTTGCATGCTTTCCGTCGTTAGTAGCTATTTTGGACAAGTAGATGCTTGCAACTCCAAGAGGGAGTATTTATGCTCGATAGTGGCAACTCCAAGAGGCACGCCTCTAGTAATCTGGGGAAGTGACAAAAATTTGTAAGTTTGTAGATGTGATGTTGCTACTAGGGAGAAAACAACAATCCTTTATCCATGGGGCAATCGTATTGTTTACTTTACACACTTTGCTTAATGCAATTATCCGTTGCTTGCAACTTAATACTGGAGCGAGTTTGGATGATAACCTGAAGGTGGATTATTAGTCATAGATGCAGTTGGATTACGGTCTATGTATATGAAGGGAATATGCCCGAGAGGCAATAATAAAGTGGTTATTATCTTATTCCTTGTTTATGATAAATGTTTATTTTGCATGCTATAATTGTATTAATTGGAAACGTTAATACATGTGTGTTTAATAAACAAAATACAAAGTTCCTAGTAATGCCTCTCATATAAACTAGCTCGTTGATTAACAAGATGATCAAGGTTTCCTGATCATGGACATTGGATGTTGTTAATAACGAGATCACAACATTGGTGGAATGATGTGATGAAAATTCATCCGAAGTATAGAATTACGATCAGACTCATTATGTTTATATTGCTATAACATCATACGAAGTAATATTAGTCCTTAGACCATGAGATCATGTTAATTGCTAACACCGGAATAGTATCTTGATAACATCAAACGTCACACCGTAACAGGGTGACTATAAAGGTGGGTTCAGTGCTACGAAGGTGTTATGTTGAGGCTCATGGATCAAGAGTGGGATTTGTCCATCCCGATGATGGATAGATATACTCTAGGCCCTCTCGGTGAAATCACATTGAAATAGCTTACAAGCAAGTGATGTGATCACTAGAATGTTATATCACGGGAACGAGAAAAGAGTGCATGTCGGTAACAAGATCAAACTAGGTATTTGCATGCCAATGATCGAATCTCGGACATGTAATATATCGCGAGACAAAGGGATTTAGTTACTAGCGTTAAAGGTTCTCACGATCACAGAAGTCATCGTTGAATGTGTAGGAGTCAGTATGGATCTCCAGGTCCCGCTGCTGATTATTGATCGGAGAGGGGTCTCGATCATGTCTGCATTATTCGCGAACCGTAGGGTGACACACTTAAGGGATACCGACACTATTTGGAGCAAATATTTTTCAGATAAATATTTAAGAAAGCGCTGGAATTATTTCAATAGACACCAAAACTGTTTCGGGTGAAATTGCTGAAATTGTTTCTACATGTAATATTGAAATGTTGCAGGGGGTTTTATGTGAATGTTTGTTAATTAAAGTAATTAAAAAAATTCTGAATAAAATTAATAAAAGAGTTTTATTAAATGAGAGAGCATTAAATTTGGAAAAATTTAATGCATTTAAAGTGGAGACTTTAAAAGAGAATGTGAAGGGGCAAATTTATGTGGAGGGAGTTACCACCACATGAATGAGGAGGTGAAGGGTCACCCCTTGAGGCGCCGGCCATGGGGAGGGGTACCCTCCCCTCCTCCTATAAAAGTCCCCCCTCACACCCCTTCTTCCTCACACCTCCTCGTGAAGGATATCTCTCCCCCTCTAGTATTATTTCCCCATGGTCTCGGATTAGCGAGATACATGTTCCCGGTGGCTTTATCTAGAAAGGAGTTGCTGCTTCCGCTGCTTCCCTGGAGCGAGGGACGAAGGTTGTCGGGGTACCGGATGTGTGTGCGATCACGGATGCACCGCTGCTTTGCGGTGCTGGACTTGCTGGAGCTGGATCTGAAGGACGTGTTGGAGCCGGATCTGCTGGACTTCATCACGATCTTGAGATCGGCAAGTGTACGACTACATCATCCACGAGTTCCAACTCGTTAACAAAGCTTTGTTGTCTTCGAGGGTAAGTTCTCCATGGATGTATATCCACCCGTTGCTTGTATCTAGTAGATAGATCTTGGCGTATAGTTCCCATCGTAGGAATTTTTTTGTTTTCTATGCTGTGAACCCAACAAAGGGTATCGAGCTGATCTATGCGTAGGTGCTTTGCACGGGTAGTACACATATGTTTATATGTGGGCGATGATGATCATGTTATTGCATCTTTCATGTATTTTGGATATTGGTGGCATAGTGGGATGAAGCGGCCCGGACCAACCTTACATGTCATCGCACATAAGACCGGTTCCATGACTGACATGCAACTAGTTTTGCATAAGTGGCTAGCGGGTGTCTGTCTCTCCTACTATAGTCAATATCTGATTTACAACGAGTTGCTAATAACTTGGTTATCCTTGTTGTGGTTCCATGTTCGTAGGTAAGACCGGTTCTTACTCCGAAAGCCCTAAGCCACGTAAAACTTGCAATGGATAAATTAGAGACGTCTAGTTTAGATCGTTGCTGGGCTAGTGTCATGATATGGTAATGTTGTAAGTTGATGTATAGTTGATACTCTTATAACACACCTAACATGTAAGTTCCATAGACCTTGGCCTTACACACAAAGGAATTATAGAGATCATACCACGATGCAAATGATAGAGATCAAATGCATGGACCATATCATCTCACTTTACACATTAGATGTTTGCATCTTATATTGCTAGTTTGGCGTTTTAGTAGCATTTTAAGATGATACCTCATTTAGATATCAAGATAAAAATGTGTTCTTCCTTAAGTATGCACCGTTCTATGGATCGTGTTTCGAGACATCACGTGATGATCGGATGTACTTGACTCTGCGCTTACATACAATGGGTGTAAGACAGTTTTACACACGCGAGTACTAAGGTTCTTACTTGGCAAGCCTAGCATGTCCTGACATGGCCTCGGAACACGGACCGAAAGGTTAAGCATGAGTCATATAGTTGATGTGATGCCCATATTGATGCTCGCCTTTGAAGCTAGATCGACTCACGTGATGATCGGACTTGGTATAGTGGATTTGGTTCATGTAATCACCAAAAAGGTACGAGGGATGTCGTTTTTGAGTGGGAGTTCATTTCTAATTTGGATTAGTCGAACTCAATTTGTCATAAACTAAATCAAAGTGAATTTGCATAATTTGTTGTAGTCATTGGCATCTGTTTACTACCTTACACTTAGTTTTAATTGAGATAATAGAACTATAGAATTCTAGATATTTACTTTACGAATTGGTATCATATTGTTTTGAATGTCAATTTAAAGTTTATAAGTCCTATTGCAAACTTGCAGCAAACTCTATTTACTCCATGAAGTTTAATAAGTAGTATTAAATCAAGAGTAAGAATTCCAATGTTAGTATCTAAAGTATCATGTTTGCCTCCATGATTCTTGATATTCAAAAGTTGTTTTAATATCGAGGTTATCTAGGAGCTGAAATAATTGTTTCAGAAACCATCATGTGTGGAAGTTATTGTGATATCTGAAACAATGTTTATGGTTGCAATATGATAGAGTATAATTTAACAAAATACACGTTCTCATATTGTATGAGAATTTGTGAAGACTGGAGACGCTAGGCGTCCTAATCTACCAAAAAGGTTTTGTGAACTGATATTATACTCGCGTTTCTTCCTTATAGGCTATAGTAGCTTGATCATGAAAGTTGTCATGATAAGGATGAATAGAAGATGTAAGTAAAATGTTTACTACACTAATAGATTACTAAAGAATGGATTTTTTTTGAAAGAACACCAAACATTTGATGATGGTGATCCACTTCAAAGTGCAAGTCCAAAGGTATTAGTATTTGACTATACACGCTTTGTACTATGTGTCATGTGAATGACACCACTATTGATGTTGATAGATTCTTTTAAAAGGAAAAGGAATTGCTGAAAGAGAATCTATAAAATATTTGGAAGAAAAGAAAAGGTGGAGATGTCCAGCTTAGTTATATAGAAGATATACACGTTATGGTTATATTCCTTGCTTGTTAAACAATGTGGTTCTTAGGTATTGGATACCAAATTGGTTGGTATGAAGTGTCATATAGGACAATGCAATTCATGAACTGCAATGGCCTAAGTAACTAGCAAGAGAATAAGTGATGATGATCATCAAAAACAAATAAAGTGTTATTGTGCTTTTCGTTGACGTCAAACCTAGTCTTCAAGATTTGTTTTAATAATTGTTATTTTGGTTCGGTATTACGAGAACAATGGTTGTTCACATAATTACCGTATTCCATAAAGGATGGATGGACTTTTACAAGTCTAGTTGGAGAAATTACATCCATAAACATTATTGCTAAAATGTCGCAAGACAAATGATTAAAAGATCACTTATGAAGTGACATCGCTGTTTTAAATTATATTGGAAAGAAAACATGAAGAAACTCCATGTTGATGGAATTTTTGGAGTCTTTGATTTTGATCAATTGACGCTTGTGAAACTTTCCTCGAGATAATTGAAACTCCGTCCATAGGCCAAAGAGGAACGGATGACTAACATATTGGATATTATGCATGTTGATGTATATAGTCCATTATGTGTAGCCATATGCGATGGATCTTTTTGCTTCATATGCTTTCTCCAGAAATTTAAGTGAATATATCTATATATTTACTTAATAAGGAAGAAGTATGAAACATTTGAAAATTGTTCAAAGACTTTCAAGATAAAGTGAAAAATCATTGTAACAAGAAAATAAAAGAGTTTATG
Organism: Avena insularis; assembly: GCA_023614405.1. NCBI lineage: Eukaryota > Viridiplantae > Streptophyta > Magnoliopsida > Poales > Poaceae > Avena > Avena insularis. The sequence goes on from CM042689.1 coordinate 372,985,384, forward strand.
ATTTTATCATAAAGGAAGATATTTGAGTTACATGTTTAGCAAAACACCTAAGATTTGAGGAATTGTTCCATGATTTGTGTTTTCCGGTAAACCATAGGAGTATGGCATATTCGAGAGATGAAATCAAACCATGTTTGACATGGTAAGATCAAAGGTGTCATTTATAAAACTCCCATTATGTTTTAAGGATTAAAGCTTTAGAGACTACCGCTTTTACACTGAAAAGAGCACCATCGTGATCCGTTGAAATGACACCATATAAGTTATGGTTTGAGATAAAACCCGAATTGTTTTTCCTTAAATTTTGGCATGCTATGCATAAGTAAAATGTTTACAACCAAAGTCGGATAAGCACGTCTTTGTAGGTTATCCCAAAGAATTTGTTGGGATTTCTCCATAACACCGAGGATAAAAGAGTTTGTTACTTGGAACGTCAAGTTTCTTGAGAAGGAATTTTTCGCGAAAAGTTAAGTGGGAGGACAATAGAACTTTGATAAGGTTGCTGAACCTTAGCTATATGTGCTAAGTAGCACAGCGCCGGAAAGTGTCTTGGCGGCCACAATGCTCATGGCTCCCGTGATTACAAAGGTTGTGATCTCGGAGATTAGAGTTCCTATTGAACCGTGTGGGTTGGTAAGAATCAAATAGTGTGATTTGATAAGCAAGTCGTTATTGTTTTGACAATGATGAACCGACTACATTCAAAGAAGCGATGATGGGCCCTGACTCCATAAAATGACTAGAAGTCATAGAATCTGTGATAGTATCCATACACGAGAAATCAAGTTTCTGAACTTGGAAGACCCTCCGGAAAGGCATGAAGCCTATCGGTCGTGTTTGGATCTATAAAGAAATAGACATGGATGTTTAACATCTATGCAATAGTCGACATGTCGGAAAGAAGTTTACGACAATGTTCAAGGAGTTGACTATGACAAGATTTGATCTTTCATAGCGTTATTTAGTCTTGACGGATTAATGTAGCAACCACTACATATAATTTGATGTATGGTAGTTGAACAAACAAAACAATGTTCTTCCAATAGAATGGTTACCTAGGACGTGTACAAGACATGGTCCGAAGGATTTTGTTAATTCAAAGGGTGCTAAAAGGGCATGCAAACTTCAAATAGTTGAAGTAAGCATAGCGGAGTTGGAATCTTCACCATGTTGAAACTGTTAAAAGAGTTTAAATTCATCAGAGATGATGAAGATGCTTGCATTTGCAAGAAATTAAGTGGGAGCGCTGAGACATATTTCTAATACATTATGTAGAGAACATATTGTTGATTGGAAATGATGTATCTTGTATTGACACAAGTTAAGAATTTCATTAAAATAAGATTTCGATGAAAGACTTGGGCAAAACCGGAATATTTGGCATCAATATCTATATGGATAGATTGAGGCGCTAATATGGTTGTGCTAGACATACATATATGAGATATTGAAAGGGTTCAATATGGAAACAACAAGAAAGGTTCTTGCTGCATGGAAAGGATTGTATCAAAATTCAAGTGTTTCAACACTTGGTGAGTAAAATCACATGAAGATTTTGATCGATTATACCGTGATATGTATATATCCAGAATGTCCTATGCTCTAAATGTTACGAGCACATACCAGAATGATTTATAAGATGATCATTGGACAATAGTAAAGATATTCTTATGAGCTTTGGAAGAACTAAGAATATATCATGTATAAGTGACAAATAGTTAAAGGTAGTTCATTTTAAAGTGTTACATTGATACTAGTTTTGTCACAAGATACAAATTAAATTTATCACAATTTAGACTATGGGTGGCACAATGTAATGGAAAGGATGTTCCATGATGGATTTGGATAAGTTCCAAAGTTGAAACATTGTGACGGATACTACAACAAAAGGCTAAATATATGACTGCTATAGTAGCAGCAAAGGAGGGCATTTGTGTTAAGAAGTTTGTTATCAAACTAGGTGTGGTTCAAAGTGGGCTAATACTATGAAGATATATTGTATGACAATAATATCAACATATTTTAACCCGAACGAACTAAAAGGTCTCACCAAAGGACCAAATTTATACAATGCCATCTCATTTGAGAATGAGTGATGCGTAGAGACGCAAAGACAGGCAAATACACATGGACCTGAAACTATCAGATCCGGAGATTATGTTAACCACTAGCAATCACGTATATGCAACACCAGAAAGCCATAGGTGTTCAATACGCAAAGTTTTTCAAACTAGATTATTGACTCTAGTGCAAGTGGGAGACTGAAGGGAATATGCCCGAGAGGCAATAATAAAGTGGTTATTATCTTATTCCTTGTTTATGATAAATGTTTATTTTTGCATGCTATAATTGTACTGATTGGAAACGTTAATACATGTGTGTTTAATTAACAAAATACAAAGTTCCTAGTAATGCCTCTCATATAAACTAGCTCGTTGATTAACAAGATGATCAAGGTTTCCTGATCATGGACATTGGATGTTGTTAATAACAAGGTCACAACATTGGTGGAATTATGTGATGAACATTCATCTGAAGTATAGCATTGCAATCAGAGTCATTATGTTTATATTGCTATAACATCATACGAAGTAATCTTAGTCCTTAGACCACGAGATCATGTTAATTGCTAACACCGGAATAGTATCTTGATAATATCAAATGTCACACCGTAACAGGGTGACTATAAAGGTGGGTTCAGTGCTACGAAGGTGTTATGTTGAGGCTCATGGATCAAGAGTGGGATTTGTCCATCCCGATGATGGATAGATATACTCTAGGCCCTCTCGGTGATATCACATTGAAATAGCTTGCAAGCAAGTGATGTGATCACTAGAATGTTATATCACGGGAACGAGAAAAGAGTGCATGTTGGTAACGAGATCAAACTAGGTATTTGGATGCCAATGATCGAATCTTGGACATGTAATATATCGCGAGACAAAGGGATTTAGTTACTAGCGTTAAAGGTTCTCACGATCACAGAAGTCATCGTTGAATGTGTAGGAGTCAGTATGGATCTCCAGGTCCCGCTGTTGATTATTGATCGGAGAGGGGTCTCGATCATGTCTGCATTATTCGCGAACCGTAGGGTTACACACTTAAGGGATACCGACACTATTTTGAGCAAATATGTTTCAGATAAAGATTTAAGAAAGCGCTAGAATTATTTCAATAGACACCGAAACTGTTTCGGGTGAAATTGCTGAAATTGTTTCTGCATGTAATATTGAAATGTTGCAGGGGGTTTTATGTGAATGTTTGTTAATTAAAGTAATTAACAAAATTCTGAATAAAATTAATAAAAGAGTTTTATTAAATGAGAGAGCATTAAATTTGGAGAAATTTAATGCATTTAAAGTGGAGACTTTAAAAGAGAATGTGAAGGGGCAAATTTATGTGGAGGGATTTACCACCACATGAATGAGGAGGTGAAGGGTCACCCCTTGAGGCGCCGGCCATGGGGAGGGGTACCCTCCCCTCCTCCTATAAAAGGCCCCCCTCACACCCCTTCTTCCTCACACCTCCTCGTGAAGGATCTCTCTCCCCCTCTAGTATTATTTCCCCATGGTCTCGGATTAGCGAGATATATGTTCCCGGTGGCTTTATCTGGAAAGGAGTTGCTGCTTCCGCTGCTTCGCTGGAGCGAGGGACGGAGGTTGTCGGGATACCGGACGTGTGTGCGATCACGGATGCACCGCTGCTTTGCGGTGCTGGACTTGGTGGTGCTGGACTTGCTGGAGCTGGATCTGAAGGACGTGCTAGAGCCGGACCTGCTGGACTTCATCATGATCTTGAGATCGGCAAGTGTACGACTACATCATCCACGAGTTCCAACTCGTTAACAAAGCTTTGTTATCTTTGAGGGTAAGTTCCCCATGGATGTATATCCACCCGTTGCTTGTATCTAGTAGATAGATCTTGGCGTATAGTTCCTATCGTAGGAATTTTTTTGTTTTCTATGCTGTGAACCCAACAGTATAATGTTGTAATGCCCAATCAAATCTCATAGGAATCAAGATGTCTAGTATATGCATTGTTATGCTTTCTAAAATCTATCAATTGCCCTGCTGTAATTTGTTCACCCAACATGCTATTTATCCTAAGGAGAATCACCTCTAGTGAACTATGGACCCTAGTCCATTCTTTTACCATTGATATACCATCTACTGTTTACTATTTACTTTTTGCAAGCAATTACTATCCTCCACACAATACGTTTAATCCTTTGTTTTCAGCAAAACCGGTGAGATTGACAACCTCACTATAAGTTGGGGCAAAGTTCTATGGTTGTGTTGTGTAGGATTCCAAGTTGTTAGCAACACCTTGGAGTTGTTTCCTTGCTCCTACTGGTTCGATAACCTTGGTTTCATAACTGAGGGAAAACTTGCTGCTGTGCTCATCATAGCTTCCTCTTGGGGTTCACAATGAGCTCGACATATTTTGAGCCATCAAGCCTTTTTGCTAGCGCCGTTGCCGGGGAGTTAAGGAAAGCTTCACAAGGGGAGTCTCTCACAACCAATCTCTTTACTTTGTTTTTTGTTTTGCTTAGTTTGTTTTTGCTTTGTTTGCTTGTTTCTTTATCAAAAACACATAAAAATTAGTTGTACTGGTTTGCTTCCTTTATCAAAAACACAAAAAAATTAGTTCTTTCTATAGTCGCCATCTCGTTCTTAGCTCACCATATTGATCCCTAAGCTCACCCTGAAAGACCTTTCAATAGGTAGTGGCTCTATAATTGGGAAAGATAATATTGAAGAATTCTTTAATCATGTTAGCAAGCATGAGGATATTGAGGATAGATCCTTAGAAGAACTTGCTCCAAATTATGAAATTGCTGCGGCTTCTTTAGTTCACATGTTGGAGGCTAGGTTTGTTAACCTTAACCCATGATGCAAGTAATGTTTCTTAAACTTAAAGATATTGAGGATACTGAAAAAAGAGATTTTATTCTAGAAACTTTGCTTAAAGAATTCTATGATGTTGTTAAGGAAGCTAGAAAGGTCTTCGATCATTTTAATATGCTAGGCTCATGTGTAGATGTTATTGGTATACAAGAAAAGATGGACAAAACCAAACCCAATGGAGAGGAAATTAAAATACCAATACCATTTAAACTTGTACGAATGCATGAAGCCTTAGAAAAGAATTTTGAATGGATCATTCCTGAAAACCCGTTTGATGAAACTAGTTAACCCAAGAGTATTGAGAGAGGATCCTCTAGAACTTATTTGGATGAGATACCTTGCCTTGTTGAAGATATTTCTGGTATTTATCTTAATGGTTCTTCATTTGAAAATACTTGAATGTTGCTTCCTATGCCTAGCTGAAAGGCGTTAAAGAAAAACACTATTGGGAGATAAACCCAAATTTTTATTCAGTAAGTTTTTCTTTTGTTGAGTCTTGGAAGTTATTGCTTCAGTAATAACCTCTCCTTATCCTTTTTGTGTGGTTTTTGTGCCAAGAATAACCTCTAATGAGAGAGAAGTAAGACTTGGGAAAGTTGCTGTCCCGAAACAGAATTTTGTGCTTCACTATAAAAAATCATGAAAACTATCTCTATGTAGGATTAAGCTATAATTGTTTGTGCTTATGCCCCAGGTATTTATCTAACTTTCGTTAGTTTATCACTTTTTGATTTGAGCAAGGTCTTCGAAAAAATCGGGTTTTTACCTACTGGTCTGTTTTGAAAGATTTTTGCTATTATTTGCATTTGCCTCTTAATCTCTTTCTTTTTGAGTTCTCACCAATCACTTGAGCTTTTAGAAGGAATTGCTACAGTAGCTTATGTTTTAATGGAAGTTTTACTTGTGTTGAAACTAAACCCAAAGAGTTATTATCTTGAATACACTAATGTTGCTAATGAAGATTGTGTGAAGTTTTGTATGAAGGAATTTTTAAAGTGTAGGGAAGAACAATGTGATGAGATGAAGTATGGACAAAAGCTCAAGCTTGGGGATGCCACCCGTGTCACCCCAAAAAATATTCAAGAAGTACAAGCGTCAAAGATTGGGGATGCCCAAGGCTTCCCCTTCTTCATTAATAAAAATCTTAGGTTTTCTTCCAAACACTTCATTTTTATTGTTTCATGCATAATTGTGTTGTTCTTGGAGCGTCTTCATTTTTATTTTTAGTTTTCTTTTGTTTGGTTTGCTTAAATCAATTGGTTGGACCCCTGCATTCATATGCCATTTCAAATAAGTTGATTGGATGATTGAAAAAGAGTAGGAAGTTTCATGCTTATAAGTGGTACAAAAGGAGCTTGTTTAGAATGTGGCCTAGACTTTAGCATGTCATGTTTGATATTGCTTTGACTTTATGCTTAGTGATTATTGTTGTATCATGACTTGTTCCAAACAATTGAGATTACTTAATGTTCCTTGAAAGAATCATGCATTGTTTTAGCATTCAAAAGCATAATATTTTGGTATTCTCCTTTGATGCTTTATTTGGGTTGACTTGGCACATGCTTACACCATGTTAAGACTATGAACCAGTCACCTTAGCCTCTATGATCATTTAGTTTTTGACTTGTAATATCACTTTATGCTTTAATTAATAATGTTTTGTCGCTTTGCATGATTATGGCCATTATTGCTCTCTTAGTTGGTCGCTCCCAGTCTTTTGCTAGCCTCCATCTGTACCAAGTATGAGTTCCACTCATGCATCCAACCCCCAATAAAACCAAGTTATTCCAAAGAGTAAACTATAAATTCCTATACATGGTGTGTTACACCATTCCAAGTATATTCATGCTTTTATCTACCTTCCAAATTAAACTTGTTATGTGAAAATTAGTGATTAAAGCTCTCACAAACTTGATGACACACTTTACTTTCTTGCAATTAATAAACTTGAACAATTGTGTCCATCTATGTTGCATATATGCTTGCGCTTTATAAGTTGTGAATTAGCAGAACCATGTTGTCATGGGGAATGCTTTCGACATTGCAATTATTATTCAGTTGATATCATGTTCTTTTGCTTATGGATCCCGGTGGTGTGAAATAAAAGGGGAGCTTGTAAGCTCATGGAGTTTGTATGTGTGTTAGAGAAACACCTTGGTGGCTAGCCGAAGCCATGCCTAATCATGGTGGAAACTTGCAGCATAACCATAGTGAGCATTCTATGAAGCATCCTCAATAAAAACCTATGCAAATAGCAAATAAAAAGTCGCTGAGATGCTCATTGTCTGCTGCCTTGTCATTTTGGTATGGGATAGCTCCTGTATCATAGGGCAAGGGGTACCCCATTGGCGGTTCTCTATGATACACATGTACTTACAATGACAAGAACTTACTCGTGACTAAAGTTGAGTAACATGAGGTTCGGTACTCGTAAGCACGGGGCGTGAGATTTTCAACTTATAACTTGTCAAGCATATCCTCATATTTGCGTCACTTTAACCTTAATCACCTCAAGATGCTTATGATAGGGGAAATGAGAGCTGAAAGTTAATAAGTACCATAATTTTTGGAAGCTCTTTATGAAACTTGAATCTTTGCTTCCCTTTGTGAAGGGCCTTTCTTTTTTACTTTTATGTTGAGTCTCCATCTTCTATCTTTATGCACCTATTGAGTGAGCATAGTGGTCATTCTTAGTTTAATGTGCATTATCCCAAAACTTGTTGATTGATTCATAACTTTGATATTGCTTGCTCTTAAATTATTTGTATCTAGTCACCCTTATGAACTTTGAAGGTGTCCTATGCATTGATGTTTTGCTATACCATGAGGGACAAGTAGAATACCACTTTTATTATGTTTTTTATATGTGAAACAAACAAACGTCTTTCAATGCATTGTTATTCATGATCTTTTGTTTGTACCTTTTCATGTTATAACAAAGTTGCTATGTCTTATTGTTAGAACTCTATCTTTCATGCTTATGTTTATAGTACTTTGATCCCAGCTATCAATGCTTTACAAATATCTTGATCAAGATTATGATGGTGCATGTCACCTAAAAAATTATCCTTTTTATCACTTACCTACTCGAGGATGAGCAGGAGTTAAGCTTGGGGATGTTGATACATCATAAACGTATCTATAATTTTTGATGTTCCATGCTTGTTTTATATCTACTTTCTTATGTTTTGTTCACACTTTGAGGTATTTTTATACATTTTCTGGAACTAACGTATTAACAAGATGCCACAATGCCAGATGTCTGTTTTCTGCTATTTTTGGTTTCAGAAAAGCTGGTAAAGAAATATTCTCGGAATTAGATGGGACAAAAGCCAAAGTCAATATTTTACCCGAAGCAATACAAAGACCGAAGGGGAGACGAAGTGGCGCACCAGGGCAGCCACACCTAGTGGCCGCACGGCCAGGTGGGGGCACACTAACAGGGGGTGTGGGCCCCTGGTACTCCACCGACCTTGCCCCTTCGCCTAAAAAAGCCCCCCGAGACAAAAACCCGAAGGACCCGATCAGAAATCCACAAAAGAGTCTGTAGCCGCCGCCATCTCCATCCCTAGATCGGGGGGGAGGGGGGATCGAAAGCTCTTCCCAGCACCCTACCGGAGGGGAGAGATCACCCTAGAGGCCTTCTTCATCACCATGCCTGCATCTAGAGTGATGCGTGAGTAGTTCACCCTTGGACTATGGGTCCATGTAGTAGCTAGATGGTTGGTTATTCTACTTTGTGCTATCATGTTTAGATCTTGTGAGCTCCGTTCATGATCAAGATCATCTATTTGTAATCTTACATGTTGTGTTTGCGGGGATCCGATGGATATTGAGATACTATTTCAGATTGATTATTGATTCTATCATGTCTATGTTATTTGTGATCTTGCATGCTTTCCGTTGTTAGTAGCTATCTTGGCCAAGTAGATGCTTGCAACTCCAAGAGGGAGTATTTATGCTCGATAGTGGGTTCATGCCTCTAGTAATATGGGGAAGTGACAGAAATCTCTAAGGTTGTAGATGTGCTGTTGCTACTAGGGAGAAAACAATAATCCTTTGTCCATGGGGCAATCATATTGTTTACTTTACACACTTTGCTTAATAAAATTATCTATTGCTTGCAACTTAATACTGGAGGGGGTTCAGATGATAACATGAAGGTGGATTATTAGTCATAGATGCAGTTGGATTACGGTCAATGTATAATGTTGTAATGCCCAATCAAATCTCATAGGAATCAAGATGTCTAGTGTATGCATTGTTATGCTTTCTCAAATCTGTCAATTGCCCCGCTGTAATTTGTTCACCCAACATGCTATTTATCTTAAGGAGAATCACCTCTAGTGAACTATGGACCCCAGTCCATTCTTTTACCATTGATATACCATCTACTGTTTACTGTTTACTATTTACTTTCTGCAAGCAATTACTATCTTCCACACAATATGTTTAATCCTTTGTGTTCAGCAAAATCGTTGAGATTGACAACCTCACTCTAAGTTGGGGCAAAGTTCTGTGGTTGTGTTGTGCAGGATTCCAAGTTGTTAGCAACACCTTGGAGTTGTTTCCTTGCTCCTACTGGTTCGATAACCTTGGTTTCATAACTGAGGGAAAACTTGCTACTGTGCTCATCATACCTTCCTCTTGGGGTTCCCAACTTGCTCGACATATTTTGAGCCATCAAAGCCCGATTGTCCCAAGAAACCACCAGGTGGTTGGCCTAGATCAGTCGGTGGTCAAGCAAGAGGCGGAGGTGGAAAGCCTAACAGAGGAGGAAATTTTGTCAAAAAAGACAATGGCAAGAGAGGCAGACCTACTGGAAAGCTGAATTGCGCAACCTTGGAGGAGGTGGATGATACGTTGTTAACGTATCCATAATTTTTGATGTTCCATGCTTGGTTTTATCTACTTTCTTATGTTTTGTCCACACTTTGGAGTACTTTTCATATAATTTCTTGGACTAACCTATTAATAAGAGCCACAGTGCCAGCTGCCTGTTTTCTGCTATTTTTGGTTCCAAGAAAGTCAGAAAATGAATATTCTCGGAATTGGACGGGACAAAAGCCAAAGTCAGTTTTTCACCGAGGGACACAAGGAGCTAGAATATGAGACGGAGAGGGGCTAGGGGGCCGCCACACCACCTGGCCGCGCAGCCCAGCCTGGCCCGTGCTAGGGGGTGGTCTGGTCGCCTCCGGCACCCCCTCGGCCTCTCCTTTCGCCTATAAGATGCCTCCAATACAGAAACCCTAAGTACCCAATCAAAATTCCACGAAAGATTCTGTAGCCGCCGTCATCTCCATCCCTAGATTTGGAGGGATCTGAAGCTCTTCCCGGCACCCTGCTGGAGAGGGGAATTCACCCTGGAGGCCTTCTTCATCATCATGCAAGCTTCCGGTGTGATGCGTGAGTAGTTCATCACTGGACTACAGGTCCATGTAGTAGCTAGATGGCTGGTTCTCCTCCTTTGTGCTATCATGTTTAGATCTTGTGAGCTCCGTTCATGATCAAGATCATCTATTTGTAATTCCTACATGTTGTGTTTGCGGGGATCCGATGGATATTGAGATGCTATTTCAGATTGATTATTTATTCAATCATGTCTTTGTTATTTGTGATCTTTCATACTTTCCGTTGTTAGTAGCTATCTTGGCCAAGTAGATGCTAGCAACTCCAAGAGTTAGTATTTATGCTCGATAGTGGGTTCATGCCTCTAGTAATCTGGGGAAGTGAAAGAAATCTCTAAGGTACTAGATGTGCTGTTGTTACTAGGGAGAAAACAACAATCCTTTGTTCATAGAACAATCATATTGTTTACTTTACACGCAATTCATAATGCAATTATCTATTGCTTGCAACTTAATACTGGAGGGGGTTCAGATGATAACCTGAAGGTGGATTATTAGTCATAGATGCAGTTGGATGGCGGTCTATGTATAACTTTGTAATGCCCAATCAAGTCACAAAGGAGTCAAGATGAGTAGTATATGCTTGTATGCTTTCTCGATGATTGTCAATTGCCCCACTGTAATGTGTTCACCCAACATGTCATCTATCTTAAGGAGAGCCACCACTAGTGACCTATGGACCCCGGTCCTTTCTTTTACTATAAATCTACAATCAACTGTTTACTGCTTTGTGTTTACTTTCTTCCACTCGATACGTTTAATGCTTTGTTTTTAGCAAAACTGGTAAGATTGACAAGCTCATCGCAAGTTGGGGCCAAAGTTCTATGGTTGTGTTGTGTAGGTCTCCACGTTGCTGCTGGCACCGGTAGTGCGCCCTGCCAAAGTTCCGCTAGCAACACCTTTGGGGTGTTTCCTTGTTCCTACTGAATTGATAACCTTGGTTTCATAACTGAGGGAAAACTTGCTGCTGTGCTCATCATACCTTCCTCTTGGGGTTCCCCAACGAGCTCGATATATTTTGGGGCCCATGTGGATAACTCAGATCAAGCGGTGATAGGTACGCTCAATATTCTCACAAATCCTAGAAAAGTTCTATTTGATATGACTGCAACTACTTCATTCATATCTGAACAATTTTGTGATAAGTTCAGGATTAGAAGGGCACCGTTAGAAAAAACGATGACCATAGTTACCGCTGGAGGGATCGTGGTAGTGAGAAACATAAAATTAAATCAAGTTATCTCAATCTGTGGTGAAAACTATTATGCAGATCTTTATGTGATTCCATTAAGGGGAATAACAGTAGTGTTGGGAATGGATTGGATGGCTGATTATGGGGCTCAGATCAATTGTGAGGATAAAACAATTTCAATCAAGTCTCCAAGTAGAGGAAGGATAGTCTATCAGGCAGATAAACATAGTCATATTATGGTAGATCTGCAATTGAACTCAATGAAGGAGGTCAAATTGGAAGATATTCCTATTGTGAAGGAATGTCAAGATGTTTTTCCAGTAGAGTTACCAGGAATGCCACCTGATCGAGAAATAGAGTTCACTATTGACCCGATACCTGGTACATCACCAATAACCCAAGCACCGTACAAGATGGGACCAAAAGAATTAATAGTGCTTAAGGAGCAAATTGATGAGTTAGCCAGAAAAGGGTTTATTCAGGAAAGTGTATCCCCATGGGGAACTCCGGTAATTTTTGTGGATAAAAGAGATGGAGGACGAAGAATGTGTGGTGATTACAGAAATCTCAACAATGTTACCATCAAGAACAAATATCCATTGCCAAGAATTCAAGATCTATTTGATCAAGTCAAAGGAGCTGGAGTATTTTCCAAGATTGATCTAAGATCAGGATACCATCAGATAAAAATCAAACATAAAATGTTCCAAAAACATCATTTGTGTCAAGGTATGGACATCATGAGTACCTCATCGTACCTTTTGTATTGACCAATGCACCGGCAATATTCATGAACCTGATGAACAAAATCTTCATGCCGTATCTGGATAAGTTTGTCATAGTGTTTATTGATGATATTTTGATATACTCAAAGGATAAAGAAGAGCATGCTGATCATTTGAGGATAGTGTTGCAAATCTTGAGAGAACATAAGTTGTATGCTAAATTTAGCAAGTGTGAATTTTGGTTGGACAAGGTAGAATCTCTTGGTCATGTAATCAGTAAGGATGGAATTGCGGTAAATCCGTCCAAAGTTCAATCAGTATTGGAATGGAATGCACCAACTAATGTGAAACAAATCCTAGGTTTCTTAGGCATGGCAGGCTATTATCGGAGATTCATTAAAGGTTTTTCCAAGATAGCTGAACCAATGACCAAATTGCTAAGAACAAATGCACCATTCATATGGGATGAGAAGTGCGAAGCAAGTTTTCTGGAATTGAAAACCAGATTAACAACCACACCAATCCTAGCTATACCGAAAACCAGAAAAGATTACACAGTATATTGTGACGCATCTAAAGAAGGACTAGGATGTGTGCTAATGCAAGATCGCAAGGTAATTTCTTATGGGTCTAGACAACTCAAACCTCATGAAGTCAACTACCCAACACATGATTTGGAGTTAGCAGTAGTGGTCTTTTCTTTAAAGGGATGGAGACATTTTCTCTGTGGAGCAAGGTGTGAACTATACATATATCATAAAAGTCTTAAATATTTATTTACTCAGAAGGAGCTGAATATGAGACAGAAAAGATGACTGGAGTTGATCAAGGATTATGATCTTACAATTTACTATACTCTAGCAAAGGCCAATGTAGTAGCAGATGCTTTAAGTCGAAAGAGTATGAATACTCAACCCATCAATAGAGAATTACCAAAAGAGTTGCAAATGGATTTGGAAAGGTTAGAAATACAATTCTGAAGGATAGGAGTTCGTGTAGGCTTAGCTACCATGAGGGTTGTAAAAGAGAAAAGTAGTGATCTTCATCATGAGATTTATCGACATCAACTTGATGATCCATTTATTGCTAAAGAAATCGAAAGAATTTCCGAAGGACAAAAATCAGCTTTTCACCTAGGGGATTATGGATCTTTATGGTTCCAAAACCGTCTTTGTGTACCAGATGTAACGGAAATCAGAGAGGTGATACTCCGAGAAGCACATGAGAAACCATATTCAATCCATCCAGGGAGTACGAAGATGTACATGGATCTTAAGGAATTATTCTGGTGGAATAACATGAAAAGGGATATTGAAAAGTATGTATCTGAATGCCATACTTGCCAAACGGTAAAAGCAGAACATTAAAGTCCAGCAGGACCATTACAACCTTTAGAAATTCTGGAATGGAAATGGGAAGAAATTGGTATGGATTTTATCACAGGATTACCCATGACACTAAAGCGGAAGGATATGATATGGGTGACTGTGGATAGATTCATGAAAAGTGCACATTTTATCCCTGTAAATCAAAAAGATAATGCCAAAAAGTTAGTAGAAATCTATGTCAAGGAGATAGTAAGTAAGCATGGAGTAGCCAAGAATATTGTATCAGATAGAGGATCTGTGTTTACTTCAGCATTTTGGAAACAATTACATGAAGCACTTGGCTCAAAGTTGGATTTCAGCACAACCTATCATCTTGAAACTAGAGGCCAAACAGAAAGAACCAATCAAATCTTCGAGGACATGCTTAGAGCTTGTGCATTAGATTTTGGAGGTTCGTGGGAATATCATCTATCGTTGGCAGAATTTTCTTACAACAATAGCTATCAAAGTAGTCTGAAAGCAGCACCATATCAAGTACTTTATGGGAGAAGATGTAGATCACCAATATGTTGGTATGAACCTGGTAGTAGCAAGGAATTTGCACTAGATTATATCAAGGAGAAGCAAGATATCATCGATGTTATTAGAGATCGATTGAAGATAGCTCAAAGTCGACAAAAGAGTAATGCTGATCAAAGTCGGAGATCATGGCATCTAGAAGTGGGGGATATGGTATATCTCAAAGTAAGTCTAATGAAGGGAGTTAAGAGATTCAGAGTCAAAGGAAAACTGAGTTTCTTTCACTAACCAGAGGTAGGAATAGCTCTCTGAAGTGATTGCTATAAATTTTGACATGACCTTTAGGCATTATTGTGTTTTGGGGGGAATATTTTGAATTCAAATTTGAAATTTAAACCATTTTAAGAATATTTGAAAATTAGAAGTTAGAAACACAAAGTGGATTTCCAAAAGGATGTATTAACATTGTTTGATTATATATTAAACAACAATTTGAATTTAAGACAAGAAACTTCAAATAAGAAGTGAATTCTTATTTCTTTTATTTATTCCATAATAAGATTACAAATGGAGATATTTACACCAAGAAAGAATATTACAAGGAATAGAGTCCAATAAAATGAATCTTTATTAAATCATAGAAATATTGTTACAAGGTTCTTTACAAGAAGAATAGAAGGAGATTACAATAAGAATCTATACTACCTATCTATTCCTATACTACATCTTGAGCATCGAGACCTTGTTCCTGCAAAATAAGGTAAACCGCTCAAAAAGAAATAAAATGTTAGTTGATTAGTTTTAATCTCAGTGGTGAACAATGAAGTGCACTATTCATATTACATCATAGAGTAATTAAAAGGGGCAAGTTTCACCAATGTGCAGTATCTGTTCTTTTAAGCAAATAGCTCTAGGGCCACATTATAAGCCAAGTAGAAAAGTGGTAAGTTTCACTAGGATAAGTAATAGTAAAAGGATGGGGGAGTTTAATCCATATTTACTTGATCTCATCCATAGCCAAAGCAAATAGTGAAGGAGCTCACACACCTAAATGCATGCATTGAGGTGTCAGCAGTAGAGAGTAAAGGGGCAGTTTAAATCACAACAACATAGAGCAAAGCAAGCTTTGCTATTCACTTCGCAAAGAGCCCAACCAAAGTTTGTCACCAACACATCCAAGAACAACTCCAGATCTTGCAACCATACCATGAGATCAAGTCACTTTCCACCATAGAAAACCCAGGAGATCACCAACAAAGATGGTGACTTAAGGAGGGGGATGTACTAGGTGGACAACAAGGCCACACAGGAGCAACAACACCAGGAGGAGCAAGACAAGGCCAAGAGGAAGCCAAAACAAATCTAGGGCTACCACAAGCCAGAAGTAAAAGGCAACATCAAGACAAGGCAACCAGGGTATATCCCAACATTTAGATCTAATCATTTTCCATCTTACACATTCATTTTCTTGCGAGCACATGATAAGTGGACATATTGGACAACAGATAATAAATAGTTAGATAATGCATGTGTTCTTGCACAGGCAGGGTCTTAGACCAACATCACTGACACTATGATCTATTTTTATCTAGATAGATACACATCATAGCTGCTGGTACATGGCACATTCCCAGAAGGGTAGCACCTCTGTACCTAGCAGGTTCATATCTGCTTGAGTACAAGCTCAAGCATATCCTCTTCAACAAAGATAATCATCTTCCTAAATAATTTAGGAATCATAAATAAACACTTTATTTTAGAAAGGACAATAAAGACCAACGCTATCTATCACTAGGCCACACTGTACAGAAACCACTAAGTTTAATCACTTTCCTACAAGCATATAGGAATCATATCTTTATAAATCATCTCCTTATTAATCACAGAGCAGAGACTAGCACTAGTAACTTTAGATTTACACAATAAAGGATTAAATCCTGAGACTAAACATATCAGTGCTTCACAAGTAAGAAATTAACCAAGCATCAGTACATAGAGCATCCCAACTCAACTCCATAGGAGTAAATCCACAACCACAACAACTTGGGCATCCACATTAAACTAAGCTTGTTTTTACAGAGAATTTTATAACAGAGAACATGGTAACAAAAGCATGATCAATAGAGTGTTCTCCGATAGAGAACAGAGAACAAACATGCTCAATAGAGATTGACACTACACTAATAGTAGATCAACATCCAAGGATTAGCATAGGCAAGATTAACCCTAGAGTTATGTTAAATCACCACTGTAGGGGGGATGAACCCTAGGAATTTAGGGATGAACCCTAAATGGGGAAATCCATCGCAAGTTACCACATGGCATAGAATAGAGGCAAGGTAGAGCACAGAGAAGAGAATAGGGCACTTACTCGAGGTCCTCGTAAGGTTATCGAACAAGAAGCAGAGAGGAGGCCGGTAGTAGAGAGGTGGCGACACAGGGAGCACCTCGAGGGGGCGCTGCAACCCGTGCCTGCACATGGCAGTGGCGGCCATGGAAGAGCGGCACCATGAGCACCACAGTGTCATCGAGGGAGCGCCAGAGTACGGCGGACTCCAAACCCTAGCCACGAGGTGGGGGTCAGTGCAACCAGTGGAGAGCGCCAGCGCTATATCGAGCGGGGCAACGTCGAGCAGCGGCATCATCCGTGTCGTCTTGCATCGCGCCAACGGACACGACAGCCTGGGGCGGCCGGAATCACCCGCGGCGGCGACATCGAGTGTCCACAGAGGGTGTCGCGCGAGAGAGAAGAGAAAGCGAGTGGGTGGTACCGGGCCCGGTGTGAGCAGCCCAGTACTACCTAGGGGCGTTTGCCCAGCCCAAGCGGGTCGAGTCGGACTAGGCCAGCCCAGTGGGCCAGGCCCGTGTTTTAAAAGAAGGACTTTTGTAAAATACCTAATTACAAATATATCCCTGAGATAAATTAGGCTCTAGAAAAAATAAATAAAAATCCCAAAATACAAATAATATATTTATGAAATCACAAAAATATTCTCTATCCAATAAAAATAATAGATAGTAATTTGAAGTAATTAAATATAGATCTATTATTAAAATTTTATATATTCCTTCTAGAAGTTTATAAAAAATATACAAAACACTTAAAATTGAATAAAATTCATTTTTAAGATTCTAAAGGGAACTACTATTATAGAAAAATACGAGTTTGTATTTTTGAAAAGTAAATCAAGTGAAATAAAGTTTTATTTCCTTAAAGGAATTTTAGTTAAATATTTAAAAGAGTTAAAAATTAAATAAGTTCATTTTTATACTCTTAGAATAATACTAGTTATTATAAAAATGCTAAATATCAAAATAATATGAATTTAATGACTCTTGAGTAATGCTTTTCTTTTATTAATTAAAAGAAACTTCAAACCTTTACAAGGTGGGTAAAACACGCAAAGAAGAAAGAAAAAAAATCATGGCATGACATTACTATGGATTGCATATTGCTTCTTTAAATTTTGTCCTTATCGGGCAATAATGGTTTTCTATAGAAACCGCTCAAGGTCAGGTGGAAGTATCCGACTTCACTACCTTATAGTCACAAGGAAAGTTCACCACTTGCTCATGTCCTTTGAAGAGTCTTTACGAAAGTATTTGAAAATTATGTGTTATCACCTATATTCCAAAAGAGATAGAAAATAAATATTTTCCCAAACAAATGAATGCTATTATCATCCTAAGTAATGATAAATACTAAGAATGATAGTGGAATCTAGGATTCCAAAGGTCGAACAACTAGGGCATAATAACCCATGACATCAGTGATCTTAGCGCTGTATATTACGCATTAACCATGAGATTTGGAATGGGATGGATAAGTCAGCTGGATCTTCTTCCTTTCGCATGGACGAATGACCTGATCATGAGGCCGAGGATTTCTCGTGGAGAAACCTAGCACATGGGTGGAACCCCTTAGTTTCCCACGATTTTGGTGTCTAGATTATCTTGAGAGGCTGTCGGTGGTTTAGCTGGACCTTTGAGGGAGCTTGCCAGGGCATAACCATCTCATAGAATCTTCAGGTGCCTACCAGAGTTATAGACGATACTATAAGGGGGCTTGACAGAGGTGGGGCATGTCCGGGAGGGTCGTGTCTTCATGCGGGGTTGTGGAGAGGGGCAGTGATTGGCTTGGATCATCTACTGGGCCCTGATGGCTCAATGCACGACGCCCATAAAAGTGCTGGTGTGTGGTTGATGTAGAGCTCGTTGGGAACCCCAAGAGGAAGGTATGATGAGCACAGCAGCAAGTTTCCCTCAGTTATGAAACCAAGGTTTAATCGAACCAGTAGGAGCAAGGAAACACCCCAAAGGTGTTACTAGCTGAGCTTTGGCGGCGACTACCGGTGCTAGTAGCAACGTGGAGACTTGCACAACACAACCACAGAACTTTGTCCCCAACTTGCGATGAGGTTGTCAATCTCACCGTGTTTTGCGGAAAACAAAGGATTAAACGTATCGAATGTTAAGAAGTAAAAGTTTGCAGAAAGTAAACACAAAATAGTAAACAGTTTATAGATTGAATGTAAAAGACAAGGACCGGGATCCATAGTTCACTAGAGGTGGCTCTCCTTAAGATAGATAACATGCTGGGTGAACAAATTACAGCGGGGCAATTGACAAACATCGAGAAAGCAATACATGCATATACTAATCATCTTGACTCCTTTGAGACTTGATTGGGCATTACAACATAGTACATAGACCGCCATCCAACTGCATCTATGACTAATAATCCACCTTCAGGTTATCATCCGAACCCCCTCTAGTATTAAGTTGCAAGCAACCGATTATTGATTTACGAACCGCGTGTAAAGTAAACAATACGATTGTTCTATGAACAAAGGATTGTTGTTTTCTCCCTAGTAGCAACAGCACATCTAGTACCTTAGAGATTTCTGTCACTTCCCCAGATTACCAGAGGCATGAACCCACTATCGAGCATAAATACTAACTCTTGGAGTTGCTAGCATCTACTTGGCCAAGATAGCTACTAACAACGGAAAGCATACAAGATCACAAATAACAAAGACATGATAGAATCAATAATCAATCTGAAATAGCATCTCAATATCCATCGGATCCCCGCAAACACAACATGCAGAATTACAAATAGATGATCTTGATCATGAACAGAGCTCACAAGATCTAGACATGAAAGCACAAAGGAGGAGAACCAGCCATCTAGCTACTACATGGATCCGTAGTCCAAGGATGAACTACTCACACATCACACCGGAGGCTTGCATGGTGATGAAGAAGGCCTCCAGAGTGAATTCCCCTATCCGGCAGGGTGCCGGGAAGAGCTTCAGATCCCTCCCGATCTAGGGATGGAGATGACGGCGGCTACAGACTCTTTCGTGGATTTTTGATCGGGCGCTTAGGGTTTCGTCTTGAGGGCATCTTATAGTCGGAAGGGGAGGTCGAGGGGGTGCCGGGAGCGGCCACACCACCCCCTGGCATGGGCTAGGCCTGGCCGCGCGGCTAGGTGGTGTGGTGGCCCCCTGGCCCCTCTCCGTCTCGTATTCTGGCACTTGATGACTTCCAGAAAAATAGGCACTTTGGCTTTTGTCCCATCCAATTCCGAGAATATTCATTTTCTGACTTTCCTGGAACCAAAAACAGCAGAAAACAGGCAGCTGGCACTGTGGCTCTTGTTAATAGGTTAGTCCAAGAAATCATATGAAAAGTACTCCAAAGTGTGGACAAAACACAAGAAAGTGGATAAAACCAAGCATGGAACATCAAAAATTATAGATACATTTGCAATGTATCAACATCCCCAAGCTTAACTCCTGCTCGTCCTCGAGTAGGTAAGTGATAAAAAGAAAGAATAATTTTTGAGGTGACATGCACCATCAAAGACTTGATGAAAGTATTTGCAAAACATTCAAAGCTAGGATCATAGTACTTCAATCATAACATGAAAGACGAAGTTCTAGCAATAAGCAAAGAAACTATGATGCAACATGAAAAGGCACAAACAAAAGATTCATGAATAATAATGCTTTGCAAGACGTTGGTTTGTTTCACATAAAGAAAACATAGCATACTAGTATTCAGCTTGTCCCTCAATAGAGTAGCAAATATAAATGCATAGGACACCTTCAAAGTTCATAAGAGTGACTAGATACAATAGTTTAAAACAAGCAATAACAAGTTATGCATCAATCAACTAGTCTTGGGACAATGCACATAGAACTAAGAATGGCCACTATGCTCTCAAAGTAGGTGCATAAAGATAGAAGGTGGAGACTCAATATAATGGTGGAAGAAAGGCCTTTTGTAAAAGGAAGTAGGGATTCAAGTCTCATAAAGAGCTTCCAAAAATTATGGTACTTGTAGCTTTCAGCTCTCATTGCCCCTATCATAAGCATCTTGAAGGTGATTAAGGTTAAAGTGACACAACTAAGAGGATATGCTTGACAAGTTATAAACCAAAATCTCATGCCCCTTACTTACGAAGACCGATCCTCATGCTACTCAACTTCAGTCACGAGTAAGCTCTTGTCATTGTAAGTACATGTGTATCATTAAGAACCTAAGCAGGTACCCTTGCACATGATACGGGAGCTTTCCCATAATCAAAATGACAAGGCAAGCAGACAATGAGCATCTCAGCGATCTTTTTATTTGCTATTTGCATAGGTTTTTATTGAGGATGCTTCATAGAATGCTCATTATGGTGATGCTGCAAGTTTCCACCATGATTAGGCATGGCTTAGGCTAGCGGCCCAGGCGTTTCTCTAACACACATACAAACTCCATGATCTTACAAGTTCCACTTTTATTTCACATCGCCGGGATCCGTAAGCAAAAGAACATGATATCAACGGGGTACAAAGTAGAAGTGAAATGTTCAAAGCGTTCCCCATGAAAGATGGTTCTGCTAATTTCAACTTATAAAGCGCAAGCATATACACAACAAAGAAGGACCCAATGGTTCAAGTTTATTAGATGCAAAAAGTAAAGTGTGCCATCAAGTTCGTGAGAGCTTTAATCACTAGTTTTCTCATAACAAGTTTAATTTGGAAGGTAAACAAAAGCATGAATATACTTGGAATAGCATAAGCTAGTAGGTAGGTATGGTGGACTCTTTGGAATAACTTGGTTTAGGGAGTTGGATGCATGAGTGGAACTCATACTTGATTGTGGAGGCTAGCAAAAGACTGGGAGCGACAAACTAAGAGAGAAATAATGGCCATAATCATGCAGAGCGACAAAACATCATTGATCAAAGCATAAAGTGATACTACAAGTTGAAAACTAAAGGATCATAAAGGCTATGGTGACTTGAGATAGTCATAACATGGTGTGAGCATGCGCCAAGTCAACCCAAATAAAGCATCAAAGGAGAATACCACTATACTATGCCTTAATATGCTAAAACAACGCATGATTCATCCAAGGCGCATTAAGCAATCTCAATTGTTTATAACAATTCATGCTATAGCAAAGAATACTAAGCATAAAGCCAAAACAATATCAAGCATGGCATGACAATGCATAGGCCACAGTAAAAAACAAGCTCTTTTTACCACATAAGCATGAACTTTCCTACTCTTTTCCAAACCAAACCAAACTATTTGCAAACCAATGTATGAAAGAGGGGGTCCAACCAATTTATTCAGAAAATTAAGCAAACCAAGCAAACTAAAAACCAAAACAAAAAGGAAGAAGAAGACGCTCCAAGAACAACACAACTGTGCATGAAACAATAAAAATGAAGCGTTTGGAAGAAACCTGGGATTTTTATTGATGAAGAAGGGGATGCCTTGGGCATCCCCAAGCTTTGACGCTTGTACTTCTTGGATATTTCTTGGGGTGACACGCGTGGCATCCCCAAGCTTGAGCTTTAGTCCATGCTTCATCTCATTACTCATTCCTTCCATACACCTGCAATTTTTCCTTCATACAAAACTTCACACAATCTTTATTAGCAACATTAGTGCACTCAAGATAAATAAGTCTTAAGGTTCAGTTATAACACCAAATAAACTTCCATTATAACACTATATACTGTAGCACTTCCCTCAAAAAGCTCAATTCCCCAAAAGAACTCAAAAAGGAACCAACAAGAAGCAAATGCAGAAAATGGCAGAAATCTGTCAAAACAGACCAGCAGGTAAAGACGAATTTTTTCGAAGACCTTCTGTTGCTCAAATCAAAAAGTGTTGAACTAACGAAAGTTAGATAACAACCTGGGGTAGAAGAACAAAAATTCATGCCTCAAAAGGACCTTTAGAGATTTTACATGAATTTTTACGGTGAAGCACAGAAATCTGTTTCAGGACAACAACTTTCCCAATCATTACTTCTCTCTCATTAGAGGTTACTCTTGGCACAAAAAGCAAATAAAAAGGATAAGGAGCGGTTATTACTGAAGCAATAACTTCCAAGACTCATCTAAAACTTTTGGGTTATCTCCCAATAAGTACTTTTCTTTAACGCCTTTAAGTTAGGCATAAGAAGCAAAGAAATAATCAAGTGTTCTCAAATGAAGAAGCATTAAGACCAATACCAGAAATATTTTCAACAAGACAAGGTATATCATCCAAGTAAGTTCTAGAGGATCCTCTCTTAATGCTCTTAGGTTCACTATTCTCATCAAAAGGGTTTGCAGGAACAATCCAATCAAGATTCTTTTCTGTGGCATCATGTATTGCTACTAGTTTAAAGGGTATTGGTATCTTAGGTTCCTCCCCATTAGGTTCGGTTTTGTTCATCTTTTCTCGTGTACCAACAACATCTACACATGAGCCTGGCATATTGAAACGTTCAAAGACTTTCCTAGCTTCCTTGGCAACATCATAGAACTCCTTAAACAACGTTTCTAGAATAAAATCCCTCTTTTCAGGGTCTTCAATTTCTTTAAGCTTAAGAAACATTACTTGCATTAAGGGGTTGAGGTTAACAAACCTAGCTTCTAACATATGAATTAAAGAAGATGTAGCAATCTCATAGTTTGGAGCAAGTTCTGCAAGGGATCTATCCTCAGTATCCTCATGTTTACTAACATGATTAAAGAATTCTTCAATATTATCTTTCCCAATTATAGAACCACTACCAATTGAAAGGTCTTTCAGGGTGAAAGTAGGGATCAACATGGTGAGCTAAGGAAGAGGTGACAACTAAAGGAGACTTAATTTTTTTGTGTTTTTGAAAAGAAATCAAACTAGTAAAACTATTTTTTTTGTATTTTTGATAAATAAACAAGCAAACAAAGCAAAAAGAAACTAAGCAAAACAAAAAAAACAAAGTAAAGAGATTGGTTATGAGGGACTCCCCTTGTGAAGATGTGCTTGACTCCCCGGCAACGGCGCCAGAAAAATGCTTGATGGCTCAATGCACAACGCCTAGAAAAGTGCTGGTGCATGGTTGATGTAGAGCTCGTTGGAAACCCCAAGAGGAAGGTATGATGAGAACATCAGCAAGTTTCCCTCAGTTATGAAACCAAGGTTTAATAGAACTAGTAGGAGCAAGGAAACACCCCAAAGGTGGTACTAGCTGAGCTTTGGCAGGGCGCACTACCGGTGCTAGTAGCAATGTGGAGACCTGCACAACACAACCACAGAACTTTGTCCCCAACTTGCGATGAGGTTGTCAATCTCACCGTGTTTTGCGGAAAACAAAGGATTAAACGTATCGAATGTTAATAAGTAAAAGTTTGCAGAAAGTAAACACAAAACAGTAAACAATTTATAGATTGAGTGTAAAAGACAAGGACCGGGATCCATAGTTCACTAGAGGTGGCTCTCCTTAAGATAGATAACATGCTGGGTGAACAAATTATAGTGGAGGAATTGACAAACATCGAGAAAGCAATACATGCATATACTAATCATCTTGACTCCTTTGAGACTTGATTGGGCATTACAACATAATACATAGACCGCCATCCAACTGCATCTATGACTAATAATCCACCTTCAGGTTATCATCTGAACCCCCTCCAGTATTAAGTTGCAAGCAACAGATTATTGATTTATGAACTGCGTGTAAAGTAAACAATATGATTGTTCTATGAACAAAGGATTGTTGTTTTCTCCCTAGTAGCAACAGCACATCTAGTACCTTAGAGATTTCTGTCACTTCCCCAGATTACCAGAGGCATGAACCCACTATCGAGCATAAATACTAACTCTTGGAGTTGCTAGCATCTACTTGGCCAAGATAGCTACTAACAACGGAAAGCATGCAAGATCACAAATAACAAAGACATGATAGAATCAATAATCAATCTAAAATAGCATCTCAATATCCATCGGATCCCCGTAAACACAACATGCAGAATTACAAATAGATGATCTTGATCATGAACGGAGCTCACAAGATCTAGACATGAAAGCACAAAGGAGGAGAACCAGCCATCTAGCTACTACATGGATCCATAGTCCAAGGATGAACTACTCACGCATCATACCGGAGGCTTGCATGGTGATGAAGAAGGCCTCTAGGGTGAATTCCCCTCTCTGGCAGAGTGCCGGGAAGAGCTTCAGATCCCTCCCGATATAGGGATGTATATGACAGCGTCTACAGACTTTTTGGTGCATTTTTGATCGGGCACTTAGGGTTTTCGTCCCGAGGGCATCTTATAGTCGGAAGGGAAGGCCGAGGGGGTGCCGGGAGCGGCCACACCACCCCCTGGCACGGGCCAGGCCTGGCCACGCGGCCAGGTGGTGTGGTGGCCCCCTGGCCCCTCTCCGTCTCGTATTCTGGCACTTGATGACTTCCAGAAAAATAGGCACTTTGGCTTTTGTCCCATCCAATTCCGAGAATATTCATTTTCTGACTTTCCTGGAACCAAAAACAGCAGAAAACAGGCAGCTGGCACTGTGGCTCTTGTTAATAGGTTAGTCCAAGAAATCATATGAAAAGTACTCCAAAGTGTGGACAAAACACAAGAAAGTGGATAAAACCAAGCATGGAACATCAAAAATTATAGATACATTTGCAATGTATCAGGCCCCACATCATGAAATTGTGGATGGGAAAGTACGCCCGATTGTGCAACAAGGAGTTAATATCTTATGGGTAAAGCAACGCACCTCTGCAGAGTGTAAGAATTGCGACATGTTACTCCCTGTTCTGGGAAGGAGCTACGAACGCGACAGGAAAGGAACTCCATCAAGTCCCGGTCAACCTGTGAAGGTTGATGGGCATAGTTTTTGGACATTAAAATCAATCTTTGAAGAAACATTTACCAAAACTGCATAGTACCAATGACTTATAGTCTGAGGTGGTAGTTAGAGCATCAAACTTCCCACCTTGCATATAGTGAACTTGCTGGGTAACGCTGTTGCTCACTCTTTCCTTTTAACCCCTTGCTAGACTTTGAGGGCCAGAAGAATGACCAGGTGTATGCTACGGAGGTCTAGAACAATGTCTACTATGAAGAGCCGGATCTGTCCGGTGGAATTGAAGGGGTGGACTAGGGATACACTATGGAGCTAAAGACAATGAGTCAGAGTAGTTGTCAGGCCGGAGTGTAGTTACCTAGGTTGAGTGGAGCAGCACGAACCCTATAGAATAAGCCGTTGAGCTCACATCTTTATTAGCATTGTGTCTTTCGTTCTTCCGCTGAACTTATGAAATAAGTTATTTGGGTTTGTAAGTTTGAATCACTTGAAGTCTCGAATTTCTGGTATTGTAATAATAATGAAGTGTGTATGATTGTAATATGGACCCTCAATGTTTGTGTTATACCAATCTGAGGGATGTGATATTTACGGAATGGTGTTCTGTTGATGTCAGGTCAACGACTATAGTGTACTACACATGTAGTGGTATGCTGGGTCACCGCAAAAATGTTCTCCCTAGTAGACAAAGGGTCTACATGCTCTGGTATGAAGGAAATATGCCCTGAGAGGCAATAATAAAGTTCTTATTATGTATTCCTTGTATATTATAGATGTTTATTTTGCATGCTATAATTGTATTGATAGGAAACGTCAATACATGTGTGTTTAATAAACAAATACAAGGTTCCTAGTTATGCCTCTCTTATAAACTAGCTCGTTGATTAATAAGATGATCAAAGTTTCCTGATCATGGACATTGGATGTTGTTACTAACGAGGTCACAACATTTGTGAAATGATGTGATGAACATTCATCCAAAGTATATCATTACTATCAAAGTAATTATGTTTATATTGCTATAACATTATACGAAGTAATCTTTATCCTTAGACCATGAGATCATGTTAATTGCTGACATCAGAAGAGTAACTTGATAACATCAAACGTCACACCGTAAAAGGGTGACTATAAAGGTTGGTTCAGATACTCCGAAGATGTCATGTTAAGGCTCATGGATCAAGAGTGGAATTTGTCAATACCGATGATGGATAGATATACTCTAGACCCTCTCGGTGATATCACGTTAAGATAGCTTGCAAGCAAGTGATGTGATCACTAGAATGTTATATCACGGGAACGAGAAAAGAGTGCATGTCGGTAACGAGATCAAACTAGGTATTTGGATACCGATGATCGAATCTCGGACATGTAATATATCATGAGACAAAGGGATTAAATTACTAGCGTTAAAGGTTCTCACGATCATAGAAGTGATCGTTGAATGTGCAGGAGTTAGTTTGGATCTCCAGGTCTCGCTTTTGATTATTGATTTGAGAAGAGTCTCAATCATGTCTGCATTATTTGCGAGCATTAGGGTGACACACTTAAGGGTTGCCAAACACCATTTTGGAGCACATATGTTTTAGACGAAAGAATTGCAAAGCGCTGGAATTATTTCGATGGAAACCGGAATTGTTTCGGGTGAAATTGCAGAAACTAGTTCTGCATGTGATATTGAAATGTTACAAGGGGTTTTATGTGAATGTTTGTTAATTAAAGTAATTAAAAAAATTCTGAATAAAATAATTTAATGCATGTGAGTGGAACTTTGGGTGGAGGCTAAATTGATGCGAGTGGAGCTTCCACCACATGAATGAGGAAGAGGTGGGGGCACCCCCCATGGGCGCCAGCCATGGGAGGGGAGGAGCCCCATCTCCTATAAAAGGTCCCCCTCTCCTCCCTCACAAAGCACACCTCCTCATGAAAGATCTCTCTCCCCCTCTAGATATATTTCCCCATGGTCTCGGATTAGCGAGATACATATTCCCGGTGGCCTTGCATCTGGAAGGAGTTGCTTCTTCCGCTGATTCGCTGGAGCGAGGAGGTAGAGGTTGTTCGGTGGCCTGAACGTGTGTGCGAGGACGGATGCGCTGCTGATTTGCGGCGCTAGGACTTCCACACGATCTTGAGATCGGCAAGCGTACGACTACATCATCCACGAGTACCAACTCGTTAACAAAACTCTGTTGTCTTTGAGGGTAAGTTCTCTATGGATGTATATCCACTCGTTTCTTGTATCTAGTAGATAGATCTTGGCATATAGTTCTCATCGTAGGAATTTTTTGTTTTCTATGCTGCGAACCCAATAGTGGTATCAGAGCCTGATCTATGCGTAGGTGCTTTGCACGGGTAGTACACATATGTTTATATGTGGGCGATGATGATCATGGTATCGCTTCTTTCATGTATTTTGGATATTGGTGGCATAGTGGGATGAAGCGGCCCGGACCAACCTTACATGTCATCACACATGAGACCGGTTCCATGACTGACATGCAACTAGTTTTGCATAAGTGGCTGGCGGGTGTCTGTCTCTCCTACTATAGTTAATATCTGATTTACAACGAGTTGCTAATAACTTGGTTATCCTCATTGTGGTTCCATGTTCGTAGGTAAGACCGGTTCTATCTCCGAAAGTCCCAAGCCACGTAAAACTTGCAATGGATAAATTATAG
This sequence comes from Avena insularis, assembly GCA_023614405.1. NCBI lineage: Eukaryota > Viridiplantae > Streptophyta > Magnoliopsida > Poales > Poaceae > Avena > Avena insularis. The sequence goes on from CM042689.1 coordinate 373,013,285, forward strand.
GCGTCTAGTTTAGATTGTTGCTGGGATAGTATCATGATATGGTAATGTTGTAAGTAGATGTATGGTAGATACTCTTACAAAACACTTAACGTGTAAGTTCTATAGACCTTGGCCTTACACACAAAGGAATGATAAAGATCATACCACGATGCAAATGATAGAGATCAAATGCATGGACCATATCATCCCACTTTACACATTAGATGTTCGCATCTTATATTGCTAGTTTGGCGCTTTTAGTAGCATTGTAAGATGATCCCTCATTTAAATATCAAGATAAAATGTGTTCTTCCTTAAGTATGCACCGTTCTATGGATCGTGTTTCGAGACATCACATGATGATCGGGTGTACTCGACTCTACACTTTCATACAACAAGTGTAAGATAGTTTTACACACACGAATACTAAGGTTCTTACTTGGCGAGTCTAGCATGTACAGACATGGCCTCAGAACAAGGACCGAAAGGTTAAGAATGAGTCATATAGTTGATATGATGCCCATATAGATGCTTGCCTTTGAAGCTGCACCGACTCACGAGATGATCGGCCTTGGTGTAGTGGATTTGGTTCATGTAATCACCAAAAAGACACGAGGGATGTCGTTTTTGAGTGGGAGTTCATTAGTAATTTGGATTAGTTGAACTCAATCTATCATAAACTTAGTCTAAATAAACTTTACAAATTCTGTTGTAGATGGCACCACCTGCTTTTAATTTCAATGTGTTCATGGAGAAAGAGAAACTTGTTGCGAATGGTAGCAACTTCACCAACTGGGCTATGAATTTGAGGATTCTCCTCACTGCTGCACAAAAGCAATATGTGCTAGAGGCACTGCTATGTCCCCCACCAGCTCCTGATGCCCCTGATGAGGAAAAGAATGTCTATATAACTCATCAGGAGGACCACAACCTAGTTCATTGTGGCATACTATATGGGCTAGAGCCAGAACTTCGAAAGCGTTTCGAAAATGGCAATGCTTTTGATACCATGGGAGAATTGAAAATGATTTTCGATACCCATGCTGCTGTAGAGAGTTATAATGCTTCTGAAAAGTTCTTTAGCTGCATGATGGAGGAGAATAGCTCCGTTAGTGAGCACGTACTCAAAATGTCTGGGTACGCCGATAAGCTTGTGTCCTTGGGAATATCGATTCCCATTGACCTAGGCATACATCGTGTTCGCCAATCTCTGCCACCTAGCTATAAGAGCTTCATGATGAACTATAACATGCAGGGCATGAAGAAGTCTCTCCCCGAGCTTCTGTCAATGCTTAAAGCTATAGAAGTGGATATTAGGAAAGAACATCAAGTGTTGATGATCAATAAGACCACTGGTTTCAAAAAGGACAAGAAAGTCAAGCAGAAGGGAAAGAAGGGCGGCAAATCGGTTGCCGCACCTGAAAGAAATCCCGAGCTGGCCCTAAGTCTGATACCGAGTGCTACTATTGCAAGGGGACTGGCCATTGGAAGCGCAACTGCCCCAAATATTTGGCGGACAAGAAGGCCAGCAAGGCAAACAAAGTTATATGTGATATACATGTTATTGATGTGTACTTGACTAGTACTCACAGTAGCACCTGGGTATTTGATACGGGATCAGATGCTAATATATGTAACTCGATTCAGGGGCTGCGGAACAAGTGACAGCTAGCAAGGGATGAGGTCACGATGCGGGTCGGCAATGTATCAAGAGTTGATGTGATCACCGTCGGAACGCTGCCTCTCCATATGCCGTCAGGATTAGTGATAAATCTAAATAATTGTTATTTCGTGCCTGCACTAAGCATGAACATTGTATCCGGATCGTATTTGATGCGAAGTGGTTATTCCTTTAAATCTGAAAACAATGGTTGTTCGATTTATAGGAATGATATCTTTTATGGTCATGCACCTATGATGAATGGTTTTTTTCTGTTGGATCTCGATAGTAGTATTATGCATATTCATAATGTTGATGCTAAAAGGATTAAACTTGATAATGATATATGTGCATATATGTGGCACTACCGTCTAGGTCATATTGGCGTTAAACGCATGAAGAAACTCCATTCTGATGGACTTTTGGAATCACTTGATTTTGAATCATTTGATACATGTGAGCCATGCCTTATGGGCAAGATGACTAGAACGCCGTTTTCCGGTTCAATAGAACGGGCGAGAGATTTATTAGAAATCATACATACTGATGTATGTGGACCAATGAGTGTGCCGACGCGAGGTGGATATCGTTATTTTGTTACTTTTACGGATGATTTGAGTAGATACGGGTATATCTATTTAACAAAACATAAATCTAAAACCTTTGAAAAGTTCAAAGAATTTCAAAATGAAGTGGAAAATCATCATAATAAAAAGATCAAATTTCTTCGGTCTGACCGTGGAGGAGAGTATCTTAGTTACGAGTTTAGCACACATATGCAAGACTGTGGAATAGTTTCACAACTCACGCCTGCCGGAACACCACAACATAATGGTGTGTCAGAACATCGTAATCGTACTTTATTGGATATGGTTCGATCTATGATGTCTCATCGACTTGCTTATCATTTTGGGGTTATGCACTGGAAACTGCTGCATTCACTTTAAATCGGGCACCATCTAAATCCATTGAAATGACACCATATGAATTATGGTTTGGAAACAAACCTAATCTATCATTTCTTAAAGTTTGGGGATGCGATGTTTATGTGAAGAAACTTCAGCTAGATAAACTCGAACCCAAAGGGGAAAATGCGTCTTCATAGGATACCCTAAAAAAACAATTGGGTATACCTTCTATCACAGATCCGAGGGCAAGGTTTTGTTGCCAAGAATGGATCCTTTCTTGAGAAGGAGTTTCTTGCGAAAGGTGTGAGTAGTCAGAAGGTAGAACTCGAAGAGGTTATTGAACCTTCTCTTCATGAAATGGCGAGTGGCATAGCACCGGAAATTGTTTCGGAGTTGACTTCACCTGATGAAGAGAGAGCTAATGATAATAATCATGAAACTCCGAAAGAGGGCACTACCGAACCTCGCAGGTCAAGCACGACACGTGCAGCTCCTAACTATACGGAAATCCTGTTACGAATTTCATGATTGATGAAATAGATGACCCTGCGACGTATGAAGAAGAGATGATGAGCCCGGATTCCAACAAATGGTTAGAAGCCATGAAATCCGAGATGAAATCCATGTACGAAAACCAGGTTTGGACCTTGGTGGACTTACCTCACGACCGAAAGGCCGTTGAGAATAAATGGATTTTCAAAAGAAAAACTGATGCTCATGGTAATGTGACCATCTATAAGGCTCGACTTGTCGCAAAGGGGTTTCGAAAAATTCAAGGAGTTGACTACGATGAGACATTCTCTCCCGTAGCGATGCTTAAGTCGGTTAGGATTATGTTAGCAATTGCTGCATATTTCGATTATGAAATATAGCAGATGGATGTCAAAACTACGTTCCTCAATGGTAATATTGAAGAAGAGTTGTATATGATACAACCTAAGGGTTTTGTCGATCCTAAGGATGCTGATAAGGTATGCAAGCTTCAGCGATCCATCTATGGGCTGAAGCAATCATCCCGGAGTTGGAATCTCCGCTTTGATGAGGTGATCAAAGAGTTTGGATTTGTCCAAATTTATGGAGAGGCTTGTATTTACAAGAAAGTGAGTGGGAGCAATGTGGCATTTCTGATATTATATGTGGATGACATATTATTGATTGGAAATGATTTAGATCTTTTAAACAGTGTTAAAAGTTATCTAAACAGCAAAATTTTCGATGAAGGACCTTGGTGAAGCTTCATATATATTAGGCATTAAAATCTATAGAGATATATCAAGACGCCTAATTGGGCTATCGCAAAGTACATACCTTGATAAGATATTAAAGAAGTTTAATATGGATGGAAGTAAGAAGAGGTTCTTACCTATGTTGCAGGGCAAGACATTGAGTAAGACTCAAAGTCCGGATACGAAGAAAGAAAGAGAGATAATTGATAAGATCCCCTATGCCTCAGCCATAGGCTCTATAATGTATGCCATGCTATGTACAAGACCGGATGTGGCACATGCTATTAGTTTGACTAGTAGGTACCAATCTGATCCAGGTTCGGAACACTGGATAGTGGTCAAGAATATCCTTAAGTACTTAAGAAGAACTAAGGATATGTTTCTTATATATGGAGGTGAAGAAGAGCTAGTCACTAAGTGTTATGTCGATGCTGGCTTTAACACCGACCCGGATGACTCTAAGTCTCAATCCGGATATGTATTTCTCTTGAATGGAGCAGCAGTTAGTTGGAGGAGTTCCAAACAACCTGTGGTGGCTGGATCAACGACGGAGGCGGAATATGTTGCTGCTTCAGAAGCAGCGCAGGAAGCGGTTTGGATGAAGAAGTTCATAACGGAACTGGGTGTGGTTCCCAATGCGTTGGACCCGATGGTGATCTATTTTGACAACAATGGAGCCATAGCCAACGCCAAGGAACCAAGGTCTCACAAGAATTCCAAGCATATTAAGCGCCGGTTTCACTCCATCCACGAGCATGTCAAGGATGGAGATATAAAGATTTGTAAAGTCCACACGGACCTGAATGTAGCAGATCCGTTGAATAAAGTACTCCCTAGGGCAAAACATGATCAACACCAGAACTCCATGGGTGTTAGATTTATCGATATATAAACTAGATTATTGTCTCTTGTGCAAGTGGGAGACTGAAGGAAATATGCCCTGAGAGGCAATAATAAAGTTGTTATTATGTATTCCTTGTATATGGTAGATGTTTATTTTGCATGCTATAATTGTATTGATAGGAAACATCAAAACATGTGTGTTTAATAAACAAAAAGGGTTCCTAGTCATGCCTCTCTTATAGACTAGCTTGTTGATTAACAAGATGATCAAGGTTTCCTGATCATGGACATTGGATGTTGTTAATAACAAGGTCACAACATTGGTGGAATGATGTGATGAACATTCATCCGAAGTATAGCATTACGATCAAGTCATTGTGTTTATATTGCTATAACATCATACAAAGTAATCTTTATCCTTAGACCATGAGATCATGTTAATTTCTAACACCGGAAGAGTATCTTGATAACATCAAACATCACACCGTAACAGGGTGACTATAAAGATGGGTTCAGTGCTACGAAGGTGTTATGTTGAGGCTCATGGATCAAGAGTGGAATTTGTCAATCCAGATGACGGATAGATATTCTCTGGGCCCTCTCGGTGATATCACATTAGGATAGCTTGCAAGCAAGTGATGTGATCACTAGAATGTTATATCACGGGAACAAGAAAAGAGTGCATGTCGGTAACGAGATCAAACTAGGTATGGAGATACCGATGATAGAATCTCTCACATGTAATATATCGAGAGACAAAGGGATTTAGTTACAAGCGTTAAAAGGTTCTCACGATCACAGGAGTCATCGTTGAATGTGTAGGAGTCAGTACGGATCTCCAGGCCCCGCTGCTGATTATTGATCAGAGAAGGTTCTCGATCATGTCTGCATTATTCGCGAACCATAGGGTGGCACACTTAAGAGTTACCGGACACCATTTTGGAGCACATATGTTTGCATTTAAAGAATTGCAAAGTGCAGGAATTGTTTCAATAGAAACCGGAAATTGTTTCGGGTGAAATTGCAGAAAGTGGTTCTGCATGTGATATTGCAATATTGCAAGGGGCTATATGTGAATGTTTGTTAATTAAAGTAATTAACAAAATTCTGAATAAATTTAATAAAAGAGTTTTATTAAATGAGAGAGCATTAAATTTGGAGAAACTTAATGCATTTAAAGTGGAGACTTTAAAAGGGAATGTGAAGAGGCATTTTAATGTGGAGGGGTTACCACCACATGAATGGGGGAGGTGAGTGGTCACCCCCCCATGCGCCAGCCATGGAGAGAGGGGGAACCCCCCTCCTCCTATAAAAGGCCACCCATTCCCTCCTTCATCCTCACACCTCCTTGTGAAGGATCTCTCTCCCCCTCTAGAATTATTTCCCCATGGTCTCGGATTAGCGAGATACATGTTCCCGGTGGCATTACGTCTGGAAGGAGTTGCTGCTTCCGCTGGATCGCTAGAGCGAGGAGGTGGAGGTTGTCCGGTGGCTTGAACATGTGTGCGAGTGCGGATGCGCTGCTGAGTTGCGGCGCTCGGACTTCCTCACGATCTTGAGATCGGCAAGTGTACGACTACATCAACCACGAGTTCCTACTCGTTAACAAAGCTCGTTGTCTTCGAGGGTAAGTTCTCCATGGATGTATGTCCACCCGTTGCTCTGTATCTAGTAGATAGATCTTGGCGTATAGTTCTCATCGTAGGAAATTTTTTGTTTTCTATGCTACGGACCCAACAATGGTGCCTAGTATCTTTTATTAGTGCTTTATGACTTTGTTGCGACTTGTTGTGCTTAATTCTTGTCACTAGGGCTTTAGTGCCATGATTTCAGATCTGGACATGTTATTGATTCATTATGATAGTATTGTTTCTGGTCTTATCGACAAGTTGTATACACACGTTGTTGTCTGGAACCTATGGCCCCGAAGTGACAGAAATCGGGATAACCGGAAGGGAATGGCGATGTGAGGATCACATGTGGTCATGGAGTGTTAATGATTTGCTCCGGTGCTCTATTAAAAGGATCACCTTAATAGCTAGTAGTTCACTAGAGGCCCCGCTGCAAACGGGCTGGCAGGACAAAAGATGTTGTGCAAGTTCTCATTGCGAGCACGTATGACTATATATGGAACACATGCCTAGGATTATCTAGTACTTGGATGCTTTATCTTATTTATCTGCAATTTCCCTTTGTTCTGATTGCTATGTGAATTGTCTTGTCCATGCAACGCCCGTCCATCCATCCCTATGCCTACCGCACTCGAATCCCACTGTTACTGCTTTTGTTACTACTGTGTTTGCTTTACTACTGCTGTTACTTTAGTATTCCTACTACAAAACTATTGCTACTGATAAACTGCTGTGAGCAAGATTGTTTTCCAGGTGCATCTGAATTGAAAACTCAGTTGTTAAGGCTTATAAATATTCTTTGGCTCCCCTTGTGTCGAATCAATAAATTGGGTTTCACTTCCCTCGAAAATACTATGATACCCCCCTATACTTGTGGGTCATCAAGACTATTTTCTGGCGCTGTTGCCAGGGAGCATAGCTTTATTTATCAAGTTCACGTGGATTCACTATTGGTCAAGCTAAGTTTATTTTCTCCTTGTTTGCTTGTTTCTTTTTCAAAAATACAAAAAAAGTAGTTCCTACTCTAGTTGTTATTTTCGTTGGTCTGTTATTGTCTTGCTTTGTCATGCTTGTTGTCAATGGTTGGTTTCTTTGAAACTAAAGCTTATTGGCAAGGTGGATTCACGGAAGATCAAAAATATTATTATAAGGAACACTACTTGTCACAAAAAGGGAAACACTTATGGGAACAAATTGATAGATTGTATACCATTGCTAGAAACGTGTGCTCTACTTATAATGTTACTTATTGCTGTGATGAATCTCGTTGCAGAAAGAGGTATAAACACCTCCCTTTTCAATGTGAGTATAATGATAATGATACCATATCTTCCTTTGCTAAAGGAATTTATGACTTTTATGATGCGGAACAAATTGAAGAATTTATTGCTTGGAAGGGTGCTTTTGAACTTGCTAGTTTGCTTGAAAATATTGATGATTCACCTTATAAGTATGAGGTTTATGGTATACTTAAATTTTTGTTTGATAATTACAAGGATGAAAATGGCTACATTCTTGAATATTTTAGATGCTTTCCACAAATGGAAGAGACTAATGCCTTGCAGGATCCTATGGAAGAAGAAATTGATAAACCTGAAATCTCATTAGATGAAAAAGAGGAGGAGAGTGATGAACAAAAGGAGGAAGAATGGATTAGCTACCCATGCCTACCTTCTAATGAGAGTAACTCTTTATCCCTTACATTATTTGATTGTCCCCCGCGCTTACCAAAGGAGGATGAATGTTATGTTCCTGAGGATTCTTTTGAAGATGTTTATAATAAAGGATTCTTTTGAAGATAGTTATATTGTTGAGTTTATTCATGAGGCTACTGAAAATTATTATGAGAGAGGAAAATATGGTTGTAGAAGTTTTCATGGTATTGAAACACCTCTCTATGTGCTGAAAGTTTTGAAGTTACTCTTGTTTTATCTTCCTATGCTTGTCACTTTGTTCTTTGTGAGTTTATTTGCATACACGATTCCTATGCATAGGAAGTGGGTTAGACTTAAATGTGTTTTGAATTTTCTTCTTGATGCTCTCTTTTACTTCAACTCATATTTCTTATGAGAGCATCCTCTCAAACTTTTTATGCCTGAAGATGATATTATGTCTATTATTCTTGGGAGACCTTTTCTTAAATACTGTAGGAGCTGTTATTAATTATAATCAAGGGAAGGTGACCTTCAATGTTAATTACAAGGAACATATTGTCTATTTCCCCAAGAATATTGAAAGGACTTATGGCTTGAATTCAATTGAACATGTTAAGAGCATTCAAGTTGGAGAAATATATTGTCCCATACCAAGAGAAAAATTTGAAACTATTATGATTGGGACTTTTGCTATCAAGATTGAGGTAACATAATCATTAGTGGATACAAAGTTTTGTCTCATATGAAATTGTTTTGGTAGCAAGACCTGATCAACCTTGTTAACAAAAGGATTTCATTGAACAAAACAATGTTTTTAGCATGATTATCTCCACTTACTTCTATTTTATCCATTTTAGTTTTTGCTTTTGCCTAACTTAAAGGCATTAAAGAAAAGTACTTATTGGGAGATAACCCAAAAGTTTTAGTTAAGTCTTGGAAGTTATTGCTTCAGTAATAACCGCTCCTTATCCTTTTTATTTGCTTTTTGTGGCAAGAGTAACCTCTAATGAGAGAGAAGTAATGATTGGGAAAGTTGATGTCCCGAAACAGATTTTTGTGCTTCACCGTAAAAATTAGTGAGAGAGCTCTATATGTCGGATGGAGCTGTCATGCTTTGTGCTTATGCCCCAGGTTGTTATCTAACTTACGTTAGTTCAACACTTTTTGATTTGAGCAACAGAAGGTCTTCGAAAAAATTAGTCTTTACCTGCTGGTCTGTTTTGACAGATTTCTGCCATTTTCTGCATTTGCTTCTTGTTGGTTCCTTTTTGAGTTCTTTTGGGGAATTGAGCTTTTTGAGGGAAGTGCTACAGTAGATAGTGTTCTTATGGAAGTTTATTGGTGTTGGAACTGAACCTTAAGACTTATTATCTTGAGTGCACTAATGTTGCTAATAAAGATTGTGTGAAGTTTTGTATGAAGGAAAAATTTCAGGTGTATGGAAGGAATGGGTAATGAGATGAAGGATGGACTAAAGCTCAAGCTTTGGGATGCCACGCGTGTCACCCCAAGAAATATCCTACAAGCGTCAAAGCTTGGGGATGCCCAAGGCATCCCCCTCTTCATCAATAAAAATCCCAGGTTTCTTCCAAACGCTTCATTTTTATTGTTTCATGCACAGTTGTGTTGTTCTTGGAGCGTCTTCTTTTGCGTTTTCGTTTGTTTTTTTTTGGTTAGATTTCTGAATAAATTGGTTGGACCTCCCTCTTTCATACATTGGTTTGCAAATGGTTTGGTTTGGTTTGGAAAAGAGTAGGAAAGTTCATACTTATGTGGTAAAAAGAGCTTGTTTTTGACTGTGGCCTGTGCTTTGTCATGCCATGCTTGATATTGTTTTGGCTTTATGCTTAGTATTATTTGTTGTAGCATGACTTGTTATAAAAATTGAGATTGCTTAATGTGCCTTGGATGAATCATATGTTGTTTTAGCATATTAAAGCATAGTATAGTGGTATTCTCCTTTGATGCTTTATTTGGGTTGACTTGGCGCATGCTCACACCATGTTATGACTATCTCAAGTCACCATAGCCTTAATGATCCTTTAGTTTTCAACTTGTAGTATCACTTTATGCTTTGAATAATGATGTTTTGTCTCTACATGATTATGGCCATTATTGCTCTCTTAGTTTGTCGCTCCAGTCTTTTGCTAGCCTCCACAACCATGTATGAGTTCCACTCATGCATCCAACTCCCTAAACCAAGTTATTCCAAAGAGTCCACCATACCTACCTACTAGCTTATGCTATTCCAAGTATATTCATGCTTTTCTTTACCTTCCAAATTAAACTTGTTATGAGAAAACTAGTGATTAAAGCTCCACGAACTTGATGGCACACTTTACTTTACTTGCCCTTAATAAACTTGAACCATTGTGTCGTCTATGTTTTATATGCTTGCACTTATTTGTTGGGAATTAGCAGAACCATGCTTTCATGGGGAACGCTTTCAACATTGCACTTGGTACTTGTACCTAGTTGATATCATGCTCTTTTGTATATGGATGTCGTCGGTGTGAAATGAAAGGGGAGCTCATAAGTCCATGGAGTTAGGTATATGTGTTAGAGAAACGCCTGGGCCGCTGGTCTAATCCATGCTGACATGGTGGAAACCTGCAGCGTAACCATAATGAGCTGTCTATGAAGCATTCTTCTTATAAAAAAAGAGTCCTATATTGAGAAAAAAGAGAAAAGAAAAAAAATAGATACTATGAAAAGAGGAAAGAGAGAAAAAAACACCATATTCCCATGGTAAATAAGAAGAATGTTGAGATGCTCATGCCTTGCCTTGTCATTTTGATATGGGGATTCTTCCGTATCATCGGGCAAGGGGTACCCCGTTGGAGGTTCTCAATGATACACATGTACTTACAATGACAAGAACTTACCGGTGACTAAACTTGATTAGCATGAGGAGCAGCCCTCATATACAAGGGACATGAGATTTCTGACTTATACTTCATCAAGCATGTACACCATAGTTTGTTCACTTTAACCTTAATCACTTCAAGATGCTTATGATAGGGGCAATGAGAGCTGAAAGCTATAAGTACCATAATTTTTGGAAGCTCTTTATGAGACTTGAATCCCTACTTCCTTTGACAAAGGCCTTTCTTCCACCATTATATTGAGTCTCCACCTTCTATCATTATGCACCTACTTTGAGAGCATAGTGGCCATTCTTAGTTCTGTGTGCATTGCCCCAAGACTAGTTGATTGATGCATAACTTGATATTGCTTGTTTTAAACTATTGTATCTAGTCACTCTTGTAAACTTTGAAGGTGTCCTATGAATTTATGTTTGCTACTCTGTGAGGGACAAGCTGAGTGCCACTATGCTATGTTTTCTTTATGTGAAACAAACAAACGTCTTGCAAAGCAATGTTATTCATGATTCTTTTGTTTGTGCCTTTTCATGTTGCATCATAGTTGCTTTGTCTTATTGCTAGAACTTTGTCTTTCATGTTATGATTGAAGTACTATGATCCCAGCTTTGAATGTTTTATGAATACTTTGATCAAGTCTTTGATGGTGCATGTCACCTCAAAAATTATTCTTTCTTTTTATCACTTACCTAGTCGAGGACGAGCAGGAGTTAAGCTTGGGGATGTTGATACATTGCAAATGTATCTATAATTTTTGATGCTCCATGCTTGGTTTTATCCACTTTCTTGTGTTTTGTCCACACTTTGGAGTACTTTTCATATGATTTCTTGGACTAACCTATTAACAAGAGCCACAGTGCCAGCTGCCTGTTTTCTGCTGTTTTTGGTTCCAGGAAAGTTAGAAAATGAATATTCTTGGAATTGGACGGGACAAAAGCCAAAGTGCCTATTTTTCCAGAAGACTCCAGGAGCCAGAATACGAGACGGAGGAGGGCCAGGGGCTGGCCACACCCCCCCAGGCGCCGACTGGGCCTGGCCGTGCCAGGGCATGGTGTGGTGGCCCCAGCCACCCCCTCGGTCTCCCTCTTCGCCTATAAGAAGCCTTCTGACCTAAAAACCAAGGGGGTTGGACGTTTTTCTAGAAGAAGTTCATGGCGCCACCACCAAGAAGGGAGATTCGGGGACGAAGTCTCCCTGTTCAAGACGGGAAGTGCCCCCGGAGCCATCTCCATCGATCTCCACCATCATCTCCATCGACCATCCATGTTTCCCCCATCTATGAGTGAGTAATCCCCCGCTGTAGGTTATGGGGACGGTAGGGATTGGATGAGATCGTTCATGTAATGGCATCAGATTGTTAGGGCATGGTGCCTAGTATGTTTTATTAGTGCTTTATGACTTTGTTGCGACTTGTTGTGCTTAATGCTTGTCACTAGGGCCCGAGTGCCATGATTTCAGATCTGAACATGTTATTGATTTATTATGATAGTATTGTTTCTGGTCTTATCTACAAGTTGTATACACACGTTGTTGTCCGGAACCTACGGCCCTGAAGTGATAGAAATCGGGATAACCGGAAGGGAATGGCTTTGATGTGAGGATCACATGTGTTCACGGAGTGTTAATGCTTTGCTCCGGTGCTCTATTAAAAGGAGCACCTTAATTGCCAGTAGTTCCCTAGAGGCCCCGCTGCAAATGGGCTGGCTGGACAAAAGATGTTGTGCAAGTTCTCATTGCGAGCACGTATGACTATATATGGAACACATGCCTAGGATTATCTAGTACTTGGATGCTTTATCTTATTTATCTGCAACTGCCCTTTGTTCTGATTGCTATGTGAATTGTCTTGTCCATGCAATGCCCGTCCATCCATCCCTATGCCTAGCGCACTCGAATTCCACTGTTACTGCTTTTGTTACTACTGTCTTTGCTTTACCACTGCTGTTACTTTACTATTCCTACTACAAAACTATTGCTACTGATAAACTGCTGTGAGCAAGATTGTTTTCCAGGTTTAGTTGAATTGACAACTTAATTGTTAAGGCTTATAAATATTCTTTGGCTCCCCTTGTGTCGAATCAATAAATTGGGTTTCACTTCCCTCGAAAATACTACGATACACCCCTATACTTGTGGGTCATCAGTCTCTTAAAGGTAAAGCTTTAGACTGGATATATTCTCTCCCTCGCCATTACATTAAATGTTGGGAAAACTACATTGTTAAATTCATAAACAGGTATAATCCTTTTAAAAAGGTAACTGAACTAAGAAATAATATAGGAAACTTTAGTCAGAGCGTGAGAGAAAACTACCACCAAGCTTAGGAAAGATTCTTTGGAATGATCAATAGTATTCCTAATCATGGCTATTTTGAATTAAGTATTTTCCATTTATTTTACCACGATCTAAATACTCAATGTAGAGAATTGCTTGACTTCTCAGCATGAGGATCTATAAATACTTTAACTATTAAGGAATGTTTGGAATTGATGTCTACTAGGGATAAGAATGATTCTTTATATAATCCTGATTTTGGCACTAAGATGAAAAAGGGATACTTCTGATAACTCCTGATCTTATGTCTGAAGTACCAAAACAATGAAACAAAAAGGTATACCTTCTGAACTTGTTAAGGAAAACAAAGTAGATTTGTTACAAGTTTTAACTGAAGAAGATGAAACTAGAAAAGTTTTTCAAGAATTAAAACATCGACAAGTAAAATCTCATAATAACTTGCATAAGCACTTTCAAAAACACAAAAATATTTTGGCGGAACTCACGGAAAATTATGGTGAGACTGGCCAACAAATAAAATTATTTCACAAGTATATTAGTATGATTGAAACCCAGTGTGAAAAATAGCATCTGGTTATCAAATTTTTCTTCGTGATGATAAAGATATTCCTGTTTCTACTAATGTTGTCACAAGAAGGGGTGCAGTTGTTACAGGACCCTTAGGACCACCGGAATATGAAGCTGAAAAAGAGAGAAAGGAAAAAGCCTTGCTCAAAGCAAGCTAATAAGATGATACGTTGGTGGATCCTCAAAATGAAACTAAAACACAAGATCAAACTAAGGAGGACCAAAATGATGCACATGATGACCATTATGACTCTGGTGCAGAGACGGTTGATCCAAGAGAAGGAAAAGAGATAAGCAAGGAAGATGAAGTTGTTGTAGTAGAAAATAAGAAAAGTGATAAGCAAGAACAAAAGGAAGCAACAAAAGAGCCTGACCCCCCACAAAAGGTAAAAGAAAAGAGTAAGTCAGGTGAGAAAAAGCTTCCTTATCAAGATCGAAAAAAGAAAGCACCAGATCAGGTAATTTATTATTCTTTTACAAAGGAACTTAGTGACCTTCATCTGGAAATTCTGTTTGCGGATGCAATTAAAGTTCCCACCTATTCTAAGTTCCTCCGTGATATTCTTAGTAGAAAGAAAGAAATAACTAAAACTGTTGCCATGGTAACTAGTTAACCTGCTAATGGGAAGCTGTTGTCTAAGTCTGGAGATCCCAGAATACCAACTATTTCATGCTCAATAGGTAAAACTGATATTCACAATGCCTTGTGTGATCTAGGAGCAAGAGTTAGTGTAATGTCATACCCCCTCTATAAAAGGTTAGGATTAGGAGAGTATTCTCCTACTACTATCACTTTACAAATGGCTGACAAGTCCACTAAACAACCTATTGGTATGATCAAGGATGTTCTACTTAGAATAGATGAACATGTTATTTCCACTGATTTTATTATTCTTGAGATACCTGAAGATGAAAAATTATCCATAATACTTGGCAGACCTTTCCTTAGTATCACAGGGCATCAGTTGATTGTGTTGAAGGAAAGATAATCTTCAATGTTTATGATGCTGAAATCATCCGGTATTTTCCAAAGAAGCTAGAAGCAGAAGAAAGATATATTCCACCAGCAAAATAAGTTCATGTGGTAAGTGCCTTTGATAAAGGGCAACCCAAGGTAAGAATTTGAGAATAGATAAGATGTTGAGTTACTCAACCATTCTTAATAAAATAATTAATTGTGACACCCCCGGGATCAGGGTTAAACAAATCCCAGACCTTAGCCCGACATAAGCTTAACCTAGAGCTCGAGGATATCAAGTGAAGAAATCGGTAACACAACAGTAACCCTTCAACACAAAAATTATTACAGCAAGCTCATAACTAAGCGAAGAACCAAAATATTACAAGCAGAGGTCACTGACCACAAACATCAAACAATGGAAGGCAAATTATGCTATTAAGTAAACTTAACAAATGGCCTAAGAGGCCTGAAGCATAACGACAACGTCCCACCCCATAGATTCCAAGCTACCGGCAGGGAACCCCAAGCTACTCGTCGGTGTCGATGTCGTACAGAACTTGTCTTCAAGGGAACACTTATTCTGAAAGTATCAACAAAGCAAGGGTGAGTACATGGTGTACTCCGCAAGACTTATGGCTGGTGGGGTTATTTTTCATAAAGCCATCTTTGTTTATAAAACAAGAGGGAGAAGAAGCTCGTCTAATCAGAATATTTTAAAAGGGGATAAGAGAGCGACATCTCTGAAGAATTGATCATCATCTTGATATCCACCAAAGTAATCCTCATCTCACAACTAGGATCACCCCCTCGTACCCATGAGGAAGCATCCTTAAGCACACATTGAACTGCCAAGTTTTACGATTAGGTTAAAGTTATCTATGATCTTCACGTCCGTTCCCAAGTCATCCATAACCGTGGACACGGCTTTTCGAAAAGATTTAACCCTCCAGGGGTGTATAACTTTACCCACATGTACCAACCGACTCTTAATTCCACATGATTAGCCCTCTTCCTTGGAAGGATAACAGAGGGTGGTTGGACACGACCTTTACCTTGCTTTCACCGAGACCATGAGTCACGCCCTAAGGATGGTTCCGCCATAACGGGTCAAATCCCGAAGCCGGTCCCTAGAGATGTGAGGCAAGGTTGGTTTATCAGGGGCACTATCTACCCCAAGCAACCCCAGCCACGCTTACCTACCTGTTATGATACACCTTCACTCGCCACATCTTTCAAAACGTTTTGTATGCATATGTCGAATGGAACGCCCGAACTATGTGACTCATGGAATCTACTAGGCAAGTTAGTTACTCGTGAGGTTTTCCAGGCTCCATGTGGCTGTACGCTCGTCTTGGTTCAAGAGGCTAGAACTCGGGTCCTAGTAGTGGCGAGCATGGGACTACAAAAACCACATCCCACCGTGGCCTCCCATACAAGCCTTAACATGTCTAACCTTTACCACTGATCTTACCTCATCAATATACATCGATCTCCTGTCATACTAGATTATTTGCATTTGGTACATCTTCTGGATGAACCAGCACTGATAGCTAAGCATGGCTAAGCATGACACAGATAAAAGCTCTAGCAGTGCACACAAGCCAAACCTAGTTATGCTAGGAGCAGTGGATCAGGTAATATAAGCTCATGGGACTAATACAATAGATAGGATACTCTATCTATCGATAAAAGACCACAGTAGAATCGTATGCAACATGGCAAGAATGAAATACTTTCGAAAGCATATGATTCTTTTATGTGTGGAGCTAAGCTTGCCTTGTTTGTTGATACCCAGGTATAGATCTTGAGAAGCCTTGTACTTGACTTAATAACAGTTGGTCAAGTATTGTTCGTCGGTCTTCGATGGTGTTGATCTCGATCTTCAATATCGGAGTCGGTATCGTATTCTACCGGAAAGAACCAAACACCAGAAAGAAAGGGGAAACAACAATCAACACATGGCATCGATGCAATGCTCAAGCAAGGATGATGATATGACAAGTTAAATATATCTTAAATGAAACCCTAGGGCATGATTAATCATTTTAAACAGTGTTCGAAGGGTACAAACCCTAGGACAGGGGAACCCCGGAACACATGTGAGGTGTTGATTTAGTTCACTAATTAAACTTGTAATTAAAGTTTCTTGATAATGCATGCTTTTGATGCTAAAGTGTAGATCTTGTTTTTCTAAACATTTTGATATATTATACACATTTTTATGACTTATAAATAATTACTTATTGAATTTATAAGATTATATCAATTTCTGAAATTATTAAAACAATTAACAGCTTTACTGCGTCACACTGACATCATCAATACGGCCTGGTACTTTTGTTACGACACCTAACCTAGTCTCAGTCAATGATAGGTAGGGCCCATGCCACGCTGGCTTGCCACTGTGGCGACGCTTGCGTAGCGCTGACGCAAGCGTCACATCGACGCCACGCAGGCGCCACATCGACTCCACGTGGGTTCACCGAGGAACGCGTCGGCCGACGGTGGTTGGCGGCACTAGGGGCGATCTGGGAAGCGCGGGCTAGATCGTTCAATCGAGCGTGATGCGGGGAGCCTAACTATGGCGGCGCCGCTTGGTTTGGGTCACCAGAATGACGGCGGCGACTAGCTACTACGACGGCAGGCGGCTATGCATGACGACAGCGAGGTACAAAGCGAGAGGGAGGCAGGGGGATGGTCCAGGAGGACCAGAAGCTCACCAGGAGCACGACGGTGGCAACGACGAGCTCAGAGGCTGGAGCCAGGATAATCGACGGTGGCGAGCTTCGTCAGGGTCGGGGAAGATGACTCGATTCTGGCGAGTAGAGTGCTCCTGGGCTTGCTTGCTCTGACAGGGAGAACGAGGGAAGAGAGGCGGAGCTTGTGGCGGTCTCAGATGTGGGAGGGGAGGCCGGAAACGGCGGGGACTGGAGGTTGCCAGCGAGCTAGGGTTTGGCCCTGCGCGGGACAGAGAGTGAGTGGAGGGGATAAGAGCAGGGGAGGAGAAGGAGGGCACAACGAGGCGGTCTTATCCATCTCCACGCAATGACGGATGATGGCGAGGAGGCGGCAGGGATCGACGGTGCGGGTGGTGACAGCGAGCTGCTCACCGTCGTGGACGAATACGACACATAATGAAGGGGTGCCGGGCTAGGCCTTGCTGGGCTGCTACTAGGCTGCGGGGAGCTGCGCCTGGGCGGCAGAAAGGGAAGAGGAGAGATGGGCCAGCTTGGCTGGCTCTGGTTCTATTTTTTTAAGAAAAACCTTTTCCTTTTCTGTTTTGTGTTTTCTCTTTTGTCCAATTTCAAATCTATTTTGAATACTTTTAAAATACCAGTGACTTTTATAAAATATATAAGATACTGGGGGGGCCTTTTATTTAGTTTGGGCTCCAATAATTTTGGGTTCTCAAAATTCAAAACCATTTTGGATTGATTTGAGAGAGAGAGGGAAAATAGCTAGGCTTAAGGGTTTATCTTTATTTCTTTGCATGCAATTTTAAGTAATGATGCTCATGATGCACAAACAACCCTAAATATAAGATTAACTAAAACTGGGGTGTTACATTAATGGAGTCAACCCATCTAGTCAATAAAATAAACTAGAGAATAAAAGGTTCATCGCATTCCTACCATTTTTTGACAGACATTCTTGCGGAAGTGCGCCCATGAAGATGCAGCTGTCAAAAAGTAGTAGAAACATTGATTGAATGAGTATATAATAAGAATAAAAATAAAAGTTTGAGTATTTCATCTACAAAAGCTAAAATTTTGCTTTTAATACGCCAATGTTGGTCGATAGTTTCTACTATCAATTTTCTGTAAAAAATAAGGTATTTCGCTAAGTTTTGGGATAAGAAGGTATTCTTTAAGAAATAGAATTTTTTTGATGACTACTGATGGTTTAACGACCAACTATACGGCAAGAAATAAAATTTCGGCCGTATAGATATCGATGCCTTCGTACAATATTTTCTAAAAAGTAGTGAGAGTTTAATGACCAGCTATATGGCGGGAATAAAAATTCTGGCTGTATAGTTTCGGTCGTATAGATATCGATGCCTCGCTTAGAAATTTATCCCAAAGGTACTGAGAGTTTAACGACCAACTATACGACGGGAATAAAAATTCCGGCCGTATAGTTCCGGTCGTATAGATATCGATGCTAGTTCTAGAAATTTATCTTGAGGGACAGACGGTTTAAAGACCAACTATATGGCAGGATCATTGCGATTCGGCCATATAGTTGTGTCCGTATAGCTGTTTTCCGCGTAAACAAACCCTAGTTGGTGGCGCCGCCGCTACTATACGGGCGGAACAACATCACCTGCCCATATAGTTCCGGTCGTATAGTTTGGTGTGACCATAAAATCACACCGAGGCGCCTAGGTCTTTCACCCCTCCTCATTATTTCCCTTATATTCTTTCTCCAAACCTCTCAAAATCCACCTAGAACTCTTGATTTTTCGTGGATTTCATTCATTTTAGTGGGGGAATCAACAGATCGGTATGTTTGTCTCCCTATCCATCCTTTATTTTCAGATTTCCATGGTTGAAACTCTCACATTGATCTACTGGATGAACTCAAGCCTATTTTGTTTTTCCTATTGATTTCTCACGTTAGGATTGAATTTTTCCATGTAGGATCATTCATATATCATAAAGAAACTATATGCCTAAGGTTTTATGGTGAAATTTTTCAGTGCGTCATGATGAACAAAATCGGCAACCTCTTTCTTTAGAGCAAACGCCAACGGGGTGAGGGCTCGGGCTCGGGGTCCCGAGCCGAGCGCAACCCCAAGTTGGCCATGGTTTCATTGAGGAGGGTGCTACCCACACGTTGGGCCGACCATAGCTTTCTCACCATAGCAGGGATGAAGACGGACTTCGACCTCATGTGTAACAGGGCGAGGCTAACAGTGCTTGGATTCACAAGTCACGACACCTACACCGAGCTTACCCATGAGTTCCTTGCCTCCTACGACGACCATATGGAGAAAGGTAAT
Source organism: Avena insularis (assembly GCA_023614405.1). NCBI lineage: Eukaryota > Viridiplantae > Streptophyta > Magnoliopsida > Poales > Poaceae > Avena > Avena insularis. The sequence goes on from CM042689.1 coordinate 373,032,897, forward strand.
GCGTGAACGGTATGCTTCACCATGAACTGGCAGCCGTATGAAATAAATTTTGAACAATTTTGCGACGCTTTCGGTATCCCCCATGCTGGGGAGCAAACTATTACTAACCTCTATGGCATCACAAGCGGATAAACTTGGGAGGCTATTTCTATTACGCCTTGTTCCTCGCCAACATATTACTGGGAAGATGTGACACTGGTTCCATGGCCAATGCGGACATGGCAATGGTCACCAAGGCTCTCTTTCCCACTGCTCCGCAAAGCCCCAATCTTGTAGCTCTACTCATCCAGCATTTTCGCCACCAAAGAAACAAGACTAAAGGTGATATTCGCATTGGTGGATTGGTAACCCACCTTGCCCATGCATTAAATATTATATTACCTATTATGCAATCTGTTGATGGTTCCAAGCTTATGGACGTCAAGTATTTAACTGCTTGTGCCTTCCTGGGTGTTTACCAAGCTAACCGGAGGCTCCGAGCATATCAGTTTAGTTCTCTTGATGATGCACAGGGTGAGCAGGTTCCTTTGCCCTGCCCCCAAGCCTTCTCGGTTGTGGATAAGGACACTTGGATCCTCACCAAGGACCAAGTGATGCAGATCATGGCTGTACTTCAGCCTGAATAGGAGGAAGATGAATAAGGGGGCAACAGGATGAGGATGTGTAGGAGCATGAGGAAGAGCAGGGGCACGACCCTTCTTGGGAGGGACATTAGCAGCAAGGGGGAGCTTGGTACCCGTGGCCCAACCAGCCACAACAGGGGTACAACTACGTCCCCTATCAGGAATTCCAGTATCTAAACCAGAGCGTAGGGGAGATTGACCACACTCTTCAAGGAGTGAATGAAGATGTGAGTACTTTGACTCACAACTTCAGTCACTTCATGACCCCACTTCCCCGACTACTACCAACAGTATCCACACCAGCCGCCAAATGACGGCAACAACTGAGCCTGGCAATAGCCTAAGCTTGGGGGAAGGTTTGAAAACCTCCAAATCTTGCATTCATGTTTTTCTTTCTTCTTTTGGTTTATTTTATTTCTTAAAAATTGCATGTTTATTTTCAGTTTTCATTCTTAAACCAAAAATACAAAAAAATAGTTGTAACTTTATTTGCAAGTTCGTTTCTTTGTTTCTCTTGGAGATTGCTCAATTTCAGGTGACTTGGCAATATGGAAATACAAAATGGGTTCGACTCAAATACAAGAACGAAGCAAGCAAGAGGAGGTATCATATTCCTTTCATCACCCTCTTTGCAACCTTAAATTGATCCTACACTTATTTACTCGCTTACACTGGAGTCACTCCCCACTTAGCTTGTTATCCTACAAATTTTTAGTATCCTCATGGTTTCACATTCCAAGTGAAGTTGTATTACTCCTCTGACCCATTATTGCTCAACAATTATTTATTGGCATGGTCACGAGTGCACAGCACAGCCCTAATTAACATGTTAAAAATAGTGGCATGATTTCTCTATGAAAGAGCTAAAGTTTTTGAAAGACAAAGGAAAGAAAAAGGTGCTTTGCGATCCTTGAAATTTTGACATGGGAGTAGATGAGTTGTTCTTAAATTAAATATTTTGGTGCAAACTTGAGTACTCTTAATTGATTAAACAAACAAGAACAAAAAGTTTTCATCTCTTAGCGAAGAGAGACACCAAAAGAATTTGTCTCACTATCCTAGCTAAACTTTTAACACTTGCTTGGGCATATGATTTATTTGCTAGCAAGAGAGACGTGGTTAGGAAGTGGACTCAGTGCAATCTTGTGAATACTTGTATTATCATATTTAAGATTGCAGGGATTGTGAAGAAAATAATTTGATGCCAATTCAAACTTGTAAGTTCTTTTATTTTCAGTCTCGAATCTCCACTATTCTTCCTTATTTCCTTGTCACTCGAGGGCGAGCAACATATAAGCTTGGGGGAATTGATAGCTGTGATATTCGACACATTTTTTATGGCTTTTATTGATGGTTTTCTCCTGGATTTGATTGTTTTCTAGCTTTACCTAATGCTAATACTTTGGTAGCAAAGAAAACTTGGTTTCTATTGCCTGTTTCAGGTTCTGAATGTCAACAAAAGGTTTTAACTAGAGAAACACAATATTCTGGACAAAACAAGCAAGTATCTCTTTGGAAGCACTCGAGGGGAGCATACAGAGGATTTAACGAGCAACTATATGGTGGGAATATTTTTCTGGCCATATAGTTCCCGCCGTATAGTTTCCGCCGCCTTTGTCTTGTCAAAAGGGCCAACTTCCATGAAGGGACCGAGGACAAAAACACAACGCAGCAGCCGCCATACCATCCAGAAGGGAGAAAGAAGATATCCAGTGAAGAAGGGGAAGACGTTCTTCATCTCGCTCCATGATCTTTGACCTCCTAGCCAATACACCCCCATAGCCACTACTTGTACTTGAGAGAGAGAGAGGGATCTTCACCTTGCAAGACTATGGTTTGAGATTGTTTCTTCCCATCTTGAATTGTGTTAGATATTTTTCTATTCTTATTGTGTATCTCCCCTGTATTATAAAGACGAATTCCCTTTATTTGATTATATCGATGATCTGTTCTTCTCTCATGTGTGAGTAATTCCCTTGGGCGTGGGAGATGTAGGGGATTGGTGAGATGTGATGTGCCTTCATATATTTTCCATTAGTTTGTGATTGATTGTAATTACTATATTATGTGTGTTTGACTATCTGTGGGATGCCTAATGCTTGTTGTCCAATTAAGGGCCTAGACAACATGATGCTTTGTTCTACATAGATAAGATCTTGTTCGCTAGCAAACCGGCGACCCCTGGGTGACACGGGGATATCAATGGGAAACTAGTAGACTCGAGGATAACGAGGAACCACTGTGCTTATTGTATTAGTCCGATCAAAGGAGCTTAATCGCTAAGCGACCTGATGGGTCTTATTCGTCTAGTGTCTGACCATGGTTTTGGTAACAGGTAGTAGGATTATTGATGTTGGGATGAAATCTACTAAGAGGAGTTCCGGTTAATTATGGGTTGCTCGCCTACACATATATTTATAAGATTATAATTGTTACATTTATCATTCGTTCACCTGGCACAATCACTATCACCATGAACCGAATCTCGCCGCGCCTTCTTTTACCATCTGTAGAAAACAACAAACAACCAAGTCGTTCTTTCCTTTTATGCTTTATATTTATGAAGTTTACATTTTAGTTCTATTTAAATACATCTCATTTAATCAAAACCCCATTCTTATTTCAACACTTGCAGTTAATTCACTCGAAGACCTGTGACAACTTCGGGTGTGACAGAGACTTCACCCATAAACACTTACCTTTGGGCTCCCTGTGGGATCGATATCTATACTTTGAAACTAGCTAAGAACGATTTGTGCACTTGCAGACATCATTAACCAATCACGCTAAGAATGACAGAAATGTTCTTATAGTTCAAAGCAACAAAAGTTGCTAAGGATCTCAGATAACCACATTATTACGCACACGCATCATTCACGAACGTGAAAGCTCATATGATGGGTGATTAAATATGTGTAAAATCATCACTTTAGTAAAAGGGTCTTGAAACTCAGCATGACCTTTTAGTATATAAGGTACTTTAAGGTATAACATAATAGAAGCTAGTCAGTGCCTCTTGATCTGCGGATTACGACACTTTGACCTGGTCCTAGATATGACAAGGTACTGGAGTTTGTTTCTCCTGACATTCCGAAATGGTTTGTCTTGATGGACCACAATAGTATCTTGCATCAGAGGACACCAATGCACATTTAGTACTTGGCTACCAAATATTAGACAAAGGTCAGAAACAACAAGGGGAAAAGGAACATGCTCAGGATAGGATCCCGAGATATGGATGCATAGATTATCAATCTTCCGAAAACCCATGCAGAAAGGGTAGGTGTGGCAGAGTCACGAGTATAGATGCGATAGTCATGAGGAGTACCATTGTCATGATCTATTTGGTTCCATTAAATAACATCTGTCATGGCTAGTGGTAGGATAAGTCCTCAATTGTCGAGATTCAATCGCGACAAAGACCACAAGCTTGAAGGCTAGAATTGTAGTAGCAACCATCCTGAGGTAATGCTTGAGCATTAACAACAGGGGTCAATGGAATGGACCTTGGGTTAAAGATCAGCTTCATGTACAAGATTCTCAACACTAGAATCTAGCATAATCCGGGATCTTCGGTTGAAGTCGAGGGGTTAAAACCCGAGAAAGAAGTAACTACTACTTGAGTGCCACACTTACACTGCAAGGTAATAATCACGAGGTAGCTTCCAATATAAGGAAGAAATTCTAAGGTACCCAATAAATAAAAAGGAGGCACGCGAGGCGAAAGGAAACCTCGAAGCCTAGAATAGAACACTTTGGATCCTTCAATATAATATTATGGGTCCATAAAAATGAGGGATTTCTATTTTCGTGCCCCTGGTTCGTTAGTTGTACTTAGTTTTCCCCAGCCGCTTAGTTTTTCCTCACTTTTCCCCTCCAACCATTCTAAAACCCTCAAATGCGCTCGGATGGGTGGATGCCATCAGGTCAAAGGCTTGACCGTTACATGCTGACAGGTGGGACCGCGTTGGGCGGGTCCTACGTTGAGCGTTACATTACATTGCCTCGACCGTTACATGCTGACAGGTGGGGCCATGTTGGGACGTGTCCTGCATACATGGTGAAGGGTGGGGCCGTGTTGGGACGGGTCTTGCATACGCGGTGAAGGGTGGGGCCGCATGGAGACAAATCAGACCAGCCATTATCGTTCCGAGCCTGGAATAGCTCCCACACCGCCCCTCCGCTCCGCTCCCCTACCATCGTGCTCTCCTACCTTATGTCGTCCTCCGCCCCCGAGCCGCCCCTCCCCTAGCCACTGAGCCTACTCCGGCCCCGCTTCCTCCCCCACTAGATCTACCCCTTTCCCAGAAAAGTATATGACGCCAGCAGGTGTACCGGTCCTCCCCGTTGAGCGCGGAGAAGATTGGGTGGAATCGAAGGGATCTAACGCATGGTTCCATCTGGGTAAGTATTGTTTCCCTTTGTGTATTGATTATAGGCAGTAATTGAGCGCGAATCGCCGGTGCTCAGCTACCTGCCTTGCTTTTTGAATAGGATTGATCCAGCGCTGGCATTTCGGCTGGCGGTTAAACTGGATACTAGCATAATTCATGGTTGTGAGCGGTATCTCTCTGGATTTTACTTCCCAGTGGTGGTTGCAACCTCCATAACTCTCAGATATTTTAAAGATAAAATATATTCTAAATTCCCCTAGAGCAATGGTGATTCAGTTGATTGGCAATATTTCAACATTAGTGAGCAAAGATTGCTCCTACTAACTAGCGAAGCTGATCTGGTAATGCTTTTCTCTTTGAATGTTGCCGAACGTTTTGGTCGAATTCGTCTTCATGTGCAGCCTAAATTTGAACACACGGGAAAGAGTGCTAAAGCATCATCTGGTGGTCAGGCATCATCAGGTGGTTGGGAATCACGTGTCTTTGCTGTCTCTGCTAATAGTGTGCGCCCCCACGCTCCTTGTAGGTCCATAGCAGTACCATCTGTTGGCACTGCGAGTGTAAGCAAAATCACATGTGCGACTGATGTGGAGGATGAAGCAGAGCTTGCCGAGGGAGCGCCTCCACTAGATGATGAGGATGAGTTGATGTTTCCTGAATTGGTAGATAGATTCAGTAAACAGGCATTAGAGGATCAATACACGGAGGAATTGGCCCACGGTGCCAGATTTGATGACACTGATGACGAAGCGAACGAGGAGAACAATGTCAATCTCGTTTTAGCCGAGTACGATGGTGAGGACTTGCCAGTAATTGAGTGGGACACGAACGATCCTAAGATTTCAGAAGGCGCCATATTTGAAACGATGCAGGATTGTCGTAATGCCCTTACTACATATTACATCTGCACCAATAATGATTATGTTGTTATTAAGAGTGAGCCATCAAGGTTCATAGTGAAGTGCCCATACAAGAGGTGTAGGTGGAGGATGCACGCATCCACTATGCTCAGGAGCAGTTTGGTTCAGGTATTACAACCAGTTGTGTATTTTAGATCATCGTGTAGAATTTGTTAACTGTACCTGACATTTTCATTATGTTTCAGATAAAAGGTAACTGTTGGGGGGAAACCCCTGGGTAGGGTCACGCCGAGGTATAAAGGTCGAGTTAGCCGAGGTATGGCACGGTCAACGCAAGTGCTTGCCGGGTCATCTCAAGGCAGGCCGACTTATGGAGTAACCTGGCCCGGTGGGTATTTTCCTAGCATTTATCCGGCCGAAATGAAATATATGTCGGGCATATTTGTCCACCAATTGTGCAGGTACCCTCGTAGCCGGGTTAGCCAGGCGCCAGCCAGGCTACAACTTGGCTTCTAAGAGAAGGAAGGCATCTCCCGTAGGTCAAAACGTGGCCTCTATCCACTGTAGCATGAGAGAAGCAAGCAGAGGGAAGGAACAGCGGGGCATGGCCGACCAAGATGACGCGGGCAGTGTCGGCTGACGTAGCCCGTGTATGGTGATGCTTAAAGGCATGGGGTACGCAGAGGGTTACATCCATAGTCCAGACGAATCGTTAAAGTGAATAAAGAAGCATCTAGCTTTAACCAAGGAGCATATTCGGGGAATATGCCTCCAC